>OY728153.1:652087326-653440300 GCA_963277665.1 Viscum album
TTTAATGAAATTTTTTACTATTTTTATATTATTATTTAAGGTTATTTTTTACTATAATTTATTTTTAAAAAAAATTAAAATTAATATTCTTGTCATTTTTAAAACAAGCCTTTTTTGACTTTTTTTCCAAAAATGTTAAAGGAATCTTTATTTTAACATGTATGAAATGGATGGAATTTTCTTCCATCTTTACCACTTAATTATTTGAATATTCCTTTAGAATTTTTCATTGCTATTTTCAATGAATTTGTTTCCATAATATTTTGAAAAAAAAATATTTTAAAAGGTTGATTTCAAATGAAAAGGATATTCTCTTCAAGAATTATTTAATGATCTATTTAGTAAATTTCTATTCATCAATGGAAAAAACCTTTATTAATGCTTATGTTTTACTTTGGATATGATCGAATGGTATAATCTTTATTCTTTATTTGGATCATTTATTATTATTATTATCATTATGAAAATATGATTATTAATCACTTTCCATTTCCCTGAGTTATGATATGATTAATTAATGAAATGTTTATAAAGTTTGTTTCTTTCTTTGGGTAATTTCATAATGAACAGTCTATTAAACCCGCTTATTTTTCATGGGTTAGGATGTGATGAATGTTTTATAATATTTTATCACGGAAATGTATAGATTATATGATTTTTGGTACTTAAATATCCCTCTAATTCGTTGGGTAAAGTATTATATCTCATGAAATGATGATGGGAAACAAGGTGGTGTTCTTATTCCACTATGGGAAGCAGGTTGATGTGCTTGATCCACTATATGAAACAAGCCAATGTGATTGATCCACTATAGGAAATGGGTGACGATTTATGATCCATTATGAAATGGGAAATAGGTTTTTATGCCTGATCTGTTATGATTTGACGATCTCAAGTATTTACCTTGAAGTATGAAATGGTTTTTATACTTATTATGGTTCCACACTTATATAACATGAACTTATGGTTAATGATTGATTTATAATGATTTATCACTCTTATGGATCATGTATTTTGAAATGATAATGTTTTATTCCATGTATTATGCTTATCGTCCATGATTGATTGGGTATGAACATTTCAAATTGTATTTATAATCTCATACCCTTATTCTTATCTTATTATCTCATATGATCATCGATTGACATCTTTTATGTTACCATTATTGAGCATTTAAGCTCACCCTTTCTTATGTTTACTTTACCTAGGTTATGAATAAAGTTATAAGTAGGGTATTTATATAAATACAAATAAATGTAAAGATATTTATAGGTGATATTGAATATACTTCATGAAATAAGAAGATTGTGTAACTAGTTTCCAAAGTCACTAATGCTTTACGACCCTCAGGATTGTATTATGTACTGACTGTTCTTCTACAAATACATAATATTTATATATGAAAGTATGGGTCAATGTATTTGGTATTATAAAAAAAATTTGTTAACCTGTGAAAATTGGGTTGAAAAAATTTTAGTGAGATCCGTAGGGATATTTTTAAGGATAGGTCTAAGGATAATTCAAGGTATAGGAAAATATTCTTGAATTTTGGTGAATGATAGAGTGAGTGGTTTATATCAAATTAAATCTATGTATGGACACTCTAATTGTATGTGAGTATAGCACAATTTTACTTAGGGGTGATAACTTTGAAAATTGAATATTGAGTTAGACTCAATCCTCACATGTTGTATGATAACAGGAATTACTGCACATCTGTTTTGGAACTCCTAGGGGAATTTATTTGGAAATTCAAACATAATTCATAATCCATGATAATTAATTTTAATATTCACCATGAATGACCTAGTTTAATAATATGTTTTCATAGATTGAAAATAATGTTTCATGATTCAACACATCCTCTAACTGATTTTATTTCTTAATTATATGGTTTCCCACTATAATTATTATTTCTCACAATATAAATTTTGGTTTTAGTCAATAGATGGAACCCGAAGGAACCATGTTAAAGTTTAATGTGATGGATAATGAAATTATCATATTCCTAAGACACCAAATTTTATGGTAGGTGGAATGAAAAATATAATTTTTATACTCACAAAACATTCTCAACATATTAATCATACTGAGATTCCAAACGAGCAATGAAAGGAAAATTGTTCTATTGACTCCTTCAAAAGGAAACTCCCACCTACTTTAAGTGGTTCTACTGATACAATAATTGTTGAAAAATGGATCAGCACCACTGAGAATATATTTTTATCTCTCTATTTTTCATAATAGGAAAAATTCGTTTTGGTTCTATATCATTTGGAAGAAAAAGAAGATGATTAGCAGACTATAATCAAGAACATGAGGGAATATGAAGAAATTGAACCTATCAAGTGTGATTAGTATAAGAGATTATTTTTTTTAATAATTACTTCCCTTGTACTCTTCAAAAAAATATAGAGAAGGCATTTCTTGAGCAGAATGAGAAGGATGATGAATATTTTGGTACTTATGAGGCACATATTATAAGACTTGTGAGGTATTCTTTTGGTATTATCATCCAAATTGATATTAAGGTCGAAAAATTATTTGGTGCCCTAAAACTAAGTCTTTGAAAGGAGTTATCAATAAGATACATTTGTAGTTACGAAGAAATAATTTGATCTGCACTCAGGGTAAAAATGGAAATTAGATATTCTGACCATTCGCATGGTTTTCATTGGAAAATGAAGATCGAATCTTATGAAAAATCAAATAAATCACATTGTGTGAAGAAATTTCATCCTTATACATGCTAGAAATGTGAAAAGAAACATCAAGGGAACTACATGAATGGAATTGTTAGGTAATTTAAATGTGAAAGGGAAGATCATAAAACCTATGAATTTCATAAAATAATGAATGGTTTGGTTAACATAGTAGAAGAGAAGAAGGTAGACAATAACACACCACCCTCATTAAAAATCTTTAAATGCAATGAGTGTGGGAATTATGCTAACTAGTGCCTAAATATAAAGGTTAACGTGGATGATCAATTTCAAAAACTTCACAATCTTAGAGATAAAGGGAAATATCATGTGATCACTATTTATGATGTGGGGTATGATAATGATGGGGTGAAAGGTGCACTTACTATACATGTTATAACTAATAATGTATTATTTGACTCTAGATCTAACCAATATTTTATATCTAAATAATTGTTTAAGGGTGTAACATTACCACATCAATTATTATATGTTGAATTGGCAGTGAAAACCCCTAATGGAAAGATGATCACATATCATTTATATGATTTTTCTCCCATTTATGTTTTTGGGAATGCGCTTTTATAAGATCATACTCTTATCCCTCTGGCGTAATTTTATGTTATCTTACTCATGGATTTAATTTATTTATATAAATCCCATATCAATTTTTTAGGAAGGGAAGTAATGTTTGATATTCCAAACCAACATATAATTTTATATTGGTGTGAAAATAAATATGAACTTCTGATAGAGACTGTTTCCATTTTAGGAGTCTTGATTCCCATTCAAAAGGGATTTTTATCTTAGATGTTTGGGGATAACTCAACATCAATGGTTTGCCTATCATGTGGGAGATTGTTGATGTCTTTTGAGAAGGGTTTTCAAGTCTTTCACTGAAACTGGAAGTTGAGTTCTCTATATATTTCATCCCTAGAGCCAGGCCTATTTCAAATACTCCCTATAGAATGGCCCCGATGGAGTTGTAGGAATTAAAGATGAAACTCTAGGAGATATTTAACAAGGGAATCATTCAACCAATTTTTACACTATGGGGTTCACTAGTTATTTTATTTAAGAATAAAGATGGATAAATGCAACTCTGCATTGATTATCAAGAGCTAAACATGATCACGATCAAGAACAAGTATCATATACCCTATATTGATTGGTTTTTAATTAACTATGTATAGATCAATAATTTTTCAATATTGATCTTCATTATAGATATAATCAATTGGGGGTTAACAAGGAGAATATACCAAATAATAATTTCAAACAATGTATGGAAAATATGATTATCTAGTGATTTTGTTTAGTCTTATTAATGCCCCCAATTTCTTTATAGATTTAATAAGTTGAGTATTTAGAGATTAACATGACCATTTTTTGTAGTCTTTATAGATGATATTCTTATATATTAAAATAAAAATTAAGAGAATGAAGATAACTTTAGAATTTTACTGAAGACCCTAAGAAAGTATAATTTGTATAAAAAATTAAAAAAAAAATTAATTTTAACTACAAAATGATTCATTTTTTGGTCATATAATCTCAAACGAGGGTATATCAATGGATCCATCAAATATTGATGATATTGAATGTTGTCCCAGACTAACCACTATGTTTGATATCTGTATTTTTCTTGGTTTAACTAGATATTTTCTATGGTTTGTTTGGAATTTCTCATGACTATTTAATCCACTCGCCAAGTTATCTTGGAAGGGGGAAAAGTTCCTTTGGAAAGATGAATGTGATGGGAATTTTAAGGAATTTAAGAGACTATTAGTTAGTGAACTTGTTTTTACATTACCCTACAGTTGAGAATGGTTTTGTATTCTATAGTGATTCATCCAAGAATGGATTGGGATTTGATCTTATGTATAATGACATGGTTATAGCTTATTCTTCTCAAAAATTGAAGGTTCATAATAAAAATTACCCACATCATGATTTAGAGTTATTTGTGGTAATTTTTTCATTAAATATATAGAGTCATTATATTTATAGATAAAAGTGTGATATATATATTGATCAAAGAATTTTAAATTATATATTCACATAGAAAGAGATTAATATGTTCCAAAAAAGATGTTTGGAGCTGATTAAATATTATGACTCCTCGATACATTTTCACCATGGGAAAGTGAATCAGTTGACTGATGCTTTGAGTCAAACGGATCATTCTAGATTATCTTGGATAAGAATCACAAAAGATATAATATTTATGGATTTTAAAATGATAAATATTGAAATAACAAAGGAAGGGTAAAAATTTCATCTTTCCTAAATAAGTGTTCAACCATCTATCCATGTGAGGATAAAATAGGCATAGGAGGGTGATATAGAGCTGCAAAATAAAGTGAGAAATGTTCTTGAGTTAGAAAATTGACTATAATGGAATGATAAGGTTCAAAAACCATGTATGTGTCCCATCCATATTGTATTTGAATAAGGATATATTATGAGAGGCTCATAGTTCTTCATTATCTATTCATCCTAGAAGTACAAAGATGTATAGATATTTGATATACTATTTCTGGTGGGATGGAATAATGAGAGATATCAAAGATTTTGTACATAAGTCCTTATCATGTGAAAATTGTATGGTTAAGAAACAAAATTATAAGAAGATATTAAAAACATTACCCATATAATAATGGAAATGAGAAAACATCACCTTGGATTTTTTTCATTGGACTCTCAAAAATATCTCAAGTGAATAATGTTATATGGGTCATATTTGATCATTTTATGAGGTTTTCACACTTCATCACTATTATATAATACATATCTATTCATAATATTTCTATAATATACATTAAAAAATGGTTAGGTTTCATTAATTACCACATTTTATTATATTTGATTGGGATTTGAGGTTTAACTCAAAGTTACCATGAATCATCAGCAAGCTCTTGATACAAAGTTGATTTATAGCACTGCATGTTGTCCAAAGATATATGGTCAGTCTAAGATAACAATTAAAACCCTATAGTATCTATTGATTTATTAATATATATATTTCTAAGGTGGTTGGGATCAACACATTATTTTGGTTGAGTTTTCATACAATAATAAATTTTACTCGAGTATTCAGATGGATCATTTTGAATACTTTTATAGAAAGAAGTGGAGAACTAAAAAATATTTGGATGAAGTTAGGGAAAGAAATATATTGCGACCCAAACTAGATGACTAAATGCAAGAGAAGTTTTGATCTATTCCGCAACACATAAGGGATTCACAAAGACATCAGAGAAGTTATACTAAAAATTTCCATCGTGATCCAGAATTTGAAGTTAGTGATTTGGTTTTTCTAAGAATTTCTCCATAGAAAAAGGTAATAATAATTTTTAAAGAATGGGAAACTAATCTTAAGGTATTTCAATAACTTTTAAATTTGTGATCATATCGGGATGGTATATTAGCGATTGTCACTTCCACAGGACCTCTCTCAAGTCTATGATGTGTTCCATATATCTCTCTTGAAGAAGTACATACCTGGTCATTAACATGTACTAAACTAAAAGGTCATATATTTGGAACATGTACTTTCATAAAAATAATAACTGGTCGATATTATAGATTGTAGAGAAAATGTACTATGAAATAATACCACTCATGTGCTCAAAGTTTTATGTTGAAACAATCAGTTTAAAGAATCCGTGTGAGAACATGATGATATGATTAGGTAGAAGTGTTCTCATTTATTTGTATCGGAGTTCCATATTTCAAGGGTGAAATACACATTAAGGGGTTTATAATGTAACAACTGATGGTTTTATGATTTTTTTAATACATTTAATTTCTTTGATAGCTTTCATTACACACAATAGATATTTTTTAAGAACCGTGATATATTAATATAATTATTTTAACTTTAAAATTATAAACCAAACATTAAATTGTAAATATGAATAGGAATAGACAAATTTTTTAATTTAATTATAATTTTGTAGATAAATAAATTTATTTATAAATAAGTACATTATTTTTATTAAATCTTTTTTATGCTTCGAAAATATCCTCTTGAAATGATTTTTATTGATTTTTGTGAAGAAATTATAAATTTAATTTTTTACACTTTTAATTTATTTAAGAAAATTAACTTCACTTTTTGAATCTACATTTCAAAATTATCTTAGGTTAATTTTTTATAGTTTTCTAAAAAGATTAATCTATTGCTGATTAATAAAAAATACTAATTTTTATTAAAAAAATACTTTTCATTTAGATCATTTAAAAAGTTACATATTGTTTAAAAAATGTTATAAAAGTAAAATTAATTAATTATTTTATTATTAAACTAATTTATTTAATTGTAATCAAATTAATTTTTACTTTTAATATTTAAAAATTTTATACTTTGGGAAACTTTTCCATGGGAAACTATTTTTTCATCTTATTTGTGGGTTTAATTTTAAATTAAATTATGTCAATTCTATGAATTTAATTTATAAAAATTGATTCCATATTTTTAATAAACATAATTAACATTATATAATAATTTCAACTTAATTTTTTTCATAATTAATATTAAAAATAGTAAAAACTAATTATCATGGTTGAGATTAAAACAAATTTATTATGGGGATAAAGTAAGAAGATAATTGTTAAAATGACCTAATAACATGTCTAATTTCTATTTTATGGGAATATTTCAGCCTTATCTCATCTATGATTATTTTATGATCCATTTTGGATCCTTTTGTCATGTTTAAAATGTGGCCACTCTTTTTTATTTACAAAGAATCCAACAGTTTCCTCTCCCCACTTAGAAAAGGGAACCCCCTTTCCTCTTCTATTCACACTAAAACCCCCTAGTTTTAGAAATTAACTACAAAAATATATCAACTACTTCTCTACGCACATATTATATCCTATATTTTGATTATGAAATCCTCTTATGAAGGCCATTGGTTATAACTTAAGGCGGTTTTCTAAAGAAGAAGTATTGTTCTTAAACAATCATTTTTATTTAATTTCTTCCTTCACATCCTTTAAATCCTATTAAAATATGATAATATAATAACATAAGTATATAATTATATAATTATATGTCATTATATTAATTTAATAACATACATATATCTACTCTTCCATCAAATGGTAAACAAAAATGTTGATCGTGTGTACGGTGGACTATCGGCTTATGAACCAATGTAATTCATTTTCCATCACCACCTACCATGAAATGAAATAATAATGAATTTAAATTATATATATGAAATTTAAAACATAATTATACTTTTCTAATTATAAAATCACATATACACACTTATTTTAAATTTTGTAGAAATATGATAAGGTCAGTCATGAGTACGACGGACAACAGCCACGTGAAGTGATGTGATTCATTTTTCACATACATTTTTCAAGGAAAAAAATAAATATATACTTAATGAATATATGTTATATATATGAAATAATAATTTCTATATAAATTTTATATATTATTTACATTCCTTTTGTTCTATCTGTTGAGAAAATGTAAATAGTCTTCATGTGTATGTATGGCCTACCGTCTCCATGAACAGTGTAATTCATTTTCTATATCTAAATTTTTTGTATTAATATAATTACAAATATAATGACTACATATGATGTTTATATTATGGTTAAAAATTTTAAGATTATGTAACCATGATCAAAGTAAAAGGATGAAAAATATTGAACCATAACATACATGAAAAATGAAGCAGTTGTCACCCGTAATGTGATTCTAACAACAAATTTTTAAAAAAAGGGTAATATAAGATCATAAGTAATTAATATATGGTATGATATAAATGTTTATTGTTCTATAATATATTATTAATAAACCTATATTTATTATAAATTATGATTAAATGGTCATAAAGAAATTCGAGACTTAAAGTAATGGATTTTTATCTCACTTTTATTTTTGTGGGACACATACATTATACACCACTTGTTTATTTTGTGTAGTGTATATAATACACACGAATGTATTTTATTATTATTATCCTGAAAATAATGGTATATAAATATCTATATAAGTTTATTTATTTCATGTGTATTATGATTCCAAAGTTACCAAAGTTGTAAAAAAATTATGTTACAATCTCATTATTTTTCGGTATTGTTTATGATTAAATTTCTAATGATGAAATATTTTGATCTAAATCTGAAGAAACTAATATATTTTATTCTTCTCTATTTAGTTCTTGAGAATACTTATTTTCCTCTAATTTTCCTCTCTTTAAGTACTCAATATTCCAAAATATTATTTTTAAATAAAACCCAAATTTATTTATCTGTCTGGTCGAAAACATTTTTTCTTCCATGTTAGTGTTTTGTAAAAATGTTTAGTAAAAAGGTTTGACAATTATAAAATGGTTTTTTAAAGAAAATTTTACCCATATTTGGATTTTTACAAAAAATATTTCAAAAGGAATCTACTTTTTTTGAACTAGGATAATTTGACTTTTTACCAAAAATATGAAAAGATTATTTTTTTTAAACGTGTATCACATGAGGAAATTTTTTTTGCCATCATGACCACTCAATTATTGAAATATTACTTTATAATTTTTATGTTGGTTTTCAATGAAATTATTTTCCTCAATATTTATGAATTTTTTTATTTTAAAGTATTTTTTTCAAATTGAAATTACATTTTCTTTAAGAATGTTTTAATTATATTTTTATGAAATTTCTATTCATAAAAAGAAAACAAAATTTGGTGTTTATTTTGTTTTACTAGGGATATGATCTAATTTTACAATCATTAATCTTTATTTTTATGGTTTATATTTATTATTATGATTAAAATAGGTTTATGAAACTCATTCCTTTTCAACATGATATAATATGATGAATTGATGAAATGTTTATGAAACCTATTTATTTCTATGGTTTATTTTGTGATGAAATGTTTATGACACCCTCTTATATTTAATGGTTTATGATATGAGGAATGTTTTATAATCCTATGTCATATAAATGTAAGGATTATGTGATTGTTGGGGCCTATATCTCCTTTTAATGTATTAAGTAAAGTATTATATATTATGCGATAATGATGGGAAACAAGATGACATGATAACCCTATATAAGAAACAAGTTAATGTGCTTGATATACTATAGGAAATAGGTTGATGTAATGTTTCCACTATAAGAAACAAGTTATGATTCCGGGTCCATTATGACATGTAAAATAAGTGTTCACGCCTGATCTATTATGATTTTATGGTCCAAAATGGTAACCATGATATATGAAATGGTTTATATACTTATGATGGTTCCATTATTATATGACTTGAACACGTGTTTTATAATTGATTGATGATGATTTATCACTCTTCTGGTTCATGTATTTTGAAATGAAAATGTTTTATGCCATGGATCAGGCTTATGATCTGTGATATATTGGGTATGAAGATTTTATGTTATATTTATAATCTCACCCCCTTATGTTTATATTATGATTTTATATGATCATCTATTGATATCTTCTACATTTACCCTCACTGTTCATCTATGATCATTGTTTCTTATGTTTCTGTCATGACCCGTCCCAGTGGGGCCTGAGCTGCAACTCCCCAAGCCTGCCTCCAATAGGCCAGGGGCTGGTGACTAGCACCGAGTAGGCATGCTACTAACATGGGAGGAATTTCCTATAAAATTTTTCACACGCACACACATCTCCAATCCCATAAAGATGAAAATTAAAAACTACTAAAAATGGAAATGAATGAATACACTAAAATCCCAACCAACAGAGTACGACAGGAAAGTAAAGTATAGTAATGTAAAATCATGGGCCAAAAGTACAGGCCCACCAAAAGAAAGTCTGCAACAAAGTACAACCTGTAAAGAAAGGTACTGGGACTGCAATCGATAGCCGTAGGAACACAACTTGGCCTTTCGGATCTCACTGAGCATCGTCCGGTCCTAGTCCACCTAGAATCATGTCAAAGGCTCGCTCGTCTGCACAAGAGATGACACATGCAGTCAAAGCCCGTGCAGGGGTGAGTATAACAATACCCAGTAGGAAACCCTGAAACCCTAAAGGAATAAAACAAGGGAAAACCACAAAGGAAAGATATAGTCATATCTACACAGTATATGTTTACATAACATATAACAAGAATATCTAGATATATTCATACAAGATCGACCATCGTGAAACCTCCACTAAGATCCAGCTCAAAGATTCCACTAAGTACGTAACAAGGAGAACACACTCCTAAGTCTGAAGAGAGAGATACAAAGTACTCATTCCGGGAGAAAACACTCCACAAGTACTTGAGAATATGATGCTCAGATGAGGATCACAACCAATAACCATGGGGTGATTCCAACAACCTAGTCTGAGCTAATCCGCTAAGTAGAGGATTGGCACCCGAGTAAAGTAGGTCCCGTCAATACCAAGAACTCTACTTAGGATTCATGGAATTAATAGAGGATCTAGCTCTAAGTCTCACAGAGGGGATTCCAAAAACTCTATTTAGGAAGTCCTGATGAAGGGATCATACTCCTGTACGTAGGAATTGATACCAGAACCTTCAGGGGAAATACCAGATGTATGAATCCCATGAAAGCTAGTCAAGTCACGGAAGACAAAAGGATCAAGCCATGTAAAATAGGGTACATGGCGTGTAGTATGGTTACACGTCGTGTTCATTGACTTCAAGTAATAACTATGTAAACGGCCCATTTCATCCGTTCAAGCTGTGTAAAACTCAATTACACGGCGTGTAGAAGGATCACACGCCGTGTTCCTTGACTCCGGGTACTTCCCATGTAAACGGCCCATGTCATTGGGACATTCTATATAAAAAGCATCTATATGGCATGTAAAAGGATTACACGCCGTGTTCCTACACCTGGGGTTCGCTCCGTGTATGATGGCCATATGCCCGTACATGGCCTCTGTCTGTGTCTCCTCCCCGTGTACCAGTACACGGGTTATCCCGTGTATCTGGCCGGGTCTGGCCAGGGAAGGGTATACACAACGTGTCCTTGGTCGTGTACCCAACCTATTTCTGTGTACTCCAGGAGTACACGCCAGGTAGTCTGTCGACGAACACACTCTGTGTAGCCCATACTACACGTCGTGTAGTCGGGAAATTTCCAGAACCATCGTCTTCGTCCTCATGCCTCGTCCAATCTTCCGGATCTTGATTCTGCTATCTGTTTGCCGCGGAAATTTCCAGAACCATCATCTTCCTGCACTTTGATCCGTCTTTCGAAACTGTCGTCGCACCTCCGTGGGGTTGTTCCAATGCTAGATCTTCAATTTGGGATCGTTTTGTCGTGCAACAGATGTGAAACAATCCGTCATTCATACCTCCACTAAGAACGCGTATAATGAACACGAAGAACGCGGGAAATCGGGGGATAGAGGTACAACAAATCGAGAGGGACGAACCTCGATCGATGTTCGTGTCGATCTTGGTTCTTCATTGTTATAAGTTTGAACGAACCCAAATTAATTTCAAGAGTCAAATCCCCAAAATCCCTGCAAAAAAACCCATCCCGCAAATACGATTGATCCATGGGATAATCTGTTCATGGATTAGTCTGTGTTTGTTATATGAATCAAGAACGTGGAAAGGAAAATCAAAATCAAACATCCTACCTAGATTCGTGGCGTTCTTTGGTGAAGATCCAGTTGCCACATCGTCAAGGCTGGCGAAATTTGTCAAGAGCGTCGTCGCCCCATTGGGGGGGTTTCCTCCAGAGATTTCTAGAGCCTCCAGGGGAAATTCAAGGTTATGAGGTCTATAACCCTGTACCTCTATCGGAATCTCTATTTAAAAGGATTAGAGATATCTGCTGCAACTAGATTTAATAAAATATTTTTATTAAATATTTTATTATGGTTATTCCCAAAAACTAGATTTCACCACCAACCTGCACCATCTGATTTTATGTCTCTCCTAGGGTAAACCCACTACTCTGGACGCAACGGTGCCCTCAGATTTCTGATCCAAGCACCCGTTCAGGATTTATTCCAATTTTTTTAGGAAAACCACACGCGCACGTAATTTAATTATTTAATTAAATTCAGACATTTGTTCCGGGCTCACCGGGCCTTGGAACTACACGCCGTCACATCGATTGGTATCGAAATAATTTCCATATAATATTAAAATATTACATGGAAAATCCAGGACATTATATCACACCCACATTAGGGCTTTAGGTCCCCTAAAAGCTAAAACAAAGGCTACTCAAAAAGATGTGGGTACTTCATATGAATCTGAGACTCCTGCTCCCACGTGCTCTCCTGAATATTCTCATGCTACCACCGGACACACACCAAGGAAATAGCTCATCCATGAAGGATCTTCTATTGCCGATCCACGATCTCCATAGGGTACTCAGCAAAGGTCGCTCCGTCATCGATTTCCGTCTCACCCCAGTCGATAACGTGTGATGGATCATGCACGTACCTCCGCAGCTGCGGCACATGGAAGACGTTGTGTACCCGGTCCATCAGAGGAGGTAGATCCAAGTGGTACTCCACCTCGCCAACTCTACTCAAAATCTTAAAAGGGCCGATGAACCTCGGAGATAGCTTTTCGCCTCGGCCAAATATCTGCAATCCTCATCGAGGGGAGACCTGAAGGAACACATGGTCTCCCTCCTCGAACTCCGAGGGCCTCCGTATCTAGTCGGCATAAGACTTATTCCGACTCTGTGCAGTCTTCATCCACTCCTGGATGACCTTCACCTTCTCCGTAGTAGATCGCACCATCTCTGGGCCCATGAGTGTTGAATCTCCTGGGTCAGTCCAGCAAAGTGGTGACCTTCAAGGTCGCCCGTACAATGCCTCAAATGGTGCCATACCAATAGTGAAATGATAATTTTTGTTATAAGAAAATTACACCTGTGGTAGGTGATCCTCCCAACTACGACAGAAGTAAAGTATGCAAGCTCATAGCATATCCTCCCAAACCTAGATGGTCGTCTCGGTCTGACCATCAGTCTGAGGATGAAACACTGTTCTCTAGTGTAACCGAGTCCCAAAAGCTTCATGCAATCCCTCCCATATCCGGGATGTGAAACAACCATCACGATCTGAGACGATCATTGATGGAACTCCATGAAGTCGAACTATCTCCTGCACGTAGAGGCATCCCAATCTCTCTACTGAACCCTGCTCCCATATGGCTAGGAAGTGGGTTGACTTGGTGAGTCGGTCAACGATAACCCAGATGGCATCGTGTCCCCTTGACATACATGGTAAACCTATCACGAAGTCCATGGATATCACATCCCACTTCCACTCTGGCACCTCAAGGGGCTGAGTCAAACCTGCTGGAACCTGGTGCTCAGCCTTTACTTGCTGACAAGTAAGGCACCGAGAAACAAACTCTGCCACACTCATCTTCATTCCTGGACACTAGAACTGACGTCGGAGGTCCTGGTACATATTTTCCATGCCTGGATGCACCACCAAAGGAGATGTATGGAACTCCCTCAAAACCTCCTCCTGCAACATCACTGGTACTACTATGCGCCCTCTAAAAAGAAAAATGTGCTTGCCACCTTTTGAATATCCATCTATAGCATCACCTGTGGATATTTGAGAATGTAAAGTCTCACAGCTACCATCCTCGATCTGTGCTTCCCTGACTCGATGTAAGAGTGGAGGGGTAAAAACCATCAACTAAAGATAAGCTCCCTCATCTCTATCCATGAAGGATAATTATAAAGAGTCCAACTGCCTTATCGCCTCATCCAGCAACTGCGAACTGGATTTCCTACTGAGAGCATCTGTCACAACGTTCCCCTTCCTAGAAGTATAAACGATCTCAAAGTAATAATCCTGGAGGAACTCAAGCCATCACCTCTGTCTCAAATTCATATCCTTCTGAGAAAAGATATATTTGAGACTCTTATGATCACAGTAGACGATAAACCGCTCGCCCATCAGGTAGTACCGCCACATCTTCAACGCGAAGTATACCGCTGCCAACTCAAGATCATGGGTCGCGAAGTTCTGCTCGTGTGGTCTCAACTGATGTGAGCCATATGAAATAGAAACTTGCATATGTATTAGGACACAACCTATCTCGGTTACTGATGTGTCGCAGAACACCACGTACTCGACACCCTCTTATGATAGTCTCATGATCGGGGCACTCATCAGACTCTGTCTCAACTGCTGAAAAGCTTTCTGGCATCTCTCAATCCACACGGAAGGCTTTCCATTTCGAGTTAAAGCTGTCATGGGTGCTGAAATCCTAGAGAAATCAAGAATGAATCTCCGATAGTATCCTGCCAACCCAAGGAAACTCCGCACCTCCGCCACGCTTCGGGGTGGATCCCATGCTAACACTGCCTCTAGCTTGGCTGGGTCCACTGCTATGCCATCTATTGAGATAACATTTCCCAGAATGTGGACCGCCTATATCCAGAATTGACACTTCGAGAGCTTCCCGTACAACTGGTTCTCTTGGAGCATGTCCAGAACCATCCTTAGGTGCCTCTCGTTCTCCTCCCCGGACGCAGAGTACCCAAGGATATCATCGATGAAGACCACTACAAACCGGTCTAGATAGGGATGAAAGATCTGGTTCATAAGTCCCATAAACACTGTCGGGGAGTTTTCCATGCTGAAGGGCATCACCAAGTACTCATAGTGACTATAGCGACATCTGAAATCCGTCTTCGGTATATCACCATCTCATACTCTCAACTGGGGATAGCCTGATAGTAGATCAACCTTCGAGAACCTTCATGCCCCTCCTAACTGGTCGAAGAGGTCATCGATCCTCGGTAGTTGATACCTGTTCTTCACGGTCACCTGATTCAAGCGCCAGTAATCCACACACAGCCTCAAGCTCCCGTTTTCCTTCTTGGAAAACAATACTGGGGCCGCCCAAGGTGAAACACTGGGTCTCAGGAATCCCTTCATCTATATGTCTTCCAGCTGCACTCTCAGCTCGTGAAGCTCTGCAAGAGCCATCCGATATGCTGATGCTAATATCGGTGTCATCCCGTGTTGCAACTCAATGCAAAAAATCTATCTCCCGATGGGGACGTAGTCCGGAGAAATTTTCTGGAAAGACATCCTTGTACGTAGCCACTACTACTGGAAACTGGAAACTCATAACATCTACTGCACTAAGGGCTAGGCTAGCCAACTGATGTGAAATTGTTTGTGCTTTCCTATGCACGAGTCCATCCTGTGCTGCATGGGTCTCCTTTTCACCGATGAACGAGAACCTCATTCCATCACTTCGGACACACTACACCCTTCGCCTAAAACAGTCAATATGGGCATGAACTGTGGATAGCCAATCCATACCAAGAATGGCATCATAAGGCCTTGATGCTACCACCATGAGGTTCCAATCGAAACTCTCGCCTCCAAGGGTCAGGTCACACTGTCTTCAAAGGTGTGTGATCTCTGTATCTTCTCCAGTCGGTGTTTCTAAGTATAAGGGTCGAGTCAACGGCTCAACTGGAATATCAATGTCTCAAAAAAGATAAGAAGACATAAAATAATTACTAGCACCTGTTTCTATTAGTACGGCAGCCAAAGTGGAAAAGACACATATTGTACCTCTAATCATTCTAGGAGTACCTGGGTCATAAGCCTCCGCTGCCTGCAGCTGTCCCTGCCTCTTTCCACCATCTCCCTGAGCCTGGGGTGGACCTCCTGAGGGTGGTGGTGGTAAAAGGTCAAAACGCCAACCACCTCCATCTGCTCTCCCAGCTCCTCTACCACGTCTTGCTCCCCACGGATCTGTCTTCTCCACACATTGCCTCTCCCTCGATGGTCCATCCACTGCTCCCATGTCAGTAGTACGGTGGGTTAGACAATCTCGAGCGAGATGTCCCCTGCCATCACAAGAGTAGCATAGCCTCTCTCAAGGCTAGCTGGATGCACCCTGTGAACCTTGTACGGTAGATCCCCTATCCTAGGATCTCCTCTGAAAACGTCTCCCACGCCTGGGTCCCTGACGTCGGCTCCCTGCTGCCGAGGTCTCTACTCCATCTCGCTCAATACTGACAACTATCAGTTGTCTTTGCTCTTCCAGGAAGTTCTCGACCAAAAAACCCACTCGAGCACCCCAGAATAAGTAGGAATTCTTAGAGGGATAATGCTATATTGGATATCTCTGCGCAAGCCCCGCTAAAAAGTCCGATCTCTGAAGTATTTATCCCTGACCATATCCTTCGAGTACCGTGAGTGGTCTGTAAACCTCTATGAATATCCAGCCACCATCATGGTTCCCTGCTGGAGCTAAATAAGCTCTTGTATACGTACTGCTATTAGGGTAACCAGTGAAAACTTATCTCTGAAGAGATGCTCAAAATCAGACCATGAAAGAGTCGCCTCATCGTGAGTCTGGATAACCAAACTCCACTATAGTCTTACTGAGCCCTGCAAAAGGCTCATTCCTAGGATCACCATCTGATCTTCTGGTGTCTTGACCAAGCGAAAGACTCTGGTCACTACCTCAAGTTAGTCCTCTTCTGCCTAAGGGTCAGGCTCATCTTGAAACCTGAGGGGTCTCTATCTCTGAAACTCATGGAGTGTGCTCAGCCTGTGCTCCTCCTCTACTAGTATAGCAGGCACTAAACACTGCTCCATGGGCGGTGGAATTACTCGCACACCACCCGATGGTAAAACTGGGGGATCTGGTCCTTGTAAAAAAGCTTTATCACTGAGGGGGTCATCCTCGTGATTGATCTGCTGGATCCTAGCGGGTGCGCGTCATGGAGGCATCCTATAACGAAACAAGATGTATCTCTATCAGTGAGTATATCTGGAGATCTAACTCAAGAAATACATGAAACCACAACCCATTCCTATATGATGCATGTACCATTATTTTCCCTTGCAACTAGTGTTCTCATGTTCCGAGTCAAAATGCAAGTTATCAGAGTCTTGGTGTATGGATACGTCAGTCACCTGCACCAACACTAGGGTCCCTGGCCAGAAATCCGAACTCGAAACACTTAACACTATTGCCCCAAACCAACTCACAGACTCTCAGTCCTAAGGTAGAACCGACCACCTCTGATAAAAATCTGTCACGACCCGTCCCAGTAGGGCCCAAGCCGCAACTCCCCAAGCCCGCCTCCAATAGGCCAGGGGCTGGTGACTAGCACCGGGTAGGCATGCTACTAACAAGGGAGGAATTTCCTATAAACTTGTACACACACACACACAAATCCTAGCCCACAAAGCTGAAAAGTAAAAATCACTAAAAATGGAAATGCTTGCATACATTAAAATCCCAACCAACAGAGTACGACATGAAAGTAAAGTATATTAATGTAAAACCCTAGTCCAAAATTACAAGCCCACCAAAATAAAGTCCGCAACAAAGTCCAACCTGTAAATAAAGGTATTGGGACTGCAATTCGTAGCCGAAGGAACACACCTCGGCCTGTCTGATCTCACTGAGCATCGTCTAGTCCTGGTCTGCGTAGAATCCTTTCAAAGGCTCGCTCGTCTGCACAAGACAAGACACGTGCAAGAAAATCCTATGTAGGGGTGAGTATAACAATACCCAGTAGGACACCCCGAAACCAAAAAGGAATACAGCAAGGAAAAAACTACAACGGAAAGATATAGTCAGCTCTACACAGTATATGTTTACATAACATATAAAAAGAATATCCAGATATACTTATACATGATCAACCATCGCGAAACCACCACTAAGATCCAGCTCAAAGTTTCCACTAAGTACGTAACAAGGAGAACACACTCATAAGTATGAAGAGAGGGATACGAAGTACTCATTCCAAGAGAAAACATTCCACAAGTACTTGAGAATATGATGCTCAGATGAGGATCACTATCTATAACAAAGGGGTGATTCCAATAACGCAGTCTGAGCTAATCCTCTAAGCCGAGGATCGGCGCCCGGGTAATGTTAGTCACGTCAATACCAAGAACTCTACGTAAGGTTCCAGGAATGAATAGAGGATCAGACTCTAAGTCTCACACAGGGGATTCAAACAACTCTATTCAGGAATTCCTACTGAAGGGATCATACTCCTGTATGCAGGAAATGATACCAGAACCTTCAGGGGAAAGACCAGGGGTACGAACCCTAAGAAATCTAGTCCAAGTCACGCAAGACAAAAGGATCAAGCCACATAAAATAGGTTACATGGTGTGTAGTATGGTTACACACTGTGTTCCTTGACTTTGGGTATTTCCCATGTAAACGGCCCACGTCATCCGTCCAAGCTGTGTAAAACTCAACTACACGGCTTGTAGAAGGATCACACGTCGTGTTCCTTGACTCTGGGTACTGCCCATCTAAATGGCCCGTGACATTGGGACTTGTAGTATAAGAAATATATAAATGGAATGTAGAAGTATTAGACGCCAAGTTCTTGCACCTGGGGTTCGCTCCGTGTACGTTGTCCATGTTCCCGTACATGGTCTCTATCCGTGTCACATCCCCGTGTACCAATACATGGGGTATCCCTTGTATCTAGCCGAGTCTGGCCGGGGAAGGGTATACACGCTGTGTCCTTGGTCGTGTACCCAACCTATGTCTGTGTACTCCCGAAGTACATGCCAGGTAGTCCGCTGATGAACATAGGCCGTGTAGCCCATACTACACGTCGTGCAGTCAGGAAATTTCCAGAACCGCCAACTTCCTCCTCGCACCTCGGCCGATCTTCTAGATCTCGATTATGCTGTCTGTTTGCTGGGAAAATTAAGATCTTGGGTTGCCTCGTCGTCGTGATGCCGAATCTATGGGTTTCGGGCCTTTGATCGGCTCTGAAATTTGATTCTGGTCACCCATGCAGGAATCATTCGATGAACGATAACTTCTGATCAACTTCGATCTGTACGCCAAAACCGTCGTCGCACCTCTGTGGGGTTGTTCTGATGCTAGATCTTCAATTTGGGATCGTTGCATCGCACAACGGATGTGCAACGATCCGTCGTTCATACCTCCATGAAGAATTCATAGAACGCACATGAAGAATGCGAGAAATCGGGGGAGAAAGGCACAACAAATCGAGAGGGACGAACCTCGATCGATATTCATGTTGTTCTTGGTTCGTCATTGTTATAAGGTTTAACGAACCCAAATTAATTCCAAGAATCAAATCCCAAAAATCCCCGCAAAAAAAACCCCATCCTAAAAATACAATCGATCTGCATGCTATTCTGTTCATGGATTAGTCCTCATTCGTCGTAGGAATAAATAACGAGGAAAGTAAAATCAAAATCAAACATCCTACCTGGATTCACGACATTCATTGGTGAAGATACGGTCATCGCGTCTTCGTCACTAGCGAAATTCATCAAGAACGTCTTCACCGCGTTAGGGGTGTTTACTCCTGAGCTTTCCAAAGCCTTCAGGGGAAATTCGGGGTTATGAGGTCTGTAACCCTGGACCCTTGTGCGAATCTTTATTTAAAATGATAAGAGATATCCGCTGCAACTAGATTTAATAAAATATTTTTATTAAATATTTTCTTACGGTTACGCCCAAAAACTAGATTTCACAACCGACCTGTGTCGTCTGATGTTAGGTCTCTCCTAGGGTAAACCCACTACTCTGGACACAACGATGCCCTCAGATTTCCGATCTGAGCACCCGTTCAGGAGTTATTCAACTTTTTCAGGAAAACCACACACGCGCGTAATTTAATTATTTAATTAAATTCAAACATTTGTTCCGGCCTCACTGGGCCTTGGAACTGCACGCCATCACATCTCCTGGTCTCAAAATAAGTCCCATATAATATTAAAATAATACATGGAAAAATCCAGGACATTACAGTTTCCTTTCCTCGGGTTATGAAGAATGGTTTAAGTAGGTTATGTCTATGAAGAGTACTAAATGAGAGACATTCATGGGACATGTTGAAGATATTTCAAGAAATAAGAATATTTTGTAACTATTATCAAAATACACTAAACTTTTATGATCCTCTGTCATGTATTTGTGAAATGTATTGAATATTCATCTAAAAATATGTAAAACCTATTTATAAAAATTTTTGGTCACTATAAAAAATATCGATTTTTTTTACATCCAACATCATCTTTTGTAAAAACTAACATTCAATGATTAAATATCAATACTTTCAACTTCAAGTTATAAAAAAACAACATTAAAAACATGTTTTAATGTGCTAAACATGTATCAAACCATGACATGTACATATATTCTAGTATAATAAACAGTGGAATATAGCATTAATTAGGTAACAAAATACTCTTCTTTTAAACTTTAACCAAAATCAAAACAATGTTAAATGGAACATTTAAATTTACAACTAAAAATTAATCATAAAATTAAAATAGTATGAAAATAAAAATAAAATTTTGTTTAATTATTCATTTATATACGATGTAACATCATTAAAAACATATAATAACAATGATTGTTGTATAATCAACAATACCGATGTTCATGTAAAAAGTAAGATTTATAATGGAACTAAACATTTTCAAATATATTATCATTTTTATTTTGATAATCTCGTAAAGGAATCTTAAAACATAATAACCACACGCAAAACTTACTTTTTGATGATAACATTGTGATTATGAACCAACACTTTGAAAATAATATATATTATATATTTAATAAAAAACAAGTATTAACTAATATAAAATTTATCAACCTGTACTTTAATATATATAATTGAATTATTATTTTTTATTGTTAATTTGTCATTTTTATAAATTTTTCATGACCTAATATTTCATATATCAATTACCAAAAAAATTAAAAGGAAAAATTTAAGATTAAATAAATGATTGAATAGAATAAAATTTATACATTTAAAAAAATATAACTTTTTAAAAACATCACACAATAAAGAGAATAACTAGTATGAATCTATTGAGGCACAAATCAGAAGAAAATAGGGTGGGAATTAAAAAATTTCTTATGTAATTGATGTAACTATTTCATCATCAGCAACATGCTTCCCGGTATGAAGGTCTAAGGATCTCATGCGAAGAAATTTAAACACGTCATTAAAATGAAAAATACCTCATTCAATCTAAATATATGTTTGAAATCTACTCATCATCATTGAACATTTATAAAAGTAAGTGAATTTGGATCCCTCTAGATCATCTACACTCATTTTTAAAGTCTATATTAAAATCATTTGTCAAATTATGGGAGATATCGTGGATATTTGATGAATCCTTCAATATCTTGATGATCACTGCAATGAAAATCCATAAATCTATGAAGAAGAACTTAGATCATAAGATCATTTCATCAAATTATCTCTCTAAGAAGTAGGAGATGAGATAGAGGATCTCAACCATTATGTAGTGAATAGTGTCTTGCATGAGAGCCTCCTCCTCCTTTTATAGTGAATTTATAAATACCTAAAACTGAATATCAACCCCTGGATATTTATTACCTACTATAAATGGCATCTTATGATTGCTTTACTAATTATTAAATATCATTTATTTTTTTATCACTTACTTGGTATAAAATAAATATATTACTGGTAAAAATGATCCATCTACTCTACTCAATATTCCTGCAAATATTAAACAAACCTTGAATGTTTAAATAATATCCATTCATATAATATTTTCCATGTATTTACTTTAATAATTGAAAATAAATTAAATACATAAATTCATTACTAATTATTATAAACTTCAATAATATGAATTTATTTATTTCATGTCGATCATATATTCTCAGACAATTCCCAAACCCCATGGTGGGGCCAACCACGTCCTATACTCCTAGTTATCTAAATGGGGAATACTTTTGAATATGATTAATGTGTTGCCCTCTAAGATATTATCTTGATAGTAGTGAATATTATCCATAGACCGGGATTATATTATAATAACCCATCAATTCCCCTAAAGAGATAATGATAATTCCTAGTAACAACAACCATTCCTACAAACACACACTATGTAATATAATCTCTTTGTCTCATGATATCTCATGAAGAAGGACGCACACTTTGTGTCATCATCCTTTCTTTTTTTATTATTCATTGACCTAACTCAATGAACTTACTGTCTTCTACTATGGACATGGATTTAGTGAAGGTACTACCATTCTAATCAACTATGTTGGAGATATCACTTCCTTTTAGAATTGAAAAATTATTTCTTTATTATTAAATCAAGGTCATACCACCAATAATTCACCTAACACAAGATACCTCACTAAGACTTCAATTCCATAGATTTTTCCTAGCATCAAAGTATTTAATCAAATGGTATACACTAATATTGATCTCAATTAAGGATACCATTCCATGTGTCTACAGATACGAACTACCAATAACACCTGAAACATGTGGTGTTCTTATTGGTCAGTCAATCCCCATGATCCCATATACTTATTATCACCAAGTGTGAACTTCATAAGAGGAAGTATCAATTATTATGATCCCCCTACACCTAATAAAGAAATATCATCTATTTCCAAACTGTATGATGTATCCATATCATAGGGCATATGTTTAAGATTAATTTCATAGTATCTAGAGCTTCTAATTATAGCCTCGTAATTTTTTTAAACCATTTGAAATGAAAAAATATCTATGGAAATTACCATTAATAGTGGATGAAAATATATCAACACTATTATGGTAAGTTTACATTATGTATAACTCTCTATATACATGATATGGTGATCGAAAAGTAATATTTAAGTTAGGTCTAGGAAACTCACTATTAAAACACTCTCACTCACTACATCCAACTTGATAATGAACCCAGATAGATCTCACATGATAAGATCATGTTTTTACTAAGTTATGTATTTAGTTATGGGTCTTCCATGTCTCTGTTGTGTGGCCATTATTCTATCTATAAGTTCACCTCCTTGAGTAAGACTCCTTAAAAGTTTATATCCCTATATATATTCTTTTTTTGAAATTTAAAAAAATTGATATATTGGATAGTACCCATATTAGGATTATCATAGTTAATATTATTATAAAACATTACTTACTAGGCGTGATTCCAAGAAATTGAAAAAATAATTGCATTTTACACCGCTTATTTAGTGGAATCAGAACCTTCAATGCACTGGATATTTTTATATATGGATACCACTGAATTTAATAATATGATATTACTCATTATCATAGACGATATTCGATTTTGATTATATTTACCCATATAAAGACTATTTCTTACCCTTAAACCTAGTACCCCTTTCTATCTGTGTACCAGGAACATATCATGTGTACTCTTTTAAGTACATTTGGATAGTTTTTACTACTTCACATGTAGTTGTCTTGGATATGAATGATATTTTCCTACCATAAAGTATATGTTGGAAAAATCATATCTAATACATATTATGGCATATATGATGGATCCGTTGTAGAATCATATATAATTCTACTCAAAAAATTAATCTCTGCTTATGTCTTATACATGTATTCTTGGAGATATTTATACCATGTGACATTAGTAATAATTATCTCTCAAACTGTTCTAAAATTTAATTTTAATACCTTATAATTATATATACCATTTACTAGGTCTAAGAAACCATTTGATATGCCTCATCCAATATAATTACCAAGTACATAGGTTTCTACTTTAAGTCAATATCCAGGGAGATAATTTCATTCTAGTATTAACTAAATGTAAGAACAATAGATTTTCCCCATGTTATCAAAAAAATTTACTTGGAAAACAGTGATGATCCCACTAACCTCCTATAGACACATAAAAGAAACTAATTCTAAATAAATGTTCTATGATCTTGTTTCTTAATTCAATCCAAAATTGTATTTTAGCAACTTTCACCACTTATTGGTATTCTATGGTGTCTCCAACCCTTTCTAGATTCACTATATAGACACCTTCCAATTTTAGTGGTCTTGACATCTAATTCCGAATTTTATGATATAAAGTGACTATGAGAAGTAAAATTACAATGGATTTAGGTATAATGACTTTGTTTACCAATCTGACATTATTTTTACCACTCTTGTACCACCCATTTATAGTCTCACTTGAATACCCATCATAATATTCAAAATAATATAAACCTTTATTTTGATACATGGAATCCATTATTGAATTTTAATTGATCTTTTTAATCTTAGATTGTCTAAATTTTTCTACTAACTTGTAGGATTTATTACTATCAATGAGTAAAGTATCAATAGACACAGTGAATGTAAAACCATTACCATAGTTTTATCTTTCCTACATATTATGTGTATCTAGAACAATCCTTTTATAAAAGATCTTATGGAACTTGTTCCTATGATAACTAGTTCTTCATCTCTAGAATTGACTAAATCCAAGTCAATATTTTTTCCATTATCTCAAATTTATACATTAACCCTTTTATATGAATATATTTTATCACTTAATTATATCTATTCTACCTTATAGATTTGTTAATATCCTCAGAAAACATTAGGATACTAACATAGATTCACTTTGTGTTTTTCTTGATGTAAGTTTGTTTATATCATTAACAAACACATTAAATTTAAACTCATGTTATTATGACTTCATGGATTTATATCACAATATAACACATATAATATCCATTTGACACAATAGTTGGTATATGGTTATGGGATAATTCCACTATTTGTAAAGTATGTCTTGAAAAATGATAGAAGTATATTCAATTCTAGTTAGTCAGAACATTCATTCCCCTTTTACATATATCATGACTCTGGCTTGTATAAGGAAATGTGTCGATAGGAATTACTCCATTCCAAATTATTAAGATCAATGAATGCTTGGTCAAGATATTCTTCAGCACACTGGTCAAAAGAAACTCATATCTTATGACCAGGAATATCCCATAAATCACTTTTTTCTTCCTTAAAAAACTTAATGGAATCTTAAAAATTATATTTATTACTATATTTACCTTGGAACAATTTATTCTCTCTAGTTGAACTAATTCTAAAATCTTTTTGACTTAACATTACTTATAAAGAGTTCTTTGTCCAAAACTAAGTAAGTAAATGTATCGATAATACCTAAGTTCATTAACTCTAAAGATTCTAAAACCATAATGGGTACATCATTGAAAACTACATAGTTTTACTCAAAAATGATTTATCTTTCCACAACTAGGTATAACTGTGTCCTTCATTTTTATATTCGTCAGGTATTTCGAAATGATTCAAGCATTACTGAACTATTGGTTCAGTATTAACAACCAAAAATAATATTCATTCCAAAAATGGAATAATTTATAATTAATTTCAATGGAAGTCTGAGATAAATGTTTAAATAATACATTATAAAAGTTCAACAAGAAACATTAAACTTGGAAATTTATAAGTTGCGTACTTCAGATCGTTGAGTTAGGAATCACCCTTTATCAGCCACTTAGAGAATTCACCTTACTTATTGTAACAATTATATTCTTACATTGTTAATTTATTTAAATACACATATTTTATTGTAATATTGTATCCAATACCCAAGTTATAAAATAGAAACATTACAAAAAATGGTGAATATTCCTAAAGAAGAAGTGACTAATTTCTTCTTCAATTCCATAATTCCATTTAAACTTCTATAGACTTATTTTTCGACATATTAAGAAAATAAATTCTTATATAATGATCTAATTCTTTTCCTTTTGAAGGTTTATTTGGTGTCACAATTTTAATTTCCTTTTCACCTTATATTTCAAATTATTCACCATAAAAACAAAATATTAATTTTTCATCAAGTTATTATCAACTTGGCGAACCTTACCAAAAAGGTAATGAGTTTTTTCTCCTTGATGTTCAATTTTTATGATTAAATTAAATTATTTTAAGTGGGTGGTCAAGATATAATAATGGGACATATTGAAAGATAGTTTCATATTTTAATTTAGATGTATCCAGTGTAATGATTACTCATTCATATTTCACTTCACTTTATCATCAAAAGATTCTCTAAATGATACAATATGTGAAATCATCTATGTTCTGATGTTGTTTCTATAAATCATTGGAATTTGATGAAAGAATTATTGTATAAAAATCAAATGTAAAATATATGAGTATTCTATAAGTATATTTATCACCCTCTCTTCCTGATGTGGCTCAATAGGTAATGCGACTCTAGAACTTAGAATTTTCATTCATTATAGTACTTTACTTAGGTGCATATACTACTCTTGGAAACATATATTGGTTTGGACATGTTCTTTGTCCATAATTAATTTTAGTGAACCTATGCTATCACTTTCCATTGTTCTATGAAATAAAACACTATTATTTTGGTACTTTTATCTTTATTATATATTAAATATTACCAATTAAATCATTAAATGTATCCCGCTATTTTATTGAACCTAAGTATTCATCGCTACTAGATTCAGAATACTATTTTTGTTGAGTATTTTAGTGGAATGGATCCCTAAAACCTCTCCTCATATTCCATTCTAGGAATACACCACTACTTGGATACTTTCAAGCTAGGCGTTTGACGGGCCAACCACATTAACTTGCCTCTCTTTGAACTGTTGAGTGATGTCCTAGCTTTTACCAAATATAAACTTGGTTTACTCATCTTTTTTTCACCAAAGATGAAATAATCTAGCTGTGGATACTTCTTTTCTATCATATTTAGTTAATTTAACCCATATATTTTATAAATACTCCTCATTAGTTATAGGAACCCTCAACTAGGGCTGACGAGCACCTCGTACACCTAGATTTGTTCAAATTCAAATGATAGAAGTTGTTATCACATAATATTTCATTGTGTGTTTTTTATTAATTCTCAAAGAATGAAATAAATTTAATCTAATATGCATGTACTTTGCGATCGTACTCATAAATAACCATGAAGTAAATAAAAAACATTCATCTCTTTTTTTTAACCTATGAATTTTAGTTTATTATTTTATGTTCTTATGTAAACTTACAGATTCAATATAATAATAAAAGATCTATAAATTAAATAAACAACATGACTAATCTCAATTGTTTGAAATTTTTTGATCTATTTACACTCAATGGATCAGTCGTGGCCCTAGTGTAAAAAAACTGAGTCCTCTACGACTCATATCACAGCTCATACTCTGGTCTAATGTATCACAATCCCATCTGGAATACCACCTCAGTCAATGTGGCCCATGTATTACAACATTATCATCAGAAAACATAAATACTCACACACGGGTGAGGGGGTATCAAGAAGAAAAAAGTACAAAAAGAATAATACTGATAGATTCACATGTACTTATACATATTAATCAAGAAAAAATTTATGATATGAATACCGTGTATTTAAATTAATTATTACATGCCTTAGGTATTTTCAATAATTAATTAAATTAATTAATCTCATAGATACATTGATCAGTCAACACAAAAGATCAAATGATTCCTAAATTAAACGTGTAATTCAACTAAATTAGGGATAAATTTATATGGAGAGCATTAAATTATTTAAAATAATTAATTTAATTTTTATTTGAAATAATAATTATCACACAATCCCAAAAAATATATTATTATTATTTTTTAAAAATATATTCCAAAATTGTAACTTATTTTTGAAATATATTTATATATATATAATTTATCCTGGTCTCCCACAGAATCCATAAAATCGTGGAAAGGGGTTTTGGCCCTAGATAGGGCCGATCGGGTTTGGAAAGACCCACCCCCAAACATTCCTAGGTCAGGAAGCACCCACCTAGAACCATTTCTAATTAGGCAGGACCTGTGGGTGGAGGGAACCCTGGGGGGGTTGTGTGTAGTGGGTCACCGGTGCCAGTGGGTCTTACCAGTAAGGATGGTGTGTGGCAGGATCTAGAGTCTATGGGTGGGGAGTTCATGGGTGGTGAAGAGTAAGCTATCATAAATGGAATCTAGTGACATAAGTTCATATTTTGAGGATAAGTAGGATGTTGTATGTGTGAGGATCAGCGAATGGCTTATGAAGTGATGATGTCACATGACACAGAGGGAGCGGGTGGACATGGATGTAGTGTAGGTTAGCAGGGAGGTTGATAGGGTGGTCTCAATATAGTGGTAAACCTGGTGTGTTGGTGCAACATGAGAGGGGGTGGAAGCAGAGGGGGGAGACAAAGGCTGATGGTGGTTGCACCAATATAAGGCCAGAGAGTTAGAGCAGCGGTGAGATTATGTGAAGGATGTGTGTCAGTTTAGAGTAATCCAAGGAGGGGATAGTGTGAAACGGTGCATGGTAGTCCCCTACAAATTTTTTAACTTACCAAAGAAGCTACGAACCCAACTCCAATATAATTTCTCCCAATTTTTTCTTTTTCTTAAGTCTAGTGATAGGATTTTGAAAATTTTAAGTGGGGTATAAAAAAAAATATAAAAACTTTTTTTTTATCCTGAAAGAACCCTCCACCACCCCTTTTAATTTTGTTTATAATGAAAATAATATACCATATGAATTTTGGATTTTGGATTTTTTTTTTAAAAAAATCCACAAATAGTGTATTTTTCACATTAGGAATAGTTGTTCCAGTTCTATCCAGAACACAATAGCTCACCATAAAACATCATAATTTACCATTGTAACCAACAGAAGAACATTCATTTATATATATACATTTTCAAAATAATTTTTTTTATTCCACCTTTAAATCTTTAGATAGAAATATCTCAGCCATTCGATATTATATTGAATATTTTCTTATGGTGATGAGACCCTTAGGATGCCCCCTACAAGAATTTATTATAAATATAATTTTTCTTGGTTAAAAATTTCACATGATTTCTCTAAAACCACTTGAAGGTACCAAGCTGTAAAACATAAGAAGATGGTCTTGTAATTAAACATTTTCTCACACAATAGATGTAACTATGTCATTTTCAGTAATACATTTCCAAGTAAGAAATCCTGAGGATCCCATGTGAAGAAATTTATGTAAAAATTTAAAACAAAAAATAAAACATTCGATCTTAATCCAAATTCAACATCCTCTCATCATCGGTAATATTTTCTCAAATAAACTAAATTTGGATACTTCTAGATAATCTACACACCCTTACAAATCCCATGGGAATATAGTTTTTCAAATTTTGGGTGTTGGAAAGGAGATTCAATGAATCCTTTGATGTCCCAACAATCACTGCAATGATGATCCATCAATCTATGAAGAAGAACTCAAATCGTAAACTCGAATCATTTTCTTATCTCTCTAGGAAGTGTTATAGGATATAGAGGCTATAAACTATTATTTAGTGAATAGTATCATGCATGAGAGCCTCCTCTTATTTTAATAGTGAATTTATAAATACCGGAAAATGGATCTCGGTCCTAGAATATTTATTACCTGCTATAAAAAACATTTTATGACTGGTTTACTGATTCATAAATATCATTTATATTTTTATCACATAATTTTAATATTATGAATATATAATGTGATAAAAAAAATCCATTAACTCAACTTTATATTCTCTTAAATATTAAAAAAACCTTGAATATTAAAACAATATCCATTTGTATAATATTTTATTGGTGTTCACTTTAATACTTGTAAATAAATTTAATAAATAAAATTAATACTAATTATTCTAAACTTGAATAATATGAATTTTTTATTTCATGGTGACCGTATATTCTTAGAAAATTCATAGACCATGTGGTGGGATCCACCATTTTCGATACTCATATTCATCTAAATAGGGAAGACTTTTGAATATGCTTAGTGTGTGACCCTCTAGGACATTATCTTGATATCAGTGAATACTATCCAAGAGCTATGAGTGGATTCAAACCACCCATCAAGGACCCTAAATAAATAAGGAAAATCCATTGCAAAGACATCATTTCCTATAAACACATGTCGTGTAATATAATCTATTTGTCTCACAATATCACATAAAGTGGGATGTACACTTTGTTTCACCAACACTTAATACATTATTCTTCGTAGACCTAGGTGTATAGAATTGCCTTCTTATACCATGTCCATGGATTTATTAAAGGTGTTACCACCATGATCAACTAGGCTTGACATGTCACTTACTTTCAAAAGTTACATATTGTTTATTGATTATTCAATAAATTCTATTCCACCAATGATGCACCCAATGCATGTTACCACACTATGAATTCAATTCCATAGTTTTTTTCCTTGAATAAATGTAAATAATATAATGATATATCCTGATAATAATCTCAATTCAGTGGACCATTAAATATGTTCATAGATGAGAACTATTAATTACACTAGAAACATGTGGTGTTCCTATTAATAGATTAGTCCTTCTGATCTCATATACTCAAGATAACTAAGTATGAAATTTATTAGAAGAAGTATCAATGGTTATGAGACACCAGCACCTAAGAGTAAAACATCATCTATTTTCTGTTAGTATGATGTATCTATACAATATGATATATGTTTAAGATTAATTTCATGGTATCTGGGGGTTATTGTTATATCATAGTAACTATTATAACCTCTTGGTATGAAAAATAATTGATGGAAATTACCATTAATAGTAGACATATAAATATCAACATTATAATAGTAACTGTATATCATTCATAACACATTGTATACATGATATGGTAATTGAAAAGTGTTGTTTAATTTGTGTCTAGGGAACCCACTATTACAACATAGTATGACATTCATTCTTGTTGTATAAATACTTATTACATCCAATAACCACAAAAATATAAAAAATTCATCATTTATGACATTGTAATGTTTAGTATAATTATATTATATTCTTCTTATCTATCATGGAATAAAAATTTACCATCACCCAACAACTATATTCTATCATATTTTACATATTTAATTAGATATAACATCATTATTTAGATGTTTTATATCCATTAAAGTGTATTATGGATCTATAAAACCAAAAATATAAGTTACCTCCTTTGATATGAAAAGATTTTAGATATATGTAATTAGATAAGTAATAAATTAAATCACTATATGTTATATTTATTTAAAGAAATTAAAATTAAATTTACTAACATAGAAAACAAATGAAACATGGGTATAGAAATCTCATCACCATTAACAAGATCCATGATATCATTTTAAAATATTCTTAATTATTAATGTCTCCCACATATATCAGAATTCACTGAAAACTCATAATACGACTCCAATATAGAATATTTCTAGGATAATTTTGTTATACCATCAAATTACTTAGAAGTATATTAACGTTCTTATTCATGAAACTTTTGCATCTATTCATTGATTTTAGATATTTTTGATTCTCATATATAATAAAAATGTAAGAAAACATTAAAATTAATTTGAAGTAAAAAAGTAAAAAATAATTAAAAAACAACATATTTCTCATTTTTCAACTAACAAAGAAGGAATGTTCGTTAGAGTAAAAAAATGGCCCATATTATCTCCAACTCTGGCCACCACCTCAATTGGAAATGGAACTTTAGAATTTAGATAATTAATATCTTGTATCAATTCTCTTACTTGACTCAGTTTCACAAAGTAATTATGTACATAATCCTCTAAACTATATATGACTCTAGATGCTACAATATGTACACGGGGATCTCTAGTATATGACACACATTACACAATAGTGTCTAAATAAGGAGGTGGAGGATCAGGGTAGGCAGGTTGTATAGGATGTGTATATTGTCTCTCCATTTCTATAAACATATCTTGTACAGATAATTTAATTTTATCGCCTATCAACTGATTCATATTTTGAATCTCCACTTTAAAGGGGTCAATCTCTCCCATGTATTATACCTCCCTCGATATCATACTGGGACGCACAAAGTCTTTTCAAATACCAGCACTCACCCCATAACCTCTTAAATGTCCCAAGTATTTTTATCAGAACCATAACCACATTTTCATGTGTTTTATACATTATTTTATTATTTTTATTCATATCCTTCATTTCTGTGTCTCTTTCCTTGAAACTAGTGAGATTTGGGAAAACAATAGTCGTTGCATGGTTGGTGAATTGTTACTAAAACCCATGTGGAAACCATGTAATTTTTATGAATTTTTGATATAGACACCCACATGGTTATCACTATACTTTCCAAAGATTGTGGAACAACCATTCAAGTTCCTAGTTCAAGTTATTTTGGCCAACACTTTTGGTGTATAGTTTGAAAACCTGAGTATCCAAAATGAGTCGCATGTTTGAAAATTGAAAACAACGAAATAACATTTCCCCAACTCAAATTTACCACTTAATTCTCTCATTCTTATACCATTTTAATTTTATCTTCCCTCATGCATGGAACAACCTCCTCCCTTCCACTAGGGTTTGATTAAAGTGGTGTTATTAATGTTTCTTCAAGGTAAACACATCAAAACATCTCATATTTATTTATCTTTTCTCCTCCATTATTTCTTGGTTTTTAATTCTCTTTAAAAATATGGTGATTAGGGTTACTCTTGATAAATTTTTTAAGTGTTTTTTTCGTTTCTTATGGTTTGCTCTTGTTACTCTCGGATTCCTTTTAAAATTCTATTTGGTTTTCTTCAAAGGTGAGTGGTTTCCACTAGTTTGTCTTGATTTTAGTATTTCATGCTCCCCTTTTTATAATGACTATTAATTTATCCTATTTTAAATTATTTTTTAAAGGCTTATGTTAGTTTTATATATAATTTTCAAATGAAATGATTGAGACCTTGTGATGAAGGTTCCTCTTTTATAAATTATGATAAAATGGGTTTTTTTAAAATTATATTTTATTATAAAATGGTTGATTTAAAGGAATGGTTAATTTATAATACATCTTTGTACAAAACTCATGGGAACCCTAGGTTTCTAGCTGAACATTGACTAGATAGGTTCCTTTTCCACCAACTATGCTAGTGAGGTATGTATATGGTGTCCCTTCCACTAGCTAGTGATGTGTTACAGAACATTTCACTAATTGAGGGTACAACCAAAGATATTGACAAATTTTTAGGTGCCTTATTCTAGATAACCATATGGTGTCATGCCATGAGATTATTTATAAACTTCTTGTTAATGTTTTTTCCATTTATTTTATTATTTATTAGAATTTACCTTATTAATTATTTTTTATTTAAAAATAATAATGGTTTATTTAATTTATTGATTTTTAAACTAAATTTTTTTAGTATTTCTAACATATGTTTGAAATGGAATAGTTGGGGAATCCTACTAGGATAATTTCTCACACCCTTTAAACACCCCAAAGTATATCCATACATTGTTCTGACTATTGTGAGAAACAAAAAGGTACCGCTAATAGGCGGTGGGTAATCATGTAGGGATTGTACCAAGTATATAGTGGTGAAATGGAAGTGATATGATTACATATATCACATAGAGATGGGTTAAATTATTTTTTCATTGTGATTTATTTTGTAATATAATAAAATGTTTCTTGTATCACCAATTCAGCCTCCCGTATTGTAATTTTTCTCTCTTTTTGGTCGAAATTTATGCTTATACCATACTAGTTATTTTTTTATTTCATGATGTATGTATATTTATTATTATTCATTTTTTATTTCATGTATTTATGATTTTTTCTACTTACTGGGGGAATGGATATCCAATGTATGGAAATTTCATGAAGGTTCTTCAATCTGAACCCCTTTTATATTTATTCTTTTGGAAAACTATTCTAAAATGTTGTTTCTCATATTTCCTGGAACATTGGTCAGCTCATAGGGATTGGTAATGCACTTTGGGTGTATCATGGCCTAGCCAGGGTGCCTGGTTCAGGGGTTTCCTGGATCTGGTTTGTGAAAAATGTTATCATAGCCCCAGGTCTATAGTTTTTGATATATATGTTGTTATGGTGGACTTAGTTTTTATTTTTATGTATCAATAATAGTTGTTGTGAATGAGTGTCTATAAAACACCCTTAGTGACCCCTGTTGAGTTAAAAAGGGAATTCAAGGATGATATTTTCAAATTATATTTGATTCAATATTTTACTGGGATAATTTCATTGGGTTTTATATTGTGCACTTAGACCTTGTCTATAGAAGAGTGTAGATTGGTATTTATTTTTGTTTATGTTTTACATGATAGTTTAAATAAATTTTTATGCATTTGTAATATGACTTGGTTTTCTATTTTGATAAATTTATACTTATTTAGTTTTTTTAGTATTAAGTCACCTTAGAGACCCCCAATTAACCCTCGAGAGGGAGTAGTGGATAATTTTCCATAGGAAAATCCTCCAATTTTTCAGAACATGATAGTGGTCATTGTGATAATAGTTTGGTCCATGGACCAAGGAGAAGGTTTAGGTCCCACTCCAGCTAGAGAGGCTAGAATCGGACCAAATAATGATATAGATTATGAGTTCCTTCATTATGATCCTCCTCCATTATGAAAAGGTAATGATCCTTAGGAATTAGGGGATTGGTTGTAAAATATTGATAGAATATTTAAGTTCCTAGGTACTCCCAAACCTTTTAATGTGAAATGTGTTATGCTTATGGTTGAGGGACCTAGATGATGATAGTGGGATTCAATCATTCATGTTTATGTTCATGATAATCTAGAATTGAAGGACTTCAATGTGATATTTTCCTAGTTGGACTGTCATAAAATTCTAGATTTGAAAAAATACCATGAGTTTATAAGACTTTAAAAGGATGATAATATAGTCACAAAATATAACAATATATTTCTGAGATCATCCAATTTTATTCAGATACTATTTTGAATATCAAGATAAAAGATCAAAGGTTAAAAATGGGATTTCGTCTTCATATCTCATCATAGGTATTCCACTTCAAGATTACACCTTGTAAGGAAGGGTTGTATTGAGACATAATGGTTGAAATTATCCAAGATTTTATATAAGAAATGTTGGGGAATTTTTCTTTGCTAAGTGGGAGTGAAGCTAGAGTTTTGTAGAAGAAAAGAAACTAATATTATCCTATAATAGGAAGTGGTGGGGTATTTTAATCACCATATCATTCAGCCTTTTTTCTCTCACCTAGATCTAAGGAAAATGGGACATCTATAGATGTTTTATAGAGTGAATATTTAGGAAATGATTACAGTGGGGACTACAGATCCAAGAGGATCCTAGACTCAAAATGAGGCACCAATGGTAGGAAGATATCACTATTAGGGTTTTGGAGGATGAGGTGGATCATATCATGGGAAGATCTAGTTGAGATTATAATCTTAGGCCAATAGTCATACCTAGGCCTGAGCCTATAGAAGATAGCTTCATTTAGTAGACTAGGACATCATCGAGTATGAGGTAGGGCCAGTTATAGTGAGATTTATATTTCTTATAAAATCTTCTATGGAAGTTTATTTATTATATATTGGTTCTTATATCTCATTTATATATACTAAAACTATGGATTATCTAAACCTTCCATCAAAACATATTCTATAAAATATAGAAATATCAACTCCTCTAGGGAAGAAGAAGAAGAAACATGACCTCTAGTGTCCCTATTGCGTCATCACTTTATCCAAAGTAGAAGTGTCCTGGGACTTTCTTATTCTGGAAATGAATATTTTTGAAATTATCTTTTGGAAAGACTAAATAATGAAATTAAAGGCTCACATATACTGATATCATAGTATGGTTTCATCTATGACCCATGATGGTAAAAAATTATTAAAATGATAATGGGATCCCCAATCCAGTCAAGCGGGATGTACACTTCCTTAGGTGGGTAGGCTATTATACCAACTCAACCCTTTGTTATAAGATACCAATTTGGGTATTATTGGAAGTGTGTTAACTCTCATGGTTAGAGACCTAACCAGGGTGTTGCTATAGTATTTTTTATGGTTTCCTCTAGAGAAATAGGTCAAGTTATATGTCAACGAATTTTTGGGAATATAACCCATATCTTTTTTTTCTTACCATATAGCTCTGGATAAATTGAGAGAGCTAAAAATATATCTAGATGATTTAGAGGCAAAAGGGTTTATTCACCCCGAGTGTATCTCTTTGGGCACCCACCATGATTTTTGTTAAGAATGATGATGGTTATCTTTAGCTATGTATTAAATACCAAAACATAAATAATTTTATGATAAAAAATAAATAAATCATGCCTCATATTGATGACTTATTTGATCCATTTAAAGGGGGATTGGTGGTTTTCTAATGTCAAACTTCACTCAGGGTACCATCAGCTTATTGTAAGAGGGGATGATATTCCAAATATGAACATAAGAAGCCATAAAAGACACTATAAATATCTTGCAACTTCATTCAGATTAACCAAAACTCCTATAATATTTATGGATTTAATAAACCAGAAATTATATCATTACCTTGATCTATTAATTGTAGTGTTTGAGGAGAATAATATAGTTTATTATACGTTCTAGGAGGAACAAGGGTGACATTTAATGATTTTTCTAAAGATTATTTGAAACCATAAGCTCTATGAAAAGTTATATAAGTCTAACTTTTGAATATGAGAGTTGAAATTATTTGGGAATATAATAACTAAACATGTAATTTTGGTAGATATTGAAAATGTAAAGGTTTTTATGTCTTTATATGTGTCCAAAAGTGTATTCAAAATTCAGGGATTCCTAGAACCAATAGGTTATTTCTATAAATTCATTAGAGATTTTTCCAAGCTAGCATCTCTTTTGACAGCACTTGTCTAGAAGGGAGTAAAATTTAGATAGAAACATAAATTCCAATCCTCAATTTATGAGATAATTTTTTGTTTTACTTCATCAAAAAAAATTATTCTCCTTGAGGCGTGTTAGGGATATTTAGTTTATTTTGATGCTTCAGTCATGGTATGAGTTTTTTTATAATGTAAGGTAATCACATGGAAGCTTATGGCTCTTAGTATATCTAGACACATGAAACAAACTACCCCTACCATGACATAAAGTTGATTATAGACATGCATATGCTTACATATTGGGGTAATTACCTATTTGAGGATAAGTTCATGGTGTTTATTAATAAAAAAAGTTTGAGATATATTTTCTCTTAGAAATACATGATCCTAAAACATGATTGGTGGGTATAATAGCTTAAAAATTTTATTTTGATCTTTCATACACATATGGTAATGGTAATGACGTTTCTGATGCTTTGAGTAAAAATTTTCTATCTCAAAATATTATGGAATTCAGTTAGGGGTGAAATCTCAAATCCTTAAGTCTATGCTTCAACTGGAGGTTAAATAAGAGATTTATTTTCTATTACTTGGTTGAATCATGTTGAATTAATCACTCTATGAGATTATTTCTATTAGGAAGGTTCATTATATTTAATTTCATCATATTAGGGGAATTATATTGTGGGGAGACCCTCAGAGAGTGGTATCTTTATATGTAAGTCTCTCTTTGCTTCAATGAAAGGCTTTTGGTCACTTCATCAGTAAATAAGGAGGTTGTGAAAACCCACCATTTATCCTAGTAGGTAGTCTACCTTGATGAAACTCAAATGTATTGTGATATTAAGAAATAGTTCTTGTGGTCAGGTATATATAGAAATTTAGAAAACATTATGTATTAATGATACACCTATCGGTGGGTAAAGGATTAACACCAATGACCATTTGGATTACTCTAGCTCTTACCCATTCTATCTTGGGAGTGGAATGAGGTTTACATGGGGAGTATCATCGTGATACCACATATCCATTAGGGAAATAATGTTATGAGGGTCTTGATTGAAAAGTTAAAGAAATATACCAACTTCATACCAACTAAGGAGATGATGAAGGTGGAGGAACATGGAAGCTTGTATGTGTACTAATTTTTGAGATTTTATGGAATTCCTTCCTCTATAATATCTGATAGAGGTCCACAATATATATCAGGAATCCTCAATGTCCTTAAAGAGATAATGGGAACCCATGTGAAGCTGAGTATGGATTACCACCCCTGGAAGGATGGATAGACAAAGTGGTATAATCATATTGTGGATGATATGCTCTATTCTTGTGTACACAACATCAATGGTTCATAAGAAACCCATCTAGTACTGGTCATGTGTTTTTATAAAAATAGTTTCAATTATTCTATAGATATAGGACTATTAAAAGGAACTTTGTGGATGATCATGTTGTACTCTTCTGTATTGGATAAAGGTAGAAGAGAACTCTCTTATGAGAACTAACCTTTCTAAGAGATGGTCAGAAATATCCTGCTGATTTAGTATCACTTAGTGGAACCTTAGATTCACCAAAAATCTTATGTAGACCTTCTTCATCTCCCATTGGAGTTTGAAATGGGTGGTATTGGGGAAGCTTTCCCCTAGGTATTTCTATCCATCAGAGAACATTTAGCGTATTGGGATGGCTGCATAGAGGTTTTATTTACCACCTCAGCTGAGGAAAGTTCATAATGTGTTCTAGGATTCTTAATTTAAGAAGTATTAATTTGACCAATCCCATATGGTCAATTAGGAAGATCATGAATTTGAAATATACATCATAATTTAGAAGAAACCTATTTTTATCTCTGACTCTGAAGATAATATTTTTATCTCTAACTGTAGGTTGATTCAGAGAAATGCCAAGGTGTTATCTAAGGTTTCTGAATGGAATGATGTCAACAGAAATAAAAAGAACAAGGCTGTTTTTATTGAAAAAAAAGGAATTATAAAGTCAGATGTCCCCCCTGTTAAAACTCATATTCCTTTTGATAATTCTTCTTTACCAAAGTATCCTATTTCTTCTTCATCACAAAGAGTTTCATGGGCTGATGTGGCTGAGGAGGAAGAGAAGCTCTTAAAAGTTGTGCCTATTCAGCCGGTTTTTGAATGGGTTTCAAAGGAGGATCTTCACCTATTCTCTGAGATTTGCAATGATGTTTGTACTCTGGTTTATGACTTACAGAATGAGGAGGATGAGTATCAGTTTTTTATGAATTTTCAGACTGAAATCCATGATTTTTTAATATCTCTACAGGATGATAAAGAAGATGTATTTGTTGCTTCAAACCTGGATACTTCCACAGAGGTTGAAGATGGGCAGAACTGTGATTATAATTCAGTTACAGGACTGGATTTCAGCATCAATACTCAGAAAAACCTGCTGATTCATCTTCCAGCTTCCATGGAGAGCAGGTCTGATACTTCAGCTATGTTATCTACTATTAATAGTAATGTTGCTTCTGAAAAAAATGCTCGAAATGCTGCCCATCATTTTGGTTCCCATGGATTCTCACAAAGATTTTCAAAGGATAGTGGATTACCTGAAGTTGTTAACATTGATGACCTGCTTCAAGGATGCAAAGGTCCTAAATGCTTGAAAAGGAAAGTAGGGAGACCCCCTAAAGCCAAGAAAATCATGGATACTGCTTTAAAGGTAAGGAGTTCAAAGCATATTACCATAATGACTAAAGCATGTCTTGATGAGCTGGCTGAATCTGGAAATAAATTACCATGAGTTTTCTCTCGGCTGGTTCATGTCACTTTATGGCATTGGTTTCAATGCCATTTTTTCTCAGTCGGTTTTTGAATGGGTTTCAAAGGAGGATTTTCACCTTATTCTCTGAGATTAGCAATGATGTTTGTTTTCTGGTTTATGACTTACAGAATGAGGAGGATGTGTATCAGTTTTCTCTGAATTTTAAGATTGAAATCCATGATTTTTTTATCTCTTTACATGATGATAAAGAAGTTGTGATTTTTGCTTCTAACCTGGCTACTTCCACAGAGGTTGAAGCTGGGCAGTTCTGTGATCATAATTCAGTTACAGAGCTGGATTTCTGCATCAATACTAAGAAGAACTTGCAGTTTCATCTACCAGCTTTCATGGAGAGCATGTCTGATACTTCGGCCTTATTTTCTTTTGTTAACAGTCCTCAATGCTCGAAACGGAATGTAGGGAGACCCCTAAAGCCAGGAGAATCACGGTTAATGATTTAAAGTTTCAGAAAAAGTGCTGCTTGTTGGTTCAGTTCTGAGGATTCTTTTTCGGAATTTGAGGAGTTGGTCTATCTTTTTCTGGTGCTGGTGATGGATGAATAGTTCCCAGACGGATAGCTGGAGTCTGCAGAGTTTCTGGCTTCATTTGGTTTTCCAAATTCTAGTTGGAGAGGGCTGGAGCTTAGTTGCTTGATTCTTTTGGTGGATTGAAGGCTTTTTTGTTGTTGTTTTTTGGATTTTAGACCAGGGATGTTGTCTGCTTTGGTTTCCTTCATTTTCACCTTAACCATTTTTTATGGTTTTGGTGTTTTTTGTTTGTATTTTTCTTGTATTGTTTTTTCTTTTCTCTTTAATAAATTTCCATTCTACTTATAATAAATAGAAACCATGGTAAAATTGTATCACTGCCATAATGGGTAAAATGAGTTAATTAATGTTAAAACTATGGTATAAGGTCTCAAAATAAAATCAAAAGTCATATTTATTTCATTATATGGGTATAATTACACCATTACCACACTAATATATAAGATATGGAATTTTTGTTCCACTTCACATTGATTATGACATTTATATTATTTCAAGTTATGAAAAATTGCAAATTGTCACTCTCTATCTTTTAATACCTATAATATTTTTTCATAAGGATAAAAAGAAGTTTTGAATGATTATAAATGTTAATTTTGAATACTAATAAGAAAATTATGATAATAATTTATTTTTAATTTTTATAGAATGTATAATTTCCTTGAACACTTATGCAACACCAACACACCACTTGTGTAGTAGTACAAAAACCAAATAAATAAATTATAAACATTAAAAGTATTATATTTTGGATGAATTATGGTGAACCACTACTTTATTGGTTAATTATAATGTATAATTGATATTTAAAGAGTTTATATTCGAATTATATTGTTATATTGGTGACCTTAAAGTCAAGATATGTGAATATTCCTAGAAATGACATTAAATGGTGTTTAATGTTTAAGAATTATTTTTAAATTATCAAAAAATTATAAAATTACTCTATTGACACAAGTGGATAATAAATTATAGATCCAATAATTCTTGGTTCATTTATCTTCCACATTTAATTTATTAAATCTATCTCATTACCCTTAATGTGTGAAAATTTTGTAACAATGGCTAAGATTAAACAAGGTTATCAATGGGGTTAAACCACAAATATGGATTAAAATGGCACATATACCTATATAAATTTATTGTTTGATTATATTTCGACCTTATTGTAATTATATTTGAATATAATTCATTTTTTATCCCTTTTATATGTTTTAGACTCATATGTTATATTAATATTTCAAGTATTTACAAGTTTGTCACCCGCATCACTTATAAAAGAGAATATCCATTCCTTTCTTCCTAGCACCTATTGAGACATTTATCTTGACCAATATCTACCCAAATAACTTACCAAACTTCCTCTTCGGGTCTTTCAGGTTCTGGTCTCACTAAAATAACATCCATGATTTCTTAAGGTGTAAGCCAAATGAGGTTTCTCAAATAATAGGTATAACTCTTAACTGAGTGTTTTCATGTTTATTTCTCCTTATAAATTATTAAAATATTATATAAAAATACAAATATAATAAAATAAGTATCATAAATATATTTATATTTTATTATGTTGATTTTAAAACCCTTATTCATCTCATTTTCCAACTAATGGGAAATTAATGCATCGTCCATGCATACGTACAGACTACCATCTCCATGAAGTGATGCACTTTGTTTTCCATAACCTTTTTTCATGGCTATTTATTAAGATGGATTTAATATTTATATATGATATTAATGACATAATTATTATTCTCAAAATATAATAAATTTTCTAACTTCTTACCACCCCATCCGTTGGAAATGATAACATTCCCCATGCATACATGTGGACTACCACCTTCATTAAGTGATGTGATTTTTTTTTCATTTACACCTTATATGGATAGTCATAATGATTAAAATAATGAATAAAAATGATATTTATATTATTATTATTATTTTTTAAAATTAAACCTTGATCTATTTCATTTTTTTCATTAATTATAAAAAAAGAAAAAATGAACATGTGTACATACAGACTATCGTCTCCATCACACAATGTATTTTATTTTTCATGATCCTTTTAATGGATAGTTATAAAAGTATATTGAATTTATAAACTTATAATTTTAAGAAAAATTATCATTTTTTTAGGGATGAAACCATGAATAGGTTGTATGTATCCAAACTATCAAACTGAAACATGTATGTAAAAAAGAAGTGTTAAACACTTAAATATTAGTTTTAAGAATGAATTATTTTATCAAAAATCAAAATCAAAGTGATTATAATTATCAAAATTCCATTCAGATTCATCTTCAAAAGTATTGAAGTAATAACACTGATATTTTATCCATTTTGAGTGAGATATTGTATTCATAGTGGGTTTATATATTAATAATATTCTACTGTAATTGAATTTTTCTTTGGAGCTGAAAAAAACCCTTCATCCTCCATCGCCTTTCCTTTTTAAGTGGCATCCTAATAAGATATTTTCTTTGGTGATTCCTCATCCTCCATGCATGACCAATTTACCCCAATGCTATTTTCACTCCATTTTTTATTAAGTTACTCCATAATATGGGTACCTACAATGAAAAAATTGTTATAAATAATATCATTGGGTTTATTTAAAGAATAACCCTCTCTAAGAATCATGTGTGAGTTCCATGGTAACTTTTTCAAGACATCATCATCTCCCTCATGAAAATATTACCCCATTTTGGATAAATACCATATTGATTTTCCGAAGAAACACTCAACTAAAAACCCTATTTAATATCTACTTGTTCTTAATCAAATTATCTAACTTAATCTCTAGCCTCTAATAGATCAATATTTTGTACCTCTATAAGTTCCTGAACTTTATTATACCTATCCAATCCCACATCATGCATCACATCCCCCAAACCTTATACTCCTTGAATATATGTAGACATAGAATTATTCATATTCACATGGATTTTATTCTCTTGATACTTCCCAGAAAAATAAAAAACACCCAAACCAGAATTTTCCTACCTTTTTTCATACTTTCTACAGCTTGTAGTAATATTTCCTTTTAAAGAAAAAAAAGATAAAGCTACATCTCTATGGAAATTCACCTACAAATGTCCAATTACATGGAAACCCTCAAAAAATCGGGGAATAATTTGATACTCAATCTATATGTTAATTTTTCTTATAAAGTAGAAAAAGGAACCTAATTAATAATATTATTACTGAGATCATCCTTCACTAAGACATGATTATAGTAACCGAACTAGGACACCTTGTTAGACCTATCCATTTTGATGGGAATTCCCATGGAATATACAACATCAAAAAAATTATAGGGTGCTAATAAATAAAATTGATTCATATGATTCTGATCTATATATGGACCCTATTGTTTTTTATCATGAATGGATTAAAATAAAATTCTCATTCATGATAGGTAATCATACCTAGTTTTAAAAAAATTAGTCCATGACCCTATGCGTGGTATATAAATTACTCTAAATGGAACATGATATGGAAGAATAATATACCTAAAGGGATGAATTTAAGGTATTAAAATCACTAGAGAGTGGAAAATATTATCATCAGGTCCTCTGTATTCCATTACGTCTACCAATAGGAAGGGAAAGATGAGCAATAATTGAAAATATAATGATTTTGAACCTATCGTTGATAGCTTCTTGATTGGATTTAACAATAAAATTAATAACATTTTGAATAATATGATCTATTATTGAATCTCTCACTGAGTTAAAATGCCTTCTATTTATATCTTCCTCATTCAAGAACCCATTCTGATTGGACATGGGGTCCTGTTTTGATTCATTCTATGAGTCATAAAATTTATCCAAAGAAAGATGAACTCCATAATAATAATTAAAGTCGTAAATTAAATGGAAAAACCATTGAAGGAATGAAACCCTTATCACTATATACTCTATGAGAGATCATCTGTGGCCCGCATCCTCACCTCCTTGAATCATCGAACCATTCATGTTGAAAACATATAGTTTGATCATTTTAAAACTGAATTATTAATAAATGGTTAAAAAAAGTATAAATTAATATAATATAATAAGATTAATCCAAATATGTTCATTATATAGATGTAGAATATATATAAATTTATTATAAAAGATATTAGATCATATTCGGCTAAGTGGAAGTCTGAGGTATGGGTTTATTCCACAATATCATTCTTATTCAACATTGTTTATGTTTGTGTTTCCGTTAGATACTTATATGATCTTTATATCTAGAACCCAATATATTTTATTCTCATATAGTTTTTTCTAGTGTTTTAAATTATTATTTCCATTTTTACCTTCTTTGGTACTGAAAAATACCAAGTGAATGTTTATAATAAAATCTTACCTTACTTCTCTTCTTTTAGTCTATAATATTTCCCCTTTATGTCCATATTGTCAAAAAAGTTATGAGATTTATTATATAATTTTAAAATATTGATAAATTTATTTTTATACTATCTCTGACTTTATTTACAAATTTATTCATAGGTTTCTTATAATCGTTCTCTGAACAAGTCATTTTTGAGTTTTTATGAATATAGTAAATGAATTTTATTGTTAACGTTTAATGCATGACCAAGTTTCCCCACCATCATAGTCATTATTTTTTATTAGTATCTCTTTACAAGTTTTCACATTTTTTCAATGATAATATTATTTCTATTATTTTAGGAACTTTTATTTTTAAAATTTTTTCAAAATAAAAGGATATTTCATATTATTTTTAGAGTGACTTTATAATGTCTTCATAAAAGATATTTTCCATTTATGTCAACATCCCTTAAATATTATTATGATTCATTGGGGATATAATCTAATTTTATTATCCACATTATTTCATTAGATAGTTTATGATCATGTTTTTCTATGTTTAGAATAGTGAAAATTATTAACATTCAATATACTATTTTTAAATATAAATTTTTTTTTATTATGTATTGATTTTTTATTAATTTATTTCATATTATGAATGAATTGGAAATAGTATGTGATTTCAAGAAACATTATATCCTGATTATTCATCAGTAGGTCTCATGAGAAAATCTAGATTGGGTAGTTGGTGTATTTCAAACATATTTATGTATGATTTATGTGAATGGATCCATGATAGTAATATCATGATGTCCCGCATTAAGAATTATATCATTATAAAACTATTAATTCATTTCCATGTGATTATTTATGTTTCTTTTCTATCCATGGATATAGTCCCATTTTATGGTGTTATTTATATGCATTATTTGATTATTGTTTATCCCTTTCATATTATTAATTCCTTTTCTGTTTTATGATATCTTCTATTATATACTTTTTGTTACTAAGAATCATTGGTCTATCTTTTTTATATTTTCCTTTCGCGAAATACACCAATAAGGGATCTATGAATGATTTTAGGGATATAAAAGATGAAATAATAAATTTCTCACTAGAATTTTAAGTTTATTTTCTTCAAATTTAATGTGATATTGATTTATTTATCTAGGTTCCAAATACTTTTTATGATATTTAATTGAATATATCACATTTTAAACCTAAAAACTACCTATATAGTGGAAAGTTTTGTATACATCCTCATAGAAGGTGAATTAGTGTGCATAAAAAGAAAACAAGATAAAAAAACAAAAATAGATCAATCATAAATGTACACAATGATGATGATCATATTATTTCAAGAACAACATATGAGGAAGTATTGATGAATTTAATAAGATTAGTGGTAGGAATATCTATATACCTGTAAGCAAGAAGAGAATGACCAGGAATAAAATATGGGGAAAATTTCAATAGATTGGTTAAAATGTATGTCTGAATTATTAAAATATAATTAAGTTCAATAATTAAAAAACATGTATTGAAAAATATCTTTCAAGAATATTGAATAGAATTTTCATAGATTTATAGTTCATCACATACAAGAATAATTCAATTATGAAGGATAATGAAGTCGATTCAATTCTTAAATGATAGTATAAATGAAGATGAATAAATAAACTAAATTAAATATTATTCCCCCACTCAATTTTAGGCATAAATCATATTGAAATAATTTTTTCTTTGAAAATAAAATAAATTCAAATAATAGTGACATTAAGAAGAAGACGAAAATAATTATTTCCCTCAATTTTTTTATTGATCAAGATTTTTCTATAGGATAAAGTGTCTGACCTAGCTCTCCTAATTGTCTACTCCTTAAATCTCTCTTAAATGTGTGAATATCTCCCTCTCTGATGTTTCCCTCCTGATTTAATTGAATTTAAACATTTATTTAGGTTTTCTTATATCATCTAGAATATCTCAGAGTACTTTTTTCTAGGTGGTAGTATCTCCAAGATTTTCAACTCTGTTTTTATGACCGCTAGGTGAAAATAATATTTCTTTTATAACTAATAGGTTCCCTACATGTTCATTCATATTAATAAATATTTCCCACTCCACGTCAGTAGGAATATGGATGTATTTTAAACTTTATATATTTCTTCGTTAGACTACAAAATAAATTCTAGAATCTTCCCAAAAATTCATTCTTGTTCCCCATTACATGATTTTTATTTCACTTTATTGTAGACTTTATTTAATCCCCTGAATTTGAGTACACTGGGTAACTTGACATGGCTATAAAGTCACAAACTGACCTAAAAATGAGATTTAAAGGTGAAGGACTTCCCTTATCATCTAATCAACACCATGATTAAACTTATGGATCTAACCCTTACATGTCTTAATTTCAATTATTCATTTAAGTTACTCATCTATAGCTCGTATACATCTTGGTTAGTGACCTTTACATTGGTTAATTTAATACAAAATATCACATTGTGGCTTTATATTGACTTTTTGAACCTCGTCCTACCCTTTCATAGGCATCTGATGACCCTAGTGCAATATAATGCACTACTTTAAAATTAATTCCACCCAATAGTGTGGGATCATACCTTTAAACAAGTGGTCTTTTTAACAATAACATAATGTAAATTCGGTGAAATTTACCCATATATAGATTTACTTATACATTATGTCAAACACATGGATTGTACTCCACCATAGTCTCATAACCGCAACACTCGGCACTTATAAGTGACTTCATCTTCTTCATTGATAACCTAAAACAAAAAAAATATATATTAAATAAAAATCTAAAAGTCTACTTGAACATGAGATTTTATCATCTTTATAATTTCACAAATCTTCAATGGGTAAATTAGTTTTCCATATCTTCATACTTCATAAACATAGCATTGGTTTTTCCCCCATCCTTATTCATCTCAAAATTGATATTCCATATATTTAACCTCGACTCACTAGTAGTTATTTTTGAGTTTATCTTACTTGGTATTTGAATGAGTATCGGTCTCAATTAAAGTTCATAGTTCACAGCTCAGGTTCATCACGAATCTTGATTCAATTTTGTGTGTCTCTCCATCTATCCCAGTCATCCATGCTCATCTTAAAAAAGCTTCAGTCTCGATTGGTTGATCTTAAATTTCCTCAATGGTTGATTAATAATCAAGTATATGCAATCCTCTATAGAAGATTAAAATACCTTCTCGTGGTAGGTCACAGTACCTATGTGTGGTAACTTAGATCAACATGCATTAAGCTCTCCCTTTTCTTGTTGTGGGCATGAGGTCAGTTGTAGATCCCTCTTACAGTATATTGGTTTACACTTTTCACAATTGATGTGAATTGAAAAATATAGCAGGTTTATGCCTTTCAAATATTTCAAACATGTAGTTAGATTATCCCTCTTTTCGTCACACCTCACACTTCCATGTGATCATTATACTAACCACACCTCCTAATATGGTATTTTCAAATGGGAATAATCATGGTAACTTCATAAGACTTGTAGATAATTGAAATATCACCTTGGATCTTTATCTTACGATTAGTACTACCTCCATATGGTGGGTTGGCATGGTCAATGTACCTACCATGAGACTTATTTTACAATAGAATTATAAAAACTATGAAATTTTATACATTAAAATTTTGAGATTAAATTTGAAAGCATATTAAAATAAAGAATCTAAATTAGGAGTTTTTTCCAATAATGTATTTTCAAAATAAAATATTGAAATATTAAAAAAATTAAATCATAAAAACCAAATAACTTCTCAAAAATCATAAACAATTATTATTCCACCTAGTGTTTCCTCAATAAATAATAAATATATAATTACTTAATGAATATAAAAATTAATATGAAATACTTTTAATAATTTAATAACTTAAACACCTATTTTTAAAAAATTGTTCAAAGAATCACAAATCTAAAAAAAAGTAAAACTAATATTCGATATCCATCCATTAAAAACTAATTTTTAAATTCAGAAAATAATTATTTCATTAAAATGATGTATCAAAAAAGTAAAGGATAAAGGCCACATAAATCCCCCCCCCCTAGCACTTAAGATATTTCTTTTCCTCAAGCAATCAATTTTTACAAATTCAGTGGAATAAAATAACTCTCAAGGGTACAAGTAAAGTGATAATAAGAATTGATTTTTAAAAGGATTATTATTAATCGAATATTTCAAGAAGTAAAAGTTGTGTCTACCATAGAAATATTTTATTTAGTAAAAATTTGGTCTTTTCTTGCAAAAAAGGTTAAAATTGGAAATTTTGGAAGGGTTTAAACAAACCTCACTTTTCATTTAATTAAAAACTAAAAACTTCTCTATACCTCTAAGAGAATATACACACATAAGTTTTAAGGAATAATAATAAGACACAGTATAGGATGGTGTGGATAGAAAATTTATTGATGTAAATAATAACCCATCCTACAGTAATGAATAAAAAAATAATGAGGTCATCCAATATTAGGATTTTTCTCAATATAATTTAAATACATAGCTTAAAAGTTTAAATCCTAGTTGAAATTTTCAAAACCAATGATGATTTTGAATCTTACTCCCAAATTTTTACAAAAAACAAAAAAAAATCAAGGCATAAAAGAAAAAAATTAACCTAATTAAATCCATGAGATGAAAATAATTATCCTCCTCAAACTAGAGAATTAAATATCATAATTTAGAAAAATTTTAAACCACCAAATAAGAAATTTGAAGATTAAAAATCAAAAAAAAAATTTAAAAAAAAAATAAACAGGTTTTTGATGTATTTAACATTAAAGTATAGTTCAAAACATTTAACACCACACTCACACATTTAAAACCCAACATTGTTCTCAATATTAAATCCTAAAGTGTGAGAAACATTTTCAAATAATTAATGTTAAAAAAAATTTGAAATTAATTAATTCAAAAACATGTTAAAAGTTTATAATATAGTTCATACATTATACTACAGCAATTTCTAATGATTCACTAAAATAGAGTTGAAAATTCCCATGATTTTTTCCATTTTGTACAGACATGTGAATTTTTAATTTAACTCGAGATATATTATGTGAGACAACATTTACAGTGGGAAACAATATTTTTCACACATATTTAATCCTATATAATGTTTAAAGATATGGTAAATTTACCCTAAACTTAATATAAGTCAGTGAGTAGACTTAAACTAACTATTATTATCTTGTAATCATTTAAAAATATTTAGAAAAAAAATTCAATGAAAATTTAAAAATAAGACTCTGAATAGTTAATCTATAACAACTTGAGTTTATTCAAATAGTCCCCTTATTTTTTCCTATAGTTAAATTTAAGTTAAGTTTAATCATAAATACACTAACTATAAACTCCATATTATCTTATGAGAATTATTGGAATTCCACTCCAAGTGTTTGAAAGTTCTTCCCATGAAGTACTTGTACATGAGTCTCAACTTTCCTCTAGAACAACAGGGGAACATGTGAAACCCAGGAAGATACACATGTAGATTTATTATTATCCAAATAAAATAAAACAAAATAATAGACATGGGTTGACTTATTTGGAGTGATGATTTTATGGTCCTTAGTTATACTCAATGAATTAAAAATCCTAAAATAAAAAAGACAACATTTAGGCCTTTTGTATAACCCTCAAAGTAATTATTAATTAATTGACCATTAACTTGGTATGTTCTATTTTATTCTTTTATGATTCACATGGATCCATTTACTAACACTATAATGATGTTTAAAAGTTTAAACCACTTGTATTTAAGCTTCCCAAGAAAATATTTATGTGTATAATTGAAAAGTATTAATTTCTGAAGATCCTTAAAATATCTATTTTGGGTGTTAGAATCATGAAAATCTTTAGTCCTATTCTTTTTATTCAAATAATTTCAATATAAATATCCTATTTTATTATCATTTTCACTCAACATAAGAAATATTCTTTCCCTAGTTATCTTTATAAAAAAATTCATCACCTTTATTGTCCAAAAAAAGTCTATATTGCAACTCCTCAGGAAGGTGACATGGTTTTCCAAAAATAATTGTATAAGGATACAATTTTATATTGGGTTTAAAAGATATTTTTAGGCACAAAAATACTCATAAAGTTTCCAACACCAAACTCTCTTGAAACTATAAACCGTTTTCTCTAAAAAAATAAAGCTCCATGTTGGATTTTCAAACATTTATACTAGTCTGTGTATGGTAAATAGTTTTGGTTAGGTTACTAAAACCATATTTTCCCATTAAATATTTAAACTTATAATTATTAAAGTGTATTCCATTTTCCAGGATAAAAGATTTTGGTACCCTAAATCTAGAAAATATATTCTTTTTAATAAACATGGTCCCAATATTAGCTTCATTCTTTGGAATCATTGCTGCTTCAACCGACTTAAAATCACATCATAGATCCAACAAGATGTAATCATTCCTATAATAGTATAGAAATGGTCCACAAAAATTCAAACCCCCAAATATCAAAATTTTCAACTTCCAAAATTCCCTTTTGTGTTAGCTCATTCTTGATACAAACATTCCCTAACCTTTGATATTTATCACAACCAATTACCAAAATCATAACATAATTTAAGAGTGTAAACCAATGTAAACTACCCTTTAAAACATTTTTTATAGTCCTACCATCTCCATGATGGCCACCCCATGGTGGATAATGAAAACCTTCATGAATATGAAGGATCTCTTATACAGGAACACACCTTCTTAAAATCCCATCCACACACCTCCAAAAACAAAAGGGGTCATCCGAAATGTATTACTTTAACATAATAATGATTATATTCCTTTGTTTTGTGTAAATTATTTCAAAATGACTCCAATATTTAAGAAATTAGAAAAATATATATATACCAAGAATACTGTTTGGTTGAAAATGAAAGTAATTTTTTATCCAAAAATGAATAATTTATCTCTCTTTTATCATTAGTTAGTGTACCAGAAAACCCAGAAAAATGATCATCTACAAAATTTTAACTCCATATTTATCTTTTATCTAAAAATAAAATTCATACATAAAATTTATCTATCTAATCAATCAAATTTTGGCCTCTTTTTTGGAAAACAATTATTTCAAGGAAGAATGATCAGTGAAAACTATGAATTTGGATCCTAGCAAGTATTTTCTAACCTTATCTATAGAAACACTGCATCAAAAAAATCATTATTAGTAGTGCTGTAATTAATTTTGGAATTATATAGATACATGTTTTCATAGAACTCCATATTAAATCTATTGTCATTATTATATCCTAAAACTATTCTAACGACCACATCACTAGAATCACACATAACTTCATATAGAAACTTCCAATCTGAAGCATTAAGATGAGTGAAGAAGTGATTTTATAATTAATAATATTGAATTATTATAAAAAATCATCAAGCAAGAAGTGTGTATCTTTTTTTAAAAGATATCATATAGGCTTAGTGATTCTAGAAAAAAATATTTTTGAATCTAAGGTAAAAAACAGCTTGGCCTAGAAAACATCAAACTCCTTTAACATTATCAGGAATGGGAAATATTTTAATTAACTATATCATAGATTTTCTAACCTCTATTACAATACTAAAAATTTATAAACAAGAATATTTCATCCAATTGAGAAAAAATTTGGTTTATAGAAACCTTTATAAGACTAATAAATGATTTTTCAAATAGATCTCAAATGTACTCCCAATAATATAGAATTAATCCATGAACACATCTGTTATTACTCAATCAAGAAAAAAAATAACCATCATACACCATTAAATTTTGGTCATTGTAGCACATAAGAGAAAGGGAATTCACTAATGAATGTCCCAAAGGGTCATGTCAAAGTGGTCTTTTTCTAATCTTCTAGAGATATAGGAATCTTGTTGTACCTATAATATCCATCTAGAAAATAAAAAGCATTTCTAGCTAACCTATCAAGAATTTTATCTAATGATAACATAGGAAAATCTGTAATGGTATAATTGAACTTCCTATATTCTATACAAACTCTCCACTTAATTGATTTTCTAACCTGAATTTGTTCATTTTTTCATTAGTCACAATAGTGAAACCTCCCTTATTTGTAACTATTTTGACTAGACTTACCGAAGGGATGTTAGAAATGGGATAAATGATATGATAATAGGTAGCCTAATTAATTCCTCTCTAACAAATTCTTTCATTTCATATTTAATCTTCTTTGGACCTCAACTCTGGGTTTAGGATTTTCATGCACAGGGATCCGATACATACTAAATAAATAAAAAATCCCTTTAATGTAATATATGGTAAACCCTATGGTGTATTTTTACATTTTCAAGACAACTAACTTCTTCTCCTCTTGATTTAACTATGTTTTGGACGAAATTATGGTTTTTGGAGATGATTTCTCACCCAAAAATTAATATTTTAGGTGTATAGGAAAGGGTTTGAGCTCCAGTTGTGGGGACTATTCACTAGAATATAAGCTCTTGGGCCAAGCAGGTCTTATAATCTCAGTGTGATTATAAAATTAATTATGGAAATTGGATAGATTTTGAATTTATAAACCAGAATTGAGTATTTCTTCATGGATTCCCAAAGTGTAAAACTCACTTAACTGAATATCCAAATCTAATTTTAAAATAATTTTTCTTGGAAAATTCATTAAAAATTTTCAACATCTCCCGCTCTCATTTATCAAAATGGTCCACCTATCTATTTTAAGAATGAAAATAAAACTTCAACTCACTTAGAAATTTGTGTATCTCAAAAATAGAAAATTCATATTCTAAATATCTCTCCAAAGATGGAATAGAGTTGTTTTCAAACACTATAAGATTAACAGATTCTCTTTTTTAAAATTCTATTTAGAACTTTAAAAAATGTTCAGAAAAATCCTTTCTATCATCCACATGAAATTATTCAATAATATATTTTTTATAATTTTTTTGGGTGATTTAATGAGTCCTCAACTTCATTCATTTCCACTCTTGAATATTTCTCACCAAATATTGATTCCTAAACATTTTTAAACACATAAAACTCATCATGTTTCTCACCAAAAAAATAGATTGCTTACCCACGTTGATAAAATCCCCTCATGTGGATAATAAGGGCCTAAAAAGTAATATGTGTACTTTTTTGTCACACTCCATATCTTGAAAAACAATTTCAATGGTTAATAACATATTATTAACTCCTAAAAGAAGATCATCTACTCAATCTAAAGGATGTTTGAAAGATCATTCATACGATTGTAAAATCACAATGGTGGTTGTAATTATACTAATCCCAACTATTTAAATAATGATAAAGGATGGATATTGATTCATACACAAATATCAAAGAGAAAATTTAACTGATTGTTTTTTCCTAAGGTATAGGGAATGAAAAAAATTATATAGATCTTTAAAAAATTGGTAATTTTTTTTAAAGGATGAACTTAACGCTTCATTTTGGATGTAAGAAGAAAACTCTTCCAGTGGTTTATTATTAGAGAAAAATATCTTGATATTTTTCATGAATAATAGAATCTGAGTTAAGGTATCAATTTTCGGAACATTCACTAGGAACTTGTTAAAAATCCTATGAATTAGAGAAGCTCTAGTTTATTATTTTTGAGTTTCAATCACTGAGTGAATGGGATGGATGGGAAGAAGTTTCTAAGAAGATAAGTTAGTTCCTATATTTATTATAGTTTTTATTTCTCTTTATTTTTTCATTTTTAATCCATTTTCTTCTAGTTTGTTAATTTGAATGGTTGGGTTTATTTTATTTTTAATAGTTTTTTCAACATTTCCAGATTGGATGTCACCCAAATTTTTGTGTATAGTTTCCCATTTTGTACTTTCCTAGATTAATCTCTAATATCATCTTAGTTATTTAAGATGTTCATACTAACCAAATCAATGATATTCTCTGTAGGGTTCATTTGAATAGTGTTTGTAAGTTACCCTCTATATCTTGAAGTAAATTATCTAGAAAATAAACCCATTTTTAGCTCAAAATTATGAATTATATAGTATGTTTGAAATTTGTTAGAATCATGTTGTAATTTTAGTTTAGCCTCCTAGTCATCCATTATTATTAACTTTTGGTGCATGATCCCTCAAGATTCCCCTAGGTGTTTTAGGTTTAATCCCTTGTTTGGTTTTTCAAATAGCTACATTGGATAAGTTGAGAATCTTTGGGGATATTGTTTTAAAATCCCTTACTCTCTCAAGGATAGTTTAAGATGGTTCTTATCACAAACCAATATGAGGTATCATCCAACCCAACACCTGACCCATCTTGAGGCATGGCATGAAGGGCATTCCAGATCCCCATAGATTGGAAACCAGTTCCTAGGTATTGAAAATACACTTTTGTGAATGATTTTACCCATGTATTTAGAAATTAATAACTAATAAGGATAAGATGTCATCACATAACTGATAACCAATACCAAAAAGGGATATAATAATTTTATAGATTCAATATTTTACAACTTTATCCTAAACCAAAATACCACAACATAAAGGAAAATAACTAAATCACAACTCAAGAAATATCCTTTCAAGGAGAGGGCCATCACCTTAAACCTACCACCACCAACACTTGTAATAATGGGAACACTAGCCAATGGATCCAATATCACCACCACGAAACATATTTTCTTTTCTTGGGTCATACATAACAAATTATACATATACCCAAGGGTGTATGAAGGTTGTGTGCCATATCTCTATAGTATTCCACTCCAAAATACTGATTCCATGTTATTACATTAGAAGAAAAATCACCATGAATGTTTTAAGAATGAACTTGGAAACATTATAAAACAAAATATTTTAAGTAAAACATATCTAAGAAATACTTTCTCAAAAGAAGATTTCTTTGAAATTTAAATATACAAAAGGTCCAATATTTTCTTATGGTTAGAACCACATCAAAAAAACATCACATCGTAAGAGAGAGCCATGGGTGATTCATATAGTTACTAGCACCAGTGGGACCCTTGTTACCACATACCTCTATGATAAGATCCTATAACCAAAACCCATAGCATCCTCACATAAGATCCACTAGAGAGGAACACATCCCAAGGTCTAGTGGTCTCTAAACATAATCCAAAACCCACAATTCCCTTGTGCACGAGCCATTGGATGGGAACCCATCCCAAGGTCATGTGGTCTCTGATCATATTACATGTTTAGTTATTATTGCAGCATCATTCCTGTTATAAGAAACTGGGCCTCAGCCTCTCCGAATCAACTAGCATACTTGTTATATTTTTCCCACCTATATTCCCAGGATTCCCTTTATACTCAATTTACATTTCATATTTCACTTAAATCATAAATTTCACACACACATTCCAAGAATCATCAACACACCTAAAGATCCATTTCTTTCACCATCACATTCAACCCAAAATCAAAGCTCACATGGAAGCCACTATTTCGCATAATCAAAATCCCTTTCAAATCAATACACACACCAAACCCATTTTAAAATGTTCTTTTTGTCACTTACACAATTCTTAACAAACATTTAAGAAACATAACAAAGAATCTAACATGCAACAAAAACCCATTTCCTTTGAAAACTAACGTTCATCACATATGTACCTCAACACCCTTTTTAAAACATATTTTTCACCCTCCGCAAAATCTATTGAACATATTTATAAATAAAAACAAATATAAACTCATGAAATAAAATATTCTTCTTTTAGAAAATCATCTTCTGAACCATACATATTTCAACTCAGTTTTAAAAAAAAATTCTCACCACACACATAATCCATAGAAAACATTTATGAAACCAAGAAAGAATTCCAAATTCATATAATAAAGTAAAATCATAGAACCACCTACCTCAATCTTAGAAACTTTTGAAATCTGATGGAAAACCAAAACCAAGACACAAGGGAACCCTATAAAGTGAATATCAAACCACAAACATCATGGTTTTACCCAAAATAACAAGATTGAACCCTTATTAGGTCAACTAATTCATTGAAGAAACAAGGACCCAATAATGAGGGAAGAGAAATCCTAGAAGAAGGGTGAACAAAGAGTAAAGAGACTTACTTGATGACTTATTAAAGAACGAAGTCCAAATACACCCAAATATTGGAGTTGAAGGGGTCCAATAATGGGTGGAAAAAGATACTAGGGATGAAAATACCATATGTCTTGGATTATGAGTGATTTAGGGTTAAATCCAAAAAGGAGAAATGTATATATTTCCTATTATTAATGACCTGGATAGATCACACAATTATCCTGAATATTTTTCCAAACCATGTGGAAACTGTGTGTCACTCTCTATCCAAGAAGAATGAGTTTTTATAGTTTCCTAGATGATAGATAATGGTCATGAAAACAGTCATGTAGCCTGTAGAATGTCACTATACCTAATCACATGATTTCCCCTAGGATGGCTCACAGTTTCCCTAAACTATGCGCCAACCATAAGCCACATGTTGTTGGGTCCAGAAATCCCATTTTCCACCAAAAAATCTCAAGGAAACAAAAATAAAAGATAAAACCAAAAATAGGAAAAGGAATACCTCAAAATAAAATCAAGAATGTGAAAATTATCCACACCATGAAAACTTTCCTCCCTTAGAATGTCATTCTAAAGTCTGATTAAAGAACAAAAATGGATAATCCTCCTTAACCCAATATTTTTTTCTCCAAAGCCTAATTCTCATCACTACCACTCTTCCAAATAACTCTAACTAATGGTATGGACTTCCATGAAACAATTTCTAAGGAGAATCCAAAATTTTCACTGGCCTCTTGAACATAGACAATTCATTCTCTAACTCTAAATCCTCCCAATTCATCACATGAGATGGATCCAGATTATACTTTTTAAGCTGAGGGATATGGAACATGTAATGAATTGACATCAAATTGGAGATAAAATACAACTATTATTACACATTACCAACCCTCAAAAATATCTCAAAAGGTCCAAAAAAACTCAGCATTAACTTTTTTTAGCCAAATTACGGTGACCCAAACGAGGTTCCACTTTCAAGAACACACTCCACCCACAGAGAACTCCAGCACCTCTGATCAGTGTAAGACTTATGGAAACTCTGCAGTGTCAAAAAATGTTGTCTGACCAACATGAATTTATTATATGTTTTATATACAAGGATTGATCTCAATAATGAGGTCTCACCCACCTTATTCTAGTAAAAATGAGACTAACATGGGGAACCATAATGTGCCTCAAAGGGATCCGTCCAAATTGACGATTGGTAACTGATATTATATGAAAACTCAACCAACCTAATATAACTATCCCACAAGCCTCTAAAATCAATCACACATGCCCAAATCATCTTTTCCAATATCTAATTCGCATGCTCCCTTTGACCATTCGTTTGAGGGTGGTATTTCATTCTTAACATAACCTTTGACCCCATCACCATCTGAATGAATTCAAAAAATAATGAGGTAAAATGAGTTTATCTATCTAAAACAATCACTGAAGACACACCATGATATCTTACTATCACCTGAACATAAAACTGACCCAACTAATCCACTTTGGCTGAATCCCTGATTGGAATGAACTGAGATGATTTGGTTGTATGTTTAGTCACTGTCCAAATGGATTTCTTCCATTGGGGTGTACGAGGTAATCCAACAATAAAATCCATGGTGATCTCGTCCTACTTCCAGGTAGGAATGGGTAGTATCTAAAGAAAACTAGTGGTCTTTTGGTACTCTTGTTTAACCTAATGAAATGTATAACACCACAATAAAACATTAGAAACATCCCACCTCATACATGTCCACCTTAACTGCTGACACACATCATAGAAAATCTTGGCGGTATTAGGATGAACGTCCCACTAAGACTAGTGGATATCCTACATCACCACTTTCGGAAACAACAATGAAAACATAAAGTTACCCTTTAATAACAAAACTCCCTTAGTAGATAATGAAAATTTACAAGGCACCTCTCCACAATTTAGGAACTACATAGAATACTGGAACGACTCATAACTCAGCTAATCTTCTCAAATCAACTCCATAAAGGAAGGTGTAAACTGAACACTGTTCAAGAACGAACATTCACTGTGCTCCTTGGTCTCAAGATGGAATTGGGAAAAAAATACCCATCAAATTCCACTCATCACTGCACTCATTCAACTCTTTCACTGACACTTTCATTCTCAAGTCATCTTCAACCACATTTATTTTTCCTGTGGTATAGAAAATATCTAAATTGAACCCTTGTAGGTACTCATCCAAATGAAGCTTCCTCAAATTCAAGTCCTTGTTAGAGAAAATGATGGATAAGATATTATGATGAGAATAAACTAAAAATTTCTCCCCCAAAAGATAATAACACCATGTCTTTAAGTCAGGAATCACCATCACTAACTCCAGGTCATGGTTTGGGGAATTCTTTTCATATGGTCAAGTTGGCATGAACCATATCCAACCATATGGTCATCCTGTATCTCAACACATCTAAGGCCCATATATGAGGTAGTATAGTAAACCACATATCCCTTTCCAAATTCTTTAAATATCAAAACAAGTTTTGTGGTAAACTAATTATTAAACTCTTCAAAGGATGGTTAACACTATGGGATTCATTCAAACTTTACCCTTTTACAGGTAAGAATGTTCATGGATGATGAAATCTAAGAGAAATATCAAACAAAACAACTTATAATACCCTCGTAGCTAGAGAAATATTCTGATTTTGAAAACATTATTTGACATTTCCCAAGACATCACAGCATAGATCTTCTTAGGGTCCACAAAAACCCCTTGTTCTGAGATCACATGACCCAAAAAACATCACCTCTCTGATCTAAAATGGGAACTTGTAAAACTTTTCTTGGAGATGATGTTCTCGAAGAGTGTCCACTATAATCCTTAAATGTCATTCAGGCTCCTCCTCGGCCGTTGAGTAGACCTAGATATAATCTACGAATACCATGACAAAGGAATAAAGATACTGATGGAACACCCTATTCATGAACTCCAAAAAGACTCTCAGAGCATTTGTCGACCTGAAAGTCGTAAAAAAACTCAAAATGGTTGTACCTTCTTCGAAAGGCTGTTTTTTGAACATCCTATTCTATAACTCTGACTTAGTGATACATTGAATTAAAATCGTTCTTATAGAACTACCTTACCCCTTAATATAATTGAAAAGTTCATAAATACATAGAAAAGAGTATGTGTTCTTGATTTTCACCTTATTTATCATCTGGTATTCAATAAAAAAACAGAGGGATTCATCAACCTTTTTCAAAAATATCACTCAGTGGCCCAAGGTGAGATGCTTGGGAGAATGAATCCTTTGGATTCCAAGTCATCCAACTAAACCTTTAATTCCATCAACTTGATGGGGTCTATACAATACAAGGGAATAGATATCGGTTGTGTTCCTGGAACCAAGTCGATGGTGAACTCCATATCCCACTCTAAGGGTAAACCCATGAAATACTCTGAAGATACCTATAAAAACTCATCCACCATGGGATGTAATCCTCCTTATAGACCTCTATCACCATCCTCTAACATGAGATATGAGAGATGAAAAATGAGATTTCCCAATTTCCAAAGTGCTTGTTTAGAATGTCCCAACCAAGGATCACATTCACCTTGAAAAACCTGGGTACATCCATCAGGTGTCACAAAACTTACCGCCATCAATAGTAACCGATGTGTGCCTGATAAAACACCATACAATCCATATCGAGGATCGCATCAATGGGGTCCATTTTAAAAACCATGAAATCCCATTCAAACTCGACCCATGACATGGTGAACATGAAATATGGACACCTGAAACCCTTCTCTCGCTTCATACCAAGAGACATCACAAACTCCACCACATATGCCATAATCTTAGTAGAAAACTTTAACACATTAATGAGAAGGAAATAAATAAAATAAAAAAGGAAATAATATCAAATAGAACAATATTTATTGATGATTCAATAAGAATGGTACCTCAAACTATCACAATCCATGCATCTAATTCCATTGGTGCTCAATATATAGTATGAGAATTCCTCATCTCACCCTAAACCTGAGAATGATAACTGAACTATGGATCTTCCCTGAACTAACTCTTCCCATAAGAAGATCCAACCCTATCTCCATGACCTTCGAACTGAGAAGCCACTATCCTAGATGGTTCTTACTAGGCTTAAATCTATGTGAAAGCTATAGATACAACACCACTTGAATATGGTCATTCCACCATGAAAATGTTTTTCAACTACCCATACCTTCACACCAATGGTAAGGTCTAGATGGAGCTGAACACACAGATCGCATGTTTCAGGTCTTCCCACACTGATGGCACACAACAGACCCAACATTAGATTCCACGGATGAAGGCAATCGAAAAGGATGGCCTTAACTACCACCTCCCCTCTTCTCTTTCTCATCCTGATTCCTCTTCTTCTCAAATAATATTCCATTGCCTTGTCCCACTATTGAAATTGATCTAGAGAAACCAAACATTCTTCTACGATCAATCTCTACCACCAAAAAATGATCAACCACCTTGTAATAGGTCTTCAACTTAAAAAAGAAGACTTAGGAATGGATCTATGGCCACATCCCCATCATTAAATTTTGTTCCTTTAGATTCTCATTGGAAACTATCTCGGGTGCAGATCGAACCAAATATATGAAGTGGTTAGAATACTCCATCACGGTTAATTCTCACTGGTGAAGATACAAAAACTCTTAGGACTTGGAAAAGGCTAAGGTCTCAGTGCAATACTTCTCATATTTTTTTAGCTTGAAATCCTTCCACCCCATCTACTCTTTCCTCCCAGCTTGCACCACTGAGTCCCACCACTTCTGGCTAGGACCTTCCAACATGAACAAACCACACATTACTCTAACTACCTCTAGAGTTTCAGGAAACTCAAACATCATATCAACATTCTCAGTACAATCCTCATCTTTTAGGGTATTTGTACTACCCTTGAATGAAGGAGTCTTGTTCTTGAGTAACTATGAGCGTTGTCTTTTCCAGGACCAAGTTTGGCTTCTCTAACCTTAGTAGGACCAAAGCCCGCTCCGTGACCCAAAGATGGGGAAGCCCAATCCAAATCTTCAACTTATCTATGATCAATTTGTGAGGGAGAACATATTCATCCTCTTCCCATAGTTTCATTAGAAGTATCTGATGTTGATGTATGGATATGATGATTATGGTGGTTTACTAGGATGATGATGGCAGTTGGTAGGCTACATGACTCCACCTGTCACGGGTGACTCATGGTTCGATGCCTCCTTGGGTTGGGTGTCCATTTTGAATTTCATATTTAGTCTCTAAATCTTGTAATTTCAGACTCATTCTTGAAATTTTTGGCTATCGCTTAACCTTAAATAGGATCCTTTGAAAATAAAAAATAGAACATTCGGTCAAAAATCCAAACAAAACTTCTCCAACCCACTTTCTGTCCATATACTCTCTGTAGCCTGCACGTCTCACAAGGAGGAGAAGTCAAACAAATACCCAATATTCCATGGAAACTTAAGGATCATTATGAGGTGTGTTGTCTAGATACCCCACTCATAACCAAACCTCAAGACACAACAATACATGCTCCCATATATCCAGAATATTCTCAAATAACATATCCCATAGAAGGGTGGAAACCATGATATAATACCATTTTTCACGAACCATGTCGAGGTTCCATCCAACACGACACCCGACCCTACCCATGACATGGACTAAAGGGTAGTTCCAATCCCCGCAGGCTAGAAACCAGTGCCTCTATATCAAAAATACATTTTTGGTAATTCTTTTAACCATATATTTAACAATGAATAACCAACAAGGATAAGACATCATCAAATAACTGGTATCCAAGACCAAAAAGGGATACAATAATTTTTTAGATTCAATGTTTTATAACTTTAAAAAAATCAAAATACAATAATGGAAAGCGAAAAAATTAAACCACAACTCAAAATATCTTCATGCAATGAGAGGGCCATCACCCTCAATTCACTGCCACCAACACCTGTAAAAAGTGGAACACTAAAAACCATATATTCCATCACCACCGGGGAACATCTTTCCTTTTCTTAGGTCATACATAACAGAATCTATATACACCCAAGTGTGTGTGTAGTTTGTGAGCTGAACCCAGTAGGATTACACCCCTTAAAAAATATTCCACGCTATAACATCAGAAGATAAATCACCATGAAAATTTTAAGAAAGAACTTTGAAACATTTTTAAATAAAAAAATTTTAAGGAAACATTTATAAGAAATACATTATCAAAAGAAGATTGAATTTAAATTAAAATGTACACAAGGTCTTCCATATTCTGATGGTTAGCACCATATCAAAAAAAACATCACATCACAATAGAGAACCATGGGAAATCCCTATAGGTAATAGCATTAGTGGTACCCTACGAACCTTGTACCTCATTTTCAAGCTCCTCCAACCAAAACCCATAGTGCCCTCATTCATGAGACACCAGAGGGGAACACATCCCAATTTCCAGTGGTCTCCAAACATAATCCAAAACCCAAAACATCCTCACGCATGATCCACTATAGGGGAAGACATCCCAAGGTCTAGTGTTCTCCAATAATATCACAATCTTAGTTAGTGTTTTAGTTTCAATCCTTCTAGAAGAAACTGAGCCTCCACCCCCACAGAATAAACTATAATACTAGTTCTAGTTCACCCACCTTGATACTTGGGATTCCCTTTTTTATAAATTTCTACTTCACATGTCACATAAATCATCACTTTCACATAAACCGTCCAATCATCAAGAACACATGTGAAACCCCATTTCTATCAGAATCACGTTCATCCCAAAATAAAATCTCACATGGAAACCATCATTCTTCATAATCAAAACCCCTATCCAATTTATATGCACAACAAACCCATTTTTAAACAAGCTTCGTGTCACTTAAACTATTCATATCCCACATTTAAAAAACATAAAAAATAATATAACATGAAACAAACCCCCATTTACTTTAAAATCTCAACCTTCATAACATATGTACCCTAAACCCCTTTTAAAAAAATCAACCTACCCACAATCCATTGAACACATTTATAAAGCACAATAAAGAGGCACTCATGAAATACAATCAAATTGTTTTATAAAACCATATTATAACCCATACACACTTCAAATCAGTTTGAAAACACATTTTTTACCACACACACAATCCATAGAACATGTTTATGAAACCAAAAAATCACACCAAATTCATCTAATGATGTAAAAACATGGAACCACCAACCTCAATCATCGAAACTTCCTTAATCCAATGGAAAACCATAGCTTCACCACAAGGGAGCCCCATAACGGAAATATTAATCCACAAACATCATGATTTTACCCAAAAACACAATATTTACCCCTTATTTGGTAAACTGACCCACTGAATAAACAAGAACCAAATAGGGAGGTAAGAGAACTCCTATAATAAGGAAGAAACTAAGAGGAAAGAGAATTACTAAATGATTTATTAAATAAACAAGACAAAACCACCCAAATATTTTATTTCAGGGGGTCTAAGAAGGAGTGGAGGAAGCTCTTAGGGATAAAAATTGCATATATCACAGATTAGGGGTGATTTAGGGTTAAATCTGAAGAGGGTAAAATAGTTAATTTTTTATTTTTAGGGACCTAGATAGGTCGCATAGTTATCTCACACAGTTTTCCAAAACATATGGAAAATGTGTATCCCTATATGTCCAATAGTAACGAGGCCACATGGATTCATGGGGCATGAAGTATGATCATGCTGTAATTCAGGTGAAGTGGAGATTGCCATTGTCCCTAGAAGCATACATTTCCCTAGGTCGGTGCACGGTTTCCCCTAACTGTGTGCCAACTGTACATCACCTTCTATCGGGTCCAAAAATCCCATTTTCCACCAAAAACATTTGGGGAAAATAATAAACCAAGATAATACCAAAAATAGAAAAATTAATACCTCAAAATGAAATTACAGATGTGACAATTCCAAAAACATTGCTTGTAATTTTTAGAAAAGGGGTTGTCTCTAGCATACATCCTAATACCATAACCTACAATTTTTACTTATACTAATGGTTGGGCAGGAATATAAAAGTTTGGATAGAATATTTTGGAGTAACTAAACATGACACACTATTTAAATTACTCTCTATGTCTTGGGTACTAACTTTGACTTCTGATTTAAATTTTTTGTTGAATTTTGATTCACTATAAACTGAAGATAATACTTTATTTTACTATATTGATCATGCATTTATAGTCCTGATCTAGTGCCACTCTCTCCCTTATTTAATCATATTCTCCTAGAGTTTTGTGTGGAGATCTTAAGGTAATGTTATTGAAAAACTATCTCAAATATTCATCAATTTTATCATTAAAATATTTATAAGCTAATTGATCAACCATGTTTAGTCCTTTGAAGAAAAATACTTCATATAAGATATCTATGAGGGAATATGAAGAGAAATTATAGTGAGGGAACAACCTAAGAAGGGCCGTAAATCCATACCAAGCCTCATTAAAGTCTTATACATTCTTTTAAAAAAATCTTGTGTTATGATTTATTATTTCTACTTTTAATATATTTGGGTAAAAAAAATTGGAAAAATAATTATAGACCGATTCCCAAGTTTCATCTTAATATTTGTATATATTTTTAATGGTTGTGAAGTGAATGTTAATCTTAAGAGATACAGGTTCTACATTTTATATCTTTTAACTATTTTTCATCAACATATTAATTCAAAAAAATTAAAAAGAGACTTAAGGTTTTCACATAATAGTTTTAAAAATTTTATATAGATAAGTTTCTTTCCTTTTTTGTTTTTCTCTTTTTATTATTATTTAAGAGTCTATATTTTTTACATGGTCACAAAAATCATTCCCTAAAAATAAAGTTAAACAATTAGGGACATGTCGTATAATTTATATAATTTTAAACCTATAAACTACCTAGATAGTGTAAAATAGGGTATCAATCCTCGGGGAAGGTGAATTAGTGTGTGTACCAAGAAGAAACAATAAAAATAGATGAATCGTGAATATAAGAAGTGATAATGATAATATTAATTCTAGAATAATAGATTAGGATGTATTGATGAATATAATGATACAAGGCACAAGTATGAATATAATAGAAAGAAAATAGATAATGACCAAAGATGAAATGCATGGGAAATTTCAATTGATTGGTTAAAATGTATTTCTTAATTTTTGAAAATATAATTGAGTTTTATGATAAAATACATGTTGAAAAAAATATCTATCAAGAATATTGATTACAAAAATTGTTGAATTTTTAATTCATTGCTTTCAAAATCCATTCAATTATAAAGGATAATGAAGTTGATTTAATTTTTAAATGATAAAACAAACAAAAATGAATAAATAAACATAAATAAATCTTCTTCCCAAACTCAAAATTAGTTGGACCTCATATTGGAATCAAAATTCTCGTGAAATTCAAGTCAATTACAATAATTATGAAAGTAAGAAGAAAAAATCAAGATTTATTTCCCTCGATCTTCCACTGTTGATAAAGCTTTGTCTTAGGTTTGTAATTTATTTCTAAGATTTCTACCATCTCTTCCCTAGAAAACTATCTTCAATGTGTGAATATCTCCCTCTATGATGTGTACCTATAGTTTTAATTGAATGTAAAAATTTATTTATCTTTTCTTATTTTATCTAGAATATCTCAAAGCACTTTTTCTAAGAGGAAGTATATCCAAGACTTTCAACTCTATTTTCTCTGAAAATCATGTGAAAATAATATTTTAATTGTAACCAACAAGTTACATGTATGTGTATCCAGCACAAAAAATATCTCCACCTCCACATCTATAGGAATTTTGATGTATTCTGAACTTTATGCATTTCTTCATCAGCCTTCAAAATAAATTCTTGGAGCTACCTAAAAATTATGTCTCTATCCCCTTTACACAATTTCAATTTCACTTTTACAAATTGTTTCTTGAAACCCTCATGAAAAAGTGCGTTAGCCTACCTGAAATAGTCATGAATTCATGTATTAACCAATACTTGAGCTTCAAAGGTGAGGGACTACCCTTACTCAACTAATAAGGACCCCAAAGGAACTCATGGATCTGTCCCTTACATGGTGTGGGTTATTTCTATTCTACATTAAACAACTCATATAGAACCCTTATGAATCTATATTAATGAATTTTTTTAGTTTACTTTGATTTGGGAGGCCAAATTGTACCATTACATTGACTTCCTAAACATCGGCATTCCATTTTATAATCATCTTATGACCCTAAAGTGAGATCATGCACTGCTTTTAACATGACACAGCCTAGTGGAATGTGATCTTACCCTTATGAAATTGGTTTTCATGACCTTGACGTAGTGGTTGATTAGTTCACTTTGCCTTTCCATAGATTAACTAAGACATTATGTCAAACACATGGATATCATTCCTCCACATACTCATAGCCACAACACATGTCACTTTGATTATCCTTCATCATATTCATTTATGGCATGAGAAAAATTAATATCTAGTGAACAATAATCTATAAATAAACTTGAATGTGACTCCTTATCAACTTCATAATTACACATGTATTCACCCAGTAAATCATCTTTCCATATCTTTGTACTTCATCAACACAACCTTGGTCAAGTTACCATCCTTTTTCATCTCAGAATCGATATTTGAAATCTCCAACCTCAAATAAATAGTATTTTTTCAAGAGTTCATATTCATTGGTTTTTTAATTAGGATTATAATCAATTGAATTTTATAGTATATGACTTAGGTTTATCAGAAATCATGCATCAATTTCATGAATCTCTCCATCTATCTCAGATGGTTATGATCTTCTTCTAAATATTTTTCCTTAGTTGGTTGATCTTGGATTTCATCTATGGTTGATTGGTATTTAAGAAGAGTCGGTCCTTTGAAAAAAAATTGAAATACCTTTGTATAGTAGGGTCCAGTCCTTTCATTTGGTAACTTGGAACAACATGTAGAATGTTCTCCCTTTTATGTGGTGGGAATGCGGATAGTTGGACATCCTTCTTATGGTATCATATTTACTTTGTCAATTTTCACATATGATTGACCCTCTAATATTTTCCATGGTTTATTGGTCTACACTCTTCCTAGTTTTGTTAATTTCATCATGTGGTAAGTTCAACCCTTTGTCATATTTCCAACATGTTGTCATATGATGCCTCTTATGGTCACTTTATACTCTACCTGGTAGTCAACTTATTAACCAAAACTTTTTTATGGTGTATGTTCAAGTCAGATTATACATGGAAACTTCATGAGACTTTTGATAAGTTGAGTTTTTACCCAATATCTTTATCTTACAATCAATCATTCCATTATACAATAGGATTTCACAGTCAGTGTACTAACCATGAGTTTTATTTTCTATCAAGATTGAAAAAAATATTAAATTTTATGCACTAAAAATGTGAAACTAAAATTAAAAATATATTTAAAAAATGAAACCGTATTAATATTTTATTATAAAAATGGATTTTCAATATGAAATAATAAAATATTGAATTAATTTAATCATAAAAACCATATAACATCCAAAAATAAAAAAAATATTCAACTTAAAATTTTCTAAAAAATAAATAATATATAAGTCCTTAATGAATATGAAAATTAAATCAAAGAACTTTTAATCATTTAAGAACTCAAATGCCTATTTTTATCACGTTATTTAATGAATTAAAAATACAATACCAATAAAAACAATTTTCAATACTCATCCATTAAAATATTATTTTGAAATTAATAATTCAATTAATTTATTAAATATATGTGGAAACCGTGTAAATATTAAAGTTCACATCAAAAAATAAACTATTTTATCCTATTGGAAGTGATAATTTATATCTTCTGACAATGTAGTAATATTACCATTTCCTTTGAATTATTGGAGCTAGGGTGTTAGAATGAACATAAGATGGTGGAGAGAATTTTGAAACCCATGACCTCATTTTATGGTATTTTAAAAAATTATTTTTTTGTGTTTATTCTTATACTTTGTTTCCATACATTTTTATTTGAAACAAAAAAATAGGAAAATGGAAGTTGTCACATGTTTAGAAAACAATTAGTGAAAACTAGGTGGGAACCATGAAAATTTTCTATTTTTTTATAGATACATATACACTGTTGGTGCACAGTTTACCAAACCATGTAGACCAACTACGAAAGTTCCCATGTGTATTTAGTGTGGCATGCACTATTGGTGCATAGATTAGCATATTGTGCATTCAAACCATTTGAACTGCTAGAAATTTCAAAAATAATAAAATTACTCTTTTTCCCCTCACTTTAATTTGACCCCTAATTATCTTATTCTCAGCCCACTCAAGTTTGATCCTCCCTGCCGCATTTAATTACCCCCTTCTTTTATATAGTCTTGGATTTGAGTGGTGTTCTTAAAGTTTCTTCAAGTGAAACACCTTGAAAACTCCTCCTATTACTTATTATTGAATCTATTCATTATTTTCTAGTTATCACATATATTTTAAGTCATGGTAGCTTACAATTCATATGTATTGATTTTATAAGTGGGGGATTTGGTTTTTTTTCATGTTCCTCTAGGGACCCTTTTGGAATTCTAGGCGATTTTCCATCAAAAGAGAGTATTTTCCATTACTTTTTCATGATTTTAGTAAGTAGTTACATATTATCTCTTTTTTATCTTGACTATTGATTCTTGGATCTTTTAAATTGGTTTCTAAAGGATTATAATGTTATTATATATATTTTTAAAAATTGAATGGTATATCCCTTGTGATGAAGGAACGTCTTTTATACTTTGTGATGAAATATGTTTTCTTTGGATAGAAAAATGATTTTTTTTAAAATGGTTGATGAAAAGGACTAGTTAAATGATAATATAACTTTGGATAAAACTCATGGGAACCTCAAGTACTATGTAGGTAAAATTAGATAGCACATGTCTCCTTTGAACTATCTATTATAGTGATGTACATATATGGTTCCCCTTCAACTAGCTAGTAATGTGTTACTAAAATTTCTACTAATTGATGTCCCAACCCTAGTTAGTGACTTATTTCTTGGTTACCTAGCCTTGGTAACCATAGGATTCCATCCCATGATATTATTTCAAAACTTCCCTTTAAAATATTTTTCTTCCATTTTGTGTTTTCATTATAAACATCAACCTTGTAAATTGAAGTTAATTAAAATATTCCTGGTTAAATTCATTTATTTATCTTAAAACTTGCATATTTTTGTCTTTCAAACAAAATTTTAATATGAAACACTTTTTGGGATCCAACTTATCTAATTGATCACACCTTGAATACACCCCTAGGTGTATATAGACCTTGTTTTGACTTATGTAAGAAAGGGTAAAGCACCTATTAGAGGTGGTGGGTACTTATAATAGATTTGTACAAATATATGGTGGTGAAATAGTGTTGGGTTGATTCCTCATTTCACATGGATGTGAGTTGTGGTCTCTTTTATTCATTTGGTATATTTTTTACACTAACAGCATATATCTTGTATTGCAAACTTAGCCTATCATCCCATAATTTTTGTTCCCTTTTTGTTTTATAATTGTACTTATACCATTTTGGTTATTTTTTATTCCATGATTTTTTTCTATTTATTTTTTTCATTTTTAATGTCATGTATTGATGATGTTTACTACTTACCGAGGGAATGAATTTCCATTGTATTGTGGGGTCATGTAGATTAACTGACAATGTTGTGGTGTATTGTGTTTTTTCAAAATATCATGGGATTAGTCAAATTCCATGATTCAATCCGTATTAAAGTAAATTTTAATTGGGTAGTAATGAGAATTATCGAGACCAAATCGCATATTGATTTTAAATTCAAATATTCAAAATTATTCTTTATGATTGTTTTTTCTTCTTTTAAAAGGTCCATGACCAAGTTTTTTGGTGTATCCATGAATGAAGTAGTTTCAAAAAATAATTTTTAAATATAATTTTTATTCATTTTGTGTATATAAGAAGAATAAATGAAAAAGATAAATGTGTTCAAGAATTTTAGAGAGTTAGATAGACTACTATATCGAAGAGAGAGAATTTGTGGAACATTAACCTATAAAGCATTCTTTTTCCATTAAATAAGTTCATAAAAGATAATTATACTTCCATTTATCTATATGATTGTTCCTAAGAAGGAAGAAGATGAGTTAATTGATATATGCTCTTAAGAATGGGTTGTTCACTATAAACTAGTGAGAGGAAGGATGATCTACTACTACTCCATTAAATTTATTCAGGAGGTCTTGGTCCTTATAAAAAAAGATCTGATATTTGATACAAAATAAAGATTTTTCACATTAATTATTTTATTCACTCTAGAGTGAAGGAAGAGGCTTTAAATAATATGTGATTATTTTCTAAACAATTCCACCATTAAAGAATTTGGAAGTGGATGAAACATGCCTGCATAGATAGTGTATGATACCCACTCAAACCCTATGCACTAATTTTTGGTGTTTGTAATCACTATAAAATATAGTGATAATAAAGTTTATGAAATAACAATAGTTTTATCACAATAAGAGATAATCTCTCACATTGAGGTGAAACCTTGTAAAAACTATCATGTGCTATTTTTTTATATTATTCTTGAAAATGGGGGGAGATATTAATAAGATTTAATCATAACCCTAACAAGTCTCATGGGTTCAATTATAAAATTGAGTAATTTTTTAAAATATGTACCATTGATTCACCCCAAACCCACCCCTTATTGGTATAATATCATATCTAGGAAGTACAAGTGGTATCAGAGCTATGTTATCCCTATATATTTTACACTTCAAATTTTTATTATATAGAATCATAATTCTATAAATATTAGAGGTGTTCCCTTTTTAAATGGAAAGACATTTCATTGATAGAATAATCCAATGCTGCCATTTATATTATCAAAAGGATTGGAAGTGCGTAATATTGTTATTGTGGGTTGCCTTCCAATTTCAAGTGATGATGTTTTAAAATTTTCAGACAAAAATGAATCTTAAGATAGATGGGAAATAAAGAAATGTAATATTATCATATTTTTATGAAAAATTGTATAATAATTTAATGGGACTATAGATATTTAATGAAATTTTGGATAATCCTGAGAATAAGTATGAGAAAATTTTCAAGATAAAACTAGAAAATATGAAAGTATTATAGGCTAAATTTGATGATATGAGAATAGGTGTAGATGATAATGTTGATGAATATGTCATAAGGGTGAAAAAGATAGTCGGTCGTATCAAAGGCTTTGGGAAAATATTTACTATTCAACTATGGTAAAAATATTAATATGAAATTTTCCAAATATATTTGACCAAAAAATATTAGCTTTGGAGGAAATTCAAGATATATCCCTTGATAAGTTTCACAATACTCTCTTGAATTATGAAATAAGATAAATAATGATTTTCAATAAGAATGTTAAAGAGGTTATTAAATTTAAATCCAGGAATAAATTGTAGATCAAGGAAAAATAAGATGATTCCTTAAGTGACTTAAATAGAGATGATGAGAGTGATGATAAACATAAGAAACAAAGAGATATATTATTTAAAATATTTAATAAATGAAAAGGAAAAATATAAAATAAATATTCCACTTAAATTTTATGAGTGTATTGTGTAAATGCACTAGCACTATTATCCTAGATCCATTGGATACTTTGTTACTTTTATATAAGATACAAGTGATTGTATCCTAGAGGATAGAATAGTTTAGTATCCTTGGTAAACTAGATACATACTTGGATCTCACAATACATTTTAAAACAAGGAATACAACATAGTGAGAGTAGAAATATTTTATCTTTAAACTATTTCATATATTTCTTCTTCGTAATATGGGGAAGGGAATAAAAATAAGGGTGAGATCAGAAACTCGGTAAGGGTTTCATATAGACTAATTTATCATGAATCAATAAATCATAATAAATATTGAAAGTTAAATAACTGAAAACACTTGTAATTTATTAAGTAACTTGATCATGAAGAATAACATGGATGTAATAAATGATGATCAAATAATTTCATATAAATAATCAAAAGATCTTGAAGCTAATCGATGGATAATATCATTGAAATAATATCATGGATAATAATTATTGAATTCTAAATGAAGTAAATTCATAATATTGGACATCATGATCTTAGAAATCAAAATATCTATACCATCAAGACTATGTTCCATTAAATTTTAGTCAATGGGAAAGTATGCACACAAAAACCCATTTAATGTTAACTTACTAATTTGTATCATGATACATATTGATGAATTTAGGTTCTATATGATTTTAGGTCCCATTAGTCACTGTATATCCAATGAATTCCTCTTATATCAAATGATCTATTTAATTCATGAACAATCTGACTTATCAAAAAATATTTGTATTGTGTAAAAAAATATGGATTTATCAATGTTTACCCAATTAATCAAATTACTTTCAAAGTAAACACCAAATGAATAAATTATATATGTTTTAATTAATAAGAATATATAGGATAAATAATATGGATATTTAAGGTAAATGTAATTTATAATGATCATAATAAATTTAATGTTTCAAAGGAAAGTCAATGAATAAAAAATGAATCAAGAAACAATATTTCAACACATTCCTTGCTCAAACTGATTATAAACAATTAAGAGAAATAATAAATATGGTATCAATAAAACAGACCCAAGTGGAGTATAAGTAAAATAGAGGTTTTTTATCATTGATGAATATAAATATCATAAAAATATCATTAAAATCATTCTTTAGAAAAATACATTCTCAGTTTACAAATCAATTTTAAAAACTAAAAATTTCTAGAATGTAAGGAGAAAATTTTAATTTGAAAAAATCATGTAAAACTTTTGAATAATATTCAAATAATTGTGTTTTCATGATTATATTAAATTTCTATTCATTCTGAGTATCTTAAAACAAATATTCCTTTGACATTTTCGTAAGAAAAGTCAAAAAGTACCTTTATTGGAAGATAAAAAGAATATTCCTTTTAAAAAATTCTCAAAAGAAAATAGTGGGTAAAAATGAATTTAAAAAATCATAGGATAATATTAAAAATATTTTTAGATAACATGGATTTTAAATAAAAAGTATTTTCAATTAAAGTGACAAATAAAGTCATATTTTATTGAAAAAAATTTCTCAATCATTTTAATTTACAATGAGTGGAAAATGGTACTATTACTTGAAAAATTCGTGAATATCCATATGAGGACAAAATCAAAAGGGTTTATAAGAAAATGATCAAACAATTTTCTTCAATGGAAATTCAAGTATAAACAATCCCAATTAAAATGATATTGAAGAATAAACCCTTACTGCTTTGGTAACTTTTGAATCATATCCCCCATTAAATAAATAACTTCAAATGAAACATTAAATACAAGGAATATAAAGATATTCATGTTATAAGATATAAAAGGGGTAGTAGATACACTTCATAAAAATAAAAAACTTTATATTGATATATATTTTATGATTTTTTTTAAATATTTCTTGGGTAAAAAATAAAAAATTATGCTTGAAAGGAAGTAGGGGCCCTACCACCTTTAAGATAAGTGGAAAGATTATAGCACCTCTCCCTCCTTTCAAAAAAAAATATTTTTTAAATTTACATGTTTTTATATTTAAAAATATATATTTTAGTTATTATGATATATATATATATATGTTGTGTTTATTTTACATTGTTTATAATTATGTCATTAATATTTGAAAGTGAAAATGTTATATTATTATGAAATAAATTTTGTTACTTTTAAATTATATTTTACATAATAATTTAGAATTTTGTTTATTTTCAATTATTTTTTTATATAGAGTCATTTTTTCAAATATCCCTTAGATTGTAATTATATTTTATAAGTTATATTCTTTCAAGGTCACTTAGATGAAACATAACAATTTTTAAAGTTGGTTTCTTTGAAATTATATAACTTATAAAATATAGATACAATAAAAATGATATTTGACACACAAATTGAAGACCTTAAAAATAATTCAAAATAACAAGTATTTCATAAAAATAATTAGTGAAAAGTAATTTTAGGGGAACAATATATTGTTGTTTTAAACCATTACAATGGTACTTATAATCTTTTTTTACATTACTTTAATTTTCAATTATTTATTATATTTAATGAAAAAAATTATTTTCAATATCTTTTTAGATGATTAGGATATGTTTAATGTTTTTTTTAGATTTTTTTGTAGTTTATATTATATATTATTTTAAAGTTACCTACATGAAATTTAATAAGTTTTTGTATGTTTCAAGAATTAAACATTAAAATATTATAAAATATAAATTATAACTGAAATATAAATGAAAATTGAAATAGTGGATAAACATGTAAAAGTGATTGATATTAAAAAGAATTTATTCATTTATGTATACCAAAAAAATATACATGAAAGGGTAAAATCACTCTCTATGGGGAGGTCTTGTCCCACACGGTGGTGTGTGAATGGGACACCTATGTTTATAGTGTCAAACTTTACACTGGTGTAGAGTATAATGACCTAGAGAGGGCTGATCCCTGGGTGCTAAAACACCAACTTTAAAATGTTATTCTTATATCTCAGTGGGAGGATGTGTCAAATGGATATCGTCATGTGCACCTAGTCCTTCTCCCACTAGGCAGGTAGAAGAACCTTCCATCATCATCTAAGAAAACCATATAGCTTATGAAGGATCTGGAACAAAATATAGAGGCATGGGAAATGACCCCAAATAGAAGCTCGGATAATCATCACCTGGAGAAAACAGTGGATATCCTACCACTATAGATGGATCTCATACCTCCTACTGCACATCCCCAATCAATAAAGGTAGGACTGCTAAAGGGTCAACCTCTGCCTGTGGAACATGTTAGTACTCACGTGAATCACGATGTATTCTACATAGTTGTATCTCTTAAGAATCAGTAGCTACTGGAGGAGGTTATTAAGTAGGAACCTCCACTCCTTGGTCAAGAAGGTTGTCTTCTTAGGATCTAAAATAAATGATACTATCATGAACCATTCTATAAGATGGCATCATCCCCTGCACTGTAGCATAGATCACTGCCAGTATAGCAACCTCCTCCTCCTCTAGATCACTCATGATGAAAATCTGTTATAGTCTTGTATGTTGTTAAGAAATTCAAAATCAATTAGAAAATAGTAAAATAAACAAACTAATAGAAATTTATTGACTTACCATATTTTGAATCCCTCTACCATGTCTATTAAGATACAATATAGACTTCATTATATCCCTTGGATCATACTCGACTAGCTCTGAAATATGGAATCTCATCATAGGTACACCCTGGATATGAAGAAATTATCATCTTCCCTAGAGGTTGAGATACTCGAAATGTCGTCGGTGCTAGTGAACATCATGCCTCCCCCATCATCTTCATGGAATGAAGCTCCTGTAATAGTCTCAGTGGGAATGGAATGCATTAAACACGACCAAACTAGTGCATGACTCTATCAAGATGGTGACTCTCAATAATATAGAAGTGAATGAGAGGCACTACAGCCATATCCTCATGGATTCCACTAGTTCAATTTGCAATAAACTAGTCCAATAAAGACCAGTATGTAATCCATGAAACGTAAAATGACATGTGATATTTTTTAAAAACATTTCTTACTAAAAACCAAAAATGATGTTATTGTAAACATTTTTAGTCAATGAAAGATTTTATATACTTACATTTTCGGGTTAGATAATGTTCAACATGAGACAGTATGCACCCAAATGGTGTGTCAAAGCACTGATGAAGCAATGTTCCTGAATCAACCTATAAAATACAACATCAAAATTGATAAATAATAAGAAATTTAATTTAATAAATCATACAAGCATCATAAAACAATACAGATGAGCGATCATACTAGCTTCCAATTAGAGATTCATGCAGCATGTCTCTAGGTATCTATTGTCCAAAAACAATAAGGGAGAGGGGGGGGATGCACTCACATTACCACATTTGAATATGGATGACACATCCCTTGAGATTTGTGTGGTCTGAGTGGCATTCCATTCATATTTATCTCTATGTGTAATCCAATCATGCATATCCATAACTGTATGTCTCGGCCTAATCAAAATCCTCCAATAGCACTAGATACATCATGTGCACATGAATACCTAAGTGATCATTGTACAATGTCTCTCTAATGATCTGTAAGATATAGGGATGGTTCTAATGCATGATAGTCTTTTCATCAGCACCATTGGGTAAATGTGTGAAGTGCATCTCATGACACCTCATAGATATCAACCCTTCATCTATAGAAACATCATTGGGCAAAATTTCAACACCTAAAATTCTTTGTACAAAATCCAGAAATTCTGCATGGTTGGTTCCAATAACTACATCACCCATGATAGGATGATGGAGGACTACCATATCCTCAAGGGTTATGGTCATATATCCCTTGGGAAAGTGGAATGTGTCTGTCTCTAGTATCTATATCTTGGGGAGAGCAGCAAGCTGGTGATGATCAAAGAATATGAAATCATATGTTGTAATTTTGTAGATGCTATCATGTCATAGGTACAATATAATAGCAGCTGGAGGTAGCATATAATGATGATGGTGTGCTTGATGCACCCTGATCAATTGAACTAGATGACCATCTATCATAGCTTGGGAAACATGCATATCCTACTAAGTGAGGGTTATAGTATCCTCCGTCTATATATGAAAAAATATGTCTTATGTGTAAAATATAAATATAACATTATGGTTAGAAGAATGTTATGACTAGTAGAATATATGACATGATATATTTAGTCCCATTTTTTTATGAATTTTTATTATGAAATGAAAAGGGAATGTATTCATGTTTCTCAAATTATATTTCTAATGTGTTTTTAGATATGTTTTTACCTAGGAAGGGAGTTTTGTAAGATATGGTTTTATATATTTATATATATATACATTTTTTTATGTGAATGTTTATTAGAAAATGGTGTGATTTTTAATTTATGTATGATTTCTCACATGAGGTTATGTTTCATGATTATTTTATATCATGCTTAATTTATGGTTTATCCCCATACATTTTGATTATTCTTTCATGTCACCTCACATGTACTTTTCATATTCCTCTTAATGTGAATATTAAAGGATTGTTTTTATTTGATAGAAAACGTATACATAAATTTCATACAATTATAAAAAATGAAGGATATTATATTAAAATCATATAATTAACAATATTTGAATATCACATTGGATACAATACATAATTGCAGTTGAGAGTGTGAAATTGATCTAAAAATATTAGGGAATAATTTATGGTAATGACCTTCTTGATAACATATGTTGCATCTCAAACATTTTCCTTGTTCTTGAGGCCAATCCATCTCATTACACATCCTACTGGACATCATTATCCCTCATTGACACAACCTGTCAAGGTCAGGTATCAATATTGGCTGATCATAGGGATTTGGGAAATATCAAAACTCCCAAATAGGTATCCATGGTTTAACATAATAGTTAGTTGTGTTGTCCATCTGGTACATAGAATCAAAATGTTCTTATCAAGATAGGTTCATAGAGGCACATGTTGTGATGGAGTGTTCTCATAGAAACCGTGATGCCTGGATGTTTCCACATTGGCATTTTATTGATTATAGTAATACCACTGTTTTTCACTGCTGCTACTTGTGATGGGGTCAGAACACTCTTGAACATAAAATTTAGATTCTTCTTAGTGGAAAAGGCCCACTCGATAACTAGAAGATTTTTCAGTGTACTTTTCAATATCTTGTTGAAAGTGTCTTCCATACCCTTCCCCTAATAAATCCTATTTGATGATAGTTTTCTTTCTATCAGTGAATTATGTCACACAATGGATAAATGTACCCTGAACTAGAACAATTATAGGTAACATGTGATGCCCCTCGAATACACCATGGATACACTCCATAATGTTTTTCATCATGTGTTTGTACCTCTTCCCCTCGTCATATGCCAATGTTAATTTTTATTTTGGAATCCTCGTCATATAATCATACACTTATTTATTATCCTTATATATTTATTAAAAACATTTTTCAAACATTTGTTGATATGGCTCATATGTTACATAAAAGTGATCATATTTCACATAAATTGATTTTATCTTTATGTTGAAATACTAAAAAATAACAAAAACATTTCATACCAAGCCTCATAATTTCCTTCCTCATAGGATCATTATAGAATATTTTTTTCACGTTTCTAGAAATATGTTTGATGTTGTACTGATGATGTGAATTTTGGGGTCTCCATGTATCATTATTCACCTTAGTTTCCTTATTAATTGCCTGATGTCGATGTGATATCAAGAAGATAGCCTAAATTCATGGTAAATGGATGTTGATATATGGAAAAAAACAAATCCATAATTCATAGTTTTCCTTCTACATAATTTAAAATAAAATCAGAAGAGTTGAACGATTTTTATCTTGGTTTTCAAAAATCAACAATACACCCTTGTATTTTCTATATCAAAATGTTTAATAAATTTTTATGAAATGTTTACTGAAAGAAAATATAGAAATATAGGGTATTAATTCCCATAAAAATCATTGAAACTCAACTTGAGATAGATCAACATAGTTATCTTGAGACACATGTTCGTTCGTATGAATATGGAATAAAACTTGGTAATTATGTCTCATTGTGTCTAAAAATTGTGGAAACACCTAATATGAGTCATCCCAATCACAATAGACCTTCACAATTACCATTTATTTCTCCATCAATTCCTTATTATAGGAAATATTATATCCAAATGTTTTTTGTATCCTCTCATGTAAAAGAGCTACAGGAACATCTTAGTAGGTCCTAATCATCTCTATGATAATAGATGAAATAAATTTAGTATCCAATGAAGTATGATCTTGTTTTAGGTTTGGTTGAATGCAAGTATAATCTTCCTTAATCTTATAAATTATTTAACATCGAATTAAAATATTCAGAATCACCCTTAGGATGAATCTACAATCATCCCTATATTTATCACATTGTTTGATGTATTTTTTATGGAATGATTCCTGAACTAAATATCTATAGTTCCTATCTATATGACATATTTTTAGCATGTTTTTCAATGAAACTTTACATAGAAAATATCTACTAACATATAACTTTTTTTCCATCTTACTAAACATATCCATTTCAACTCCAGGAAACTCAGTTGTAGATGAGAGACCATTGTAGTCGAATTCAAGAAAACATTCCATTTATTCCAACCAAGATGTGAAGAGTGATGGATGATTTATTGTGGGAATAGGATGCTATAAAACTACTGAATGTCTAGAAACTTCCTCCTTAACTTCTATTTCTCCCTCCTCATCAGCACTATTATCTCCATCTATTCCATCATTAACAAAATCCCCATCAGAATTCATTTTTACATGTATTTCTGAGATATCATCTAGTTTTTCCTCTTCATCATCATAGGGAGGAGCACAAATTTCTTGTAATGGGCCTTCTTCAACCACTTTTAGAAATCTATGTCTTTATAAAATTGGAAATTGTTTTTGTATAGTAGAAACCTCAACATATAAATCCATCATGGCACCATCTGACTATTAGGAAAATGAGTTTATTACTTGGACCCACTACTAATCAGTAACCAAGGGACAAGATGGATACCACAGTGTATCCAGGAATTGAAATGTCTATAGCTAATAGACTTTATCTATTTATCAGGTTGTATATTTAAGAAACCATTAATTCTATCTTCAAGATCATTTGGGGTTACACAATCAGATATCCCAACCATTATTTATGATTGTGTACTATAAGAAGCTCCTTGATCAGATTGAATAACCTCCCCATAGTAGTTGACATAGAAAAACATGACCCTCTATATCAAAAATGTGTTTTGATCAAGATTAAAATAGTGTAAATAATATTGATAATGAGGGTTGACCATATAATCTTTATGACACTAAAATTTTATAAAATATTTTTATATGATAAAATATGATACTCATGTTTCATTATATACAGTTTATTAGAAAATAATTCATATAATTTTTTAAAAACTATGGTAAAAAAGAATAGAAAACATAGAAAATGTTTATTTATCCATGATAAATTGGTAATCAGGATCATATAAAGTAATATGGAGATGAACAAACACATTAAATAATACATGAATTCTTTACAACAGACCATAAATACTGTGGAATTTTTCAATATAACAGAGTTTAGAAGAGATGATCCTGGATTCATAAGTGAAGTAAATCCAACTAATTTTCAAGTGTTTTATTAATAACATCTTCCAATGATATGTACATAACTTTTTAATTTTCAAAAGATTTATGCCTTATAATGATAAGCCTCCTCATATGGTGATTATTTTATAAGAAGGATAGAAGATTTTGAAAGTTCATAAGTCAAGTACATCCCTTTGGAAGATGTTATTAAGCTACCACTTGAAAATAATCTAGATTTTATTTCACTTCAGAAGTCAGGCTTATCCCATTCAAACTCTGTTCTATTGAAAAATGTCATGGTATTTGTTTTATTTTTTTAAAGCATTGTTGTGTTATTTAATGATTTTTTCTTCTCCATTTCACTTTATATGATAATAATTTTTATTTTGTTAGGGATAAATAAAATGATTGGATGTTTTATCTTCCTATTACATCTGTTTCCAAAAAAATTCTAAGAATACTATGTAGAGTAAGGGTTGACCATATAATCTTTATGATACATAAATTTTAGAGCGTCTTCTTATATCCTAAAATATGATACTAATGTTTTTTAGTATAATTTTTAATCTTTCAAAAGTGATTTTAGTAGTTTATATAGAAAATATGAATCATATAATGAATATCCATGTGAGTGTCAAACCAAGTGTGTGGTAAGACCCATTGTCATGCACCAGTTCTTGGTCGATTCTAGCTCAATTCAGTGTTTTTAGGTTTTACCGTTAGGTACATTTGTGTCATAGCCACATCCACTTGTAGAATCCAGATGAGGATTTTATTACTTAGATAATAACATAATCCTTATGCTACCAAGCTTTTAAAACATTTTATTATATCCTAAAATATGACACTAATGTTTTGTAATATAATTTCTAACTTTCATAAAGGTTTTTTCAATGGTCTATAAAGAGAATGTGATTCATCTAAAACATATCCATTGACATTAACAAAACAAGCATGTAATAAGGGATGAATTATCTAAATCATGAGAGTAACAAATCTTGTATGTAGTTAAGCCTCTTTGTAATCCAGTTTTTAATTTTCATCATATGTTTATTCTATGTTAATCCAAATTTAATCATTGGTTAATCATTAGTCAATCAATAGTTTATAATTTATTAATCATTGGTTGACCATTGGTTAATCATTCTCTAATCATTCATTAAATATTGGTTAATCATTGATTAATCATTATTTATTAATTACTTAATCATTAGTTAATACTTCTTTAATCACTCTTTAATCATTATTTAATCATTCCTTATTCATTCATTAATCAATACTTAATAATTAGTTAATCATTAGTTAATTTTTATTTAATAATTATCTAATAATTCCTTAATCATTATTTAATAATTATGTATTCATTCATCAATAATTACTTAATCCTTGGTAAGTTATTCTTTAATAGTTCTTTAATCATTTGTTAATAATTAGTTAATCATTCACTTATCATTCCTTAATAATTTTTTTATCATTATTCAATCATTATTTAATCATTATTTAATCTTTCTTTAATCATTCCTTAATCATTAGTTAACTATTATCTATTCTTTAGTCATTAGTTATTCATTAATTAATCATTGGTTAATCATTAGTTATTCAAAAGTTAGTCATTATTTAATTATTAGTTAATCATTGCTTAATCATTAATTAATCATTAGTTAATCATTCCTTAATAATTATTTAATAATTACTTAATAATTAGTTATTCATTAATTAATCCTTACTTAATCATTCTATAATCGTTATTATAACATTACTTAATCATTATTTTATCACTCCTTAATCATTATTTATTCATTCCTTAATCATTAGTTAATAAATCTTTAATCATTAGTTAATCAGTCATTAATCATTAGTTAACCATTAATTAATCATTCTTTAATCATTAGTTATTCATTAGTTATTACTTAGTTATTACTTAGTTAATAGATAGTTAATTGATAGTTAATCATTAGTTAATCATTGTTTAATCTTTACTTAATCATTTATTAATCATTTCTTAATCATTAGTTAATAATTAATTAATCATTGCTTAATCATTGCTTAATCATTATTTAATCATTAATTAATCATTATATAATAATTCCTTAATCGTTATTTAATCATTACATAGTCATTAGTTAATAAATCTTTAATCCTTAGATAATCATTAATTAATCATTACTCAATCATCACTTAATCATTAGTTAAACATAATTTAATTATAATTTAATCATTACTAATTAAATATTTAATCATCACTAAATATTTAGTTAATAATTCTATAATCATTACTTTATCACACTATAATATAATACCATTTAAGTGAGGATTAATAAATGGTTTTATTATGTGTCTCAAATTTAAATACACAAATAAAAATTGGAAATAAAACATAAAATAAGAGAAATAAATTACATGCATAATCCTTTAATATCAAATATAATGAAGAAGTAATATAACCTGATGAGAAGAAATTTAGTTATGGAATTCATTACCACTTGGTAACATTCAAGTCTAATCCCCCTGGTTTAAATAATTCAAATTGAAACTTAAAATACAATGAATTATGAATTATTCATGATATTTCATTTAAAATGGGTAGTGTATATGCCATATAAGATAAATTACTATATAACATTAAAATAAACCTCATTGAAAGTAAATTGAGATAGAATCCCTTACTACTTGGTAAATGTCAAGTCAAATCACCTATAATGAAATAATTTCAATTGATGCTTAAAATACCATGAATTATGAAGTATTCATGATGTTACACGTAAAAGGGGTGGTATATACTGTAATTCCGCAAAATCTTTAAGTAAGAACATTGTATTCTATAGTGTGTATGATACGCAACAACATACGCGTAAGTGAATATATTATCCTAAGAATTTATAATATAGAAACTATTTTAAATGAATTAAATATAATTTATATCTTTCAATTATTACAATACTGATTTAACATATGTCACATGCAACAATGAGTTTCTTTAATGTATTGCATTACATGTAAAACCAAGTTTTATCGAACAATAATATACTTTTAGAATATTATTATTTAATATAAGAAGATATAACCTAGCTATTAAATTATTGGTTTTTAATATGATTAAATAACCTACGAAAATATATAGTTTACAAAAATATGATATTAATTCATTTGTAATAAATTAATTATAAATTAATATAAGAACTAATTGAATATAAAGGGAATGTTTTTATAAAAAACTATTTTTATGCCTATAAAGTTGTTTTATCCTAATAAATTGAATTAATTAAAATTATTAGGTGATATTAATGTAATATATATATTATATATTCATTAAAATATTTTTTATATTAATCCAATAGATTATATAGGCATGAGATAGGGACAAAATCAATATTACACATAAAAACCTATATTTTTTCTATGGCACTTTTATTACGTTTTAGTGAAGAACATATTTTAAATCCAATTTTTTCAAATTTATAAATATTATATGTCAAAATAAAATTAATATTTGAATTTATAACATAAAAATTATCTTAGGGTGATTTTGTTGTACATTTCCATGAAGTTTCATTTTTTTATGAATATTGAAACATGCTAAATTTTAATTCAAAATTGATTTTTATTTTAATTTATTTATAAGTTTAAATTATATTTAAAACTAGTTTTAAAGGTTAATTATAGAATTTTTTTACTAATTAATCCAATTTAGGTCATTTTAATTGATTTCACAATGAAATTTTATATAAAATATCTCAAAATTTTGAATGATTTTACTTTAAAACCCCTCATTGTTGTCCCGTCCGAGAGATTAATTTTAAATTAATTTCTGCTACTTATGTTATTGGATTTTGAAAAAATGTATTCCATATTTTTTAATTAGAATGATTTATAATTTTTAATAAGTTTTTCTTAGTTTTTTACCAAAATAATTAGTGAAAGTGATTAAAATTAATTACAGCGATTAAGAGAAAAATTAGCTTAATAAGGGACTAAACAATAAACTTAAGTGGGGAAATAACCTATAAACTAGTCCAAAATACATTTTCTGTTCATATTTATACCCTATAATCACTTGGATATAATGGTTTCCATTATTTGAGATACCTTAAATGGGAAAAGTTTGGGTGGAATTCCCTTTTGAAAAGTTTACAAGAGTGCCACTCCCCTCTACTATAAAAAGGAACTCACCCCTCCCACTTCCTTGCACATATCAATACACTTAATCTTGGAAGATATATCCCCAAATAGATACTGAAAATCCCTACTCTCATCCTAGAAAACTTCCTTTTATCATAAATCTACCCAATGAATCCCTTTAGTGCAAACCAAAGGGAGTTACCTAAACAAGAGGTAACATCTTTCCACAACTTCTTTAGTTTTATTTCCATTATCCACACCCTAAACTCTTTTTAGTCCATGATTATATAAAAAAACCCTTATAACCAATATACTGAGATATTTTTATGTTAATTGTTCAACCAACACTTAGACACACTTCCATCTAATGGGTAATGAACTTACCGTTTATGTGTATGGTGAAGTATCGTCTCAAAAAACGATGATTGTCCATTCTTTCTTTACCACATCCCATGGTAGGAATTATGATAGAAACACTATTTATTTATTATATATATTATATATATTATATTTATAATGTATTTATTCTTTTTTAATTTTTATATAGAACAAAACATTATGATTTCCATTTTTTTAAAAACGATAACATCATTTGTGGAAGTTTGGACTACAACTTCCTAAAAGTGATATGATTCGATCACATGATACATGGAATTTATAAAGAATAGTTTTAGTTAAACACATATGAAATAAAAAATCATTATTATATTCATGAAATAATTACCTTTCTGTAAATATAATATATATCCTTTTCTTTAATACCCTTTCACACACTTAAAATGTGATAACGTCGTCCATGGACGTGTGGAATACCGCCTCCTCAACACAATGTGATTCCTTTTGAATTATAATAATTATATATATAAGTATATATGATTAACTAATATGGTATTTATTATTTAATTATAATTTTGGAAATAATAATGTTACTTACCATATTTCTATAATGAACATTTAAAAATGGGAATGTTACTTATGCATATGTACGGCCTACCGTCTCCATGATTGTAACGTTGGTTAATTTTTCATAACCATATTAAATGATTGGTTTTAAAAGTATAATTTATGTATAAATATTCTAATTATTTCATGATTATTTTTCTATAGATGTTATATAATGACCCCTTTGACCGTATTTAACCTACCAAAGTTTTTTTGACTCACAAACCGAATTTGGTCAAATAACCCAATGTAAACTTAATTGTTTAAGTGGTTGGATACAATATGGTAATAAATGAAATAAAATTCATGACAAAAATGAAAAGTGTTATAATTAAAGTAAATAATTAAGGTAATTTTATTATTTAGTAATATAAATACACATGAGAAAATTCTGACTCAATGTAAGGAATTTTCATCTCACTTTTTACATCTGTGAGATAAATGTCATATTCACCACTTACTTCTTTTGTTTGGTTTCTTAAATATCCCTTTTTATATATTATATCATTAATAATTTTATCTTCCTGGTATTTAAAACTTTAATTTTATTTTATTCCTTTATCAGGCTTATGATCTAAAATGTATCAAAGTGGTATGGGACACTTTTGAATGTTTAAAGATTATTTTTATCAAGAATAATTTTAATGATCTTTCATTTCCATTCATGTAAATTATACGAACATTGTTCCACAAAACCCCTTAATTATCCTCTCCTATAGTTTTTAATGGCATTTTCAAGTATTAGTACCATCATTACACTCTTTGGTACTCAAAAATATTTTAGAAAATGATTTTAAGAAAACGAGACTTCATTTTTCTCTTTATTAAGAGAACATATTTTCTTCTAAAATCCATTTTTTATAAAAAGGTTTTCAAAAAAAATTAACCTTTCCAAAATTATTTCTAAAATCATTTTAACCCTTTTTTTATTTTACCATGTTTTCAAAGTAATCTATTTTTTCTTTCCAAACAAGGAATTTTTCTAACCTTTTTACCATGAAAAATGAATGGTTTTTTTACTTATATGACTTGTACAAATTTACCGAACATAGTTTCTTGGAATATTTCTTAGCATGTTCAAAAGGTTACTTTTTAAATAAAATTTTTTCAAATGTAATTTTCAAAGAAATGGTTTTTCAAAAAAAAATATTTTCCTGTAGAATGTTTTTAAAATATATTTTTATAGTATTTATATTTATAAATGACAATAACCCTTTATTTTTACTCACTTGAGATATGATGTATTAATACCATTATTATTCCTCATCTAGATGATTTATGATTGATTTGTACAAGGATAGTACTAACATTCACTTCCTTTATTCCTTTTATTCCCCATGAAATATTCTATTTCTTATGATCATTTGACATTGAATTTCCCCTCAATATCTATATCATTTTTCATGGATATGATTATTTTTTGAACTGTATACCATTTTTCATACGGTATTTATTTTGAAATCTATTTGTTTATTTGTATAAATATTGGTGAATCTATTTCATTTATTCAATATAGATAATTTATAAATAATATTATTTATTGATTAAATAGATTATTTGATATGAGTAAAGTTTGGGATAGGTAGTGACAGGTGAGTTCCAGGCTTTATATATCCCCTCAATGAATTGGAAGGTTCTCATGAGACAAAAATGTTGTGTGATTTAATTGGGTTTCTACTTATATTTTCAAACCTTCTTGTGAATTGTCTTGACAGTATAGGTTTTCATGTTCCTGAGACATGACATCCAATAATTATGAATTGTCTTCATTTTTATCCAATTATTATATATCCATGATATTTTTCATTGACATATCAATGGATTCATTTCATTATCAGTTCATTATTTAAATGGCATGTTTTTTAGTTTCTTACCTTTCCATATTTATTTTTACTTATCTAGTTATTTTAATGGAATGTGTTTCAATTTATTTAACTTTTCATATTTATTATACACTTCATTTTAAGTTTGTTAATATCATGGAATGTGTGATTAGTTATTTAACATTCCATTTAATTATTCTCATTGTTTCATTATTTATTCTTCTATAATTTACCCCTACTGATAATTTGATCCCACCCTTATTGTTTTCCCTTTCTATAGGATTCCCTTAAGTGTACTAAGAAAGATATGGATGGATAAAATATATGGAATAAAGTTATTATACTCAAGAGAAAAAACCTATGTTCTAATATGTGTATTAATTTGTAATACAAGACTGATATATATATCTAGTTTACCAAGACTAGAAATATATTTGTCCCTTTATTATGTGATTTACTTGTATCTTATTCCAATTTAATTGTAGTAGACATCGGATCTAGGATTTTACGGTCGGGTCTCTATAGTTGGTATCAATGAAAATTTAGTAGTAACCTTAGAAACTAGATTTAAGAAATAATAGATTAGAGAACATAGCCATAAGGTAAACTCTGAGGGTAATTATAGGACATCCTAGAATTTTGTTAAGTTAGAGACTATGTTGGTATTCCTAGCAATTCATCCTTATTTCGATAGTAAAAGTGGATGTGGTTATAGAATAGATCAACCTAGGAGTAACAACCCTAACAAGGTGTGTTGGCCCTAACTCGGTGAAACCTGGTACTCAACAATTGGTCTTACTGCGCACCTAGTTTGACACTCCTAGGGTATATGCTTAAAATAATTTACATTTTCTTTACAAACAACTATGAAGGATTTTGACAGTGAAAAATCTAGGATAAAACTAATGTTTTTTATATTGAATATAATTTTTTGTAATTTAGATATCCTATAAATGATTATATGTTTTTCTATAAATATTGTAACTTGAACTATGAATTATGGTTTTAGTCAACGAATGGTATCTAAAAAAGACAAGTTAACATTGAACATAAAGGATAAGGTTGTGAAAATGAACAACTAAATGTGGTGATTATATGAGTGAAATATATCATGTTTATGCCTAATCATTTTTTCAACAATATAATTAACAACATATACTATAAACAACTCCCAAACTCACTGGTGTACAGAATGATGGAATTTTCTAAGATCTCAAGTGTTGGATACAATGGAGAGAAGAAGGTGATATTTCCCTCATGCAAGAAATGTGGAAGGAGATCCCAAGGAAGTTTTCTTAATAAAATGAGGAAATGATTTATGTGTGGGAAATAAGGACATAATTAAAATATTTGTTGAGGAAAAATGAAGAGTGTTATGGAAGGAAATGAATATCATCCTAAGGAATCCATTATAGTTCATTATCATAGATGGGGGGAACCTAGACATTACTCGATTTAATTCTGTATTCTAAAGGATAAAGTCTAAAACAAGGAACGATCAATGTGATAATAAGTGGATGAAGTATTTATTTATTGGGTTTGTATTGAAAATCTTATTTAAAGGGATATTTAGTGATTTATCTTATTTCAAGGATGTCCATCATATTTATTTTGGAAATTATATTAATATTGTTTTAGAAAATTATAACATATATGTTGAGTGATAACAAATCATGTCTAGAAATGCCTTAGGTCTTGAACCCATGACTGAAGGATGATAAGGGTTTCATGCCAACCACTGACCTATGTAATGTCTTGGTTAATATGTCATTATTTTTAGTTAAACTACTTGATGAATAAATATTAATAAAGAACCATTAGTGTAACTTATTTGGTTTATATATTAATGCCTTAACCATATTGGATTTGGAGAATAGTTACTAAAAAATGAAAAGATGTTGCACTCTTTTAAAGGCCTTATGATCCATTAAATATTTATTTTAGTACTTCAGACATCAAAGTTAAGTTTTGAATACTCATTTCTTAAAGTAATGGATGAACTAGAATTTGATCGAAGCACAGCCAAAAGATAAAATTGTTCTTATGAAATTAAAATATATCATGTAAGTAAATTTCCTTATATTATTAGGCAGTAAATTAATTTATCAATAAGGAAAAGTTATTTTGAAAAATGTTTCCCTAATACCTTGTTTTTTTTAACCGATGTTCTTTTAAATCATCAAGGATTTATGGCTTTGTGACTTTCAACATTCCATTGATAATTCACTTGTTTGTGATTGATGACCTCAATCACTCCCTATAAATATTTATGTTTTTCTTCTAAGTACGTATCTCTAATTTCTGCTAATAATATCCAACTTAGAGACCTAGTTATATGTTATTCCATGTGACCTATGTTAATAACATTCCCTCTTTTCTATAGGTTTTCTTATGAACCCTTCTCATGATGTGGGATTTCAAACATAGGAAATATAATAAAAATTATTACCAAGTTAGATTTTAAATTTTGAGGATGTATTATATTTAAGATGGAGAGAATGTAATTGCACAAAATTATAAAGTACGAAAATTGTATTCGATAGTGTGTATGAAAAACAACACCAAGTGCATAAGGGAATATAATATTATGAGAATATATAATATATTTAATATTTTAAATAAATTAAATATAATTTATAGTTTTAAAATCATCCAACATTGATATAGAATATACCTCACATGAAAAAGAGTTTTTTCAATGTATTTCACTACATGTAAGACCGAGTTTTACCGAACAATAATATATTATTAAAATATTATTATTTAATATAATAAGATAAAAACAAGCTTCTAAATTAGTATTTGTGAATAAAATTAACTAAATTATGAAAATATATTTTTTACACAAATATTAAACGAATTTATTTTTTATTAACTAATTAAAAATTAATATAAGAAGCAATTTAATAAAAAGGGAATGTTTTTATACAAAACTATTTTTTTTCCCACAAAGATTTTTTATCCTAATAAATTAAATTAATTAAAATTATAGAGTGATATTAATGTAATATATATATATATATTATATTCTATAAAATATTTTTTTATTCATCCAATATATTTTATTGGCATGAGATAAGAACAAACCCAATATTATACATAAAAACCAATATTTTTATTAAGGCACTTTTACCCACTTTTAATGAAGAATCTATTTTAAATCCATTTTTTTAGAAATTTTATAAAATATATATGTAAAATAAACTTTATATTTGAAATAGTATCATAATAATTATCGTAGGGATAATTTTTGGAAATTTTCCATTAAGTTTTATTTTTTTATGAATAGTGAAAGATACTTAATTTTAATTCAAAACTGCTTTTTATTATAAATTATTTATAAGGAAAAATTATATTTTAAACTATTATAAATGTTTAATTATATTAGTTTTTTATTAATTAATCCAATTTAGGTCATTGTAAGCACTTTCACATTGAAATTGGATATAAAAACATCTCAAACTTTTGAAATATTTTACTTTAAAAACATGCATTGTTGTCCCGTCTGTGGGATTAATTTTAAATTATTTTCTTCCACTTATATGATTATAATTTGTAAAAATGGATTATATATTTTTAATGATAATAATTTATAACTTATAATAATTTAAACATATTTTTTGACCAAAACAATTAGTGAAAGTGATTAAAATTAATTATAGTGATTAATTAAAAAATTAGTTTAACAAGGGACTAAACCTTAATCTTAAGGGTGAAAATAACCAAGAAAATTATTGAAAAGAAATTGGATGCCCATTTTTAGACCCTATAATCCCTTTTATAAAATATTTTCCATTATTTTATCCACTTTTAATGGGAAAATGTGGTTGGAATTCCCTTTCCAAAAATTTATAAGTGTGACACTCTACTCCACTATAAAAAGGCACTCACCCCCCTCTTATTTCCTCACAAATCTCAAGATTCATTGGATAAACCAAGATATATATAAATAGATCTTAAAAATATATCTCCTCATCTTATAATACTCCATTTTTTCATAAATATATCCAAAGAATCCCTTTGCTGCAAACCAAAAGGAGTTACCTAAAGAAAAGGTAACATCTTTTCTCAAGCTCAATAGTTTTATTCCCATTATCCACCCCATAAACTCTCATTATTATATAATTATATAAAAAAAACAATATAATAAATATACTAATATGTTGTTATGTTAATTTATCTACCTACATTTACACACACTTCCATTTAATGGGTAATTAACTTATCGTTTATGTGTACGGTGAACAACTGCCTCACAAAATGATGATTGTTCGTTCATCCTTTACCACCTATCATGGTGAGAATTATGATAAAAATTATGTTTATATATGATATATATTATATCTATAATGTATTTATTATTTTATAATTTTTATAGAACATACCTTCATGCTTTCCATTTTTTGTAAATATGATAACATCGTTTATGGAAGTGTGGACAACCGCCTCCTAAAAGAGATGTGATTCGATCACATGATACATGGAATGGATAAAGGATTATTTTAATTAAAAATATTTTAAATACCAAAAATGTATATTATATTCTTGAAATAATTAAATTTCAATAATGTTAATATATATCATTTTATTTGTTAGCTTTTCACACACTTGAAAAGTGATAACGTCATTCATGGACATGTGGACTACCACCTCCTCGAAATGTTGTGATTCCTTTTACATCACAAGAATTTTATATATATGTATATATGATTAAATAATATGTAATTTATGATATAATTATCTTTTTTTTTAATATTAATTTTACTTACCTTGTTTCCATAACAAACATTAAAAAATTGGAGCATTACTCATGCATACGTACGGCCTACAGTCTCCATAATTATAACATTAGTTCATTTTAAAAAAATATATTTAATTATTGGTTTTAAAAGTATAATTGATATATAAATATTCTAATTATGTAATTTTTATTATTATATAGATTTTATATAATGACCCCTTTTACCATAGTTTACATACCAATGTTTTTTTGACATATAAACAAAATTTGGTCAAAACATTCGAAATAAACTTAATTGTTAACTAGTTGTATAAAACATCGTAATAAGAGAAATAAAATTTATGATAAACATGAAAGATGTTATTAATCAAGTGATTAATTAACATATGTTTATTATTCAGGAATATAATGACACATGAGACAAGTCAAAATCAAGGTAAGATATTTTCATCTCACTTTTTACATGTATGAGAAAAATGTCATATTCAAAACATACTTATTTTTTGTGGTGAATCAACTGACCCTTTTGATATATTATATAATTAATCATTTTATCTTCATGGTATTTATAACTTTCATTTAATTTTATTCCTTCATGAGGCTTATGAATTAAAATATTTCAAAGTGGTATGGGACACTTTGGAATGTTTAAAGATTATTTTTTTCAAGAATAATTTTAATGATATTTCATTTCCATTAGAGGAAATGATAAGGCCATTATTCAATAACCCTTTTATTTTCCTATCCTATGGTTATTCATGACCTTTTTCAAGTATTAGTACCATTTTTTCACTCTTTGGTACTCAAAATATTTTAGAAAATGTTTTTAAGAAAACACGACATCATTATATCTTTATTAGAAGAACATTTTTTCATATTAATGCCATGTTTTATAAAAAAAATTTCAAAAAAATGTTTTCTACATTTCTAAAATGATTTATCAATGTAATTTTACCATTTTTTATTTTTCCCATGATTAAAAATTAATAATATTATCTCTTTCTGAACAATTCATTTTTCTGTCCTCTTAACCATTAAAAAGGAATTTTCTTTTTCCCTCATACGTAATGTATGGATTTACCCACCGTTATTTATTTAAATAATCATTTTCATGTTTTAAAGGTTACTTTTTAATGAAATTTTTTTCAAATGTTATTTTCAAAGAAATTTTTTTTCAAATTTTTTTTCAAATCAAAAGGTTATTTTTCTCAAGAATGTTTTTAAAATATATATTTATATTATTTATATTAATTAATTACAACAACCCTTTATTTTTAATCCAGTTGATATTTTTTGTATTAATACCATCCTAATTCCTCCTCTTGAGGGTTTATGATTGATTTGTACAAGGATAGTATTGACATTTACTTCCTTGATTACTTTTAGTCCCCTTGAAATATTAAATTTCCTATGATCATTTGAAATTGAATTTACTATAATATCAATATCATTTTTCACATATATGATCATTGCCTGAACCATATACCATTTTTCATATGGTGTTTACTTTGAATTTTATTTGATTATTTGGGAAATATTGTTAAATTTGTATAATTTATTCAATGTAGATATTTTACAAGGCATATTATTTATTTAATAAATAGATTATTTGATATAAGGAATGATTTTTATAGGTAGTAAAGGGTAGGTCGTGAACTTTATAGCCCCTCGATGCATTTATAGGTTCTCATGAGACAGATATGTTGTCAAATTAAATGGATTTCTACGTGTAGTTTTAAACCATCTTGTGAAATGTATTGATGGTATAGGTTTTCATGTTACTGAGTCATGACATCCAATAATTAATCATTTCCTTCTTTTTAATTTAGTTATAATTTATCCATGAGATTTTTCATCGACATATTTATAGATGCATTTCATTCTCATTTCATTGATTAAATGGCATGTGTTTCAGTTTTTACCTTTCTATGTTTGTTTTACCTTATCTAGTTATTTTAATGGAAACTATTTCCATTTATTTACCTTATACATTTTTTATTCACTTCCTTCTCAGTTTATTGATATCATGTCATGCGTGTTCAGTAATTTACCTTTTTAATTTATTATTCTAATTGATTCATTATTGCTTCTGTTATACTTTACCCTTACTAAAAATTTGATCTCACTATTATTATGTTTAATTTACATAGGATACCATGAAGTTCACTATGAAAAATATTCAAGCATATACTAGATGTAATAAAGTAATTTTCCTCAAAATAAAAAAAAATTATGTTGTAATTAGTGTATAAATTTATAATAGAAGACTCATGTATGTATCTGGCTTACCAAGACTACTAAAATATTCAGACCTTTGGGATGATATTTACTTGTATTTTATTCCAATGTAATTATAGTAGATACTAGATCCAATATTATATGGTTGGGTTGCTACAAATACACCATATAAAAGAAATTAGGTGCATAAAATTAAAATATGCCTCAATGAAGGGAAATTGAGATAATGTCACTCACCTCATGTATGATTTCCTTTGTACATGTCTGACACTCCATTATAATAAATATTTACCTGTTATAAACCTATTATAGAACCATTATCATATATATAAAACCATATATTATTTAATTATAATATTTTATCGACCATTTATTAACATTTCTTTGTTAAAATCATTGTTACAGGTAATGACTAGTTTTCTTTTCATTTATGTTTTGGTTTGGTAGCTTTATCCCTTTTAATTTTATCGTAGTTTCATCATATCTGGAATTTTATCCATGATTTAAGTATAATATAGATTAATTATATGTGTATTTATAATAGTCTATAAAATTTTTAGATAGAAAAATGATTTACACTGTTCATGGAGATGATAGGTCGTACGTATGCATGAATGTTGTTTCAATTTTTTTATTGATGGAACAAAAGAAAGGTAAATAGTTATTCACCATTATGGAATCATTATTATACAATATATATCATATATATTAATTAAATTTATACTTATTACTATCCATGTCAAAATAAATGAAAAACATATCGCATCACTATGTAGAGGTAGTAGTCCATACATATGGATAAGTGACATTATTATTTTCCAACGGATTGGAAGGTGAGAAGTTATGTATTTTTTTATAATTATAGAAATATAATTATTTCATAAATAATATATATATATATATATATATATATATACATTATATCCATAATTATATCCATCTGTGAGAGATGGTGATGGAAAAAGAATTACATTGGTTCGTGAGGCAGCAGTCCACCATACACACGATCAATGATTTCATTTCCCAATTAATGGAAGAGTAATGGATATAGGTAATGAAAATAACATAATAAATTATAAGTATATTATTTTTGTCATGACCCGTCCTCGGGGCCCGTTCCAAGACTACCCCAAGCCCGCCTTCCATAGGCCAGGGGCTGGCGACAAGCACCAAGGTGTAAATCCCGACAAAAAGGGGAAGGCATTGCCTTTATAAAGTAAACAAACACCACAGAGTAAGCCAACAGAAGTAAACACTAATTAAAACTGGATACAAAATTAAGTGCGGAAAGTAAATGGGCCAGAATACAAACCCAAACTGAAAGTAAGATACAACTGGAAAGAAAGTACAGCAACTGAAAGTAAAGCAGCAACGTCGAGCCGTCCACTGGAAGTCCCACCTGAAGGGTGGGTATAAGTAGCCACCTCAGCTCCTCGGTCCAGTCGTTCGCTCCGTGTGAGTCCCTCCCAGTGGTCCACCTCCAGGTACCGACTGCTCCACTAGCCTCAACCACGATCAGCACTGTCTGTCGTCTGCATCCAACACAACATAGTACGGGCATAGCCCGTGCAGGGGTGAGTATACGCTACTCAGTAGGGACCCCGAGACCCCCGAAGGTATCCCAGAATCCACAAAGGATACTCCACAAAGGAAAGATACAATCATGAAGTAACATCCAACACTACTTAGGTATATGCCCATACATATACCTAAGTCGTCAATTCCAGTTTGACTCCAACATCCAAGCCCAAGTTCAATCACGTCCACACAGGAGAACACAACCAATCCACATAAGAAAGCAAGTCAATCATATCAAAGATAATGATCGAAAGTCAAGACTCAGCTCACACAGGTATACTTCTTCGGTGATAGAGATGATCAGATATAGACACTGATTCATCTAAGCTAGGACCCACGTAGGATACTAAACGATCCAAGCTACTGAACCCATATAGGATTTCAGTGCAGTCTTTATTGCCATCGAACCCACATAGGATTTCAGTACGATCTTCATCACTGCCGAACCCACATAGGATTTTAGTGCAGTCTTAATCACCGTTGAACCCACATAGAATTTCAGTACGGTCTTTATCACTGCCGAACCCACATAGGATTTCAGTGCAGTGTTCATCGCCGTCGAACCCACATAGGATTTCAGTACGGCCTTCATCACTACCGAACCCACATAGGATTTCAGTGCAGTATTCATCATCGTCGAACCCACATAGAATTTCAGTACGGCCTTCATCGTTGCCGAACCCACATAGGACTTCAGTGTATCCTTCATCGCTGTCGAACCCATATAGGATTTCAGTCTATCCTTCATCGCTACCAAACCCACATAGGATTTCAGTGCAGTCTTCATCGCAGTTGCAGCCAGCTCTAGGGTTCCCGCACACAGCATGCTCGATTCTGGGAGGGTCCGCTCCACAAGCCAAGGGGTCAATACATCAACTGACATGTAGTCCGGAGTTGATGTATCTCAAAGTTCCGTCTCAACAAGAGGAACTCAATGTGATAGACGGTGCGTCAATCGAACGCCCAGTCTAAGAGTTATTGGCCCTTTCGTTCTAGGGGCCGGGTTGGTTTTTAATTCAGAACCAACCTTACCGCACTCCAACTGCATCCAAACCTCGATCGTAGTAAGCCAAAAGGTCCGTCTCACTAAGAGTAATCCAACAAAGTCGACGACACGTTAATCGGACATCCGGAGGTCAAGTTATAAGCATTTCCGCTCTGAGGGCCTGGTTGGTTTCGTGTTCGAACCAACCCGATCATACTCAAAGTTCTCAAAAACCTTAATTATAATATACTGAAACGACTGTATCGATCCAAGGATCGCATCTTAGCTGACGGTGCATCAATCGGAGGTCTGTATCCTATGTTATGGGCGTTTTAACGGATCTGTCCGAAAATAGGGGGTTCGGGCCCGGTCCGACCCAGCCCGATACCACTTGCCCCCAGCCCCCCGGGTCGGCCCGAACCGGGTCGACTTGAACCGGGTCCGGGCGTGGACCATTAGGGCACGGCATGGCCTGGTGGGCGGCGCCCGGCCCAGCCGGCGCGCGCTCGCGGCCCGCGTGGCCAGCTCGGCCACACCGAGCTGAGCGGAATAGGGGGGCGCGCTGCCCCCCTGATTGATGAAACGCAACCCCCATGTGGGGGGCCACTCCTACGGCCAGCTCGGGGTTACGACCCCCGGTTCCAGGATGTCGGTCGGCCCGGTCCGGCTGGTCGGTTATGCTATCGCGGGACCACCGGGTCCCGCCCTTCCGAGGTGCCGGCGGCCGGTGGTTTCGGCCACCCTGCCTTGCACCGCCGTGGCTTCACGCCACAGCCTTGTCCGACCGGCGCGGCGCGACGGTGCCTCACCCCTCCGCCGCGGCCTTGCACCGGCCGGGGTGTCTTCGTGGTTCTCCGACGTGGCGCGACGGCGCCGCGCCCCCTTCACTGCGGCCCGACTCCGGCTGCGGGTTCGTTCGGCCTCAACGGTGCGGCATGACGGCGCCGCACATCCTCATCACATTTTTTCAGGATTCTGCGCTGTGCTGTTGCACCATGCCACCTTCTCTTGAACCGAAACAACACAACAACAAAAAGGGGGAGGACAGTCGGTCGTGTTCGTGCGGTCCGACCTCCTCCCGATAAGTTGATATCAAGGGTCCCAAAGATAAAGACGAATAATGGAAAAGGATGAATTCATGGCAAAAAAAATTAACCCCTACCTCAAGGTGTTGTCGAACGAAGGATTGTCGCGGAAAAAGGGTGTTGCGGAAGAAGGCTCCGAAATCATCGTCGGCATTGTGGAGAAGAGGATCGTTGGTGTCGCGGTACACGACGTCGCGTCGTCGATCTCCAAGGATTCGGCATTCTTCATCGTCCTTCGTCGGAGGCTGGCGTTCTTCATCGGCAACGGTGTGTTCTTCGCGTTCTTCAAGGAGGAAGATGAGGATTCCAAGACTTGATCTCTCCTCTTCAAATCCTTCTCGCACAATGAAAACAACATAATAAAATAAGGCTTTTCCTTATTTTATTTCTCAAGCCAACTGTTTTTGAAATTCAAAATCAGATCACGATTTAATTATCGAGCATTGACCAATTAAGTGGTGGGGATCATGTGGGCCCCACCTCACTAATATCCTACCTAGGAGGTAGGGTATTAGTGGGTCCCACTCTAACCATCAAGAATAGGTTTAAGCTACCTTAAATAAAAATAAAATTTGTTGCACAATTTTTATTTTATTCATTACTTAACCCACTATTTTTAATAACCACACCCGAGCAAACGCAACTCCAAAAAAAGTGTTCCTAAGCAATTACCGGTGCTGCGGTTTCATCGGTGCCCTCAGATTTCAGTTCCGAGCACTGGTTCAAAATTTAGAAAAACCCGCTCGTTTGTTTACTGAATGTACCCGAGCTAAACTTTGGAAAATGATTCTGGGCACACTGGGCCTCGGAATCAAGTGTCGTCAGAAACTACGTTCTTGTAAAATCACAATGAAAATTAAGAAAAAAATTTACCTTGAATTTTATGGGTCTTTACATTTCTCCCACCTCAGGGCTTTACGTCCCCGTAAAGATACATCATAAACTAGGTAAACAAATGTGGGTATTGTGCATGCATCTAAGCCTCCCACTCCCATGTGCTCTCCTAGAGGTTCCCGTGCTGCCATCTGATGCGCACTAGAGGTACCGACCATCCACGTAGGACCCGCTCCTATTGATCCCCGATCTCCATCGGGACCTCCGCAAAAGTCGCCCCATCGTCAATGTCCAGCTCCCCATGGTCGATGATATGTATCGGGTCGTGCACGTATCTCCTCAGTTGAGATACGTGGAAGACATCGTGCACCTGGTGCAACTGAGGTGGCAGATCCAGGTGATAAGCCACCTCACCTATCCTGCTGAGGACCTGTAATGGTCCGATGAAGCGCGGAGATAACTTGTCGCCTTGGCCAAATCTACGTAATCCACGTCTAGGTGAGACCCGCAAGAAGACATGGTCGCCATCCTCGAACTCCAGTGGACTCCACCTCCTTTAAGCATAAGACTTCTATCAGCTCTGAGCTGTCCACATCCGCTCCTAGATGACCTGGACCTTCTCTGTCGTGGCATGGACCATCTCTGGTCCCACAAGTGTTGACTCCCCAGGGTATGTCCAGCACAGAGGTGATCTGTAAGGTCGGTCGTACAATGACTTGTATGGTTCCATCCCGATGGTGGAGTGGTAGCTGTTGTTGTACGCGAACTCCACCAAGGGTAGAAGGTCCTCCCAGCTGGGACCAAAGTCGAGGACATATTCACGGAGCATGCCCTCGAGAGTTTGAATGGTCCTCTCTGTCTGACCATCCGTCTGAGGGTGAAAGGCGGTGCTCAGACGTAGTTGCATCCCGAATGCCTCCTACAACCCCTTCCAAAGCCGGGAAGTAAAGCGAGCATCTCGATCGGAGACGATAGATGATGGAACACCATGAAGCCACACAATCTCTTGAATGTAGAGACGTCCCAAGCTCTCTACTGAGCCCTACTCTCTGATGGGTAAGAAGTGGGCCGACTTGGTGAGTCGGTCAACAATCACCAAAATGGAGTTGTGACCTCTGGAAGTACGTGGAAGTCCAGTCATGAAATCCATAGATATCCCATCCCACTTCCACTCCGGGACCTCCAAGGGCTATACCAAGCCTGCTGGTACCTGGTGCTCTACCTTCACCTGCTGGCAGGTGAGGCATCGAGAAACGAACTCTACCACGGCCTTCTTCATACCCAACCACTAGTGTTGTCATCTGAGATCCTAGTACATCTTCGCCACTCCTGGATGTACCGATAAAGAGGAAGTGTGAAACTCTCTCAACACCTCCTCCTGCAAAGCAGCTGGTACCATGGTACGTCCTCTGAAAATGACATTGTGATCTCCTCCTACGGAGATTCCATCAGGTGCCTGTCTTGAGGATATCTGTGTATGTCGCGTCTCACAGTCAGCATCCCCACGTTGTGCCTCTCTGACTCACTACAGTAGTGGAGGAGTGATTGTGAGTGACTAAAGAAAGGCTGCTCCATCTCTATCCATGAAGGATATCTTCAAAGCGGCTAGCTGCTTCGTCGCCTCCCCGAGTAGTTGAATGCTCGTCCTCCTGCTGAGGGCATCGGCTACTACGTTCCCCTTTCCAGAAGTATAGACTATATCAAAGTCATAGTCTTGGAGGAACTCGAGCCATCGCCGCTGTCTCATATTCAGGTCCTTGTGTGAGAAGATGTACCTGAGACTCTGGTGGTCAGAGTAGAGTGTAAAGCGCTCACCCATCAGATAGTGTCGCCACATCTTCAGAGCGAAGACCACTACTGCTAACTCCAGGTCATGGTTAGCGTAGTTCTGCTCATGCTACCTCAAATAACGTGATCCATAGGTGGTCATGGCCCGCTCTTACATTAGGACACATCCGGGTCCGGTCCCTGATGCATCGTAGTAGACTACGTACCCCACTCCCTCCTCTGGTAGCCTCAATATAGGCGCGCTGGTCAATCTCTGTCTCAGCTCCTGTAATCTCTGCTGACATCTGTCTGACCACACGAAGGGTTTCCCCTTCTTTTTCAAAGCTGAGAGTGGTGCCGCAGCTCTGCAAAAGACTGGCACAAATCTCTGGTAGTACCCAGCTAGCCCCAAGAAACTCCGCACCTCTGTCACGCTCCTGGGTAGCTCCCAAGCTAGCACTGCCTCGATCTTCACAGGATCCACCGCAACTCCCGCCTCAGAGATGACGTGTCCCAAGAAGTGGACCTCACATAACCAGAACTAATACTTCGAGATCTTTCCATAAAGCTGGTGCACTCGGAGTGTGTCTAGTACAACCCACAAGTGTTAGGTGTGCTCCTCCTCAGTGGTCGAGTATATCAATATGTCATCAATGAAGACCACGACAAATCGATTGAGGTATGGCTGAAAGATCATGTTCATGAGACTCATGAACACTACTGGAGCATTGGTTATGCCGAAAGGAATAACCAAGAACTCATAGTGGCCATACCGACATCTGAAGGTCATCTTCTGCACGTCCTCGTCTCAAAATCTGAGCTGATGATAGAATGATCTAAGGTATATCTTTGAGAACCATCGTTCTCACTTGATCTGATCGAAGAGGTCATCAATCCTCGGTAGTGGATACTTGTTCCTCATGGTCACATGGTTCAGGCGACGATAGTCGACACAAATTCGAAAGCTTCCGTCCTCCTTCTTGGCGAACAATATCGGGGAAGCCCAGGGTGAAACACTGGGTCGAATGAATCCCTTACCCTGCAAGTCCTCCAACTGTACCTGTATCTCTCAAATATCAGCGGGGGCCATCCGATATGCTGGAGTGGATACAGGGTTGTCTTGGGGTACAGGTCAATATAAAAGTCTACCTCTCTGCTAGGAGGTAGTCCTGGGATGTCGTCAGAGAAAATGTCTGCATACTGATCCACCACTACAAGAAAACTAGGACTCGGCACGTCAACTACTCCTAGTATGAGAATAGCCAACTGATGAGTGATGGGTTGTCCTCTCCTCTGCGTGAGTCCATCCTGTGCTACAAAGGCTCCCTTCTCACCGGTGAAGGTGAACCTGCTCCCGTCGTTGCGTACACACCGCACCTTGCGCCTAATATAGTCAATCTGAGCATTGACTGTGGATAACCAATCCATACCCAATATGATGTCGTAAGGCCTCGACGCCACTACAAGAAGATCCCATCCGAAGCTATCGCCTCCTAGAGTAAGCTCACACATCCGGTAACAGTGCGTAATCGTCGAGTCTGCTCCCGTAGGAGTCTCTAGCCGTAAGGATTGAGCCAACGGCTCCGTCGGAATCTCTGAGCTACGAACAAGGGCAGTGGTAATAAAATAATGACTCACTCCTATGTCTAAAAGAACTCCAGCAAGGGTGGAGTAGACACAGATAGTACCTCGAATCATCTCTGGCGCACTGTGGTCGTAGGCCTCTGCTGCCTAAAGATGTGCCTATTTCTGCCCGCCATCTCCCTGTGGTCGAGGTGGGCCTCGTGGTGGTGGTGGTGGTAAAGCCTCAAAGCGTCACCCACCACCTGCTGCTCGGCCAGCTCCCCTACCTCATCCGCCTGCTCTCTGCGGACTACCACGGTAGACCCTCTGCCTCTACCTGGGTGGCCCCTCAACCGTCTGCTACTCCTCTGCAAGGTGGGTCGGGCAGTCACGAGCCATGTGGCCCTACCCACTACATGCGTAGCACTGCCTGCTCCTCGGAAGTCTGGCTCTACTCCATGTTCCCCGAACCTCTGAGGTAGTGTCCTGAGGTCGTCTTCTTGATGGTCTGGTCCGCCTGGACCCCTGTGACATCTGTCGACTGCCAGCTACAGACGACTCTGCTACGTGCCTCCCTGCGGTAGGTCTCGCTGCTGGCGTAGGCTCAGCAAGAAATATCTCTATGAGAATAGCTCGCTCCAGTACTCCTGCCTATGTCGGAATGATGAGAGAGATCATCGATGCCCTGATCTCATGCCTCATTCCCTTCTTGAAGGTCCGGGCCTGAAAGAATGGGTCACGTACCATGTCTGTCGAATAGCGCGAGAGGTCGGTAAATCTCGCCGAGTACTGGGCGACCGTCATACTGCCCTGCCGAAGCTGTAGAAGCTCCTGGATGCGCACTGCACAGAGGGTGGTTGGGACGAACTCTATGCGGAAGAGGCTCTCAAAGTTCTTCCAGAGGAGTGATGCCTTGTCGTGCACCTGGAGCATCAGGCTCCACCATCTTCTGGCTTCCGCGTGCAGGAGGCGCGCTGTGAAGATCACCATGAGGTCAGCTGGTGTCCCCACTAACTTGAAAACTCGCACAACCGCCTCCATCCAACCCTCGGCTGCCTGAGGGTCCGTCTCCCCGCAGAACCTGGGCGGTCTCTAATGCTGAAACTCATGCAGCGCACTAAGGTGACGTGCACTATCAGCGGCTGGGGATGGTAGCATCGGTGGCTCGATGGGTAGAGGTGCCGCTGGTGCCTCCGCTGTCAAAGGGACCTGCACCGAGGCCTCGTCGCTCGGTGGGCTGTCGTCTCACACAACGCTCGGAACCCTAGCTGGCAGCTATTGTGGGGCCATCCTGAAAAGAAACAGGTGTGCCACGGTCAAACAGTATACCTTGTGAGCTAACACAATGTAATCACGAAGAAAAATTTTGAAACGCACATGAAATCAATGATTTCGTGCATTGAGTTGGAAATCAGAAGTCAGGGTCCTGGTGTACGGATATGTTGGCCACCACACAAACACTGGACTCCCTGGACTGATAACCACACTCAATACCCTTAACACTATTGCTTCACATAGAAGAAAGATCAGATTCTTGAGTTCTGTGGTAGAACTGAACTCCTCTGATACCAATTTTTCCCAACCTGTCCTCGGGGCCCGTGCCATGACTACCCCAAGCCTGCCTTCCATAGGCCAAGAGCTAGCGACTAGCACCAAGGCATAAATCCCAACAAAAAGGGGAAGACATTTCCTTTATAATGTAAAAAACACCACAGAGTAAGCCAGCAGAAGTAAACACTAAGTAAAACTGGCTACAAAAGTAAATGGGCCAGAATACAAACCCAAACTAAAAGTAAAGTACAACTGGAAAGAAAGTACATCAACTGAAAGTAAAGCAGCAACGTCGAGCCGTCCACTAGAAGTCCCACCTGAAGGGTGGGTACAAATAGCCACCTGAGATCCTCGGTCTAGTCGTCTGCTCCGTGTGAGTCCCGCCCAGTGGTCCACCTCCAGGTACCGACTTCTCCACTAGCCTCAACCACGATCAGCTATGTCTGTCGTCTTCATCCAACACAACGTAGTGCGGGCATAGCCCGTGTAGGGGTGAGTATACGTTACTTAGTAGGGACCCCGAGACCCCCAAAGGTCTCCCAGAATCCACAAAGGATACTCCACAAAGGAAAGATACAATCATGAAGTAACATCCAACACTACTTAGGTATATTCCGATACATATACCTAAGTCATCGATTCCAGTTCGGATCCAACATCTGAGCCCAAGTTTGATCACATCCACACAGGAGAACACAACCAATCCACATAGGAAAGCAAGTCAATCATATCAAATATAATGATTGAAAGTCAAGACTCAGCTCACACAGGTATACTTCTTCGGTGATAGAGATGATCAGATATAGCCACTGATTCATCTAATATGGGACCCACGTAGGATACTAAACCAGCCAAGCGGCCAAACCCACATAAGATTTTAGTGTAGTCTTCATTGCCATCGAACCCACATAGGATTTTAGTACGGTCTTCATCTCCGCCGAACCCACATAGGATTTCAGTCCAGTCTTCATCACCATCGAACCCACATAGGATTTCAGTACGGCCTTCATCGCTGCCGAACCCACATAGGATTTCAGTGCAGTCTTCATCGCCGTCGAACCCACATAGGATTTCAGTACGGCCTTCATCGCTGCCGAACCCACATAGGATTTCAGTGCAGTCTTCATCGCCATTGAACCCACATAGGATTTCAGTACGGCCTTCATCGCTGTCGAACCCACATAGGATTTCAGTGCAGTCTTCATCATCGTCGAACCCACATAGGATTTCAGTACGGCCTTCATCACTGCTGAACCCACAGAGGATTTTAGTGCAGTCTTCATCGCAGTCGCATCCATCTCTAGGGTTCTCACACACAGCATGCTCGATTCTGGGAGGGTCCATTCCACGAGGCAAGGGGTCGATACATCAACTGACACGTAGTCCGGATTTGATGTATCTCAAAGTTCCGTCTTGACAAGAGGAACTCAACATGACAGATGGTGCGTCAATCGGACGGCTGGTCTGAGTGTTATTGGCCCTTTCGTTCCAGGGGCCTGGTTGGTTTGTAAGTCAAAACCAACCCTACCACACTCCAACTACATCCAAAACACAAGAGGTGTAATCTAAAATGTCTGTCTCACTAATAGGAATCCAACAAAGTCTACGGCACGTCAATTGGACGTCCGGAGCTCAATTTATAAGCGTTTCTGCTCCGAGCGCCCGATTGGTTTCGTGTTCGAACCAATCCGGCCATACCCAAAGTTCTCCGAAACCTTGAGTGTAATATCCTTAAACGACTTTCTCAGTCCATGGATTGCATCACAGCTGACTGTGCATCGATCAGAGGTCTGTAGCCCAAGTTATGGGTGTTTGAACGGATCTGTCCAAAAATAGGGGGTTCGGGCCCGGTCCGACCCGGCCCGATACCCCCCCCCCCCCACTGGGTCGGCCCGAACCGGGTCTGGGTCCAGCCCTATTAGGGCGTGCCCCGGCCTGGGTGGCCCGGCCCGTCCGGTGCGCGCTTGCGGCCTGCGTGGCCAGCTCGGCCACACCGAGCTGAGCGGAACAGGGGGGCGCGCGGCCCCCCTGATTGATGAAACGCGGCCCCCACGTGGGGGGCCGCTTCTACGGCCAGCCGGGGGTTACGACCCCTGGTTCCTGGAAGCCGGGCGGCCCGGTCTAGCCGGCCAGTGCTACTTTTGCGGGACCACCAAGTCCCTCCCTTCAGAGGTTCCGGCGGCCGGTGGTTCCGGCGGCCGATGGTTCCGGCGGACGGTGGTTCCGGCGGACGGTGGTTCCGGCGGCCGGCGGTTCCGACGGCCGGCGGTTCCGGCGGCGGGTGGTTTCGGCCGCCCGGCCTTGCACCGTCGCGGCTTCGAGTCGTGGCCTTGTCCGGGCGGTGTCTTTGTGGTTCTCCGCGCGCGGCGCGACAGCGCCACGCCCCCTTCGCTGCGGCCCGACTCCGGTCACGGGTTTGTTCGGCCTAAACGGCGCGACGCGACAGCGCCGCGCATCCTCGTCACATTTTTTCAGGATTCTGCGGAGTGCCATTGCACCATGCCGCCTTCTTTTGAACCGCAACAACACAAAAACAAAAGGGGGAGGAGAGTCGGTCGTGTTCGTGTGGTCCGACCTCCCCTCGATAAGTTGATATCAACCGGCCCAAAGATAAAGATGAAGAACGAGAAAGGATGAATTCAAGGAAAAAACAATTAACCCCTACCTCATGATGTCGTCGAATGAAGGTTCGTTGCGGAAAAAGGGCACCGCGGAAGAAGGCTCCGAAAACGTCGTCGGCGTCACGGAGAAGAGGATCGTCGGCGCGGTACACGGTGTCACGTCGTCGATCTCCAAGGATTCGGCGTTCCTCGTCATCCTTAGTCGGAGGCTGGCGTTCTTCGTCGGCGACGGTGTGTTCTTCGCGTTCTTCAAGGAGGAATATGAGGATTCCAAGACTTGATCTCTCCTCTTCAAATCCTTCTCACACAACAAAAACAACATAATAAAATAAGGCTTTGCCTTATTTTATTTCTCAAGACAACTGTTTTTGCAATTTATAATCAGATCACGATTTAATTATCGAGCGTTGACCAATTAAGGGGTGGGGCTCGTGTGGGCCCCACCTCACTAATATTCTACCTAGGATTTAAGGTAATAGTGGGTACCACTACAAACATCAATCATATGTTTAAGCTACCTTAAATAAAAATAAAATTGGTTGCACAAATTTTATTTTATTCATTACTTATCCCACTATTTTTAATAACCACACCCGAGCAAACGCAACTCCATAAAAAGTGTTCCTAAGCAATTATCGGCGTTGTGGTTTCATCGGTGCCCTCAGATTTCGGTTCCGAGCCCCAGTTCAAAAGTTAGTAAAACCCGCTCGTTCGTTTACTGAACGTACCCGAGCTAAACTTTGGAAAATGATTCTGGGCACACTGGGCCTCAAAATTAGGTGTCGTCAAAAAATGCGTTCTTGTAAAATCCCAAAGAAAATTAAGAAAAAAATTTCCCTTGAATTTTATGGGTCTTTACAATTTTATCTTTTTTTTAGAAAATTTTAATGGGATATAAGAAGAAATAAAATGAAGATTCATGGTTAATAACTATACCTATTCTTCGGATAAACTCTTTTGGTTTATACCTAAATCCTACCTATGATGGTTTTATGATCAAAACAGGGACTCTAAGTTATGGGTAAGAATGTAAAGAAGGGATTTTTTCAGAGATTTTCCAAACCAAATGTCTTTTTAAGTGTTAATAGAAGAGGTTATGGGGTTCCCTTTTATAAGTGAGGGAGAGAAGACAATTGGAATTTTTAAAAAGGATAAATTATACCCATGTTTTTCAATTATAAAATCTCTGAAATGGATATTTAAAGATACATTATAATATATAAAGTCTAAATTGGATATCCAATAGGAATTAGACATGTTATTAGGCCATTTTAACCCATATATTCTTATTTTAACCCCCCCCCCCCCACCCACCCAAAAAAATCATTTTTAACCTTAACCGCATAAATTAATTTTTATTTTTTTACTATTAATTATGATCAAAATTTAAGTTGAAATCTTTTAAAATATTATTTAATTTGATTCCAAAACTTTATTTCATTTTTCCAAACTCAAATAATTTAACTGGTAGAATTGAATTTAAAATTAAACACACAGACGCGACAAAGAAACAGTTTTCCAATGTAAATGTTTTCAAAAGTACAAATAGATTTTATATAAAAATTTAAAAAATAATAGATTTAATTGACCTAAATTGTATTAATTGTAATATAATTGAACTAATATTACATGTAAAACAATTTTAAAAAATTTTAACTTTTAAACACTTAAAACAAAAAGACAGTATTCAATAAAAATCAGTATTCTCACTATTCATCGAAAAAAATAATATTTTTAGAAAATTATAACAAAATTATTAAAATATAATTATAAAATTTTTATTTAAAATATTAATTTTATTTTTTCAAATATATTTTCTAAAAGTGTTAAAAAATAATTTTAATATACATTTTTAAAATCTGACGAAAACACTTTTTAGAAAAATTTATTCTTTAAGCATAAAACTAGATTTATTATTATCTCTTGCTTATAAAAAGTATTATATAAAGGATAAAAGATTTATTTAAAAATATAATAGAAAACTTTTAATAAAATAATTCACCAATAGTTATTAATTTTAATTTATTATGATAAAAACACATGGCACACATAAATGCCCATTTTTTAGAAAAATATTTATTTTAATTTGAAATAATTTTAATTTTAATTTCTAATAAATGGATAATAAATTAATTTAAATTATATATGTGTAAAACATATGATTTTCTTAATTTATTAAGTCATATTCATAGACACTAATTTATCAAAATTGTTATAATATTATAATATATTATAGTTTATTTAGACATGAGGTTTTATCTATCATCATATATCGAAGAGATTAAATTTATATAAAAAAGAAATATAATGTAAAGTCTTGGGGTGTTGCATTTTCCCCACCTTAAATAAATTATACCATCAAAATTTAATCTTTTACTCTTAAATCATTGGTTTGACATTTGAAAATACCTTGGTTGAAACCCCACATCATAAAAAGAGTTAATAAACTTCCTCTTGATAAGAGAGAAATGGAATTACAAAGTTCGTTTAGAATAACACATAATTAGGGTTCCTAGTAAAAAACATTATTGAATCATAGTGTAAAATTATAAGTAATTATATATATTTATATAGATAATTTATCCCAATAAATTAAATGACTAAGATAAATTTAATGAACACAAAACTATAAACCGGTGAGGTATGAAAAACTATTGATTCAATGGAATTGAAGCTAAATGTATAACATTTTTATTTCAAGATCTGTTTTTTAAAGTTGAGGTATTATTTTATTATCAAGACACATAACACCATAAAATATACTTTATTTATATCTTTTTACTTCATAAGAATAATTTTATCCTTTTAATGTTCTTTAATCAATCTCCACTTCATTTCTAACTATAAGTAATGAATATCCAAGTTTAATTTTTTATGTCTAAAGCACTAAACTCAACATATAACTGATCTTATAGTCCATAAAAGAAAAACAATATACTCCTTATATCTTTAATAAAGATAAAATCTTTATCACAGTTCAAGATATTACCCAAATTTAATATTAAAATATTAATCTCTATAGTTCAAATATAAAACAAAAGGTTTAACATAGATCATTCCTTAATTAAATAACCATATATTCTCAATAACAGCAACATGAAACAAGGTTTTAACCTCAAAGGTTATATCATGCCCTTCATCTTACACCTCTAAAAATATAAAATAACTCTTCTTAAATAATTTTAAACATAATGGATATATATATATATATCAACCAAATAAAATTAATCACCTCAAAATCATAAAAAATGTATATATGTTTTCTAAAATCAATATAATATTTATCTATAAAAAATTTTATGTAAAAATAATATGATAATGACCACGAAATCACATAGTTTATTGGTAGGAATTCCACCTTTATCTCCCTTCGGTTGTGGGTTTAAACCCCACATCCTTTTCAGATGTGAAAGTTTGTCACCTAGCATGTGGGTTATCCTTTTTCCAAAAAACAATATTAATATAATTCCTATAACATTTCCAAATTGTAATAACTCATAATTACATGAATATAAAATATAAGATAAACCTAAAATTTTACCAATACCTTTAAACTTAAGTCTAAAAATTGTAAATGCATTCTTACTTAAGTAACTTTTCCACTAAAACATATATTGAACCAATGGGTTTCATTACCATAATTATATCCCAAAATGCCCTTAATATTGATAAACTACCACCACATAAAACCAAAAAGGGGGGTGTCTAATAATTTTAACTTATAATCAAAATTATACTCATAAACCCATGATGGTATCTATAACTCTTATATTAATCTTACATTAATACATATATGATAAAAAAATTAACTCAATCCTTAGATGTTACAGGATTCTTATAACAAAAATACCATTGATAAAAATAGTTCTATAATATAATTCTTTAATTCCAATACACAAAAACATTAACCCTTTTACTCCAATGATTAGTATAACAGAGGTCCTTCTATGGTCTAGGATCTAACCTTTAAAAGAGGAAATTAAATTAGATACTGTCAGGGCTCCCCACATTCAAGACAAAGAACTATAAGCGGATATCTATTATGAAATTTATTTCTATCCATTTCACCCCTTGAATTTCTTTATAATTTTTTTGTTGTATTCCATTATTTTTTTATACATTAAAATATTTTCATATTCCCTTGATGCATTCTTCTAGGTGTCACTTTCCATATTTCTGACATGAAGTAAATTGAGCCTTATTTCCTAGATAGCCTCCACTACTCGAGCTCTTGAAGAACTCCATCATTATATCATTTGTTAAGTCTAAGAGTTAGTTAAGTTATATGTTTTTATTCATATATCAAGATAACTAATTGGGAATAATAATGATATCGTTCACTCCAGTCATTATCTCGTTTGGTTTCTCAAAATAACCACATTTTCCATAAAATTCAGCATTAATATGATCCTCCTGGTTTCTTCCATTGAACAACACCAAATTTCATGGTGTAATAAACAATAATAATGTTAGAAAAATATATAGTCACTTATAGTATTTCTAAATCCTGACACCTTTTTCAATCTAATAAACCTTTGGTTTAACCTAATTCATTCATTATCAAAACCTATTCAAATACTTATTAATGGTTTGTAAAGAAAATTTTAATTAACTCAATAATATCCCCTAGGAGTGTCAAATCAGTTGTGCAGTAAAGACTATTTTCATACATTAGGGAAATATTTAGTCAAATCCCGATGATTCCTCTTTAGAGTTATTACCCCTAGGTGCAACTGTGGAAGAGAAACATCCATTTATAGAGTTGTGAAAGGGATATATTATAAGGAAAACCATATAATATCTTCCTTACCAAAAATTTAGGATGTTAAACTATACATATTCTTATTATCATAGTTATTTATAGGGTAATATTCTCTAATATATGTTTTCCTAGATTTATTTTCCAAGGTTTATACTAAAATTATTCTAATACCAAGTACAAATACCCTAACCCCAATATCCCATAGTTAGTGGTTACTTTACAATTTTTTCATAAGATACAGTCGATTTCATCCCAAAGTACCGAATATTTTAGTAGTCGTGGTAAACTAAATAAACACTTTAATCTAACATTACATTTGAAACCATGAAATATAATTTAGTGAGATAAAAAATTTACATCCCTATGCTCTTTCAAGGATTTCTTTTTCATAACCTGGGGAAGGAGAACAAAATAAAGGTGGGATTGGATAATCATTAATGGGTATGTACTATAGAATATATCATGAATAAATAAGGAAAATTCAATATGGAAAGGTAAATAACTGAAAATACATGCCATTTAATCAATCAAATGAGCACGAAGAATAATATGGAAGAAATAAATAATGATAAAATAATGTCATATAACTAATCACATGATCTTGAAGTTAATCCATGGATAATTTCAATGAAATAATATCATGGATAATAATAACTAAATTATCAATGAGGAAAATACTTAATATTGGATGTCAAGATCTCATAAATCATGATATATATAGTGTAATGTCATTGTGCTAAGATGGTTTAATTGATGGGTAGGTTTACACTATAAACTCAATTAATATTATCTTATTAATTTTTCTCCTGATACCTATCAATGATACAATAGGATATATAATTTTGATCCCCACCTATAACTGTATGTCCAATTCATTTCTCATATATCTAGTGATCGATTTAATTCATGGACAATATTCGTTATCAACAAATATTTGTATTGAGTAAAAAATACATATTTATCAATATTTCCCCATTAAATTAAAAAAAAATTCAATGTAAACACATTATGTAAAAATTATATATGATTTATAAATAATAATATCCATGATAATGAATAAATACATTTAAGGGAAATTTAATTTCCAATGATCATAATAAATTCAATGTTTCAAAGGAAAGTTAACGACAGCAAAATGAATCAAGAAAGTGGATGTCATTACTTTCCTTAGTCAAACTGAACATAAACTATCTAGTGAAAGAATATGGATGGTATTATTGAAAAATACCCCAATGTATTATAATTAAAATATAGGGATGTTGTCATTGATGAATAGAAATACCATAAAATATAATAAAAATCATTAGTAAAATATCCTTTTTAAAATGACAATCATTTTTAAAAAATAAACATTTCAAGAATATTAGAAAAAACATTTTATTTGAATATAATCAAAGAAAATTTTTAAGGAAGCTTCAAAGTAATAAGTATTTAATATGGTGGGGAAGTTATTTTCATGTTGAGTATGTTAAAACAAAAATTCTTTTCACTTTTTTGTAAGAAAAGTCAAAAAGCACCTTATTTAAAAAATGGTAAGATGATTCATTTAAAATCATTTTTTTAAAATCAAATCATGATGAAAATTACATTAAAAATTATTGTAGAATATTAAAAATGTTCTTGAAAACATTTTTTGAAAACATAGATTTGGAAGAAATTGGATTTTCAACCGAAGATATAAATAATGTCAGATTTTAATGAAAAAAATGTCAATAATTTTACATAAAAAAGAGGGGTAAATGGTATTATTATTTAAAAAATTAATGAATAAATAGAGGACATAAAATTAAAGGGTTTTATAATACAATGATCAAATAGTTTCCTTCAATAGAGATTCAAGAATAAACAATCCAGATTAAAATGAGATTGAAGCATAAACTCTTACTACTTTGGTACTTTTGAATCATAACCCCCATGAAGAATATAATTTCAAATAAAACATTAAATACAATTAATATAAATATATTCATGATATAAAATTTCCAAAGGGAATTATATACACCTCATAAAAATAAATAGTTTCATAATACCAAATATATCTCAATTGAGTGGAAATTGAGATGATATATCTTACAAATATAATAAAATTGAAGTGCGGATTAATAAATGGATTGATTATGAGAATAAAATTTAAATACACATAAAAAATGTAATTAAAATACAAAATAATAAAAATAAATTACACACATAATCTTAGAATATCAAATATAATGATGAAGTAATATAACCTAATGAAAATAAATTGAGTTATAAAATTCCTGATGAATTGGTAGAATTCAATTAAAATACCCCTAAATTAAATAACTAAAATTTATACTTAAAATACCATTAATCATGAAGTATTCAAGATATTACATGTAAATTGGAAATTTATATGCCATATAAAAAAATTGTTGCATACCATTAAAATATACCACAATGAATGGAAATTGAGAAGGAATCCGTTACTACTTTGTAACTTTCAAGTAAAAACACATTATCTAAAATAATTTCAATTGAAGCTTAAAATACCATTAATTAGGAATAATTAATGATATTAAATATATTATAAACAGTATATACATCATATAAAACAACTTAGGTGAATAACTTTGAAATATGAATCAATTAATGGAAATTGAGACAAAGTCTCTTAACTCGTGTCTTATTTCATTTGAATGTTTCTAAAACTCTTTTATAAAAAATTTAAACATATTATAAATATATTAAATAAATATAATAATATATATTACACTATATATTATTTACTTATAATTTTCAATCACCAGTTTATTAACAATTATTTGTTAAAATAATCGTTATGGGTAATAACTTCTTTTTTCATGTCTCTTTTTCATTGGTTGTTTAGGTAATTTTACTTTGATAATGGTTCCATAATTACCTTCATTGTAAAAAAGATATAAATATTATATATATTTATTATATAAGTATTTATAATAGTCTATAAAGGTTAGAGATAGTAGGCCATGTGTATGCATGAATGTTTATTTCATTGTTTTATGGATGGAATAAGGAAATATAAATTGTAATTAACCTTTAAAGAGTCGTTATTATACCATATATATCATACCTATTCATTAAATTATTCCTAATTACCATACATGTCAAAATAAAATAAAAAATGTATAACACCTCTATATGAAGGTGGTATTCCACATGTAAGCACAAGGAACGTTATCATTTTTCAACATATTAGAATTTAATAAGGTAGATGTGATATTATAATTATATATTAATAATTATGTCATAAATATAATATATAAACATTAGATCCATAATTATATCCATACATGAAATATAGTGACATGAAACGAATTACATTAGTTTGTTATGTGGTATTTTTTCGTACACATGATCAACGGTTTCATTTCCCATTTGATGTAATAGGAGATGGATATAGGTTATTACAATTACATAATAACTTATAATTTTATGTGAGATATTTTTTTTATTATTTTATCATAGTTGGATATGATTTTAATGGGATAATAGAATAAATAAATATAAGATTCATGGTTAATAACTATACCTCTTCTTTGGAAAAACTCCTTATGTTTATATCTATAGCCCTGAAAGAATGATTTAATGAAAAATTAATGGGCTCTAGGTCATGGTAAGGGATGTAAAGAAGTTATTTGGGAAGGGATTATCTAAACCAAAGTTCTCTAGAAGTTTGGAGAGGAGAGGAGGGGGGGTTCCCTTTTATAAGTGGGGGACAGGGCAAGAGGATCCAAAATGGATCATTATGGAACCTTAGGTTATATAAGGTCAAAATATATACATAAAATAAAAATTGGATAAGTTTTTAGGTCATTTTAGGCCTTATATTCTTTGTTTAACCCCCCCCCCCCCCAGTAAATCTCTTTTATCCTTAACTACGATAATTAATTTTTACTATTTTTATTATCCATTATGAGAAAAAATTAAGTTTACCATATTCTAGAATATTAATTATGATGATTAAAAATATAGAATATATTTTACCAAATTCAATTAATAAATTTCGAATAATTTAATTAAAAATTAAACCTGTAGTTTCATTGGAAAAATTGTTTTCCAAAAGAAAGTTTTTAAAAGCATAAAGAACTTTATACTAAAAATGAACACATAATTGATTCAAATGAAATAAATTGGATTGATTATAATATAATTGAAATAATTTTACTTTTAAACTATTTTTAAAACCAAATGGAACTTCTTAGTGATCTAAATAAAAAATACAAATTCCAATAAATATTGGTATTTTCACTATTTATCGAAAAATTAATATTTTTAGAAAATTTAAAAAAAATAATTCTAAGATAATTTTGAAATTATAATTTGAAAAATTAAGTAAATTTTTACAAATAAAGTTTCTAAATTTTGTAAAAAATAATTTTAACATAAGTGTTAAAAATTTTATGAAACTACTTTTTATAAAAATACAGTTTGTAAGCATAAAATTGGATTTATTATTTTCTCATTATTTGTAAAAATATTAGATGAATGATAGAATTTTTTATTTAACATATAATATATAAATTTCATTAAGATCATTCAAAATTTGTGATTACTTTAATTTATTAAGATAAAAATACATTACTCGCATAAAATAGGTTTTAAAAAAACATTTCTTTTACTTTTAAAGGATTTTTATTTTCATTTGTAATAAATTGATAACCAAATAATTTATTTTATATATGTTTCAACCATAATATTTTCATAATTTAGTTATTAATTTTCATACCCAACAATTTAATTTCATGGTTATAATTATATACTATAATACGGTTCATTTAGACTTAGGGTTTCATGCATCACAAGCTATCGAAGAGATAAAATTTATTTAAAAAGAAATATATTATAAAATCTTGGGGTGTCATATAGAGGAATATTACACTTTACTTTAAATTTTCTAAGTAAATGAATGACATATTATCTGAGGATGAATAAGATAAAATGAATGTTTAAATAAATTCTAAAATAAAATTTTCTAAAGGATTCTTGAAATCTGATGAAGGTTGAAGGAATATGTCATAGAAAAAGACAATAAGTATGAACAATATGTAGGAAGAAGAAAATTATTATTCAATAAATGAATTAGAGGAATGTTTTTCTATAATAGATTTCAACTTTATGGAATATTTTCAGAGAAAGGGACTTATCTCTAGTATGGAAGAGGAATAAGAGGAAGGAGATAAATCATATAAGATTCACATGTTGAGAACAAAACATTAAGTATGTCTTTAAAGGAACATTGGGTTCAAAAATGAAGTTAAAATTTTCAATAAAGAAGTTAAAAACTATATAAATTTAAATATGGTTTTCATGGAAAATAAAATGAGAACATTTATGTGATCAATCTAGTCAAGGTAAAATTGGTTGTGCAAGAAAGAGTTATCAAATAATCAGAGAAGAAGATGGCCACTCCATAAGAGGAACTTAAGAAGACTGAATAATGGTGTCTTGAGGCTAATAATACACTTGTAAAATTAAAAAATGACTTTGAAAAATGTTGTTTAATTCATTACTAAGTCGTCCTAAAAATTTAATAAGACTTATATACTGGATTATTTAAGATATGTATCTGTACTTTCTGAAAACATTGAATCTATTTCGTCTAAAAGTTTTAGTTCTAAATGCCAAACTAAGAAATATTAAGTTGATAAAAACTTATAAAAGGTAACTTCTATATAAAATGGAGTTGATAAATATCAAAAGAATCAATCCTTCACAAAATAAATTAAAGTAATTATGATTTTGTAACAAATTTGAAAAAAGTATTTTAGGGATAGACTCAACAATTTACAAAAAAGAACTAATTCCATAATCTACTATTTGTGTTGGGGAACCTACTAACAAAAAGACTATATTTTTTTTGTAAAACATGTTACTCCCTTATTTTTAAATAAGTTCAGGGTTTAGGGGGAGTTACTCAGATAAAAAATTATAATACATTTGAAATAGAAAATAGAAAATGAGAACTCATATGTGACGCCTATCTAGAACATGTTTGAAGGGATTAGGGAGGTTTGTGGAAGTTTTTATTAACATGTTCACCAAGATGAGGAATGTTTGAATATGATTCCTACTCAACAACAACATATTTATAAAGTGATAGGATTTAATATAGAATCAAGTCTAAAATTCATTAATTATGGAGGTTTCTTTAAAGTCTAGAAAAATGAAATTACCTTTCACTCTTGATAGTGGAAAATATTCACATATTATAGGGTATAAAAAGATCCTTAAAAATATAAAGGATAATTGAAAAGGCATTGTGACCTTTGGGAATGAAGTCTCTTTAACATACATGGGATTTGTTATTCTGAAATTGAACCATATTTAATGAACCCACATGAGGTTTTACTTATTTATGGGCTAAAACATAACTTGTTGAATGTTAGTAAATTATATAATAAAGGAAATGAAATAATATTTATGAAGAACATTTGTCCCATTAAAAGAATTTTTTATTGAAGGATTTTCACAAGAGGATGAATAATCTGTGGGAATTTATTCCATATTATAGATCACAATTATTCTGGTAACTCAATACTAGAGAAGAGAACAAACATTTCAATAGAAGACTTGGAAACATTGGTCTAAATAATTTGAGTGATATCTCTAAAAAACTTCTTCAGAGATCTGTCTCAATTTATCTAAGATAGATATCAATTTCGTATAGCCTATTAAAAATATAAAATGGTTAAATGGAGGCACAAAAGATTTTAGACACAATTAATAATATCTCTTGAATTATTTCATTGTGATTTGTATGGAACTATGATACAAAAATACAAAATAGGTTACTTATATTTCATAATATTCATAATGAATGAACAAGGATGAAATATTGTTATTCATGAATCAGTAGTCATAGGTAGTTGATATGTTCAATGTTTATATAAGAGATTTTGAAAGAGAGCTTGGCATTCAGATTAATAAATTGAAAATTAACAGTACTACACTGAAAATGAATTTTCATATGACCTTTTAGATTATGAGATTAAACATAAATATTCACCCATACACATGTCAAAAAAATGTAATTTCTAATTTAATGAATAAAGACATCATGGAATGAGGATAAAAATGCTTAATAAATTTAAAAGATCAAAGTTCTTTTAAAGAGAGGTTGTTTACATAGATATACACATTTAAAATCAAGTATTTTTTAGGATTACCTAAAATAAGACCTCATATAATATTTTTTATAATAAGAATCTTATATTTAGTTACTTCAGAGCCTTTATAATTCCTTTATTCAACAATATTAAATACTTGAATCGGGGAAATTATGATGAAAGAGATGAAGAGGTTGTCTTTGTTTCATACCTATCTAATTTAAAAGGCTATAGATGCTGGAATAAAATTCTTTATAAGGTAGTTATTTTTAAGATGTTGAAATTATAAAAAACTAAACCATAAAGGTTGTTCCAGATGTAACGGTTTTTAAATAAATTAATAAATCTATTAACTATATTTTAGACAGATTAGTGAGAGACAGGTTTTGGAAAAACCAAGTGCAGAAGAAGATGGATATGATCAAACTAATGATGATGAAAATTCTACTAAGAGTGAAAAAAAGAAATTTTAAAGGCTAAATAATAATTTGGAAGGATGAAACATCATTTAAAACCAAATTTCTCATGTACAGACTCGGTGGAGTCTGAAATTTTAAAATCAAACCTTGCTTATTTATCATGTTAAACCAATAATTTTTGCTTAAATATTTATAATATAAATAATGGATTGATGATTTTTATGATGAGAAAAATAAAATTCAAAATAATTTTAGATGAGATCTTGTTCGATGTCCCGATAACAAAAAATGGCATTGGAACAAAATGGGTTTTTAGGAATAAATCAAATGGCAAATGAAATTTTATCATATTCAAGGTTGTAATTATATAAAAATTATACTCTAAAGTTGAGGTAGTGTATTTTTAAGAGACCGTTTCTATTGTTACAATATTTGAGTCCATAAAAGTGATCTTTTTTATGGAAATATGTCAGAAATATAAAATATACCAAATGGTTATCAAATTTTCCAATTTATATGTGGATCTTGAAGAAGATGTATATATTGAGAAGTATGATGGTTTTATGATATATGATGATAAATTAAGAGTATGAAAATTAAAGAGATCCTTTTATGCTTTAAGAAACCCCATGGGGGTCGTATTTAATGGTATATTACTAAATGAATTAAAATTTATTGAATATAAAGTGGAAAAAACCTATATATAAAATAAATGAACACAAGTATAATTATTATATTTTTTTATGTTGATGAAATTATTTTTTTGGGTGATCATGATAATGGATATCCAGATTTTTAAAAACATATGAAGAAACAATTTTATATTACCATGATTGGTGAGCTTATATACTTATCAGGATTACTAGTGATGCAAAAAAAAGAATATTTTATTTTATTATCCCAATATATGTATTCTAGAGAATTGTTGTAAAATATTGAGATGGAGGATTCCAAGACAGTGTATACACCCCTTCATGAGGGGAAAAATTGTCTAATGATGTTAAAGTAGAAAGTGTAAATCAAAGATAATTATGAAGACAGGTTGGGATCCTTCTTTATCACATAGCTTCTAGGACTTATATTATTTATAATATGAGTCTTTATAAAAAATATCAAAGTGAACCAAATGAGTCATATCTTAAGGTTTACAAAAGATTCATTAGATAAGTTAAAGATATTTTAATATATGGAATGATTTATAAGAGATGGGTTAATTTAAATATGTGTAGGTTTATAGATGTTTATTTGGAAAGTGATTTGGATAATAGGAGTTCCACTTCAAGTGTAATCTTTCTCTTGGAATATAGTTGTATGAGTTGGAACTGTAAAAAGTAGAATTCATTGAAATTAAGAACCATAGAAACTGGGTATGTATCTGTTACTAGTTCCTATACTCAAATTATTTGTAAGAAAGAATGGTTGAGTTACTTGAGGGTGAAAACTGAGAGACCTGTCATAATTCATTATTAAAATCAAAGTAGAATTTAACTCTCTATAAATATTATACAATACTCAAGGTCTAGGTATATTGATATAAGATTTAATTCCATCAAGGATAAGGTGTCTAATTGAGTCATCAAGATAGATTGTGTTATTAATATAGACTATTTGGATGATATATTCCTTGAGGATATCCCTAATGAAATATTTGATACATTGGGGATAAATATGGGTATTTATCCCCTCCCAAGTCATTAATAAACTTTGTGAAGGACCCCAATTATATTTGGATTGTGTTTTCAAATGGGGATAATTTTATTCACAACACTTTTCTTGGAATTGGGTATGAGTGAATTTCTTTCCTTATTTTTTATTGGTTGTGTTTATTGTGAAAAGGGTGAGTTTTTTAGAAAGAATATTTCATGGACTAATGGGGAGATCATCTTATCACTTGGTCAGAATTTTTCTTATCACTGAAAGATGGATTTCTCTTGGAAACGCTAATCTAACCTGTGGTGCAATTTCAATATGTTTTTCTTTCAATAAAGTCATTTATTTGGTGTTTCTTGAATGAGATTTTGATTTTTTATAATTTTTTGTGAAATAATTGCATGGTTTGACTTTAATTAAATGGGGGTATTAACATACCATTGGAATTATTTAGGAAGATATGTTTTTTCTCAAACCTATATGAAACATTTTATGATATTTGAAAAGTTTTTTTGAAGGTTTTGGATGTGCTTTGAAATGTTTTTGGAATATTTTGGATCCATTTATAATTTTTTTAATTTTTTATATAATAAGAAAAATTTCCAGGTCTATATCCACATGAAGTTGTGATGTAGAGTTTCTAAATGTGATATGGGGTTCATTCTTTAAAGAAAATTAGAAAATTCACGAATTCATGTACTCTATGTGGTCAACTAGGGTGCCCCAGACCTATAGTCTTAATTATATTGCTAAAAACACATTCTTTACAAACTAACTTCAATACCAAGTGAGATAATCCAAAATAAAATTGTATATATTTTACATTAATTAAAAATTAAATCTCATAATAATTTCACAATCCCAAGAACTAAAGGTTTGTTGTCTTTGAAGATTATCTACATGGTCTTATTAATTCAAAATTTGTCTTCAATTTTTTCTATAAGATTATCTACACCCTCTATCCTTGTAAAAATTTCATACATAATACTCTTATTTATTTTTTAGGGAATTGAAATATAAGAAAGGGGTGATATCATATTATCAATAAGGGTAAACATAATAGATAACAATAAACAATAATAAGTTTGTATAATATGTGAATGTAGGTATGAGAACACTATAAAGATATGTGTTCATGCCCTAATGTAGTGTATTCTGAAGTATAAGTAAATAATGGAAAATCATGAAAATATGATAGGTTTCATCTTTAAGTAGTTTATAAATATACTCAAGGAATTACAGGTTCCACAATAATACTATGAAAGGTTCACCACTTTTTATCGTAAGGTAATTAATCATACTGTATACCTTGGATACTTAGTCCAGGTACCCAAACTATGGTGTGAAAAGCTATGAACAACACCAACTCTCGATGTAGACCACCATGAACAACATCATTTCCATGGTTTTTAATCCCATGACCAACACCATTACCATGGGTTGGAACACCATGACTAACACCCATTCCAGATGTGTACTATCTTGACCGACATATATACCTCACTATGGAATTTCATTACCAACACCTATAACCACTTAATCAATAATCATTCCCATGATCCAACACGTTTACACCCTTTTTATCAAATAACATGTTAAAAAATTGCAATTAATTTAATCTCATAAACCCTTAAATTACCCATTAAATGACCCAATTTTCATGATCAAGGGAGTGACACACCCCATGGGTGGCCCTTGGTGTGGTCCACTCATTATTGATAGATCCAACGAGATCTGTGAGAGATCTAACACAACATTTGGAAACAAAATTTTCCATTTCATCCAAAGGAAGTAAATGAAAACCCCAACATCAAATGTACATAACCACATATAAATGGATAGATAACAAGACTATGGTATATAACTTGTTGAACACCACCCTCAAGTTCATATACAAATTCTCCCTCAAACATAGACCTTGATTTGAACTCAAACAACCTTCAAATACTAAAAATATAATATATTTGAAAAACTGTTTTAAGGGATTCAGAAGTAGAATAAATATCACACCATTGTTCATCCCAAAAATATAAGAAAAAGGAGTTATAGACTCACCCAGAGATTCAATTCGCAACCAATGGAACTTAAAATGGATAATAAAAAGAGGAGATTTATCTTGGGGAATAATATAAAGGTTTGGTTCATAAAGTGTAATCTATATGAGGGAAGTGGAGAAAAAATTGAGTAATAAACCTCATATACTGATAGGGGAATGGTAAATTCCTCTCTTTTAAAAGGTTTATGGTTTTGGTGCACAGTTTTCCAAACCGTGTGGTACCCTATGTCCAAGTGGGGGCCTAGGTCGCATGGTTTTCTAGGGGGATCACACAGTTTTTAAAACCATGTAAAGGTCATGTTTCTAGCTCTATCCAAGTTCACATAGGTTTTAAGATCCCCTTGCATGGTTTTTCAACCATGCACCATCCCCCTATATGATAAATGGTAAAGGTTCATAGTGTGTACTAACCATGATCCAACCATACACCCTATATATGATGGTCACTTTTCTCCCTTTTTCTATGCCCTAAACCCTCAGAACACCCCTGATACCCCTTAATCTTGGGAATAATTTTATTAACCATTATGAAGGAAGTTCACTAGAAATTTAAAGAACATAAATCCTTAAATTTTAATTATCTTACAACCTCCCCATCTTATAACAGATCGTCCTTGAGTTTTTTTCCCAAATATCACTAAGTATTCAAGGTAAAAAGATTGAGTCGATGGGCCTACATATCTGCATCCCTATCCCATGTTCCCTCCAAAAATCAACCATTATTCCATAGTAATTAGACTAAATGAATAGTCTTAACCCTAAATATTCCTCCCACATTGATCCACAACACGAACCAGATGCTCCTCAAAGGAAGCATCTGCTTCATGCTCAGCATCATCAACATCTATCACATTAGAATGTTCTAGGTGATACTTCTGAAGTTGTGACACATAAAAAATATTCATACTACTATACCATTGTGTAATAGAAAAATGGTATAGCACTAGTATAATCCTGTCCACAGTCTCAAATGGCCCCACAAACCTAGGAACACACTTTCCTGGTTTCCAAATCTGACAGTGACCCAATCTCTGCGACACCCAAAGGAACACAAGGTCACCAACCATAAATTCAAGAGATTGATGATTTTGATCAACATACCACTTCTTTACACACTGGTCCATATCCATAAAATTTTAAATCAAATTAATCTACTCTGATTTATCCTACATGGGACATAATTTTAACAACTCTGATTCCCCTCCTTCCATCCAAAATAAAGGAGATCTATATTCCCAATCATAGGTCACCCCGTATTGTGCCATATGAATATTCACACAATAAAAGATGTTGTAGGAAAACTAAAAAATTCTAAATGTATCCCACAATATCCACCAAAGTATAAGATGCATTCCGTAATAATTATCTCTAACACCTAGATAGTACACTTTGACATCATGTCTGTTTTTAGATGTAAAATTGTACTCAAAAACACCTAGGTACCAAGAACCTTCTACAACCCTTTCTATAAGTATGAAGTAAAATGTGAATCCAAACTTGACACTATAGTCTTTAGTTCCCCATGAAAACATACTATCTCTCAGATATAAAATTCACACAATTGGTCGATAGTTAAAGTATATCAAATCAACAAGAAATGAGCTATATTTATCAATCAATCTAAGATTGGCCAAATTATGCCAGTCTACTAAGGTTTCATTGGGGGAACTACCAAAAAATATATGGTAACATCATCTCACATCCATTATGGAATGGTAAATGTCTACAAAAAAACCATGTGGCCACTAATGCTCATTATTTACCTACAGGCAAGTGTAGCATCATGACACAAAACCAAAATCACCATTTTTATTCCCAGCAACCAATATTGTCTCAGAAGATCTCAGTACATCATGTTGAAACTAGGTTTCCCCTCCCACTTGAAGACATGAAATTCATGAATCATCTCTTCCTGGATACATATAGGCACAACAATAGGACCACAAATGTGAATAATCTCATCCTCATCATTAGTCCAATCAGAAAGTGGATCACCACCTTAAAAACTATCTCTCAAAGCTAGACATTATGAATCCTCATACTGACTCCTCTTAACATGGTTATAAAGATAGGGATCTATGGAAAATGACATGAGTATCATTATCTCATGATTCTTCTAAACACCTAGATGCATCATAGAAAAAAATACATTATCTTCCAATCGAAACTATACTTCTAAATAGCCTGAGTCTTTTTCTTCAAACACAACACGTATGTAATACTTTTTCCCTTCCCAGTCATATAAACTATATCAAATTCAAAATAATTCATTTACTCAACACATATCCACTACCAAATATTCAAATAATGCTGGTAAAAGATGTTCATTAGGATCTTATGGTCGGTAACAAATTTCTGACCCAAAAGATAATACCACTAACATTTGAAGTCATAAATCACTACAGCCAACTTGTGATCATGTGTAGGATAGTTATATTAATGTGACCCAAACTACTATGACCCATATTCCATGACTTGATCTCCCAACATCAATACTACCCTAAGTCCAATCTCAGATTCATCACAAAAAAAATTATACTTTTTATCCATATCAGGTAATATCAAGATCGATGTAGTGATAAAACACTTATTCATATCTTAAAAATCATTCTCAAATTCTTTAAACCACTAAAACCTTATACACATCTTGGTCAAGACTGATTGTGATGCCTCTAAGAGGTAAAAGTATTCGATGAACCTCATGTAGTTACCTACTAAACCCAAAAACTTTGAATATCAAAAAAACTATCGGTTTTCTCATAAGATAAAACTGCTTGAAACTTATTTGGGTCTACTAAAATACCTTCCTCTAATATTATGTGACCGAAGAAATGTAAATTGTTCATCCAAAATTGAAACAATGATAGATTAATGTATATTTGATTCTCTCTCAGTGTACTCAAGATAATTTTAAGATGTTGGAAAAGACAATCATGAGTTTGGGAGTATACCAAGATTTCATATACCAAAATAACTATTAAATTATCCATTTATGGGTGAAATATTTAGTTCATAAAAGCATTAAAATCGTAGTATCGCTTGTATACCTAAATGGAATTATGAAGAACTCATACAAACCATACCTACTTCTAAAATAAGTCTATTTTATATTATAAGGTCTTACCCTCACCTGATGATACCTTAAGCTTATATCAATCTTAGAGAACATTCTAGAACCCATCAATTGGGCAAAGAATTTATCAATACATGGAATAGGATACCTATTCATAACTCTCATCTAATTAATCTTCCAATAATCAAGAAACAACTAAAATATTATGTCAGCCAGCATAGAAAAAAAATCATATAACCCTAAGTTGTCATACTTTAATGGATAAATCATTTATCCTATAAATCCTCTAGTTATGTTTTAAATTCTTGGGGTTTTTCTTGTTCCATCCTATAAGTAGGAATATAAACTATCTTTACTTCTAAAATCAGATCAATCATGACTCAATTTACCTCTCATGTGGAAGTATTAAAAAATAATCTGGAAACACATCATAAAACTGGTCCACTACTAGAGGTATGATATCAGGGTCCACTCCCTCATCATCCAAAAAAAATCACAACCTGGGTTGTGATCTAACCCAGTTGAAGAAGACATGTCCCTATACAGCCTTCCAATATATATTTCATTCCCCACGATGGACATAAGTATCACCTTCAGAAGATGTAGAACTCATTATCCAAAGGTAAAAATCAATGTGATCCTAGTATATAACCAACCATTACATCCCCAATATTAGGTCAAAAACCTGTTATCTCAAGCATATAAAAGTCTCAATGAAGGTGATTCCCCCCAACCTTGAGGGAACACTCCATAAATTTATGGATTCTCTCTTATCATACCCTCAACAGAATGTAAATCGACACCTCCCCAAATATATATACCTCTACCAAACTCAACCCACTTAAAAAATGGTTAAATATAAGAGTGTGAGTCTCTTGTTTCAAATAAATAATTATAAAAAATATAAGCTATGTGAATCGACCTAAAACAGTTGATGGTATGACCTCACCACTAACATGAGAAGGCTTAATAGCATGCAGTTGTCTTATTACCCTACCATAGGCTTCTGTCAGAGTCCCGTACTCTACACTACCCTATTAATATGGGAACTCTCATCTTGAATTACCACATATGATTCCTATACTAATACAACTGATGTAACTCTAACTGCTTGAATTGTGTGGGGTAGTTGATCCTCTTCTGGTTCAATATATTAGTCTAGATCCTTCATAAATTCTAATCAACTAAGTGTTTCTATAGATCTATTATAGGTTTCACATAATACCACATTATCATAACTCCAATTGGGGTCAAAGGAACTGACCACGCATGTGTCCAATAATTCCATACTGATAGCATACCACTTGACTACTTTCATGATAGGCTAGTGTACTCCCTTGGTTTACTTATTCACTGCTAACCTAGTAAAAATTCTCCTGATAGTGCTTCCAACTATTGATATAACTACCACTAGATCACCAAAATGAAACCATTTTCCCACCAATAGAAGCCTCTTTTAGGTTCCCCTCAGAAATTATAGTCTTCTCCACTGCCTTAGCAAATCTATTCAAATGAAATATATTTACCTAGGACTTTATTTTACATCTAAGTACATTCTAAAATTCTTGTACACAACTACCTCATCTACTATCATTTTCGAAGAAAATGATACAAGTCTATAAAGTGGCTAAAATAATCCATCATCGTCATACTTCCCTGAGTCAATCACATGATCTCTTTATCTTTCTATTTCGTCAAGGTCTAAAGTTAAATGTGATCTAAGAACATCTCCTGGAATTCCTTATATATCTTGTCCCTTTACTGCTCATCCTAATATTTAATATCCCACAAGTGTTTCTCTGGTCCATGTAACATGTATGATTCCATCTTGACTCGCTTATCAGGAGGAGTCTCTAGGTGGTCTAGTATCATCTGTAAAGACACTATCTATAACTATGCCACCTCAAGTCCACCCTCTCTAGAAATGGTCTAAGGGTGATATAGTTTATACACTGTTGTCAATTCAAATAAACTCATCATATCCCTCCTTAGTCCTCTCTCTATAAACTGCATAAAATGAGAAAATTTCTCATGGAACTGATCCTCCCCTCTATTACCAGGACTTAGTGGAAGGTCTTATCCCACTACTAGAAGATAATTCTCAGTAATTTCCTCTTTTCTCCCCCTTGGTAAACATCATCATGTAATAATCTCTCTATAATGATAAAAACACATCTCAAAACACATAATAATTAGTTTTCACAATTTACACAAAAGAAGTCTCAAAAATGGTTGTAATCAACCCTCTCTATATAAACTATCCCAATTTGTAAAATCACACCCAATCACGATCCTCAACCATCCCAATCTCATACCATGGTCAAAATGGGGTAAAAAAACATACATAATCACAATCCTATCATTTGACCCTATTTCAACCATTTCACTTTCACACAACTTAAATCATTCCCATTTAGGAACCATTTTAAAACTTTTAATTTATCACTTTTCAATTGGTGTAATTTTCCAACATACTAATTAGGAAATATTTTATTAATGATGTATGTAAATTTAAAAGGTGTTTTTATTTTCTAAAACCCACTATAACCTACGTTTCTATGAATTCCTAATATGATATATGAAACATAAATCCTGAGTTCCAAAAATTATGCATGCATATACAAACATTGTGCCATGACGGACTACAAATAAAACCATAGTAAACAATAACATCACATAAAAAGTTAATCACCCAAGGTGAAATAAAATCTAATGGTAGTAGAAAACATCAAGAACAATAATCTCACTCTGGGTACTTGGGTATTTACCCCACACATGAGTTCGATACTCATAAGCATGAGATCATTATCAAGCATCGACACATCATAATCTCTTGTCTACTATCCCAAATTATAATGAAATAGAAAATAATACCCTATGATTCCAATTTCTAACATCTTGACCTAGGTTCCATTATAATTGGTTTCCCATGATGGATCACCAAATGACCTCAGGTGAACCTCCCCATATGTCAGAGGTTGATGACTAGTAGTGAGGGTCTAATGAGATATGTGTGGAGACTATACCCTCTTTTACAGAGTGATACAACAACGGAAATTGAGATAATTAATAACCAATTAATAAAAATTGATAATAAAAAAACGTGTATCATAAAATAGTTCCCAAACTGGGTACATTCCCATAACCAAGTACAATAAACATGCCATGTCCTTATAGTATCAAGTGTTACAAGAAAAACCAAAATAAGACACTAAAGAAAACCCCCAAAATGGTTCCCAGTATCACATTTAGTTCCCTCATCCATACTCAATCCCAAATCCCAAATCATCCATCTAACATAGGATATTTTCCCTTATCCATAACTAAAATCATGAAGTCTATTCAGGTATCCAATAGTAGTCTGAGTAGGGTTTGAATATAAGTCTGTAGGCCACCACCAAGGGTTTCTAAAAAAATATCCAATATAATACAGTTTATGAATAAGTATAAGTAAATAATTGAAAATAAAGAAAATTAGGTAGGTTTCATCATTAATCATCTTCTAAATAAACCCAAGGGCTCCTAGGTTCTACAATAATACTATTAAGGGTTGACCACATTGTATCATAAGGGAATTCATTATACTGTATACCTTAGAGCCTCAATCTAGGTACCCAAACTATGGTGTGTACTACCATTATGAACATTCATTCCTAACATGGACCGCCATGACTAACATCATTTAAATGGTGTGGAGTTTCTTGACCAACACCATTACCATAGGGTATAATGCCATTAAAAACACCCATTAATGATGTGAACCATTAGGACTAACATCTATAACTCAGTATGGATCACCATGAATAACACCCATAACCACTTTATCAATAATCATTCCAATGATACCACATGTTTGGACCTTTTTTACCACATAACATGCTAAACACAATTACAATTGTTTTAATATCATAAACCCTTAAATTTTCCTTTTGAAAACCCAATTTTCCTACTCAAGGGAGTGTCAAACCCCATGGGTGGAACTTGATCTGATTTTCTCATCATCAATGGATCCAACGTTATCTATGATAGGTCTAACACATCATTTGGACACCTAATTTATCATTTATTCCCAAGTATTTAAATTCATAGCACAAAAAGAAATAATAACACAACTACATAGACCTGGATAAACAATAAAACTATGGGATATAACCTATGGATAACCTACATCAGGTCGGTAGATAAGTTCACTCTCAACCTTAGATATCGATTCGAACTCAAACAATATTCAAATACCAAACATATAATCTACTCAAAAAATCATTTTTAATGATTTGAAAGGAGATAACCTCTATAGCATCCCGCCTTTTTATAACATAAACTTTCATTACATTACACAAAACTGAGGATCTTTAAGGTTTAGTGTCTTGGAAACCAGGAACATAATACATGAAAACAACATAAAACATTCTTCTTAAACACTTGAAAGGCTTTTCCTTAAGTTCATCCTAGGTTCATTACTGCATCTCATAAACTGGGGACATACATCAAAAGAAAGGGTGAGCAGAAGGCCCAGTAAGGGAAACAAGCGAAACATTTTACATATGAACTTGAGATAAATCAATAAAGTCATGAAAAGAACTTTAAGGCATGAGAATGAAATCATGAGGCATATCATAATAAAAATAACATTTTTCATAACTTGAATATGTGGCTAAAACATTTAATATTTACAATCATTTCGTTTCACCAAGGTCCATCCCCAAGGTGTCATTAAAAATTACCAAGGTTATTCACCAAGGTATTAGTCAAAAAGGTCATCTCTAGAGATTAAGTCTTTACCCAATGCATTAGAGCGCTATCTAGGCGCACCCTTGACATGTCTTTATTATCATGTGAGCCACACATATCACCATCAATCATTTCATAAACAACCCATATATCATAAAGGAAATTGGTTTCATTTCATAATCATATCATTTAAAAACTGCTTTAAAGACATGATCTTTATGTCACTTTAAACCTGCGGAAAATGGAAAGCGGGTTTCATGTATGTAAATCCTAGAATTTAAAATAGAAAATTTTGATATATATGTGAATACCCCTGTATAAATAATATCTTTGAGTATTCACTTAATAACATAAAATAATTTTGAGATAAAGAGGGAGGCATTTTGAGATGAAAACTATGAAGCGTAACGTCTATGATACATGGTTTTAGAAAACATTGAAAAGAGAGGGGACATGGGTCACCCACTCAAAAATGATACATAAAACAGTAGGGGAACATAATAAAAATTATTTTAGAACATGGTAATGAAATTTGAATGATATACCATATGAAACGAAGAACATGAAAGGAAGACAAAAAAATAAGATTTCTCTTATGAGAATTCGGCAGCCTAACGACGTTACTTAAAACATCCAAAGATAGATTGATGAGATAAAATAGGGTCTCTCATCATATGAACATAAATTATCATTATGATAGATATAGAGATCATACCCCAACATAATAAAAGGAACTTGAAATACTTGACATGAAAATAGATCTTGAAAACGAGAAGGGTGAAAGAAACCCTTAGGAATTCGGTAGCCTAACAACGTCACTTAAACTTCAACAAAAATGAATTGATGAGATCAAATAGGGTATCTCGTAATATGAACATAAAATATCATTATGATATATTTAGAGATCATACCCGAACATAATAAAAAGGAACTTGAAATAATTGACATGAAACTAGATCTTGAAAACGAGAAGGGTGAAAGAATCCCTTAAAAATTCGGCAGCCTAACGGCGCCACTTAAAACATCAAAATACTGAATTGAAGGGATCAAATAGGGTCTCTCGTCATATGAACATAAAAGACCAGTATGATAGATTTAGATATCATACCCCCACATGATAAAAAGGAACATTCAAGACTTGACATGGAATTAGAACTTTGAAAAAGGTGAAAGGTGAAAGAACCACTTAAAAATTCGGCAGCCTAACGGCGCCACTTAAAACTTCAAAATACTGAATTGAAGATATAAAATGGGGCCTCTCATAATATGATCATAAAATATCAGTATGATAAATTTAGAGATCATACCCCAATATAATAAAAAAGAAACTTGAAATACTTTACATGAAAATAGATCTTGAAAAATGAGAAGGGAGAAAGAATCTGTTACAAAAATTCTGGCAGCCTAACGGCGCCACTTAAAACTTCATAAAACGAAATAATGAGAGTAAGAGGGGATCTCTCATTATATGAACATGAAGAGGGAAGTAAGTGTAGTATAAAATAACATCCTTTAACATAAGAACATGGAGCATAAAAGAAATTACATAAAAGAGATTTCTTGAAAAGAAAGAGAGAGGTCAGATCCCTTACCTTAAAATGTAACTCATAAAACTCAATGTTTTGGACCTTGAGGGCTTGGGGGCACCTTGGGAGGAATCCTTGGGAGGTAAGGAGACCAGAAATTCGTTGAGGATGGTTTTGGAGTCGAATGGATGAGAGGAGGGCTTGGTATTTATAGGGAAAGTGAGGGGACAAGGCATTAATGGCCACGGGACACCTCAAAAGTGGTTTTCTCAAAACCATGTGATCTCCCATGATATTTCCCATAAAGTTATGCCACATGGGGCCCCCAATACAATAATTCATCACCTTTGGTCGGACAACCCTTAAAATATCTCATGAAATCATCATGACATAGTTATGATGTCATTAAACATACTGAAACCCTAAAACTGTATTTTTACTATTCACTGAAAATTCAACTTTCTCAGAAAAATCCCAAAATTTCACATTAACCAAATATAAATGCTCTGATTTCAAAAATGAACCCCATTTTATAAAAATAATTTTCTAAATATTTTTAATTTTATTTTTAAATAAATACACTATTCACCGAAAATTCATTTTTTCCAGAAAAAACCCCAAAAATTACCTTAACATAATATCGATGCTCTGAGTTCAAAAAGGAATTCCATTTTATAAAAATAATTTTCTAAATATTTTTAATTTAATTTTTAATTAAAAAACACTATTCACCCGAAAAAACTAATACTTGAATAATAATTTATGAAACCGTTATTTAACCATTTTATTGAATCACATTACTTAATCAAGGTGCCTATATTATTTTAATACTTTCTTTAAGTGAGTTTACTAATCTATTTGGTCACATTACTAATCCTAATCATAAAATCACTATTCATAATTTACTATTCATCAAAAATCAAGTTGATCTTATTAGACTCTAAATTTCGTACTGAACATAATTGTAGAAGACCATTTTTTGAAAACCATTACACATTTTTAATTATTTAAGGTTTAAATAAAAAAATTTTAAAATATCCTTTTTCTAAAATTCACCAAAAATATGCATACTATATTTATCCGGACATTTGAAAATTCATAAACATTATCATAAGAAGAAATCCCAATTTTTATTTAAAACAAAGGATTACACAAGGCAGTTACGGTTTCCTTAAATAGACCCTTATCATGCTAGTATAGGACCTAAGTGTAAGGTGTGCTAAGGTGAGAGAATATAAGGGAGGCTCGGCCAACATCGCACGAGTAGTAATTTCTATCAGGTTGAACTTCTCGTGAAGGTGATTCTGTTCTAGCTTCACACTATGAAGTTCGGATTGGGTTTGGTCCAGAGCAAAGCCCAGTGGTGCTACCTCCTTCCCAAGTTCTGTTAGATGGGCTTCGATCGGTCCAAGACTCCTGGGCGAGGCCATCGAATCTTCTTTCTATAATAATTAACCAAGATTACTTGTATTTAGAGACAAAAATCAAAATTTTTGGCTTCCAACGGTCATATTGACCAATAGTCATATAATAGTCAAAACCCAATGGTCTCATTTTAATTATAATTATGTTATCAAATGAAACATTTTTGTTGAGTATAAAAATTAAATAAAATAACACATAAAATTAGGAAACAAGATTTATTCAAAATTTCGGGTCGTTACAATCTTCCCCCCTTAAGAAATTGCGTCCTCGCAATTTTTAAGAAATTGGGTTTTGAAATTTCATTGAAAGTCCCACATCGGAAAAGGAGTCAGTAAAACTATTACTTTAAAAGAAAGAAAGGGAAGTACAAAGGTCACCTGAGTTAGCCCACACTAGGATCCCATGTAGGAAAACATGGACATAGAGGAGAAAACAAAGGGTCAAGTTCTGAGGGATTGTGATAGAAAACATGATTAGGAGAAAGTTAACCATAAGAAAATCCCAAACTTATGATGTGTGTAAATGGCCTTTGATTACCTAGTAGGAAACGTAAACCAACCAACTTTTTGTTTTACATTCCTTTTCATAATTTTGAGGAATTCATTTACTATATAGAACAGAAACATAAGAAAATATACCTACCTTCAAGTAGAGTTTCATCCTTTAATAAGCATATACAAAAACTAATCTTTTCTCCAAGTGATGAGAATTCAAAAACACTTGGTCTCATCAAAAGCACAAGAATCATCTTCTAGAGAATCATATAATCCACAAAAGATTAACTATATATTTCTTCTATCTTTAAACATTATCCCAAAAACAGAAAGGGTAAGGTAAAACAACTCTTCAAAAATAAAGAATCCCATAGTAATGGAAACTACTTTTAAATCTTCAAAGTTATATGGTACTACCCAAAGTTCATCATAGACCATTCCATAAATAACTGTTCTTAAAATTCCTCAAAATAAACCAAACTAAGATTGAAACCCAAATACAAGAAGAATTTGATAACATAGTCTTCCAAAATAAACATCATTGTTCATCTCCAAAACACATCAACCACTCCTAACATCTTATAACAAAAGTAGCTAACCTAAACGTATTTTACCCAAGATAGGTTAATCATTTCAATAAGTAACCTAAATTACTATAAGTCCACATTAAATTCATCAATTCTATAAGTTAACCTTACTCCGCAATGAAAATACCGTAGTAATCTATTTACCTCAATCATATAGGGTCACCAAAATAGTGAACGTCTTCCAAAATAATAATCATCTTTTAATATCCTAATCATCTCTGTCATATTAATATGGCAATCGTCGCATTTCCTATCACATTGGTTGTTGGGACATGTTCTTCCATTTCCCACCATTAACTAAGAAGAGAAAGTATAATTAGAGGCTTAAATACTTAACCAATAATCATGAAAAGGAGCTTAAAGCATATAAGGATAACTTGTAGAAGAAAAGTATGCCCTAACTTGTGATCCCCTGGGTTTCAAACTAGGTTATCCATGATCATATATTCTTATGTGAATCTTTATTTTGTTTTATCCTTGTTCCTTTAATAATGGTTCATACTAAGATTATGAATTTACCAAAGCATATCCCTCAGGTTTTACCCCTATGTACATTTGTGCGAGAGCCACCTCTACCTACTCATATCTAGACAGGGATGTATTTTCTTGGAAACCCCTTACTAAATACTCACCAAAATACCAGGAAGATTTCCTAAATTTAAACTTTTCTATAGGGTTATTCCTAGAGTTTTCATATCCTAATTTCCACAAATAACTAAACCATCCTTTGATACCAACTATAGCATCCCGCCTTTTTATAACATAAACTTTCATTACATTACACAAAACTGAGGATCTTTAAGGTTTAGTGTCTTGGAAACCATAAACATAATACATGAAAACAACATAAAACATTCTTCTTAAACACTTTAAAGGCTTCTCATTAAGTTCATCCTAGGTTCATTACTGCATCAAATAACCTGGGGACATACATCAAAAGAAAGGTTGAGTAGAAGCCCCAGTAAGGGAAACAAGCAAAACATTTTACAAATGAACTTGAGATACATCACTAAAGTCATGAAAAGAACTTTAAGGCATGAGAATGAAATCACGAGGCATATCATAATAAAAATAACATTTTTCCTAACTTGAATATGTGGCTACAACATTTAATATTGACAATCATTTCGTTTCACCAAGGTTCATCCCCAAGGTGTCATTAAAAATTACCAAGGTTATTCACCAAGGTATCAGTCTAAAAGGTCATCTCTAGAGATTAAGTCTTTAACCAATGCATTGGAGCGCTATCTGGGCGCACCCTTGACATGTATTTATTATAATGTGAGCCACATATATCATAATAAATCATTTCATAAACAACCCATATAGAATAAAGGAAATGGGTTTCATTTCATAATCATAACGTTTTAAAAACTGCTTTAAAGACATGATCTTTATGTCACTTTAAACCCACAGAAAAGGGAAAGCGGGTTTCATGTATGTAAATCCCAGAATTTAAAATAGAAAATTTTGATATATATGTGATTACCCCTGTAGAAATAAGATCTTTGAGTATTCACTTAATAACATAAAATAATTTTGAGATAAAGAGGGAGGCATTTTGAGACGAAAACTATGCAGCGTAACGTCTATGATACATGGTTTTAGAAAACATTGAAAAGAGAGGGGACATGGTTCACCCACTCAAAAATGATACATAAAAAAATAGGGGAACAGAATATAAAGTATTTGAGAACATGGTAATGAAATTTGAAAGATATACCATATGAAACGAAGAACTTGAAAGGAAGACAAAAAAATAAGATTTCTCTTATGAGAATTTGGCAGCCTAACGACGTTACATAAAACTTCCAAAGATGGATTGACGAGATCAAATAGGTTCTCTCATAATATGAACATAAATGATCAGTATGATAGATATAGATATCATAACCCAACATAATAAAAGGAACTTTAAATACTTGACATGAAAATAGATCTTTAAAATGAGAAGGGTGAAAGAACCCCTTAGGAATTAGGCAGCCTAACGACGTCACTTAAACTTTAACAAAAATGAATTGATGAGATCAAATAGATTCTCTCATCATATGAACATAAAAGTTCAGTATGATATATTTTGAGATCATACCCCAACATAATAAAAAGGAACTTGAAATACTTGACATGAAAGTAGATCTTGAAAACGAGAAGGGTGAAAGAATCCCTTAAATATTTGACAGCCTAACAGTGCCACTTAAAACATCAAAATACTGAATTGAAGGGATCAAATAGGGTCTCTCATCATATGAACATAAAATATCAGTATGATTGATTTATAGATCATACCCCAACATGATAAAAAGGAACTTTCAATACTTGACATGGAATTAGAACTTTGAAAAAGGAGAAAGGTGAAAGAACCACTTAAAAATTCGGCAGCCTAACGGCGCCACTTAAAACTTCAAAATACTGAATTGAAGAGATAAAATGGGGTATCTCATAATATGATCATAAAATATCAGTATGATAAATTTAGATATCATACCCCAACATAATAAAAAGGAACTTGAAATACTTTACATGAAAATAGATCTTGAAAAATGAGAAGGGAGAAGGAATCCGTTACAAAAATTTCGGCAGCCTAACGTCGCCACTTAAAACATCATAAAACGAAATAATGAGAGTAAGAGGGGATCTCTAATTATATGAATATGAAGAGGGAAGTAAGAGGAGTATAAAAGAACATCCTTTAACATAAGAACATGGATCATAAAAGAAATTACATAAAAGAGATTTCTTGAAAAGAAAGAGAGAGGTCGGATCCCTTATCATAAAATGTAACTCTTAAAACTCAAAGGTTTGGACCTTGAGGGCTTGGGGCACCTTGGGAGGACTCCTTGGGAGGTAAGGATACCATAACTTCGTTGAGGATGGTTTTGGAGTCGAATGGATGAGAGGAGGGCTTGGTATTTATAGGGAAAGTGAGGGGACAAGGCATTAATGGCCAAGGGACACCTCAAAAGTGGTTTTCTCAAAACTATGTGCTCTCCCATGATATTTCCCATAAATTTAGGCCACATGGGGCTCCCAATACAATACTTCATCACCTTCGGTCGTCCAACCCTTAAAATATCTAATGACATCATCATGACACAGTTATGATGTCATTAAACATACCGAAACCCTAAAACTGTATTTTTACTATTCACTGAAAATTCAACTTTCTCAGAAAAATCCCAAAATTTCACATTAACCAAATATCAATGATCTGATTTCAAAAATTAACCCCATTTTATAAAAAAAAATTCTAAATATTTTTAATTTTATTTTTAAATAAATACACTATTCACTGAAAATTCATTTTTTCCAGAAAAAACCCCAAAAATTACCTTAACATAATATCAATGCTCTGAGTTCAAAAATGAAATCCATTTTATAAAAATAATTTTCTAAATATTTTTAATTTAATTTTTAATTAAAAACACTATTCACCCGAAAAAACTAATATTTGAATAATAATTTATGAAACCATTATTTAACCATTTTATTGAATCACATTACTTAATCAAGGTGCCTATATTATTTTAATACTTTCATTAAGTGAGGTTACTAATCTATTTGGTCACATTACTAATCCTAATCATAAAATCACTATTCATAATTTACTATTAATCAAAAATCAAGTTGATCTTATTAGACTCTAAATTTCGTACTGAACATAATTGTAGATGACCATTTTTTGAAAATCATGACACATGTTTAATTATTTAAGGTTTACATAAACATTTTATAAAATATCCTTTTTCTAAAATTCACCAAAAATATGCATACTATATTTATCCGAACATTTGAAAAGTCATAAACATTATCATTAGAATAAATCCCAATTTTTATTTAAAACAAAGGATTACACAAGGCAGTTACGGTTTCCTTAAATAGCCCCTTATCATGCCAGTATAGGACCTAAGTGTAAGGTGTGCTAAGGTGAGAGAATCTGAGGGAGGCTCGGCCAACATCGCACGAGTAGTAATTTCTATCAGGTTGAACTTCTCGCAAAGGTGATTCCGTTCTAGCTTCACACGATGAAGTTCGGCTTGGGTTTGGTCTAGAGCAAAGCCCAGTGGTGTTACCTCCTTCCCAAGTTCTGTTAGATGGGATTTGATCGGTCCAAGACTACTGTGCGATTCCATCGAATCTTCTTTCTATAATAATTAACCAAGATTACTTGTATTTAGAGACAAAAATCAAAACGTTTAGTTTCCAATGGTCATATTGACCAATGGTCATATAATAGTCAAAACCCAGCGGTCTCATTTTAATTATAATCATGTTATCAAATGAAACATTTTTTTGAGTATAAAAATAAAATAAAATAACACATAAAATTAGGAAACAATATTTATTCAAAATTTCAGGTCATTATAACCTCACCCTATAGTTCTTCTAGAAAATAGAATGAATAGTAGTGATAGGGTCACCCTAAGATTCGATTAACAACCAACAGTGCTTCAGATAGCTAATAATTGAAAGAGATTTATCCTTGGGAATCTTGGACAGATTTGGTATATAACCTAGGATACTAGAGAAAGAAAGGGAAGGAAAAGTATGTAATAAAACATAAAACACAAGGGGTTAAAATGGTAAATTCCCCTCTTTAAATGAGTTTTATGATTTGGCCACACGGTTGACCAAACTATGTACCAACTATGTGGCACTCTCTATCCAAGAGGGGACCTCGGTCACATAGTTTTCTAGAGATCGCACATGATTTTTAAAACCATGTGGATTCCATACATCTATATATTTCCAAGGATACATGGTTTTTTGGATCCCCTTTATTGGTTTGTCAAATGCGCACCCTCCTCCTATATGTTTCAAGGTTAAGGAGCATGGTTAGTACTAACTGTGAGATCATCATACACCTTTCACAAGATGGACTCTTTTAACATAAATTGTAGCAGGTACTGTTTGGCACTGTATCAGCTGGGACTATTCCCCCATTTGGGCCTTCGGGCCACCGATTTGGTCCCCGAGTCCTTTAAGGCCTTCGGGCAACCTCGAGGCCTTCAGGCTACCGTAAATGTAGATGCAAACCAAACAACCTACAAGGAACAAGCTCCAGAAGGAGGATGGGCCAGGAGATTTCACCATAGCAGAAGATAAATGGATTGTAAGAATGATAGGGTATGGCACCTGCCATCGGTACAAGCCTATGCATGCACGGGAAATCCTAGCTGAATAGCTATGCGAAGGTGGAGAGCTGATTACACGATGACGATGTTGGGGAGGAGAAGTTCCAAGTTGTTAGTTTGGGTTGTATGTAATGTTTGAATCCTACGGGCAATGAATACCTCTAAAGACTATGGGCCACATAATACTTACGCCTACAGGACTTGTAAGGGTTCCACCTAAACCCTTGAAAGGTGTATTATGAAAATAAATAAAACAAATGAAGGCCTTAGAGCCTTTGGAGGAACAAGAATGTACCTCTGTAAAAGTTCGGGATCTTACATAATATATTATTCATATCAATAATATATTTTATTATCATTTTACCATAATATATTTATATTCTTAAAATAAAAATTCATAACTCATGAAATTAAAATTTTTAATAAAATATATTTTTAAGCATAAAATGGTCTTATTAGTAATTTATCCACATTAACTAAATATTATCAATTCATTGGTATTAAAAATGACCTTTATTTTTATTTCTACATAGATTTAAAAACAAGTTTACTTCTATTTATACTATTTAATTCAAAAAATACATTGTAATAGTCATATTTGAAACTATATTTTTATCTTAATAAAATATAGCGCAGTTTTCATTTTAATTTGATGTTCCGTGTGGAGAAAGCTATTGGAAAACGTATTAATTAAAGTAAAATATATAATAAAATATATGGGTGTTACATTTTAATCCCTTAAATATATTTCGACCTTGCAATTTTAATTCGTCTCAATGATGAAAATAGATGATGGTATTCTTAGTATAGTCAGGACTTGAGATATAATTTCTAAAAAAAATATCAACCTCACTAACTTTGGTAAGTCTAGGAAACTCATATCATTGTTGATTATTAAGACCCATATAATGGAAGAAATTTTTATATGGATTTTATCATTGTCCATGAATTGATAGATGATTATAGGTTGATTATAGATATGAAACGTGACTTCCTTATTCTATAAATTTTTATGGGATATGTGTAGAGAGAGAAAAGAAATGTCTAAAATCACATAAAATTACAATGAAGAGATAATAATAATATTTTCTAGAGAAACAAAAAACATATTTGGAATAATATTATAGAATTATCATGCAACCATCATAATACTATGTGTCTTCACCACTAATCCAAAATCATTAAAGTTCTTATAAAACTTTCTAGATATAAGGAAGTGGTCAGAACTGAAATCCAATAGGATATTTGAAATTATTGAGTTGGTTATGAGTGTACCTTTTAAAATTAATTTTCATAACCTTTAATCAGGTTCATAATTTCACAAATCCTCACTTAGTAAATAAGTTTTTATATCTTCAGACCTCATCAAAACAACCTCGGTCAAGTTCTCATCCTTTTTCATCTCAAAATCGATCATTGAAATTTTCAGCCTCAACTCATTATTAGTTTTTCAAGGGTTTAAATTCCTTGGTATTCAAATAAAGATCATATTAAATTAAATTTCATATATTTTGTCTTATGTTAGTTGAGCAACTCGAGTCATTTTTTCACATCTCTCCATCTATCTTAGTTTCCCATTCCAATATTCAAAAGGATTTAGTCATAGTTGGTTTACCATGGGTTTCATCTATAGTTGATTTATAATCAATAGGGTTAGAACCTCTGTGGAATATTGAAATACCTTCTTATTGTAGGTTATATTTCCATCATGTGGTATCTTTGAACAATATGTAGAAAGTTATTCCTTTACATATAGTGAGAATGCGGTTACTTGGATATCCTTCTTACGGTTGATTGGATTCCACTCTACACAATCAATGTGGATTCCTTCATATAGAAAGTTAAATCATTTAAAATATTTCCAACATGTGGTCAGATGATCTCTCTTATATTCATTCCACACTCTGCCATGTGATCAGTATAATGACCACACTTCCTTCAGGTGGTAAGTTCAAATGGGAATAGGAATGTTAGCTTTATAAGACTTTTGGTTGGTAGAGATTCCACCTAAGATCATCATCTTATGATCAGTAATCCCTTAGAAAATAATGATATTTTTTATTTATCAGAAAATTCATACAAGACACGATAATATAATAAAAGGTCCTATAGAAGTGAAGACATAGAGTGTCTCTAATGACAATGTTTTCACCACCAAGGGGAAGAGATCCAAAGTTAGAAAACTCCATGAGAGGGGATTCCTAGGATCCCTTTGAATCCAAAAATTTATCCATGCGATTTATTTCACACCATATATATGAAATATCAATGCCATTGGGGATAATGTTCATACATTTATGAATCAATTCAGTAATTTAACAAGGAGTGTAATATATAACTTTAAGGGACATTCATATAATCTTTGGATTTGTCTCCCCTATCACCACATTGATTTATTTCAAGTTGAAAACTTAAAGTCCATTGATCATGGTTTTAGATTCTACCCTAATAAATTTACCATCCCCATAGAATGAGATAAAATAAAGTAACATAAAACCTATGGGGTCTCATAACACACCTCCTTCCTACATACACCCTTGACTTCAGGATCCACATATGTTCAATTTAATACCATGGGGGTGGGGCTTCCAACTCACCCAGTGAACCACCAGCTGTGGTCTAGACAGATCAAGGGGTTTCCTCCAAGCCATGAATCACCTGAGAGAGTTTAATTCCTCCCAATGGTTCATAAGACTTATATGTTCAACTATAAATAATCTATTCCTCACCAACAAGGATGAGTTTTAGGGGGCGCCTTATGCCGGGAGTGGTTCCTTGGCTCCCACAGGCTTCAGTAGCCTACCATTAGGAAGAGAGATTGATCCCAATCCTCATGATTATTCCTTTTAGTTCCTCAGAATCATTTCAAGATAAATTCATCAATGGACTCCGCAACCGATTTGAATCTAATAAAATCACCTAGAGTTATCTATACTTTACCTACCCGTTGGATCTAAAAGAGGAGGCGGGGCATAGTTTCCTCCTTGTGATTCCTGCAACAATAACCTATAAAGGAAATATGAATACCCTTTCTCTTAACCTCAACATCATTATAAAGATCATAGTTTGTAATTTTCTAAAATATAAAGTTGAATTTAGATGGAATGGACTTGCACCATAGAAGGCCTCTCTTAATATGGTAAGTTTTCATGGTTAGTGTACCTAACATGGATCTTGTTTTCCAATAGAATTACAAAAACATTGAAATTTTACCCATTAAAAATGTGAAACTAAAATTAAAAACATATTAAAATAGTGAATCTGGATTAAGAGATTATTCCAAAAAATTTATTTTCAAAATGTAACAGTGAATTATTGAAAGAGTTAAATCATAAATACCATATAACTAACCAAAATCATAAAAAATTATTAGTCCACATAGTATTTTCTCAAAAAAAGTAAGATATAAGTCCTTAATCAATATGATAATTAAACCAAAGGACTTTTAATCATTTAAGCACTCCAAAACCTATTTTTATCAAATTATTCTAAGAATTTAAAATCCAATAATAATAAAACCAATATAAATATTCATCTATCAAGATATTATTTTGACATTAAGAATTCAATTAATTCATTAAAATGAACTGTAAGCATGTAAAATATAAAATCCACATAAAATTCTCCCACACTTAAGACATTTTTTATCCTTAAGCAATCAATTTCTACAAATTCAGTGGTAGAAAAGAATTCTCAAGGGTGAAATTATAGTTCCACTAATAATTTTTTTTCAAAATGATTCTTCTTCGTGGACTATTTCAAGAAGGAAAAGTGATTTCTTTCTTATAAATAGGGTATTTGTTTAAAAAAATTTCATGTTTTAAAAATGTGACTAAAATTGAAATTTTTAAAGGGTTTAAACAAACTTCACATTGAATTTAACAAAAATTTATAAGCTTCCTTAAACCTTTAAGATAATAGACACACATAAATTATAAGGCATAATAATTACACACACTATAGGATGGGATGGATAGAAACTTTATTGATGGAAATAATTGCCCATCTGATAGTAAAATAATAAAAATGAATGAATAGATCTTCCTGAATTTGGATTTTCATTCCATAGATCATTTAAATTCATAACATAAAAGATTAAACCAATTTAAAAGGTTTAAAATAAATCATTATTGTAAATAATACTCCCAAATTTTTACCAAAAACAAAAAATTTAAATAGTTAAAATCTAATTTACAGCCTAAATAAATCCATGAGAAGGAAAAAAAGTTAACCTTCTCAAAGTGGAAAATAAAATCTAATGATTTAGGAAAATTTTGATCCCCCAAATAAGAAAGTTGAAACCTGTAAATCAATAAATATGGAATATATTTAATATTGTTTTTAGTTGTTCAACATTAAATCATTTTTTAGTATGTTTCTGACCCCTCTTCCACACTTAAAACCCACGATTGTTCTCAATGTTGAATCCTATAATGGGAGAAACATTTAAAAATAATTAGTGTTCAAAAATATTTGTAATTGAGTAATTATAAAACATTTTCAAAATTTATAATTCAATTCACACAGCATGCCACCACAATTTTTTATGAGTCATTAAAATAGATTTGAAACTTTTCATGCATTTTTTCATTTTTTTCACAGACATGAATTTTCAATTTAGCTCAAGATAAAGCATGTTAGACATTATTTGCAGTGTAAAACAATATTTTAACCAATAATTCATCCTATATAAATATCAAACATAGGTTAAATTAACCCAACACTTAATATCAACCAATAAATAGACTTAAAATATCTACCAATATCAAGAAAACATTCAGAAATATTCAAAATAAAAATATTTCAAAGTAAATTGAAAAATAAGACTTGTTGGATAGTGAAGATTTAGCCCCTTGAGTTCATTCAAACACTCCCCTTAATTTTTCCTGGATATAAAGTTTAGGAATGTTTAATCCTAAAAACATTAACTAGAAACTTCATCTTGGATTGTGATTTTTAATCAAATTCTACTCTAAGTGTCTGAAAGTTATACCCATGAGTTACTTTTATATTAGTCAAAACCTTCCTCTAGAATAGTAGAGAAACATGTGAAACCCAAGAAGATACCAAATTATATTTATTATTATTAAAAATAAAAGAAAAAAATATAATAACCATGGGTTGAATCCTATGAAGCATTTATTATATAGTCCTCAATTAGATTTAATGAATTCTCAATCCATAAATAAAGAGATAGCACCCAAGATTTTTTGGTTTCCCCTAAAAGTAATTAATAATTATTTAACCATTAACTATGAATGGTATATTTGAATCTCTTAAGAGTTCCACAGCTCCATTTACTTATATTATAAGGATATTGAAAGATCTAGAACACTTGTATTTAAGCTTCCTAGGAAACATTATGGGCTTGAAATCAAAAAAAAACTTTATTACAAGCCTTAGACTATCTATTTTGGATGTTGGAATCATGAAAACATTTATTCCTATTCTTGTTATTCTAATAATTTTCATAGGAATCTCTTCTGACATTATCAAGAAAACTCAACTAAAACAATATTATTTATAAATATATATTAAAATAATAATTTAGGGCCTTAACTATCTAAAAATATTGTTGTTTCAACTACTAAAGAAGGTGACAGATTTTCCCAAAAAAATTATAAGGAGACATTTTTATACGTGTTTTAATGGTGGTTTCTTAGGCCCATAGAGACTTATAAAGTTTCAAACAACAGTATTTTTTGAATATAGACATACTTTTCCCTATAAAAATGAAACTCCATGTTTTATATTTCAACTTTTCCAATAGATTTTAGATGGTGATAAGTCACAGTTTTGTGAAGACAACCATATTTTCACATTAAATATTTGAACATATAATTATTAATGTGTGATACATTATCTATGTTAAAATATTTTAGAGACCTAGATCTAGAAAATATTTTCTTCTTAATAAATATTATCACACTATTAGCTTAATTTCGTTGAATCCTAACCACTTCAACCCACATTGAAACATATCTTATAGACATAAATATATACTCATTACCATAATAATAAGAAAACAGTTTCATAAATTCCAACCCAAAAGCATCCAAAATTTTAACATCCAAAATTATATTTTGAGGTTGATGTTTATTCCTATCATCATTACCTAAACTTTTACACTTATCACAACCAATTACTAAACTCAACGAATCCTTAAAGAGTGTATACCAGTGGAAACTATCCTAGAAAACTTTTTGAGTTGTCCTCTCACTTCCATGATGGCTACCCCAGAGTGGATAATGAAAAATTTTAGGAATGGGAACTCTCTCTTCTTCAGGAACACACCACCTTAAAATCTCATTTTTTCACCTCCAAAAATCATGGGGACTTCCAAAAACTATTAAATTCATATAGAAATGAATTTATTCCTTTTTTTAAACTCATTCGTAATGACTCCATCAATAAAGAAATTCACAAAATATATATACTAAGTGGACCATTTTATTGACACTACAATCAATTTTTCATCCAGAAAAGAGTAATTAATCTTCATTGAATCATCAGTTTAAGTACTATAAAAAGTATAAAAATGATCAACCCAAACATTTTCAGCTCCAAGTTTATCATTGAATTAAAAATTAAATTATTTAAAAAAAATTATCTATCTAATCAATCGAAGTTTGGACTATTTTTCCAACAAAAATTATTTCAAGGAAGAATGATCAGAGAAGACTACGTCTTTGGACCCTATCATGAATTGTCTGAACTTCTATATAGAAAACACTATACTAAAAAACTCTTTTTCAGAAGTGTTGTAATTAATTTGATCATTATCTAGAATCCTATTACCACAATTCAAAACAATAAACCTCTTATCTTTCCTTTATCCTAAAACTAATTCAACAAAAACATCACTAGAATGAAAAATAATTTCAAATAGAAACTTTCAATATGAAGAAATGATTATTGGTGAAGAATTGATTTTTAATTTAATAATATTAAAGGATTATAAAAAATATTCAAAAAAATAAGGGTTTGTCTTTCACTAAAAGTGACCATATAGGCCTAATAATTTTTAAATAATCATTTCTGAATCTCTCATAAAACCATCTTGGCCTAAAAAACATTGAACACCTTTAACATTTTCAGGAGGGGAAATATTTTGAATAAAATCTATCTTAGAATTTTCAACCATTATTCCCCTCCTAAAAACATTATGACCAAGAATAAAGCTTTCATTAACCATGAATTGACATTTCTCCCAATTGAGAACAAGATTGGTAACAGGGAACCTTTCCATGACTAATTCCATATTCTCTAAATAGATCTAAAATGTACTCCCAAAAATAGAGAAATCATCCATGAAAAAATATATTATTCTCTAAATAAAATAATAAAAGATAAAAATCATATGCCTTTGAATGTTTTTTGGTGCACCACACAATCCAAAGGTAATTGGCTAGTAAGAAAATGTCCTAATGTGGCATTTGAAAGTGGTATTTTTCTATTATTTTAGGGATATAAGAATCTAGTTTTACCTATAATATCCATCAATAAAATAGAAACATTAATTTCTAGATGATCTCTAAATAATTTTATCTAATAATTATATAGTAAAATGTTCCTTTCTAGTGGAATAATTGAGCTTCCTATAGTCTTTATGGACTCTCCACTTAATGGATTTTCTAACCTAAATTTGTTCATTTTCTCATTATTCATGACAGTGAAAACTCCCTTATTTGGAACTACTTATACTAGACTAACCAAATGGATCTCAAAAATAGGATAAATGATACTAGCATCTAACAGCTTAATTACATCCTCTCTGATAACTTATTTCAAGTTCAAATTTAATATTCTTTGGGCCTCTACTCTGGGATTGATATTTGCTTCCATAGGGATCCTATGCCTAAAAATTAAGGATTTATCCATTTAATGTAATCTATGATCAACCATATAATATATTTTTACTTTTTAAATATTTCTGGAAACTTATCCTCTTGAATTACCTATATTTCAAAAGATATGATGACCATCAATGATGAGTTCTCCCCCAAAAATGAATATTCTAGGTGTACAGTTAACGGTTTGAGATGTGTCTGTTATTACTATTCACTATAAGGTTTAATATTAGTCTAAGAGGTCTAATACACTCAATTTTATTCTTTAAGTGAGTATAAAAATTGGATTTATTTTTAATTTCTATACCAGAATTGATTTTTTCCAAATTTCTTCCCATAGTGGACACCTTACTAAGTTGAATATCAAGATTTAATTTTAATATGTTTTCTTAGAAAATTCATTATAAATGTTGCAAGATATATCCCTAAAATTTATCAAAGAGACCCAACTATCTATTTGAATAAGTAAAATCAGCCTCTAAATCACCTAGAAATTCTCCAATATCAAGAATAGAAAATTCATCTTCTAAATTTCTCTTTAAATATGGAACAGAGTAATTTTCCAACTCTAGAAAATTTCCCAATTCTCTTTTTTATTATTTTCAATGTTTTGGGAGAAATCATTCTCATCATCCACATGAATTTATTTAGTCAATTATTTTTTTCATTTTCTTATAGATGATTTAATGAGTTCTCAGCTTCAATTGTTTCCGCTCTTGAACAGTTCTCACCAAATGTTGTATACTTAACATTTTTAAACACATGAAACTCATCTCATTTCTCACCAAAATTAAAAGTCATATTTTCTTATCCCACGTTTAAAAAAACTCGTCATATAGATAATAAGGTCCTATCAAGGATGATAGGTGCTTTTTTCAAACTATATATCTATAACGAGAAAGTTTAAATATAAGAAAAACATACCAAAATCCTAAAAGCATGCCATATACTCTTCCTAAAGGATGTATGAAATATAGGCCATATAATTTTAAAACCATAATGATGGGTACTAATTATCCTAATAAAATATATAGAAATAGTGATAAAGGAAATACATTGATTGTTATACCAAGATATTAGAGACAGTTTAACTAACCATTATTCCCTATGGTGTAGGTAATGAAAAAACTCCTTGAATGTTTAAGATTTGGTGGAATTTTGTTTTGAAGGAAATCAATAAAATTTTTAGTGAGGATGTAAGTTGAAAAATATTCCAGTGATTTCATATTAGAGATAATTATCTTGAGATATTTCAAGTATAATGGAATATAAATTAATGTTTTAATGAATTGAATTTTCATTTGGATCTTGTTGAATAATCCATGAGAAATTTTACCTTTTTTAATCCTTTCCATTTTCCATTTTTATGGTGATTAGGGGTGAAAGAGGGGGAAATTGAAACTCTTCAAAACTAATACATTTTTTGGATCTTAATGTATCGAACTTTTCATCAATATTTTCTCCTCTAGTAAATTATAACCTCCATATGATAAATTATGGTGGTATATATTCCACAATTGGATCTCTTAGATAGATATCATGGAGGTTAGTTATATAGTAATAAAAAAATAATTCATCAAGTAATAAAAAAATAATTTTACAAATTTATTTTATATAAAACAATTATCATACCATAAATGCTTTATCCTACCAACTAGTAACAAATTTATCTCATTCCTATACATCTTAAAACTAATAGTTGAGGCTTGGTTTTTCATTATATTTCTCCCAAAAATGTAATATTTGATAATTTTTTTTTTAAAACCTATTTATCTAACTACTACAAAAGAGTTCCACCTCTTATTAAGTTATTTAATTTTTTGGAATTCAAATGTCATCTATAATTGAATATATTAAATATTATTCTTTTGAAATAAATAATATTTGAAGTATTAGATAAAAAATAAATTAGAAGATATATTTTACCATTACAGACTCCTATAATAGATATTTCATCATCTTGTAGATTATCATATAATATGGATATAAAATGTTAATCCAAAAATGTCACTTCATGTTCATATAACTCCTAAAATTATTTGAATATGGTCTTTTGGGTTATTATTATCATCAAATTAAATTTATATCCTCTACTCACCAAGAAAAACTGAATTTTTTGGTAAATGTGTAATCCCACATCTACCAAATCTATGTATCATCTTCTCTATAGAAAAATAAGAAGACTCTATACTAGGAATATTACCAGTTGTTCTTCAAATAACATTGTTAAACAAAGTTTAATTTTTATTAAATAATTTAAATAATGAATATATATTAATATAAAAAAACATACACATACCTTAGTAAATGTTCTCCTACCTCTGTGTTTATCTTTTAAATTGATGAATGTAATGAAATTATATAGAACTATATATGGTTATAATAAAATTATTATTAAAACTAAAAAATTATATTTGTAATAACATAAATAAAATTATATCTATTATTTTAACTAATACAATTGATAAAAATTAAATATATAAAAACAATGAATAAAAAAATATCCAATTAAAAAATAGTTTCATTAAATTTCTAAGTTGAAAAAAAATTAGGATTTTTAACCAAAAAATATGTAAATAAAACTAATAAATATAAAAAATAATTTAAAATGGTATAAATGGTCAGAATCTATATATTTAAATATTCAATTTAAGAAAAAAAATTCGAGATGTGTAAGTTTTAGAAAAAAAATAATGATTCCATTATTCTTCAATCATAATATGTTTAATAGAAACTGATATACATAAAATTTAACAAAGAAAATATATAAATTATAAACATATATTAATTTCAAAATTCAAGTAAAAAAATAGAGTTTTTCATGTGTATGTATCTAAAAAAAGAAATTATAAATTTACTTTACCAATTAGGAGAGCAATGAAGTGTTGTCCCATATCCCTACAATGTATGTAGCATGAAATATGATTATATCAAAGTAATTATTATCATTAGTTAATCATGTTATTGATGAGAAAACCACACATAAGTCTAAATCATCATCAACATAGTCATCACCCAAAATAATTTTTTTCCCTTGAACAACTAAAGTGACCTTGGAATTATTAAAGAAGTTTTTTTGTTTTCATCCCTCTATGAAATATAATTAGAGTTTTGAAAATTGTGTTTAAATGTTTTGGATGTTCTTTGATGTGTTTATGGAATATTTTATATCCATTTTTCATTCATTCAAATTTATTTGTATGAATAAAATTTTTCCATGCCTAGACCCACATACAGTTGTAACAAAGAGTTCCGTAATGCAATGTATATTTTATTCTTTAAAGAGACCCAAAAAATAAGTAAATTCATGTACTATATGTGATCAATCTTGAGTTTTGAAATAGAGTTTATTCATGTGGCATTGAGTTTAGACAGGTGAGAATTTTATAAAATTCAAAGAATATAGAGTTTCTATTTAGAGTTCTTGTAAAACTAGAGTTGTTGTGTAGTGTTAGCACTTTTTCAAAATTATGATGTTAGTATAATGATAATATAAGAATATCAAGATTAAAATTTTCTAATGTAAAAAAATGTATATGATGATGATGTGCTATTTTTTGTTTTCAAAATATCATGGTCTTAGTCAATATCCGTGATTCAATCCATATTTATGGAAATTTTAATTGGGTTTTAATGAGAAATATCATGACCGAATCTTGTAAATATTTTAAATTCAAACATTCAAAATTATTCTTAATGATTGTTGTTGCTTATTTCAGTAATTACTTGACCAATGCTTTTGGTGAATCCATGAATAAATGAGTTTCCAAAAATAATTTTGAAATATTATTTTCATTTATTGATTGTATATAAGAAGAATAAATGAAGAATATAAATGTTTTCATTAATTTTGAGATAGGCAGATACTCAAATATATCGAAGAGATAGAATTTGAAGAACATCAAATTGTACTACATTCTTGTTTTTTAAAGAAGTTGATACAAGATTATTCTACTTCCATTTATATATATGATTGTTTCTAATAAGGAAGAACACGAGTTCTTATATATATGATCTCATGAATGGGTTTTTTACTCTAATTTAGTGAGAGGCAGGATGATCTACTACTACATAATTCAATTTTGTTATAAAGTAGTGGGCCTTATAGAAGAACATATTGTATTTTATATATAATAATCATGTTTCACATTAAATATTTTATTCATTATTTAGTGAAGGAATAAGAATTTAAGAATAGGAGATTCTTGTCTTAAAAATTATAGTATTAAAACATTGGGATGTGGATGAAACATGCTTGCATAGAGAATTGGATGATACCCACTCAAACCATGTGCACTAATTTCAAGTGTTTGTAATCACTTCAAATTATAGTTATAATAAAATTCTTGAAATAACCAAAGGTTGATCATGGTAAGGAGTGACCTCTCATATTGGGGCCAAACCTTGTAAAAAATATAATGTTCCATTTTTTATTATATTATTCTAGAATATGTTTGAGTAGATATTAATAAGATTGAATCGTAGCCCTAAAAATTCATAGGGTTTCAATTGTAAAATTGAAGAATTTGTAAAAATAAGTACCATTGATTCACCCCTCCCCACCACCACCACTACCTTAGGGGTACAATATCATATCTACATACTACATGTATTATCATAGATAAGTTATACATATAGATTATACTCATTGAAGTTTTATCATAGGGAATCAAAATTATGTGAATATTATAAGTGTTCCCTTTTTTAATGGACAGAACTTTCATTTATTGAATAATCTAATTCTACCATTTCTATTATCACAAGGACTGGAAGTGAGTGATATTTCCATTGTGGGTTGTCTATCAATTTCAAGGGATGGTGTTTTGAAATTTGTAGATGAAAAAAATATAAATATTGATAGGAAATAAAGATATATAATATTATCATCTTTTTATAACAAAGTGTATAAAAATGTGATGGGATTGTAGACAACTAAAACAATTTGGGATAACATTGAGAACAAGTATGGGGAAAACATAAAGATAAAAGAATAAAATTTATGAATCTTAAAAGTTAAATTTTAAGAAATAATAATTGGTGGAGATGAGAATGTTGATGAATATTTCACAAGGGTTAGTGAGATATTCAGTTATATCAGAGGCTTTGGGTAAAAGTGTGATGATTCAACTATGGTCAAAATATTAATGTAGAATTTTCTAGATATATATAACCTAAAAATATTATATTTAGAGTAAATTCAAGATATATCCCTTGATAAGTTTCAAAATAATCTCCTGAATTATGAAATAATAAAATACTAATTTTCAATAATAAAGGTAAAGAGGAGATGAATTTTAATGCCATGAATAAATTATAGATCAAGGAAAATAAACATGAGTCCTCAAGTGACATAGATAGATATAATGATAATGATGAGAAACATAAGAAATAAAGGTATCTCTTATTTAAAAGCCTCATGAAATAAAAATGAAAATATAAAATAAATATTCCTCCTAAATGTTATGAATGGGGAGTGTAAAGACTCTAGCCCCAATAGACCAAATCTAGTTGTTACTTTACTAAATTTAAATAAGATTCAAGATATCACATCCTAAATAACTGAATATTTTAGCAGTCTAGGTAAAATAGATACATACTTAAATATCACATTACATTTAAAAACATTAAATACAACATAGTGAGAGTAAAAAAATTCATCCCTGAACTCTTTCAAAGATTTATTCTTCAAAACCTATGGAAGGGAAGAAAAATATGGCAGAGTTCAAATGCTCAGTAAGGGTTAAATATAGAATAATTTATCACAAATCAATAATTCATAATCAATATGGAAAGGTAAATAACTAAAAAAAATGTAATTTAATCAATAACATGATCGTAAATAATAATATGGTAGGAATAAATTATGATCAAATAATGCCATATAAATAGTAACAAGATCATAAAGTTATTACATAGAAAATATCAATGAAATAATATCATGGATAATAATAACTAAATAATTAATGAAATAAATTCATAATACTAGAATTCATAATTTTAAGCATCATGATATTTATACTATCAAACCCATGTTCTAAGATAGTTTAATTGATGGGTAAGTATACACAAAAAGATCATTTAATGATAAGTTACTAATTTTTATCATGATACCTGTCAATGAATTAAGGGGCTATGTAATTCCAAGTCCCACTAGTCACTGTATATCTAACTCATTCCTCATATGTCGAATGGTCTATTTAGTTTATGAACAATATGCCTTATCAAAAAATATTTTTAATAATTAAAAAAATGTGGATTTATCAATATTTCCTCAATTAATAAAATAACATTCAAAGTAAACATTGTATATATAAATTATGTAACATTTAATAAATAAGAATATCTTTGATAAATAATATGTTTATTTAAGGTAAATTTAATGTATAATGATCATAAAAAAGTTAATGTTTCAAAGGAAAGTTAATAACTAAAAATGAATCAAGAAAGTGAATATCAATACATTAATTGATCAAACTAATCATAGACTATCAAGAGAAATAATATGGATGATATCATTAAAACATATTCTATAGGATTATAAGTAAATAGAGGTTTTTTCATTTATGAATATAAATACCCTAAAAATATCATTAAAATAATTCTTTAGGAAAATCCTTTTTCGCATTCAAATTTATTTTAAAAAATGAAAAATTTGAAGAATATTAGGAAAATAATTTTTATTGAAAATAAACATGTAAACTTGTGGAGTAATATTCAAATCAATTATTTGTTATGATGATGGGAAATTTTTGTTGATTCTGAGTAAGTTAAAATAAATATTCCTTTCAAAATTTTGTAATAAAATTCAAAATGTGCCTTGTTTGGAAAAAAACAAGAAGATTGCTTTTAAAGAAAATTAAAAAGGAAATAATGGGTATAAATGACTTTAAAAATAAGAGGATAATATTAAAAATATTTTTAGAAAATAATTATTTGAATTAAAAATGATTTTCAACCAAAGATAAAAATAAAGTCATATTTTCTTAAAAATATTTTCTCAATCATTTTAAGTACCAAAGAAAGAAAAATGGTACTATTACTTGATAATTTCATGAATATACATATTAGGATAAAATTAAAGGGGGTTATTAAACAATTATCAAAAAAATTACTTCAATGGAAATTCAATCGTAAACAATCCCGATTAAAATGAGATTGAAGAATAGACTATTACCGCTTTGGTAACTTTTTAATCATAACCCCCATGAAAGAAATAACTCCAAATGAAATATTAAATAACATGAATATAAATATATTAATGGTATAATATATCAAAGGGTTAGTATATACACCTCATAAAAATAAAAAAGGTGCATAATTTCAAATATATCTCAATGGAGTGGAAATTGAGATGAAATTTCTTACAAATATAATACCATTGAAATGAGGATTAACAAATGGATTTATTATGCATATCAAATTTAAATACACATATAGAAATTTTAAATAAAACATAAAATAATCAAAATAAAATAAATAAATAATCTTAGAATATCAAATATAATGAAGAAGTAATATATCCCAATGAAAAGGAATTGAGTTATGAAATTCATTACCAATTGGTAACATTAAAGTCAAATCCCATTAGATGAAATAATTAAATTTAAAATGTAAAATACCATGAATTATTAATTATTCATGATATTACATTGTTTTATTTGTATTGAATGAACCATATAAAATAAATTAGTATATTACATTAAAATATGCCTCGATGAAAGGAAATTGAGACGAAATTCCTTACTTCTTGGTAACTTTCAAGTAAAATAATATTATATTAAATAATTTTAATTGAATCTTAAAATACCATTAATTATAAAGTATTCATGATATTTCATATAAAAGGGTCATTATATACACCATATAAAATAAATTAGGTGCATAACATTAAAATATGCCTCAATTAAGGGAAATTCAAACAAAGTTACTCACCACACGTCTGATTTCCTTCATACATGTCCAAAACTCAATTATAATAAATATTCACTTTTTATAAATACATTTAAGAACTGTTAGCATATATATCATTCCATATATTATTTACATATAATATTTTTCACTCGTTTATTATCAATTCATTGATAAAATCACAGTTATGGGTAATAACTGGTTTGCTTTTCATATATGTTTTGGTCTGTTAATTTTGGTTATTATAATTTTATCATAGTTACATCATCTACACAATTTTAAAATTTAAATAAATATCATATATATACTTTATATTAGTATTTATAATAGTTTATAAAGTCTATATATACAAAAAATGAGTTACATCGTTCATGGAGATGGTAGGTTAAACGTACACATGAATGATGTTTTCATTATCTTAATGATAGAAAAAAAAGGTAAATAGTAAGTCACTATTATAGAATCATTATTATAAAATATATATCATATATATTCATTAAAGTTATATGTATTAATATCCATTTAAAAATAAAATGAAAAATATATCACATCTCTATGTAGAAGCGGTAGTCCACACGTACGCACGAGCAACATTATTGTTTTTCAATAGACTAGAAAGTAAGAATTTAGATATGTTATTATAACTAAATAAGTATAATTATTTCATAAATATCATATATAATAATTATATCCACCATTACAACCATATGTGATATATGGTTATGGAAAATGAATTTCATCGGTTCACATGGTAGTAGTCTACCGTACACATGATCGATGATTTCATTTCTCTTTTGATGGAAGATGAAAACGCTATTGGATATGAAAATAACAAAAAACATCTCAATTTATAGAATATAATAGTGTTATTATTTTTCCATATTTTTATAATATTTTAAGGGGATATAGGGAGAAATAAATCAAAGACGCATGGTTAAGAACTATTCCTCTTCTTCAAAGAAAATCTTTACGTTTATACCTGAATCCTTCCTATAATGGTTTTTTGATAAATTCATGGACTCTAGGTAATGGGGAAGAATTTAAGGAAGAAATTTTTTCAGTTCTTGTTCTAAATAAAGGAAATTTGGAGAGTGAATTTGAGAGAATAGGGGGTACCCTTTATAATTGAGCGGCAAGACACACTTGAAATTTTTTTAAAAATATAAATTATACCCACATTTTTTAATTTAAAAAGGGTTTAAAATGGATCATTAAGGAACCATTAAATTATATAAGGTCTAAATATGTCCATACAATAGGAATTTGACATGTTATTTGTAATGTTCTGGGCCCGGATGCCACCCAACGGTGCCCCGAACCCGGTTGGCCACATAGATTCAAGCACATATCCCCAAATGGTAGAGGTTTACAACTAGAAATGAGGGTATAGGTGAGTCATTTGGGATACTATTCCCTCATTACTGGAGTATATCACAGTATAATTCAAACACATATAATAGAAAAAGTGAATAAATAATTAGTAAACTAAAAGTAAGACAAGATAGAAATACATAATTAGTCCAGAGATGTCACATATACAATAATACAAATGATACATGTATCTATAAAGCATCCAGAATAGGTAAAATGTGATGAAGTATAATAAAAGTCTCAAAAGAAAAAAAAACCAAAATGTCTCAGCTGTATCGCAAGCCTCGACTTGGTCATATGCTCTCTTACTCTGAAACCATGGTGAACAACCTATACTGGGGTGCTTTCCCCTATCATCACCTACCATAATATAATCTTTTTGGGCCCCCGAGGAGGCCCAAATAGGGTGTGAGATAAACATACCAATAGGTAATCACCTAGGGTCTATATGGTTCTAACATCAATATACAAAGTTCTAGCAAGTGTAAGTAAATCAGTATCGTAAAAGTGAATGCCCATGGAATGTGTCTACTACAATGACTAAAAAACCAAACAACCCCTCAAGTATACCTCCAACAAACATCATCATCTAACCAGGAAGCTATAAGAAAATTAACCAAGTCACACGGCCACATCGTACTCCCATCCATATTAAGTAACCCATGACCACGCCATACATCCATCAATATCAAGTATCCCAAAATCATGCCATATAATAAAGTGAATACCTAAGGGACAGATCCAAGGTGTCACGTACTAGGGAATCCATGAAATAAATCTAGAACATGAAGGGTCAGACCCAAGGAACTCATCCAAGGCGTCCACATCGAGTCCCAAGGTAATCCCAGGGAAAATTTGGTCTATTCACTTGTTGGATTCCTATGAGAATATATACCATCATGTCCTACACGAGTCCAATCAAGCTAGATCCATGAGGTAGAAAGGCCCAAGGTATCCCATGTATTCAAGACCCATGGGGAAGATTTAACCCAAGGAATCCACTACCACATTCTAGATCCATGGATATCATTCCATTGAATCTATCCAACCAATCATTAAATTCATTCAATTAAATCCTTTCATTTCCATCTGAGTATACCCACTCACATGACCAATTACAAGCCATGAGTATACCCACTCATGCATTCCATTTATCATTTACAAAACATATGGGACTACTCTCCCATATTATACATTCAAACATTCCATTAATCAATTAATATAGGTATACCCACCCATATCATGAAACTTATAATTAAACATGTCATGTGAGCATACCCTCTCACATATCACCATTTCTCAACACACCCCTTGGGCAGTTAACAGTTACCAACAAGTATACTCACTAGTTCATCCACTTTTATTCAAGCCAATTTATCAAAATAAACATGGCATAACATGGAAACCTGAATAAAGGAGGCAATACATCTCCTAATCAAGATATTCAACTCACTAAAGCATTAATGGGATTCCTCAAACCAGGAAATCACAAGAACACACCCCTTGGGTGGTTTAAAGAGGCATAAACATGGTATTTACTTAAGGTTAACCCCATGGGTGACCATGAATTAAACAAGGGGTGTCAACACACCTAAAAGAAACATATGGAAATCCTCACTAGGTACAACTAAGCCTATAACAATTATCTTGCTAAAAAATGGGGTCGCGTTGGAATGTCTGATGGGCGGCGAAAAGGTCAAACGCCCACAAAGGACCAAAAAGGCCAAAGAAAAGCATAAACCACCTAACGTAGCTCATTAGTAGAGTGATCATCTTGTATCAAGTCCCAATTCTCCTTAGTTTAGGATAAATATAAAGAATTAATGAAGAATGAGAAATTATGGCATATGATCCTAAATTCAAACAACACAGTCGTTTTTCCAATGAATCGAGAATGGATAAAAATGAATCGAGTACTTTTTGATGTTGTTTCAACTTGACTAAAGGAATAAAAATCAGAGTCTGAATGGATTTTAGATCTAAAAACCCATTTTAGTGGGGTTTAGGATTCAAACAAGATCGAAAAGTTCTATGCGTAGAAAAAATAAGAGGTTAATGCCTCTATTTTTAAAAAAACATGGTGATAAATTATAGGACATGTGATCCCATTACATGGCGTGTAATGATAGGTTTTCCTTTATTGAAGAAAAACTCATACATGTCATCAAAGGTCTTGTCCAAACCATTAAACATCGTGACCTTGGATTACACAACATGTATCCCCCACTCACAGTGTGTAATCATCCTACAATCAGCCTTCAGCCTCTTTTCCCTCTTCTTTCCAAAGTACAACCCAATCAGCCCATGGCCCGAATTAGGGTCTAAGCCAAAAAAGAAAAGTAAACAACATTTAACCTAAAAATAAAATATCTACAACTCAAGAAAAAACTCGGATCTTACGATCTTCCCCCTTATAGAATTTCATCCACAAATTTCTCTCGTAAGGGTAGTTAAGATTCATATAAGAACCACTCTGGCCACTAAGAATGTACGTTAGCCTCCCTCTCCCATGTCTCATCCTATAAACAGTCGTGATTCCATAGAACTCGTATTAGAGGAACTGACCATCCTTATAGGAACTATGTTCTCCTATCAATAATACGAGCTGGATTCTTCTCAAAGGATACATCAACCTAAAGCTCAACCGCCTCAAGCTAAAAAATGTGAGATGGGTCTGAATGATAACAGTGCAACTGAGATATATGGAATACATTGTTCATGGATTGATACCTCTAAGGTAAATGCAAATGATAGGCAACCAACCTGAATCTCTCCAGAATCTCAAATGGCCTGACATATCATGGTGATAGCTTACCATATCTCTTGATTCACATGTGTCCGAACCTTAGTGAAACATGCAAGAAAAAAATGATCCCCAACCTCAAACTCTAGAGGTCTTCTACATTGATTAACATAATATTTCTAATGAGACTATATTGTATTCATCCACTTCTGAATCAATTAGACCTACTCAAAAGTCTCTTTCACGAGACACGTTCCCAGTAAAGCTGTTTCACCTACCTCTAACCAGCATAAGGGAGAATGACAATTCCTATCGTATAGAGCCTTGTAAGTTTCCATATGTATAGAAACTTGATAATTGTTATTGTAGGAGACCAGGGGAATGTTCCTCTTCCAATCACCCCCAAAATCTAGGACATATTCTCATAGTATGTCCTCTAGCACCTATATTGTATGCTCTGACATTCCATTAGTTTGAGGGTTGTTTGTTGTGCCCAAAATCACCTATATACTCAGTACTCTCTAAAGCCTTTTCTAGAAACAATACAGAAAGTGGGAGTCCCTATTGTAAATTATAGTGCACAGGACCCTATGAAGTCATACTATTTTACTGATATACAACCTTCCAAGCTCATCAACACTGAAGGTATCCTTGATTAGAAGTAAATGAGAAACATTCATAATCCTATCAACTACAACCCACACAGCATCTTTACCTTGAGGTGACCTCAGTAAACTAGAAATTAAATCCATCATGACATTATCCCATTTCCACTCTAGAATATATAACTACTTCAAAATCTCAGTTGGTCATTGATGTTCCACATTCACTTGCTGATAGGTGGAATAACTCGTAATAAAAATAGCTACCACTCTCTTTATACCCAACCAACAATACTAATGGCACAAGTCAAATTACATCTCAGTGAATTCAGGGTGCACTTCCCAAGATGAAGCATGAAACTCCTGTATAAAATCCTCACCTATATCTTCTAGAACACAGACATATCCATGTATATGCTAGATCTCATCCTCACCAACCGTCCAACCAGGATGAGGTTCCTCACCTACCACACACTCTCATAGAACTAGGCCTTCTTAATCTGATAGTAGCATCGTCCTTACTTTTTATAGTATGGTAGAGTTCAAAGTTAAGGATGATAAAAAAGTGTTCCCTATCTATTGTGCACCTCTAAATACATCTCAGATAACAATGCCCTAAGATGCCACTCACTACTGTCATGCATCACTGCTTATATCTGAGTCCTCGTACTTAGTGCATCGGCCACTACATTACCCTTACAAGGCGTATAGGCAAGCTCAAATTCAAAGGATTGTAAGTACTCCACCCACCTCTACCTTCTCATATTTAGATCAAGTTGTGTAAAAATGTACTTGAGTTTTTTTTGTCCATGTACACCACAAAATGCTCTCCTAGTAAATATTGTCTCCAACCGCATAAATCATGAACAACCGTAGCTAACTCCAGATCGTGTGTAGGGTAATTACTCTCATGTGGCCTCAACTACCATGACTCATATTCCATGACCCTATCTCCCTGTATCAGCACAACTCCCATCCCGATACATGATGCATCACAATACATAGTCTAGCTCCAACAATGCTCTGGAAGTATTAGAACTAGTACTTATTTCAACCTCCCTTTCAGCTCCAGAAAGATTATCTCGCAAGATTATGATCGTACAAACTTCACACACTTCTTAGTCAAGCCCATAAACCATGCTTCTAAGTGTGATAAGTCTTGTATAAAATGATTGTAGTAACCAACCATCCCTAAGAAACTATGTATGTCAAAAACGTTCTTGGGATACTCCCAAGAAACTACTACTCTCACCTTCTCTGTTTCCACTGATACTCATGTCTCTGAGATAATGTGACCCATAAAGGGAATCAGATCCATCCAAAAGTGGAACTTTTTGATCTTATCATATAACTGACTCTCTCTTAATGTATTCAAAATGATATCAATATGGTTGGCATGGTCATGTTGATTGTGAGAATTCACTAATATAACGTCCACAAAAACCACCAAAAAAGAATCCATGTAAGGATGGAACACCCAATTCATCAAATCCATGAAAATCATTGGTGCGTTCGTGAGATTGAAAGGCATAACCAGATACTCGTATAGACCATAACTGCTATAAAATTTTTTGCGAGTTATTTCTATAGGTCGAACACAAACCTGATGATATCCTGATCTCAAGTCGATCTTCGAGAACACTCGAGATCTTCAAATCTAATCAAATAGGTCATCTATCTGAGGCAAGGGATATCAATTTTTAATTGTCAACTGGTTTAGTTTCTGATAGTTCCTATAAATCCTTAGGGTGCCATCTGCCTTTTTCAAAAAAGTACCAGTGAACCCCATAAAGAAGTACTTGGTCTGACAAACCCCTTCTCCTCCAAATCCTCTAGTTTCCTCTTGAGCTCATGCAGCTCCATCATTGCCATTTTGTAAGGAGGAATGGATACCTATGCATCTCTTGTCACTCTTTCTATAGAGTAATTCACCTCTCTCTTAGGAGGTAAACTAGAAAATTCATCATTAAAGACGACCCTGAAATGTTAAACCATTGGTGGAAATTCCTCCCGACTCATTCCCTAATCATCCAAAAATAAACTAGCAATTTGGGTTATCATCCCACCTAGCCCATGATACTCACGTCTAGCTCAGCTCGCATGAACATCCCATTCACACTAGTGAGTAAACACTACACCTTATAGTGATGTAATGTCACCCTTAGGCGATAACAGTCAATGTTATCTCAATAAGATACTAGCCATTATACCCTAAGAATGGCATCAACCCCTTTCATCTCGATGATATAAAGATCAAAAATAAAGTGACACCCACCAACCAAAACAGGAAACTCCATACTCTAGAGCACATCACCCGTTATGACTCACAATGGTGTGTCTAGCATCATAACTCCCTTAGAAAGAAAACCAACAATCCTGAGGCTCTTAACCACTGGTGTAGACATAAAAATATGTGATGCATCTATATCAAAGAGAGAAGATTCAATAGTATAATCTACTAAGATTGTACCTCTCACTGTAGATGGTTTGGGATCTTTCTCCTATTGGGTCTATTACATTTAATAAGTAGGTCCTATACCATGGCCCTCTGACACTACTTGGATACCATGAGCTGATCCACCCTATTGTCTAGGTGTAACCAAATTCGGGTTACCTCTTCCTCGACCACCACTTCCTAGGCATGATCGGTATGAACTTATCTAGATACAAACCTAACATGGAGCTAAAGAACATTCTTTTGAACTCAATGTCCGAGCTAAACCCCTACCACTCACATCTATGAGGAAGGTCCAAAAAACCCACTGCATGTTCCCCATCCTACCTCAAGCTTGGAACTCAACTAGGTCATGGTTGCATTGATCCTTCATGTCGCCTCTCCTACCATACTGATAAAAAACACCAATTTTCCTACAACCACATATTGACTAGAACTCATGTCGCGGTAAGCCTCAAAATGGAACTTCCTTCCTGAAGATGCAGATCCACTGGGTTGAGAAATAGAACTATCATGTTATATACCCTGAGCTTCCCTCAGGTTCTGATATGTAAGAATAACCTAATTCACAATCACAATGATAGAATTCAACCTAAATAGTTTGACCTGAGACTTGATAGCATGTCTAAGAACTTCCTCGAAGCATCTCTCCCTCGATAGATCATCAGTAAGATACATCTGTGCAAAATTCTACTGCTTTGTAAAACATGTTGACTATTCCATAACTATCATCGTGCCCTACTCTAGACACATGAACTCACTACCCCACTCTACTCTTAGAATTGGGATGTAAAAGTAGTCAAAGAAGTGGATCTGGAAGTCAGCCCAACCCATATCTCGCACCCCATCGTACTAGTTCAGAACATCCCACCAGCACTTTTCTACTTCACGTAGAAAATAAGTAGTGAGATTGACCATCCTCTCTTGAGGCGTCTCCAAATGATCAAATATTTTCGAAGTGGTCTCTAGCCATAGCTTTGCAGTCTATGGACCACCATTCCCCAAAAACATGGGAAGATGCTTCTGTTGTAACACCTGCATCATCTCAGACATAGACAAGGTAGGATATGGTGCTCCCTAAAATGTATCCATATATAAGAAGAAGCCCTCACAAAACTATAACTATGTACCTGTGTCTGGAATGGCCTCTGATTCCTCAACTGACACTAAAGGAGGATCAATCGGTAGCTGATTTCCCACCATCTCCATAGTTTGATCATCACCTCCCTCGTGGCGTACCACTGGAGGTCATCGTGGTGTCATGTCTCTATAATTCCAAACATAAACCTCAAAAAAACAACATCAAATCACGCAGCCCAAAAGCATAGGACAGGTAAAAACCCTCCTCGAAACCAAGTCAACCAATAGCCTACTCCTAAATCAAGAACGGTATAAAGAACATCTATCAAACCGCTAGAAAATATGCCTCTTTACAACTCAAAAGTCAGGTCTAGACCAAGTCTCTATTCTCCATCTCATCCATTTTCATTCAACAGTCATTTTTTCAAATCATTTAACCACTGGTCCACCAAGTTCTGATCCATGAGGTCCCATAACACCTCATGAGCCAAAGTTTCATGTCCATACAATCCATACATATCAAATTCATTTTATCATTTTAATTTATTTTGTGAGTCCTTTCCCAATCCATAAGGTCCATTATTTCTTATGAATTGAAAGATGACATCACTCCTCTAGCCTCTGCACAAATTCTATCACAATAGCAGGCACAACTATCATAGTATCTATGACAACAACATGCAAAAAGTAATGCATCCTAAATTTCATGGAAAAAATCTTGGCATGTGATTTCTAACAAGTACTTATATGATGAAGGAGATGGAATACCCTCATCTAATTAGGTTGTAATAGAAATAGAACCCATGGTTTCATCAACAGTAATAGCATAAATCATGTGCATCACCCAATGGTGAAATCAAAATAACTGTAATCATTAAACTCTAGATAAATAGAAATCCATTCGAGGCAATTTTGGATTTTCTCTATATGTGGGGTAGCTACTCTGAGGAATATCTTATTACCAAACTCCATTTCCTTCTTATACATTTCCATTGTCTCCAAAAATTAAGGCTAACCAGAAAAAACCTCCTCTGATACCACTTATAAAACATCCTGAACACGGATGTCACCCAACGGTGCCTCGAACCGGGTTGTCAACATAGACTCAATCACATCTCCCCAAATGAAAAACACTTCTAACTAGTAGTGAGGACCTAGGTGAGTAAATGGGGAGACTATTCCCTCATTAACAAAGTATATCACAGTGGAAGTCAAACACATAAAATAGCGGAAGTGAATAAATAATAATTCAACAGAAATTAAGACAAGATATGAATACATAATTAGTTCAGAGATGTCACATATACAATGGTTCATAAGATACATTTATCTAGAAACTATCCAGAACATGTAAAACTGCATACAATACAATACAAGTCTCAAAAGAACAAAAAGACCAAAAAATCTCAGCAACATCACAAGCCTCATCTTGGTCTAATGCTCTCCTGCTTTGAAACCATGGTAAACAACCCATACCAGGGATCTTGCTCCTATCATCACCTACAACCATATAATCTATTTGTGTCCCTGAGGAGGCCCAAATAGGGTGTGAGATAAACATCCCAGTAGGTAACCACCCAGGGTTTATACTATTCTAACAACAATATACAAAGTTCTATCAAGTGTAAGTAAAGAAGTAACATAAAAGTGAATTCCCAAGGCATGATTCTATGGCAATAAGTAAAAAAACGAATATCCCCTCAAGGATACCTGTAATAAATGCCAGCTCCTAAATAGGAATCTATAAGAAAAGTAACCAAGTCACACGGCCATGTCGTACTCTTATCTATATCAAGTAACCCATGGCCACATTGTACATATGTATCGAGTAGCCCATATCCATGCCATATAATGAAATGTAGACCCAAGGGATAGATCCAAGATTTAATGTACTAGGTAATCCATGAAATAAATCTAGACCACGAAGGGCTAGATCCAAGGAAATCATCCAAGGAATCCACATCGGAATGGGAATCCAAGTGGAAACTCAGTCTAGGAACTAGTTGGAGTCCTAGTAGCATGTGTACCAACATGTCCTAGATTCCAAGAAAGCCAGATCCACGGGGTAGCAAGGACAAAGGCATCCAATGGAATCAATACCTAAGTGGAAGAGTCAACCCAGGATGACCACTACCACTTTCTAGATCCATGGAGAGAATTCCCTGGCATCTATCAAACCATTCATTCAATTCATTCAACTTAATCCTTTAATTTTCATGTGAGTATACCCACTCACATAACCGATTAAAATCCATAAGTATACCCACTCATTCATTCCATTTATGATTTAAAAAACATTTTGACCTACCCTCCCATATTACCCATTTAAACATTCAATTAATCAATTCATATAGTTATGCAAACCCATATCATCACACTTAAAATTAAACATGTAATGTGAGCATTCCCTCTCACATATCACCATTTCTCAACACACCAATTGAGAAGTTTACAATTACCAACAAGTATTTCCACTTGTTCATCCACTTCCATTTAAGATAATTTATCAAAATAAACATGGCATAAAATGGAAATATGAAACAAGGAGGTAGTACATATCCTAAGAAAGCTATTAAACTCACAAAATCATTAAAGAACTTCCTATAACTAGGAAAGCACAAGAACACACCCATTCGGTGGTTTAAACAGACATAAACATGTTATTTCCTTAAGGCTCACCCCATGGGTGACCATGAATTGAGAAAAGGGTACCAACACACCTAAACATCACCTATGGTCATCATCACTAGGTCCTATTAAGCCTAATAAAAGTATCTCACTCAAAAATAGGTCCACGCTAGAAATTCTGATGGGCGATGAAAAGGTCGAATGCCTAAAAAGTACCAAAAGAGACAAAGAAAAGAATAGACCAAGGACCTTAGCTCGGTGGTAGATTTATCATCCATTATCATGTCCTAATTCTCTTCTGTTTAGAATAAATCTGAAGAATGGGTGAAGAATGATAAATTAGGGCATATAATCCTAAATCTAAATAGCAAAGTGGTTGTTATAAAGAATCAAGAAAGGATAAAATGGAATCGAGTACTTACTGATGTGGTTTTAATGTGATCGACGACATAAGAATCAGAGTTCGGACAACTTTTAGATCTAAAAATCCATTTTATAGGGGTTTAGGCTTCAAACGAGAGAGAAAAAGGATATGCGTAGAAACAATAAGAGGTTACTACCTCTATTTTTAGAAAACCCCAGTAGGCAATTACATAATGTGTAATGCCATTACACTATGTGTAATTCCTGGTTTTCCTTTTCTAAAGAAAAACTCATACACATCGTGAAAGTTCCTAGCCAGACCATTACATGTCGTGAACTGGTATTACATGATGTGTATCCCCTATTCACAGTGTTTAATCATCCTATAGTTGGCCTTCATCCACTTTTCCCTTTTCTTTCCCAACTACAATCCAAGCGGACCGCGGCCAAACATAGGATCTAATCCAAAAAGGAAATTAAAAAATATTAACCTAAAAATAAAAGATATGAACCTCAAGAAAAATACTAAGTATTAAATTCTTAGGTCATTTTAACCAATATCTTCTTACTTTAACCCCCCAAAAAATCTGTTTTAACCATAACCACGGTAATTAATTTTTACTTTTTTGCTATTCATTATTACCAAAAATTGGGTTAAACTTATTAAAAAAATTAATTATTTTTTATTCAAAATATTTATTCCATTTTACCTGATTAAATTCCTATTTGTGGATGAATTTAATTTAAAATTAAACCCATGGACGTGATAAAGAAACAGTTTTCCAATGGAAAAGTTTTAAAAGGTATAAAAAATAAATATCAAAATTGAAAAACTAATTTATTCCAATGACCTAAATTGTATTAATTATAATTTAATTAAACTAATATTATTTTTAAAACAATTTTAAAAAAATATTGAATTTGTAAACACTTTAAAAGAAATATAGTATTCAATAAATATCAGTATTCTCACTATTCATCAAAAAAATAATCTTTTTGGAAAATTATAAAAAAATTAATTATAATATAATTTTGACATGTTGATTGAAAAAAATAATTTTATTTTTTGAAATAAATTTTCTAAAAGTCTTAAAATTCAATTTTAATATAAGTATACAAAACCCGAAAAAATAGATTTTTAGAAAAATATAGTTTTTAAGCATAAAACTAGATTGATTCTAATCCTATGCATAGAAAACATATTATATGAATGAAAAATTTTTTGAATATATAATATATGAATTTAAATAAAATAATTCAAAAATATTTATTAATTTTATTTATTAAGATAAAGACACATTGTGTTCCCAAAAATAATTTTTTTTGAAAAAAAAAATTCTTTTACTTTTAAATGATTTTTATTTTCATTTATAATTAATTGATAATTAATGAATTTAGATTATATATATGTAAACTATATGATATTCATAATTTAATAAATCTTATTCATACCCACTAATTCAATGGGATTGTTATAATAGTATATTATATTACATTTCATTTAGACACAAGGTTGCATGTATTATAAGCTACTGAAGAGATTAAATTTATTTAAAAATAAATATAATGTAAAATATTAGGGTGTTACATTATCCCCACCTTATTTAAATTATGACCCCTAAATTTGATATTATGCTCTAAAATCAAGGGTTTGACATTTGTAAATACCTTTCTTGAAATCCCATGTCATAAAACGGGTTAATAAACTTCATCTTGGTAAGTGATAAAAGGGAAGTATGAAGATCATTTAGAATAAAAAATAACTAGGTTTACTAGTATGAAAACATTAGTGATGCATAGTGTAATAACATAAGTAATTATACTAATTTATACTGATCATTTTAAGATAAATTTAATGACTATAAAACTATAAACCAGATAGGTATAAAAACGACCATTGATTCATAGGAAATGAAGGTAAATGTAAAACCTTGTTATTTTAATATTATTTTCCTAAAGTTGAGGGATTATTTTACTATCAAGATAATTACCACATGAAAATACACTTACTCTATATCTTTTTACTCAATAAGAACAATTTTATCCTTTGGTTATGATTTTATCAATTTACACTTCTTCTTTTACTCTAAATAATGAATATCCAAGTTGATTTTTTTTATGTCTGAAGCACTAAAATCAACTTATAATAGATCACATAACCGAAAAAATAATACCAATATATTCATCCTATCATTAATAAAACAAAAATGGTTATCAAAATTCATGATACTACCCAAAATTAATATTAATATATTAATCTCCAAAATTCAACTATAAAAACCAAATGTTTGAAATAGATAATTCCTTAAATAAATAACCATATATCCTCAATAACCTCAACATGAAAGAAGGTTTTCACCTCAAATTTATCTCATACCCCTAATATTACACCTATAAAAATTTAGTGTCATTCTACCTAAATAATCCTTTATGTTAAACCTAATGGTTATATATTTATTTAAACCAAATAAAAAATCAACTGAAATATAATTAATCACCTCAAAAACATAAAAAATATAAAAATATTTGATCCTGTAATATGTTTTCCAAAATCATGTTAATATTTATCCATTAAATTTTTTAAGTAAAAATAATGTGATAATGACCAGGACGTTACATAGGATATTGGTAGGCATTACACCCTTATCACCCTTCAGTTATGAGTTCAAACCCTATGTCATTTCCATATGAAACGGGTTTTAATATGGTATGTGGGTTATCCTTTTTCCAAAAAAATATTAATATAATTCCTATAGCATTACCAAATTTTAATAACTCATAATTACTTCAACATAAAATATAAGATAAATATTAAAGGTATCCAATACCTTTAAACTTATGTCCATAAAATGTAAATTAATTCTCCCTAAAGTAACTTTTCCATTAAAACATATATTAAACAAATGGGTTGCATTTCCATAAATATCTCCCAAAATATCCTTAATTTTAATAAACTCCCATAACATAAAAACTAAAAAATTGGTGTTCAATACTTTGAACTTATGATCAACATTAAACTCATAAATCCCTAATGGTATAAATAAATCTTATGTTAATCTTACATAAAGTCATGTATGCTTCCAAAAATTAACAAAATCATTCGATGTTTCATGATTCTTATAACCAAAATACCATTAATAAAAATATTTATGAAATATAATTATTAAATCCAAATATATAAATACCTAAACCCTTTTACTCCAATGATTGGTATATCATAGGTCTTTCCATGGTCTAGGAGAAAACCTTTAAAAGAAAGAATTGACTCAGATACTACCCTGGTTCCCCACATTTAAGACAATGAACTATAAGTGGATCTCTAGGATGATATTTACTTCTCCCCATTGAAATCCTCACTTTAACTTAGAAATGTTTTTTTTTGTATTCCATTCTTTTTTATATATAAAACATTTTTCGACTCCCTTGATACATTCTCCTGGGTGTCTCTTATTACATTTATGACATAAAAGAAATCATGCCTTGTTTGATTTATGGTCTCCACCACTCGATCTCTTAAAGAAATCCATACTTCTCTTATTTTTTTATTACAATAGTTAGTTTAGGTATAGTTTGTTAATCATATATCAGGATAAATTACTAGGCATAATCATGTATATTTCACTCCAGTATTTATCGAATTTGGTTACTCATAATCACCACATTGTCCATAAAATTTAGTATTAACATGATCCTCCTGGTTTCGAGAATTGAATAATACCAAATTTTATGGTGTGAGAAACAATAATAATAGTGTAAATCACATAATCATTTATAGGATGTTTAAATCATGACACCTTTCTCAATATACGATAGATTATGTTTAACCTAGGTCATTTGTTTTCATAATCTATTAAAATCCTTTTTTATGTTTCATAAAGAAAATTTCATTTAACTGATGCATATCCCTCGGGATTGTCCAATAAGTTGTTCAGAGAGGCTTGTTTTGATACAATAGGTGAAGATTAAGTCAGATCTAGATGCACCCTTTTTAATGTTATTACCCCTAGGTACAATTGTTCTAGAGAAACAACCACTTATACTATCGCGAAATGGGTTTATTCCTAGGAAAACCACATAATATCTTCCTTACCAAAAATTTAGGATGTTATCCAATACTTATACTTATCCTAAAAGTTATTTATAGGTGAATATCACATAATCTATGTTTTATTAAATCTAGTTCCCAAGGTTTCTACCAAAATTATTTTAATGCCAACTATAAAGATCCCAACCCTAGTATTCCATGACTAGTGATTACTTTTCTATTTTGGAATAAGATACAAGTGTTTTAATCCCAAAGGGCCAAATATTTTAATTTTCATGGTAAAATAGATACATACTTTAATCTCACATTACATTTGAAAACATTAAATACAATTTGGTGAGAGTAAAAAAATTTACATCCTTTTACACCTTCAATGATTTATTCTTTAGGACCTGGGAAAGGGGAACAAAATGAGGGTGAGATTAGATGCTAATTAAGGGTTATGTACAGAATAATATATTAAGAATCAATAAGTAAAAAAATTATGGAAAGGTATATAAATTAAAACACATTCAATTTAATTAATAACTTGATCATGAAGAATAATATGGAAGAAATAAATAATGATAAAATAATTCTATATAAATAATAGCATGATCATGAAGATAATCCCTAGATAATATCAAGGAAATAGTATAATGGGTAAAAATAATTGAATTCTTAAGTAATTAAATACTTAATATTTGATGTCAATATCTCATGAATCATGATATTTATATCATCAATTCCTTTCACCAAGATAGATTAATCAATGAGGAGGTATACACCATAAACATATTTATTACTACCTTACTAATTTGTCTCATTAGACCTATCAACTCATCAAGGGGATATATAATTTCAGGCCCCACTTATCACTTCATGTCTAACTCATTCCTCATATATTGAATTATCGATTTAATTCTTGTATTATAATCCTTCTCAACAAATATCTTTGTTGATTAAAAAATACGGAATTATCAATATTTACCTAGTTAATCAAATAATATTCAAAGTAAACTCCATATGTATAAATTATATATGATTTTATAAATAATCATATCCATGATTAAGAATATGTATATTTAATAGAAATTTAATATCCAATTATCACAATAAATGGAATGTATCAAAGGAATGTTAATGACAATAAAATGAATCAAGAAAGTGAATGTCAATACTTTACATGGTCAAACTGATCATAAACCATCTAGAGAAATAATAAGGATGATATTATTAAAAAATACACTAAAGTATTATAAGTAAAATAGGGTTTTTTCATTTGTGAATAGAAATACAATAAAATGCCATTAAATGTTTCTTTAGGAAAATACCCTTTTCACATTGACAATCAATTTTAAAAACAGAACATTTCAATAATATTAGGAAAAACATTTTATTTGGAATGAATCATGGAAAATTGTGAAGTAAGATTCAAAGAAATTAGTTTTCATGATTGTGGGGAAGTTTTGTTCATGTACAATATGTGAAGACAAAGATTCTTTTTACTTTTTTTAAGAAAATTCAAAAGGAGTTGTGTTTGGAAAATGATAAGAATATACCATTTAAAACATTTTTCTAAAATCCAATCATGGGTTAAAATGACATTAAAATTATAGTATAATATTAAAAATTTTCTTGAAATTTTTTTTTGAAAACATGGATTTGGAAGAAAATGTATTTTAAATTGAGGATAGAAATAAAGTAATATTTTATTCAAAACATGTTATTAAGTACAAAATAGAGGAAAATGGTACTATTATTTCAAAATTTCATGAATAAATAGAGGTGATAAAATTAAAGTGGTTTTTTATACAATGATCAAACAATCTACTTCACTATAAATTCAAGCATAAAAAAATCCTGATTGAATTGATATTGAAACGTAAGCCCTTACCGCTTTGGTAATATTTGAATCATAACCCCCATGAAGGGAAATATTTCAAATGAAACATTAAATACCATGTATATAAATATATTTATGATATAACATATAAAATGGGTAGTATATGTACCTCATAAAAATAAATAGGTGCATAATACCAAATATCTCTCAATTGAGTGGAAACTAAGATGAAATATTTTACAAATATAATAACGTTGAAGTGATGATAAATAAATGGAATGATTATGTTTATAAAATTTAAATCCGAAAAAAAATTTAAATAAAACATAAAATAATAAAAATACATTACATACGTAATATTTTAATATCAAATATAACAAGTATTCATGATATTACATGTAAATTTGTAAATGTATACACCATATAAAATAAATTTGTATATAACATTAAAATATTCCTCAATGAAATGATATTTATATAGAATCCCTTACTACTTGGTAACTTTCAATTATAATCCCTTTTGATAAAATAATTTAAATTGAAGATTAAAATAGAATGAATTATTAAGTATTCATGATATTACATGTAAAATTGTCGGTATATACACCATATAAAAGAACGTAGGGGAATAACATTGAAATGTGCCTCAATGTAGGGAATTGAGACAAAGTCTCTTACTTCATATCGGATTTCCTCCGTACAAGTCTAAACCTCCTATATAATATATACAAACTTATTATAAATCTATTAAATTAATATAATCATATATATCATACCATATATTATTTACTTATAATCTTTAATAACCCTTTTATTAATAATTATTTGTTAAAACCACTATTATTGGTAATAAATGCTTGGTTTTTCATGTATGTCTTTGTTTGGTAGTTTTAGTCATTTTATTTTCATCAGTGTTCCATAATATACACAATTTTTAATAGGATATAAATAGCATATATATTCAATATATAATTGTTTATAATAGTCCACAAAATTTAGAGATAAAAATGAGTTACATTGTTAATGGATATAGTAGGTTATACGTATGCATGAATGCTATTTTCATTTTTTTTAAATATGGAATAAAAGAAATTTAAATAGTTATTAACCTTTCATAAATCATTATTATACCATATATATCATGTATATTCATTAAATATATCCTTATTACCATCCATGTCAAACTAAAATGAAAAACGTATCACATCACTACATGGAGGCGGTAGTCTACAAGTACACAAAAGAAACATTAACATTTTTCAATGGATTAAAATGTAATAAGGTTTATGTGATATTATAATTATAGAATTATAATTATTTTATAAGTATCATATAAAAATATTATATCCATTATTATATCCATCCGTGAGACACAGTGATTGAAAACAAATTACATCTGTTCCTGATGAGGTAGTCTTCCGTACACAAGATCAACAGTTTTGTTTCTCATTTGATGAAATAGGATATGGATATAGGTTATTAAATTAACATAATAAAATATCAGTATATATAATATATTATTTTAATTATTTTATCATATTTGGATAATATTTTAAAGGGGTATAGTAAGAAATAAAATGAAGACGCATGGTTAAGAAATATGCTTATTCTTTGGAGAAAATATTTAGGATTATACCTAAATTATTACTAGAATGGTTTTATGATCCATAAAAAGACTTTAGGTCTTGTGGAGTGATGTAAGGAAGGGATTTGGGCAAGGATTATCTGAACCAAATGTCTTTAGAAGTGTAAAGAGGAGAGGAGAGGGGGTTCCCTTTTATAAGTGGGGGACATGAAATAAGGACCCAAAATGCCTCATTATGGAACTATATATTTTATAAGATCAAAATACCACCATAAAATGGGAATTGGATAAGTATTTAGGTCATTTTAACCCTTATCTTCTTAGTTTAACCCCCCAATAAATATGTTTTAACCTTAACCATGGTAATTAATTTTATTGTTTTTACTATTAATTATGAACAAAAACTAAGTTGAACTTATTATATAATATTAACTATGATGATTAAAAATATATAATATATTTTACCAAATTAAATTCATAAATTAGGAAGAATTTAATTTAAAATTAAACCATCAAAAGCGATGAAAAAATGGTTTTCCAATGGAAATTTTTTCAAAAGTATAAAAACAATTATAAAAAAACTGAAAACATAACTGATTCTAATGGAATAAATTTGATTAAGTATAATAAAATTTAACTTCTTTTAATTTTAAAACTTTTTTAAAATAAAATGGAACTTTAAATTGTTTTAAAGGAAAACTGTTTTTAATAAAAATTGGTATTTTCATTATTCATCGAAAAAATATATTTTTAGGAAATTCACAAAAACTCATTCTAATATAGTTTGTACATGATAATTTCAAAATTTTATTTAAATTTTACACTTAAATTATCTAAATTTGTTAAAATTTAATTTTTAAATAATTTTGGAAAACATGACGAAACTTTTATTTATAAAAATACAGTTTTTAAGCATAAAATGGATTTATTATTATCCAATGATTGGTAAATATATTAAATTAATTATAATAAATTTTATTAAATATATAAATTTTATTAAATTTATTCAAGAATAGTGATTAATATAGTTTATTAAGATAAAGACACATTATGCACCTAAAATAGGTTTTTTAGAAAAACATTTATTTTACATTCAAATGATATTAAATTTCATTTATAATCAATTGATAACCAATTAATTTATTTTATATATTTTTAAACCATATAATTCTCCTAATTTAGTTATTCATATTCATACCCACTAATTTAATGGAATGGTTATAATTACATACTATATTACGATTCATTTAGACTTTGGGATATAATTATCGCAAGCTATCGAAGAGATTAAATTTATTTAAAATTAAATATATTCTAAAATCATAGGGTGTTACATGGAGGAATAGTGAACTTTGATTCAAATGTTCTATGGAAATAAATAACATAGAATATTAGGATGAATAAGATAGATAGAAAGTTCAAATAAATTCTAAAAGAAAATTTGGTAAATGGTTCAAGAAAACTAATGAAGGTATAAGGAAGATGTAAAAAAGAGAAAAAAGTATGTACAGTAAGTAGGAAGAAGATAACTATTCATCAAGAAGTGAATTATAGGATGGTTTTTTATAAGAGATTCAAACTTTATGGAACATGTTCATATCAAAGGAATCAGATCTGGTAGTGAAGAAGAAGAAAAAGAGGAAGAGGAAAAGGATAAATCATATATGATTTACGTACTGAGGAAAGTACCTAAAGTCTATCCTAAAAGAAAGACTTGGCTCAAAAGTGAAGTTATAATTTTCAAGAAATAATTTAATAGAGTAAATAAACTTAAATTTTGGTTTCACATAAAATAAAATTATTACATTTTTTAGATCAATCTACTCAAGGTAATGGTGGTTGAGGAAGAAAGAGTTTTCAAAGAATTAGAGAAGAAGATGTCCATTCAAGGAGAAGAACTTAAGAAAACTGAATAGTGATTTATTAATACTATGAATACACTTTGAAAATTAAAAAATGACTTTTAAGAAGCTTATAAATTCATGACTAAGTCATCCCAAAACATTAATAAGACTTATATATTGGCTTGGTTAAGATCTGTGTCGGTAATTTCTGAAAACATTGAATCCATTTCATCTAACAGTGTTGTCCTAAATACCAAACTGGGAAATTTTGATTTGAGAAACAAATTTAAAAGTAAAATCTTATATCCAATGGATTTTATAAATATAAAAATAATAAATACTTCTCAAAGATCAATTAAATTAATGATGAATTTGTAACAAAATAGCAAGAAGGCTTTCTCAGATAAACACAATAATTTACAAAAAGAACTACTTTAATAAGATACTATTTGTGTTGTGGAACCTATGGATATAAATAATATATTTAGTGGTACAACATGTCACTTCCTAAGATACAAAGAAGTCTGGGTTTTAGGGGGATTTACTTAGATAACAAAAGAATAATACCTATGAAAAGACAAATAGAAAATGAGAACACATATGTGATTTTTGTCCAAAACAGGTTTGAAGGGACTAAGGATATTTGTGGATGGTTTTATTAGCAAGGTAGCCCTGAGGAGGATTGTTTGACTATGATTCCAGGTCAAAAATAATATATTTCTAAAGGAAATAAGATTCAATAGGGAAGAAAAGCTAAAACGTTATTAATTATGGAGGATTCTTTAAGGGCTATAAAAAAAAAGCAGACCTTGGATTCTTGATAGAGGAAACTATTCACATATGATATGAGATACAAAGATCCTTAAAAATATCAAGGATCATGATAGACATTTTTTGACTTTTGGGAATGAAAGCTATTTAAAATCCATGGGATCGGTTCTTCTAAAATTGAACCATCAATAATGAACTTATATGAGGTTTTATTTATTGATGGTATTAAACATAACTCATTGAATGTTAGTAAATTATGTGATGAAGGAAATGAGATAACATTCAGGATAAACATTTGTCTCATTAAAATAATTTTTTTATGGAAGGATTTTCACAATAAGAGAAATAACCTGTGGAAATTTCTTTTATATTAGAGATCCCAATTATTCTTGTTATCTCAATGTTGGAGAAGAGAACAAAATTTGGAACAGAAGACTTGGAAACATTGGTCCAAATAATTTGAGTGAGATATCTAAATAATGTATCATGAGATATTTTTCACAATTTATCTGATATAGATATCAGGATTTTATAACCTATTAAATAAGAAAAATGTTTAAAGGTATGTAAAAACTATTTGGTACACAATTAATAATATCTCCTTAATTAGTTCACAGGGATTTTTTTTGACATATGAGACACAAATCCAAAATATGTGACTTATATTTCATAAAATTAATTGATGAATGTAAAAGGATAAAATAGTGTTATTCATGAAGCACAAGTCACATGTAGTGGATGAGTTTGTAATTTATATAAGAGATGCGGAAAGACATTTTAGAATTCAGATCAATAAATTAAGAAGTCATAGGATTACATTGAAAATTAATTTGAATCTTACCATGTAAATTATGGGACTAAACATCAATATTCATCCCCTAAATGTGTCAAAATAATGGAATTTCTTTGAGAATTAATATAAACATGATGTAAATTGTGATAGAAATGCTTAGTGAATTTGAACGATCCAAGTTCTTTTGGAGAGATGTTTTTTAAACAACTATACACATCTAAAATCAATGCTTTTTTTGACAACCTAAAATATGACCTCATATGATATGTAGTATAATAAGAATATAATATTAAGTTACTTCATAGACTTTATAAGTCCTTTATTCATCAATATTAAATACTTGAATTTGGGAAAGTATGGTGAAAGAGCTTAAGAGGGTATCACTCTTTGGTACCTATCTAATGTAAAAGGATACATATGATGGAATAAAAGTATTTATAAGGTGGTTGATTGTTAAGAAACTGAAATTATCAAAAATCAACCCATAAAGAGTGTTCCAAGTATAGAAGATTTAAAATAAATTAATAAATCCCTCATCCATATTTCTAGACATATCAGTGAGAGATAGGTTATGGCTAAACCAAGTGCATAAGAAGATAAATATGATCAAACTAGTGATGAGGAAAATTCTAATGAGAGTGAAAATAGATGTTTCAAAGTCTGAATAATAATTTCAAAGGAGGAAACATAATTGGAAAGCAAATTTATCATGTATAAATTTGAAGGAATCTGAGATTTTGAAATCATAACTCAATTATTGTTTAGTTTAAACCTTAATTTTTGGTTAAAGATTTATAATATAAATAATGTATTGAGGATATGGATAATGAGAAAAATATAATTGAAAATGATGTTACATTAGATCTTGTTTTAATTCCCAATAACAAAAATGTCCTTAGAACAAAATGGGTTTTTAGGAACAAACTGAATGATCAAGTAAAGGTTGTAAGATTCAAGGCCATTCTTATATGAAAAGGATATTTTAAAGTTGAAGGTGTGTATTTTAAATAAACCTTTTCTCTCATTTCAATATTTGAGTCCATAATAATGTTCATTGTCATGGAAATATATAAGATATATAAAATATATAAAATTGATATCAAAACTACCTATTTTAATTGGGATATTTAAGTAGAGGTATATATTGAGAGGTATAATGGTTTTATGTTATATAATGATATAATTAGAGTGTGATAATTAAATAGAGTCTGGTATGGGTTAAAAAAACCCCATAGGCTCGTATTCAATGCTAGATAACTACTTAAAGTAATTATAATTCATTGAAGGTAAAGTGGATAACAACTTGTATATCAAATAAATAAGCATAGGTACATTTCTATTTTTTTATGTTGATGAAATTATTTTTTTAGGTGATCATGAGAATTATTATCAAGATTTTGAAAAACATGTGAAGAAACAATTTAATATGACCATGATTGGTGGGCTTGGATACTTATTAGGATTAGTAGTGATGTAAAAAAAGAAAATTTTATCTTCATGTCCCAATAAAAGTATTCTATATAATTTTTGTAAAATTTTGAGATAGAGGAAAAAAATAAAGTGTATACATCCATTCAAGTGGGGCTAAAAGTTTCTAAATATGTTAAATTAAAAGTTCTAAACCAAATATAATTCAGAAGACTGATTGGGATCCTTCTTTATCTCATTTATTTTAGACCTTATATTATTTATATTGTGATTATTTATGAAAGATATCAAAGTGAACCAAAGGAGTCATATCTTATGGTTTCTAAAAGAGTCCTTAGATATGTTAAAGCGATTGTAATCTATGGGATGATTTGAAAGAAAATAATTAGTTTAAATATGTTTAAGTTTATAAATGTTTATTAGGAAGGTGATTGTGAGGAAATAAGGTCCAATTCAATGGTAATTTTTCTATTTAGATAAAGTTGTGTGAGTTGGAACTACAAAAAGTAGAATTCAGTGACATTAAGCACCATATAAACTGTATATGTATCTACTACTAGTTCATATACTCAAATGATTTGAATGAAATAGCCGTTGTGTTACTTGAGGGTGAAAATTGAGAGACCAATCATAATTCATTATGAAAATAAAAATTTAATTTAACTCCCCATAAATATTATACAATACTCAAGGTCCAAGTATATTGATATAATATTTCATTCCATCAAGGAGAAGGTGGATAATTGAGACATCAAGATATATTTTGTTCTAACTATATACTAGTTGGATGATATCTTGACCAAGGATATATTTGATACATTCGTGAAAAGTATGGGTGTTTATCCCATCCCACATCATTAATAAACTTTGGGAGGGACCCCCAATTATATTTGGAATGTGTTTTCAAATGGGGATAAATTTTTTTATAACTCTTTTCTTAGATTCAGGTATGAGTTAATTTATTTTCTTATTTTTTAGTGGTTTTTTATTGTGAAATGGGGTATTTTATTAATATAGTGAGTTTATGGAGTGTGGGGGAGATCTTCATATCACTTGGTCAAAATGTTTCTTATCACTGATAGATTTATTTCTCTCAAAACACTACTCTAACATGTGGTGTGGTTTCAAGATGTTTTTTTTTCAAAAAAGGTAGTGATTTGTTGTTTCTTCTATGAGATTTTGAGTTTTTAGAAGACATTGTGAAATAATTTCATGGGTTGATAGAAATTCCAATAGAGGGATTAAATTTCCATTGGAATATTTAAAGAATTTATCATTTTTTTAAACCCTTGATGAAATATATTGAGATATTTTAAAACTATTTTTGAAGGATTTTGGATGTTCTTTGAAGTGTTTTTAGAATATCTTGGATTCATTTATCATTTTTTGAAATTTATATGTATTAATAAAAATTGGACAAGTGTGGATCCACATAGAGTTGACACGTAGAGTTTCTTTATCTGATATGGAGTTCATTATTTTAATAAAATTATAGATATTTAAAAGTCATTTAATCTATGTGATTGACTGGGGTGCCTTAGACCTACAGTCCAAATTCTACTGCTAAGAACACATTCTTCACAAACTAGATTCGATACCAAGTGAGATAATCCAAAATAAATTTTTATATATTTTACATCAATTAAACATTACATGTCACAAAAATTTCACAATCCCAAGAACTGAAGGTTTATAATATTTGGTAGTTAGCTACATGATCTTATTAATTCTAAATAAGTCTTCAAAATATTCCATAAAATTTTTCACACCTTCTACCCTTATAAACATTTAATACTTAATAATATTCTCTATTTTTTTATGGAATTGAAACATAATAAAAGGGTGATCTCGTATTCTCAATAAGGGTAAACAAAATAGATAAAAATAAATGATCATAAGTGAGTATAATATAAGCATGTATATATGATAACACTATCAAGATACATGGTCATGACCTAAGATAATCATACCCAATAAGACACAGACCATAAATCATGTGTCATGGAATAAGGATTTCATCATAAGTCATGAGTACAATGGATTTCAAAACATGAGTCTATAACATGTGAACAAAACATAGGAATGATACTAAGAACAGGGTATGAATATGATCATAAAACGTGAATCAAGATTAATTATTGATATAATCATTACATTATGGACTAGGATAACCACCATCCCATAATATAGTGGTCCTAGGCTAATAACTTGTGTACCCTCTTGGGAGTGGGTTAACAACACATGCACCCTCTTGGTCTTGGGATAACAACCCATGTACCCTATTGATCTTGGGATAACAATCTATTTACACTATTTTAATCTCATGAGATATAAAACATTACCAATGTATTGGAGGGAAATATAGGGCTCACCCAACACATTATGATAAATAATACACATAGGTTCTACAATAAGTTAAAACATTCATAATTCATCATTTCCAGATTACCTCATAAGAAGTAAGTTGGTTTCCTGAAATAAAAAACATCATAAGACATAATAATAATAATACATTCGTAGAAACAAAGGGGATGGTATCATTATATCATATTCCTCATTGAACCATAGAAACATTAAAGGATACTGACATAGTTAAAAAACACTTGAATATGAGCTTTAAACTTTACTTGGAGGAATGAGAAGAAATACACATTACATTTTTAATCTCTTTTGATAAAAACATTATAAAAAATAGATTATAAATTTATTTAGAAAAACATAAAAATTTGTAGAATAAGTTTCTTAAAGAAAATAGATGAAAGCGGTAGGAAAATGTGTTAGTGAAGAAACCCCTTAAAAAGAAAATTCCTTAGATATTTGTAATTGAAAGAAACATTAATCTAAAATGAAGTTATAATTCACTTTTAAATATAATTTTTAAATAGATGATAAGAATAACTTTTTAAAAAATATTTTAAAATAGAAACCTCAATAACAGAACCTTGAAAAGATATAAAGGCTAAGTCCACAAATTTAGAGTGGGAGATAAAAGATATGAATGTGAATAATATTTCAAAATATCCTTACTGAAACCCATATCATTAAAATATTTATAATACCCCAAGATTTTATGGTATGCCTTTTTTTAAATTTAACTTCATTTATAGTTTACGAACTTAAAAAAGGAATAAATATTATTATTTAATTATAATAATTACTACCTAACTATTGGAATGGAAGGAATGAATGAGAATGGGAATGTTATGAAAATATGGTTTAAATATGTTTATAAAATTAATTCATTGGTTACCAATTAATTAGAAATTAAAATAAAAACTAATTGAACCTAAAGTATGTGTTCTTTATAAAAAAACTATTTTTACGACCACAATGACATCTTATCTTAATAAATTAAATTAATCACTATAAGTGAGATATATTAATGAAAATTATATGTTATATAACTAAAAAAATGTTTTTTTAAATCTAAACAATAATTTTTATATGCTTCATATAATAATAAATCCACTTTTATGCGTAAAAAGTTATATTTTCTAAAAGGCAATTTTACCACCTTTAAATGGTGCACTTATTTTAAATCTAAATTCTTAAAATTTATAAATTATATTTGAAAAAATAAACTTTATTTTAAAAATAGGAATGTAAAAAATATCTTGGGATAAATATTTGGTATTTTTTATAAAATCTTTATTTTTTAGTAAATAGTGAAAAAATACAAATTTTTATAAAATTGTCAATTTCATTATATTAACGGTCTATTTATAATTTGCATATTATATAAATGTAAAATAAATAATATTTAACTATAATTAATCTATTTTATTTTATTTTAATCATAATTATACATTATTTTGGTATAAGGACATTTTTGGGCTTAAAAATACATTTTTCAATAAAAGTGTTTTTCATTGAGTTTTGCGAGATTAATTTTCAATTAATTTATAAAAATTATCAGTTTTGAATATTAAAAAATGGATTAAAAATTTGGAATCATAATTTCCAAATTTATTAAATAGTTCCCTTTTATTTTTTGGCCAATATGAATAGTAACCTTGTTAATTTTTGTTACCACAATAAAGGGTAAATTTGGTAATTTCGGTTAAAAATAAAATTATATAAACTAGAAAATGAGCCCAAACCATTAGAAAATATTATTGGATGATTTATATTCTACCCTTAACACCTAATGTTCTAATTTTAGTTATTTAATGGACACTTTTCCATGAAAATGATATTGATATTATTTAAATTAATGAAAATCAAAAAATATTACATTAATATTTTTAATAAATATATTATTTTTAATATGGTGTTATTTAAGAGATATCTTCAACTATAGATATTATTTTGAAATATAAAATATTTATCTTCATCATGGTATTTATTTTTATTTTTTAATAAAGAAATAATTAGCTTAAATAATTATACTACATTGATGAAGTAATTATTTTATTAATGAAACAATCAAATAAATGATGATTTTTAATTAAAAATTAAATTTATCATATTTAGAAAATTATTTTCCTAAAATATAGTCTATTTTTTAAATCTAAACATCTAAAAATGTTTAGGGTGGTTTTTTGATATTTTTTCTAAAATAGTTGAATTCTTTGTGAATAGTGAAATATGATAATTTACAATATTTAACATTATAAGTAAATAAATAAATTTTTTAGTCATGGTTAATGTATAAGTTAGGTAAAATCCCATTTTTTCAAATAGAAATTCACAAGTTACTTTTTTTAGTTATGTGAATCAACATTATTGATAGTATTAGTCCAAAATAATAAAGTAATGAATAAAATAATCAAAAAACATCACTATCCTCCCATATAAATACCACCCCTCATTACCTCTTAACCTCACACCTTATAATCCTTTAAGATTTATTATATTCTGACCAATTATTCTCCCAAACCTTTTCCCAATGTTATGGTCTTTCTTATCTCACTAAAGGACCTTTTCCAAGTTCCTTAATAAGGTTATCAAGGATATGGAATTAGGTAAAACCCTCCCTCTTTCTATTTTAATTTATTTTATTTTATTATCCATCCCTCACCTCACATATCCAAAGTGGCATGGTAACTCTAATATCATACATATACTATAATTTTATTATGTTAATGTAATATCAATCATCAATCCTCTTCTATTCTTTTTTTATTCTAAAAAATGAAAACATCGTCTTTGAAGTGTTGATTCACCGCCTTTGTAGACGAGAAGTTTGCATTTTTCATTAACACATTCAATTCTGAAAATAAGACCATTATTATGGTTTGATAATATTTTAATATATATATTATAAGTTATTTCATGTTCAGGAACCAATATATAAACATAATATTAAATAAAATTACTCAAGTTCATAATGGTTGTAAAAAGGGCCAAAATAAATTAAGACATTTTCATCAACATTTTATCTAATGAATCATTATCATACCATATAAACAAATGATATATGTTACAATTTAAACTTTAGTAAGTTCATTAAAACTATATAATTTCACTTCTATATAATTTTTCCCATTTTACAAGGACTTTCATATTTATACTCAAGGGAACCAACCATAAAACTATGAAATGAATGCACCCAGAACAAGAAAATTAAACATTATAACCCATAAAAAGGGAAATAAATGAACATAATAAAATTATAGTAAATAAAATATATGTTTAATAGGATCTTAATTAAGTAATTAATTAATCTAATTTGATTATCCAGGATATTAAGTACAAGTGCATAATGCTTCGGACATAAGGTAAGGGTTTTATCATCTCACTTTTATTTCTGTGAGATATACCTTATTCAGCACTTATTTATCATGTGTGGTTTATTTATATTATCCTTTGATATAAAATATAATTAATATATTCATATTCATATTATTCAATGTTTCATTTTATGATTAATAATTTTAGGGAGCATATGGTTCGTCTGTTTGCATAGTGGTGTGAGAATTATTAACTAAATTTCCATTCTTTCGGTTAGACATCTACTCCAATGATTATGACATGATAAGAATATATGTAAAATTAATTTTTATTTTATTAATTTTTACTTACACTTGTTTTATATTTATTTATAGCTAATATTAGTATTTTATTCATTTGGTTAACGCGCACAATTTCTTTTAAAAATACTCTTTTAAATGTTTTTTTCAAAATTCAAAAAGAATTTTCTTTACTTATTCAAAATGAGCATATTTTCCTACTTTCATAACACCTTAATGATTTCAGGGATCCTTTATAATATTATAAGGTTCTTTTTTATGAGAATTTTTTCTTTTATAATTGTACGAATTTTAAAATAAATGATTCCAAAGTAAAAAATTGCATTTCTCTCAAGAAATTTTTAATGATTTTCTTAGAGTATTTTCATCTATTTCAACACCCTTTATTGAATCTTATGATTAATTGAGTTTGATATCTTATGATACCATATAAAATATTTTATTGAATGTTTTATGAGCATTTTGACTGGGGATTTAATATCCTGATACCATTCTCTATATTACTCTGGATATTTTATGATTATGTTTACTGATTGGGGAAATTATTTACATCTCATATACTAATTTCAATATGAGTGTATATATTTATTATGTTTAACCCATTTCATATGAGATATGTATTGGACTTAGTATGTATCAGTTGGGGATTTCTATAGCCCCTTGACACATTGGTAGGTCTCCTGAGACAAACTAGACAAGGTTTTGGCCAAGGCCATTCCCATTTATGTAAACTTATTAGATAAGGCCTTGATGGTATGTTTATGATGTACACAATTATGAATTACCTAATTATTAGATTAGTTATTAATAATCCATGTGATTATTTGACTATTATAATATCCATGGTTAAGTTTTATTCTCATGCAATTATTTATACGAAATTATTTTATTTGATTTTATTCTTTCCATATTATGCTCAAGATTATTGTTTTAATGGAATTTGTTTTTTATTATTCACATTTCCGTATTTATTATGTTTATTTTTCATAGATTCCATTGTATTATTACCCTTACTGAGCATCTTAGTCCACCCATTTCTTATGTTTTATTTTCCCCCGGGATCCAAATATGTATATTATGATTGACATGTAGGGATAATATAGGATAATGGGGAGATTTACATGGAAGTTTATATGATGTTTTACATTTCAAGTTGTAATGTAAAACTTATGTTTTTATTTATTTTCACAAATCTAATAAATGATTCAATCCTTTGGGATTTTAATATTGTATCTATGCCAACGTAATAAAGTAAGACACCAGCTAGGCTACTGGGGTTGGGGTCTTTAAAGTTGGTATCAGATCATGTTTAGTAGAAAATTTGGTAACTAGATTTATGAAATCCTAGATCTGTGAACATAAACCTAATATAGACTTTGAGGATAACTATAGGAGGACATCCAAAACATACCAGGTTTATCATATTTTCTACGCATAAATTTTTCAATTTATGCAAATTATTTCATTAGTTTTAGGATTATGAATTATGTTTAAAAATGACATGATCTAATCTAGTGTATTTCATTATTTAGAAGTGGCACTGCATAGAAGGATTGGTAACCTCACCAATTCACATGATCTAAAGAGTAATATGGATCAAATATTTTATGGTCTTATGCCAATATTTTGAAGGGAACAAGTCTCCTATACATTCTCATTATATGAGTACATAGTATCATGCACTAAAGAGAAAATGAAATAATTATCTAAGTATTATGACTTTGGAGGTAAGAACAATAACAAGAGTATATCTATAAAAATTTTAGATAAAGTAAATAGGAGAAAGAAATATTTTCAAACATTTGATAATTGTGGGAAAAAACACCCTGGTACTTGATTAAAAGGAATGGGAGTTTGCCACATGTGTGGAGAGAAAGGACACCATGCTTGTTATTGAAAGGGTGATAAAAATGTTTTCAATGTACAATGCTTCAATTTCAAAGATATGGGACACTACGCAAATCAATGTCTCAAGTGTCAAAGTAATATAACCTAAAATAAGATAATAGATGATGGTAAATCTTATGCTTCTACCACAGATAAAGAGGAATGATTAATATACCTATGTTTGGATTCAATAGATATGTTATTTGAGCATTTCATCAATAATTACCTAGTTATAAGAGTCATTATATATATAATTATTTTACTATAGTACTTCTTATTTAAGGAATTGGAAGCATGTGATGAATAAATCTTTCAATCAAGACTAGTGATTCTATTGTAAGATGGTATTCTTGAAAACACATGAATTAGGAAAGATAACCCTAAATATTTTCTCATTGTTAAGTTAATAATAAATAAATATTTATGTGATAGTATTTGTTACTATGAATTCAGTTAGTGATTGGATGGTTTATGTTATGCTAGAATTATTAGCTGTTTGAATTTAAGTAATATATTCAACAGCCTAAGATTTTACTCTTGGAATCATGCATGTTTTTGTAATGGATTGAAAGATATTGTGGTATTCATATATTTAATATGATACAACATGAGATACAATATTTTTGTAAATATTATATTAAGTTGATTTTGGAAATTTAGTATCCTTCCTTCTAGATTTTTCGTCTTTGAATTTGGATAAATATATTTTGGATAATTCTTAAGGAAACTAATTATGCAATGGATTATGTTGAACTTTAGATAATATTTTTTAAGTTTTAAGTATGTTTCTAATATTGGATAACCTATGCTAACCATTTTGGTTTTAGTAAAAAAATTCAGGCTGAAGTGATGACTTGTGGATCTCAGGATTCATAAAAGTTCTTCAGGCATGAAAATTTGTCTTGAATATCCATCTCTAGATTTAAGAATAAAGTTAATATGGATCGAAGAACAACCAAATGATGAGATTATTACTATTACATGGAAATAAATGAAGAAATTTTACTTTATAAAGTTCTTATCTATATAGTAAAAGAATCCCTCAACTGTAGGAAAATTATTTTGGAATAAAAATATTATTTGTTTACTTTTCTTACTAAGAAAACAATGGTCTTTTAACTAATAACAAATTTATAGTGTTTTTATGGTATAATTTCTAATGAAAATGTTATCTATCACTCTACATCAGAACACGATAGTTATATTTCTTTTCCATTCCCATGCTTTCACTTCCCACTAATGTTCTCCTTCCTAGTTTTGTGTTGACCATCACATTTTATTTTCCTCACATGTTACAGGAATTTTTATTATTCTTGTTGACGATGTGGGGTTTCCACAAGGGTAATTTAAAATGATAACTCTATGATTACGAATCACAAGTTTAAATTAAAATGATGTAATTTATTAAAGGTGTGGAGAATGTAACACCCCAAGATTTGTGGTATTTCTATTTTCAAATTTAAATTCTTCAATTGCTTATAATCTTAAAAAAATTATTAAATATTATTATTTAATTGTAATAGTTATCACTTAGCTATTGGAGTTGAGGGAATGAGTGAGATTAAGTATATTTTGAAAGTATATTTTAAATATCTTTATAAAATTAATTCCTTTGGGACCAATTAATTTGAAATAAAAATAAAAACCAATTGAACATAAAGGATGTTTTTTTTATGAAAAACGTATTTTTATGACCATAATGTAATTTCAACTTAATAAATTAAATTAATCCCTATTATTTAAATATCTGAATGAAATTTATGTGTATGATATTCAAAACAAATGTTTTTTTAATTCTACCAATAATTTTGAAAGGCTTAATATAATAATAAATCCAATTTTAAGAATAAAAGGGTATATTTTCTAAAAGACAATTTTATCACCTTTAAATGGTTCACTTGTTTTAAATAAAAATTTTGATACTTTTAAAACTTATTTTTCAAAAGAAATATTTTTAAAATCAAAATTTCAAAATTATCTTAGGAAGAATTTTTTGTATTTTTCATAAAATATTAATTTCCCAATAAATAGTGAAAAAATACCAATTTTTATAAATTTATCAATTTTGTTATATTAAATATCTATTTATAATTTCAATTTGATCTCAATCTAATGTAAATACCCGGAATTTCCATGTAATTTTTTTCAATTAAATGGAAATTTTACGGGTCCACAAAATCTAACGGCGCGCGATTCAGAGGCCCAGAGTGCCCAGAATGATCCGTCAAAGTTTTTGTTAAGCTTAAGATAATGCGCGTAAGCAGTTTTCCTGAAAATGTGTAATAACTCTTAAATGGTAACTCATATTAGAAATTTGAGGGCACCGTTGCACTCAGGATGGCGAGTTTACCCTTGGCGTGACTTAAGATTAGTCGGTGCGGGCCTCCTGTGAGGAAACCCAAAAATGGCATAATTGTAAATAAAATAATTAAATAAATTATTTTATTTTTCAAATGCTTATAACTCAAAAACGGTAACTCAGATTAAAAAATTTGATACCATAGCTGAACTCGTGAGTGTATGCTTTCTTTAACCAGATACTAACTTTGGCTGGCACGGGCCACCAGAGAAAGTTAGTTTATTGGCCGCAAATAAAATAATTAAGTGACAATTATTTTATTGTAAAATTCATAACTTCAAAACGGTAACTCGGATTAAAAATAAGAGAGTATTGCTGGGTTTGTTGGGGCGTGTTTCACCTAGGAAGATCCTAACCTCGACCGGTGCGAGTCAAGGGTGACAAATAATATTTTTCCGAACATTTTTTCGGGTATGTTTAGTAAACGCGGGAGAAGCGTTTTGTATCTTTTGAACTGGTGCTCGGAATTGAAATTTGATGGCACCGTTGAACTCACAGCACCAGTATTTGCTTAAGGAGACTTTCACCTCAATGGCAGTTGGTCGAGAGTAAAAGTTAGATTTTGGGTTTTTATAAAAAAAATTAATAAAATAAAGTGAGCTAAGAATTTATTTTATATTTAGCTGCCATGTGGAGGTTGGGTGGTTAAAACCTCTTCAAGGGAGTTGGAGGTGGGGCCACTGCACCTTAACCTCCAATGAGAGGTAATGGTGGTGGGGCCCACCCGAACTCAACCTCCCATGTGAGGATAAATGAGGTGGGGATCACACGCGGCTTAACACCCCTATTAATGGGAGGAGAGGAAAACCTCTCAACTCCCCTCATTAATGAGGGGGGAGCCTCTTTGAATCCTCCCATTAATTAAATCCAACGCACCTCTTAAATTTTGCCAGCGTAACTTAATTGTCTTGCTCCTTTTAATTTTAAGTAACTGTGTTGTTGGAATTTTGGAAGGTTCCTAATAAATGAGGCGTCATAAATTCCAACGATCGTTACCAACCTCCCTCCCTCTCCTATTTAAAGGAATCTTGGGGGGAGGTTTTGGGACAGCTTCACCAAGCGACGAAACGCTGGCAAAGTGATGCGACGCCCAACACTTGGAAGATTACACCCTCTCCAATGAAGAATGAAGAAAGCCAACCTTCTTCGACTTCTTCCTCAGACACCTACCGACGTGGAGCATCATCAATGAGTCGACGCAACTCGGGTTTGGAAGTGCCTAGCGGACGCGACGAACGACGATCCTCTACGTCTTCATCTCCGACTCCGTCAACGAACGACGTCCACCCTTTTGCGCCAACGTCAACAAACTACGAGCAAGGTAGGGGGTTTATTGCTTGATATTATTATACCCTTTTCTTATCTTCTTCATCGGATAAAAAGGTATTGTTGAGGATGTGTGATTGATCATATACTTTTCTTGATGAGCCAGATGATGCCTCCCTAAATGTGGAGGGTGCGGGCCAACCTAACATGGCCTCACACCCTCTGTCAGTTTTCTTCTTTGTGGTGATCTTCGAAGAGGCAACGAGGCGACGAAGGTGGCAATGACAAAGGTCGTGCTCCCCACGGCCTCCACGAACTGCACCGCCCATGCAGCACACCGGTGTTCCCGGCCGAACATCTCCAGCTCGCGCCAGCCCGAGGTGTGCCGAACCGGCATGCCCAGCCTCCACCGGTCATGGGACCTCATGTTGCCCGCACACCACACTGGCCTACCTATGCCCCACTGGCCTCCACGCGCGCTCCCCGCACACCCCGCGTCCTGCCTGCGCGTTGCACGCATGCCCTGCGGCCTGCCCGTGCGCTGCCCGCACGCCATTTCGGTATGTCTGCGCCCTGTCGGCACCCTCCAGCCTATCTGGGCCCTCTCGGCACCCTGAATCCTACCCACACGCTGCCCGGCGCCTCGCCGGCCTACCCGCGCGTTGCCCGCGCCCCGCACGGCCTGCCTGCGCCCCGGCTTCCGGCCAAACCGGTCGAATCGCGCCGGCCACCCGAGCTGGCCCGCGGCGTCCTTCATGGCATCGCTGGCTGAACTGGATCAGCCTTCCGGGCCGAGTCGCCCGATCTGTGCCCCTCGCGGCACTGGCCGAACTGTCCCCCGGCCTCTAGGCCGAGCCACCTACGCGGCGACCACCAGGCCAAATCGCCCCCATAGTCCGCTGGGCCGGGCCCAGCGGACCGGGCCAAAACAAGCGGGCTGACCAGCCCAATGGGCCGGCTCATACCCAACAGGTCTGACTGGTTTGTCCCAGACCGGTTCGGCCCAGACGGTTTTGGGCCGAGTCGGTCTGACCATGTCGGATCGGACTCGGGCCCACCACCGACCCCTGTACTTTCTTTTGGCCATATCTTTGGCACCAGACGTCTGTTTGACAAACTGCCAACGGCGCTGTCATTCATAGAATGTGACGGTCCCTTTGAGATTACCCCAATGGAGTTCAGAGTATATTTGAGATACGTTTAGGTTGGATCGTACACAAATTCAATAGGGCCCTTGGGACTAAAAGGCTAATAACTCACAGATTGGGCGTCCGATCGACGCGCCGTCTGTTGTGTTAAGACCCCAATGATGAGGCAGAATTTTGAGATATATATTTGTGGGACTTTGTGGAAATTGACGTATTGACTCTTGGCTTGAGAAGAAGACCCTTCCGAAATCAATCACTCTTGTAGAAACTCTAGAGATGGCTGTACTCCGACAACTGTTCCTGGATCCTGTGTGGGTGTGACAGCTCCGACTTCTGTTCCTAGATCCTGTGAGGGTCCGACCGAATAGCTAGTTCGTGATCCTCTGTGGGTCCGACAGCTTATCTAGTCCTAGATCCTGTGTGGGTTCGACAGCTCCAACTACTGTTCCTGCATCCTGTGTGGGTCTGACAGTTCCAACTGCTGGTCCTGGATCCTGTGTGGGTCCGACAGCTTAGATGAATTAGTGACTACATCTGATCATCTCTATCACTCTACAAAAGTTGTATACCTGTGTGAGCTGAGTTAGTGAAATAAGTGTTTTCCTCATGATTGAGATGTGTTACTTGATAACTTAGGTATATGTATGGGCATATACCTAAGTAATGGATATCTGTTGATTTCTTACTTTGTGGTTTATCCTTGTTGGATTTTGTGAGACCTTGAGGGTCTTGGGGTCCCTACTGAGTATTGTTATACTCACCCCTACACAAGCTATTCCCGCACCTCGTTGTATTGGTTACAGATGACGGACAGTGCTGATTGTGGATCAGAGTAGCAGGACTGGACAGTACCCAGAGGTGGACGTTACGACGAGTCGGTACATGGAGGATACTAACAGACATGGAGTGATGAGGAGTCTATCTGTACCTACCCATCAGGTAGGAATCCTCATAGGACGACCGAGTAGCTTCTTTACCTATTCTTAAGTTGTACTTGTTATTCAGTTTTACTTGAACTTTCCCGCAGGTCTTGTATTTCTGGCCCCTTTTACTTTTCAGCACTCCTATGTATACAGTTTTTCTTAGTGTTTTACTTCCAACTCATAATCTGTTGTGTGTGTTTACACTTTACAAAGGCAATTCCTTCCCACTTTTAGGGATTTTTGTCTTTGGTGCTAGTCGCCAGCCCATGGCCTATTGAAGTCGGGCTTAGGGTAGTCATGGTACGGGCCCTGGGGGATGGGTCGTGAAAAATTAGTATTAGAGGAGTCGGTTCTACCACAGAACTTAGGACTCTGATATTTATTTTCTGTGAAGCAATATTGTAAAGAGTACTTATTGTGATTTTCAGTCCAAGGAGTCCAGTGTTGGTGCGGCAGCTGATGTATCCATACACAAGTACCATGACTTCGGATTTCCGACTCAGTGCACAAAAACACTGATTGCGAGTGTGTTTTCAAGAGTTTTCTTTGTGAACTCTTTGATTCAGCTTTCCAGGTATAACTTATTAGTCGTGGAACACCTATTCCTTATCAAGATGCCACTGCATAGACAGCTAGCTAGGGTTCCTGAGATATTACATGATTATGGCCCACCGAATGACGAGGCTCCAGTACAGGGCCCTCTTACTATGTTGGCACCATCGGGGGGTGTACTAGCAGCACCACCACCCATAGGGCAGTAGATACCACCCGCCACACTGGCATATGATGCACGCCAACAGAGCGCGATCGTACGAGTTCCAACAATAGTGGCCTCTGAGGTTTTGATGCGAGATAGATTCACACACAGTTGAGGGATGGCTGGAGGAGATTGCTAGAGTTTTCTGTCTAGTTGAGACACTGGTAGAGTATACGGTGATTTTAGTAACCAGCCCTTTTAGTGAGTGACCATGAGGATGGTCCTCTTAGTGACGAGGCCTCGGTACGTGGACCATTACTCAAGATAGTACCTTTGGGTAGGGTGTCAGCTATATCACCGCCTATTGGTCAGCAGTTGCAACCGGCGGTACCGGTAGAGGGCACTTGTAGGATTAATGCCTTACATGTGTTTTAGAATTAGATACCCCTCAGGTTCTGAGGCGAGCCTGACTCACAGGTGGCTGAGGACTGGCTTGAGGAGGTGGCTGAGATTTCCCTAGAACTTCTACAGCTTCGGCAGGACGACATGTCGGTAGCTGAGTATTCCACGAGGCATACCCAATATTTCCTGGTACTCGATGAATATGGTACGATCAGTGCTTCAGGGCTCGAACTTCTGAGTGAGGTGAGTTTAAAGGACATCTGATCCAGCACAATTCCTCTACACATTCCTACTTATGTTAGGATCCTTGAGAGAACCTTTGTAGTTGAATGTTCTTTGGCTGAGAGGATACAGCTAGTGAATGTTAGCAGTGGGAAAGAAGGAAATCGGCTCCAGTATCAGATACTTGATCATGTAAAAATGATTTGGGAAGAGGAAGTGTTAAGGACAGATGAATCTACAGAGAAGTAGACGTGGAAGGAGAGATAGGAGTGCATTATGAAGTGGTGTGAATTTCGACATGTTACAATCACCCCCTTATGTGGAACCCGCCAGGCTCAGGGAGCTAGAGGACAGTGGAAGATAGTAGCTATATGAGGTCAAGGAGTGCGACCCAAAGGCACTGGGAATGATTTGAGGTACAGTCTATGTCTACTACTAACTGACGTAACAATAGACATAGGTACCAATCATTCCTTCCTTCCATGAATCTTGTCCAAGACCTAGAGTTTCTAGTTAAACCGTTAACTTGACCCTCATGTTTGGAGATACCTTTGGGTGGAGACTCGATAATCACACTTTTGCTGATGGTGTGATCTAACCCTTTAGGTGAGAGTTTCAGTTGGAACCTCTTATTGGAAGCGTCGAGGCCTTACGACGTCAGTTTGGGTTTGGACTTGACATCCACAGTTCACACTCAGATTGAATGTATTAGGAAAAAAGGTTGTGTTTTATCTACAATGTTGGGATGGGGTTTTCCTTGGTCGGTGAAATGGAAAACCCAGGTAGAAAATTATGGACTCATGCATAAGAGGGTGAAGTCGATCACTCATGAGCCGGCCAGACTTACCTTTATGTCAGACTTCTCTGGAGTTGCAGCACCACTATCAGCTTTGGCGAAGAAGGGGCAACCCTTCATGTGGTCAGAGAGATGTCAGCAGAGCTTTCAAGAGCAGAGGCAGAGGCTGACTAGTGCCCCAATCTTGAGGCTTCTAGAGGAAGGCCTAGGGTACATAGTTTATTGCGACACATCAGGGACCGGACTCGGATGTGTCCCGATGTAGGAGAGAGAATTGATCGCATATGGTTCTCGGTAGCTGAGACAGAACGAGCACAACTATGCTACCCATGACCTGGAGTTAGAAGAAGTGGTCTTCACCTTGAATATGTGGTGACACTATCTTATGGGCGAACATTTTACCATATACTCTAATCACAAGAGTCTCAGGTATATCTTCTCTCAGAAGGACATAAACTTGAGATAGATACATTGGCTTGAGTTACTCCAGGACTATGACTTTGAGATAGTCTATACTCTTGGGAAGGGGAAAGTTGTAGTAAAGGCACTCAGTTGGAGATCTGGTATACAGCTGCTAGGTGAGGCGACATAGTAGCTGGATGATTTACAGATATCCTTTTTGTATAGAGATGGAGCAGCCTTCCTTCAGTCTCTTACAATCACTCCCCCACTTATTCAGCGAGTCAGGGATGCGCAGTGTGGGGACACTGAATGTGAGATATGACGTGCTCAGATATCCACAGGACAAGCACCTGATGGATTTTTTGAAGGTGGGGAGCATGCCATCCTCTTCAGAGGATGTACAATGGTGACAGTGACACTTCAAGAGGAAGTGTTGAGGGATTTTCACACATCCCCTCTAGCGGTAAATCCAGGAGTGGAAAAGATGTACCAGGACCTTTGACGACAGTAGTGGTGGCCAGGTATGAAGAAGGCAGTAGCGGATTTTGTCTCTCGATGCCTCACTTTTCAGCAAGTGAAGGTAGAGCATCAGGTACCAACAGGCTTGGTTCAGACTTTAGAGGCCCCAAAGTGGAAGAGGGATGATATATCCATGGACTTCATGATGGGTCTTCCATGTACATCTAGGGAACATGAATATATTTGGGTGATCGTCAACCGAATCACCAAGTCGGCCCACTTCCTACTGGCCAGAGATGGTACGAGCTACCATGGAGAAGTTTTAGGTCATCCAGGAGCGAATGAAGATTGTACAAAGTAGACAGAATTCATATGCTGACAGGAGACAGAGACCTCTGGAGTTTGAGGATGGAAACCACGTCTTTCTATGGGTCTCAACTCGAAAAGGTATATGGAGATTTGGACGAGGAGGCAAGTTATATCTGAGATTCATCGGACATTTTCATGTCCTCAACAGAGTTGGTGAGGTGGTATACCACTTAGCTCTTCCACCATAGTTGAACTCGGTGCATGACATCTTCCATGTATCCTAGCTGAGGAGATACATGCATGACCCTTCCCACATAATCGACCATGGGGATATGGACGTTGACAATGGGGAACTTTTACGGAGGTTCCAGTAGAGATTGAGTATCGACAGGAGTGGTTCCTTCATGGATAGTTGATACCTCTGGTGAGCGTTCTCTGGAAGCACGGGAACCTCCAGGAGAGCACATGGGGAGCGGGAGGCTCAGATGCGTGCTCAGTACCCCCACGTGTTCCCTTAGTTCTGAGTTGTGGATTATGGGGATGTAGATCCCTGAGGTGGGGAGAATGTAAAGACTCATAATTTCCATATAATTTTTTTTTAATTAAATGGGAATTTTATGGGTCCGTGAAATCTAACGGTGTGCAATTTTGAGGCCCGGAGTCCCCGGAATGATCTTTCGAAGTTTTTGTTAAGCTTAAGTTAACGTGCGTAAGCAGTTTTCCTGAAAAAGTGGAATAACTCTTAAATAGTAACTCAGATCAAAAATATGAGGGCACCGCTGCGCTCAGGATGGCGGTTTTACCCTTAGCGCGACTTAAGATTAGTCGGTGCGGGCCTCCTGTGAGGAAACCCAAAAAAGGCATAATCATAAATAAAATAATTAAAAAAATTATTTTATTTTTTAAATGCTTATAACTCACAAACGGTAACTTGGATTAAAAATATGAGACCACCGTTGAACTTGTGACTATATGATTTCTTTAAGTAGATACTAACTTTGGCAAGCGCGGGCCACCAGAAAAAGTTAGTTTTTGGCCGCAAATAAAATAATTAAGTGAAAATTATTTTATTGTAAAATTCATAACATCTAAATGGTAACTCAGATTAAAAATATGAGAGTACTGTTGGGTTCATTGGGGTGTTTTTTATCAAGGCAGATCCTAACCTCAACCGGCATGAGTCAAGGGTGATTGATAATATTTTTCCAAACTTTTTTTCAGGTACGTTTAGTAAACGCGCGAGCGGCATTTTGTAATTTTTTAACCAGTGCACGGAATTGAAATCTGAGAGCATCGTTGAACTCGCAGCACCGATATTCGCTTAAGGATACTTTCATCTCAACGGCAGTTGGTCGAGAGTAAAAGTTAGATTTTTGGTTTTTATAAAAAAAATTAATAAAATAAAGTGAGCTAACACTTTATTTTATTTTTAGCCACCGTGTGGAGGTTGGGTGGTTAAAACCTCCTCAAGGGAATTGGAGGTTGGGCCACCGCACCTTAACCTCCCATGAGAGGTTATGGTGGTGGGGTCCACCTGAACTCAACCACCCATGTGAGGATAAATGAGGTGTGGACCACACGGGGCTTAACTACCCTATTAATGGGAGGAGAGGAAAACCTCTCAACTCCCCTCATTAATAAGGGGGGGAGCCTCTTGGAATCCTCCCATTAATTAATTCCAACACACCTCTTAAATTTCGCCAGCATAACTTAATTGGCTTGGTCCTTTTAATTTTAAGAAATCACGTCGTTGGAATTTAGGAAGGTTCCTAATAAATTAACCATCATAAATTCCAATGATTGTTACCTAGCTCCCTCTCTCTCCTATTTAAAGGAAGCTTGGGGGGAGGTTTTGGGACGGCTTCACCAAGCGACGAAATGCTGGCAAAGTGACGTGATGCCCAACACTTGGAAGATTACGCCCTCTCCAATGAAGAACGAAGAACGCTCACCTTTTTTGACTTCTTCCTCGGACACCTACCAACATCGAGCGTCATCAACGAGCCAACGAAACTCGGGTTTGGAAGTGCTTGGCGGACCCGATGAATGACGATCCTCTACGTCTTCCATAACTTCATCAATGAACGACTTCTGCCTTTTTACGCCAACGTCAACCAACTACGAGCAAGGTAGGGGGTTTATTGCTTGATATTATTATACCCTTTTCTTATCTTTTTCATCGGATAAAAAGGGATTTTTTAGGACATATTATTTATCATCTACTTTTCTTGATGAGCCAAATGATCCCTCCCTAAATGTAGAGGGTGCGGGCCAACCTACCATGGCCTGACACCCTCCGTCGGTTTTCTTCCTTATGGTGATATTCGAAGCGGAAATGAGGCGACGAAGGCAGCAACAACAAATGAGACAATCCCCATGGCCTCTGCGAACAGCACCGCCCCCACAGCACACTGGTGTTCCTGGCTGAACATCGTCGGCCCGCGTCGGCCCGAGCCGCGCTGAACAGGCCTGCCCGACTGCCACCGGCCGCCATCCCGCGCACTGCCCACGCCCCGTCGGACTCCCTGCGCCCCGCCGGCCTCCCCGAACGCCCCGCGGCCTGCCCGTGCGCTGCCCGCGCCTCCTGCCCGCCAACTTGTGCCCTATGGCCTGCACGAGCCCTGCCAACGCCCTACGGCCTACCCACGTGCTGCCCGGCGCCCTTCCGGCGTACCCGCGCGCTGCACGTGCCCTGCACGGCCTGCCCGCGCCCTGGCTTCCAGCTGAACTGGCCGAGCCACGCCAGCCGCTCGAGCCGACCCGCGGTATCCTTTGCGACGTCGCTGGACAAACCGACTCAGCCTTCTGAGCCAAGTCACCTGAGTCGCGCCCCTCGCGGTGCTAGCTGAACTGGCCCCCGGCCTCCGGGCCGAGCCGCCTACGCGGTGACCACTGGGCCAAATCGCCCCCGCGGTCCTCTGGGTTTGGCCTAGCAGACCAGGCCAAACCGAGCGGGCTGACCCACCCAACGGGCCGGGTCAGACCCAGACTGGGTCGGCCTAGACTGGTTTGGGCCGAGTCGGTCCCACCGGGTCAGACCGGACCCAGACCCACTACCAACCCCTGTACTTTCTTTTGGCCATATCTTTAGCACCGGACATCTGTTTGATGAACCGTCAGCGGCACTGGCATTCTTGGAATGCGAAGGTCCTTTTGAGATTATCCCACTGGAGTTTGGGGTATATTTGTGATGCGGTCAGGTTGAATCGTACATGAATCTAACCAGTCCCCCGGGACTAAAAGGCTAATAACTCACAGACTGGGCGTCTGATCGACGCGTCGTCTGGTGCGTTGAGACCCCTATGATGAGGCGGACATTGGAGATACATCTTTGTGGGAATTTGTGGCAGTTGATGTATCGACTCTTGGCTTGAGGAGGAGACCCTTCTGGAATCAAGCACGCTTGTAGAAACTCCGTGGTTGGTTGCACTCTGACGACACTTCCTAGATCCTGTGTGGGTCCGACAGCTCTGACTTCTATTCCTGGATCCTGTGTGGGTCCGACAGAATAGATGGTCCTGGATCCTATGTGGTTTTGATAGCTTAGCTGGTCTTGGATCTTGTGTGGGTTCGACTGCTCCGACTACTGTTCATGGATCCTGTGTGGGTCCGACAGTTCCAACTGCTGGTCCTGGATCCTATGTGGTTCTGATAGCTTAGATGAATCAGTGACTACATCTGATCATCTCTATCACTCTAAAAAAGTTGTATACTTGTGTGAGATGAGTCAGTGACATCTGTGTTTTCCTCATGATTGAGATGGGTTACACGATAACTTAGGTATATGTATGGGCATATACCTAAATAATGGTTATCTGTTAATTTCTTAGATTGTGGTTTATGCTTGTTGAATTTTGTGAGACCTTGAGGGTCTCTGGGTACCTACTGAGTATCATTATACTCACCCCTACACGGGCTATGCCCGCACCTCATTTTTTTGGTTGCAGACGACAGACAACACTGACTGAGGATCAGAGTAGCAGGACCGGACAGTACCCGGAGGTGGACCTTACGACGAGTCGGTACACGGAGGAGACTGACGGGCGTGGAGTGATGAGGAGGTTATCGGTACTTTCCCTTCAGGTAGGAATCCTTGGAGGATGACCCAGTTTCTACTTTACCTTTTCTTCAGTTGTACTTGTACTTTCCTGTTGGGATTGTATTTCCTGCCCCTTTTACTTTTCAGCACTCCTTTGTATACAGTTTTTCTTAGTGTTTCACTTCCAGCTCGTACTCTTTTGTGTGTGTTTATACTTTACAAAGGCAACATCTTCCCACTTTTAGGTATTTTTTCCTTTGGTGCTAGTCGTCAGCCCCTGGCCTATAGAAGGCGGGCTTGGGGTAGTCACGTCACGGGCCCCAGGGGACGGGTCATGACATGTATTTTAAATAATATTTAATTATAAATAATCTATTTTATTTTATTTTATTTTAATCATCATCATACCTTATTTTTGTATAAGTACATTTTTGGGATTAAAAATACATTTTTCAATAATAGTATTTTCATTGAATTTTGCAGGATTAATTTAAAATTAAATTCTTCAAATTCTGTGTTTTTATATTTAAAAATGGATTCCTTGTTTGGATTCATAGTTTCAAAATTTGTTAAATTCTTACCATTTATTTTTTGTCAATCTGAATAGTAACCTTGGAAAATTTTGCTACCACAATAAAGGGTAAATTGGATAATTTAGGTTAAAAATAAAATAATATGAACCAGAAAATTAATCTAAAACATTCCAAAATATTATTTTATGATTTATATTCCACCCCTAACACCTAAGTTTTAAATTTTAGTTATTTAATGGACACTTATACATGAAAATGACTTTGATATTATTTAAATTTAGGAAAATCAAAAAATATGACATTCATATTTTTATTGAATATAATATTTTTAATATGGTGTTATACAAAAGATATCTAAAACTATAGATATTATTTTTAAATATAAAAAATTTATCTAAATCATAGTATTTTATTTATAATTGTTGATTAAGAAATAATTACCCTAAATAATTATACAATGATGATGCGGTAATTATTTTATTAATAAAACGATAAAATAAATGATGATTTTTAATTTAAAGTTAAATTTATCATATTTATAGAATTATTTTCATAAATTGGATTCTGTTTTTTAAATCTATACATCAAAAAATGGTTAGGGTGAATTTTTACTATTTTTCTAAAATAGTTGATTTTTTTTTTGAATAGTGAAATACAGTAATTTAAGGTATTTAACATTATAAGTAGAAAAATGAATTTTTGAGCCATGGTTGATTTATGGATGAGTAAATAACCCATTGGTTTAGAATCAAGTTATCTAATTACTGTATTTAGTCATGGTAATCAACACTATTGATATTCTTGAGCCAAAATAATAAACTAATGAATAAAATAGTCAAAAAACACCCCTCTCCTCCCCTATAAATATCACCCCACTTTTCCTAAAACCTTATAAGATTTGAATCTTGATTATATTATTCCCAATTACTCTCAAAAACCTCTTCCCCACTATATGGTCTTTTTCTTCACTAAAATACCATTTCCAAGTACCTTGAGGAGGTTCTTAAGGAGACGAAACCCAAGAGGTAAAACTCTCCCTCATTCTCTTTTAATTTATTTTATTTTTTTATTATTCCTTCACCTACCTTATCCAAAGTGTGAGGGTAAATTCAGTATCATTAATATAGTGTAATTTTATTATTTTAATGTTTTATTAGTCATCGGTTCTATTCTCTGGTCCTTTTATTCTAAAAATAAAAACATCATCTGTGAGGTGTTGATTCACATCCTTCCTGGATGACGAGTTTTCATTTTTAATTACAACATTCAATTCTAGTAAGAAAAACATTATTATTGTTTAATAATATTTTAATAAGATATTATAAGTTATATCATTTTCATTAGCCAATATATAAACATTATATTAAATAAAATGACACAAGTACTTGATGGTTGTAAAACCCTCCAAAATAAATTAATACATTTTCATCAACATTTTATTTAATGAATCATACTCATACCATATAAAAAATCATATATGATACAATTTAAAATTATGAAAGTTCATTAATACTATATAATTTCACTTCGGGAGAAGTTATTCACATTTGACAAGAATTCCCATATTTATACTTAAGGGAACATACCATAAAACCGTGAAACCAACACACCTGGAACAAAACAATTAAACATTATAACCCATTTAAATGGCAATAAATGACCAAAATAAAATTATAATAAATAAAATATATGTTTAATATGTTCTATGTTAATTAAATAATGAATATAATTTTATTTTTCATCACATTAACTATAAGGGAAGAATGCTTTCGGACATAAGGTAAGGGTTTTCCCATCTCAGTTTTATTTCTGAGAGCTATGCCTTATTCACCACTTATTTATCATTTGTGGTGTATTTATACTGACCTTTGATATATCATTTCATTTATATCTTTATCCTCATGGTATTAATTTTTTTATTTGATGATCATTAATTTTTATGGGGCATACGGTTTGACTGTTTTCATAGTCGTAACGGAATTATTAACCTAATTTCCATTCTTTGGGTTAAACATTTACTCCAATGATTTTGTCATTATAGTATTATGTGTCAAATAAATTTTTTATTTTCTTAAGTTTTATTTACACTTTTATCATGTGTATTTATAGATAATACAAATAATTTATTCGTTTGGTTAATTCTCAAACATTCTTTTAAAAATGATCTTTTAAATGTTTTTTTTCAAAATTAAAATGAGAGGATTTTCTAGGTTTCATAATTCCCTATTATTTTTAGAAATCCTTTTCAATATTACAAGGTTCTTTTAAAATAATTTTTTTTATTTTATAATTGCACGTCTTTTTAAATAAATGATTCTAAAGTAAAAAGGGTCTTTCTCCCAAGAAATTTTCAATAATTTTGTTAGATTATTTTCATCTATGTCAAAACCCTCTATTAAATCTTATGATTAATTGAGGTTTATATCTTATGATACCATATACCGTATTTTATTGAATGGTTTTTGATCATTTTGACTGGGGATTTACTATCTTGATACAATTCACCATATTACTCTGGATAGTTTATGATTATGTTTACTGATTTGGGAAATTATTTACATTTCATATTCTAGTTTCAATATTAATTTATATGTTGATTAAGTTTCAACCCTTTAATATGAAGAATTAATTTCACTTAGTAAGTTCCAATAAGGGCTTGTTATAGCCCCTCAATGCATCGGTAGGTCTCATGAGATGAACTATACTAAGTGTTGGCTGAGGCCTTACCCATTTATATATACTTCTTGGATGAGGCCTTGATGGTTTGTTTATGATGTCCTACATTATGAATTCCATAATTATGAGATTATTTATTGATAATCCATGTGATCATTATACTAGTATAATATCTTTGGTTAATTTCATTCTCATGTTATTATTTATATGGAATTATTTGATCAGCTTTTATTCCTTCCATATTATGCTCAAGATTATGTTTTAATGGCATGTGTTTTTAGTTATTCACCATACCTTATTGTTTATATTTATTTATGATAGATTATTCTATATTATTACCCTTACTGAGCATCATATCTCACCCCTTTCTTATGTTTTATTTTCCCCCAATATGAAAATATGTATATTATGATTGACATGTAGGGATAATTTAGGAGAATAGATACGTTTACAATATATTTTATATGTTTTTTTTCAATTTTAAGTTTTAATGTAAAACTAATTTTTGTATCTAGTTTTGAAAATATATTCAAATATTCGATCATTTTGAATTAGAATCCTATATCTATGTTAATGAAATAAAGTAAGAAACCATCTCTGGGCTACTGGGGTCAGGTTCTTTACAAGAATAATAAATTATTCCTTTGAAAATATGTAAAAAAATATGATGATAAAATTAAATATTATATATTTTTATTTTAAAATAAGAAATTATAACATTGTCATGAATAAATAATATAATCATGGAGGAGAAATACCTTGTTAGAGAGGATGGGAATTATTCTTTACAATGTAATACTTTCATGAGAAAACAATTTATCAAGAAAGAATCTTAGAACTAACATTTTCATTTTTCCTAAAGAAAAAGATAAATTATCATAAAATAAATTATTTGGTTGGAAGAAACCAAAAATATTATAAATAAGTTTATGAAGAAGCATTATAAATCAAATAAAAAATATTTTAGTTTACTAAATACCTTACATTATTGGTATCTATTGAATAGAAATCCCATGAAACATAAAACTTGATATGAATTTTTAAATTCTATTAATTTCATGAAATTACCATAAAATCATACATATATAATTATATACACAATACAATATAAAAAGGTGGTGAATATAGCATATGTTTCAAATAAATAAAATTGAGACGGGAAACCCTTACATTTTTTTAACATTTGAATCAAAATGTATTTAAAGATAGGAAATTAAATATAAAATTGAATATCATGAAAAATAGTGAATCATTAAATATTATTTTGAATGGTTAGCATATACACCATATGAAATAAAATTTGTTCATAATATAAAACATGTCTTAATGAAGGTAATTTGAGATGAAAAACTCTTACTTTAACTCTCAACTTCAATGAATGAACTTTAACCTACTATTTAATTAATATAATTATCTTTATAACTTATCTAAAACCCTTATTCAACACTATTAACTTTTCTAAAAATTTAATTATAATTATTCATTATACCTTTATTAGTTAGATATTATTTATTTTTATCATCTGATGTCAGTGGTTGTGATTGTTTCATGCATGATTTAAAATGTCGATTTTGATACCTATTATTTGATAAAAAGTTCATCATTACAAGATTATATAAGGTACTATAATATATTTTTATAATTATTCATAAGGTTCTAATTTTATTCAATGATAATTTTAGTGACGATTTGTGAAGATGAAATTGGTGACGAGCTTGTTTCAGTAATTTTGACAAAAAAAGTTCATATATTAATGAAAAGTTAAATATTAATATTGACTTTTAAGAGACTTATTCATTTAATAAAAATAATCTTAATTAATTAAATACATTATTATAATAATTCAATTCAAATGATTATGAAAAATTAACTATTTCACTCTATGGAGGCAGTAGTATGCAAGTACACATGAACGACATTTTCATTTTCCATAGATTAGAAAGAATTTAGAAATTGATTAATATTTTAATTATATTAATAATATTACAAATATAACATTTATTCATTAAATAACCCATTTTAATTGTCCATGTAGGGTTGTGATAAAAACTACAACATGTTGTTTATGGAAGCGATAGTCCGTATGTAACATGAATGACATTTCCATTTTTATAAGGAAAGGGGAAAGGAATATAATGGTTATTTCATAAATATAAAAAAATTTAAGTATATTAATAATTCTTATTTAATTCTATTATAATATTTAAAATATATTTAATAATTTTATAAAGAAGAATAAATGGAAGAATGGCAATAGAGGAGAAAATACTTACGTAGAATAATTCGATTTCTTCATAGAAATCAGATTGATTTAGAATTGATTTTGGAAATATATATAGAACATAAGTAAAATAATTTATGGTAAGATTATTTTTAAATTAAATGAGTCATATTGGATTAGATAATTTTAATTTTTGGTGTGGTGTTGTAGTGGTGGTGGGAGGCTCCATTAATAAGGGAAGGGAATTACATTTTTGTAAATATTAATAAATTTATATTTAAAGAATATCTTTTTCAAAAGAAGGTGGATCCTAAAGTTGAAAATAATGGAAAGGGGTCAGTCTTGGTTGATCCACCTCTCTTCCACACAAATAAAGGATTTTTTTTGTCATGTTTATTCATTTTATCATTAGTTTAACTTTTTACATTAATTTATTTTTACCACGGTAACTATTTTCTTAACCTTGGTAAATTATTATTATGAAAAAAATGACATTATCCTTATTAACTAATTTTGATATACTAATTCCAAATATTAAAATCATTTTATAAAATTAAATTTATAAAATAGATAAAAAATATTTAAAAACAATAAATATATAAACCATACAAACATTTTTTTAATAGTAAATAGGTTCCTAAATTTCAATTATATGTTTCTAAATTAAACAAAATATTTTAATTGTATAATTTTAATTTTTAAATATATATTTTATTAGGAAATATATTTCATAAATTTTTAAGTCATTATTATATCCTACTGACATAATAAGAGTCACAGTATTTTTAAAAGAGGTTTTTTGTATTATTCACCAAAAAAATCTTTTCAGAAAAAAACCAAAATTCATCGTGATATAATATTACTATAATTAATAAAAAAATAAAGTTTATTTTTTCAAATTATAATTATAAAATATATTAATTTAACATTTAAATAAGAACATCTAATATAATTAAAAAAAAATCTAGGAAAAAGAATTTTGAAATATTAATTGTTATTATTCTTATTTACGATAAATTACTAATTAAATTAATGTTAATATGTAATGTCCCAACCCAGGTGACACTATAAAAAGTTCCCTAAGTTGGATCACCACATGACCTTAGAAGCGCCTCACCATACGCCAGAGGCTTCCAACTAGCAGTGAGGTTCTAGTGAGATACATGGGAAGACTCTACCCTATTTACTAGAGTGAGACAATAGCAGAAAACAAGATAAATAATAACTGAGTAGTAAAAATAAATATCCAAAAACATAAATGTATCATAAAATCGATCCTAAACTTGGTACATTCCCATAACTAAATACAAAAAACATTCCATTTTCTACTGGTTTCAAGTGTTATTACAAAATCCAAAATAATACACTGAAGAAAACCCCCAAAAGAGGTCACAACATCACATCTAGTTCATCCAGCCATGATCCATCCCTAATACAACATCATCCATCTAAAATAGGTCATTTTACCTTATCCTGAACTATAACCATGAAGTCTACTATAGTAACCAATAGAATCTATAGTAGTGTGAGAGTAAAACTCAGTAGGCCACCACCAACATTGTCTGCAAAATATCTAGTATAATACAGTGTATGTATAATTATAAGTAAATAATGGAAATGTATGAAAATAAGATAGGTTTCATCTTTAAGAATTATCTAAATAGCCCTAAGGTATACCAAGTTCCACAATAATACTATGAAGGGTTAACCACTTTGTATCATAAGAGAATTCATCATACCATATACCTTGGAGCCTCAGTCCAGGTACCCAAAATATGGTGTGGACTTCCATGACTAACACCCATTCCTAATGTAGACCATCATGACCAACATCATTTCCATGGTGTGGAATTCCATGACCAACATCATTACCATGGGTTGTAACACCGTGACCAACACCCATTACTGATGTGGAACATCATGATTGACATTTATACCTCATTATGGACCTCCATGACCAACACCCATAACCACTTCATCTATAATCATTCCCATGATCCGACATGTTTGGACCCTTTTATCACATAACATGTTAAACACAATTATAATTAGTTTGATCTCATAAACCCTTAAATTCTCCATTCAATAACCCAATTTTTGTGCTCAAGGGAGTGGGACACTCCATGGGTGGCCCTTGGTATGGTTTACTCATCATCAAAAGATCCAATGAGATCTGTGATAGATCTAATAAATCATTCAGACACCCAATTTATCATTTCATCCAAAGTAATTAAATTAAAATCAGATGTTCACAACCACATGAACATGGATAAACAATAAGACTATGGGATATAACTTATAGATAACCTACCTCAATATCATGTACAAGTTCTTACTCAACCGTAGCCCTTGATTTAAACTCAAAAAACTGTCAAATCCTAAACATAGAATCTACTACAAAATAAGGTTTTAGAGGATTTAAAAGGATAATAAACATTATACCATGTTTTTTCCATAAAATGGAAGAAATGGGATTGATAGACTCACAGGAAGCTTTGATTCTCAACCAACGACACTTCAAATGGATAAGGATCGAAGAAGATTGATCATTAAGAATCTTAGGAAGATTTGGTACATAAAATATCCTTATGGAGGAGGAAAGTGTAGAAAACATTAGGTAATAAACCTTAAATTATGATGGGGGTAATCTTAAATTCCTGTTTTAAAAATTAGGTGCACAGTTTGGATGCGTGGTTTTCGAAACCATGCAGTACCCTCTATCCAAGAGGGGGCATGGGTCGCACAATTTTCTAGGGAGCTTGCATGGTTTTTCAAACCATGTAGAGGTCATGAATCTATCTCTACCCAAGCCCACATGGGTTCTTGGATCCATGGTTTTTCACCCATACACCCTCCCCCTACAGGCTATATGGTTAAGGTGCACAATTAATACTAACTGTTTTCCAACCATGATCCCTACAAAAGATGGACTCTTCTCACCCTTTTTCCATTCCCCAAACCCTCATAACACCCCCATGACCCCTTAATCTCATGAAAAATTTTATTAACCATTATAAATGGAGTTAACTCAAAATTTAAACAATATCATAATTCCTAGAAAGCTCATTATTTTACAACCTACCCACCTTATAATAGATCATCCTCGAGCTTCTCTATCAAACATCACTAGGTCTTAAAGGTAAAAAGATCGTGCCACTGGGACTGTATATCTACCTCCCTCTCCCAGGTTTCCTTCTAAAATAATCCTTTTTAATATCCCCAACCCTGGTGCCACTAAATCAATGCCTCAGGTCATGTCGTCACATGACCTTAAACGCGCCTCCCCGTACGCCAGAGGTTGCTGACTAGTAGTGAGGGTATAATAGGTCATGTGGGAAGACTATACCCTATATACTATAGTAATCCAAATAAATTCACAATATAAATATTGGAAACAATAGGAAACAACCAAAAACATTCATAGCCAAACATCTCCTAAATTTGGTGCAAACCACAAGCAACAGTAAATATGTCATGTAATAATACAATGACAACTGAACAAAACAAAAAAAAATACAAACAGAGAAATCCCCAAAATTCTCCTGACTCTAAGTATGGAACCTCATCCATTTATGTCCCATTTACAACTCAACTCCCTAGAATAAGGAACTTTCCCTTATCCTAACCTACAAGCATGAAATCTGTTTAGGTATCTAATGGTGGCCTAAGTAAGGTGTGATTACAACTTAGTAGGCTACCACCAACAATGTCTAAAAATATTCAGTCTAATATATAGTGAATGAAAGTATAAATAAATTACAATAAAATCAAAGAAAATTTGGGGGCCACTAGTTAACAATCTCTACTTAGATATACTAACCATGGTTCTAATTCATTATGTCTCTTTTATTACTAAGTCATCATCAATCACACAGGGTTCATGGAATACATCATTTTCATAAGAGAATAAGTAAGTCCCTAACTCACTAGGGATAACATATCACATCATCATAATATCCTCACCTTGAATCCTCAGTTTGGGTGGAATGCAACCGTTAAGGGAATAGAGCTTTGTCCCCTTCCCTAACTCGTGCATTGTGGGTTGAGTTAGAGAATCAATCCAACTCGACCCGTGGGAGTAGCCTCAGTCCTTTATCCTACACCTCAAGAAATTTTCACATGATTTTCAATCCACTCACCACACACAAACCATATCACAACCAATTCATACAACAATCATAATCCTTAACAATCAATATGGTAAATCATATTGTGCCATAACCCATTAACACATTTTCCTTTATATCACTTAGTCCATATAGCTCCATTTCTCATTCTCAAGCCTAGATCACTAATCATATTCAATAATCCCCTTATTTCAACCCATTATACATATTCATAAATTCTATTATGAAATTCCCTTCAACATATTTTCCCATTTTACATGCCATTATCAATTTAACATATTCACTGTTTCACATGCACTAACTCCCTTAGGCATATTGAACATAACGCGTAAGCCTCATACTCTAACCAAAATTAACCAATACTTTATTTTGACTTCCATTAAGAATATCACATACTCAACAAGGGCCATACATGATCACACAACAACGTAGAACTTACTTATCTAATTCTTGGTCTTAAAGGTATTGGTGCACCCCATGGGTGGCCTTAAAAGGGTCAAATCATCCTCAATGTGTCCCTTGGGGGATATGAGGGTTTTTAATCATAATTTATAAATTCATTATACCAAATACCATCAAAGGATAAAAATCACAAAAAGGGGTAACCAAGAAATAAACCCAAGCATGCACAAATATCAAATGAATCTATGGGATATAACTTATAGACCACCTACCTTGAATCCATTGACAAAAGATCCCTCAATCGAAGGCTTAGATCCTGATTCAACCAAACCATGAAGACTAAACCTACAAATCAACATAAAATGGTTTTAGATCTTCATAAGGAGATGGGAGAGAGATGCAAACCCTAATCAAGAAGAATAAGCAAGTAGGAGATTAGACTTACCTAGATCATTGATTCAAAACTGACGACACTCCAAACAACAAAGAGATGAGGGAGAATCACCCTTGGAAGATATTGGGAGATATGACTCAAAACTAGGGTTTTAATGGGGAAGAAAGGAGGAAATCCTCAGTTGGGGTTGAAAATCCCATAATGGCATTTTTGTAAATTTCTCAACTTTAATGGGATGCATGGTTTACCCGCACGGTTTTCCAAATCGTGCCCAAACTGTGTGAGAGATACTGTCCCAAAATCACCCCTTCGAATAGTTTTTTATAAATTCTGCATGGTTAGATTAACCATGCAATAACCATGAGAAAACCTTTGTCCAAGGCTAGATGTTTACCTGGGATGATCTGCACGCTTTTCACTAATTGTGCGCAAACCGGGCAATAAGCCCCAAAATTCCTTTTTCCTCCTCTTTCATGCCTCGAGCCCCCTAACACCCCCAAGTGATCTAGTGAACTTCGGGAAACACTTATTTGAAAAAATTAAAGGACTTAAACTGAAAAAAAACATTAAGAAAAAACCCAAATCTTACAACCTTCCCACCTTAGGATAGCTCGTCTGCGAGCTGCTCTTCCTGAGCATCGTAGGGTTTCCGAAACAAAGAGAAAAATCCACTGGACCCGCCTATCTCATTTTCGCTCCCAAGTTTCTTTATGAATTTTTCCATGCTACCATAAAACACTAACCAAAGGTAAAATGTTTCCTTGTAGGACCTTCTCACTATAATCCACTCTACGAACCTGATGCTCCTTAAAAGACGTATCTATCTCAAGCTCAACATCATCAATTTTTATTACATGAGATGGATAATGTTGATACTACCTGAGTTTTGAAACATGAAAAATTTTATGCATCCCGCTATACCATTTTGGAAGATCCAATCGGTAAGCCACCAGTATAACCCTCTCTATGATCTCAAACGGCCCCACATACTTGGGCTCCAACTTTCCCTACTTCTGGATTCCACAGTGAACCAACCATGGAGACACCCTAAGAAACACACTATCACCCACTATAAACTCAATAGATCTATGATGCTAATATGCATATGACTTCTGTCTGCTCTATGTTGTTTCCATATGCTTCTTGAATCAACCAAACATTCTCATACATTTCTTGCATGAGACTTGATCCTAACAGCTCAGACTACCTAACTTCTAACTAACACAATGGAGGTCTACACGGCCTTCCATAGGTTCCTAGAAAGGTTCCATAAAAAATGTATCCTAAAAACTATTGATGTAAGAAAACTAAAAATGTGGAAAGTGATTTTCCCATGAACCACTGAAATCTAGAACACAGGATCTCAACATGTCCTCCAATACCTGAATTGTATGCTCTGACTGATCGTCTATCTAAGGGTGATAAGACATACTAAAAAACACTTGGGTACCAAGTTCATTATATATAACCTTACATAATCATGATATGAAATGTGGATCACGATCCTAAACTATGGTTCTCGGCACACCATGCAGCCGCACTATCTATCAAACATGCAACTCACCCAACAAATCAACTGTGTAGGTTTCCTTGATAAGTAAGAAATGAGTTACTTTAGTAAATCAATCCACAATGACCCATATTGCGTCATTATTTTCATGCTTCCTCAAAAGACCCACCACCAAGTCTATCGTCACATCATTCCACTTCCATTCTGGAATGGGAAATTACTATAACAACCCACCTATATGTTGATACACAGCCTTCACCTGCTGATAGGTAGGGCATCATGACACAAAACCTAAAACCTATTTCTTAATTCCCGGTCACCAATATTACTGAAAAATTTAAAGATACATATTAGTCAAGACAAGACGTACTGCCCACTTTGATTCATGTAACTCGCGCATAAACTCTTCGCACACACCAGTCAGTACCACAACACGGCCCTAAACATAGAAAACTCCCTCAGTACCAACATCCCAACTAGAATTTGACTCCCCACCTTTAATACTTTCCTTCATAGCCAAAAACTCAGGATCCTCTAGCTTACTCTCCTTGACCCAGCTCAAAAGTGTATACTCAGTCGCTATATATGAAAGGGTTATTTGTTTGTTCTCATTATGCACCTCCAGCTGCATATCGGCAAACAAATCCATCATCTTCTACTCAAATTTGGATTCCTATACCACTTGATTCTGATTCTTCTTGCTCATAGCATCTGCAACACTATTTCCTTTTCCCAATGTGTAGACCAAATTGAAATCGAAGGATTGTAATTACTCTATCCACCTTCACTACTGAAGATTAAAATCCCACTGATAGAAATTTTACTTAAGACTTTTATGATCAGTAAACACCGTGAACCACTCTCCCAACAAGTAAGGCCTCTAACACTTTAACTCATAAACCACAGTAGCTATCTCGGGGTCATGGGTAGGATAATTTCTTTCATGAGGCCTCAACTATCTTTACCCATAAGCTACAACCTGATCATTTTTCATTAACACTACCCTAAGTCCAACACTGGAAGAAACACAGAACAAGGTGTACTTCTTACTAGGTTCAGGTAAGATCGGAATCCGTGCAGTAGTCAACCAATTATTCAATTCTTGAAAGGCTATTTCACACACCTCTGAAAACTCAAACTTAATACCATTCTTGGTTAAGATTGAGAGTGGTGCTTCTAAATGGGAGAAATCCCTAATTAACCTATGGTAATAATCGTCCAAACCCAGAAAACTCCGAACATCAGAAACATTCTTGGGATTCTCCCAAGAAACCACAACCTTTACCTTCTCTGGATCCACTGATACACTTGACTCAGAAATGATGTGTCCCGTGAAATGTACTTTATCAATACAGAACTAACATTTTTGATGGATTGTCATAAATCCTATGCTCTCTTAGTGTACTCAAGACGATGTTAAGATGTTTGTCATGATCATTAAGAGTTCATGAGTACACCAATATGTCACCAACAAAGACAACCATGAACTGATCTAGATAAGGGTGAAATATCTGATTCATTAGCACCATAAACATAGTTGGCACATTGGTTATCCCAAAAGATGTCACCAAAAATTCATACAGCTCGCACCTGCTTTGGAAATATTTATGTGGTATGTCAGAAGGTATCACCCTCAATTGAGGGTATCTCAATCTCAAATCAATCTTAGAGAACACTAAGCCACCCATAAGTTGTTCAAATAGTTACTCAATTATGGTAATATGGTATTGGTTCTTAAACATAATCTGATTAAACTTCTTGCAATCAACACAAAACCTCAACGACCCATCAACCTTATTAGAAAATATCACGGGTGATCCCCATGGCGACGTACTAGGTCAAATGAATCCCTTTTTCTCCAAATCTTCCAGCTGAACCTCCATTTCATGGATTTCTTCCGACTCTATTGTATATAACACCTGATATTTTTATGAGAAATGTTTTGTTTTTATGTTATATACATCATAAAAGGAATCTTTCACTACACACAATACTATCTTGGCTTGCTTTACACGCAATCGTGACCTTCCTCGATAGCTTGTGTCGTACGCAATACCGTGTTTCACTATACAACGATATGCTATTAAAATATTCTTAAAACTAGCTATTATGAATAGTAATACCCACTTTCTGAAATTTTATAAATTTTATATTTCAAAATGGACTTTATTTTTGTATTAGTAATATCGAAATTATCCTAGGGTGAAATTTTGGTATTTTTATGAAAACTTTCAATTTTTGATGAATAGTGAAAACACTGGGTTACTATATAAAAACCGACTTTTTATTTAAATAATTATTTATTTTATTTTTATTTTATGTGAAAATTGATACATAATACCTATATAAGTTCAATTTAATTCATTGGAGTCATTTTATAATAATTTTAGACATATAAAAATTTTATTGAACTTTTCACCGTCTTTTACCCACCTCCGAGGAGAATTTGGAAATTCACATAAAACATAATTTTACCGCTTCTCTGAGTGGAATTTTGAAAATCCAAGAGACACGGTTAATATCAATTAGTAAAATGTAGTTCAATAAGTTAAAAATAATTTTTGGTAAATAGTAACTTTTTACTTTTTTTTACCACGGTAAAAGTAAATAGGGTAATTAAGGGTAAAAATGATATTATTATTACCCTAAAACATGTCCTAATTCTATTGGATAATTGTAATTCGACCAAAAACAACCTTAGGAATAAATTATTACCATTTAGTCCCACTTGGATTAGATTAGGACATTTATTATTAATTTATTTAAAGAAGGGTGAAAATAGTTAAAATCAAAGTTTAATAACTAAAACTTTTTTAATATAGGGTTATACATAAGATAATTTCGACTATAAATATTCATTATAAATATAAAAAGATTTCCTACATAATTTTATTTTATTTGTAATTTTTAGACATTAAATATGTTAATTTATTTTTGACACAATGATGATGCAGTAATTACCTTATTTATGAAATATTAACATAATTGATGTTATAAATACCCAAATAAATGTAATTTGAGACTTTTTATGAATTAAACTAATTTTATAGGTTAATATGACATATTAGTATTTATTTAATTAACTTTTTTCGAACTAATCATTATGTTATGAATTTCACAAAAATTAAGTACCAAATAGTGTCAAAATTGACATAAAATAGTTTTTAAAACAAATATTATATTATTAATTGTTATTTTATTCTTAAAAATCTAAGGTTCGGACAAATGACTTGAATAAGGTTATATATATTAATAATTAACAACTTGGGGTTATTTGGGCTTTTTATAGTAAGTTTATTAACCTTATAGTGTGAGAAAAAAAAGAAGACACGTTAAAAGTGAAATTATTTAACTTAAAGTTAAATCTAAATGATAAGGTTAAAATAGAAACCTAAACATGTCTAAATTCTATTGGATGAGAGGATTTATACCCATACCCAACTTATCTTCAAAATAAATTAATTTGGCGCTATTAAAAACCGAATATGACTTTATAATAAAATAATATTTTTAGTTTTTCCAAAGGTGCCCCTCTCCTCCCTTATAAAATGGCACCTCCTCCCTCTCTTCCTCACACCACTTTGAGACTTCATGCTCGGAAAAACCCTACCAATTTCTCTTCTACACTTCCCTATAAACATCCTAGAGGTCCTGTTCTTCTTCAAAGACCATCTTTAGTACCCTAAGAGGAGGTTAAGAAGTGGCGCTTCAAATAAGAGGTAATGTCTGATACCGATTCTTTCAACTTTATTTCTTATTATACTTCTTCTTATTTAGTTGTTTCATTATGAAGTAATAACATAAGTATCACTCATATACTGATATTTTATTACAAGTATGACACAACCCTATTTCACCATCTATCCATCCTACGGAAAACGAAATCACCGCGCGTGCGTACGTACGGAATACCGTCTCCACGCCGTGGTGTAATCTATTTTCTACCACCACCTTACTTGGATGGGTATAATGGTGTAAAGAATAACTATATATTATTATTTTAAAGTTATATATATTCTTAAATATTATACATACACTTCAATACAATTCCAAGATCATGGGAACGATATCATCGCTCGTGTGTACGTAAGGCCTACCGTCTCCACGATGTGATGCGACTCATTCTACATGATCTTCATTGAATAATGACTATATAAATGAATTTAATGAATAAATATTATATATATCACACTTATAACATTATGTAAATGATGTATCTATAACCTAAAAATAAGAATAAGAATTTATTCGACAAAACACGCATAAGAACAAAAGGCAATAAACACCTGAATAACAAGTAACAATGAAATATTACTAATAAGAAGCTAAGAATATGACCATATATGATATAATAACAATAATTATGATTCTGGAATAAGTCAATGACATTATTTAAATCATTATACATGAGGTTCAGACACTTACAAAGCAAATCGGACCTAAGGTAAGGGAAAATCTCGCAATCTCAATTTTTATCCGAGATTGTTTATCCTTCAGAATTTACTGGGGAATATTTATCTTCCACATCCATGTTTCCTCAATATGTAATATTATTTATATCCGCCTAAAATTTTTTAAATCCAATTTTACCCTTCGGTGTGTTTTTAGTAAAAGATATGAAAGGAATATTTTGTCGTTTTTCGTACGAGGTACTTTTTGACTTTTCTGGCAAAAGTATGAGAAGAATGTTTTTTTAACTTATACGGCATGGATGGATTTTTAGAACATTATTTCCATGAATATTCCTTTACAAGTTTTCAATTTTATTTTTAATCAACTTATTTTAGTTTAAAATTATATGACATGTTAAGAAAGGAAAAAAATTTGAAGTATAAAGGATATTTTCCTCAAGAATGGAGTTCAAGTGCTTTATCAAAATTATTGTACATCGAAGATAATATAGGGTTCTATTTATATCCCTATTTTTACATTTATTTGATTATGTTATGATGGAATTAATTTTATGATGTCCTTTTATCTTATATGGATTATGTTATGATGGCATGATGTTTAAGAATTCCATTTTTATTACATGGGTCATGCTATGATGTATGATTTATGATTTTGTGGAACATGTAAGAATGGTATAATTATGAGATGGGTGGGACCTATATCTCCCTATAATGCATTGGGTAAATATTTATATCTCATGAGATAGACATGGCTGGAACGGCAGGTAAATCTGGTTCAGTGAAACAGGACTGAAACAAGGAGTGAACTCGGTTCGAAAATGGACTTTGTCCGCTAAGATAGTATTAGAAATGAGTCTTGACTAATAAGAAATGATTCTCTATGATTATGTGTCTATGACACAAAGTTTCATGTTTTAAGTTATGATTATTGGGATTACATTTCACTACTATTATTTATCGAATGTTATGATATTATAATCTCTTTTGTAGGTTAAGATTTTCAAAATGTTATGTTATTATGAATATGATATGAATTATATTTCTTTTGTTTACCCTTACTGATCATTTGAGATAACCCTTTTGTATGTTTTCTTTCCCAAGGTCAGGAAGAAGGTTATTAAGTAGGATATTCCAAAAGGGACTTTAGATATGATGAAATAAATGGGAGACAATGTAGATGATTTATGAACCAGTTGTTTATGTTTCCCAGTTTCTAAAGACACTATACCAATATGGTCCTTTCATGGTTTTTTTGTATGTTTTAATAAGTGTGCTTCAATTTTGAATCAATAATAATGTATGTAAAGTGTGGGTCGTTATAGTTGGTATCAGATAAAGGGTATAGTCAAACTTTGGAAACTAGGATGTGAAAGCCTTAGTGAGAACCCTAAGGATAAGTCTAAGCATAGAACACAATCTTAGTGTTTTAGAAATGGCCATGAACAACCTATGATAAGACCTTACGTGTGAAATTTTTTCTTGATTATGTGGTTTTCCTATTATAATTAGTGTTTCTCACACTATTCTTCTTGGTTTTAGTCAATGACTGGAACCCGAAGGAACCGTGTTAATGCGAAATGCGACGGGCAATGCAATTATTGTCCCCCTGAGCAACCAAACGTTGTGGGAGCTGGAATGAAAAATCTTGTAGCCATGCTCACACAACTTTCTCAATCTATAAATCATTCAAGACTTCCAAACAAGCAAAGGAAGGATCAACATTCCGTTGAATCCTTTATGAGGCAGCGTCCACTTGCATTCAGCGGGTCTACTGATCCATTAGTTGCTGAACAATGGATCAGTACTACTGAAAATATATTTTTAGTTCTTCAATGCTCTGAACATGACAAAGTCATCTTAGCAGTATATCGTTTGGAAGGTGAAGCTGATAAATGGTGGAATCTTATCAAGAATACGAGTCCAAGAGATGAAATTTAGTCCATGGAATGGGATGAGTTCAAGAACTTATTTTTCAATAAGTACTTCCCTCGTATTCTTCGAACAAAGATGGAGAAGGAGTTTCTTGAACTGGAGAAAAAGGATGATGAATCTGTTGGTACCTACGAAGCAAATTTTACAAGTCTTTCAAGGTACGCTTCTGGGATTATTATCCAACCTGAGAGTAAGATCGATTGATTCTTTAGTGTCTTAAAACCAATTCTTCGAAGGGAGTTAGCCATAAGGGACTTCAATAGCTATGAGGAAATCGTTTGATGTTCTCTCAAGGTTGATATGGAGATTGGAGTAACCCATCAGTCATATGCGTTTGATAAGAAGAGGAAAATGGAATTCAAAGGAAAATCTAAAGAGCACACTGAAAAGAAGATGAGTTTTACCTTATGCTCAAAGTGTGGAAAGAAACATGGAGGGAGTTTTCTTAAAGGGACATGTAAATGTTTCAAATGTGGAAAGGAAGTTCCTCAGGAATTTTAATTCCGTAATGATGGGAAGAAGATGTCTAGGTATGGGAACAAAGAAAAGGCTACACATAGTGCACCTCCTACACTTCAATGTTACAAGTTCAAGGAAATGAGGCATTATTCCAATCAATGCCCTAATAAAAGGGTAGTTGATGATGAACGACGTAAACAAACTCTTAAGGCTAAAGACAAAGGAAAGTCACATGCAATTTCTATCAGCGATGTGGAGTATGAGAATGAAGTGGTGAAAGGTATACTTACCATCCACTATAAAGTAGAAAATGTTTTATTTGATTCTGGATCCACCCACTCTTTTATTTCTGAAGAATTTTCTAAGGTTATCGCTATTTTAACTCAACAATTAGATGTTGAGTTAGCTGTGACAACCCCTAATGGCACAACAGTCACATCAAAAGTTTACAATTCTTATCTAATTGAAGTTTGTGGAAAAGTGATTCCTGAAAATCTTGTGATCCTTCCTATAGTGGAATTTGATGTGATTCTTGGCATGGATTGGATTTCTTTATATGGAACTCATATCAATTTCCAAACAAGGGAAGTCACATTTCATATTCTAGATCAATCTATGATCGTCTATCGATGCAAGGATGAACATAACCTTCCAGTGGAAATTTCTTCCATATTATGGGTCTTGATTCCACTAAATAATGGTTATTTATCTCAAATGGTTGGAGAGAAACTCACGATTAATAATACACCCATTTTACCGGAGTTTGATGATGTCTTTCTGGAGGAATTGTCGGGTCTTCCACCAAATCGTGAAGTTGAGTTTTCAATAGAACTCGTACCAGGTGCTTTGCCTATTTCAAAGACACCTTATAGAATGGACCCAAATGAGTTGTAGGAATTGAAGAAGCAACTCCAAGAGAATCTTGATAAGGTATTCATACGCCCTAGTGCGTCACCTTGGGGAGCACCTGTTCTGTTTGTTAAGAAAAAAGATGGATCAATGAGACTCTGCATTGATTATCGAGAAATTAACAAGATCACTTTCAAGAAAAAATATCCTCTCCCATGCATTTATGACTTATTTGACCAACTACGCGGAGCTCAATACTTTTCCAAGATTGATCTTCATTCAGGGTATCATCAATTAAGGGTCAAAAGGGAGGATATACCAAAGGCATCTTTCCGTAAAAGGTATGGACACTATGAATTTATAGTGATTCCATTTGGTCTTACTAATGCCCCTGCTATCTTCATGGATCTAATGAATAGAGTCTTTAGATACTATCTTGATCATTTTTTGGTATTCTTTATAGATGATATTCTTGTCTATTCAAATAGCAAGGAAGAACATGAAGATCACTTTAGAATTGTGTTGAAGACCCTGAGAAAGGAGAAGCTTTATTCCAAATTTACCAAGTGTGAATTTTGGCTTCAAAAAGTTGCATTTTTGGGTCACATAATCTCAAAAGAGGGGATATTTGTGGATCCAGAAAAAAAAGAGGTTATCAAAAGATGGTCGAGACCAACAACAGTAACCGAGATCTGATGTTTTCTTGGTTTGGCTGGATATTATCGACGTTTTCTGAATGATTTTTCACGATTATCTAATCCACTCACCAGGTTGACTCGAAAAGGAGTTAAGTTCGTTTGGACGGAGGAGTGTGAAGAGAATTTCAAGGAGTTAAAAAGAAGGTTATCCAGTGCACATGTGCTCACACTACCTTGTAGTGGAGAAAGTTTTGTGATCTATAGTGATGCATCCAAGAAGGTATTGGGGTGTGTTCTCATGAAAATGGTATGGTGATAGCTTATGCCTCATGACAGTTGAAAATCCATGAGCAAAATTACCCAACTCATTATTTGGAGTTAGCTGCGGTAATGTTTGCATTAAATATTTGGAGGAATTATCTTTATGGAGAAAGGTGTGATATTTATACTGATCATAAAATTTTAAAGTATATTTTCACACAAAAGGAGATGAATATGAGCCAAAGAAGATGGTTGGATCTGATTAAGGATTACGACTGCTTAATTCATTACCACCCCGGGAAAGCAAACAAGGTGGCAGATGCATTAAGTCGACAAGACCATGATAGCTTATCCATGATGAGGATCACAAAAGATCCAATATTTATGGATTTACAAAGGATGGATCTTGGAATTATAATGGAAGGGGAAAAATATTATCTTTCTCAAATTAATGTTCAACCATCTATACATGTGAAGATTAAAGAGGCACAGAAAGAAGATGTAGAGTTACAAAGGAAGGTGAGAAATGTTCCTGAATTTAACCTTGATTGTGATGGGATAATAAGGTTCAGGAATCGGGCTTGTGTTCCTCCCATCCCAGAATTAAAGAAGGAGATTCTAGATGAGGCTCATAGTTCTTCATTATCTATTTATCCTAGAAGCACGAAGATATATAGGGACCTAAATGAGTACTTCTGGTGGGATGGCATGAAAAGAGATGTTTCTGAATATGTCTCCTGATGCTTGGTTTGTCAGCAAGTTAAAGATGAGAGGAAGAAGTCTAAGGGTATGTTACAACCATTACCCATACCTCAATGAAAATGGGAAAACATCACTATGGACTTTGTCACTGGACTTCCTAAAACATCCAAAGGCAATAATTATATCTGGGTCATAGTTGATCGTCTTACAAAGTCTGCACACTTCATTGCTATTAGAGAGGCTTTCTCTCTAAATCGGCTTGCCAGGGTATATGTAAAGGAAGTGGTAAGTTTGCATAGAGTACCACTTTCCATTATATCTGATCGGGATCCAAGGTTTACCTCAAAGTTCTGGTGAAGTCTTCAGTATACTCTGGATACAGAGTTGAGTTTCAGCACTTCTTATCATCCTCAGACAGACGGTCAGTCTGAGAGAAAAATTCAAACTCTAGAAGATATGTTAAGAGCTTGCTCTATGGATTTCAAAGGTGGTTGGGATCAACACCTACCTTTGGTGGAATTTTCTTATAATAATAGCTTTCACTCCAGTATTCAAATGGATCCTTATGAAGCTCTCTATGGAAATAAATGTCGAACTCCAACTTGTTGGGATGAAGTTGGGGAAAGAAAGATATTAGGACCTAATCTTGTTGATGAGACGGCAGAAAAGGTAAGATCTATTCAAGAACACATTAGAGCAGCTCAGAGTCGACAAAATTTATGTTGAAAACCGAAGAAAATACCTAGAGTTTGAAGTGGGTGATAAAGTGTTCTTAAGAATATCTCCTTGGAAGAGAGTAATGAGATTTGGAAAGAAGGGAAAGTTGAGCCCTAGGTATATCGGTCCTTCCGAAATACTGGATCATGTTGGGAAGGTAGCTTACCGATTGGTTCTTCCACCGAATCTCTCTCAAGTTCATGATATGTTCCATGTATCTCTCCTGAGAAAGTACATACCTGATCCTTCACATGTACTCAGCTCAGAATATGTACTGGTGGAGCAAGATCTTTCTTATGAAGAATAGCCGATAGAGAATTTGGATCGTAGTGAAAAAGTCCTACGGAACAAGACCACTCTCTTGGTGAAAGTTTTATGGAGGAACCACCAATTATAAGAAGCTACATGGGAGCTTTAGGATATGATGAGGGAGAGGTATCCTCATCTGTTTGTTACAAAGTGACGAATTTCAAGGGTGAAATTCATTTTAAGGGGGGTAGAATGTAACACCTGAGATTTTTATGAGAAATGTTTTTTTATGTTATATACATCATCAAAGGAATCTTTCAATACACACAACACTAGCTTGGCTTGCTTTACACGCAATCGCTACCTTCCTCGATAGCTTGCGTCGTACACAATACCGAGTTTCACTATACAACGATATGCTATTAAAATATTATTAAAACTAGCCATTATGAATATTAATACCCACTTTTTGAAATTATATAAATTTTATCTTTCAAAATGGACTTCATTTTTGGATTCGGAATATCGAAATTAGCCTAGGGTGAAATTTTGGTATTTTTCTGAAAACTTTCAATTTTTGATGAATAGTGAAAACAGTAGGTTACTATTTAAAAACCAACTTTTAATTTAAATAATTATTTATTTTATTTTTATTTTATGTGAAAATTGATACATAATACCTATATAAGTTCAATTTAATTCATTGAAGTCATTTTATAAAAATTTTAGACATATAAAAATTTTATTGAACTTTTCACCGTCTTTAACCCACCTCTTGGGAGAATTTGGAAATTCACATAAAACATAATTTTACCACTTCTGTGAGTGGAATTTCGAAAATCCGAGAGACATGGTTAATATCAAGGAGTAAAATGTGGTTCAATAAGATAAAAATAATTTTTGGTGAATAGTAACTTTTTACTTTTTTTACCACAGTTAAAAGTAAATAGGGTAATTAAGGGTAAAAATGATATTATTATTACCCTAAAACATGTCCTAATTCTATTTGATAAGTGTAATTAGACCAAAAAACAACCTTAGGAATAAAATATGACCATTTAGGTCCACTTGGATTAGATTAGGACATTTATTATTAATTTATTTAAAAAAAGGGTTAAAATAGTTAAAATCAAAGTTTAATAACTAAAACATTTTTAATATAGGGTTATACATAAGATAATTTCGACTATAAATATTCATTAGAACGCTAAAAATATTTCCTACATAATGGTATTTTATTTGTAATTTTTAGACATTAAATAAGTTAATTTATTTTTGACACAATGATGATGCAGTAATTACCTTATTAATGAAATATTAACATAATTAATGTTATAAATACCCAAATAAATGTAATTTGAGAGTTTTTATGAATTAAACAAATTTTATGGGTTAATATGACATATTATTATTGATTTAATTAACTTTTTTCGAACTAATCATGATGTTATAAGTTTCACAAAAATCAAGTACCAAATAGTGTCAAAATTGACATAAAATAGTTTTTAAAAACAATATTATATTATTAATTGTTATTTTATTCTTAAAAATCTAAGGTTCGTCCAAATGACTTGTATAAGGTTATATATATTAATAATAAACAACTTGGGGTTCTTTTGGCTTGTTATAGTAAGTTTATTAACCTTATAGTGTGAGAAAAAAAGAAGACACTGTAAAAGTGAAATTATTTAACTTAAAGTTAAATCTAAATGATAAGGTTAAAATAGAAACCTAAAATTGTATAAATTTTATTGGATGAGATTATTTCGACCCATACCCACCTTATCTTCAAAACAAATTAATTTGGAGCTATTAAAAACCGAGTATGACTTTATAATAAAATAATATTTTTAGTTTTTCCAAAGGTTCCCCTCTCCTCCCTTATAAAAGGGCACCTCCTCCCTCTCTTCCTCACACCACTTTGAGCCTTCAAGATCGGCCAACCCCTGCCAATTTCTCTTATCCACTTCCCTAGAAACATCCTAGAGGTCCTGGTCTTCTTAAAAGACCATATTTAGTACCCTAAGAGGAGGTTAAGAAGAGGCGCTTCAAAGAAGAGGTAATGTCTGTTACCGATTCTTTCAACTTTATTTCTTATTATACTTATTCTTATTTAGTTGTTACATTACGAAGTAATAACATCAGTATCAATAATATACTGATATGTTATTATAAGTATTAAACAACCCTATTTTACCATCTATCCATCCTACGTAAAACGAAATCACCGCGCGTGCGTACGTACGGAATACCGTCTCCACGCCGTGGTGTAATCTATTTTCCACCACCACCTTACTTGGATGGTTATAATGGTGTAAATAATAACTATATATTATTATTGTAAATTGATATTGATTCTTAAATAGTATACATACACTTCAATACAATTCCACGATCATGGGAAGGATATCATCGCTCGTGCGTACGTACGGCCTACCGTCTCCACAATGTGATACGACTCGTTCTACATGATCTTCATTGAATAATGACTATATAAATGAATTGAATGAATAAATATGATATATATTAAAATAATACCATTATGTAAATGAGGTATCTATAACCCAAAAATAATAATAAGAATTTATTTGACAAAACACGCATAAGAACAAAAAACAATAAACACCCGAATAACAAGTAATAATGAAATATTACTAATAAGAAGCTAAGAATATGACCATATATGATATCATAAAAATAAGTATGATTCTGGAATAAGTCAATGACATTATTTAAATCATTATACAGGAGGTTTGGACACTTACGAAGCAAATCGGGCCTAAAGTAAGGGAAAATCTCGCAATCTCAATTTTTATCCGAGATTGTTTATACTTCAGAATTTACTGGGGAATATTTATCATCCACATCCATGTTTCCTCAATATGTAATATTATTTATATCCTCCTACAATTTTTTAAATCCAATTTTACCCTTCGTTGAGTTTTTAGTAAATTATATGAAAGTAATCTTTTGTCGTTTTTTGTACGAGGTACTTTTTGACTTTTCCTTTCAAAGTACGAGAAGTGTGTTTTTTTTACTTATACTGCGTGAATGGATTTTTAGAACATCATTTCCATGAAGCATCATTTACAAGTTTTCAAGTTTATTTTTAATAAAATTCTTTTAGTTTAAAATTATATGACATGTTAAGAAAGGAAAATGTTTTTGAAGTAGAAAGGATATTTTCCTCAAGAATGGAGTTCAAGTGCTTTATCAAAATTATTTTCCATATAAGATAATATAGGGTTCTGTTTATATCCCTATTTTTACATTGATTTGATTATGTTATTATGGAATTAATTTTATGATGTCCTTTTATCTTATATGGGTTATGTTATGATGTCATGATGTTTAAGAACCCCATTTTTATTACATGGGTCGTGTTATGATGTATGATTTATGATCATGTGGCACACATAAGAATGGTATCATTATGAGATGGGTGGGACCTATATCTTCCTCCAATGCATTGGGTAAATATTTATATCTCATGAGATAGACATGGCTGGAATGGAAGGTTAATCTGGTTCAGTGAAAAAGGACTGAAACAAGGAGTGAACTCGGTTCAGAAATGGACTTTGTCCACTAAGATAGTCTTGGAAATGAGTCTTGACTAATAAGAAATGATTCTCTATGATTATGTGTGTATTCCAAAAAGTTTCATGTTTTAGGTTATGATTATTGGGATTACATTTCAATACTATGATTTATCGCATGTTATGATATTATGATATCTTTTGTAGGTTAAGATTTTCAAAATGTTATGTTCTTATGAATATGATATGAATTATATTTCTTTTGTTTACCCTTACTGTGCATTTGAGCTCACCCTTTTGTATGTTTTCTTTCCCCAGGTTAGGAAAAATGTTATTAAGTAGGATATGCCAAAAGGGACTCTAGATATGATGAAATAAATGGGAGACAATGTAGATGATTTATGAACTGGTTGTTTATGTTTCCCAGTTTCTAAAGACACTATACCTATACGGTCCTTTCATGGTTTTGTTATATGTTGTAATAAGTGTGCTTCAATTTTGAAGCAATAACAATGTATGTAAAGTGTGGGTAATTATACTAGTTATACCCCTAGTAGTAACTGATTGTAAACTCCACATCCCTTTTCCACAACAGTCCCAAAAAATCCTTAGGAAACAAATCCTAAAATTGATCAACCTGAGGAGGAAAGAAATTTTTCTCCACCTATCCATCATCCAGAATAAGGCATGACACTTGGTCTATGATTCCACCCAACTAATGACAAATTGTCCTTGTGCGGCCTGCTTGAACAGCCCAATCACCACGAAAGGCATAAGCGTATTCTTTAGGAGATGTGAACATTACTCTATTACAATAACAGTCGATATGGGTCCGATACAACACTAGCCAATCCATACCAAAAATCAATTCGAAACCTAACATCTCGAGGACAAAAAGGTTCCATAAGAAACAATTACCACCAACCTCTAAGTAAAGACCTCTACACTATCTGATATCCCCATCTCACACCCCCAATGGATTATCAATCAACATAACCCCATACGCTTGTTCCATGATTAGGCCCAAAAACCCATGAACTGTGAAGAGATAAAAGAGTGTGTGGAACCTATGTCAAATAAAGCATTAGTGAGTGTGGAAGATATAAGAATTGTACCTCAAATGGTGGAATGTTCAGCCTTTCCATCTCCAGGTGTTGACTAAACTGTGAGAAGATGGTCTACCCCTCTACCCTAGGATCAATCCTGAGTACCCAGCACAGCATTTCCCTACTAGTGTATATGATCACGTCCTAGAGTTCCACATCTACCACCTCTACTAGTACGTCCAGTGGATCTCCAACTAACTGCTTGGTTTGGGGTAATTGATCTCATACATGCACTCGATATCTGACTATTAATCCCATTCATGCCTGATTTACAAGGGTTCTTGAAGAACCTTTTTATATGTACCAACCTACCACAAGACTGGAACTCAACTAGTGTTCATGGAAAATGACCCTGCACATGCCCTGGCGTTCCACAATAATAGCAGAACACCTGATCACCACCCTGAGAAGCTTCCCCTCTCTTCTGACTATTTACTACACATTTTCCTTGTTAGAAACTTCCTAAATGATGCTTCCTTCCCTCGGAGACTATACCACATGTCTACCCAGTTGGTACCAAAATTCCACCTCCTGAAGCTCCCTTCAGGTTCCCTTTTGAGATAAGATCTTGGTCCACTGCCTATACAAACCTCTTCATACAAAATATGTTCACATGGGACCTATTCTCATGTCTAAACCCATCCTGGATGTGTTTTTCCATAGTCGCCTCATCTACAGCCATCATCGGGATGAATCATCATAATTCAGTTAAACGGCTAACATAATCCATCACTAACACAACCCCATAAGCCAAACTAATAAACTATGTAGCCTTCACCTACCTCAAGGTTTCTGGGTAGTAATTCTCTAGAAACTTTTCTTGGAAATCCTTCAATTCCATTCCTTTAGCCTACACCATCTGAACCATAATATCCCAGCAATTCTAGGCATTCCTTCTTAACATGAAGACTACTAACTTGACTCGTTTCTCAATAGGAGTCTATAGATAGTAAAGAATAGTCTAGATAGACTCTATCCAAAACTATACTACCTCTATCCCACACTCTCTGGTAAAGGTCATAGGGTACTGTAGTTGAAACTCCATGGTCAGCTCAAAAATACTCAGCGCAACCCACCCTGGGTCCAGATCCATCATCTATATAAAACTAGAAAGATTCCCATGGAACAACTCTTCCCTATTATCTTGAACCACCAGATACTCTTGTTATACTATTGGGGGAGCATTCTCAGTAATGTTCTCATGTTTCCCAACTGGCACACATATTTGTGGAGGCATTTCTATACAATTCCAAACACAAGCTTTAGAACACAAACCACAAAGCTTTCAAAAATATAAAGGAAGTATCTTTATTGGTCACCAAAGAATCATTTCACATACACCTCCCAGATAGTTATAATCATACCTGGCACACTACCCTCAACCATCCCCACCATGGTCAGGGCTAACACGAGGTAACTAACACACAAGACTACAATCCTTACCTTCTACACTCTGTCAAAAATATTCTCACATCACAACTTACTACAATAACATTTTATTTCACATACCACCCTTTGTCAAGTGTAATTATTTAATTACTATTTAACATTTTTCTCTCCTTTTAACCCATTTGTATTGTTTCATTAGGCACAATTTTCACCACTCTTAATAAATTCAAATTCATTCTACCCTCTATATCCCACACACCCATCCCATGTGTGTGTTTCTACTATGATGCATGCCACTTATATACCTAGGTACCTAGAATGATTCATGAATGTGAAGCCTTATGCGATTCATCCATGAGAAAAATATCAAAAAATTGTCACATCACACCACATGTGCATCCCCCAATTGTTAAATATCATCAAATGTAACAACACACAACAACAACAACTCCCTCCCCGTGTGAATTGGGTTTCCCCCTGTACTTGGGTTAGATACTCTCAAGAACGAGCTCATTAACAAGGCCCAACACTACCTTAATCTCTTTTCTATCATCACAAAATAGTAAGAAAGAGAAAATAACTCCTCTGATACCAATTTTTAATATCCCCAACTCAGGTGCCACTAAATCGGTGCCCCAATCTGGGTCATCAAATGACCTCAAGAGCACCTCCCCATACGCCAGAGGTTGCCGACTAGTAGTGAAGGTGTAATAGGTCATGTGGAAATACTATTACCTCTTTACTAGAGTAATCTACAACAAATCACAATATAAATATCGGAAACAATAATAAACCACCAATAACATGCATAACCAAACATCACCCAAATTGGGTACAAACCACAAGCAACTGTAAATATGTCATGTCATGCTACAATGCCAAGTGAACAAAACCCAAAATAAAGAAAAATAGAAAAATTCTCAAAACAGTCCTATCTCCAAGTCCTGAACCTCATTTATGCATGTCCTATGTCTGACTCAACTCCCTAGCATAGGTCCCTTGACCTTATCCTGACCTATAAGCATGAAATCTTCTCGAGTATCCAATGGTTTCTTGAGCAGGGTGTCAGTACAACTCAGTAGACCACCACCAATGGTGTCTAGAAATATCCAATCTAGAAGATAGTGAATGAAACTATAAATACATAACAAGTAAAGGAAATAAAAATCGGGGGCCACTAACAATCTCTACTTAGCTATACTAACCATGGTGCCAATTCATTATGTCTCTTTTATTAATAAGTCATCATCAATCACACAAGTTTCATGGAATAAATTATTTTCATAAGTTATTAAGTAAGTTTCTAACTCATTAGGGTTAACATATCACAACATCACAATATCCTCACCTCAAATCCTCAGTCGTTAGGGGAATAGAGCTTAATCCCTTTCCCTAACCTGTGCATTGTGGGTGGAGTTAGAGCATCAGTCCAACTCAAACCATGGGAGGAGACATAGTCCTTTATCCCACACCTCAAGACATGTGCACATTCTTATCCATCCATTCACCACACATAAACCATATCACAACCAATACATACAACAATCATAATCCATAACAATCAACATGGCAAATCATTCCATGACCCATTAACACATTTTCCAATACATCACTTAGTCAATTTATTCCCATTTCTAATTCTCAAGCCTATATCACTAAGAATATTCAATAATCCCCTTATGTAAAACCATTATAATTTTTGATAAATTCCCTTATGAAATTTCGTTCAACATATTTTCCCATTTTACATACCATTATCAATTTATCATTTTCACCATTTCGCATGCACTAACTCGCTTAGGAATATCGAAAATAACTCATAAGACTCGTACTCTAAAAATATTTAACCAATACCTCATTTGTACTTCCATTAAGAATATCACATAATCAACAAGGTATCTACATGATCACACAACAACCTAGAACTTACTTAGCTAATTCTAGATCCATAAGGTATCGGTGCACCCCATGGGTGACCTTAAAAGGGTCAAATCATCCCTGATGCATCCCTTGGGGACCATGAGGGTTTCCCAATCATCATTTAGACATTATTTATACCAAATCTCATAAAAGTATCAAAATCACAATAAGGGGTAATCAAGAAATAAACCCATGAATTCACAAATCTCAAATGAAACTATGAGATATAACTTGTAGACCACCTACCTTAAATCTATTGAAAAATGCTCCCACCATTGAAAACATAGATACTTATTTAACCAAACCTTGAATCCTCAACCTATAACTCACTTGAGAAAGTGGTTTTTAGATATTCGGAAGGATATGGAAGAAATATGAAAACCCTGATTGAGAAGAAGAAGAAAGGAGGATATTAGACTTACCCGGATCTTCAATTCACAATTTAGAGCACTCCAAACATCCTAGATATGAGGGATAATAACCCTTGTAAGCCCTTGGGAGCTTTATATAATCACTAGGGTTTCAAGGATAAATAAAATGGGGAAATCCCGAGTTGGGGTTAAAAATCACATGATGGCATTTTTGTAAATTTCTCAACTTTACTAGGTTGCACGGTTTACCCGCATGGTTTTCCAAACCGTACGCAAACCGTGTGAGAGATACTATTCCAAAATCACCCCTTCACACAGTTTCCTGGGAATTCCTCATGGTTAACTTAACTGATTGATAACTGTGTGAAATCGTTTGTCCAATGATTCATGGTTACCTAGGATGATCTGCATGGTTTTCAATAAGAGTGCACAAACTGTGCAACATGCCCAGAAATTTTTTTCCCTCCTCTTTTGTGTCCCAAACCTTCAAAACACCCCTAAGCCTTCTCCTGAGATTTGGGAAACACTTATTTGACCAAATAAATGAATTAAATTGAAACATAAACAAAAACATATCTTAAGAAAAATCATGGATCTTACTTCCTTGCTTCCATAGTAATCAGACTAAAGGAATAATATTGCCCCTGAAGAGTCTTCTCATATTGATCCACAACACAAACCGGATGCTCCTTAAAGGACGCATCATCTTCAACCTCAACATCATCAACATATACCGCATGATAAGGGTTTTTGTGATACTATCAAAGCATTGAAACATGAAAAACATCATGCATACCACTATACCACTGTGGAAGAGACAATCAGTATGCCACTGATCCAATCCTCTCCTCAATATCAAATGGTCCCACATACTAGGATTCCAAATTGACATATTTCCAAATATGATTGTGACCCAATCTCAGTAACACATGAATGAAAACATGGTCACCAACTATAAATTTGATATTTCGATGATGTAGATCATCATACCACTTTCGTATAATCTAGGACATATCCATATGCTTCTGAATCAACTGAACCCTCTCTGATGTCTCCTTCATGTGAATCGGTCTTAAAAAATTGATTCCCCTACTTCCATTAAATATAAAGGATATATACAATCCCTATCATAGGTCACCTTGTATGGTTCCATCTGAATAGTCACCTGATAACAATTTTTATAGGAAAACTCAACAAGTGCTAAGTGTTTATCCCAAGATCTACCAAAGTCTAAGATGAATTCCCTCAATATGTTCTCTAACACCTAGATAGTATACTCTGACTTCCCATCTATTTATAGGTGAAAAAATTTGATTAAATACACATGGTTACCAAGCACCTTTTTCAATCCTTTCTAGAAGTGTGAAGTAAAATTTGAATCCCAATCTGACAATATAGTCTGTGGTACACCATGTAAATATGTTATTTCCCAGACATAGAAGTGACCCAAATGGTCAACAATGAAAGTATCTCTAAACCTCCAAACTATTTTTTTTTTATTTTCAAATGATGATTTTAAAGGGTTAAGTGTAAACCCTAACAAATTCATACAAATGAAACCAAAAAGAAGTCATCCATATCAAGACTACAAGGATCTACCCATCCCTAGCGTCAAAATCATTATTTCAAGACTCCACCTTTTCATAGACACTCGGTAAGTTGTCTCGTGTAGGGTTGCATGGGCCTGGTACCAATGGCATAAGCCATATTCTCTCGTTCTTCCTAATCTGAAAAGCTATGCTCTAGTGAGAGTCTCCTTCTCTAAAACCTCATTTGGAGCTACCCTGGTAGTGAGACTGAAATTTTCCGCACAAAAATCAAAAAATACCAACTTCCAACATACAATTGAGATCAAAATCAAAAGTCCACTTCATAAAAAGAACATAATTAAAAACACTGATTATCGCATTACACCACATTCAAATTTCAAAACATTAAACCACTACATCAATAAACCTTTCCAACAAGATTCATCGACATCACCATCTAATGGTTGCCTTGTGCTACGAACCAATACCGGCCTACGCAGACTGCCCGAACTGAACACATCACATCCTCAGTCAACACCTCATAGCTCTTCACCATCACCATCGTCTTCACTGAATTCGACACTGTTTACACCATGAAAAAAAACTCTATGATAGGAAAACACCGGGCACATCATCTCCATCCAAAATCCACATCGGGGCCGAAAAACCAAGTTGTGTAGGTAGCCCCATCAACTTCCAAACCCCATCTCCTAAATCATATGAAGACCACTACTCCAGATCCACCTCGTAGAGGAGAAAATGGGCTTAAGGACGGGGTTGGGATTTGAAAGGATGATACCTCCGAGTAGAGATGAAACAAAAAGACAAAAACATGCAATCAAATCCAAGAACTCGACACCACAGCCATGCCAGATAAACCCTTTACTACTGCACTGCCAAACACAAAACCACATAGAGTTCCTCACTCCAGATCTGACCTAGAGAGGCATGTTGAACCTCAAGGATAGAGAGGTTAGGGGTGATCAGGGGTGTCAATAGAAATGACCATCGTCAAAAAAAACATCCCTTTGAAGAATTCCAGAAGAATTCATGACCACCAAAAAGTAGAGAAACTGAGCACAAATAATAAAATGAAGTAGGGGGGAGGAAGGGGGAGAAGGGGAGGAGAATCTCGGAAGAAATGCTGACCCTGAATGGAATGAAGGAAAGGAAGAAGGTAGAATAGGATAAGGGTATCAACAGATAAGGGGAAGGAAGGAGGAGAATAGTGCTTGGATGTGTCTCCAACCCCAAGAAAAGGGTTTCAGAAGGAAACCCTAGCAGTCCGAGAGTGGGAGAAGAGTATCTTCAGAGAAGGGAGTCATTGAAAGTCTCTCTAAACAACAAAAAATGATCTATCTTTTTCAATCTATCCATAATTACCCAAAATGTGTCATTATTCTAGGGTTTCCTTAAGATACCTACCACAAAATCGATGGTAACATCATCCCACTTCTATTCTAGAATGGGAAATGGATGAAACCAATCACCAGGCCACTAATTCTTGGCCTTTAATTATTGACAAGTGTAGCATCATGTCACAAAACCTACAATCTCCTTTTTTATTCTCTATCACCAATATTTCCTCCAAAGATATCAGTACATCTTGGTTAAACCAGGGTGCACTTCCCACTTTGAGGAATTAAACTCACAAATCATCTCTTCTTGGATACATGTAAGTACAAAAACATGACCATAAATGTGAATAATCTCATCTTCATCAATAGTATAATCAGAAGGTGGTTCCCTACCTTAAAAACTATATATTAAAGCCATAAATTATGAATCCTAATATTTCCTCCTCTTAACATTGTTAATAGGATAGGGATTAATAGACAAGGACATGAATATCATTATCTCATGCTTCTTCTAAACACCTAGATGCATCTCACCAAATAAATCCATTATCTTCCACTAAGAACTAGAATCCTAAACTTCCTAATTCTATTTCTTCAAACTCATAGGTAACACGGTTTTCCTTCCCAGTCATATAATCTAGATCAAAGTCAAAATACATCATGTAATCAACCCATATCCACTACCATAGATTCAAATAATGTCGGGAAAATATGACCTTAAGGCTATTATGTTCGGTATAAACAAAATACTTATTCCCAAAAGATAATGCGACCAACATTTGAAGGCATAAACCATTACATCCAACTCGTGAACATGTGTAGGATAGTTATATTCATGTGAACTCAACTGATGTAATAAATATTCCAAAACTTTATCTCCTTACATTAATACTACCCCAATTCCAATATCAGATGTGTCACAAAACAAAGTATACTTATTACTTGGATCAGATAATATCAATATCGATATAGTGGTAAAACTCTTATTTTGGTATTAAAAACCATTCTCATGAGCTTCAAACAACTCAAACCTTATACACTTCTTGGTAAATCCTAAGAGTGGTTCTTCTAAGAGAGAAAAGTCATTGATTAACCTCATGTAAAAACCTGTTAAACCTATAAATCTTTGAATATAAAATAAACATTATTGGGAATCTACTAAGATAAAAATTCTTGAACCTCCTCTATTTATATTGAAATACCTTCCTCTGATATAATGTGACCTAATAAATGTAACTTTTTAATATATAAGTGACACTTTGATTGCTTGGCGTATAGAATATAGTATCTCAGTGTAATCAAGACGATATCAAGATGTTGAGAGTGAACATAATGAGTTTGGAAGTACACCAAGATGCCATCTACAAAAACAACTAAAAACTAGTCTAGGTATTTTTAAAAGATTTAGTTCATCAAATCCCATAAACATAGTAGGAGCATTCTTCAACATGAATGACATTAAGATGAACTCGTACAAACTGTATCTTCTTCTAAACGTTTTTTGCGGTATATAAGAAGGTCCCACCCTCATCTAATGATACTTTGACCTCAAACCAATCTTAGAGAACGTGATAGAACCCCAAAAATGGTCAAATAAATTATCAACATGTGGAAGAGGATGCCTATTCTTAAATTTCATCGGATTTAACTTCCTATAATCAATACAAAATTGCAATGTTTCGTTATCCTTCTTTTGAAACAAAATAAGATAACCCCAAGGTGACATACTCGAATGGATAAATAATTTATCCTCCAACTCCTACATCTATATTTTAAGTTCCTAATGTTCTGTTGTTTCCATTTTATAAGGCGGGATAGAAACTGGATCTTCTCCTAGAATCAGCTTAATCGTGAACTCAATTTCCCTATCAAGTGGTAGCCTAAAATCTCCTCCGAAAACACATCCAAAAAATGGTCCTCTGCTGGAGGGAAGATTTCATGATCCACTCCCTCATCGTCAAAAAAATCACAACCTGGGCTATGATCTCACCCATTTGTAGAATAATTGAACCTGTGTGTAACGTCCCGGTTCCAGGAGCCGCCCAGAGGTGCCCCATACCCGGTTAGTCACATGGCCTCAATCGCATTTCCCTAAAATCCAGAGACTTCTGACTACCAGTGAGGGCCTTGAGTGTGATAGTGGGGAAAATATGCTCTCATTGGTAGTGTAACATAGTGGAAATAAAACATATAGCAATAGCGGAAGCAGTAAAACATGCAATGAGTAAAAAGTGGAAGTAGTGAACAACTGGAAAAAACATATATATATATATATATATATATATATATGATGCATGACACATATGTCTAGGAAAGAATACAAACAAATCACAGTGCAAGAATACAGTACTAAACCAAAGTACAAAAGAAAATCAGGTAAATAGCTCCACATCATCGCAAGCCTTTGCTTGGTCCCATCCTCCCCAGCTCCACACCAATCAAATACCAGAAGTAGAAGGGTGATTTACCTTGTCTATAACTGTAGAAATATAATCTTTTTGGGCCCAAAAGCATGACCCAAACAGGGTGTGAGACTAATCCCAGTAGGCAACCACCCAAAGATCTATGCCTAATAGTCAGTGAATATATATGGCAAACAATAAGCAAAAAGAAGTAGTGAACACAGAATTACTCAAAAGTAAAGATTCCTACAGTTTTATTTACAAACATTTATTTTTAAGTATTTAATCAACCAAAAAAAATACAAGCAAGCCTCTGGGTAGTTCTCACAGCCTAACCCCTCTGGTTCATATTACAAGAGAATATGTAACAAATAATCTCTGAGGAAGAACTCACCATCAATTCCCCCTATAGTTATGTGTGATCAAAGGCTCCCTATGGAAGAACTCACCACCAATTCCCCATATAGTCTTTTAATGATAAAATACAGACACTTTGAGGAAGAACTCAATTTCAATTCCTCATGTGGCTTCATAACGTAACTATAGACACTCTGAGGGATAACTCAATGTCAATCCCCCCTATGGTCTCGCTTCGTGATAATTATAACAGACACTCTGGGAAAGCCCTCGACGTCAATTTCCCATATGGTCTCACTACACCAGGTTCCCGCAACTCCATGTAAGAAATCGCGCACAAATGATAATCAGCAGCAAAATTAAACCTCAAGAACTACTTGGCTAAACAAATATGGCATAACATAGCATGTCATACAAAAACCACTCCATTCTACGAATACTAGGCATGGAAAGCAAGAAGCATCCTAACAGGAAAGGCTAGACCAAACGGTAAAAAATAAGAAAACATGAGCAAAACATCCATATCTTGGCAAAGATAATTTTATTCTAAAAAATTAACCTCTATCCAATCGAACAAGGCATAACAGGTAAATAAAAGGGCCAAAACCATAAACACACAATATCCCAAATGAGGGTATTGGGAACTTTTTCACATATAACTCAAATACTAACTACTAAAAGGTACAAACCACCTACCTCGGCATCTTGATATCGATATACATGAACCTCAAGCCTTGAATCTCACTATAACTTTGTAGATCTACAAAAACCATTAAGACATTCAACCAAAGATATCTCAAGAGAGAAGAGAAATTATGAGATGAAGATCAAGAAGAAGAGAGAACTCACTGATTCCATTCCAAGGCAACTGATGGAGTTCGATTTGTAGAACGGATGGCGATTTGGGGGCTCAGAGAATATCCACGGCTGTACGGACAGTCCTAGACAAGATGGGTCGAGAAGAATTGTGTTATATCTGTAAAACGTGACCCCCTTCTGTTTAATGAAAAAAAAGTACACGGCATGTAATTTCCTCTTCTGGCCTCCACTTTAGGAAGTCTCTAGGTCACCCCACATGGACAAGTGCTTGTCCATTACACGGTCAGCACACAGCTACCCGTGGAAACCGAGTACACGGCGTATACTTATAAGTACACAATGTGTACTCCTAAAATTTCCAGAAACTTATCTTTTTCTCAAAAAAAACTAGAAAAGAAAAACGTACCTAAAAAGAAGATCCAGGTTCTTACAAACTTACCCCCTTAAAGAAGTTCATCCTCAAATTTCCCTAGTAAGACGGCGTAGAAGAAGAAACCTCAAACATCTCCGACCACTGCGATCGTACATCAGCTTCCCTCTCCCAGGTCTCATCCTATACTCTCATGTGTTGCCATAGCACTTGCACAAGAGGAACAGATAGGCCATGGAGAACCTTCTCACTTCGATCAACAATCTGGATAGGATTCTCTTTGAAAGATGAATCCACCTCGAGCTCAACCTCCTCAGGTTGGAAAAATTGAGACAGGTCTAAGAAGTAACATCGAAGCTGAGAAACATAAAAGACGTCATGCATAGCCTGGTACCTCTGAGGTAACTACAACTGATAGGCAACCAGCTCGACTCTCCCCAACACGTTAAATGGATTGATGTATCTTAGTGAAAGCTTACCCTGTCTCCTTATCCTCTTGTGTCCCAACCTCAATGTGACATGCAGGAAAACCTGATCTCCAACCTCAAACTCTAGAGGTCATCTTCATCGATCATCATAAGACTTCTGTCGTGACTGTGCAGTAGCCATCCTCTTCTGAATCAACTCTATCAGCTCCATGCTCTCCTGGACAAGACGCGGTCCCAGTATAGCTGCATCTCCTGCCTCCAGCCAACATAAGGGTGATCAGAATAGTCTACCGTACAAAGCTTCATAAGGTTCCATCTGAATAGTTTCTTGAAATATATTATTGTAGGAAAACTCCACAAGGGGTATGTGCTTCTCCCAAGAACCTCCAAAATCCAGGATGCATGCTCAAAGAATTTCCTCAAGCACTTGAAACGTACGCTTGGACTGGAAATCTTTCTGGGGATGGTATGTTGTACTCAGAATTACCTATGTACCCAGAGCTCTCTGTAATCCCTTCCAGACCTGAGAATTAAAATGTGCATCCCTGTCTAAACTAATAGAGTGTGGAACCCCATGTAAACACACAGTCTCTCGGATGTACATCCTTCCCATCTCATCAACTTTGAAAGTCTCCTTGATCTAAAAGAAGTTAGAAACCATCATGAGTCTTTAAATGACAACCCATACCATATCATTCCTTTGAATTGACCTTGGAAAACCTATCAAGAAATCCATTACGACATCATTCCACTTCTACTCAGGAATGGGTAACTGCTGAAAAATATCTGTTGGTCGCTGATGCTCCGCCTTCACCTACTAACAGGTGGAACATATCAGGATAAAACAAGAAACATCACTCTTCATACCTGGCCACTAATGTTGATGGTGTAGATCACGATACATCTTGGAGACACCAGGATGAACAGACCAAACTGAGGAATGAAAGTCCTACATCAGCTCCTCGTGTATGTCTGATGACACCCATACGCACCCATGAAAATGAAAGATCTAATCCTCTTCTATGGTCCATCCAGGAATGGGGTCCTCTTCTAACACACTCTCCTGTAAGACTAGTCCTTTAGAATCTGATAGTTTCCTCATTTTCACTCGATCAAGAAGAGTAGAGGTAACATCTACAGAAGATAGAAACGTCTGTCCCTGTCTGTCGTGCACCTCTAAATGCATCTCAAATAACAGAGCCATAAGCTACCACTCACTGCTGGCCTCCTGAAATACCTGTATCTAAGTCCTCCTGCTCAATGCATCAGCCACAGTGTTTCCTTTCCCAGGTGTATAGGCAAGCTCAAAGTCAAAGGACTGAAGGTACTCAACCCACCTTCGCCATCTCAGATTTAGATCGTGCTGAGTGAATATATACTTGAGACTCTTGTGGTCAGTGAAAACCATAAAATGCTTTCCCAATAAGTAGTGTCTCCAACAGCATAAAGCATGAACAACTTTAGCTGTCTCGAGATCATGTTTCGGGTAGTTCCTATCATGTGGCCTCAGTTTCCAAGACCTGTATGCAAAGACCCCTTCTCCCTGCATAAGTATTGCTCCCAACCCGATACCTGATGCATCGCAGTAAATAGTATATATCTTTTCCGGCTCTGTAAATACTAGTATCGGTGATGAATTCAACCTCCCTTTCAACTCCCAAAAGGCTGACTCGCAATAATATTACCATAATTACTTTCAACCCTTCTTAGTCAGACCCATCAGTGGCACTTCTAAGCATGAGAAGTCTTGTATGAAACGTTTTTAGTAACCAGCTAGCCCTAGAAAACTCCGAACCTCAAATACATTCTTCGGCTGCTCCCAGGAAACTACTACTCTCACTTTCTCTGGGTCTACTGATACTCCTGTCTCTGAGATAACATGACCCAATAAGTGAATCCAGTCCATCCAAAAGTGGTATTTTGATAGTTTAGCATATAATAGATTCTCTCTCAGTACTCAAAATGATCTCAATATGGGTGGCATGGTCATGTCGAGTGTGAGATTACACCAAGATATCATCCACAAATACTTCCATAAAAGAATCCAAGTATGGATGGAACACTCAGTTCATCAGTTCCATGAAGACTACAGGCGCGTTCGTGAGACCGAAAGGTATAACCACATACTCTTATAGACCATACCTGCTCTGAAAGGATGTAAGAGGTATATCAGATGTTCTAACATGCAATTTATGGTGTCCGGACCTCAATTCAATCTTCGAGAACACCCAGGATCCTCAAAGATGATAAAAGAGATCCTCAATCCTCGGCAAGGGATATCGGTTCTTGAACGTCAACTGGTTCAACTTCCAATAATCTACACAAAGTCTTAGGGTAACATATACCTTCTTCGTAAACAGGACAAGCGAACCCCAAGGAGAAGTAATGGGTTGGACGAAACCCTTTTCCTATAACTCCTGAAATTTCTTCTTGAGCTCCTGTAACTCTAGTGTAGTCATCTTATAAGGAGGAATAGACACTGGTGCCACTCCTGGCACAAGCTCAATAGAAAATTCCACCTCTCTCTCTTGAGTAAAACCTAAAAATTCATCTAGAAAGACATCCCTAAAACAATCCACCACTAGAGAAAAGTTCATCTGTGAAGTCCCCTGGTCATCCAGATATATACTAGCAATATGGGTTGTAACTCCTCCCAACCCATGATTCTCGGGTCTCGCTCTGCTCACCTAAACATCCCATTTTCCTTTATGAAGAAATGATCTACCCTCTGGTGATGTGAAACTCACCCTACGGTGATAGAATTCAACTATAGCCTAGAAGGGAACTGAACAGCCCATTCCGAGAATGACATCATAGTCTGTCATCTCTTGGGCATAGAGGTCCCAAAAGAAGTGACACACACCAACCTCTAGAGGTAACTCCTTGAACTATCGTACACTAGCCATTCTTGTCACCAAGAGAGTTTCTAATGTCAAGATATCAGAAGGAGAAAAGATATAGAGCCCAAGGATCTCCACAACCGCAATAGATATAAAGCTATGGGAAGCCCCTATATCGAAGAGAAAAGAAGCTAAAATTGAGGCAACTAGAATCGTACCTCTAACTGTAGAGGGTCCAATATCCTGCTCCTACTGGGTTTACTCCACCACAAAAGTATGACCTACACCACGGTCCTATGGCCCTACCTAAGCACCCTGAGATAACCAACTTTGTTGTTGCTGAAAGCCTGACGACTGGCTACCACAGCTGCGAGCTCCACCTCAGCCTGAATGGCTGGAAGATATTCATATTCCTGACTGATGAGAAACTAGTGGTGCTTCTACTAAATGAGGAGTCATAGAAGAACCCATGTCACCAGCTTCCAGTGAGAAAAACTAATAGAACCATTGAAGATGAGTCATCTTGCCGTAATATCGTCACTTCACTAGGTCTATAGGGAAATGTGGTCTGGTATACCCGAACTTCCTGTACTGGTAGCATACCACCTGGCTCCCTGAAGGTGCATCCCTCCTACTCAGATCTCCATGTGTAGACTCCCTGCGGCACTTCCTAATACCAACCAACTCTAGATGATGAACCGCCCAGGCCCACAACTTCAGAATCCCTCAGGTAGCGCTCCATGATCAGTGCCTAGTTGACTATGTAAGTGATGTAATTTAACCTAAAGATGTTCACCTGGGATTGAATATCTTTCCTGATACTATCCTAAAACTTTCATGAAAGGAATAACTCATATCACCCAAGAAATGGTGTAAATAAATGCATCTCTATGAAGCGAGAATAATACTCCATGATTGAAAGAGTACCCTCCTCTAAACTCATGAACTCTCGGGCTCGATCGAACCTCAAGGTCTCTAGTTAGAAGTAATCCTAGAAGGTACGATGAAACTCATCTCACGCCATAACCTGCTGGCATACCACCTATGAGATCACATCCCACCATATCTTGGTGGAGTCCCGTAGCATGTACATAGAGAGATTCAATCTCCTCTCTGGGGGCGTCTCCAAATGCTCTAAGATAGATAGCATTGATTATTACCATGAATCTATAACCTGAGTTCCTCCTTCCCCTATGAAGGTGGGAGGAGTTTGCTGCTAGAAAACCCGTGTCAACTCTTCCATAGACAGGACAATATGTGGTACTCCCTATAAGTTCTGTATAAACCTCATAAATCCCTCTCGGAACTGTGCGTCAGCACCTGTGTCTGTAATGAGAGCTGGTGCCAAGACTAGAACAACTAGAGGATCTACTGGTAGTCCCTAATCAGACATATATGGTGTCGGATCACTGCCCTGTAACTGGCGGACAACCGGAGGACGTCTCGGTGGCATGACTCTGCAAGGTCAAGCGCACACCTTAGATCAAGATTATCAAGGACTGAAACTTAGAATTGTAACAAGGGAACAAGAGAAAGAAAGCAATAATTTTTTTTCAAAACATAGATAAATGACATGTATAATGACTACATGGCGTGTTCCCTTAAGCCTTCACATAGACATGTACTTTTTCCAAAACAGGTTGTGTAACACCCCATACACACGGCGTGTTGTCCTAACACACGACATGTACTTTAATCCTCTTCCCCTACCCAAGTTCTCATACACGACTAAGCCACACGGTTCTCCTAGAACAATACTACACGACATGTTAGTTCCAAACACGGCATGTACTAGATAGTCACGGTGTATACCTGAAGGATTTTCACCGACCTGTGTTGCTCGTTACATGGATAGATTCAAGGTTTACACTACACGGAGTGTTCAAGCTTGACACGGCATGTATAACCTAAGTTTTATCCATCTGTTTCATTAGTCACACTGGTGGATACATGGTCTACACAACATGGTGTGTACATCCGGCACATAGTGTGTTTCACCAAAGATTTTCCAACCCCATGTCTCCGTCCACACATCCAGTGACATGGTTTGAGACTACACGGCGTGTACATATAGTACACAGCGTGTACTTAAGAAAAAAAGTTCCTTCCCGAACAGAAGGACACATGGCATGTATTTATCATTACACACCATGTATTCTGTTTTCTTCTAGACATTAAGCCTCATAAACTACTCTGGAACCCATAAAACACTAAAAAAACATTAAAGTGCCAATTTTCAATCTGTGAGGACCCATACACCCCACGAATCAAAGCTTGGTATCTTATACATGTTATTTACAAACATAACAGAGAAATGATCCACCAAATTCTAGTCCATAAGGGCCCATAACACCTTAAGAACCAAAAATTGGAATTCATTCAAACTAAATATTTACACAATTAAATACCCTATCAAAAAAATAGGTATTCTTATCAAGGAATCTATCACAACAACATGCATATCTAACACAATTTCTATCACAACAACATGCAATTGCTAATTCACCCTAAATTGCATGGCAATAATGCATGACATGTGATCTCTAGAAAGTGTCTATAGGATGCATGAGATGGAATACCCTCATCTCATCGGGTTGAAACAGAAATAGAACCTCACTAACATCAACAATAATAGCACAAAACATGTGAATCACCCAATGGTGAAATCAAATCAACTGTAAAATTTCAAAACCAGAAAAATTGCAATAACGAGGTAAATTGGATTTTCCCTGTACATGGGTTAGCTACACTTGGGCGTAGCATATTACTCTATAGGCTCCAAATAGTAAGTCAAGAAGAAAATAATTCCTCTGATACCACTTTGTAACGTCCCAGTTTTGGGAGCCGCCTTGAGGTTCCCCATACCTGGTTGGTCACATGGCCCCAAGTGCATATCCCTGAATGATAGAGGCTTCCGACTAGTAGTGAGGGCCTTGGGTGTGATAGTGGGGAAAATATGTCATCATTGGCAGTGTAACATAGCATAATTAAAACATATAGCAATATCGGAAGCAGTAAAACATGAAATAAGTAAACAGCATAAGTAGTAAACCACTGGAGCACACATATATATATATGATGCATGATACATATGTCTAGGAAATCAGCCAAAAAAATCACAATTATGGAATACAGTACTAAACCAAAGTACAAAAGAAAATAAATTAAATATCTCCACAGCATCGCAAGCCTCATCTTGGTCCCATGCTCCCAGCTCCACAGCAATCAAGTACCTGAAGTAGAAGGGTGCTTGCCCTTGTCTATAAATGCAGTAATATAATCTGTTTGGGCCCAAAAGCATAACCCAAACAGGGTGTGAGGATAATCCCAGTAGGAAAACACCCAAAGTTTTTTTCTTAACAGTCAGTGAATTTATATGGCAGGCAATAAGCAAAAAGAAGCAGTGAACACATAAGTACTCAAAATTAAATAGTCCTACAGTTTCATTTACAAACATTTATTTTTAAGTATTTAATCAACCAAAAAAAATTAAAGCAACCCTCTAGATAGTTCTCATAGTCTAAACCCTCTGGTTCACATTACAAGAGAAGATGTAACAATGAATCTCTGAGGAAGCACTCACCGTCAATTCCCCCTATAGTCTTTTAATGATTAACTACATACACTCTGAGGAAGAAGTCAACGTCAATTCATCTTGTGGCCTCACAACGTAACTATAGAAACTCTGAGGGATCACTCAACATTAATCCCCCCATATGGTATCACAACATGATAATTATAACATACACTCTGGGAAATCCATCAACATCAATTTCCCTTATGGTCTCACTACACCAGGTTCCCATAACCCCGTGTAAGCAATCGCGCACAAACAATAATCAGCAGCTGAAGTAAACCTCAAGAACAACTTGGATAAAAAACTATGGAATAACATTTCATATCAGATATAAACTACTCTATCCTAACAATATTAGTCATGGAAAGTAAGCAGCAGCCTAACAGGCAAGGCTAGACCAAACGGTCAAAAACAATAAAACATGAGAAAAACATCCATAGCATGGAAAAGATAACCCTATTCTCAACAATTAACCTCTATCCAATCAAACAAGGCATATTAGGTAAATAAAAGGGCCAAAACCATATAAACACACAATACCCAGAATGAGGGTATTGGGCAATTTTACACATATAACTCAAAGACTAACTACATAAAGGCACAAACCACCTACCTCGATATCATGAGATAGATATACATGAACCTCAGGCCTTGAATCTCCCTATAACATCATAGATCTACAAAAATTATTAATACATTCAACCAAAGATATCTCACGAGAGAGGAGAAATCAGGAGATTAAGTTCACGATGAAGAGAGAACTCGACGATGAGATTCCAACACAACTGACAGAGTTCGATTCGGAAAACGGACGGAGATTCGGGGGATCAGAGAAGATTCGAGGTCGTACGAACACTCCTAGATGATATAGGTCGAGAATAAGTGTGTTCTGTCTTTCAGACGTGACCCCGGACCATTTAATGAAAAAAAAAGTACACTGTGTGTTCTTTAAAAGCACACGATCTGTACTTGCCTTTTCCAACCTCTGATTTAAGAGGTATTCAGGTCACCCCACACAGACATGTGCTCAGCTGTTACACGGCCAGCACACAGCTACCCACGACAACTGAGTACATGACATGTACTTATAAGTAGTTGGTGTGTACTCCTGAAATTTCCAGAAACTCCTCTTTTTCTCAAAAACAACCATAAAAGAAAAATGTACCTAAAAAGAAGATCCAGGTTCTTACATTGTGAAAACTTCCAATATATTCTATTTCACATGATATAAATAAGAATCACCTTTAGGATATGTGGAACTCACTCTCCAAAGGTAAAAATGAATGTGATCCTAGTATGTAGCCAACTAGTCCATACCCAATATTAGGTTAGAACATATTATCTCAAGCATATATAAGTCCAAAAGGAGATGGTCCCCCAAAATTTATGGAAAACTCCTTCAATTTATGTATTCCCTCTGATCATACCCCCAACAGCATCAACTAAAATCTCCCTAAACATATACACCACTACAAGACCCAACCCACTTACAAACTAGGAAAAATAAAAAAAAGAGTGTGAGGATCTTGTATCAAACAAATAACTAGAAATTATATAAGCTAAAAGAATCATACCTTGAAGAGTTGATGGTCTATCCTTTCTACTAATGTTAGAAATATAAATAGAATGAAGTTATCCTATTCCCATAACTTGGGATCCTGTATAAGTCCCCTGCACTACACATACCTTCTAATATGGTAACTCTCATCCTGAAGTACCACATCCACTGCCCCGACCGATACATTCGATGGAACTCTAACTGGTTGATGGATACAGGGTACCTAATCCCCTGTCATTTCTCTATATTAGTCTACATCCTCCATCACTACTTATATACAAAGTGTTCCAACTTAACTATATTAGTTTTCCCATCCTACCACATGCTCACCACTCTACTGGGGGTCAAAGGAACTGACCATTCATGTGTTTGGGCCTTCCATATTGGTAGAATACCACATGAATACTTCCATGAGAGGCCAGTTCAATCCCTTGGTTTTCTTATTCACCACTAATATAGTGAAAAGTATCATGATGGTGCTTTCTACTATTGAACCACCAGAAGCCTCATTCGGGTTCCCCTCATAAACGAGATCTTTATACACTAATTTATAAAACCTATTCAAATGAAATTTATTTACCTAGGACTTGATTTTGTATCTAATTCTATCCCAAAAAATTATTGGCCAAATCTTCCTCATCTCCTATCATTGTTGAAGAAAAAAATGAAATTCTATAAAGTGGAAAGCATAATCCATCACCATCATACCTCACTGAGTCAATCACATCATCTATTTACCTTTCCTTTTCCTCATGGTCTCAAGGTAAAATTTCTATAGGAACTTCTCCTCAAAGTCCTTCCATGTCATATCCTCTGATTGCTCATCCCAATCTTGCATATCCCACCAGTTCTTCACTAGTCTTCGTAACATGTATGTTGTCAACTTGACTCCCTTCTAGGGAGGAGTCTCTAAGTGGTCCAATATCATCTGGATACACTCTATCTAGAATAATTTTACCTCAAGTCCACACTCTCTAACAAATGTCAAAGGGTGTTATAGTTGAAACTCTCTTTTCAAGTCAAATATACTCAGTGCATCCCACCATAGGTCTCTATCAATAAACTACATAAAACAAGTAAAGTTGACATGGAACTGCTCCTCCCCTATATTACCCATGATCAGTGGAGGTTCTTATCCACTACTAGAGAAGCACTCTTGGCGATGTACTCTTTTTTCCAAACCAATAACATCTTCATGGTGGCATCTCTCTATAATACCAAACATACATCTCAAAACACATAAAATATAGTTTTCTTAATTTATAAAAAAGATGTATCACAGGTATTCATAACCAAACCACTCTATAGACACTATCCCAATGGGTAAAATCAAACCCTATCACTATCCTCAACCATCCCAATCTTGGACCATGGTCAATATGGGGAAAACTAAACTTATATAATCATAATAATTTAATTTGACACCATTTAGACCATTTCACTTTCACACAACTTGAATCATTCTCATTTAGGAACCATTTTAACCCTTTTAATTTATCACTTTTCAATTGGTCAAAAATTTTAGCTTCCTTATTAGAAACTATTTTCTTAAAGACCTAGGTAAACTGAAAAGGTGTTTTCATTTCCTACAACCCACCATAACCAACTTTTCTATGAGTTCCTAACATGATGCATGGCATATAAATCCTGATTGAAAAAAATGATGCATGAATATAAAAACCTTTTGCCATGATGGGATACAAATAAAACCATAGTAAACAATAATGTCACAAAACAAGTTCATCACCCAAGGTGAAATAATATCTAACGATAACATAAAAAATCAAGAACAAAAATCCCACTCTTGGTACTTGGGTTTCCCCCCACACATGGGTTAGATATTCCTTAGTGTGAGCTCATTATAAAGGATAAACACATCCTAATATTCTATATACCTTCCCAAATATTAATGAAATATAAAATAAAACCATATAATACCACTTTGTAACTTCTTGACCTTGGTTCCACTATAATTGGTGCCTCATTCCAAATAACCACATGACCTCATGTGCACCTCCCCATATGTTAGAGGCTACTAACTAGTATTAAGGGTCTAATGAGATATGTGTGGTGATAATACCCCCTTTAATAGAGTGACACAATAGTGTAAATAAAGATAAATAATAAAAAAGTAATAAAAAACAATAAACAAAAAAAACATGCATCATAAAATAGATCCCAAATGGGGTACATTCTTATAAACAAGTACATTATACTGTACACATTCTACAAGTTTAAATTTTTATAAGAAAAAAATAAGACACTGAATAGAACACACAAAATGGGTCCCAACATCATGTTTAGTTCCCTCATCCATACTAAATCCCAAATCCAAAATCATCCATCTAACACAAGGTCTTTTCCCTTATCCTTTCCTGTAACCATGAATTCTTCTTAGGTACCTAACGGTGCCCTAGGTAGGGTGTGAATACAACTCATTAGGCCACCACCAATGGTTTCTACAAAATATCCAATCTAATATAGTGTATGCAGAAGTATAAGTAAATAATAGACAATAAGGAAAATATAAGGGTTTCATCTTGAAGTAGTTTCTAAGTAGCACTAAGGACTCCTAGGTTATATAATACTATAAAGGGTTAACCACTTTTTATCACAAGATCATTCATCATACCTTATACCTTGGAGCCTCAGTCTAGGTATCCAAACTATGGTGTGGACCACCATGACCAGCACTCATTCTTGATTTGGACCGCCATGACCAACATCATTTCCATGGTGTGGAATTACATGACCGACACCATTACCATGGGTTTAAATGCCTTGAAAAACACCTATTAATGATGTGAACCATCATGAATAACATCTATACCTTAGTGTGGACCTCCATGACCAACACCCATAACCACTACATCAATAATCATTCCCATGATTCCATGCGTTTGGACCCTTTTTATCACATAACATGTTAAAAAAATTTACAATTGGTTTGATATCATAAACCCTTAAATTTTCCATTTGACAACCCAATTTTCATGGTCAAGGGAGTGTCACGCCCCATGGGTGGCCCTTGGTTGAGTTTACTCATCATTGACATATCCATCAAGGTCTGTGATGGGTCCAACGCATCATTTAGACACACAATTTATCATTTCAGAACAATGAATTAAATTCACAACATAATAGAATAAGTACACAACCACATACACATGGATAAACAACATGACTAAGGGATATAACTTGCGGACCACCAACCTCAACTTTGTAGACAAGTTCACGCTCAACCTTAACTCTTGATTTGAACTCAAAAAACATTCAAATACCAAACTTAGAATCTTCTAGAAAACAAGGGTCTAGAGTATTTGGAAGGAGAGGAAACATCACATCATGGTTCTTCCAGAAAATTGAATAAATATTAGTGATAGACTCACCTAGAGCTTTGATTTTACAACCAATGGTTCTTTAAACATCTAATAATTGAAAGATATTTATCCTTGGGATTCTTGGTAGGATTTGGTTCATAACCTAGGATATTATAGGATGAAATGGGAGGAAAGATCATATAATAAACCTTAAAACACAATGGGTTAAAATGGGAAATTCTCCTCTTTAAATGAGGTGCATGGTTTGGCCACACGGTTGACTAAACTGTGTGCCAACTGTATAGCACCCTCTATCCAAGAGGGGGTCTGGGTCACATGGTTCTCTGGGGAGCTCACATGGTTTTTCAAAATATATGGAGGCCATTTATATGGTTCTATCCAAGGCCACATGGTTTCGAGGTTCCCCTTGTATGGTTTTTCAACTATACACCCACCCCTATAGGTTGTACTATTATGGTGCACGGTTAGTACTAACCATGATCCATCCAGGCAACATGTACATGATAACCTCTTTTCTCCCTTTTTCTATGCCCCAAACCCCCAAAACATCCCTGATACCCCTTACTCTTGGGAAGCATTTTATTAACCATTATAAAGGGATTTAAATCAAAATTTAAATAATAAAGTACCTCCTCAAAAGTTCAAGATCTTACATAATATATTATTCATATCAATAATATATTTTATTATAATTTTAACATAATATATTAGTATTCTTAAAATAAAAAATCATAGTAATTAAATAAGGAAATTTTAATAAAATGCATTTTTAAGCATAAAATGGTCTTATTAATTATTTATCCACACTAATTGAATTTTATCAATGAATTGGTTTAAAAAATGGACTTAATTATTCTTCTATATATATTTGAACACAATTTTACTTATATTTATATTAGTTAATTCAAAAACTACATTTTAACAGTCATATTTGATACTATAGTTTTCTCTTAATAAAGTATATAGCGGTATTCATTTTAGTTTGATGTTCCATGTGGATAAATATATTGAAAATGGAATTTAATTAAATTAAAATATATACTAAAATATATGGGCGTTAAATTATAACCCCCCCTAAATATATTGTATCCTCACCATTTTAATTTCTCTCACCGATGAAAATAGATGACATTATTCATAGTATAGTCATGACTTGAGATATAATTTGAAATAAAATATCAACCTCACTAAATTGGGTGAGGCTAGGGAACCCATATCATGGTTGAGTATTAAGACCCGTATAATGAAAGTATTATTGATAAATATTTTATCATTATCCTTGAATTGATAGATGATCATAGGTTGGTTTTGGATATGAAATGTGACTTCCATATTCGAGAATTTGTTATGTTAACTATGTTGAGAGAAAAAATCAATGCCCAAAATCACATAAAATTACAATAATGGGAGAATAATAAGATTTTCATGAAACATAGAAAAACTTATATTAAATAAGATTATAGACTTGGGATTCAACCATCATTCTACTAGGAGTCTACACCACTAATACAAAATCATTAATGTTCTCAGAAAAATTTCTAGATATAAGGAAGTGGGTAGAACTGAAATCAAATAGGATATGTGAAATTATTGAGTGGGTGATGAGTTTACCTTTTAAACATTATTTTCATAACCTTTAATAAAATTAAATATTTCATGAACCTTCACTCAGTAATTTATTTTTCTATATCTTCATACCTCATCAACACAACCTCAATCAAGCTCCCATCCTTATCCATTAAAAAATGGATCTCTGAAATCTTTGACCATGACTCACTGGTAATTTTTGAAGGGTTTACCTTACTTGGTATTCTAATATAGATCATCCTAAATTAAATTTCATAAACTATGGATCAGGTTTGTTGAGAAACTGGATTCAATTTTTCATATCTCTCCATCTATCTCAATCAGCAATTCTCGTCTTTAAAATGCTTCACTCTCAGTTGGTTGAGCTTGGATTTCATCTTTGGTTGATTGATAATTAGTTAGATTAAATCCTATATGGAAGATTGAAATACCTTCTTATGATATGTTACATTTCCATCATGCGGTAAATGGCACAACATGTTGTAAGTTATCCCTTTTCATGTAGTGTTCATGCGGTCATTTAGAGATCCTTCTTATGGTTGATTAGATTCCACAATTCACAGTTAGTGTGAATTACTTCATATTGAATGTTCAAGCCTTTAAAATATTTCCAACATGTAGTCAGATGATCCCTCTTACAGTCACTCCACACCCTTCCATGTGGTCAATATACCAACCACACCTCATTCATGTGGTAAGTTAAAATGGTCAAAGCCATGATAACTTCATAATATTTTTATTCTATTGAGATGCTTCCAAATCTATTCATCTTACAATCATTACTGTATCCATACGGTAGGTATTCTTGGTCAATGAACCTCCCATGAGTCTTATTTTCCGATATAATTATAAAAAAATATGAAATTTTTTCCATTAAAAATGTGAAATTAAAATTTAAAACATATTAAAACAGTAAATATCTATTACAATTTTATTCCAAAATGGTTTTTCAAAATGAAACAATGAAATATTTAAATATTTAAATCATAAAAACCATATAAATTTCCAAAATCATAAACAATTATTATTCCACAAAGGATTTTCTCAAAAACAAGTCATATATAAGTCTTTATTGAATATGAAAATTAAACTGAAATACTTTTAATCATTTTAGTACTCAATAACCTATTTTTATCAAATTATTTAAAGAATTTAAAATACAAAAAAAATAAAACCAATATTAAATATTTATCCATTAAAACATTATTTTTAAATTAATAATTCTATTAGTTGATTAAAATGAAGTGGAAAATATGTAATAGATAAAGGCCATAACAAATTCTCCCATACATAAGATATTTATTATCCTCAAGCAATCAAATTCAACAAATTATATGGTAGAAAATAATTCTCAAGGTTTAAAGTGAAGTGACACTGAGAATTGGTTTTCAAAATTATTCTTATTCATGGAATATTTCTAGGACGAAAATTTATTTCTCTCTTATAAATACGTTATTTGGTTAAAATTTGGCCTTTATTTTGCAAAAAATATTAAAATTGGAAATTTTAAAGGTTTTAAAAAAAATTGACATTTCATTTAAATAAAATATTCTAAAATTATATAAAAAGATAAGAGAATATGCACACATTATTTAGATGTAATAATAATTATAAACAATATAGGATATGGTAGATAGGAAATTTATTTATGGAAATAACATCCCATTCAATAGTAAAATAATAAAAAGAATGAATAGGTCTTCCTAAATTAGTATTTTCATTCCATAGATCATTTAAAATCATATATTGAAAGTTTGAATCCTAGTTTAATGGTTCAAAACCACTCATGATTGTATATACCATTCCCAAATGTTTACTCAAAATAAAAAAAATCAAGGGAGAAAAACAAATTTTGAACCTAATTAAACCCATGATAAGGAAAAAAATTAACCTCCTCAAAGTGTAAAATAAAATGTCATAATTTAAAAAAAATCATCCAAAAAATAAGAAATTTGTGTCCTGAAAATAAAAAACATTGAAAAAAATATAATTTTTTGATGTGTTCAACATTAAAGTATGGTTAAACATGTTTAAAACCCCTATTACACACATAAAACCAAATATTTTTATCAATTTTGAATCCTAAAGTGGGAGAATAATTTAAAAAAATTAAAGTTCAAAAAGATTTGTAATTTAGTAATTCTAAAACATGATCAATGGTTATAATAAATTCACATAGTTTTCTATTTCAATATATAATGATTTATTAAAATATAGTTGAAATTTTTCATTAATTTTTTCCCTTTTCACAGAGATATAAATTTTTAATTTAGATCAAGATATAGCATGTTAGAAATTATTTACAGTAGAAAAAATATTTTAACATGGATTTAATCCTTTATAAATTTCACATAGAGGGTAAATTTCCCCAACACTTAATATAAAATAGTGAGTAGACTAAAACTATCTACCACTATGAAGGAAACATTCAGAAAGATTCAGAATAAAAATATTTCAAAGTAAAATGAAAAATAAGACTCGCTAGATAGTGAAGATTTAACCACTTGATTGCATTAAAACTCTCCCCTTATTTTTTCCTAGAGATAAATTTTAGGGAATTTTATTCCTAAATACTCCAACTATTAAATTCATCTTGGCTTATGAGAATTATTAGAATTCCACTCCAAGTGTTTAAAATTTCTACCTGTGATATACTTGTATAGTAGTCTCAACCTTTCTTTAGAATAGTTGGGAAACATATGAAACCCAAGAAGATACACCAGTATATTTATTATTTTCTAAAAGAAAATAAAATTATATAATAACCATGGGTTGATTCCTATGAAGCACTGAGTTTATAGTCCTCAGTTATACTCAATGAATTCTCAATCCTCAAATAAACAGAAAGCATCCAAGCCTTTTGATTTCCCTCAAAAGTAATTCTCGATTATTTTACCATTAACTTGGAATGGTATATTTTCATCTACTGTGAGTTACAAAACTCCATTTATTAACACTCTATGGATAGTGAATGATCTAAACCACTTGGATTTAAGCTTCCTAAGAAAACTTCTGAGTCTAAAATCAAAAAATAAAACTTTCTGACAAGCCTTAAAATCTCTATTTTGAATATTGGAATCATAAAAATGTTTAGTCATATTCTAGTAATTACTATCATTTTCATAGTACAATCTTATTATCTTATAAAGTTCAATCAACTCAAACAATATTATTTACCCATCTATCTTAAAATAAAAATTCAGGTCATTTTCTATCTAAAAAGATTTGTGTTGCAACTCCTAAGGTAGGTGGAATGATTTCCCAAAAACAATTTTATAATTATAAATACCTATATGGTTTTTAATGGTGTTTTCGTAGTCCCAAAATACTTATAAGTTTCAAACACCAGTATTTTTTGAAACTATACATAGTTTTCTCTAAAAAACTAAACTCCCTGTTTGATATTTTAACTTTTCCACTAGATTGTGTATGGTGGTAAGTTCTGTTTTTGTGAAGACAACCGTATTTTTTCATTAAATATTTGAACTTATAATAATTAAATTGTGTTTCATTGTCTATGATAAAATCTTTTGGCACCCAAAATCTGGAAAAATGTTCTTCTTAATAAACTTAATCACACTATCAGATTCATTTCTTGGAAGCATCACTGCTTCAACCCAATTAGAAACATATATTACATCCACCAAGATATAATCTATAAGGCCCCAGCCTTAAACATTAATTAATCTTGAGTTATTACAAGAATACACATTGAGGATCTTTTCAGGTTTAGAGTTTTAGAGAATTAGATCATAAATCATCCATTACATTCCACATTTAAACAATGTGGTTACATAAAAGATAGTATTAATTTTTTTCCCATCAATGGAAACATATTTAAAACAAAACATGGATTCTTTAATGAAACTTACTTGACAATATCATCACATCATGTACCTTTCCCCTGACCTGTGAAAAACATTTCAAAAACTTGGTATGAGCATAAAAAGCTCAATAAGGAATATAAAAATACGTAAAGGAAACATTAGTACATGTATACATAAGAATTAATGAAATCATACTTTACTAATAAAACATAAGCATGTTAACATACCTCACGAAATAATAAGATTTATGAATAACTCATAGAAAACATAAGACATAGAGGTAACTTGAGGCATTCATAACATTCTTACGTAGGGAGTAACCCACATGGTTACGTTTGGAATACCCATCACAGTATATTCCCTAAATCTCTTCGGAGAAACCTTAATGTTTAACCCCTTCATGTTACCCAATGCATTGAAGAGCTATATTGGGCTCACCCACCCTTAGTTTATCACGGAACCACCCGTCTTCATAATAATGCCCAAGAACCATAACATAATCGTATCACATAAAACATGCAAAAAGGAAACAAAACATTTCCACATTTCAATCACAAGATATCAATACAACACGTTGATATAATAAAAACATTATGAAAACCATTTTCAATACCAAAATAAAAGAAAAGTAAAACATGGTATTTATTTTTCATTTAAAAAAAGTTATGGCTTGTAGAGGAAGCCGAAACTCAAATAATGGTCACAGCGGTGGAGAAGTCGTTGTCTTCGCATACATACGACAAAAAAACATTCCTTTTATAGTTTATTAAAATGATTTGTATAAAAAAGATTCCTTTTGAATAGATGTAAAAGTCAAAGGGGTTTATACACCGTATAAAAGAAAGTTGTGTATAAAACAAAATATGCCTCAATGAAAGGAGATTGAGACGAAGTCCCTTACCTCGGGTCCGACTTGACTCGGTCGTTCTTTAACCTCCTGAATAATAAACTTGAGTTAATTTCTACTTGCTTAATAACCTTTTTAAAGTTAATTATTCCTTTTATATCACTTATTACCTTGTTATTAACACTATGTAATTATTTAAGTTAATAATGGTCATTTTGTCGATCATTGGTACTTGAGTCAAAAATAAACTCTTTATAATTACAAGTTGTTCATGTGGTAAAATATCCACTATATCCATAATTATATTCATGATTTATATATAATATATATCATATAAATCCATTATATACATGAATTTATAATATTACATAACATTTAGAGGTAAGAAATGAAATGCACCGTTCATGGAGACGGTAAGTCGTGCGTACGCATGAACGCTACTTTCATTTCTATTTCATATTTTATGGAATAGAATCATAATGATATAAAGGTATATTATAATTACAGTATAATATCATATATAATATCATTAACTCCATCCTTTATACATCCCACATATGGCATTAACGAATCAAATCATTTTGAGGGGGCGGTAGTCCGCACTTCCTAAAATGAAGATATCGTGTTTACCCATAATGGAAACCATAAAGGTATGCCATAAATGAAAAATAAATAAGATTAATGAAAACATAAACATATTATATATCATATATAAATATATTGGCATATTAATGGCCACCTTTGAAGGTGTTAGAACAATATTGAACAATCATTGTTTCATGAGGCAGAAATTCTCCATCCACGGAAACGGTATGCTCTTTAACCATTAGATGTAGATGTGTGTAAGTGTATCTCGAATACTTATTATAAAAACATCCTATTATATTGAATATAATGGTTTTTTTATAAAATAAATTAATAAAAAGAGTTTAGGGGGTTGGAGAAGCAAAATAAAACAGAATAACATTAGAGAAGTCTTTACCTTTAAATCGGGTAACTCCTCTTGGTTTGAACCAAAAGGGTTTCTTGAAGAGCTTTATGCCTAAGGTAAGGCTTATAGAATGAATAGAGGGATATGGAGAGATAAAATGAGCAGATATTGGCCATGCCAATGGCTTGAGAAGTGTGGGTAAGGAGGTAGAGGTGGGGGCCTTTTATAAGAGGAGAGGAGGGGCACTCTTGGAATGTTATAAAATGTTACTTTATATTGAAATGTGTTTAGGATTTAAAAGGTCCCACATTGATATATTTTGAGGATAAGGTGATAAGGGTTATAAATATACTCATCCAATAGGTTTTTGAAAAGTGTAAGTCTTATATTATACATTATCTTTTCATTTTATTTAAATCGTTCATTAATGAGGTAATTGTTGCATCATCATGATGTCATAAATAATTTAATTTATTTAAAGACTAAAAATTATAAAAAAAATACTATGATGTAGGAAATATTTTTATCTTTCCAATTAATATTTATAGTCTAAGAGATAAATTATGTATACAAAATTAAAATTGTTTTACTTAGGTGTTACATACTTTGTTATATTTAACTTTCTTTAAAAAATAAAAAGATAAAAAGTCATTATCACACAAAAGTGATTCCATGGGGTCCCTAAGTTTGGCACAAGGAATCCCATGGTAGTCCATGACACAACAAGTATCATTAGGACACATGTTGGGGTCATTTTTTGTTATTATGATATTATTATATTATCCTTAACTACCCGATTACTAATTAATCACGATAATTAAAGATAATTATCGTCGTTACTATTCATAATGTCCAAAAACAAGAGTATTAATTACATAATTTGGACCTTCTGATTACAAATATGGAATCCGTTTTACCAAATTCTAAACATAGAAATTGAAATAGTTAATTTAAAAAATAATTCCCGTTGTCAAAACAAATAGCGGGTTTTCTTGAAACAATATATATGAAAATTTTGGCACTTGTTTATGCCCAATTCCAAAGTGAAATTAATACCAATGAACACCATTGGATTAAATGGTAAAAATATATTATAAGTACACTTTAAAACCAATTAAAAAGATAATATATCCATATAATTAAGTTAGATGAAAAATCATTTTTGATGTAAAATGCAGTATTTTTCACTATTCATTAAAAATGAACATTGTCAGAAAAATACCAAAAATTTATCCAAAGTAAATTTCAATGTCCCAATCATAGAGAATAAGTTTATTTTTAAAAATAGAGCTTATAAAATTGTCAAAAGTTTGATTTAAAAATGGTTTTCCATCAAAAGGCAGTAAAACAATCTTTTAAAAATATTAGTGTATTCCATGCTTAAGATTGAATTTATTCTCATTTTAAGAATATAAAACACTATCTGATTCATAAATAGACATAGATAAGAATATATATTATTCATTACTAACTTGGGATGATACATCCTTCCCCCCTTTAGAAAATTGTGTCCCCACAATTTATTTACTTATCGAATAAGTGGGGGTATTTATCCCTCATTGCATTTTCAGATTCCCATATTGCCTCTTCAATAATGTGGTTTTTCCACAAAAAACTTTACTTGATGAATCACCTTATTCCGTAACACTTTCTCCCTGTGGTCAAGAATCTGGACAGGTTGTTCCTCATAAGATATATTCTCTTCCAGCTGAACTACCTCTGGACTCAAAACATGAGATGGATCTGGCATGTACTTCCTTAACATTGAAACATGAAAAACATTGTGTACCTGAGATAAACTCGGAGGTAAAGCCACTCGATATGAAACTGATCCAACTCTCTCCATAATTTTATATGGTACAATGAACCTTGCACTCAGCTTTCCTTTCTTACCAAATTACATCACACTTTTCCATAGAGATACTTTGAGAAAAACATGATCACCTACCTCAAAAGAGAGATCCTTCCTCCTGTTGTCTGCATAACTCTTCTGCCTACTCTGAGATGTTCTCATGTGTTTCTGTATCAGCTGAACTTTTTATGCAAACTCTTCTACCAATTTTGGTCTCATCAACTTCCTTTCACCCACTTCATCCCAAAAAGTTGGAGTTCGACACCGCTTCCCATATATGCCTCAAATGGTGCCATCTGTATACTGGAATGAAAACTGTTATTATAAGATAACTCAAACAAATAAATATGCTGGTCCCAACTTCCCTGATAATCCATCGAACAAGCACGTAGCATATCCTCCAAAGTCTGAATTGTTCGTTCTGACTTCCCATCAGATTGAGGATGAAAAGCTGTACTAAAATTTAATTCAGTACCCAACGAATTCTCAAGGCCTTTCCAAAAGTTAGAAGTGAACCTGGGATCACGATCAGATACAATGGAGAGAGGAACTCCAGGTAACATGACTATCTCTTTAAGATACAAACGTGAAAGTTGATCTAGGGAAAAAGTATCTCATATAGTAAGTAAATGAGAAGATTTTGTCAAGCAATCAACAATAACCCAGATTGCATTATTACCTCGAGGTGTCTTCGGCAATCCCACAACAAAGTCCATGGATATATTCTCCCATTTCCACTCTGGTACTGGTAAAGGTTGAAGCATTCCTTTTGGTAACTATCACTCTGCTTTAACCTGTTTACAAGTCAAACACTTCACAGTAAAATCATCAATATCTCTTTTCATTCTGTCCCACCAATAATACTCCCGAAGATCTATATACATCTTAGAACTTCCAGGATGAACTGAAAATGGAGAACTATGAGCTTCACATAACAACTCTCACTTCAACTGTGAATCACAAGGCACACACAATCTCTTCCCAAATATCAAAACACAATCATTATCAATGTTGAATTCAGGCAACTTACCTTTCTGAACTAGCTCTACATTTTTCTGCAACTCACTGTCTTGCTTTTGTGCTTGCTTAATTATGTCTGATAGAGAAGATTTCAGTGATACCTGAAACAAAATAGAAGTACATCCTGCACCCACAACTTCTATGCCATAGTTCATCAAATACTTAACCAAAGGATCATGTTCCAAATGCAACATTTTTAATGAAGCGTTACTTTTTCGACTCAAAGCATCAGCCACTTTATTTTCTTTTCCCAGATGGTAATGAATTGTACAATCATAATCCTTGATTAATTCTAGCCATATCCTTTGTATCATGTTCAATTCTTTCTGAGTGAATATATACTTTAAACTTTTTTGATCGGTATATATTTTCACACTTTACCTCATGAGTTTTCAACTAATGTATTAGGACACAACCAAGTCCTTTCAACGAAGCATCATTGTAGATAACAAACTCCCCATTACTGGAAGGTAGTTCCAATACTGGAGCATTCACCAATCTTCTTTTTAGTTCCTGAAAACAATCATCACATTCTTTTGTCCAGATAAACTTAACACCCTTCCGAGTTAGCTTATTCATTGGACTAGAAAACCGTGAAAAAATTCTAACAAAACTTCATTAATAGCCTACCAAACCAAGAAAACTACGAATCTCAGTTACATTTGTGGGTCTTGTCCATTATTCAACAACCTTTGTTTTTGCAGGATCAACGTTTATTCCATATTTAGAAATAATATGACCAAGGAAAGAAATTTGTTGCAACCAAAACTCACACTTGCTGAATTTCCCATACAATTTCTTTTCTTTTAAGGTTTGAAAAATAACCCTTAAATGTCTTTCATGCTCCTCTTTACTTTTAGTAAACACCAAAATATCATCAGTGAAAACAACCACAAACTTATCCAAGAACTCATGGAAAATTCTATTCATAAGGTCCATGAATACAGCAGGTGCATTGGTTAGCCCAAAAGGCATTACTAAAAATTCATAATGGCCATATCTTGTATGAAACGCGGTCTTCAGAATATCCACTTCCCTTACCTTCAACTGATGGTACCCCGATCTCAAGTCATTCTTTGAAAAATACTTAGCTCCCTAGAGCTGATCAAACAAATCATCGATATGAGGAAAAGGATATTTGTTCTTAACAGTGATGTTATTCAAGGCTCTATAATCAATGAAAAGTCTCATTGAACCATCTTTCTTTTTAATAAATAAAACAGGATCACCCCATGGTGATGTTCTAGGTCAAATGAAACCTTTATCTAATAAATCTTGTAATTTATCCTTCAACTCTAAAAGTTCAATTTGAGCCATTCGATAAGGGGGTTTTGAAATTGGATTAGCATCAGGAACTAAGTCAATAGTAAATTCAACTTCCTGATTTGGTATTATTCTAGGCAACTCATCAGGAAAAACATTAGGATACTCATTTACCACTGGCACATAATTAATCTGAACAGTTCCTTTGTTTTCAACAATATGTGCAAGGTAACATTCATTTCCATATTTTAAAAGTTTCTCAGCCTCTTGATATGTTATCAATAGTAAGGGTTCATTCTTGTACACAAACTGAAAGTATTTCTGAAAAGAAACTTCTTTAGCTCTACAATCAATCTTAGCATGGTAAACATAGAGCCAATCCATACCCAGGACAACATCAAACTCTACTAGAGGTAAAACAATAAGGTTTTCAAGTTGGTTCTTTCCACGGATAAGGATAGGGAGAATCTTATAAATTCTTTTTTCCTCAATATTTCCCCTAGGTGTTTTTACCACAAGTTCAGGAGTCATTTCTTGAGATGGTATTCCCATTTTACAAGAAAAGTTTTCAGAGATGAAGGAATGTGTAGACCCTGAATCAAACAACACAGTGGCATAATCTGAAAAAACAAACAAATTGCATGATACCACTTCATTTGATGGCCCAACATCTGCTAAAGTAGTTGTAAAGGATTTCACCACCCCTTTCTTCTTGTATTCTAACTGCTTCCCATCACTCGATCTCTTTGTCAGACACTCATTTTCATAGTGACCCATCTCATGGCACTTAAAAAATTTCACTAACTGTAAATCAAATTTGGTCTTACCGTCACCTTGATCTTTTTCAATGCAATCACAAGCCTTATGTCCCATCTTACCACATCAGTAGCACTTTCCAGAATTCAGAAGACATTCCCCAGTATGCCTTTTACCACATTTATCACATACTGGAACTTAGTTTTCTTACCATCAGACCTTTTTGAAGAATTCTTCCCTTTCTCCTTCCACCTTGGTCTCTTCTTCTGTTGGTTGTTATAGAACACTTTATCATCGGAAAAATCCATCTCCACTGTATCATCACATTGAACAAGATTTTCATAACTTTTTAACTCACGAGAAGTTAAATCCCTTCGATATTTTGGCTTTAATCCTAAGTAAAAACAATTGATTTTACTATCAAGGTCTCGGATAAACTTTGGAGCATACCTTGCCAATCAAGTGAACCTTTCTTCATAAGCAGCCACTGAGTCGTCCTCTTGCCTCAATTCCAAGAATTTTTTTTCCATCCTAAGTCAAATAGCCTTAGGAAAATACTTCTCAAGAAACATACCTTTGAATTAATCCCAGTCGATAGCATCAATCTCATCAGCGGCCCTGATATTTTTAACCATCGACCACCACTGATCTGCTTCACCCTCCAAACGGTAAATAGCAAGACTAACCTTTTGATTTTCTGAACACCCCATGACATCAAAAATCATCTCCAGTGCTTTAATCCACCCTTCAGCTAGCAGAGGGTCAGATGATCCTCTGAATGATGGGGGATGTTGCCTCATGAAATGTTCCACCACTGACATGTTCCTCTATAGTTGATCTGGATGATCTCGTGCATGGATACCACCACCATTTATCGCTTGAGTCAACTACGCAATTACTGCAACAAACTATTCAGTTCCAATTCTGACCATCTCAGGATGATGATTCGGAAGGTCATTTCCTTATGTATGCCTTCCTAGCACTGCTTCCCTGTTTCCACTACGTAAAAGCATTCTGAACAAACATGTCTTAGATGAAGCAACATGGTAATATTGAAATGCTATATCATTTCAATTTTACCATAAAAAAATATTTTTGGATAATCATTTATTATAATTCTAAATCCTAAAGTTATCTAAACCGACCTCTAATACCAACTATAAGGCCCCGGCCTTAAACCTTACTTAATATTGAGTTATTACAAGAATACACATTGAGGATCTTTTCAGGTTTAGAGTTTTAGAGAATTAGATCATAAATCATTCATTACATTCCACATTTAAACAAAGTGGTTACATAAAAGATAGTATTCATTTTTTCCATCAACGGAAACATATTTAAAACAAAACATGGATTCTTTCATGACACTTCCTTGAAACTATCATCAGATCATGTACCTTTCCCCTGACCTGTGAAAAACATTTCAAAAACTTGGGATGAGCATAAAAAGCTCAGTAAGGGATATAAAAATACGGAAAGGAAATATTAGTACATGTATACATAAGAATCAATGAAATCATACTTTACTCATAAAACATAAGCACGTTAACATACCTCATGAAATCATATGATTTATGAATAACTCATAGAAAACATAAGACATATAGGTAACTTGAGGCATTCATAACATTCTTATGTAGGGAGTAACCCTCACGGTTACATTTGGAATACCCATCACAGTATATTCACTAAATCTCTTAGGAGAAACCTTAATGTTTAACCTCTTCGTGTCACCCAGTGCATTGGAGAGATATATCGGGATCACCTTCCCTTAGTTTATCACGGAACCACCCATCTTCATAACGATTCCCAAGAACCATAACATAATCGTATCACATAAAACATGCATAAAGGAAACATAAAATTTCCACATTTCAATCATAAGATATCAATACAACACATTGATATAATAAAAACATTATTAAAACCATTTTCAATACCAAAATAAAAAAAAGTAAAACATGGTATTTATTTTTCATTTAAAAAAAAGTTATGGCTTGTAGAGGAAGTCGAAACTCAAATAATAGTCACGGTGGTGGAGAGGTCATTGTCGCCACATATGTATAACAAAAAACATTCCTTTTTTGTTTATTAAAATGATTTGTATAAAAAATATTCCTTTTGAATAGACGTAAAAGTCAAAGGGGTTTATACACCGTATAAAATAAATTTGTGTATAAAACAAAATATGTCTCAATGAAAGGAGATTGAGACGAAGTCCCATACCTCAGGTCCGACTTGACTCGATCGTTCTTTAACATCCTGAATAATAAAATTGAGTTAATTTCTACTTTCTTAAGAATATTTTTCAAGTTCATTATTCATTTTATATCACTTATTACCATGTTATGAACACTATGTAATTATTTAAGTTAATAATGGTCGTTTTGTCGATCATTGGTACTTGATTCAAAAATAAACTCTTTATAATTACAAGTTGTTCATGTGGTAAAATATCCATTATATCCAGAATTATATTCATGATTTAGATATCATATATATCATATAAATCCATTATATACATGCATTTATAATATTACATAAAATTTAGAGGTAATAAATGAAATTCACCGTTCATGGAGACGGTAAGCCGTACGTACGCATGAACGCTACATTCATTTCTATTTAGTATTTTATGGAATGGAATAATAATGATATAAAGGTATATTATAATTCTAGTATAATATCATATATAATATCATTAACTCTATCCTTTATACATCCCACATATAGCATTAATGAATCAAATCATTTTGAGGGGGTGGTAGTCCGCACTTCCTAAAATGAAGATATCGCGTTTACCCCTAATGGAAACCATAAAGGTATGACATAAATGAAAAATACAGAAGCTTAAGGAAAAAATAAACATATTATATATCATATATAAATATAGTGACATATTAATGTCCACCTTTTAAGGTGTTAGAATAATATTGAACAATCATTGTTTTGTGAGGCAGAAATTTGCCATCCACGGAAACTGTATGCTCTTTAACCATTAGATGTAGGTGTGTGTAAGTGTAGCTCGAATACTTATTATAATAACATCCTAGTATATTGAATATACTGGTTTTTTTACAAAATAAATGAATAAAAAGAGTTTAGGGGGTTGGAGAAGCAAAATAAAACAAAAGAACATTAGAGAAGTCTTTACCTTTAAATCGGGTAACTCCTCTTGGTTTGAACCAAAAGGGTTTCTTGAAGATCTTTCTGCCTAAGGTAAGGCATATAGGATGAAGAGATGGATGTGGAGAGATAAAATGAGCAGATCTTGTCCGAGCCAATGGCTTGAGAAGTGTGGGTAAGGAGGTAGAGGTGGGGGCCTTTTATAAGAGGAGAGGAGGGTCACTCTTGGAATATTATAAAATGTTACTTTATATTGAAATGTGTTTCGGATTTACAAGGTCCCAAATTGATATATTTAGGGGATAGGTGATAAGGGTTTGAAATATACTCATCCAATAGGTTTTTTACAAGTTTAAGTCTTATATTATACATTATCTTTTAATTTTTTTTAAATCGTTCATTAATGAGGTAATCACTGCATCATCATGATGTCATAAATAATTTAATTTATTTAAAGACTAAAAATTATAAAAAAAATACTATGATGTAGTAAATATTTTTATCTTTACAATTAATATTTATATTCTAAGAGATAATTTATGTAGACAAAATTAAAATTGTTTTACTTATGTGTTACATACTTTATTATATTTAACTTTCTTTAAAAAATAAAAATATAAAATATCATTATCACACAAAAGTGATTCCATGGGGTCCCTAAGTTTGGAACAAGGCATCCCATGGTCGGAAATGAAACAATAAGTAGCATTAGGACACATTTTGGGGTCATTTTTTATTATTATTATATTATTATATTATCCTTAACTACCCGATTACTAATTAATCACGATAATTAAAGATAATTATCGTCGCTACTATTCATAATGTCCAAAAACAAAAGATTCATAATTACATAATTTGGACCTTATGATTAAAAATATGGAATTAGTTTTACCAAATTCCAAACATGTAAATTTCAATGGTTAATTTAAAAAATAATTCTCGTTGTCAAAACAAATAGTGGGTTTTTTTTAAACAATATCTATGGAAAGTTTGGCACTTGTTTATGCCCAATTCCAAAGTGAAATTAATCACAATGAACACCATTGGATTAAATGGTAAAAATATATTATAATTACACTTTAAACCCAATTAAAAAGATAATCTATCCATATAATAAAATTATATGAAAAAGCAGTTTTGATGTAAAATGCAGTATTTTTCACTATTCATTAAAAAATGAACATTGTCAGAAAAATACCAAAAATTTATACAAAGTCAATTTCAATTTCCCAATCATATATAATAAGTTTATTTTTACAAATATATCTTATAAAATTTTCAAAATTTTGATTTAAAAATGGTTTTCCATCAAAAGGCAATAAAACAATCTTTTAAAAATATTAGTGTATTCCATGCTTAAGATTGAATTTATTCTCATTTTAAGCATCTAAAACACTATCTAATTCATAAATAGACATAGATAAGAATATCTATTATTCATTACTTACTTTGGATGTTACATAATCATTCCCATAATATGTATAAATGGTCCCTAAATTCCAAATCTTAAACATCAAAAATTTCAACTTTCAAAATTTCCTTTTGAGTGGGATCTTGTTTCCTACCAAATTTCTCTGACCTTTGACACTTATCACAAATAATTACAAAACTCATAGAATCCTTAAAGAGTGTAAAATAGTGGAAACTAACCTCTAAAACTTTTTGAGTAGTTCTATAACTTCCATGATGGCTACCCCATGGTGCAGAATGATAGATTTCCAGAATGGGAACCATCTATTCTTCAGGAAAAAACCTCCTTAAAATCTCATCCACACACCTCCTAAAAATCAAGGTGTCATCCCAAAAGTATTATATTGACATATCAATGAATTTAATTATTTTTTATATAAATTAATTAGTAAGGAATCCAGTAGTCAAGAAATTCACAAAATCTACATACTAAGTGGACTATTTGATTGACACTGTAATCAATTTTTTATCTAGAAAAGAATAATTAATCTCCCTTAGATTATCAGTTTGAGTAATATACAACCTAGAAAAATGATCAGCCATTAATTTTTCAACTCCAAGTTTATCTTTGACCACAAAATAAAATTCTTGTAGAAAAATTAACTATCTAATCAATCTATGTTTGGCCTCTTTTTTAGACAACAAGTATTTCAAGGAAGAATGATTAGTGAAGAATATTAATTTGGACCCTATCAATCATTATTTGAACATATCTTGAGAAAACAGTACAACTAAAAAATATTTCTCAATAGTGGTTTAATTTATTTTATAATCATGTAGAGACCTATTATCATATTATACCACATGCAATATCTTATCTTTCATATGTCCTAAAACTACTCGAATAACCACATCAAAAGCATCACACATAATTTAAAATAGAAATTTTCAATATGAATTTGTGGTTATGGGTGAATAATTGATTTTTTCTTTAATAATATTGAATTATTCTAAATAATTTCATCAAACAAGAAGGTTGTATCTTTTACTAATAGTGATCATAGAGGCCTATTAATTTTAGAAGAATTATTTATTAATCTCAGGTAAAAAATGTATTAGCCTAAAAAACTTTAAACACCTTTAACATTATCAGGAGGGGAAATATTTTGAATGAACTCTATCTTATAATTTTCAACCTATATTCCCATTATAAAAAAATTGTATCAAAGAACAATGCCTTCAGTAACCATGAATTGACATTTCTTTCAATTGAGAACAAGATTGATTTATAGGAACCTTTCCCAGTCTAATTTTATATTTCTCAAACAACTCTCAAATGTACTCCCAATAATATTGAAATCATACATGAATGCATATATTATTCTCTCAATAAAATAATATAATATAACCATCATACACCTTTTAATGGTTGTTGGTGCATCACACAAGCCAAAGGGAATTAGCTGGTAAGAAAATTTCTCAAAGAGGCATGTGAAAGTGGTATTTTTCTACTATTTTGGGGATATAAGAATATGGTTGTGCCTCAAATATCCTTCCAGAAAATAGTAAATTTTATTTCTATGTAACCTATAAAAAAATTTATCTAAGAATGGTATTGAAAAATGGTCCTTTCTAGGGGAAAAATTGAGTTTCCTATAGTCTATATAGACTCTTCACTTAGTGTATTTTTTAACCTGATTTTTTTCATTTTTTCATTAGTCACAACAGTGAAACCTCATTTCTATGGAACTACTTAGACTAGACTAACTCAAAGTATTTCAAAAATAGGATAAATGATACTGTCGTCTAATAGATTTATTACTTCCTCTCTAAAAACTTCTTTCAGGTTTAGATTTAATCTTCTTTGGACCTCAATTATGGGTTTGGGATTTGGTTCCATATTGATCCTCTACATGAAAAATAAATAAATGATCCCATTAATGAATTATTTGGTCTACCATATGGTATATATTTACTTTTTTAAGACATCTAGACACTTATCCACTTGACTTACCCATATTTCAGAATAGATGATGACCGTTAGTGATGTGTTCTCACCCAAAACTTAATATTTTGTGTCTACGGTAAATGTTTTGAGCTCTAGTTGTGGTTCCTCTTCACTAAAAGGTTCAATATTAGGCTAAGAGGTCCAACACACTCAATTTAATTATTAAATTGAGTATAAAATTTGGATTGATTTTTATTTCCTAAACCATAATTGAGTTTTTCCTCATTTATTACCAAAGTGGACACCTTTCTAAGCATAATATCTAGATCCAAATTTAATATTTTTTTCTTAGTAAATTCATTAAAATGTTGCAAGATATCTCCCTAAAATTTATTAAAGATATTCATCTATCTATTTGAAGAAGTAAAATAATCCTCCATCTCACCTAGAAATTCCATTATTTCAAGAATAGAAAAAACATCTTCTAAATAGATCTCCAAAGCTGGAACAGAGTAATTTTCCAGTTTTAAAAGATTACCCAAATTATATTTTTAAGAATTTTCAATATTTTGTAAAAATCATTACCATAATACACATGATTTTCTTTAGTCAATTGTTTTTTTTTCATGTTCTTCTATATGATCTAATGAATCCTCAACTCCAATCATTTCTTCTCTTGAACAGTTCTCACCAAATATTGGTTCCTTAACATTTTTAAACAAATTAAGCTCATATTATTGCTCACCAAAATTAAAAATCATTTTACTTCTCCAACATCGATAAAAACCCCTAATGTGGCTAAGAATATCCTACCAAGGATGATAGGTACTTTTTGGTTACACTCCATATCTAGAATAAGAGAGTTTGCCGGTAAGAAATACTTACCAACACCTATGAGTAGGTCATCTACTCTTCCTAAATGATGTGTGAAAGATCAACTATATGGTTGTAAAACCAAAATGGTAGTTTGTAATTATCCTAAACCAAAATATTTAAATAGTGATAAAGGAGTTATATTGATGCTTATACCAAGATCAAATATAAATTTTAATTGACCATTATTCCCTAAGGTGTAGGGAATGAAAAAACTCCTCAAATCTTTAAGATTTGGTGGTATTTTGTTTTGATGGAAAGAATTGACCTCTTCAGTGAGGATGTAAGTTGAAAACTATTCCAATGTTTTCTTATTAGATAAAATTGTATTGACATATATAAAGTATAATGGAGTATATATAAATGTTTGAATTAATGAATTTTCATTTGGATCTCATTAAAAATACAAGGAATTGGAGAAGCTTTATTTTATTATTTTTGGGTTTCAATCCTTAAGGGAATGGGATGGTTGGGAAAAAATTACTAAGAATAGAAGAAAGTTCCCTGATTTCTTGTAGTTTTTTTATAATTTTTCTTTTTAATTTTTATGTCTTTTTACTACCAATTTATTAAGTGGAACAGATGGATATATTTCATTTTCAATAGTGTTGTCCATATTTCTAGATTGGATGTCATCTAGATTTTAGTGTCCAATTTCTTTCAAATTACCATTATGGACTTTCCTAGGATCATCTCTATCCTCCTATTAGGTCATTAGGAAACTCTTAGTAACCACATCCATGATATTATACCTAGGGTTGATTTTCATAGTGCTAATAAGTTTCCCTTTATCTCTTCAAGTGAAGTATCTAGATAATTAACCCATTTATAATTCAAGATTATGAATTATATAGTATGTTTTAGGTTTGTTGGAATCATGTTGTGCTTTTATTTTTTCATATTTATCATCCATTATCTTTAATATTTGACACATCATCTCTTCTAGATCACCCTATGTAACGACCCAAAATTTTGAATAAATCTATTTTCCTAATTTTGTGTGTTATTTTATTTTATACTCAAAAAAACTATTTCATTTGATAACATTAGTATAATTAAAATGAGAACGTTGGGTTTCGACCGTTATATGACCATTGGTCAATATAACCGTTGGAAACTAAATATTGTGATTGTTGTCTCCAAAAACAAGTGATCTTGGTTAATTAATATAGAAATAAGATTTGATGGCCTCATCCAGTAGTCTCGGACCAATCGAAGCCCATATAACAGAACTTGGGAAGGAGGTAGCACCATTGGGCTTTGCTCTTGACCAAACCCAAGCTGAACTTCATCGTGTGAGGCTGGAATGGAATCGCCTTCACGAGAAGTTCAAGCTAATAGAAATAACTACTCGTGCGATGTTGGCCGAGCCACCCACAGATTCTATCACCCTAGAACACCTTACTCTTAGGTCCTATGCTGGTGTTATAATGGGCTATGTAACTAGACTATAACTGCCTTGTGTAATCCTTTATTTTAAATAAAAATTGTGATTTCTTCTTATGATGTAGTTTGTGAATTTTTAAATTTCCGAATAAATATAGTATGCATATTTTTGATGAATTCTAGAAAAAGGATATTTGAAAATATTTATGTAAACCTTAGATAATTAATTATGTGTAATGATTTTCAAAAAATGGTCTTCTACAATTATGTTCAGTACGAAATTTAGAGTCTAATAAGATCAACTTAATTTTTGATGAATAGTAAATTATGAATAGTGATTTTATGCTTAGGATTTGTAATGTGACCAAATGGATTAGTAATCTAACTTAAATAAAGTATTAATATAATTTAGACACCTTGATTAAGTAGTGTGATTCAATAAAATAGGTAAATAACTGTTTCATTAATTATTAGTCAAGTATTAGTTTTTTCGAGTGAATAGTGTTTTTTAATTCAAAATTAAAAATATTTAGAAAATTATATTTATAAAATGGACTTCATTTTTGAACTTATATCATCAATATTATGTTCAGGTAATTTTTGGGGTTTTTTCTGAAAAAAAAATGAATTTTTGGTGAATAGTGTTTTTATTTAAAAATTAAATTAATAATATTTAGAAAATTATTTTTGTAAAATGAAGTTTATTTTTGAATTCAGAGCATTGATATTATGTTAAGATAATTTTTTGGGGATTTTTCTGAAAAAAATGAATTTTCAGTGAATAGTGAAAATACAGTTTTAGGGTTTCGGTATGTTTAATGACATCATAACTGCATCATGATGATGTCGTGAGATATTTTAAGGTATGGTCGACTTGTGAATATTAAGATAAGGTAGGAGGTGTCCCAAGTGGACAAAACCATGAGGAAATACCACTTGTTTTTCAAAAACCACCAATGAGGTGTCCCTTGGCCATTAATGCCTTGTCCCCTCAAATTCCCTATAAATACCCACCCTTCCCTCCTTTATTTTTCACTCAAAACTCTCACCCAACGAAGCTCTGGTCTCATTACCTCCCAAAGAGTCCTCCCAAGGTTCCCCAATCCCTCAAGATCCCAACCTTTGAGTTTCCAGAGTTCCGTTTTAAGGTAAGGGATCCTACCTCTCTCTTTCTTTCCAAGTACTCTCTTTTATGTCATATCTTTTATGCTCCATGTTCTTATGTTGGAGGATGTTCTTTCATATTAATCCTACTTTCCTTTTCATTTTCATATGATTAGAGACCCCCTCTTTCTCTCATCAATTCGTTTTAATAATTTTTAAGTGGCGTCGTTAGGCTGCCGAATTTTTAAGGGATTCTTTCACCCTTCTCATTTTCATGTTCTATTTTAATGTCAAGTATTTAAAGTTATTTTTTATTATGTTGGGGTATGATCTCTATATCTATCATACTGATCTTTTATGACAATATTATGAGAGATCCTATTTGATCTCGTCAATTCATTTTTTGAAGTTTTAAGTGACGTCGTTAGGCTGCCGAATTTTTAAGGGATTCTTTCACCCTTCTCGTTTTCAAGTTCTATTTTCATGTCAAGTCTTTCATGTTCATTTTTATTATGTTGGGGTATGATATCTATATATATCAAACTGATATTTTATGTTCATATGATGAGAGACCCTATTTGATCTCGTAAATTCATTTTTTTTTGTTTTAAGTGACGCCGTTAGGCTGCCGAATTTTCATAAGAGAAATCTTATTTTTGTCTTCCTTCCATGTTTTTTATTTCATATGGTATGTCTTTAAAATTTCATTAACATATTTATGTATCCTTTATATTCTGTCCCTATATAGTTTTATGGATCATTTATGAGTGGGTGACCCCTGTCCTCTCTCTTTTCAATGTTTTCTAAAACCCTATAACATAGCCGTTATGCTGCAGAATTTTCATCTCAAAATGTCTTTCTCTTTTCCTCAAATTCATTTATTTTAGTAAGTGAATACTCATAGATCTTTCTTCTACATGGGTATTCATATATATATCAAAATTTTATATTTTAATTCTGGTATTTACATACATGAAACCCTCTTTCATTTTCTGTGGGTTTAAAGTGACATAAATATCATGTCTTTTAAACAGTTTTTAAAACGTTATGATTATGAAATGAAACCCAGTTCTTTTATTCTATATGGGTTATTTATGAAATGTTTGATGATGATATATGTGGCTCACATGATAATAAAGGAAAATTTAAGGATTCACTCTGATAGCACTCCAATGCATTGGGTAAAGACTTAATCTCTAGAGATGGCCATTTTTAACGACACCTTGGTGAATAACCTTGGTAATTTTTAATGACACATTGGGGATGGACCTTGGTGAAACAGAAATTATTGTCTATGTTAAATGTTGTAGCCACATATTTAAGTTATGAAACACATTATTTTTATTATGATATGCCTCATGATTTCTTTCTCACGCCTTAAATTTCTCTTTTATGGCTTTATCGATGTATCTCAAGTTCACATGTAAAATGTTTCTCTTGTTTCCCTTACTGGGCCTTGTGCTCACCACTTTCTTTTGACGTATGTCCCCAGGTTATGAGATTCAGTAATGAACCTAGGATGAACATAAGGAGAAGCCTTTCAAGTTTTTAAGAAGAATGTTTTATGTTTTCATGTTTTAAGTTCCTGTTTTCCAAGACACTAAACCTTAAAGATCCTCAGCTTTGTAAAATGTAATGAAATGTTTATGTGGTGAAAAAGGCAGGATGTAATACCCTATGAGTTAGAGGTTTAATCCCTTGATTGATTTTGGAATTATTTTCTAGGATGAGTTGAGAATCCAGGGGGATTTTGTTTTAAAATATCTTTCTCTATCTAGGACAAGTTACGATAGTTCTAATACCCTTGATTGTAATTTTTGGAAAAGGGGTCATCATTAGACTATATCCAAAGACCATAACCCCCAAAAAAGTTTACATATTCTAATGGATGGGAAGGAATTTCAAAGTTTGGACAAAATATTTATGAGGGACTGAACATGTCACACTGTTGGCATTACTCTATAAGGCTTGGGTACTGATTTTGAAATCCAATTTGGTTTAAATTTTGTGTGGAATTTTGATTCATTAAGGAATAGATTCAGTGCATTATTTTAATGAGATTAAAATTAATTTATAGTCCTAATCCAATTTCACTCTCTCCCAAATTGAATCTTCTTGTTTTAGAGTTTTTGTGTGGAGATATTAAGGTGAGGTTATTGAAAATCTGACTCAAATCCTCAACAGTTCTACCATTATAATTTTCACTAGATGACTGATCAACGAAGTTATATCTTTAGGAGAAAATAGTTCATAGAATATATTCATAAGGGAATATGAAGAGAAACTGTAGTGAGGTAATTGCCTTAGAATTTCCATAAACCTTTTTCCACCCTAATGGAAGGATTATTCATCTTCTTAACAAAATATTTTGATCATATTTATTATTTCTCCATTTAATCTACTTGGGTAAAATTTTATGAAAAAATAATTATATACATGTTCCCAAGTTTCAAACATGTTTTAATCTAACCCAAAAACAAGTTTTTATCCTTACACTTAAGACATAAGGGAAACACTCTTATACTAAGTTCGTCTTCAATAAGTCCTTTCAGTTTTAATTATTTCACAGTATTGAAAAATTCACTAATAAAGGATAAATAGTATTCATTAGAAAAACCATTAAATGTGTGAATCTGTGAGATAAAAGACTATTCTTGATCATAATTTTGGTCTCTAGGGGTAAAAATAATTGATAAAGTATTACTTAACACTTGAGGGAATTGAAACTCCTTTATCCTAGGCCTTTCAAGGACCTCTTTAATGATTTTGGTTGGACAGTTTTATTCAATATTTTTAGGGGCTCTCTCTCTTATGTTTTCCATTTCAATTTTGTATTTATTTTTAATAGTTGTGAAGTGATTTTTAATCTTAGTAATTATAGGTTATAAGTTTTTTATCTTTTACCTTGTGTGAATCAACACATAGATTCAAAATTTTAAACAAGAGACTTAATGTTTCATAAAATAGTTTTCAAATTTTATTAACTGACTTTTTTATGTTTTGGTATTTTTATCTTTTTGTTGATTATTTAGAGTTTCTATTTTTTACTTGGTCTCACAAATCCTTCCCCAAAAATGGATCTAAAAACCTAATGATATATCGTTGAATATATAAATTTTTAAACCTATGAACTATATAAATAGTGGAAATTAGGGTATCAATCCTCAGGGAAGGTTAATTGGTGTGCATAAAATGAAAACAGACAAAAAAATCAATCAATCAAGTATATAAGTAGTGATTATGGTCATATTATTTTCTAGAACAATATATGAGGAAGTATTGATGAATTTTGTGAGATGAGTCATAAGAATGTGTATAAGAGAAAGCAATAATAGAATAACCAAGGGTGAAACATGATGGAAATTTTGATTGATTGGTTAAAATGTTTGTTTTCAATTATAAATATATAATTTAGTTTAAAAATCAAAAACATATAGCTAAGATTCTATATCAATAATATTGACTATAATTTGGTTTAATTTTCAATTATTCACTTTTAAAAATCAACCAGTTATGAAGGATAATGAAGTTGATCATTTTTTAAATGATAACACAAATGAAAATAAAGAAATGAACTGAATTCAATCTTATTCCCCTAATAAATTTTGATCGAGCATCATATTGAAATCAAACTATTAATGAAATTCAAGTCAATTGCAGCAATAGTGAAAGTAATAATAGAGAAGTAAGAATTCATTCCCTCAATCATCTATTGTCGAATGAAATTTGTCTCTAGGACTCAGTGTCTTCCATAGATCTTATCAATATCTACTCTATAAATCCATCTTAAAAGTGTGAATATATCCCACTATGACATGTCCCTCTAGATGTAATTGAATGTAAAAATTTATTTATTTTTTCATATTTAATCTATAATATCTCACAGTACTTTTTCTAGGTAGAAGTAACTCCAAGACTTTCATATCTATTTTTTGTGACATCCAGGTAAAAATAATATTTCACTTTTAACTAACTAGTTCCCTAAACGTTCATACAACTCATAGAATATATCTAACACCACCTCAGTTTGAATTTGTATGTATTAAGAATTTAATTCATTTCTTCATTAAACTCCAAAATAAATTCTAGAAGGTTCCTAAAAATTCTTGCTTGATCCCCTTTACACAAGTTTCATTTAACTTTAATGTAACCTTTTTTGAAACTCTCATGAATAAGTTCATAATAATACATTGACATAGCCATGAAATCACAGACTGATAAGCTTAAAAGTTGAGGAACTACCCTTACACAGCTGATCAGGTTCCCAATGAAACTCATGGATCTGACCCTTATATATCATGGGTGATTTCAATGCTACTTTTACATAGTTCATACGGAACCCTTATGCAGCTCTGTTAATAAACTTAATGCATTTTTATTTTATATGGGGGTAACATTGTACCTTTAAGTTGACTTTTTGAAACTTGTATTACCCTTTTGTAAACAACCTATGACCCTGACATGTGATCATGCACAACTTTTAACATGATGCATCCTAGTGGCATGGGATCTTACCATTATACATGTGTCAATTGTGACCTTGATATAGTAGCTAATCAGTGCACTTTATATTTATATAGATTCACTGAGACATTACACCAACGCATGGATTTCACCCTTCCAAAGACTCACAACCATAACACATGGAACTTCAGTGTTCCTTCATCTTCTTTATTGATGACCTATAATAAACAAATATCTAGTGAACAAAAAAATTAAAAATAAACTCAAACACAAAACTTTATCAACTTCACAATTTCACACATATTCACCTATTAAATCATGTTTCTATATCTTTATACTTCATCAACACAATCGAGTTCAAGTTTTCAATCTTTTTTTGTCTCGAAATCGATCTTTGAAATCTCCAACCTCGAATCACTAGTAGGTTTGTTAGGGCTTATCTTCCTTAGTATTTGAGTGAGTATTAACCTCAATTGATGTTCATAGTCTATGCCTTAGGTTAATTAGGTAGCTTGAGTCAATTTCATACATCTCCCCATATATCTCATTCAATTATTCTCATGTTAAAAAGATTTAGTATCAGTTGTTTGATATTGTATTTCATATATAGTTTATTAGAAATCAAACAGATTTGATCCTATGTAGAAAATTAAATTACCTTCTTACAGTAGGTTGAAATGCCTTCATTTGGTAACTTTTCATGACATTAAGTAAGTTCTCCCTTTTTATTTGGTGGGAATGCTATCAGTTATATATTCATCTTAGGACATCTTATTTACTTTAATAATTTTTACATATGATTAACCCTCTATGATTCTCCACAGTCAATTGGTTTACACTCTTCATGGTTATTATGAATTCCTTCATGTGGTAGGTTCAAGCCTTTGGAATATTTCCAACATATGGTCAGATGATTCCTCTTGTGATCACTTCACACTCTATCATGTGGTTAGTTTATTAACTAAAACTCCTTCATTTAGTAAGTTTAAATGGGATTTGGCATGGTAACTTCATAAAAATTGTGCTCAGTTGAGCTTCCTACCAATCTATTTATATTAATTACTATATTTCATGCCTTCATATAGTAGGCTGTCATGGTTAGTGTACCTATTGTGAGTCTACTTTTCCAAAAAAAATATAAAAAGTATTAAATTTTATCCATTAAAAATATAAAATTAAAATTGAAAACATATTAAAATAATGAATCGATATTAAGAATTTATTCCAATAATGGATTTTCAAAATTAAATAGTTAAATATTGAAATAATTAAATCATAAAAACCATATAACTTCCTAAAATAAAAAAAATATTCCTCTTAGTATTTTCTCAAAAAAAACTAAGATATATGTCTTTAATGAATAGTAAAATCAAATTGAAGAACTTTTAATCATTTAAGCACTCAAACATCTATTTCTATCAAGTTATTAAAAGAATCAAAAATCCAATAATAGTAAAACTAATATTAAATATTTTTCCATTAAAATATGATTTTGAGATTAATAATTCAATTATTTAAGTAAATATATGTACCAAACACGTAAAATATAAAGTTCATATCAACTAATAACTTATTCGATCCCTTCAGGAGTGATAACTTATACCTTTTTCCAATGTAGTAATATAACCATCGTATCTGAGTTATTATAGTTAGGGTGCTACAAATAATGTAGGATGGTGAAGAGAATTTTCACAACCACAACCTCATTTTAAATTATTTTCACATTATATTATTATTTTTATTATTATACTTTGTTTCCAGGAATTTTTCTTTGAAACCAGAAAAATTTAGTCAAATGGGATTCATCACACATTTGGCACACAATTAGTGAAAACAATTCAGAAAACATGAAAAGTGTCTATAGTTTTTGATAGATACACCCATGTAGTTTTCTCATGGTTTATCAAACCATGTGGACCAAACCTGAAAATACCCATGTAAATTCAGGGTGTCTTGCATGGTTGGCACAAAAATTAGCAAGTTCTGTATTCAAAATGTGAAACCTACATAGAAATTAAAAAAATGAAATGAATCGTTTACCTATCACTTGAATTTAACCCCTAATTCTCTCATTCTCATCCCACTCAACTTCCATCCTTCCTCAAGCTTATAATTTTCTCCTCCTTTTCTCTAGGCTGAGATTCAAGTGGGGTTATTCCAGTTTTTTCAGGGTAAACACCTAGAAATATCCTCTTATTTCTCTTGACTATACCTTCATTATTTATTGGTTTTCATTTCTCTCTAAATCCATTGTGTCTTATGGTTTCTGTTTATTGATTTTATTAGTCTGGGTTTTTGTATTTATGGGTTTTTATTTTTTTCTATAGGAACCCTTTTGGCATTCTAGGTTGTTTTTCATCAAAGTTGATTGGTTTCCATAAATATTTCCTGATTTTAGTAGATATTTCCATATTATCACCTTTTTTATATTGACTATTGATGCTTGGATATTTTAAATTGGTCTCTAAATTATTATAATGGTATTATATATTGTTTTGAAAATGAAATGATAGACCCCTTGAGATGAAGGTGCATTTTTTATAATTTAGGATGAACGATTTTTTATTTTCCTAGAAATAATATTTTCTTATGAAATTATTAAAGAAAAGTCGTGGTTAACAGATAACATAGCTTTTAAAAAAACTAATGGTAACTCTGGGTACAAGGTAAGTGAACTTAGATGGGATGAGTTTCCACTATCTATACTAGTGAAGTCCGTATATAGTGACCCATCCACTAGATGGTGATGTGTTACTAAAATTTAAAATAATTAAGGGGAAAAGGATAGTTAGTGATTTATTTATAGGTTCCCTAACCTTGGTAACCATAGGGTTCCACCCCAAAAGATTATTTGGAAACTTTTCTTTTAAATTTGGTTTCTTTCATTTATTGTTTTCATTTGTTTCATTTACCATGTTAATTGAACTTAATTAAAAGGATCAACATTAATTTCATTTATTTATATTCTAACTAGAATTTTTTAGTCTTTCTAACGTTATTTTAATATAGAACACTTAGTGGGGTCCTAATGATCTCATTTATCACACCCTACATACACCTTCGGGTGTATGGAAAACTTGTTTGACTAATTTAAGAAATGGTAAGGTATTTCTTGGAGGTGGTGAGAACTCGTACTAGATGTGTCTAGGTATATGGTCATAACATGGTTGTAGCATGATGCCTTGTTTCACATGGAGATGGGTTGTGGTATTTTTTTTCTTTTGGTATATTTTTTAAACTAATTTCATGTATCTTGTATCACCAACTCATCCTCTCATCCCATATCTTTTTTTCCTTTTTGCAGAAATTTTTACTTGTACCATGCTAGCTATTTTTCTATGCTATGATGTGTGTATATTTATTTTTAATCATTGTGTGTCGATGATGTTTACTACTTAATTAGGGAATTTATCTCTATTATATGGTGAGGTCGTGTTAGGTTCCTAGTCTTTACCCCTTTGTTTGATTTATTCTTTAGGTAAACCATTCACAAAGGATGTTTGACATATACCTCGGCACTTATTCCATCCCATGGGGTTTGGATACACACTTCAAGTATGTTATGGGTTTTCTCAGGTTCCAAGTTTAGGGATATCTTAGATTTAGTTTGTGACATTCTTGATTTCCTAAAGTAGTAACCAGAATGTTCATCCTATGCTCAAGGATAAAGAGCTCATGTGTCTCTTTCTATTAAAGGGAATCATGAAATGATATATTAAAATTTTATATTATTGAAATTAATTTGTAAAATAATAACATTAAAAATAATTTAAAAATAATTTTTTATAATTTTTAAGTTTATTATCTTGATAGATCCATGAGAAAATTTACCTTTTTTCATCCTTTCCATTTTCCATGTTTTATGGTGAGTGGGGGATATAGAGGACCAAATTGAACCTCTTAAAATCTAATTCTAGACTTATCTATTAATTTATAAAACTTTTAAACAATCATTTTCTCTTATAGTAAATGATACCCTCCACTTGATAATGTATGAGGGTAAATATTCTAAAATTGAATCTCTTAGTGAGATATCCTGGTGGATAGTTATATAGTAATAAATGAATAATTCATCAAGTAATAAACAAATAATTTTACAAATTAATTTAATATAAAATAATTACCATACCATAAAAGCTTTGTCCTACCATATAGTAAAAAATTTCTTGCATGTCTCTACATCTAAAAACTCATAATTAAGGTATGGGTTTTCATTCTATCTCTCCATATAAATGTAAAATTTGGTCAATTTTATTTTCAAATAACTCAATATTACTACTAAAAAATAGATCCACATATTCTAAAGTTCTTTAATTTCATGATATTATAATGTCATATGTAATTTAATATAATAAATATTATCTATTTCAAATAAATAATATTTTAATAATTTGATAACAGATAAATTAGATGAGATATTTTACTATTACATACTCCAACAACAGATTTTTCATCATCTTATTGATGCTCCTCTAATCAGGATATAAAATGTTAGTCCTAAAATGGATCTTCATGGACATATAATTCCTAAACTTATTTACATATAGTCCACTTGGTTTATTATTATCATCAAATTCAATTTATCTCTTCTAGTCCCCATAATAAAGTGAAAGTTTTAGTAAATGTGTAATCCCACATCTACCAAATCTAGGTATCATCTTCTCTATAAACAAAGATGAAGACTCTATTCTAGAATTATTATGACTAGTGCTGTAATTGATTTGGAAAAAAGGTTTATTTTTATCAAATAATTTAAATATTTAAAATATATTAACACAAAACATCATTCACATATGTAACATCTCAACCCGGGTGCCACATACCAGTGCGTCAAGTCAGTTGGTTATGTGACCTAAAGTATGACTCCCCAGATGCCAGAGGCCAACGGCTAGTAGTGAGGGTCTAATATCAATTATCAGGAAACTATACCCACTTTCAAGGAAACGCAAAAATGAAAATAAATAAACAATATCCAAATGAATAACCAAAATAAATTCCATAACCAAAATAGAACAGTATTACATGTTGAACCAAAATAGGAAAAAATATCCAAAATAAAAATAGTAGATATATAATGCCAAAATATGTGTCAAGTGTCTAATTAAAAACCAAAATAAAGACATCAACACTCCCAATAGGGTCCCTACACCAATTCGGGTTCCCTTATCCATGCTTCATCCCAAATCATCCATCTATCATAAGGTTCTTTCCCTCATCTCATCTTGTAAACATGAAGTATATTAAGGTTCTAATCGGGAAACCTAATTATATTGTGAGGAAAACTTGGTAGGCCACCACCAATGGTGTCTAAAGAAATATCCAATCAATAATAGTGTATGCAGTTGTATAAATAATAAAGTAAAATATAGGAAGTAAATAGTTCTTTACAATTCATTATTTATGATTTAACCACATGAATACCCTTGGGTTTATGATGACACCCAAACCATCAATATCTATCTCAACCCATGATGGAGTTTGAACTATATCTCATATGAAAATCACAATTCATAATAACATGGGATTTCATTATCCATTTAATTCCATTTCATAACATGGGAAATTGAAACCATAACCATTGTCAATATCATGGGCATAGAACTTCATGTTTATCCCCCCATGGGTATTTGGAGCATCAATACATGTCCCACCCCTCATGGGTATTTGAGTCATAAGTCTCTATCCCATACAATAATATTATCATGAATTCATTTGGGTCTATAACAACATAAATAGAACCCCATGGGTATTTTGAGCATCATTCCATGTACCACACCCCATTTCTCAATCAATCACATATATCATGTATATCACATTTAACAAGGTTAATATAAATTAACCCTCTAACCAAAAATTGCACATCATGATATACCATTTTAATTATTAATTCAATCATAATCCTTTACTTTAATCACATGGAATAATATGAACAATTCACCATTAAACCATCTATCAAAATTTATTCACATAACCCATTAACACTTCAAGGTTAATCCAAACATCCCTTCATTCCAATTATCAATCAATTCCATATCTTAGCAATTATCCAATTAAACGATCCCATTTAATTGACCAATTCTATAATCCCAATATCCCATCAATTTCATAATCACATAATTCCATTTATCAATTAACCAATTAATTAATCCAATTCAAGATGTGATTTAAAAACATGGAAATCGCTATTTTTAAATTCCATACACAAAAATATATTCAATAATATGGGATTTTCAATTTAGAACACCTACCTCAAGGTCGTTGATGAGCATTTGATAAAATAGAAATCCCCAAATTTAAGCAAGATGTTCAATTGCACAACGAAGAATGATATCTAGATCCAAAACCTAGATCCAAGATCAAAGGGATTAAGATCCTTAAAACCCTAGATATAACCCTTTGCAAAAGAATAAAATCATCCTACCAAAGGATGAAAAAAATTCAGGAAAGATGAAGGAAACCAATTAGGAAGAGTTCACATATCAAAAGAGGTATAGATCTGTCAAATGGATCTTTGATTAGTCAAGAACGGAGTTCATAATCCCTTAGAATATATCTAGTAGCCTCTAAATCATAGGAAAGATTATTTTTTTGAATAGGGGGAAATGAGGGTGAAAACTAGGGGGTTTGGGAATTTTAAAATAATTTTTTAGGAAATTAAAAAACATGTGCACAGTTTCCTGGGCTGGGGTACACGGTTTTCCAAACTGTGTACCCTAACTATGTGCCTCTCTTAGGGGTCACATGGTTAGTACTAATAGGGTTCAAGGTTTTTCAAACCATGTGTGAACCATGAAATATCTCTCTATATAGGGTTTCATAGTTTGTTGGGGGTAGGCATGCGGTTTGGGAAAACTATGCACCAACCATGAACTTCCCCAACTTCCTCAAAAATTCTAAACTTTCACCTGAAAAAACCACGAAAAAAACCCAACAAAGATATAACAAAACAAGGGTAAAATAGTACCTGTAGACAAGCATGAAAATATATAAAAAAGTTCAGGATCTTAAAATCTTCTCACCATATAACAGTTCATCCTTATGATACTCTCCCAAGAATCTCTATGATTCAGAGATAAAAAATTGGACCATTGAGCCCGCATATCAGATTATATCTCTCATGTTTCCTCCTAAACACAAACATGTTTCCAAAATACTCGAACTATCATCATGGTATTTCTCCAAAATACTTTATCACTACAATCTAACACACATATCAGATGCTCCTTAAAATACAAATCGGTCCTAATCTCAACATCATCCACATTGATCACATGAGAAGGGTCATAGTAATACCACTAAAGTTGTGACATGTGAAAAACATCATGCATGGAATTATAAATCTGTGTAAGAGCCAATCAGTACACCACCAGTCTGATTCTCTCCACAACCTCAAAAGGTCTGACAAACCTGGGTGCCAATATTCCCTATCTATGAATCCTATTGTGACCCAATCTTAGAGAAACCTAAAGGAATACATGATCATCCTCTTTAAACTATTGGGGTCATCAATGTATATCATCATAAAAATTCAGCCTACTCTAATCCATATCCATAAATTATGAATTATCTAAAACTACTCTGATATATCATGCATGAGAATTGGTCCCAACAACTCTAACTCACCAACCTCTATCCAACATAGAGGTTATCTCTATGAACTGCCATAAGGTGACTCATATGGTTCCATCTGAACAGTTGTCTGATAACTGTTGTTATAGGAAAACTCAACAAGTGTGGAGTACTTCTCTAAATACCCACCGAATTCAAGAATGCATGGTCGTAGAATATCCTCCAAAACCTAAATTGTAAATTCTGACTTCCCATCTGTCTATGGGTGTAATTTCATACTTAGAAAAACTTGTGTTCCAAGCACCTTCTACAAGCCCATCTAGAATCGAAAAGTGAAATGTGAGTCACAGTCTAAAGTTATACTCTATAGAACCCTGTATAGAAGGACTATCTCATAGACATACAAGTCCCCCAACTAATCCATTGATAAAGTCCCCCATATGGGAAAGAAATGCACTAATTTCATTAGTCGGTACACAACCGCCCAAATAGTGTCATTCTTATAAGGTTTCCTCATTAGATCCACCACAAATTACATGGAAACGTTGTCCCACTTCCATTATGGAATGGGAAATGGATTTAATAAACCACCAGGTTGTTGATTCTTATCCTTCACCTATTGATAGGTGTAGTGTCGTGTCATGAACCCTAAAATATCTTTTTTCATGATCATCCACAAATACTATTGATGTAGGCCATGGTACATTTTGTTCAAACCCAGATGCACCACCCACTTCGAGGCATGAAATTCACACATCAAGTCCTCCCGCATGTGAGTAGGCATAACTACATGGCCCCAAACATAGATTATCACATCCTCATATATTTTCTAGTCTAAATGTGACTCCCCACATTCAAAAATTTCTCTCAAGGCCAAACATTATGGATCCTCATACTACCTCTCTATGATCTGACTCAAAAGGATATACTTTACTAAAACTAATACAAGATCCATCTTCTCCTGGCTCTCCTGAACCACAATATTCATCTTTTCCAAAAACATCATCATCTTACACTCAAAAATTGACTCCAAAACAACTAAGTTTGTGTATTTGTGCTCAAAGCATCAGCAACACTGTCTCCCTTCCCAAGGGTACATGCTAGCTTGAAATAAAATGACTACATATACTCAACCCATATCCATTTCCATAGATTCAAGTCTCATTATGAAAATATACACATCAAGCTCTTATGATCTATATACACAGTAAACTTTTCACCCAATAGATAGTATCACCAACATTTCAAATAATGAACCACAATATCCAACTCGAAACTATGCATAGGGTAATTTTGTTCATGTGGACTCAACTACACTGACCTGTATTCTATAACCTAATACCCCGCAATCAACACTACTCCCAACCCTACTTCTATAGAATCACAAAATACTATATACTCCTCACCTAGATCAGGTAGGATTAGGATCGGAGCGGCCGTCATCCACTTCTTCAACTCTTAGAACACATCCTCACATGCTCGAGACCATTCAAACTTTACCCCCTTATTGGTTAAAATTTAAATTGGTGCTTCCAAAAAGGAAAACCTCTAGATGAACCTTTAATATATGCCCGCTAATCCCGAAAAAATATAGATATAAAAAAACTTCCAAGAAACAACTATCAGCACCTTCTTTGGGTCTATAGACACACCTTCCTCTGAGATTATGTGACCCAATAAATGTACCTAATCAATCCAAAATTGACACTTATATATATTTTTTTATATCATGTTCTATCTCAGTGTGCTCATGATGATGTCAAGATATTGGGAATGATCATCATGAGTCTTGGAGTACGTCAAGATGTCATCCACAAACACTACCACAAACTAATCCATATATGGGTGGAATATTATATTCATTAAGGCCACAAATATATTATAAGTGTTCTTCAACCCAAATGGTATCACAAAAAACTCATAAAGTCCATACCTACTTCTGAATGAAATATAAGGTATATCAGAAAGTAAAACTCTCAACTGATGATACCATAATCATAAAACAATCATTAAAAAGGAACAAGCTCTTCTCAACTGGTCAAAGAGATCATTGATATGTTAAATTGGATATCGATTCATCATTTTCATCTGGTTCAAATTTTGGTATTCAATACATAAGCACAAATTCATATCATCCTTCTTATAAAATAATACTAGAGAACCCTAAGGTGATGTTCTCAAATGAATAAACCCATTATCCATAAATTTTTCCAAATATATCTTGAGATCTTGAAGCTATATTGGTTCCATTCTGTATGGTGGCATAGAAACTAGTGCATCCCCTATCATGTGCTCAATTGTAAATTCCACATCTCTCTCAAGTGGAATCCCCAATAATTCCTCAGGAAACATGTCCTAGAACATATCCACTATGGGTGGGAAGACATCATGCTTCACACCCTGTCATCTAGTATAAGACTTGTAACCAGGAAGTGAGCTCCCCCAGTTACTGATGAACAGGACCTACAAGACCTTCCTGGATATCCCATTCTCTGTTATTTGTATAATTTTCACCATTATGATATGTAAAGGTTGCTCTCTTGTGGTAACAATCAATATGGGATCAGTATGCTACTAACCAGTCCATACCCTTGAATAAATCAAATCCCAGTATATCTAGGATATAAAGATACCATAGAAAAAGATACATTATAGCCTCAAGAGAACATCATTTTCACAAACAGATGTCTCTTAGCCGTACTCCCAAAGGTGTATCAATAATCATAACCCTACTCAAAAACTCCACATCCAGACTCAACACATTCATAAGTTGTGAAGATATAAATTAATGAGAGGAACTAGTATCAAATAAGGAACTAGTAAGTGTAGAAACTATAATAATAGTACCTTTAACTATCGATGGTCCAACCTCACTATCCATAAGTGTAGGATAAACTACATTCAATTGTTTTTCCCTTCTTCCCTATGATGCAGTCTGATTTCCCTGAGTTGCACCACTCTAATGATATGGGTAATCTTTCCTAGAAGAACCTCATTCTTTACCTCAACCACTATGGTGAGTAAAACTCTAACTGGTAGACTGATATGGTGTTGAAGACCCCCTTCCAACACTTTGATTCTGCATGGATCCTCCATCATTACCCATCTATCGCGGGTTCCTGCAGAACCACTATAGATTTCTCATCCTGCTATAATCTTGGAACTCTACCGTCGGTCAGGGAAAATGTTTACAAAGTGACTCAGCCCACCACACTAGTGGCAGAGCACTCAGGTAAGATCCTGAATAACTAATCCTTCCCCCATTACAATAAACTTTCCACTGATCTAGTCAATATTCTCATAGTGATGATTTCTAATCTCAGAATTCATACCTCCTAATCATCTATAAGAAACCCCCTATCCTCCAATGGAAGCCTCTTTTAGGTTCTCATCAGATATGGGATCCTAATCCACCATCTTAGTAAACTTCTTTAACCTAAATATGTTAACCTGGGACTTAATATAATATTTAATCACATACTATAACCATATTTTTGTATCTTTCTCATCCCCTTCCAGCACTAGAGCAAAGCGCTACAAGTCGGTAAAGTTACCAACAGATTCCATCACATACATACTCCCTTGGTTAAACCTCATAAACTTTGTTTCGCTCTACTGTCTCAGTGCATCTAGATAAAAGTTCTCTAGTAACTTCTCTTGTAATTCCTTTCATACCATGTTTTTCATATTCTCACTATGAGCATGAATACCCCACCATCGCTTCACTAATCTCCACAACATATAAACTTCCATTTTAACTCCTTTATTAGTAAGAGCCTCTAAGTGGTTAAGAATCATCTAGATAGACTCAATTCATAACTCAGTTGCATCAATTATTCCCTCCCTAGTGAAATTTGGAGGGTGCTTCAACTAGAAATCCTGTTTCAAGTCATCCATAATCCTCACAACCCACCCTGAGTCTCTTTCCATAAACATCATAAAACCAAGAAAGGTTCTTGTAAAACTTCTCTCCAACTTCCTCACCTAGAACTATCAGAGCCTTAGGTTACACCACTGAAGGCACATTTCTATCCATGTCCTCCTATCATCCTATCAACAAGCATCATCATAGAGGCATATCTCTATAATTCCAAATAGATTCCTTAGGATACATAACACATCATTTACAAAATTGTAGGTATTCTCATAAGTCCATAATAATTAATCTCTCACACCCTTCCACATGGTCAAAACAAAGGTGCTATCACTACCCTTAACTATCCTTATTTTGGGTCATTGTTAACAAAGGGTAGACACATTCTCATATTCAAGTTTATTGTTAGACGCACCTTTTCACATTTTTTTATCATTTTAAAATTTTTTTGTTTCACATTAGGAACCTTTTTCATTAAAAGTTACTCAATAAATAAAATTACTTTCATATAAACAACTCATACCAAAACCTTCTTTTTTTGTGCCTAAAATGATGTATGTCACAATAAATCTTGAGTGCCTATAATGATGCATGTAAACCCAACCCTCATTCAATATCGAGAGACGATTAAAATATCAAAAAATATCAGAAAAATTTAATTACATCATACAGTAAGTTCATCACTCAAGGTGAAATAACATCCAACTATAACATCATAAATTAATAACAACAATTCTTCCTTCGGTACTTCACCTTTACCATCGTACATGGGTTAGCTACTCCCATGCATAAGCTCTTGACTAATGTCTGGCTCATTCTAATATTCTATCTACCTTTCCCAAATAGTAAGACAAAATTAAATAAATGAAAACATCCTTTGATACCACTTTTTAACTTCCTGAAATGGGTGCCACATGTCTATGCCCTGATTCGGTTGGTTATGTGACCTCAAACGCACCTCCCCATACGTCATAGGCTACCAATTAGTAGAGAGGGTATAATATCGATCATTGGGATACTATACCCTCTTTATCAAAGAATAAAAACAATAAAAATAAATAAATAATATCCAATTAAATAACCAAACTGAATTTCATAACCAAAATAGACCAATATTACATGTTGAACCAAAATAGGAAAATATATCCAAAACTGAAACAATAGGCATGGAATTCCAAAATATGTGTTAAGTATATAATGAAAAGGAAAAATAAAGAAACTAATACTCCCAAGTGGTTCCCAACACCAATTATAGCTCTATCATCCATGTTCCATCCCAACTCAGCCATCTAGCATAGGGCTCTTTCCATTATCTTGTCCTGCAAACATTAAGTCTATTTGGGTACCGATCAGGAAGCCCAAGTAGGGTGTGAGTACGACTCAATAGGCCACCTCCAATAGTGTCTAAATTAATATCCATACAATAATAGTGTATGCAGTTTTATAAATAATAATGTACAATATAACTAAGTCAAAAATATTTCATAATTAATTATTCTTTATTTAATAAAATGAATACCTCTGGGTTCAAGATGACACCCAAACCACAAATACCTACCTTGTTCCATGTCGGAGTATAAACAATATCATATAATGAAATCATAATTCATTACAACATGGTATTTCATTATCCATTTAATTTCATTTCATAACACAATCAATTGGAACCGTAGTCCAATGCCAATATCATGGGTGTAAATAATTGTGTCTAGCACACTATGGGTATTTGAAGCATCAATACATATCCCACACATCATGGGTGCTTGGGTAATCAGTCCCTATCCCATACAATAATATTCATATGCATGCATTTGGGTCTAGAACATCATGGCTAGCATCCTGTGGATATTTGGAGCATTAGCCCATGTCCCACACCCCATTTCTCAATCAATCACATATATCACTCACATCACATTTAAGAAGGTTAATAAACATTAAACCTCTAATAAAAATTTCACATCATGATTTACTATTTAAATTATCAATTAAATCACAATCCTTTACTTTAATCGCATGGAATAATATGAATGATTCAACATTAAACAATATATCAACATGTATTCACATAACCCATTAACCCTTCAATGTTGGGACAAACATCTCATTATTAATCAATTCCATATCTCAAAAATTAACCAATTACACAATCCTAATAATTCATCAATTCTATAATCCTAATATCCCATATATTTCATAATCAATCCATTCTGTTAATTAATTAACCAATTAATTAATCCAATTCAATATGAGATTTTGAATTATGGAAATTTATATTTCATAATTCAATATACAAAAATATAATCAATACTATGGTATTTTCAATTTATTTCACCTACATCAATGTCTTTGATGGGTGTTATCCAAACCAGAAATCCCTAAATTAAAGTAGAATGTGTAATTTCACAATGAAGAATGAGATCTAAATCCAAAACCATGATCCAATATCAAACAGATTAAGGTCCATGAAAACCTAGATCTAACCCTTGATAACAGAGGAAAATAATCCTTCCAAAGGATAATAAAAAGGTAGTAAGTAGGGAGGAAACCAATTGGGAAGATATTACAAGCTGGAAGAGGTGCATGTATATCAAATGGATCTTCGATTAATCAAGAATGGAGTTTGGAATCCCATTGAACCATAGAAATATTAATGGATATTGACATAGATTAAAAATACTTATATATGAGCTTTAAACTATACTTAGAGGAAGAATAAGAAATACCATTTATGTTTTTAATCTCTTTTGAGAAAATATTTATAAAAAATGGATAATAAATCTAATTGGAAAAACCTAAATTGTAGAGAAATTTTCTTAAAGAAAACTAATGAAGGAGGATAAAAAATATGTTATTGCAGAAAACCTTTAAGAAGAAGATTCCATTAATATGTTGTAAAGACCATCAACATTAATCAAAAACAAAGTCATGAGTCCCTTTTAAATATCATTATCAAATTGATTAAAATAATAACTTTTAAAACATTATTTTAAAATAGAAACCTCAATAATGGAACCTAGAAAAGAAATAAAGGCTAAGTCCATAAATGTTGAGTGGAAGATAAAACATATAAACATGATTAATATTTCAAAATATATTTACTGAACCCCACATCATTAAAATAGAAAAAAAAATTCCTTTTGAAAATATGTAATGATAAATATTAATATCAAAATAAATAATACATATTTGTATTTCAAAATAATAAATGAGAACATTTTCATAAAGAAACAATATACACATAGAGGAGAAAGATCATTTTAGAGAGGATGGGAATTATTATTAATAAAATTATACTTTTTTGTGATAGAAATCCATCAAGGAATAATATTTTAATTAAAATTAAAATATTTCCCAGAGAAAAAACATACACTATCACATAATAAATTATTATTTTGGAATAAATCAAACATAGAAGAAATAATTTTATGAAAAAGCATTATAAATCAAATAAATGATATTTGAGCTTACAAAATCCCATAAAAAATTGGTATCTCTTGAATCAAAAGACCAAGAAAAATAGAACTTGAGATGGATTTTTAAATCCATTTACTTTTATGAAATTACCATAAAATAATCTATATGTAAGCAGAGACACCATACAATATAAATCAACTAGTGAAAGGTACACTCTTATCCTACTCAATAAATAGGATAGTAAACTTGGTAAATATGGAAGGAAAATAAATTCATAATATGAAATATATACATTAAAATAATATTGAGTAAAAGAGTGAAAAGGAAGGTTAAACTTTAACTCAAATGTAATTAGGGTGGTTTGGAAGATATAATAAATGATTATGTAAGGAAAAACATTATAACATTTTAAAATATCTTTATTGGCATTCCACATCGTAAAAAGGGATAATTAAGCTTCCTTTTAAAAAATAGGAAGGTAAATATAAATTTCACATAATATAACACATAATTTAGTTTCCAATAATAAAGGATAACATTGGATGGAAGTTGAAAATATAGACATGGAGGAGAAACCATCATTTGAAAGGATGGGAATTATTCTTAACAATGATATATTTTTTGAGAAGGAAATCATAAAAGATAAAATATTTGAATTGTAAATTAATTTTCCTTCATGGAGGAATATAAATTACAATGAAATAGAATCTTAGTTTTTAAGGAACCAATCATGAAATTATGAATTTAACCATGAAAAATTATAACTCAAAGAAAGGGGGTTTGAGTTATCAAAAGACTTATGACTTTAAAATCACTTGAATCAAAAACCCTTGGACTAAGAAATTGATATGTATGTTTAAATACCTTATATTTAATTAAAATTATGATAGATATATATTCAATTGAATTATTTAGATCACAAAATTAGATCAATTGGTGAATACAAATCATATCTCAATAAATGAAAATTGAGATGTAAAAACGCTTACGGATTAAGAAACATTTTAATAAAAACCTCTTAAAATATAGAACATGAAATTGAATTTAAAATACCATGAATAAAGAGATTTAATGATATTATATATCCAATATTAATTATTCAAATCATTTAAATAAAATTAGGTGTATAAGATAAAACATGTCTCAAAGAATGAAATTTTTAGACAAAACCCTAACCTCAGGTCCTGATTCATTCTACATTTGTGCCTAATATCCTGAATAGTAAAATTTAGTTTATTAAAAACTTTCCTAATAATATTATTCATATATATTTAATATTATATGTTCTATATATTATAATACGTTTTTTATTTATTATATATTTTCTCCATACATTAGTTATTTGAGGTTGTTCGGTTAATTTCTCCCCAACTCTTTTGATATGTTGATCATGGTCAAATTTGTGGTAAAATAACTTCATAATTTCCATAATTATAGACGTTTATGTCATTTATTTTTTTATTATCACAAAATTTATATAGATACATAGGTTTCCAAAAATGGACTCAAATTATGAAATGTAACTTGATGTGTTCCTTTTAGGTGGTTAAATTTACTATTACTATTAATTATTAATATAATTTATAGAATGTCCAATATTAACTTTACAAAACCCAAAAAAAACTAATTTACTTAATATTATCCAATATCACCATTAATTAAGTTCCCATAGTCATACATACAATAAATTTATAACATCGTTCAAGTAGGCAGTTAAACTAACCAAAACACGAACATGTTATAATTAATGTATAAACATGATTATGGGTTAATTTGGATATAATATTATTATTAAATAATTATAATGATATTATTTATTTGTTGATAAGGTAATGAATCATATTTTAAGAGGATTTTACAAAAAATACTAGATTGAAAATGAAAAAATGTTACTTTATGGAGGTGGTAGTCCGAACATATGCACGATCTATGTTCTTTTGTTTTTTATTAATGGTTGGAATCAACAAAATTATTTTTATTCCAATAATATAATAAAAATTAGGTATAATAATGATATGTAGGTAACTATATTACTATGGTTAGGGTAGGTATGAAATAGGAATATTAAGAAGAAAAGGGTAAGTAGTAAGTAATACGTATATTGAGACCTTAAACATTCTCCTGAAATTATTCTTGGAAATGAAGGGATTTGGATAAACACTTTTAAGAAGGGAATTATGTAAGTGAAATATAATATTGTGAGAGCTAAATTGGGTATATTTTCAAGAAAATTTCAAAGGGTATGGGTATAATTGAAAATGTGTAACTGATCTCTTTTTATAAGTGAAAAAAACACTTTTGTGAATACACGTTATTTTTCAATGATATCATGAAATTATTAAAGGTTCAATGGCTCAAAATTTGATCCATGATTGTGTGTATAGGGGTGTGGGTTGAGTAATCCTCCACAATTAATTTATACACATGTTTTAAATATGTTTTGTAACATCTCTACATTAACCACCGGGTCCGAGCTGGAATTCCACATAACTTCATGCACACCTCCCCATACACAAGAGGTGGAAAACTATAAATGAGGGTCTAATTCTAATAGTGGAGAGACTATACCCATCATAACAATTCATCTATAAGGATAATAAATAATAATAATAGGTGAATGAATAAAAAATCATATGAAGTGCGGAAAACTGAATATGACATATATAACATAAATAACTAGATCATAGTGTGGTAAGCCTCACCATAGTATATAAAATAGATAAAATAAAGACTGAGGGTACACCAAATCTCATCCGCATCCACCACTAGCTCCAAGATTCACTTCTCATCCATCTACCATTAATCACTTTCCCTTCATTGGGTCCCTTGTGAAATCTAAAAGTGCATTGAAATGCCTGAGTAGGGTGTGAGTACTAGACTTAGTAGGACACCATCAATGAATCCTTACCAGGTGTGCTCAAGTATAACAAGTTTATGCCATAATATTATTAAATGATGGAAGAATAAACACACAATCTAAAATCAAGTTCTAGTTCCCTAACCAAGCCACCACCAAACCTTTGGTCGTGCCTGCTTCAGCTCTATCCTGGAAAGATAATCATGGAATGTCTCAAGAAGCATGGACCAGTGCATGCCACTCAAAATCCATCTCTGAATGGACCATCGCATGGAGCTCAAAATCTATCTCTAAGTGAACCAACATGTGGCACTCAGAATCCATATCTCAACTAAGTCAGTAGTAACCAATCATTCCCCTGTATGGCATCCTCACAGTGTCACATGAACATGCACCCGGTGTCATCTATCCCTTAAGTAAACTGTATCATTCGGAATCCTCTGGTCACAACCAGGCTACATTAACCCAAGAAATACTTGGAATCAAGTCTACCTCAAATGAATCCACAGTGATACACCATAGATACATCATACCCTCACTCCATATCAGGTCTTTCATCCCCAGCATTGAAAAATGGTGCACTCCCCCTTTAAGGGATAAATATTTCATGATGGTCCACCTATCTCAAATACCAATAACAACCACCAAGGCATGGTAACATAAATACAGGGTGATCACACAAGTATACATACCATAATATATAATCATGAGTATATATCAACAACATAACAACATGTGATAACAATCAATCATGGAAAAATCTATACTAATATCACTCATGGAATCACAACAGGTCTCATGGGATACACACACACCCACATGTGATCACAATCAAGCATGGTATCAAATAAAACAACACATCGATCAAGTATGGAAACATGTGTAAATGATATCTCAAAGAGTTAAGGAACTTTATACCAAATGGAAAACAATTAATTGACTATAAGCAGTGACATTTAAGTTCAATTGCATCATTGAGAGATATTTCCTATTGATTGGCACTTTCATTAAAATTATCATTATCTTCAATTATTAAAACATATAAAAAAATAATTTATTTAAATCTAAAAATAATACCTTACTACATTAAAAAAATAGGATTAAAGTTATACTCATCGAGAAAAATCTAATGGCACTAATGGCGTTTCAATCAGATATATATTGTAGAAGTTATAAAAGAGAGAAGTTTGTAAAAAATAAAATAAAATAAAATAAAAATAATAAAAGAGATAGAAATTGGGAGAGAGGGTGCATGAGGTTGGGGAAAATCCCATGTACGATATGCATGGGCCTCTTCCAATTTCTCCTTTTACATATAGTTTTTATTTTATTCATTAGTTGTTTTCCACAATTTATTACTTACTTTATTTATTTATTTCTCCTTCCTATTCACTTCATAAAACACCCCCATGTCCCTTCAAAAAAAAATTTATTTTAGACTTATAAAAAACACATTTAAATAATTCATATAAATACATATTAAAATCCATCCATCCATATATATATATATATATACTCATTACATATATACACATATCTGCATATATATATATATATATATTGTTTTACCCATATATATATACTTTATATGTATATGTATATACACACCTATAGATATATATACACCTGCATATATATATACATATATATTTAACCAATATATATACATATTTTATTTTATCACACAAGAATATTATTTCCCAAAAATAATAATAATAATTATTATTATTATTATTATTATTATTAATTATCTCCAATCATTATTCCCATAAACCTTTCAATAAAAACCATCATTAAAAACTGATAATAGTTAATAAATTAATATCAACCCCAAAATCATGGCATTTAAACCCTTAAATTAAAACACCCAATTTAAACCATGATTCAACCAAAAATTCATTGAGGAGTGTTTTAATTCACCTCATTAATGTGTTGAAAGCTGAAAAATATCAAAATTATTTGAAACTGAAGGTTTTAGGTTGATCGGTACATGATAATGGAGGTTAAATGTTTGAAAGAAGGTGAATTATTATAAAAAATGAATTAAATTAATTAAATTCCTAATAATAATATAATTAAAATTTTAAAAGTTATGATCATGTAAAATGTGACCAAATACATGTTGCGCATAAAAGTTATGTCATCCATAGGGTAAACCCCTCATCTATGACCTAACGGTGGGATCATATTTCCCATATAACACAATATTTGGTAGATATTTAATTATTTCTAGAAATATATAAATAAAAATATTAAATAAGTTATCCTCATGTGATATGTTACCAAGCACCCTACACGCACAAAAGTTCTACCATGCCTAGGGTAAACCCCTTTATCTCAAACCTAACGGTGGTCTCAGATTTCTCATAAAATGTACCATTTGGGATATATTAAATTATTTTTGAAATAATTCACACACGGATAATATAATATATTTAATATTTTTATACCATCTATGTTGAGACTCTACGGGCCTCGGAATCCCATGTTATCTCAGCACCTTATTCTGAAAATATTCCATACAATATTCCAAGGTGTTAACTGGGATCTTGTACTTATGAAAATCCTTTAAATCATTTATTTTTATTGAAAAATTACATTTTTCGCATACAAATACTCATAAATTATTTGAAAATAGGGTTTTATTATCCTTAAAATTTTGAGGATGTTACAATTCACCCCCGCTATCAACTTCTAATACCCAATAAGTATCCCTAGCAGTGTTGTTCTAATAATTCAATCCAATGAGTTCAAACATCAAACTCTCACTCTCACATCTCTATAACAGGAGGATCATAAACTGACATTAACCAGTCTAAGGGATCACACAAGGTTCTCCTAAGATTCTACACGTAACCCAAGGTATAACCCTCCTTATTCTAACCCTTGTTTTCATCCATGGGCATTAGTCATAGTCATCATATATATACTTGCACAACAGTATGCTCAGTTCATCTAATTAATTCCAATAAATATTTACCATAATAACATGGAAACAGATATATCACATAAGGAGAAACTATATCAAGTAGATATCACAAATCAAGGCATTTAATTATGAACTACAATGCAACAAAACATCAAGTATATATATGGAATGTTAACCTATGTGCCTAGTTATGATGCATGAACACACCCAAAATCCCAAAAATAATATATCAACATCATGTGCATCACCCAATATGAATTTAGTCAATAGTAATAGAAAAACACAAATTCCACACTTTATGGAAACTCAAAGTTCTATTATACCATGTTGTCTAAGTACTGTAATAGTTTCCATGAATGAGTCAAAACTGTCATATCTTATGTCTACCCTATCTCAAACCAAGACAAGAGAATAACAGGTTAGTAAATCATATCATTTGATACCATTTGGTAGCATCTCAACCAAAACCACTGGGTCCAAGTCGAAATGAAACATGACCTCATTCATGCCTCCCCATATATAACAGGGTGCCAACTTGTATCTATGGTCTAATTCTGATAGTGGGGAGACTATACCCTCTATATCATTTCATCAAGAAGGATAATAAATAATAATAATATGAGGATGAATAAATAATCAGAGTAAATATGGAAAACTAAAGATGGAAAACATAACATAAATAACTAGGTCCCAGTGTGGTAAGTCTGTATAGGGTATGTAAAACAGATAATGATCATCCCCATAGACCAACACATGCTCTTTTAAGTGTACGTTTTCCTCACTCACAGACATCTGGGGAAACTTCCCAAGATGTCACCCATCCTGGTAACTTCTATAGGTCAAAGATAATTAATTGTGGATTTCTAATTAGTTAGTCTCCTAAAAATAAAGGTTCACCTTATTAACATGAGTAATATCATTTATTCAGTTAACCCTTTATCATTCTGGTGTGTTTCATGTTTTGATTCTTTTACCATTATATTTTTACACTTTACCATTTTGGTTTTTACCTCAGTAACTAGTTTTTAAGTAAGTAATTTATGTTTTAAAAAAATATTTAAGATAACCCATAAAAGAAAATTTAGGTTTTATGAACCTAAATTTAGACTCCATGTAATCTAAATCAATTTCTTAATAAGTGAAAATTAATTTTAAAATTGAAACATATAATATATAGAAAATGGTTTTTTATAGAAAAATAGTTTTTTTTTGAGCAATTATTCTTTAACCATTAAGTGTTCTTAATAGTATATAATATTAACTACCAATTAAATGGATGATAGTATATTTATATATGTATTTAAAAATCATATCAGATTAATTATACAAAATAGTTCCACTTAATTTATTGGATAAAAATTATACAACATTAATAAAACAATTCTTTGAAAACAACTCTTGCACCATTATCATGGTGGATAAGATTTTAAGGGCCCAAATCCATGTGGATTGACCCTTTACGTGTTCTTGAGGCTTGCAGAGCTCAGAGGAAGTCTAGAGGAGTTCGGGTGCTAAAATATGGGAGTAGGGAACTTTCACGGCGTGAAAGAGAGATTCATGTTGTGTGATATTTCTAGGTTTGAAAAATAAATAAAATTAATAGGTGATGGTTTTTTCAATAGAAACTAACCTCGAGGAATTACACAACATGAAAGGGGATTACTCGTCATGTAATCTTTTGATGCTTTAATGTTTTAAAACATTCCAACCACTTGGGTTGTCAAACCCTACATCTTATGCTTCCCTCCCTCTCGTCACAGGAAACTGGTAGTCCCCTCCTTGGCATTTTTGATATCCCTTCGATGGGAATCGATCTTGGGCTTCCATCTTCGATCCATGGTAACCCCGCTTAATACAAGTTTTTATTTTCATTTGTTTTCTAGTGTTTTCTCTTATCCTTTTCCTCCCATTTCTCTTTTTCATGTGATGGAAATTGATCTCCAAATTCTTAATGGAGTTTCTTTGGTTGTTGGTTGGTATGGTTGTGTCGTGGTGTCCTTAGGTGGATGCAGGTATTGCGGGAGAGGTGATCAGGATCTGTTACATTGATGTGTTCTTGTGTGAAGAATTTCAATGACCTATTGAGTTAGGGGATTCATTGATTCTCTATTTATTTATGTGAAATCATAGAGATATCATGATTTATCCCCTTGTATAATAATGAAATTGACCTAATAATTATTTTAACCGGATTAAAGAATTGGTATTGATCTCATAGAGATGTTGTTTCTTGGTATTTTGATAAGGGTTTTCCTCTTTATTTTCTATATAGTGTGATATTTATGCCTTTCTTGGATTATCATATTGTTCATGATGGAATCGGTAAAGAACTTAAAGCTTGAATTAATTGATAATTAATTGGATAAATGGTTAAAGAGTCATATTTAATGAATTTGGTTGTTGTTATTTCAATTTGATGATAATCAAATTGATGAAAATATGCATATTTAATTGAATTGGTTAATGAACCTAAAGCATGTTGATGTTTGTTGATAAAAGAATTAAAGTCAAGTTAAATAAATTTTTAATTAATTATTGATATATTGTGATGGATTGTTTCTTAGGTTTTCTATAGTTGGAACCTATGAATAATGAATTGGTTAATTCAATATGGAATAAAGAACTGGTCATGTGATAAAATATAATGCCTCTGTAGGGTCTGAGTTTCCTATTTTCTTATAAAGGTTGAGTGACTTGTGATTTGGAGCTGTGAGAGCTTGTTGTGGGTGAAGGCAGAATGGCTTGTTTTAGGGCCAAGATCTCGGTTACATTTTTGTTTCCTACTGCTTGTGATATAGATGAGCCTGGAGGGATATTGTTGTTTGTGGGGGTAGGGATTCTGAAATGTGATGTGAGAGTGGGATGGCTAAGCATGGAGGGCTGCTATGGTACATGGGGTAGAAAGGCCTGCTTTTTGTGGTAGTAGTTGATGTTTGGATTGTAAATATGCATCGGTGTATGCATGTGTTGTCGAGGAGGAAAATGGAGATGATGGAATGGGTTAAAGTTGGGCTTACCCATTGATTTGAAAGTTGGATTCTTATTGAACTTGTTGTTTTTTTATATTATTTACTTTCCCCACTTCTTGAGGTGGAAGGTTTTGGTTACTATTATTCCATGGGAGGCGAAGATGCATGGGGTATTCCATGTACTTTCAATTCTTAGCTTCTCATGGTTGGATGGGTCTACGCTTCTGTTATATGTGGAAAATACTTGATGGGTAGTTCATCTACTCATCGTTTTGATCCCCTTGTGTTTGGTAGATTAGAATGATTTTCTAGAATACCTAGTGATATGGAAAGTGATAATGTTGTTAATAAATGAATAAATGTTTAACCGACGGGATTTGAGCTTGTTGGGATGCAATGCTGAGGTTATAATTTTGAGAAGTCATGGAATCAGTTTTCTTATTCCTGGAGGGAATGGATCTTTGTTGAAATGTTAGATAAATGTAGTGTGAAAATGTTAATGGTTAATTAATGGTTGAAGAATTAATTAACATAAAGTGAAATTGATAAAAATTGATAAAGTAACTTAATGTAGCTCTTTAAATTATTGTGTGCTTATAGGATATCTAGTCGTAGCAGTGGAAGTCAGGAGTCCGAAAGATGTTAGCTACAGTTGAACCTAAGACTAGGTTATGCCCATAGTTTTGTTTTGAGCTATATTATATCATGTAATTTTTGTGTTTCTATATGCTACTCCACTCTGTCGGTTTGGGAAACTGACACCCCAGGGATTCTTAGCCCAATGGGGTGTTTTCCCCAATATCCCAATGAGATGATGGATGGCTGACTATCCCCCTTTGGCCCCACTCTCTTCTCTTGGTAGTTACTTATGCTGGTATGCACAATAGTTAGTTTCCCCCCTGTATGTCTGTAGAGGTTTGTAGTGGCTTGAGGTTATTTTACACACATATATTCTAGATATAGTTTCCTAAGGGATACTATAGGTGTAACATGTATAGGCTATAGTGGCTTGAGGATCCTTAATCGGTGTATGGGATGTGATGGCTTGAGGTATAATACCTAATATATGATACAAATTATGTGGGTTGTGTTAGCTCCCATAAACTACTTGGTTACTTTGATTATATGGATATGCTGTTGTGATACACGAGGTTCATGTTGATGCTTGAGGTGCGTATTGTGGTGCGTCGCCTAGGTGTCTATGGGCTAGCTTTTTGGAGAGATATGCTCATGACGTGCGATGTTGGGGAAAAGTGGAAAACTAGTGAGAAAGTGGAAGCGGGGTACCCTTGATATTATTTATTATATTATATGATCTTGTATGCGATACTTGGTGAGAGTATCCATGGTGAGGCTAGGAACTTAGTGTACCTATTTAGGTGATGATTTAGTTTCACTTGTTGTTTGTTGTGCTTTAGCATTATTTCTTTACTATTTCACAAGAGGTTTCAGGGAGGATCCTACTGAGTATACTATTATACTCACCCTATGTATATATAAACTGTTTTTCAGGTCAGTTTGAGTAGGTTGGATATCAGTATGGTTACTACTAGCTTGGGGTTTTTAGAATATGTTTTGGGATTTGTGGTCGCTACCATATTTACTTTTCTTTTGGTACTTACAATTTTTTTTAGTTATAGTAGTTCTTACATAACATTACATATCTGAACTTTGGATTTTCTTTTATATTATAGTTTGATCAGGAGTTGGTTGGTGTATATCTTCTCTCTCTCTTATACTTATATTCTCTTAGAGGTTAATGCCTCAATTTGTGTGTTTATTATACCCTCGGTTCTATTCATTAACCCAGGGCCTACTGGAGGCGGGACTCTGGTGTCATTATCTCTCTTCTCCCATTGTCGGCCCAAGAAAGGTACACTTTGTTGGGAGGGGTTGTGATAGAGTGGTATCAGAGGTCTGGTTGAGGGATAGGATGGATTTTAGAGTTAGGAACATGTGAGGTTTCATGGTTTGGTAGGTAAATAGTGTCATCTATGTTTATCAAGCGTTGTAAGCACGGGAGGTCGGGTAAGACATGGGTATTTAGGGACCCCTGTGATTTGATGCATGTACCTTTAAGCTTATAGCAGCTACTAAATGAGGTGATGATGGTTTCAATGTAGATACCTAGGAAAGTATCATTCATCTTTCTTCTTTCCACCTATGTTTTAATGGGTAGGCCTTGGGATAGTTTAACCTAAAATGAATAAAAGAAAACAATTAATTAATGTTAGAGTCTTCTATATTCTAGGTTTATGAGCTCTAACTATTTGTTATTTTGTAAGAATAGATCTAGGTCGACATTCTCATCAGGTTCGAACATAATATATTCAGCAGGTTTCACCAGAAGATCATCACAGAGTAGAGGTTGATGATGATGACACTTGGAGGAGGACACACTGAGAGTTTTAGTGCCAGATCCTATAGAAGTATGAGGTCTCCATTTCAAATGAAGTCACAAAAGACTAGTTGGAGGAGGTTGGGATAGCCTTTAGTTCGATCTGTGCAAGGAAGAAGAACTGGGTATCATTGGATGTGACAATACTATGTGGGGAAGCAAGTTAATGGTGTTTCTTGTTCCTCAGAGATCATGAGGAGCGTCAATCTCATGGGAGGAGTTCCAAGACCAATTCAAAGTTGAGTTTTTTGTTTGATCGCAAAGGCGGACAACCTCTAGGAGTTTTTTACCCTTAAACAGGGGATCTCTAGTGCATGAGAGTTTAGGATATATTTTATAAACCTTCATAAATATTATTCAGGCCTATTTTTAGATGAGGAGGCCAGGGATAGGAATTTCAAGGAGTATTTTTATCTAGAGATCCAACGGTAAATCACCCCATTTATGCTAAAGGCGTATCTCGAGGTGCTGGAAAGAGAAGAGTTCATCGATAAGATGTTACCCAGAACTGAATCTTCATGATATGGGAGTCATTAGGATTCCTCAAAAAAAATATTTGCGGTCTGGGGTTCCCAGTTTTCAGGATAGAAGAGCTTCTGATCATCCAGGGTTATGTATCATCCCTCAATGTCTCATTTCTTTAGGGCAGCGGCTCTTAGGACTATTCCAATAGACTATTTGCTTTTTTTTCTTGTGTAGTTTGGTTTCATCAGTGGTGAGAGTTCCCAACCTTTCTACATAGTCAATATGTTCCAGGGATTCGACTTGAGGTTCCTCTATTGAGGCAGTTCCGACTGAAGCAGCAGGAGAAGGTTGCTCCAGTTTTGGATTATCAAAGAGAAGATTGGGTAGGTAGAGGACAACACTAATATTCTCCCCATCCTCAAATAGAATAGTTCATCCATGGTGGTGGTTTTCAATAGGGTTATAAAGTCTATGAAGGAGTTCATGGTCATATTCATGTTTTAGCATTACTAGTGCAAAGAGATTTAGGTGTCGTTTGAGGTACACTTTGATTATTTTTTACTTGGGTGCATGCCTTGTTTGATTCAGGAGTGATGCACTCCTTCATATCACCTATCATTATCCATACTTTGGAACTTGAGTTATAGAGACTTCCAGTTCCCTTGGCATTAACTATGCCAGTTGGACGTCGTGATGACTTGTTTGAAGTATACAGATAATGTGATCTAGTGTTTGGGCACCACCACTCTTGGGGAGATTACCTATGTTTATAGATAAAATCATATTATGTCATCCTCAACATGGATTGTTTATATTCTATGTAGGATATCATGGATTGCTTTAGGATGTAGGTTGTGCTCTTTGATGCGGATGGAGATCCATTAGTTTTTTTTGGTGAATGAGACCCTCGGATGGGCTAGAGGTGTGCTCTATCCTTTTTATCCTAGATGGTTGAGCTGATGCTGAGTTCATCAGAGATTTAGTAGTCAGTGTTTCCCAGGGTCATAGAAGAGTACCCTGATGTCTTTCTAGAAGAGGTTGTAGTATTACCCCCTTGATGAGAGATCTAGTTTGGGATCAAACTACATGTAGGCATGTGTCCAATATCAATGTCTCTATATAGGATGGTGCCTTATGAGTTTCGGGAGTTGTGTATATAGATTGATGGTTTGTTGTAGTGCGGATTTTTTCGGCTGAGTGTGTCACCGTGGGGTGCACCGGTTTTGTTCATAAAGAAGGATGATGTCAGTTTACGGTTATGTATCAATTATTGTCACTTGAACCAAGTGATAGTGAAGAACCTCTATACTCTTCCATGGATAGATGATTTATTCGATCAACTAAAGGGTGAAGGTTGGTTCTCAAAGGTCGATTTTTAGTCAGGATATCATCATATGCATGTAAAGTATGAGAATATTTTTAAGACTATTTTCCATTGTCATTATGGTCATTACAAGTTTGTTGTGATGTTGTTTAGTGTGACGAATTATTCATCTGTGTTCATGGGGTTAGTGAGCACTATGTTTCGGGAGTTCCTAGATAATTTCATGGTGGTTTTAATCAACAACATTTTTGTGTACAACACATATGAGGAGGATCATGAAGAGCATTTGTGTGCCATTTTGGGAGTTCTTTTCCATGAGAATATATTTTTGAAGTTTTCTAAGTGTGAGTTTTGGGCTCAAAAAGTCCGTTTCTTAGGGTATGTTGTGTCCCAGCATTGATTAGTTGTAGATCCATTGAAGATAGAGTCAGTTGTTTCTTGGTTAGCCCCCAAGATAGTGGTAGAGGTGGGAAGTTTCCTTGGTATTTCAATCTATTATAGGAGGTTCGTAGCCAATTTCTCTTAGGTTGAGACTCCTCTAATAGTGTTGACCAGAAAGGAATAGGCATTCTTATGGATAGATAAATTTCAAGAATCTTTTGAGTATCTGAAGGAGATTTTATTTAGTGATCCAGTTTCTTTGTCTTCCTACAGAAGGAGTTCAGTCTGAGGTTTTCTATGATGGTTCGCATCTTGGGTTTGGATGTGCTCTTATGTGGAAAAGATCAGTTGTTTCTTATGGGTATCAGTAGTTGTCTCCCTACAAACATAACTACACCACCCATGATCTCGAGTTGTAATTGGTGTTTCTTTCTTTGATGTTGTGGGGACATTACCTCATCAGTTATCTCTTTGTGGCCTTCATCGATCATAAAATCCTGAGGTATGTTTTCTCCCAGTGTGACTTGAACTTTCACTAGCATTAGTGGATGGAGTTATTATAGGATTACGACTTTGAAATTTAGTATACACCTAGGAAGAGAAATTTTGTGGCTGATGCATTGAGAAGGAAGTCAAGTAGTGATGCAATGTGTGAATCTGGTGATTCCTAGAGAGTAATGGAATAACTTTCAGCAATATATATGGATATGGGTGAAGATTAGGGAATAGGTTTTCTTTTTCATATGACAGTGTAGTCATCTATGGTACAATAGGTGGAAGAGTCCCAATTGGGGATCTAGAGGTGGAGGTCTGGAGAGACCAAGTTGTTTGTGGAAATACCCCCAATGGTTGGTCTGAAGATGAACAACATCGGGTGTTGTTCCAAGGAAGGTTTTTCATTCCTTTGGAGATGTGTGGGATGTTTATTAGATAGTTACATAGTTCATCCTAAGTAGTACATCCTAGCGTGACAATGATTTACCAAGCTTTGAGGAGTTAGTTTTTTGTCTTGGGTTGAAGAGTTCATTTTCAGAGTTTGTGTGTCGATGTTTGGTATGCTTAATAGTGAAGTATGAACACCATGTTCCTGGTGGTTTTCTCTAGCCGTTATATGTTCCTAAGTGAAAGTGTTAGGACATCTCAATGGACTTTATTATCAATATACCTCGATATCAGGGAGGCTCTGAAGTTATATGGGTGTTAGTGGATCATTTGACGAAATAATCCCACTTTATAGTGATTAAGGAGTCGAGATCGGTGGAGGTTTTGATAAGGCAGTGTCCGGAGGAGGTGGTGAGACCCCACAGAGTCCTGAGGATGATAATTTCTTATCAAGATCCTCGTTTTACCTATAGGGTGTGGAGATGTCTCGAACATGCTTTTGGTTTTTAGTTATGACTTAGCACTGCTTTTCATCTGTAGAAGGACGGTCAGATAGAGCAGACCATCTAGAATCTTAAAGACATGTTACGCTCTTGTGTCCTGGATTTTGGAGGTTCGTGGATGAGGCACCTACCCTTGGTAGAGTTTTCTTACAAAAATATTTTTCACTCCACCATCATTATGGTGTCATTAGAAGCCTTTTATGGATGACCTTTATATTCTCTATTGTTATATACTAGGGTAGGAGGGTCAGTAATTCTTGGGTTTGAACTGGTGTAGAATACAACAGATATGGTTTAGGTGATTCGTGAGAGGATGAAGGTAGTGCAGGATTGTCAGAAATCCTATGTCAATCATTGGAGGAGACCTATGGAGTTTGACTTTGGGTATCATGTATAGCATCCCGTCTTTTTATAACATAACTTTTCATTCCATTACACGGAACTGAGGATCTTTAAGGTTTAGTGTCTTGGAAACAAGGAACATAAAACATGAAACAAAAAAAAACATTCTTCTTAAACACTTGAAAGGCTTCTCCTCATGTTCACCCTAGGCTCATTACTGCATCTCATAACCTGGGGACATACATCAAAAGAAAGGGTGAGCAGAAGGCCCAGCAAGGGAAACAAGTGAAACATTTTACATATGAACTTGAGATACATCAATAAAGTCATGAAAAGAACTTTAATGCATGAAAATGAAATCATGAGGCATATCATAATAAAAATAAAACTTTTTCATAACTTGAAGATGTGGCTGCAACATTTAATATTGACAATCGTTTCGTTTCACCAAGGTCCATCCCCAAGGTGTCGTTAAAAATTACCAAGGTTTTTCACCAAGGAATCGTTAAAATTGTAATCTCTAGTGGTTACATCATTACCCAATGCATTGGAGCGCTATCAGGGCGCACCCTTAAATTTGCCTTTATTATCATGTGAGCCACATATATCATCATCAAACATTTCATAAATAACCCACATAGAATAAAATAAATGGGTTTCATTTCATAATCATAACGTTTTAAAAACTGCTTTAAAGACATGATCTTTACGTCACTTTAAAACCCACAGAAAAGGAAGGTGGGTCTCATGTATGTAAATACCAGAATTTAAAATAGAACATTTTGGTATATATGTGAATAACCCTTTAGAAGAAAGATATTTGAGTATTCACTTAATAATATAAAAGAACTTTAGAAAAAGAGAGAGACATTTTGAGATGGAAATTCTGCAGCATAACGACTATGTTATGAGGTTTTAGAAGACATTAAAAAGAGAGGGAAAATGAGTCAAACATTCATAAATGACCCATAAAACAGTATATGGACAGAATAAGAAGGATACATGATCATGGTAATGAAATTTCAAGGACATACCATTTGAAATGAAAAACATGGAAGGAAGACAAAAATTAGATTTCTCTTATGAAAGTTCGACAGCCTAACGGCGTTACTTAAACTTCAACAAAAACGATTTGAAAAGATCAAATAGGGTCTCTAATCATGTGAACATAAGAGTTAAGTATGATAGATATAGAGATAATTCCCCAAAATAACAAAAATGAACTTGAAAGAATTGACATGAAAGTAGATCTTCAAAACGAGAAGGGTGAAGAACCACTTAAAAATTCGGCAGCCTAACAGCGCCACTTAAAACTTCAAAATACTGAATTGAAGCGATCAAATGGGGTCTCTCATCATGTGAAAATAAGAGTCCAGTATGATAGATATAGAGATCATACCCCAATATAACAAAAAGGAACTTGAAATAATTCACATGAAAGTAGAACTTCAAAACGAGAAGGGTGAAGAACCACTTAAAAATTCAGCAGCCTAACGGCGCCACTTAAAACATCAAAATACTGAATTGAAGAGATCAAATGGGGTCTCTCATCATATGAACATAAGAGTCCAGTATGATAGATATATAGATCATACCCCAACATAATAGAAATTAACTTGAAAGACTTGACATGAAAGTAGAACTTTGAAAAAGAGAAGGGTGAGAGAATCCCTTAAAAAATTCGGCAGCCTAACGGCGCCACATAAAACTTCAAAAAAAATTGAATTGAAGAGATAAAATGGGGTCTCTCATCATATGATCATAAAATATCAGTATGATAAATTTAGATATCATGCCCCAACATAATACAAAGAAACATGAAAGACTTGAATGAAAATAGAACTTGAAAACGAGGAAGGTGAAAGAATCCCTTAAAAATTCGGCAGCCTAACGGCGCCACTTAAACATTCTTAAAACGAATTGATGAGAGCAAGGGGGGGTCTCTCATCATATGAACATGAAATAGGCAGTAGGATGAATATAAAAGAACATCCTCCAACATAAGAACATGGATTATAAAAGAAAAGACATAAAAGAGATTACTTGAAAAGAAAGAGAGAGGTCGGATCCCTTACCTTAAAATGTAACTCTTAAACCTCAAAGGTTGGGACCATGATGGCTTGGGGGCACCTTGGGAGGAATCCTTGGGAGGTAATGAGACCAGAAATTTGTTGGGAATGAGTGGGGAGTCGAATGGATGAGAGGAGGGCTTGGTATTTATAGGGAAAGTGAGGGGACAAGGCATTAATGGCCAAGGGACACCTCACATGGGCTTTTCTCAAACCCATGTGATCTCCCTTGTCATTTATCATGGATTTAGGCCACATGGGGCCCCCAAAACAATAATTCATCACCCTTGGCCGGCCAACCCTCAAAAGATCTCATGACATCATCATGACACCGTTATGATGTCATTAAACATACCGAAACCCTAAAACTGTATTTTTACTATTCACTGAAAATTCAACTTTCTCAGAAAAATCCCAAAATTTCACATTAACCAAATATCAATGCTCTGATTTCAAAAATGAAATCCATTTTATAAAAATAATTTTCTAAATATTTTTAATTTAATTTTTAAATAAAAACACTATTCATCGAAAATTCATTTTTTTTAGAAAAACCCCAAAAATTACCATAACATAATATCGATGCTCTGAGTTCAAAAATAAAGTCATTTTTATAAAAATAATTTTCTAATTATTTTTAATTAAATTTTTAATTAAAAAACACTATTCACCCGAAAAAAACCAATACTTGAATAATAATTAATGAAACTGTTATTTAACTATTTTATTGAATCACATTACTTAATCAAGGTGCCTAGATTATTTTAAAACTTTCTTTAAGTGAGATTACTAATCCATTTGGTCATATTACTAATCCTAATCATAAAATCACTATTCATGATTTACTATTCATCAAAAATCAAGTTGATCTTATTAGACTCTAAATTTAGTACTGAACATAATTGTAGAAGACCATTTTTTGAAAATCATTACACATTTTTAATTATTTAGGGTTTACATAATCATATTTAAAATATCCTTTTTCTAAAATTCATCAAAAATATGCATACTATATTTATCCGTTCATTTCAAAATTCATAAACTTCATCATAAGAAGAAATCCAAATTTTTATTTAAAACAAGGATTACACAAGGTAGTTATGGTCTCGTTACATAACCCCTTATAATACCAGCATAGGACCTAAGAGTAAGGTGTGCTAGGGTGGTAGAAGCTTGGGGCGGCTCAGTCAACATTGCCCAAGTAGTAATTTCTATCAGTTTGAACTTCTCACGAAGGCGATTTTGTTCCAGCTTCACATGATGAAGTTCGGCTTGGATTTGATCCAGAGCAAAGCCCAGTGGTGCTACCTCCTTCCCAAGCTCTGTTAGATGGGCTTCGATCGGTCCAAGACTACTAGGTGAGGCCATCGAATCTTCTTTCTATAATAATTAACCAAGATTACTTATATTTAGAGACAATAATCAAAACATTTTGTTCACAGCGGTCATGTTGACCGATGGTTATATAATAGTCAAAACCCACTGATCTCATTTTAATTATAATCATGTTTATCAAATAAAACATTTTTGTTGAGTATAACAATAACACATAAAATTAGGGAACAAAATTTATTTAAAAATTTCGGGTCGTTACAATCTTCCCCCCTTAAGAAATTGCGTCCTCGCAATTTTAAAATTGGGTTTTGAAATTTCATTGAAAGTCCCACATCGGAAAAGGAGTCAGTAAAACTATTACTTTAAAATAAAGAAAGGGAAGTACAATGGTCACCCGAGTTAACCCACACTAGGGTTCCATGTAGGAAAACATGGACATGGAGGAAAAAACAAAGGGTCAAGTTCTGAGGGAGAGTGATAGAGAACATGATTAGGAGAAAGTTAACCATGAGAAAATCCCAAACTTATGATGTGTGTAAACGGTCTTTGATTACCTAGTAGGAAACGTAAACCAACAACATTTTTGTTTTACGTTTCTTTTCATAATTTTGAGGATTTCATTTACTACATAGAACAAAAACATAAGAAAATATACCTACCTTCAAGTAGAGTTTCATCCTTTAACAAGTCCCTACCAACACTAATCTTTTCTCCAAATGATGAGAATTCAAAAACACTTGGTCTCATAAAAGCACAAGAATCATCTTCTATAGAATCACATAATCTACAAAAGATTAACTATCTATTTCTTCTATCTTTAAACATTATCCCAAAAACAGAAAGGTTAAGGTAAAACAACTCTTCAAAAAGAAATAATCCCATAGGAATGGAAACTACTTTTAAATCATCAAAGTTCCATGGTACTACCCAAAGTTCATCATAGACCATTCCATAAATAACGGTCCTTAAAATTCCTCAAAACAAACCAAACTAAGATTGAAACCCAAATACAATAAGGATTTGATAACATAGTCTTCCAAAACAACTTCATTGTTCATCTCCAGACAACATCAACCACTCCTAACATCTTATAAAAAAGTAGCTAACCTAAACATATTTTACCCAAGATAGGTTAGTCATTCCCATAAGTAACCTAAATTACTATAAGTTCACCTTAAATTCATTGATTCTTCAAAATATAAGTCAACCTTACTTTTCAATGAAAATACCGTAGTAATCTATTTACCTCGATCAAATATGGTTCCCAAAATAATGAACGTCTTCCAAAATAATAATCATATTTTAATCCCCTAATCATCCCTGTCATATTAATATGAAAATCATCGCATTTCCTATCACATTGGTTGTCGGAACATGTTCTTCCATTTCCCACCATTAACCAAGAAGAGAAAGCATAATTAGGGGCTTAAGTACTTAGCTAATAATCATGAAAAGGAACTGAAAGCATATAATGATAACTTGTATATGAAAGGTATACCCTAACTTGTGATCTCCTAGGTTCCCATCTAGGTTATGAATGATCATATATTCTTATGTGAACCTTTATTTTATTTTATCTTTGTTCCTTTAACAATGGTTCATACCAAGCTTATGAATTTACCAAAGCATATCCCCCGGGAGTTTCGTAACCAAGAGTGCAGCAAGGCCCGTTGTTGTGTACCAGTTCCCGTTCGAGTCTAGCTCAAAGCGGTGTTTTCGGGTTTTACCCCTATGTACATCTGTGCCAGAGCCACCTCTACCTGCTCGTATCCAGACAGGGATGTATTTGCTTGGCAACCCCTTACTCAATACTCACCAAAAAACCAGGAAGATTTCCTATATTAAACTTTTCTTTAGGGTTCCTCCTAGAGTTTTCATATCCTAATTTCCACAAATAACTAAACCATTCTTTGATACCAACTATAGCATCCCGTCTTTTTATAACATAACTTTTCATTCCATTACACGGAACTGAGGATCTTTAAGGTTTAGTGTCTTGGAAACAAGGAACATAAAACATGAAACAAAAAAAAACATTCTTCTTAAACACTTGAAAGGCTTCTCCTCATGTTCACCCTAGGCTCATTACTGCATCTCATAACCTGGGGACATACATCAAAAGGAAGGGTGAGAAGAAGGCCCAGTAAGGGAAACAAGTGAAACATTTTACATATGAACTTGAGATACATCAATAAAATCATGAAAATAACTTTAATGCATGAAAATGAAATCATGAGGCATATCATAATAAAAATAAAACTTTTTCATAACTTGAAGATGTGGCTGCAACATTTAATATTGACAATCGTTTCGTTTCACCAAGGTCCATCCCCAAGGTGTCGTTAAAAATTACCAAGGTTTTTCACCAAAGAATCGTTAAAATTGTAATCTCTAGTGGTTACATCATTACCCAATGCATTGGAGCGCTATCAGGGCGCACCCTTAAATTTGCCTTTATTATCATGTGAGCCACATATATCATCATCAAACATTTCATAAATAACCCACATAGAATAAAATAAATGGGTTTCATTTCATAATCATAACGTTTTAAAAACTGCTTTAAAGACATGATCTTTACGTCACTTTAAAACCCACAGAAAAGGAAGGTGGGTCTCATGTATGTAAATCCCAGAATTTAAAATAGAACATTTTGGTATATATGTGAATAACCCTTTAGAAGAAAGATATTTGAGTATTCACTTAATAATATAAAAGAACTTTAGAAAAAGAGAGAGACATTTTGAGATAGAAATTCTGCAGCATAACGACTATGTTATGAGGTTTTAGAAGACATTAAAAAGAGAGGGAAAATGAGTCAAACATTCATAAATGACCCATAAAACAGTATATGGACAGAATAAGAAGGATACATGATCATGGTAATGAAATTTCAAGGACATACCATTTGAAATGAAAAACATGGAAGGAAGACAAAAATTAGATTTCTCTTATGAAAGTTCGACAGCCTAACGGCGTTACTTAAACTTCAACAAAAACGATTTGAAAAGATCAAATAGGGTCTCTAATCATGTGAACATAAGATTTCAGTATGATAGATATAGAGATAATTCCCCAACATAACAAAAATGAACTTGAAAGAATTGACATGAAAGTAGATCTTCAAAACGAGAAGGGTGAAGAACCACTTAAAAATTCGACAGCCTAACAGCGCCACTTAAAACTTCAAAATACTGAATTGAAGCGATCAAATGGGGTCTCTCATCATGTGAAAATAAGAGTCCAGTATGATAGATATAGAGATCATACCCCAATATAACAAAAAGGAACTTGAAATAATTCACATGAAAGTAGAACTTCAAAACGAGAAGGGTGAAGAACCACTTAAAAATTCAGCAGCCTAACGGCGCCACTTAAAACATCAAAATACTGAATTGAAGAGATCAAATGGGGTCTCTCATCATATGAACATAAGAGTCCAGTATGATAGATATAGAGATCATACCCCAACATAATAGAAATTAACTTGAAAGACTTGACATGAAAGTAGAACTTTGAAAAAGAGAAGGGTGAGAGAATCCCTTAAAAAATTCGGCAGCCTAACGGCGCCACATAAAACTTCAAAAAAAATTGAATTGAAGAGATAAAATGGGGTCTCTCATAATATGATCATAAAATATCAGTATGATAAATTTAGAGATCATGCCCCAACATAATACAAAGAAACATGAAAGACTTGAATGAAAATAGAACTTGAAAACGAGGAAGGTGAAAGAATCCCTTAAAAATTCGGCAGCCTAACGGCGCCACTTAAACATTCTTAAAACGAATTGATGAGAGCAAGTGGGGGTCTCTCATCATATGAACATGAAATAGGCAGTAGGATGAATATAAAAGAACATCCTCCAACATAAGAACATGGAGTATAAAAGAAAAGACATAAAAGAGATTACTTGAAAAGAAAGAGAGAGGTCGGATCCCTTACCTTAAAATGTAACTCTTAAACCTCAAAGGTTGGGACCATGATGGCTTGGGGGCACCTTGGGAAAACTCCTTGGGAGGTAATGAGACCAGAAATTTGTTGGGAATGAGTGGGGAGTCGAATAGATGAGAGGAGGGCTTGGTATTTATAGGGAAAGTGAGGGGACAAGGCATTAATGGCCAAGGGACACCTCACATGGGCTTTTCTCAAACCCATGTGATCTCCCTTGTCATTTATCATGGAGTTAGGCCACATGGGGCCCCCAAAACAATAATTCATCACCCTTGGCCGGCCAACCCTCAAAAGATCTCATGACATCATCATGACACCGTTATGATGTCATTAAACATACCGAAACCCTAAAACTGTATTTTTACTATTCACTGAAAATTCAACTTTCTCAGAAAAATCCCAAAATTTCACATTAACCAAATATCAATGCTCTGATTTCAAAAATGAAATCCATTTTATAAAAATAATTTTCTAAATATTTTTAATTTAATTTTTAAATAAAAACACTATTCATCGAAAATTCATTTTTTTCAGAAAAACCCCAAAAATTACCATAACATAATATCGATGCTCTGAGTTCAAAAATAAAGTCATTTTTATAAAAATAATTTTCTAATTATTTTTAATTAAATTTTTAATTAAAAAACACTATTCACCCGAAAAAAACCAGTACTTGAATAATAATTAATGAAACCGTTATTTAACTATTTTATTGAATCACATTACTTAATCAAGGTGCCTAGATTATTTTAAAACTTTCTTTAAGTGAGATTACTAATCCATTTGGTCATATTACTAATCCTAATCATAAAATCACTATTCATAATTTACTATTCATCAAAAATCAAGTTGATCTTATTAGACTCTAAATTTAGTACTGAACATAATTGTAGAAGACCATTTTTTGAAAATCATTACACATTTTTAATTATTTAGGGTTTACATAATCATATTTAAAATATCCTTTTTCTAAAATTCATCAAAAATATGCATACTATATTTATCCGGTCATTTCAAAATTCATAAACTTCATCATAAGAAGAAATCCCAATTTTTATTTAAAACAAGGATTACATAAGGTAGTTACGGTCTCGTTACATAACCCCTTATAATACCAGCATAGGACCTAAGAGTAAGGTGTGCTAGGGTGGTAGAAGCTTGGGGCGGCTCAGTCAACATTGCCCGAGTAGTAATTTCTATCAGTTTGAACTTCTCACGAAGGCGATTTTGTTCCAGCTTCACATGATGAAGTTCGGCTTGGATTTGATCCAGAGCAAAGCCCAGTGGTGCTACCTCCTTCCCAAGCTCTGTTAGATGGGCTTCGATCGGTCCAAGACTACTAGGTGAGGCCATCAAATCTTCTTTCTATAATAATTAACCAAGATTACTTATATTTAGAGACAATAATCAAAACATTTTGTTCACAGCGGTCATGTTGACCGATGGTTATATAATAGTCAAAACCCACTGATCTCATTTTAATTATAATCATTTTTATCAAATAAAACATTTTTGTTGAGTATAACAATAACACATAAAATTAGGGAACAAAATTTATTTAAAAATTTCGGGTCGTTACATCATGTGTTCTTTAAGGTGGTTCCCCATCATGGATAGAGAATTTTTAGTCATGAGAGTAATCTTTATCCCCGGTTTTTTTGTCCTTTTGAGGTGTTGGGACATGTTGAACTTGTAATGTATCAAGTAGCACTTCCCCCATAGATGAGCTGAGTAAAAAAAAATTATATGTCACAGCTCCATTTTTAACTTCATGATGACTCTCACATCATCAATTTGGGAGTGATCACTGTTTATGATGATGTGACCTTCAATTATTGTCCTTTAGATATCTAATACTACCAGTAGAAGGTGTTACACAGGTGTATTATCCCCTTGGTTCATGTCTTGTGGAAGCACGGTGGCATGGAGGAGAGTACCTGGGAATGTGAGTTATTGATACATTCTCAGTACCCCTAAGATGTTTGATGTTTATCTCTTCACTTGTAATGATGTTTGTTTGGTGATTGTAGAACTTTTTTTATGATTTGTCTTTCTCTTGTTGCTTATTTTCGCTTGCTCTCTTTTGAGAGGTATATCCCCCGGGAGAGTGTTAGGGAACTAGTTTTGGTTGTTTCATGGCTTCATGTTGTTCCTTTAATGAAGTGGTTGGGCTCCTATGGTGGAGGGTGACTTCAAAGGTATCTCGCAGGGTGGTTTTTCGGATGACCCCTTTTTTCTCTCTAGGTTGGTTTTAGATTCTCAAGGAAGAGAATTTTTTGAGAGGAATCTGATGTGAGGGTATGAATCTGTGTGGATCAACCCTTTTAATGTTCCCAAGGCTTACAGATCTCGTAGGAGTCTCAGATAAAGTTTGGAGGAGTCCATGTGCTAAAAGATGGGATCAGGGAAATTTCATAGCATGAAAGTGGGATTCACATCATGTAATATTTTGAGGTTTGAAAATTAAATAAAATGAAGAGGTGATAGTTTTTTCAGTGGAAACCGACCTTGAGGAATTACACAACGTGAAAGGGGATTACACGTCATGTAATCCCTCGATGTTGTAATGTTTTAAAACATTCTATCTTCTTGGGTTGTCAAGCCATATGGCTTCTTCTTCCCTCCCTCTTGTCCTAGGAGACCCAAAAATCCCCTCCTTGGTGTTTTGGAGATCCCTTCGACTGGAATCGATCTCGGGCTTCCATATTTGATCTATAGTGACCCATCTTGATTCAAGGTGTGCTTTTACATCATTTTATAGTGTTTTATCCAATAATTTTCCTTCTATTTATCTTTTACATGCAATGGAACTTGATATCCATGTTCCTAATGGATTTTCTTTGGTTGTTGGTCAGTGTTATTGTGCCACGGAATCCTCGAGTGGATGAAGTTTTTATGGTAGAGTTGATCGGGGTCTGTTGTATTGATATATTCTCATACAAAGAATGTTGAAGACCATTTGAGGTAGGGTATTTGTTTATTCTCTTTTTATTTATGTGAAATTGTAGATCTATCATGATTTATCCCCTTGGATCACAATGAAATTAACCTATTAATTATTTAAACTAGATTAAAGAATTGTTATAAATATCATAGAGATGTTGTTTATTGGTACTGTGATAATGGTTTTACAATTTATTTTCTAGATATTTTTATATCTATTCCTTTCTTGGATTATCATTTTATTCTTTATATAATTGGTAAAGAATGTAAAGACAGAATTAATTGATAATTAATTGGATAAATGCTTAAAGAGGCGTATTTAATGAATTTTTTTGTTGTTTTTATAATTTAATGATAATAAAATTGATACAGATATGCATGTTTAATTTAATTGGTTAATGAACCTAAAGCATGTTGATTCTTGTTGATAAATGAATAAAAGGCATGATAAATTAATTGTTTAATTAATTTGTGATATCTTGTTGCTTAGGTTGCCCGTATATGGAACCTATGAATAATTAATTAGATAATTAAATATGGAATAAATAACTTATTGTGTGATAAAATATAATGCATTTATAGGGCCTAAGTTTCCCGTTTACTTGTAAAGAATGAGTTTCTTGTGCTTCACATCCATGAGAGCTTGTTTTGTGTGAATTTAGAATGCCTTGTTTTAGGGCTAAGAGCTCAGTTACTTGTTTGTTTCCTACTGCTTGTAATATAGATGAGCCTGGAAGGATGTTGTGGTCTGTGGGGATAGGGAGTCTCAGATGTGACATGAGTCTAAGATGGTTGATCCTGGAGAGATGTTGTGGTACATGGGGCAAGGATTCCTGTTTTTTGTGGTATCAGTTGATGCCTAGAGTGGTGAGATACATCAGTTTATGCATGTGGTGTCAGGGAGGACACTAGAGATGACGGAACAGGTTGAAGTTAGACTTACCAATTGATATGAAATTTGGATTCTTGTTAATCTGTTGTTTTTATATCTTCTTTAATTTCCCCACTACTTTAGGCAGATGGTTTTGTTTACTCTCCTTCTAAGGGAGGTGAATATGTGCGGGGTAAGCCATGTGCTTTTCGTGTTTAGCTTCTCATGGTTGGATGGGTCTACACTCCTACTATAGGTGAAAAGACTCGATGGGTAGTTCATCTACTCTCCATGTTGATCCCCTTGTTCTTGGTATCTTAGAATGTTTTTCTAGAATACCCGGTGATATGGAAAGTGATAACGTTGTTAATAAATGAATAAATGTATATCCCATGGAGTTTGAGATTGTTGATCTGGGTGGGTGTGATCTCGTATGCTTGGTAAGCGTGACGACGATGAGACCTCTGTGACGATGGCGACCGTCGGGCCGATTCCTCCCCTCCTGGAGGGGGAGGGACCTTCAGCGCCAGCCATGAGAGCCGGTTCAGTCTTCAAGCCCTTTTCTAACCCTGATTTCCTGCCACCTTTCCCGAAGGAATCCTTATGACCTAAAGTTGAGGATCTGGTTGATGGGTTTCCGAATCTTCAGTTATCAACATCAGAGTTCACAGAAACTTCAGCTCTTCTCAACCTCACCTTGGTGGCCCAGTTCAGTCAGAGGCGACCGCTGGTTGATTCCTTTGATCGTTTCATATTCGACTCATGGAACTTGCAGGAGAGGGCGACGGTGGGCCTGTTGGATCATCTTCACATCATGGTTTGATTTGTATCGGAGGAGGACCTCATCTGTGCCTGGTCGAGTGCTCCTCACTTCTTCAAGGGATTTCGGTTCATCCTATTTCATTGGTCATTCAATTTCTATATGAAGCATGATCCACCTTCTATGGCGATCTGGGTTCCTCTTCACTGATAGTCGAACCGAAGCAGTATTCCACCCCATCAACCTGAGGGTTTGTGTGGAAATGGATCTTTCAAGGAATCCATTCGATTTTTTTTGGGTTACCATTGGGGAAGATTACAGGTGCAAACAGCAGGTCCTCTGTGAGTCATGGATTTGATATTTCTCTACCTATCATTGACTGGTCCATTCTATATTTAATTTCTATCGGGGCAATGTTGATCCTCGCTATAAGAGAGGACGAAGCAATGGTATGGTTACAGAGAACCGGGATGGGTCGGAATTGTCGGCACAGGTGCTTAGAGGCTCAGAAGGTATTAGGCGAGGGGGCACTGATTTCAACTTGGATGGGGCGGTTGTGTCTCCAACATTGCCACATGTGGTGGTGGAGGAAATTTACAGTCATTCGGTGGTTTCCAATGGGACTTTGGAGGCTAAGATAGGTTCAACATTGGGGGAGAAGACACTAGAAATGGGGGGAAATCCGCAGGTTTCAGAAGTTTCTAACAAACTTCAGCAGGATCATGCAGATCCTTCTTGTGGTAAGGAACCAAGTCCTTTTGAGGGTGTAGGAATAGGGGAGGCTTTGGTTCAGTATGAGGTTGTTCATGTGGTTGCACCATCGGGTGGGGATTTACCTGTTATAGAGAAGAAGGCAAGTGGAGAGGTGGATAAGATAGTTGATCCTTATGTGGGGGTCCTGAGGCTGGGCAAGGAGGCGGCAGATAAAGGGAAACCGAATATGGATTTGCAGGTTTGTTCTGAGTGGACAAGGTGTGAGGCTTTAGGATCTCTCAACCCAGTTATGTTGTCCAACAGTTTTGAAGCACTTGCAGAGGCTGGCCCGGTTGCTGAACTCAGCAGCCCGATTGATGTTGATGGAGAACACTTGGTTGAAACAAAGGGAAATGCTCATTCTCTCTTGGTTGGTGAAGATGCAAGCCCAAGGAGAGACAAAATAAATAGGAGGAGGATAAGTAAGAAGTACTATTCCTCATTACCTCCTACTTTGGAGACTCGGTCTGTAAGGTCTGAAAAAAAGATAAATTCCATGAGACCAGAATCAGAGGTTAGTGATACTCAAAATCTAGAATTACTGCTAAGATCAGAAGAATATGTGGTCGAACAAGTTTTGTTGTTGAATGTGACAGAAGAGGAGGCAGCTAAGATGATGGGGAGACCGTTAAATGTGTCACTCAATGAGGAACAATATGCATGGGTTGATAAACAGGATTTAATTCTTGTCAGAGGCTTCAATAAAGGGAAGATCAGTCTTGAGTAGTACTTACAGACCTGGGACCAGCTGGCTTGTGATCTTGAAAACATGTTGTTATCTGTCCCAAGCACCCAGGTATCCTCCATTTATTGGAAGTTGTATAGGTATTTGGTTACAGGTAAGCTCAAATTTTACTTCAATGATTCTGATGGAAGGTATGGAACCTGTTAAGTGATTGGGAATCATGTTGGTCTGGAATATGTAAATTTTGGAGAAGATTACGGTTTTGCAGGTGGCTTGGTGATGTTCCCATCATTATTGAGGGGCCACTCTAGATGGTGGTTGGAGCACAACCTTCACCTTTGCATACCATTGGGAAGCTTGAGAGGGTATGGCCATTCCATAGGGTCCGGTCTCGTGTATTCGTACACGGGACAACTTGCGGAATGGTCAGGTATGGGTGAGGGTTTTTGTCATTCTTCATTGGCTAGGGAGGAGTGGTTCTTCTTGTTTGGTTCTGGTTTTTGGTTTCTTGAACATGTTATTCGGATTTAGGGTTTCTCACTTTTCCCTCAAAAGTGTTTTGGCTCTCTAATAAAAAATTAATTGTCAGTCAGTCATGGAGTTGGAGATTGCTGGGATGCAATGCTAAGGTTGTGATTTTAATAAGTTGTGGACTCAGTTTTCTTATTCATGGAGGGCATGGATAATTGTGGAAATATTAATGAAATGTAGTGTGGAAAATATTTGTAGAGACCCAAATCTTGATGTACATGGACATTACATTATTTTTGCGGAATACTTAATACATGACAAAAACAGACGCCCAAATACCGTATTAGTTTAGTGTCTTTGGAAACTCAGAACGAAATATTCTAATCAGGGTGAAAGATCTTCAACATCTCCCATAAAGATCTTCCCCTTTTTGGTTTTCTTACCTAAAACCTTCCTTTATATCCTGGGGAAAAGAAAACATACAAAGGGTGAGATAAAATTCTCAGTAAGGGTAAACATGGAGAACATAAAACAATCCATAAACATCTGAATGCAAAAACTTGAACATAAAATCTAAACATCAAAATCTTGAGAAAAGACATAAATCTTGGAAGTACGTAAGGAATATATCATAAAGGAACATTAATCATGATAAAATATCATGGGAATAAAACATGTGATTGTGGAAACCATTAAGCACATGATATGATTTCCATAATAGCCAAGGCAATACTGCCAAGACCATCTTAGTGGACAAAGTCCCTTTCTGAATCGAGTTCACTCCTCGTTTCATTCCTATAACACTGAACCAGATTAACTTACCGTTACAGCCATGTCTATCTCATGAGATATAAATCTTTACCCAATGCATTGGAGGGAGATATAGGTCCCACCCATCTCATAATGAAATCATTCTTACTTGTGGCACAACATGAACATAATTCATTCATCGTTACCCAAAGTATAAAATGGGTTTCATAAACATCATCCCATTATAACATAATCCATACAAAAAAATGGATATCATTTCATCATAAGAAAAGTGAATCCATGTAAATCATAGAGAAATTATACTTGAAACATACACATATGAAATAATTCCATCTTATATGGAAAATGGTTTTGATAAAACACTTGAAAATAATTCTTGAGGAAAATATCCTTTCTTCTTCAAAATCATTTTCTTTTCATAAAATGCCATGCAATTTTAAAAGAAAAAGGTTTTGTCCAAAATAATCATGCAATATTGTAGAGTAATATTCATAAAAATGAGGCGTTATGAAACCGTAAAAATCCTTTCACACCGTATAAGTTAAAAATAACATTCTCCTCGTACTTTTGTCATAAAAGTCAAAAAGTTCCTCGTGTAGTAAACAAAAGAAAGATTCCTTCCATACGATGCGGTAAAAGTAAAAAGGGGTAAAAATGAATTTAAACAAACATGGAAGAAAAGTAAAAATTTTATGAAAACATTTTTTGAAAACATTGACATGGATGATAAACATAACCCCAGTAAATACTTACGAATAAACAATCTTGGATAAAAATGAGATTGGAAAAGTTTTCCCTTACCTTATGTCTGATATGATTCGTATGTATCCGAACCTCCTGTATAATGATTTAAATAATGTCATTGAATTATTAAATAATCATATTCATTGTTATGATATCATATATGGTTTACTTATGACTTTATATTACCCGTTCTTTTGTAAATTCGATGTAAAAGTAGCGATTTGGGTAAAATCGTTTCATTTATTGTACATGTTTCGACTTGTTGTTCTTGATATTATTACTTATATCTTGATTTACTTAATTCCAGAATGTAAAACATGATTTATATATAATATATATTCATCATATAAATATATATGATAGATCGATAAATGGAATGAAATACACCGTTCATGGAGACGGTAGGCTGTATGTACGCATTAATGATGTTTTCGTTTCCTTATTGAATTGAATGGAATTAAGTAGATGGAATACACATATATATATATATACATAAATCCAGTATCATTATTATGTCATATATTTAATTATTATTCATTATATATACTTTATAATCATTCATGAATGGTTAACCTGGAGAATGAATCTCATTGCGTCGTGGAGACGGTAGTCCGTACGGACGCACGAGCAATGATATCATTCCCATGATCGTGGAATTATATTCAAGTGTATGTATAATATTTCAGAATCAATATCACTTTATAATAATCATATGTAGTTATTTATTTACACCATTATACCCATCCAAGTAAAGTGGTGGTCGAAAACAGATTACACCACGGCGTGGAGATAGTATTCTGTACGTACGCACGCGCGGTGATTTTGTTTTCTGTAGGATAGATAGAAGGTGAAATAAGGTTGTTTCATATTTATAATAACATATCAGTATATAATTAATACTGATGTTATTACTTTATAATGGTACAACTAAAGAATAAGTAGAAGAAGAAGAAAGAAACTTGAGATAATCGGAAGAAGAGATTACCTCTTCTTCGATGCACCTCCTTTAAGCCTTCTCTTAAGGAAGTAGAGTTGGTTTTTTGAGAAGAAAAGAACCTCCAGAATGTTTCTATGTAAGTGTAGAATAGAAATGGGTAGGGGTTGGCCGAGCTTCAAGGCTCAAAAGGGTGTGAAGAGAAGAGGGAAGGGGTTCCCTTTTTATAAGGGAGGAGAGGGGCACCTTTAGAAAATCTTAAAATATTATTTTATAATAAAGTCATATTCGGTTTTTAATAGCTCCAAATTGATTTATTTCTAATATAAGGTGTGTATTGGTCTAAATACTCTCAACCAATAGGTTTTATACAAGTTTAGGTTACTATATTAACCTTATCTTTTATATTTAACTCTAAGTTAAATAATTTAACTTTTACCATGTCTTCTTGTTTTCTTACACTATATGGTTAATAAACTTACTATAACAAGCCAAAATAACCACAAGTGGTTCATTATTAATATATATAACCTTATCTAAGTCATTTGGCCTAACCTTAGATTTTTAGGAATATAATAACAATTAATAATATAATATTTGTTTTAAAAACTATTTTATGTCAATTTTGACACTATTTTGTGATTGATTTTTTTGAAACTCATAACAGCATGATTAGTTCGAAAAAAGTTAATTAAATTAATAATAACATGTCATATTATCCTATAAAATTAGTTTAATTCATAAAAAGTCTCAAATTACATTTATTTGTGTATTTTTAACATCAATTATGTCAATATTTCATTAATAAGATAATTACTGCATCATCATTGTTTCATAAATAAATTAAATTATTTAATTTTTAAAAATTATAAATAAATTACAATTATGTAGGAAATAATTTTATCTTTCTAATGAATATTTATAATCTAATTTATCTTATGTATAACTCTATATTAAAAATTATTTAATTATTAAACATTGATTTTAACTATTTTAACCCTTCTTTAAATAAATTAATAATAAATGTCCTAATCTAATCCAAGTGGACCTAAATAGTCATATTTTATTCCTAAGGTTGTTTTTGGTCGAATTACACTTATCCAATAGAATTATGACATGTTTTAGGGTAATAATAATATCATTTTTACCCTTAATTACCCTATTTACTTTTAATCGTGGTAAATAAAAGTAAAAAGTTACTATTCACAAAAAAATTATTTTCATCTCATTGAACCACATTTTAGTCCTTGATATTAACCGTTTCTCTTGGATTTTCGAAATTCCACTCACAGAAGCGGTAAAATTAAGTTTTATGTGAATTTCCAAATTCTCCTAGGATGTGGGTAAAAGACGGTGACAAGTTCAATAAAAATTTTATATATCTAAAATTATTATAAAATGACTCCACTGAATTTCATTGAACTTATATAGGTATTATGTATCAATTTTGACCTAAAATAGATTTAAATAAAATAAATAATTATTTAAATAAAAATTCGGTTTTTAAATAGTAACTCGGTGTTTTCACTATTCATCAAAAATTAAAAGTTATCAGAAAAATACCAAAAATTCACCTTAGGCTAATTTCGATATTCTGAATCCAAAAATGAAGTCCATTTTGAAAGATAAAATTTATAAAATTTCAAAAAGTGGGTATTACTATTCATAACGGCTAGTTCATAATAATATTATAATAATATCTCGTTTAGTGAAACTTGGTATTACGTATAACACACGCTATCGTGGAAGGTCGCGGTTGCATGTGATAAAATCCAAGTCAGGTTTGCGTGTAGTGAAAGATTCATTTGTTGTTGCGTATAATATAATCTAACCATATTTCATTTATACATTGAATATATATATATATACACTCAATGTTGGGTAAAATAACTTATATCAAACAAACTTGAAATTGTGTATAACATGATCCAAGATCAGTGTTGTTTATAATGAAAGCTAATATGGTGTTTCATATAGAACAAGCTAATTTTGGTGTCGCGTACAACACAAGACATCAATGAAATTAAAAAAATAACAATTCTCATAAAATCTCGGGTTGTTACAATATTAATGGTCAATTAATAGTTAAATAATTAATTAACGTAAAGTGAAACTGATAAAAATGGATAAAGTACCTTAATTTAGATCTTTAAATGGTTGTGCTCTTATAGGATATCTAGTATTTTAAGTGGAAGCTAAGAGTATGGGGGATGTTAGTTGTAGTTGATCCTAAGACTAGATTATTCCTATAGTGTAGTTGTGAGCTATATTATATCCCATAATTTTTATGTTTCTATATGCTACTCTACCCTGTCAGTTCGAGAAAATGACGCCCCAGAGATTCTGAGACATAGGGGGTGTTTTCCTTAACATCTCGGTGGTAATATGGATGGCTAACTACCCCCTTTAGACCCACTCTCTTCTCTTGGTAGTTACTTTTTCTGGTATGCACGGTGGTTAGTTTTCTCTCTATATGTTTGTAGAGGGTTGTAGTGGCTTGTGTTTATTTAACACACATATATTCTGGATATAGTTTCCTAATAGTTGTTATAGGTGTAACATGTATAAGTTGTGATGGATTAAGGACCCTTACTCGGTGTGTGGGTTGTGATGGATTGAGGTATAATACTCGATGTATGATAGATGTTATATGGGATTTGTGGCTCCCAGAAACTATCTGGTTACTTTGGTTACATGGATGTGATGGTGTGATGCACGAGGAGGATATTGACTCATGAGGTCTATATTTTGGTGCTTTACTGAGGTGTCTGTAGGATAGCCTTTTTAGAGAGAGATGCTCAAGACATGTGACATTGTGGAAAAGCAGCAAACCAGTGGGGATGTGGCAGCAGAGTACCCTTGATATTATTTATTATATTATATTCTCTTGTATTCGATACTTGGTGGGAGTAGCCATGGTGAGGCTGGGAACTTAGTATACCAGTTTATGTGATGAGTTAGTTTTACTTGTTGTTCAATGTGTTTTACCATGTTTTCTTTACTTTTTAACAAGAGGTTCCTAGGAGGATCCTACTAAGTATACTGTTATACTCACCCTGTGTATATATAATTTTTTTTTCAGGTTAGTTGAGGTAGGTTGGAGATCAGGTTAGTTACCACTAGATTGGGGTTTTCAGGAGCTTTTTGGGATTTTTGGTTGTTTTTTTATTTACTTTTCTTTTGGTAATTTCATTTTTTCCTTTCCTTTGTAGTAGTTCTTTCATGACATTACATATCTTCACTTTGGCTTTTATTTTATATTGTAGTATGAGAAGGAGTTGGTTGGTGTCTATATTATCTATCTCTTTTATGTGTGTTCTCTTAGAAGGTAATGCATCCCATTTGTATGTTTGATATACCCTTTGTTCTAGTATCCAACCCAGGTCCTGCTGAAGGCGGGACTCGGGTGTCACTATCTCTCTTCTCCCATTGTCGGCCCAGGAGTGATAAACTTTGTGGGAGGGGGTTGTGACAAAGTTAAATATTAGTAATCATACATTTATGCCTAAAAATAAAATTAAAATTATTAAATAATAATAACATTTGAATATAAATATGAAATTCATTTTTTATATTTAATTTCCACAAGTTATGAAAACTAATGTTTATCATAACTGAATAAAACAGTTTTTAGAGTAAAATATTTCTTAAGATTCCAAAGTGGTAAAAATGGGTTTTATAAATACAAAATAATAATTTTAAATGAATTATATAACGTTATAAATATTTTATTTTATATATAAATAGTTTCAAAAACATTTATTCCATCCTAATATTACGATAATGTCATAAAAGTAATGATTTTAGCAAAATCGGTATTTTCCACTATTCACCTAGAAATCAATTATTTCAAAAAAATATAAAAATTTAATCTTAAGATGATATTTTTATTCTAAATCCAAAATGAATTTATTGTGGTTAAATTAAAATTCTAAAATTTTATAATTTAACTTTTAAATAAAAATATAATGAAAATTTTTTTCATAAAAAAAATAATTTAAAAAAACAAGTGTTCTTATTCTTATTTCCTATCAATTACCAATTATATTGGGGATAATATATTATTAATATAAATAATTTATTATATATATTATATATTTAGTTTCTTAAAATAAATCATGTAAAAAATCTAACTTTTATAAAGGTTGCATTTTAAAGTATAAATGAGACTTATTAGTTATTTAACTACACTATTTGATTTTTATCAATGTCTTAGTATTAATAATGACCATTTAAATTTATTTATACATATATTTAATTATTTTAATACCTCTATTTTTACCCACCAATTCAATAACTATATTTTAATGGTTATATAAAGTTCTACATTTCATTTTGGTTCGATGTTGCGTGTGAAGCAAGTTATCAAACACATTGGGTTTTAATGGAAAATATTATTTAAAATCTATGTTTGTTATATTAAATATTGTGATAATCATTAAATAATGGGATAGTATAACCATATTCCTATAATATATTGGGCATGGGTTAATAACCTATGCACCATATTGGACTTGGTCTAACAGCACATACACCCTCTTGGGCTTGGGATAACAACGTATGCGCCCTCTTGGGCATGGGAAAACAACTCATGTACCCTATTTTGAAATTATGAAATATAAAACTTTACCCAATTTATTTAATGTCTTTATAGGTCCCAAAAAACTCATAATTATAAAACATACACATCATTTCCACAATAACTTGAATCATTCATAATTTATCATAGATTGATTAACCCATGGGAGACAAACGGGTTTCATGACAAAAATTCATAAGATATAATCATAAGTCATCCATAGAAATAAATGGGATTATTCCATTAAATAGTATTCCCCATTAAATCATATAAACATTAAATTATGTATACATAGATGAAAAATACTTGCATAATAGATCTAAGATTTACTTAGAGGAAGGAAAATAAATAAAATTTTATGTTTTGAATCTATTTTGATAAAAAAATTATTAAAAAAAGGGATTATAAATTTATTTATAAAAATATTAAATCGTGGAGATGAATTTTCTTAAATAAACCTAACAATGATAGTGGGAAAACTATTAGTGTATAAAACATTTAAAAAGAATATTTCTTCCATATTTTGTAAATATGGTCAATGTTAATCAAAAATTAAGTCTAAAATTCACTTTTAAATTCAAATTAAATGATAATAATACCATTTGAAAAATTATTTTATAGGAGAAAAATCAATAATAGAACCATAAAAATAAATTAAGACTATTTCCAAAAATTTGGAGTTAAAAATAAAAGATACAAATATGAATAATATTTCAATATATCTTTATTGAATCCCACGTCGTTAAAAGAGTAATAAAGATTTATTTTGAAAATAAGAAAAGATAAATATTAAAATATATATATATATATATATCAAAATAAAAAATGATAATATTAACTAGAATAAAGAATTTTTACATGGAGGATATATATATTTTTGTAGAGGATGTGTATTATTATTAATAATGTTATAATTTTATGATAAAGAAATTCATCAAGGAAAACTCTTGGAATTAAAATTATATTTTTTTTATAGATTGAAATATAAATAATCATATAACAAAATATTAGGGTGTAAGAAACCAAACATATAAGAAATAAGTTCATGAAAAATAATTATAACTCAAAGAAATGAGATTTGAGTTAAAAAATACCTTTCAACATTTGTATCTCTGGAATCAAAATCCCAAGAAATATATAACTTAATATGGATTTTTAAATCCATTTAATTGAATGATATTATAATAAAATCATCCATAGGGTAGTATTGAAACCAAAAAATATAAAACAATTGGTGAATACAACATATGTCTCAAAGAGGGAAAAGTGAGATGAGAAACTCTTACAGTTTTTTTACATTTAAATCAAAATATATCAAAAGAGATAACATTAAATGGAACTTTAAATACCATGAAAAGTAATTAATAATGATATAATTATTCAAATAGTACTTTTATACACCATATAGAAGGAAATATGTTCATAATACAAAACATGACACAAAAAAGGGAATTTGAGATGAAAACCCATTACCTTAACTCTTGGATTCCACAAAAGAACTTTAAACTCATGTATAATAAAAATAACTATACTAATATATTTTTTCATAACCTTATTCATATATATAACATTTTACACACTTTTAAATTATAATAATTTATATTAGCTTTATTATTTAGTTATTGTTTGTTTTCATCATGGGATGTTAGCGATTTTGATTGATTTACCCATACTTTAAAATGTAAATGTTGATCCCCATTATTAGATAAAAATTTCATCATTACTAGATTATACAAGGTAATGTAATATATTTTTTATAATTATTTATAAATTTTTAATTTAATTCAATGAGAATTTTAGTTTGGATCCATGAAGACAGAATCATTTATGAGCTTATTTTGGTAATTGTTTTGAATAAAAGTTGTATGTCAATAACAAGTTAAATATTAATATAACCATTAAAAAATTAATCATTTCATAAAAATAATTTTAATTCATTAAATATATTATTATAATCATCCAAGTAATATGATTATGGAAAATGAAATATGTCACTCCATGGAGACATTAGTTTACACATACACACGGACGAAGTTTTCATTTTCCATAGAATAAAAAAGAAGGTATAAATTGATTTATCTTTTTAGAATATTGATCATGTAATAAATATAATATTAAATACCCCTTTTTAACCATCCATTTTAGGTAGTGATAAAAAATAAAACACATCATTTATGGAGGTGATGGTCTGCACGTAACACGAATGATAGTTTCGTTTTTCTAAGGAAAGGAGAAAGGTATATAATGGTTATTCCATCAATATAAAAAAATTAGTATATTAACAATACTTATGTAATTATATTATAATGGGTAAAATTTATTTAATAATATGTGGAAGAATAAGAAACAGAACAATGATTGTCGAGGAGAAAATACTTATGTAGAAGAATTTGATTTCTACATTGAAACCTTATTGATTTAGAAGGGATTTAGGGAATCTCTCAGGACCATAAGCATAATAACATGGGGGGTTATTTGGTAAGTAAATGAAGAATATTAAAGGGGATAATTCTAATTTTTTTGTATCTTTTAAGGGATAGTGGGAGGCTCTTTTTATAAGAAATTGGAATGATATTTTTGTAAATATTCATAACTTTGTATTAAAGGTGTGTCATTTAAGCATATCTACACTTAAAGTGAAAAATAATTTAAATAGGTTGATTATTGGTAAATAAAAATCTCATAAATACAAATAAAAGATATTTTTTGATATATTTAGGTATTTTCCCCTAAATTTAACATTTTACAAAAATTTACTTTTAACATGATAGCTATTTTTTAACCTCAATAACTTATTTTTATAACCAAAAATGAAATTATTCTTTTTACCTAATTTGGATATGATTATTATAAATATAAAAACCATTTTAAAATATTAAATTTCTAAAATTGATTAAAAAAAATTTAAAATAATAAATGTATAACGCATAAAAACATTTTTTTTTTTGAAAAAATATTAATTGGGTTCCAAAATTTCAATTCTAGTTTTTTAAATTAAAATTAATATTTTAAATTTATAATTTTACTTATTATATAAATAATTTATTCGTACAATGGTTTCATAAATTTTTAAGTCATTATTATATCCTAATTATGTAATAAAAGTCACGACATTTGTAAATGCAATATTTTTTACTATTCACTTAAAAATCAATCTTGTTAGAAAAATACCAAAGAATAATCTTAAGATAATATTGTTATGATAAATCCAAGAATAAAATTTATTTTTTTTAAATTAAAATTTTAATATATAAGAATTTAACTTTTACATGGAAGCATAAAATATAATGAAAAAAAATTGTTTTCATAGGAAAATGACTTTTTAAATATAGAATGTTCTTATTCTTATTTCCAATAAATTAATAATTAAATTAGATTTAATATATAATTATATAAATAGTATATTTTATCCTCATTTAACCATAATATATTTATTTTCTTAAAATAAAAATCCATAGCACTTAAAAATAAAAAATTTAGGAAAATGCATTTTTAAGCATAAAATGATCTTATTAGTTATTTAACTACACTAATTGAAATTTATCAATTAATTGGTATTGAAAATGACCTTTATTTTTTATATGTATATTTAAAAATGTGTTTACATGTATTTATACCCACCAATTGAACTGTTACATTATAATGGTCACATTGAATATTAATAATTTTATCTTAATAAAATGTATTGTGGTTTTCATTTTAGTTCAGTTTTTCATTTCAAGAAAGTTATAAAATGTAGTATTTAATTAAAATAAAATATATACTAGAATATTAGGGTGTTACAAAGATGTATAGTTGCAATGTAAAGTTTCCCTGTGTGGTGTAGAGTTGAGATTGGTGAGAAATTCGGTAAAGGTAGAGAATATAGAGTTGTTGCGCAGAGATCCTACGAACTTATAGTAAATGTGTAGAGTTCAATACTTTGTCAAAATTGTGATGTATATGGAATGAAAATACAAGAATATCCAGATTTAATATTCTAAATTAAATAAAACCTAATCTAATAATGTTTTGTTGTTCTCGTGTTTCCAAAATATCATGGGCTCAGTCAATAGCCATGATTCAAGTCGAGTTTTAATGAAGTTTAAATAGGGTTTTAATGGGAAGGGTCATTATTGAATATCATAGAGATTTTGAACTCAAATATTCAAAATTATTCTTCATGATTATTACTAATTTTTGTATTAAAGTTATTAAATAATATTTTTGGTGCAGTCATGAATAAAGTAGTTCCCAAAAACTATTTTGAAATATTATTAGCATTATTTGTGTGAATATAAATAGAAGAAATGAAGAGGAGAAATGTTTTTATGAATTTTCAGAAAGTATGACATGTTGTTTTATAAAAGATATGTAATTTGATAAACATAGACTTGTGTTGTATTATTATTCTCTAAATAGGTTGAGGTAAGATGACTCTACTACCATTAATCCAGAAACTTGTTGGTGATAAGGGAGAAGACTGGTTCATGCATGCATGCCTTAATGCATGGATTGTTCATTATGAATTGGAGAGAGGAAATATGATTCACTACTTCTTCATTCAATTTGTTTTTTTATTCTAGTTACTTATAAAATAAGATCATGTATTGGATATAAAAGTATCATATCTTTCATTTAAGATCTGATTCATTCTAGAGTAAAAGACAAAGCTTCCAAGAACATGTGGTTCTTAATTAAAAAACGCCAAGCATTTAAATAATGGGAAGTGGATAAAACCTTCCCACACAAAGAAGTGTATGATACCTACTCAAACATTATGCTCTTATTTTAGGCATCTATAATTACTAAAAATTATAGTGATAATAAAATCTATGAAATAACCATAGGCTAATCGTGGTAATTAGTAATATCTCACATCAAGGATGAACCTTGTAAAAATTATCATGTGATTTTTTTCTTCATATTATTCTTTCATATGGGTGATAATATATTAATAATATTGAATTAATACTCTAACAAGTCATAGGGGTTCAATTCTAAAAAGGAATAATTTGTAAAAACAATTACAACTGATTCACCCCCACTCCTGGTGGTACACCAACTAATCTAGGAACTATAAAAAATGGACTAATAATCATTTGATGGGTTAGTAACATAAAATATTTACTTATCAAGTGTTTCCATGATAAACAGTTCCTCTTTGGAACTAAAACTTTTCAAATCGATAAGTTTATATCCATAATCATCATGTTTCACACCATTATTACTGTTAACCTAGTTTCACATCATCGTACTCAAAATTTAGTATAATAAATCTCTCATATATCCTAAAAAACTCCAAAATATCTTATTGATATTGGAATTAGGTTTATATTTATCACTCAAAAAATGAAATGCTTCAACGATGATCATTCCTTCACTATTTTTCAATAGTACTCTTATCATCCTGATTTTTTATGTAAAATATGTAACCATTAATATCAAAACTACATAATTTGATTGCATTAACACATGGTCCCCCATATAACAATTTCAATATTTTTTATGCAGATAAATCAGTGTTGACTTCCTCCTTAAACTATGAAAAAAATGTATTTTTATGTTCATTCATCAACATGTTTTCATTTATTTTTTAATATTGTTCCTTCAATCTATAAATATTTTATGATACATATGGTTTAACCTCACATGTATCGTATCCTAGACCATAAAATCCATCAAACTAGGATCTGAAGTAGAATGTGGAATGACCTAAAGGGAATTCCCAATCATCATGGGTTGGAAATTAACACCTGGGAATCAAAGTACAAACAAATGGAATGATTTCATCCAATGTAAAATAAGAAACATGGAATATATATATAGAAAGATACTAAAAAATAATGAATATCATATTCAAAGAAAGGCAGTGGTAGTTATACAACCTAAAAGTATACAGATAAAACCTAAGATACATGCCCAATAACCAAAAAGGATGAAAAAACATGAAAGAACTACTCTATGTGACATGTGGGAAATATCCCACCACCTCAACACTAGATACCCATACCGATCCGATAAAAAATTCACAGCCTCACTGTGGCACATTGACTTTTCTTTCATCAAAAGGTAATACAGGTTCTATAAAATTTTGAGGGAATATATAGGTTGTGAGGTAAACATACCAATAGGATCCCACCCAGGTGTTCCATATCAAGTATTTGTACAATAATTCCAATATAATCAATTTATAGAGAATAATGCATGATAAATAGTTAAATGGTTTTTATTTCAAAAGCATGGTAAATAGTTACCCTTTTTCAAATCTTTCACAAACCAGGTAAAATAGTTTCAAAAACAAATTCCATAAACATTTACCAAATCATGAAGGATTTCATATCAAAGACAAAATAGTACAAATACAAAGGAAAATGTTAAACATGCCTAGGGTCAAAAAAGTCAGGATAGCTAGATCACTTGAACCTTATGAAAAATTGAAGACTAGTGTATAGTAAAGTACCTAAAACCCAAGAATAAAAGTCTAGAAAACAAAGGAACACCCCAGAAAGTGAACCACCTAAAATTTTAATCAGGTCCTAAAGCCCATGAATCTACGATATAGAATGTGGAATCACCTATCAATGTGAACTTCCCCACAAATTAAATAGACAATCCTAAATACTAAACCCTCCACCTAGGTACACAAGGCTCCCATGTGTTGTATATATCAAACACATTTAAAATGGATTTTCACATTTCATATAAAATTCTAAGAAACCCTTTATCATTCAAAAACATGCTTTGAAAACCTATTTAACAATTAATTTCACAATGCTTTGAAAAACACATTTATTTTACCAAAATGAGGGGAATATAATATTTTATCAAAAACCCATTTACACACACAATCCAAAAAACACAAGGATCATGCAAATTCATTTATAAAACAATTTATAAAACTAGGAATAATTACAATTCAGGTTTCATAGGTCGTATATTTACCCACCTACCTCAACTTAGGTCACACACCAACCACGATGGGATACACACACCAAGAATAGAAAGGAAACACAAAATAAATTAACAAGGTACCTAACAATTATTATAACATATTATAATCAAATTCCATAAAAATGGTTCATAAGAGTATTTAGATCAATACATATCTTAATAAACTCTCATGCTACACCACAATCAACACAAGATCTAGCCTCCAGAAGAAGATCACACAATATATCTAGAAGGGTTTGAATAAGAAACATCATCACATGATAAAATATCTCATAAAAATATCCCAACACCACATCAAATTCCAATATAATAAAAGATAATGAGAATCAAAATATTTCACTTACCAAAAGAATAGAATCCAACCAATTCAAAGATCAAAGCACCAAAAGAAGGATATAGAAAACGAATAATCCAAAATACAATGAATAGAGTAGCCTTAGGTTTCAAGGGAGTATGAACCTATAAAATGATAGAGGATTTAGGCATTAATTTCATAAAAACCCACTGGGAAGAATGGATTCACTTCTTGAATCATGGACTCATCATGTGAATAATTCGATTTTCAAATACTCTAAAAAATGTGTTGCCTCAGATTAAAAATCCAAGTGACCAATTCATGATGTGAATGTAATTAACATCCAAGATTTTTTAATCTCCATGAACCAAGATCATGTATTTTTCCTGGAAAAAAATCATGTTGTGAATAAATATCTCATGATTTGAACTGGTTCTGCTGCCATCTCCCAGCCCAAGATCCTATATAAAAACGCCCATAACTCCTCTAAGACACCCAAAACTCAAATAAAAAACTCTTAAACATTAAATATTGGTTTTAAATTAAATAGGATGTTCTAATTATACCCACCATAGTACTTTTCATCCTTAAGGATTCATTTGAAAGAATAATTCTCCAAAAATAGGTGAGGCCATTGCTCCCTCACTAATGAGTCATGCTCCCAAGTCTCATGAGAATTTGATCTTTGCTTACATAACACTTTGACCAATGTAATAGAATTAATATGAAATAAATTATTCTAGGAATCAATAATCTCAACTGGTTACTCCACAAAATAAATATATTTCTTCAACTCAATCTCCTCCCAACTCATAATATGGGAAAGATTAGGGTGGTACTTCCTAAGATGATATATATGAAAAATATCATGTATACCTGAGCTAGTAATTCTAATCAATAAGAAACCTGACCAAGATATCAGTGATAAATGATATACATATCTCAAATCCATATTTCCCTATTTCCAAGATTATGGTGACCCAAATGAGGATAAACTTTTAAGAAAACCCAATCACCAAAGTAAAAATACCAAGGATCATATCAACTCTAAGTTATATCCAAACATTGATTTATATCTTGAATCCTTGCAAAAAAATACTAAACAAGACTTGGTACCACTAAAGAGGCATCTCCCACCTCTCCCCAACAAAGAGGTGATCTGCATGGGTGACTATACAAATCATTTAAGGGTTCCATTCTAATTGATGATTATAAACTTTTATTATAATAAACCTTGATCAGTCTTAGATATTTATCCCATGACCCAAAAAAATATAACACATGGGTATAGATCATATCCTCCAAGATCTGAATAACAAGATATATCTTACCATCCATCTATATATGGTAATATGTACTAAATATAAAATTAGTCCCCATATATAGTTACCCATGTAACGATGTATTCCATTTTGTTCCATTACTTTTCCAATTTTGGTTGTTAGAGGTGTTCAGTGGAGGTTCTGAGAGTTTTCGGTGGAACTTGGAGGTGCAACAGAACTAATGTTGGAAATACATGTCGTGTAAGTGTATTACATGACATGTAATGGTGGTTCATATCTTGTGCGAGTATATTTCACAATTTGTATATTTTTGGGGTTAATAATAAAAAGGTAATGCATTTTTGGTGAAACTGAACCCTAAGGATTACACAAGATGAAAGGGGATTACACATCATGTAAATCCCCGATGCAGTATAGTTTTAAAAGTTCTTTCCAGCCAAATTTTCAATCATTCGGTCATGTATTATTCTTTCACTTGTTTTTGGGTGAACCATAGGTGCCCCCAAAGAGTTATTTAAGCCCTCTTCCTCCCTCCTTGATGTGCTGGTCCTGGTGGTTGTTCGTTTGCAATATGTGGTAAGCCCTTTATTCTTCTTAGTAGGTTTTCTTATGTTCTTCTCCTAGGGATTTGTTATGAAGATGTTGTTATGGTTTTAGGTGTGTGTTGGGTTGAGTTTCTATGGTATTTATTTGTGGTGTTGGTTGATTTTGGTTTTTTTTGGTTCGGTTGTGGTTTACGGGTGTTATTATTCTCCCTACAGTGCGCAGTGAGTCAATAAAGCTTCTTTGACGTATGAATTCCCTTGTTTCTCTTTATTTTGTATCATGTGGGGGGTTATTTTTTTACCTATGGTTTATGGTTTTACTCACTTAATTAAATATAAATAACTGATTAAATTCAAATTTAATGGTATAAAGGGTTTTGATTCACATTATTTTACATCTTTGATATAATTTGTGATATTATGGATTGTATGAGCTTATGGACCCGTTGAAAATCATGGTCATTGGGGTCTTTGTTTTTGATGGAGGATATGTGATGTGACTTTTATGCCTGTTGTGATTGTTTTGATATCACCATAAAATGGAAATTAGATAACCACTCATATTTGGATAATAAATTGGTTGCCCTCGGATTCTGGATTGTGTGATAATACCCCTAAGATAAAGTGAAATGTGCTAAAAAGACCCTTTGAAAATATTTTAATTGATCATGTTGTGCTGTAATGTGTGGTTGTTCTTGTGGGAAGGTGATGTGTGGTTGCGGAAAATGGTTTGTTGGTCGTACTTTTGGAGTAACGAGGTGGCTTGTTGTCCATGATTTTAGGGTCGTGATATGGTTTTTCAGTCATGATTTTGGGGTGGAAAGGTGGTGTTTCTTTTGTTCTAGATGCCCAAATAGTGATGGAATAAATGATTAATAATGATTGAAATGGCATGGTTTGGTTTGTTTAATGGGATGAAAATGGTTAATGAATAATTAAATGATGGTTTGTGTGATTAAACATGGTAGATACTAAATAATGAAAATAATGGAATGATTAAATGGAATTGGTTGGAAATGTGGAATGGGGTTGTAGCTTGTTGTGTGGTGTTATGCATTTAGTGGTGGTAGTAAAAGTGATGGTGTTATGAGTTGGTTTTTTTGTTTGTGAACCCATATTTTGGGCTTGATTATTTGATATTATATATATATATATACTTGTACATTCTTGTGGTTTATATACACACCCCACCATCATCGAGCACTATGTTCCGACACTCGCATAGTCACGCAGGGGGGTCCTGACATCTGGTGATCAGTACGGATGGTTGGGAACCCACTTTTTCCCACTCTATCTTCCAGTAAAGTTAGGTATTGCATAGTATTTGATGAGTTTTTTTAGTTCATTATATGGAAGTTGTGATATCCCAAGTGTTTTTAGGTGACATGTGATGGCCCAAGTGTTTTCTGGTGAGATGTGACCATGCATATGGGGCGGTAGACCATGTGTCTTTAGTAAAGGTGTGATGTGGTCATTCTTGTGGGGAAGTGAGCCTATGTGTATTTGGGTGTGGTTTTTTTTTTACCGTGCTTGTGGGGTAGTGTGGTATACAGAAGATATGATAGAACCAAGTTGTACAACGTTGGGTGTTAGAGCGACATACTAGTGGGAAAGTGGTGCGGAGTACCCTTATCGATGTGATTCCTATTATATTATATTACTTGGTTTTCATTATTTGATGAGAATTCGTTGATGATGTTAATATGGTTAGAATACCTTGATAGGTGTTGTTTGGTTATACTATTTTCTCATAAGTGCATTTGTATGCTTATTTTACATGTGCATGAGAGACTTCAATTTTCTTACTGAGTATACTTGTATGCTCACCGTACGTATGTAAAACTATTTTCATATTTCTAGGAGGACTGCATGGATCATGTTGAACATTACTTGCATGGATCCCTAATAGTTGTTGTGTTTCTGCTTTAGCTTTTCATTTGGGTATTTACTTTGGATACTTTTATCTGTATCAATTCTATTTATACATGCATGTGGGATGGTTTTTCCTTTCTTTTATATTATGTCTTGGAGTTTTTTTGTGGATGATCTATCTTATCTATGGATCCCATATTATTATATAGGGTAATTCCTCCTATATCATGAGATTTTCATACCCTTGATACTATTAACCAACCCAGGGACCACTAGAGGTGGGACTCAGGGGTCATTATCTCTCTCCCCTCATTGTGGTATCTTTATAGGGGTCATGATAGAGTGGTATCAAAGGATTGGTTGAGATATATGATAGAGTTTGGAGTTAAGAATAGTGAGTATTGTATGGGGTGGTATGGAAATAGTATCAGTTGACCTTGGTGCGTGACATAGGCCAGGGAGACCAGCTAGGAAATTAGATTTTAGGGGGGCCATGATCCAGTACACGGACTCTTATCTTATTGAACAACCATTTTAGGTGGCACTATTTTCAAGGTTGAGACTTAATAGAGGTACATGCATCATTATGACTTGTGTTCTTGTTTTAATTGGGTTGTTTTGGTAAGATTGAAATGGATAAAAAATAAATTAAATTAGTTGAAATTAATCTAAATAAAATTCCACACTATTGGTCTTAGAAAGTTATTTATTTTCCTTTTAACTATGGATCTTGTTATTCATTCACATTTGGCTTAGGAATTTGAGGTTCAACAAGATAATATTATTGATCATTGTAGGGTTAATCCGGCGAAGGAGGGGGGCAGTTTTAGAGAATTTTTTGTGATTTCCAACGATAGTTTTTGGGTAAGTATTAGGGAAATGACTTAGATATGGAGACAAAAAGCTGGTTGGAGGAGATCGAGATCACTAATCTGGGCCCCGAGAAAGTACTGGGTCCCTTTTTTAGTTAGTCAGATGTAGGGAGCTATGCATCAGTAGTGGATACTATATCTAGAAGAGTGGATGGAGGAAGATGTTTTGTGGTTCAACTTCCATAATGAGTTTTGGGAAGAGTTCCTTTTGTCAAACATGAAGGCAGTTAAGAGGTAGGAGCTTCTTTCTCTTTAGTAGGGGAGCATGTCAGTGTTGGATTTTGGAATCAAGTTCAAATACCTTCTTCATTTTTCCCATATCTTTTTCTAGATGAGTAGTCTAGTGAGAGGCATCTTGAGGGGGCACTATGTCCTTCCATATAGTATGAATTTACTCATTTTATGTTGATGATGTATCCAGAGGTTCAGAAGAAGGAAGAGGTGATCAATCGAATGCACTCGTGAGTAGGTTTACCTCGGGAGGTGAAACAACAGGGATCCTCAAGGAGAAGAGTTGTCAGTGGAAGGTCTCTAGCACCATGACCTTTTAGGTTTTGACTGGTAGGGAGTCGACCTCAGTAGATTCCTTTCTAGATTTTTGGGGCCAGAGGATTCCATTCTTTTCCTAGGTGTATTGTGACAACATTTTTTGGTTGTGGTCTTCGTGGCCTCTCTAGAATCGGTGCCTAGTAGTTCCCTAAGCTAAACTTAGTGGAGGTGGATAGGTTTAGTTCCAAACTTAGCAGAAATTTCTAGTGAGACCATTTCAACAGCATTGGCAGCAGGTTTTTTCTATGCCAAGGGGAGATGGAGTGGATAGAGACTGACCTCAGGTTGTTCCTCGTCTTTGGGGACCGTGACTCATGCATGGTCATGGATTTGGTCATTAGTGGAGAGGTAGATTCACTGGACTTTATTAGTTTCATATAGTGGAGTTCTAGAGGGTCTTAAGATCATCATAAGTATGATCATTTTGTTTAGGACCCTTGTTTTTTCCTTGTTTGATTTAGGAGCTTCACACTCCTTCGTTTCACCCACTCTATTCCATGATATGGTACTAGATGTATAGAGGCTTCTTGTTCCCCTGGTGTTTACTACGCTAGTCAGAGGTTTTACTAACTTGTTTGATGTGTGTCAGGGGTGTAGACTGATGATGGGGCTATATTAGTCTCGTGGGGATCTTTTCTTGCTACCGATGTAGCCATACAATGTTATCCTTAGCATCAACGGGTTGTATTTTTTACATGCTGTTATCAAATCCTTCTAGAGAAGAGTTGTATTTTTAGATGTGGATGGCCAATGTATTGGTTTTTTTTTGGCGATCGGGGTTGTCAGGTGGGTAGTCAACATGTTGAGCCCCTTCTTTCCTTATTGGCTGATTTATTGATGGGATCAGTGGATACTAAGATGGTATAGGTTCTTAGGGTCATTGGGGAGTTCCTGGATTTTTTTCTCCAGTGAGGTCGTGATGCTACCCCCTCAATGTGATGTTGAGTTTGGGATAGACTTACATCCCAGTGTTTCTCTAATTTCAGTGGATCCTTATTTAATGACACATTATAAGTTGTGGGATTTGAGGATTCATATAGATGGTCTAATGCAAAAGTGTTTTATCCAGCGAAGTGTGTCATCGTGGGGTGATCTCGTGTTTTTATCCAAGAAGGTGGACGGTAATCTAAGGTTTTGTATAGACTACTGGAGGTTGAATCAGGTGATGGTCAAAAACTATTACCCTCTTCCAAGGATAGAATATCTTTTCAGCCAGCTAAGAGGGGCGGGTTGGTTTTATAATATTGATCTACGGTATGGATATCACTAGTTGAGGATGAAAGAGGTCAATATCCCGAAGACTACTTTTAGATTAATGTATGGGAACTTCAAGTTCATAGTCATTCCATTATGTTCTATGAACATGCCAGTTGTGTTAATGGATCTTATGAACTTCATGTTCCATGAGTTCCTGGATCATTTCATCATCGTATTCATCAATGATATCTTGATCTAATCAAAGTAAAATGAGGAGCATGTGGAGCATCTCAAAACTGACTTACATGTTATTTGACACCACCTGATCTATGGAAATTTTTCCAAGTGTAAGTTGTAGACATGATAGGTGCATTTCCTAGGGCATGCGGTGTCTCAACATGTTGTGGCAGTAGACCTTTAGAATGTTGAAGCAATTGTTTCTTGGAAAGCACCTGAGAATGTGGCAAAGGTTTATAGTTTTCTTGGTCTCATAGGGTATTATCATAGGTTTGTACCTAATTTATCTAGAGTTACAGAATCATTAATAGATTTAACCATTAAAGACCAATATTTTGTGTGGAGTGATCAGTTCTAGGCATAATTTGGTTACCTGAAGGGGAAGTTGGTTAGTGCTCCAGTGCTCTAGTTTCCTGAGGAAGGTGTGATGTTTGAGGTGATTTGTGATGATTCTCATCTAGGATTAGGATGTGATATGACGAATTAGTGGGATTTTATCCATTATGGGTCTATAAATTTACATCTCCATGAGCGTAACTTTTCCACCCATGATCTGGATATAGAATCAGTTGTGTTTTCGCTAAATTTTTGGCAGTGTTACCTCATTGGGGGGCACTTTGTGGTCTTTATAGGTCAAAATATTTTGAGATATATCTTTTCCCAGTGTGATTTGAACTTACAGCAGTGGAGGTGTATGGATTTCCTTCATGATTGTGATTTTGAGATCTTCTACACCTTAGGAAAATAAAATTTTGTGGATAACGCTTTGAGAAGGAAGTTGTGGAAGGGATTTTTTTGGGAATATGGGGATTCTTGGAGATCAATTAGGAGTTGACAGATTTGTGGTTATATGAAAATATAGATGGTGGTAGATGTTGTTTTTTTAAAATGATGGTGTAATCTTCTCTGATGCAGTAGGTGGAGGAGTATCAGTGGGGAGACTCAGAGGTAGAGGTGATGTGGGATCATGTTGACCATAGTGATACTCCAGAGGGATGGTCAGAGGATAATCAAAACTAGATTTTGTTTCATGGGAGGTTGTTTATTTTGGTATTAATGTACAATTTAGTCCTTCATGAGTTTTATAACTCACCTTTGGAGGTATACCTAGGATTTTCCAAGATGTACTATGGTTTGAAGATGTAGTTTTGGTGGCTCGGTATGAAATGGGTAGTGGTAGAGTTTGTGGAAAATTTCTTGATTTTCCAGTAGGTAAATGCCTAGGATTATGTTCCTAGAAGTTTATTGAATCCATAGTATGTTACTAAGTATAAATGGGATGACATCTCAATAGATTTTATCATAGGGTTACCCAAAACATAGGGATGTTTAGATGCTATCTGGGTGGTCGTGGATCAACCAACGAGCCCGTACCTGAGTGGTAAGGGCTCCTGCTTGGCATCCAAGAGACCCAGGTTCAAAACCGGGTGGAGGCGAATTTCTGGGGGGTACTGTAGTAGTCACTGTAGCAGTCACTGTAGCAGTCACTATAGCAGTACTGTGGCAGTATTGTTCGGTATTGTAGCAGCCGGAACTATTCACCTGATTTGGGCCTTCGGGCCACCGGTTTGGGCCTACGGGTCTCAAGGGCCTTCGGGTCATCAAAGGCCTTCGGGCCAGAGGGCCTTCAGGCCACGTAGACCATGGAGTATCCCAGTTCACATAGAACATGACCTAGAAGAGGATCAGAGTAATAAAGAGTAGCAGACACCAGATGGAGAGCTAACCAGATTGGAAGAATGAGAGGGTATGGTAGCCGCCATCGGGACCAGGCACCGTGCAGCTTTGTACGGGGCAATGCTAGACGATCAGAAATGCAAGGTATAGAGCTAGGTGATCAATGACGCAGAAGCTGGGGAGGGGCAGTTCAAGTGGGTTGGGCCTACGGGTCATGTATTGGGCATAGTATGCCTCTGGGCCTTCGGGTCATGTATGCAGGTTTTTCGGGCCTTATGTCATGGGCCTACGGGTCATGTACGGGTTCCCCTTCAACCCTTAAAATAGGTATTATCCTTAATAAAATAAAAAGAAGGCCTTCAGGCCATTCGGGGGGTGGTCGTGGATCAGTTGATGAAATCATCCCACTTCTTAGAGATTAAGGAGTCGAGTGTAGTAGATGGTTTGTCTAAGAGGTACGTGAATGGTGTGGTGTGTTTTCATGGAGTTATGAGGTTCATTATCTCAATTCAGGACATATGTTTTACCTCACGATTTTGGAGGGTATTGTAGCATGATTTTGGAACTCAGTTACACCTCAGCATTGCTTTCCACCCTTAGAAAGATGGCTAGATGGACCGGACTATCCATACATTGTAGGATATGTTGTGATCATGCATCTTGGACTTTGGTGGATCTTGGGTATGAAACGTGCCTTCGATAGAGTTTTCTTATAATAATAACTATCACTCTTCCATTAACATGGCCCGTGTTTCCCACGGAATGGGTGTTCTTGTTGGGAATCACTATTTCCAAGTGGTTTTCGATGGATTTTTTATAGAACCAAAAACACTCAACGGTTCTATATCCAAAAGGACCTACTTTCCAAAGGTAGGCACTTATTAAGGATTCTGACCCACGATTCTTAACAACTGACATTGTTCAAGAGGATGGGAGTTCCCAATCATCGCACCCTTTTGATGGGAATTATTTTCTACTCTTGGACACTCTTATATATTTAAGATATGTTCATGAATCCCTATTAATTTACCAATTGTAATATAGGTTTTCCTATAAATTTGCGATCAATTATTAGCAAGTATGGAAATCAAAATCATTTCTATGTATTTGATGTTCTTCATCAATGGATATATATGTATGTATTAGAGGTTATCCATCAATGGTATCCTCTCATATACTACCACTTAGTGGGGCACTCTAGAATTTATGGTCATCCGGGTAGATGAAAGTCACTCTATAATTTATTTTCATCTAGGGAGATGGAAATTTACTTTGGATTGTATTTTCATCTAGGTAAACAGAGGTTACTCTAGAGTTTATATTCATCCAAGGATATGGAAGTAGTTTTTGATTTTGGAATATAACCCATAGATGGGATTCCTATATATCCTTGTGAAAAGAATTAGAACCCACGTAGTTCGGTGCTGCTTAATGGGACGCATCATACATTTTATGGTTGTTAGATAAGGACCCAACCATATAGTTTAATTTCATGTGGCAAGGAAATCTAGTTGGAAGGTTCCTAATCAATGTTTGGTGTGGGACTTATATTGAATCATCCCAAGGAACCTGGAAAGAATGTGAGTTTCCAATTTGGATTAGACCCTGCTGGGAATATGGCCCAGAGAGAATAGGGTTGATTTGGGATGTTGGGTTTGAACCTCATGGATGATTCCTACACATCCCATTTGGATGGGAATCAAATCACACATAGTTCAGTAAGTCTCATATGGAAATATGTCCCTTTGAGATAAATAGGTTGGGGCTTACTCGTGAGGAGGATTCCTTTGTAATAGGATCCATGAGAGATTTATTAACTCATGGAGATTTAGGGAGGCTTAATTCGGGGCTTACTCATAAGGAGGATACCTATATTAAGGGAATTATGATTGGGGATTACTCTTAAGGAGTATTCCCTAATAAAGGGGGTATTATATCTCATTTCATGGATGAGATTGTATGGAGATCGGGCCTTAAGAAGGATTCTTATGTATCCTAGTTATAGCGGGAATCAGAGTTCTCATAGTTCATTCCTTCATGTGGATTTTGAGGGTGTTTTAATCATTACAAACCTCTAAGTCCACGTGAGTCATGATTGGTGTGAGAAACAAGAGGATGTGAAATATTCAACAAACCACACACACTTTTTCTCCTTTGGTGGTGGAAGAGTTCGGGCCTATGGCGGAAGAGGTCGGGGTGACCGTGGAAGAGTTTTTGGATACATCGGAAGAGGATGAAGTAATGAACCTTCCATCTCTTCACTTTAAATTAGATGAGGGTAAAATGTAAGGAAGGATTGAAGTTGAAGTAAGTAGATAGGAGAGATATTGAAACCTCCTACATGAAAGGCTAAGGGCTTACACCCAGATGGCTGCCCTAAAATGGGTCCCATATTGGGGAGGGAGACTTATCCTTTGTCTGGAAGGAAAAATAAGTGTGATCCTTACCCTCCCTACTAGAGACTCGAGGCTCCAGGTCTTAGATATTAGAAGGGGAGTAAAAATTCCTATCCTCAGAATCCATTATTGATAACTCCTCAACACTTTCCCTAGGTTAAGGGTCTATATGACCATAAATATCCAAATCCATAGAACCCCTGAGGACCCTTAACCTCTGATAGGAAATTGTTGGAAACTCCTAACCATAGATATCCAAATCCAAATGGAAGACACATAGATATTCATTTCCCTAATATTTGGTAAATCATGAGGTCTTGGTGGGGGTTTCAATATAATCCCTTTCAGAGAAGGGATCTAATGAAGGATAGGCTCTACTATGAGTGGCTTTGAATGAGGCTTCATGAAAGTCTTGAGTAGGCTGAAGCGGTGAGGTGAACCAGGAAAGGGTTCTCAAGTAAGTGGCATATAGGTATGTGGAGTAAAGGTAGACTTGGGATAATTGGTTGCACCTTAGGTGATAAACAACCTATATTACTAGACTTGGTCGGTTCGTGTCTAAAGCCTTTAGGAGTCTTCACAGGTATTCCATGAAGTGGGGAACATAACTTTCTATTTGAGGAAGGGAGGTCACACAAGTGTTCTCAAATTAGGGTGTTTGGGAGAATGAGTCATGCAAGTGTTGTTAATTTTTAACATGTGGAGAACCTAAGTCTCACTATCCCCCTTTAATTTCTTCACTTTAGGTGTTATGAAACTACCTTGGAGGTTTCAGAGGACTTGGGAAAAGCACTAGGGAGATCATATTAGAAATCAGGATTCGGGGAAATTTTTCCATATAAATAAAGACCCCAAGGGTCTATTTATAGGAAAATATGGAAACCTGAATGATGGTTACTCAGCATGCAAGTGATGTGGTGGAACTCAAGTGAGAGGCATGCAAGTAATCGTGCACTACAGGTGATTCAGGATACCTTGGGTGAACTCAAATTTGATCCTTTTCAAATCTTCAAATTCTCTATATATTTTCTCCTTCTTTTTCTAAGGAATTTCCCTTTGTCACTTTTTCATCCATGAGATTGAATGGAGTGTCAATAGGGACTTAGGAGAAACGGCTGCTTCATACCACGGGGGTTCGGTCCCTACACCCCCGCTTGGGATCAGTGCTCAATTATGGTCCCGGCCCTTCGGTTTGGTGCCTTCACTACCGTCACTGACCCCCAAGAAAAATGTAGAGTTTCACTGTGAACTTTTCGAGCCCGTTAGAGGATATTTTTCATAGAAGTTCATGGAACACATTTCATGGAGTCTACAAAATCCCCCCCTAGAATTATATTTGTTCGAAATGAAAAGAATCTAGTTCTAAGTTAAAATTATGGAACTTTGACACATTCTAACATCATTTTGTGGGTTTTGGAGCTACGTTGAGTTTTGAAGGTTGCTCTAATTTTTACCTAAGCCATGGGGCCTAGCGAGCATAGTTCCAATGTTTCTAGGTTCATATGGAAAACCCTAAAAACTTTGTATATTTTTATTTCATCACCATAATTTTTTCCTAAGATCAATATGGAGGAGACTCAACCGGTGAGATTCATCTTTTTCATAGACCGCCCTTTTTGGGCTTAAACCTAACAATTTTTGTGCCTTTTAACTTTTTATTGCTCGATATTTGTAAAGACCCAGAATTTCCATGTATTTTTTTTAATTATATGGAAATTTTACAAGTCCATGAAAATTTAGTAGTGTGATTCTGAGTCCCGGTGTTCCCGGAATGAATTTCTGAACTTTTTTCGAATACATTCAGTAAACGTGTGAGTGGGTTTTTGTAACTTTTGAACCAGTGCTCGGAATTGAAATCTGAGGACACTGTTGAACTTGAAACACTGGTATTCTCTTAAGGAGACTTTCACCTCAACTGAAGTTGGTCGAGGGTGAAAGTTAGTTTTATTGTTTTTCATGGAAATAAAAATAAAAAAAAGTAAAACTTTTTATTTTATTTTTAACCTCCCAATTGAATGCTTATAGGTGGGGACCACTCGAGATAGAAAACCCCCATTTGTGAATTCATGGTGGTGGGGACCACACGAACCCCTCTTTAATGTGGGGAAGTCCCTTAGAATCCTCCCATTTAATTGTTCCATTTAATTGTTCCAATGTAAATTAAATATCTTGACCTTTAAAATAATAAGTAACAACGTCGTTGGAATTTAGGAAGGTTAATATTAAATGAACCTTCATAAATTCCGTGATAGTTACTTACCCCCCTCCCCCCCCCCCCCCACTCCTATTTATATGGAGCTTAGGGAAGAGGAATTGGAACGGCTTCACCAAGAGATGAAGCTCTTGTAAAGTTTCATGACTCCCAACACTTGGAGGATAGAGCTGGTTCCGACGGGCGGTGACGAGGGACCCCGAACCACGAATCGGAGAATGAGGAACCAACTCTGAGCCCGGATCGGAAGCAGCTTGTGTAAGCAACGAACGCCGACTCTTCAACGACTTCATTTTCTTCCTCGCGCCTCCTCCTATGTAACCTTCAATGTAGGGTTTGTTGTTGATTTATACCCCCTTGATCATTCTTGTCGACCACCTTCATTCAAGAACAAATAATTCATCTTCTACCGTTCTAATGCAGAGGGTTCGGGCCAAAAAAACTTGGCCAGACCTCTCTACAACCTTTGTTGAATTTTTATGGGCTTAAAATGATGGAGACATCCCGAGACAAGTGAGTAAATCTTCGGAACGAATAACGGGCCACCGGGGCGCACCCAGTGACCCGAGGAACGTCACCGGTGGGACTCGGGAGAGGCGGCCGGCACTCCAGCCGGCCACGATGAAGACGGCGGTGCAATTGCGCCGCCAGGGAAGGGTCGCAGCCCGTCAGCCGTGGCGGAATATGGGCAGCGGCCGAAACTCTGTCCAGCCGCACGAAGGGTATGGCGGCACGCATCTATGCTTCCCGATGTGCAGGAGTCGCGGCTTGTGCCCCGACGGCAAGGGGAGGGCGTCTAGCTCAGTGCCGGACCCAGACCAACTTTGACGCCTTTTCATTCTTTCAGTCATATCTTGAGCTACGGGTGTCCGTTTGACGAACCGTCTACGGCGCCGGAAACCTTGGATCAAGACAGTCCTTTTGATATACCCCACTTGAGTTTTGGATAAATTTGGGGTACATCCGGGTTGGATCGAACACGAATCCAATCGGGCTCTCAGGACTAAAAGGTCAATAACTTACAGACCGAGCATCCGATTGACACACCATATATTGCGTTGAGACCCCTTTTATGTGGAGGTCCCTTGGGATGCATCATTGTAGGTCTTCATGGTAGTTGGAGTATTCAACCTATGTCTTGAGGAGCATACCCTCCCAGAATCAAGTGATCTTAGTGAGAGAACCCTATAGTTGGCTGTAACATGAGAAAAGGATCCTATGTGGGTTTGTGCTTTAGGATCCTATGTGGTTCTATGCTTCGGGATCCTATGTGGGTCTGTGCTCGAGAGTCTCACTTGGATCCGCTCTAGGAATCCATGTGGGACTACTCTAGGATCCTATGTGGGTCTAACGAACTAGGATCCTATGTGGGTCTGATGATTTAGGATCCTATGTGGGTTTGATGATTTAGGATCCTACGTGGGTCTGCTTCTTAACAGAGTAATATGATTCTGTAGTTACATCTAATCATCTTTACTACCGTACCTATGTTATACCTAGTGTGAGCCGAGTCATTACCTTTGTGGTAATCTTATGTGTGTCTTACCTTTGTTGTACTTACCTTAATGGTGATACCTTTGTGGTATTATTCTATGTGGTGTACCTTTGTGGTACTTACCTTTGTGGTGATACCTTTGTGGTATTCTTCTGTGTGGCTTACCTTTGTGGTACTTACCTTCGTGGTGATACCTTTGTGGTATTCTTTTGTGTGGTGTTACCTTTATGGTACTTACCTTTGTGGTGTTACCTTCGTGGTATTCTTTCCTTCATGGAACAGTTGTACACTGGCTAAGGATTTGGGCCTTGAGTTTCCTCATGAATGAGATGGTTATACTTGATAACTTAGGTATATGTATGGGAATATACCTAATTAGGGTTTTCGGTTGTTTTCATGCTTTTTGGTTTATCCTTTGTGGATTTTTTGAGACCTTTGAGGGTCTCGGGGTCCATACTGAGTATAGTTATACTCACCCCTGCACGGGCTACGCCCGTACCTTGTTGTGTTTGGTGCAGACGACGGACAGTGCTGACTGCGGACGAGGGTACCAGGATTGGAGGTAGCTCAGAGGTGGACCTAGAAGAGGCGTACTGCAGAGACGACCATTCAATATTTGTACCTACCCTTCAGGTAGGCTCCTTGGTAGGTGTTCATAGGAGTTGTTCAGTTTTCTTGTACTTTCCAGTTGGGCTTGAATTTTTTCCCCTTTTTACATACTGTACACACTCCTTTTACTACTCATTTTACTCGTGTTCATATATTTTTGTGTGCTTGGTTGCGTGAGTTTACAGGTTATAAAGGAAATATCTTCCCGGTTTTAGGGAATATGCCTTTCGGTGCTAGTCGCCAGCCCCTGGTCTATGGAAGGTGGGCTTGGGGTAGTCACGGCACGGGCCCCGGTGGACAGGTCATGACAAATTGGTATGAGGGGAGTCGGTTCTACCATATAACAATGGACTCTGATCTTTTAACGACAATAGTGTTAAGTGTTATGAGTATGGTTATCGGTTTAGGGAATCCAGTGTTGGTATGAAATATCTTCCCGGTTTTAGGGAATATGCCTTTCGGTGCTAATCACCAGCCCCTGGCCTATGGAAGGTGGGCTTGGGGTAGTCACGGCACGGGCCCCGGTGGACGGGTCATGAAAAATTGGTATCAGAGGAGTCGGTTCTACCATAGAACAATGAACTCTGATCTTTTAATGGCAATAGTGTTAAGTGTTATGAGTATGGTTATCAGTTTAGGGAATCCAGTGTTGGTGTGGCGGCTGACGTATCAATGCACCAGGACCCTGACTTTTTGATTTCTAACTTAGTGCACAAAAACACTGATTGCGTATGTGTTTCGAAAAGTTTTCTTTGTGAACTCTTTGAGTCCGTTCACCAGGTATAACTTATTAACTGTGGCGCACCTGTTTCTTTTCAGGATGCCTCCATGCAGACTGCCAGCTAGGATTCTGGATATAGTACGTGATGATAGTCCACTGAGCGATGAGGCCTTGGTGCAAGGCCCTCTTTTAGTAGGGGCACAAGCGGTACCATTACCCTTTGGGCCACCGATGCCACCAGCCCCAGTAGTAGAGGGTACACTCCAATTGAGCGCATTACATGAGTTCCAGCACTATAGGCCACCCAGTTTCAGGGGAGAGATGGACCCATAGGCAACTGAGGATTGGTTGGAGGTCGTGGCAAGAGTCTTCTGACTGGTAGGGACACCAGCTAATCTCATGGTGATTTTTTCCTCCAGTCTTCTATAGGCAACAGCTGGCAGATGCGGGAGCTTGATGCTCCAGTTTCATGATGAGGTGACACTTCTCTGGACAGACTTTGAGAGCCTGTTTTGGGCATATTTTTTCCCAGCAACCCTTCGTGCAGTGCGCATACAGGACCTTCTTCATCTGCAGTAGGGAAGCATGATTGTGGCTCAGTAATTAGTAAGGTTCACTGACCTATCACGCTACTCCACTGATATGGTGTGGTACCCATTCTTCAGGGCCCAGACCTTCGATCAGGGACTCAGGTGGGAGATCAGGGCTTCGATGATTTCTCTCAGCATCCCGACGCAGGCGGGGGTGTTAGAGTGAGCCCTCTTAGTGGAGAGTTTTATTGCTTAGAAGTCCCCAATAGTGATACCCACCACCGGTCATCACATAGAGGAGTCTTATGCAGCTGGAATCAGATAGATGTCATAGAGGACCAAGAGGACCAGAACTACAGGTGGATGACCGCAAGATTCAGGGTTGGTTGTGCAGGGTACCGCAGACAGAGCCAGTCATGCGAGGAGCAGGTAGTGTTACACTTGTGGTGGTCAGGGTCACATGGCTCGTGACTGTCCGACCCACCATACAGATGATCAGTAGATGGTCGAAGGACCACCCAGGTAGAGACAGAGGTTCGACCGAGGAGGTCCGTAGGGAGCAAGCGGATGTGGAAGAGGATCTGGCCATGTAGTTGGCGATGGGAGATGATTCGATATGTTACCGCTACCACCACCAGGTGGTCCACCCCGACCATAGGTAGCAGTTGGACAGGGGAAAGCTCAGTTCTAGGGCAACTGAGGCCTATGACCATGGCACTCCGGAGATGATGCGAGGTACGATTTGTGTCTACTACACCTTAGCTGAAGTACTTATAGACACAGATTCCAGTCATTCTTTTATTTTCATGACCCTCATTCGGAGCTCAGAGATTCCAATGGAGCCATTGGCTTGATCCTTATGGCTAAAGACTTCTATGAGAGACAATTCGATGATTGTGCACTGGTGTCGGCAGTGTGAGCTTACTCTAGGAGGCGAGAGCTTCGGCTTTGATCTCTTAGTAGAAGTGTCGAGGCCCTATGAAGTCATCTTGGTTATTGACTGGTTATCTACAGTCCATGATCATATTGACTGTATTAGGTGCAAATTCTTGTGTGTCCGCATGGATGGGACTAGTTTTACCTTCACCGGCAAGAAGGGAGCCTTTGTAGCATGAGATGGACTTACCCAGAGGAGAGTGCAGCCGATCACTCATCATTTGGCTAGCCTTACCCTCAGAGCGGTTGATGGGGAGAGTCTAATTTATCCTGTAGTGGTGGACCAGTATGCGGATGTCTTCTATGATAATGTTATGTGTATACCTCCTCGTAGAGAGGTGGACTTTTACATTGACTTGTACCCTAGGATGGCATTGATATCTACACCAGCATATCATATGGATCCCATGGATCTTCATGAGATGTGGATATAGCTAGGGGACTTACAAGGTAAGGGGTTCATCCGGACCAATGTTTCTCCTGGGGCAGCCCCGATTTTGTTCTCCAAGAAGGCGGATGGGAGTTTGAGACTTTTTGTTGACTATTAGAGCCTGAACCAGGTGACCGTGAAGATTAATTACCCACTCCCGAGGATTTATGACCTCTTTGATCAACTGAAGGGAGCACAGTGGTTCTCAAAGATAGACCTCAGATCAGGCTATCACTAGCTCAGAGTACGAGACGAGGATGTGCAGAAGACAGCTTTCATATGTCGGTATGGCCACTACGAGTTCTTGGTTATTCCATTCAGCGTGACCAATGCTCTAGCAGTGTTCATGGGACTCATGAATAGGATCTTTCAGCCATACTATTGGCACCAAAAATTGGAATGAAGAGAAGGCCCCAAGACAGCCCCATGGACTGCCTCATGAAACCCCTTTGCGGAGTCCCCCAGCACCGCGGCCGCCGTGAAGCAAATAAGGCAGAAGGCTCCATGAACTCACTTTATGTTCGCGATCCCTCCTCTAAGCAATGGAGGCGGGACGCTCCACGAACGAATTTGACATTCACGCTGCCGCCACGAAGCAACGTAGGCGGGACGTTCTGCGACCCCATGTGACGTTCGTGATCCACTGTGAATCGCCCTAGCCCCTCTTCGCACCGCATGAGCTCCGCTCCACAGCGCCTATTGCCTTTAAGTATCAGGCTCCCCCTGATCTCTCGGTACGTACAATCCGACCTTTCGGGTTCTCATCTCCTGAATCGTGAAGCACTCTTCCGCTCAGTGAACCATGAGCTGTGTGAGGTACTTCTTCTTCATGAAGTGCCTCCCCATTGTATCATTTTGATCCACTCTTCTTAGAGGGATTCCTTTCATGAATCCTAAGGGATTTCGCGAAGGAAGGTGATCCCCAAGGGGACTCGGGTCATCACGGATCGTTTATGCTTCGCGAACCACCCTTCATGTACACATGATCCACATGATAAGGTAGGATCATTGTACCTCGCGAAGCACATTGCTTCCCAATACCTTGCTTCATGAGGCACCTTTGCTCCACGAGGTTGTGCTCCACAAATTCCCTTCCACTTCACTAAGCACCTCCCATTTTTACCTCCACCCCATGCTAAGGCTAAGGCACCCCACTTCCCAAAGCACTCCCCTTCGCAAGTTCCCTCCGCCACGTGGAGCGACAGAGTTCCACATGGCCCCTGCCTATGGACCCCTCTACTTGGAAAATCCTTTTCCCATGCGACCCTCCAGGTTTGCACGATGTGACTTCAAATTCCCCTAGACAATACTGCCTATTGTGTTGCTTCTCCTAATGCTTCTTTACATAGGCACGCTAACGGCTATTGCTTATTAACATAGCCACGCTAATGTGGACCCCTCGATGGTTAGCTCCACGACACCCCTTTATTAAGGCATTGCCGGTGCCTTCCCTCCCACAAGGGGAAGAGGGTACCAGTTATGTAATTCCTGGGGGTGCGGAGCAAACCCACATCGTCCGAGCTACATGACATTAAACTTCCAAGTTCCATCATCCTCAACACATGACGTTAAACTGTGACCTAACCTCGTGCCTCACACGCAGGGTCCCCTCACCTCGGGAATTCTCAATGCCCCCTAGTCTCCATAGGGTATGATATCCCCTTTCTTGGAGTGGAGTTTGTCCACGGGGAAGGGCATCCATCTTGGTGTAAGCCTCTAGCTTTTCTTGCATGAGGCAGAACCCCTGCTTCTCCTCACTTCCTCGGTGCCAAGGCCAGCGGAGGGCATAATAGGGAACGGGGCTCCTCTTTTCTTTGGTCCCAAATACCTCTGCTTCTACGCTTTGTCGCCATCGAGCCTCCATCTTAGAGTAAGTCCCAATCTCTCTCTCCTTGGGCCGCTCCACGCGTAATCCACACTCCACATCCTGCAGACGCACCTTTCATGATGTGATCGTTAGGTCTCTCCTGCCACTTGTTTCTCACACCGAGAACGACTCACGTGGGCTTAGAGTATGCATTGACTATGACAATATCTCTCTCCCTGTGCGGCTCCACGTGTAATCCCCACTCCACATTCCATGGACGCACCTTACGCGATGCGATCATTAGGTCTCTGTGGCCTCTTGTTTATCACACCAAGCACGACTCACATGGTCTTAGAGTAAGCATCGACCATGAAAACACCCCCATCGGGCATGACATTAAACTGTACACCTGAACTACGTGGTCTTTGATCCATGTCAAGGCATGGTACGTAGGAAGCCTCCATGAGGTTCAATCCCACCACTCGGTTGTTCCGAATCCCCTTTATGTCGGTTCATCCCCGTCCCGCATGATGTTAAACTATACACCAAAACTACATGGTCTTTGATCCATGTAAAGGCATGGTATGTAGGAAGCCTCCACGAGGTTCAAGCCCAACACCCATTGGACCCCCAGTCCTTATTCACATCGGTTCTCTGACACACCATCCTGAACTACATAGTCTTTGATCCATTTCAAGGCATGGTACGTAGGAAGCCTCCCGGAGGTTCAAGCCCACCATCCATCTAGACCAAGGTCCTTATTCACGTCGGTTCTCCGATACACCATTCGGAACTACGGGGACTTTGATCCATGTCAAGGCATGGTTTTCAGGAAGCCTCCATGAGGTTCAATCCCACCCCCAGTCATTCCGACCTCATTCACGTCAGTTCACCAAACACCCTGGGCAGCCTAGAGTGTAAGCCCCCAAATTCCATCCTGAACTATGAGGACTTTGATCCATGTCAAGGAATGGTACGTAGGAAGCCTCCCTAAGGTTCAATCCCACCACCACCCGGTCATTCTAACCTCCTTCACGTCAGTTCCACCTCATCCAGCGGTAAGCCATTGAAACCCCCTTCAGTGGTAATCCATTTTCAACCTCATTCGATGGTAAGTTGTCGCCAGATGAACTATGCGGACTTTTATTCCCTGCAACGGGTATACCTAGGAAGTCTCTTCGAGGCTCAAGCCCAAAACCATCATCCATCCTGATTCTTACCCAGGCCGGGACATCCCGGTGAGATCATGGCACCTCATTCCCTCCCACAGCATTCGAGAATCCGCCCATGTGTTGGCCCCAATATCGGTGTTCCCTCCAAGGGGGTTCCTCTTCCTGATCCACTCTAATCATTGTTCTGATCAGTCTGATCCATCTCTGCTGGACATTAAACTTGTGGCATACCCCGTGTTAAACACAGGAAGTTGAGGAAAACCTCAGATACATGCCTATAGAATATGATTACCCGCGTTCGATGTTGTATACCTTGGGCTTTCACGCCCTCGAGAATCCCTATAATAAAGGACAGAAGAGAGACACACCAATCCCCAGCGTGACTACTCCCCTAACCGAAGGTTTCTACCCTAAACGGACCCCTTGGAATGTCCTGAAAGAAGCAGTGTAATTAACTAGTGTCCATGAAGATATGGCACTGGGAAAAGTTTCACGAACAAGGTATTAAATCTATGAGGGAGACACGGACTAGGTGACGAGTTCCGAGGAGGAATACACGGAAGGAAGAACCAACATCCCAACATCTAATTTCGATCAAGGAGAAAACATCCCTAAATAAGGAATGGATGTCGCCCACCTTTGGAAAGAAGAAATGCAGGGTAACAAAAGTCACGTCGGTCGCACTCATGAAGATGGATGTGTGCACCCCGTCGAAAGCATCGGAAACAGAAATGGTGAACCCGACATGAAGATTCTTCACCTCAATATGGAGATTAGTAACGGTCGGGGAATCCATGGATTGATGTGTCACTGGATCCAGCTATCCGGTGTCGGGTCCTGCCAAGAAAATAGTGGTCCTGGAGTGAAACTCACCAGAAGTTGGGGAGTAGAACGTTGGCCATACCGTTCTGCGATGTTGTCAGCGTGGATCCCTCTTATTGGCCACAGAAGGCGGAATGGCACTGGGGAATTAGTTGTCGATTTCTTTTCCTAGAATTGTTAATGAGTTAATCTCTCTGCTTCTAGGAATCAGGTTGCTGCCATGGGAACGCGATCATCGCCCGCCCGCCTACGCAGGGGCAGGGGCAATGCCAGCACAGCCGCTCTGCATGGATCCACTGCTGCTGCAACGGCATCTGTTTCCCCAACTGTGGGGCGCCCACACCCCATCTCCCCATAGGAAGTCATCCAATGAAGGGTGATCAACGACCCCGTGCGTCGTTACGAGGAGGAGGGCATAATCCCAACCTGGGATATGGCCCGCCTAAACATGGAGGCATCCAAGCCCCACCGTCAATGCCACCCCCAAGGGCCGCATAAGGAGCCGCAGCTCCCCACCCCAACATTCAATCATTTCAGGAGCCTATCCTCAGAGCGCTTTGATGAATCCCTGCCTTACGATAATGTGGTGGGTGACATCCAGCCCAGCCCGGTCAGAGTCTCTGTCCAGGGGATCCCAGTGAGGGCCTCTACCTGGCCGTGTCAACACCGCCACCTGGCCTTGTCGGAGGAGTAGGAAAGCTATGCACCTGCGCCACCAGCACCGACTCTCCTGACCTGACACCAGTGTCGGGCACGAGCTGAGGATGCTTGCCAAGGGGTGTCAACGTCGATGGATACTGTGGCCCGAGCCACCACTGATGCATATCATCAAGTCCCTGCACACACTGAGCAGGGGTGCTCCAATGCCCAACTGGGATCGAGGCCTCAACCACCCCACGGGCAGGCTGGGTCGACTCTCCTAGTCATAGTCACAAGCGGGGGTCATCGTGAACCAACCTGCAGTGATGCCACCCAGTACGGAGGTCCTCCCCATACCACCACCACTGAGAGTGTGGGTCTTCCCCACTTAGAGGCTCATCATGGAGGTCTTCCCCATGCCACCCCCGATCTGAATGAAGGTCTGCCCCACGGCAGTGACGTTCGGTTTGGAAGCCTCTCCCATGCCCATCACACTAGGTATGGAGCCCTTCCTCCTGCCCCCAACTGTCAACGTGGAGTTGTTACCCATATGGTCTCTCTCCAACATGGGGATCCTCCCTACATCCTCTCCGTAGTTGGTGAAGGTCCTCCTCACCCCGGAAACTGGAGGGGTAAAGGCCAACCTCGCTCCACCTGTACCAACCATGGAGGTCCTCCCCATGCTCCTGTCGGTTCTAGCGGAGGTCTTTCCCACTCAGATTCTATTCATGGAGGTCCTCCCCATGTCCCCTTCTACATTTTTCCTAGTGCTCCTCGCACCTCAGCTGTCTCAAGTGGAAGTCCTCTCCACCATGGAACCAGCACGTCCGAAGGACCACATGTCAGAAATCAGCCCTGTCCCGAGGATCCACCAAGGGGCAGGAAGGTGAGGCATCGCCTCCACAAGAAGAATCCTGGGAAGGCCCATATGGAGATAAAATCGGTCCTCTTCTCAGACTCTAAATTAGAGTGTGACTCAGCTCAGGAACCCTCCCCTCGCTTATCTGAGTCAAGGGTTGGGGCAGGGATGAGGCGCATCATCCTGGTACTCCAAGAATGAAAGGTCCACAGAATTCTCACCTCCCTCTGTAGGTTTATCTAGGAGGATAAAAATCTGGCGACCCCGAAAGTTACGGTCCTTCAGTCACCGCCATCATCATCGGAAGCACTTTCTACCTCCACAAGAGATCATGAAGAGCTACTCTGGGGACCAATGGTAGGAAATCAGCATCACGACGCACCACCGGCAGCCCTAGCCTCTGATCCAGGAATGGTGGCCGTCAGCCCGTCCTGTTGCGACGTAGCGGCCAGGTCACTATACTCTTCAGAGGACAGCCTGAGAATAGGTGGCCAGTCAGCCCATTCGTCGTATTCTCCACCGTCCAACCTATCGTCTCAGCGGTCTGCCTCAGCACCGCTGCCAGTTCCTCAACCACCCCCAGTTGGCGAGTGGGTAAATCAAGGGCCAGACCATGAATTTGAGCCGAGGATCTTCTGGAGCATCTTTGCAGCGGACCACTTCCCCCGAGAAGTTCTGGCTCGTGGTAGCATAGGATTTATGCATACTCGAGTCCCTCACTCTAGAGGAAGTTTAGTGTTTTCGTTACACCCTCTGGGTGATGAATTTCTATATCCTTCATCAGTGCATGGTTTATCCAAGGAGCCAAATGCATTTTGAAGACATCAGTAAGTAGTTTTGTCGAGTCGATTTGGCCGCACTCCCTGTGGCCTAGTGCTCCGAGTCACCAGGCCGTCGTGAGGCCCTCTAGCAGCAATGCGTTCAGATTATTAAGGTACTCTGCAAAATCATTAGGGAAGAAACCCCCCAGGTTCCAGTCTGTGGCTGGGGGCAGTATGTTGCCCTCCTCTTCAGCCCTATCCGATGGTAGCCCAACTCATTATGCGATATTGAGGACATGCCCCCGGGAAGGGTCACGGTCCACATGGCTGACATAGTGGAGAAGGAAGATGAGATGGAGTTTCTCGATGGAGACTTACCCCCTGAGGGTGTGAAACCACTGTTGGACCCATCGGGGAGGATTACCCATCAGCAGAGGAACCTCCTAGGTCTCCCAGCTCCCACTGAGTCGTTAGTACTCAGCCAAAATGTCAGTAAGGGAAAAGAGAATGTTGGATATGTCAAGCACTCTAACCCATCCACCTTAGTGTAGAAGACGGAAGAGGACCCCGAGAAGGCTGTGTTGTGCCAGTAACTTGCTGAGCAGAAGAGTTTGGTCAATGAACTCCTGACTAAACGTGTTGTAGAGCGACGACCGGACTATGGTGATTCTAAGCTGGGGCAGCAGGGGTAGGAACAACTCCCCCCTCCCCCCCCCCCCCCGGCGAGATGCCTCTGGGAAACCCTGATCATGCCACTCTCGCTGATAGGGTGGAAGCTGGAACTCATGGAAAGAGGGCATGGTATGTATCACCAAACCCTCCCGAATGGTGAGGCAATCTGAGGAATCCAGCCCGGGTTCCCCCAGCTGCCCCGCAGGCCATTCCACCAGTCGCTCCATGAGCTGTTGAACCCGTCTACCGTGTTGAAGATCCTACAACGCACTCCTGGTTATGGATCCCCGTCAAGACAGGGACCCTCGCCCGGATGATCCTATGGTGGCACTCATAGCCTGCCTCGAGGCATTGGAAATGTGGAAGGTGGCAATCCCACCAGATGGCATCCATACCCGGCCTGGGTGGATGATATGTCGGCACCTTTGGGTTTTGGGAACCCCACCTTCTCCCCCTTTAATGGGACAGGGGACCCGCCGTAGCATCTGGCCCACTTCAATTCAAGGTGTGGTCCCATGTTGGGGACCCCAGCACAGCAGGAGGCCACTAAGATCTGTTGTTTTGTTCAAACGCTGGAAGGGTCGGCATTCGTCTGGTATAGCTAGCTCCCCATAGGATTTGTGACTAGTTGGGAGGACCTTCGTAGGCAGTTCCTCTACCAGTTCAACTCTACCACCCAGAAAACAAGCATCGCAGACCTCTTCAAGTGAAAACAAAGTCCTGATGATCGAGTCACGGACTTTATCGCCCGGTGGAAGGGGCTCACATACTCCCTTGACATGCCACTGACTTAGGATAAATTACTAATGATGTGCGTGGGAAATGTCAAGACAGAACTGGTTCCCTCCCTGATTACTCAGAATTATCCCGGAGGGTTCCGAGACTTCTTGAGTAAGGCCCAGCACCTCGAAGAATCCCTACAACAGGCTAGGCAGGCACATCTGTTGCCCCCTACAATCCCAACAAGGAGGGATTACAGAGCTGATCCTGCCGTGGTGGCCTAAATAGAATCCCCCAGGCAGCTAGAGTTGCTACCAGTAGCACTGGCCCCGCCACCTCATCGAGGCCCTCCACCTCAGGCATAGCCTCTGGCCCCGTAACATCTTCAGAATCAGCAGGCGCCTCCGCATAATGTGTCGCCACCGCCCAGGTGGGACAATCAGGGTCCAACTCCTCAATAGGTCCCTCTGGTTCCTCGTCAAGGCCAGGCTCCAAGGGATCCATATCTGGAAAGAAGACACCAGACTTAATCGTTTAGCGAGAATCAGGACCCTGGTTACTTTTGTAGTGCACTAGAGCAGGGGATTGTACGCTTTCCTAAGTGCAGAAGGCCGGCAGAGGTGAATCTCCCCGATCACCCCAACTACTGCCCCTATCATCGGATTCTAGGGAACACCCTCAAGAAGTGATATGTTTTTAAGGAATGGATCCAAGACCAGGTTGATAACAACGTAGTCAGGCTGGGCCCAACTCCGGCACAAGTGGCGGGTGTCTTTGTGATGTTAGATAGCAGTAGCGACGAAGGTGAGTGGCAGGAGGTTCCCAGCCATTGATCCCAAAAGTAAAACGACTGTATAGCTTGTAAAATGGTTGCTCAAACCCATGAAATAATTCGGGCATGCCTAAACTATCCAGATCCTTCAGAATCTGTGACTGCCACCTCTGCATCATCATCTCAGTTGGCCTCTTCCCAGAAGAGAAAGCATCAACGGCGCAAGAAGAAGCAATGATCCCCACCGATGCCTTCATCGTCCCACACTCTCAATGACTTCATGCCCCCTGAGATGGGGATCCCTCCCAGAATTCATCCAGTGGTTGATGATTCTTTGAGTGACAGTCAAGGGTATACTTTGGTTAACACCGTCGAGTTGGTAAACCCCTATATGACTCCCGGCGAGGGGGAACGCCAGGCAAGCCTCCCCAATGTCCCCAGTCGACGCCAAAATCGGCGGAGCTGCGGATGCATGGGTCATCGAGACACACCAGTTGGCACCTATAGCCAGGTCATGCATGCCATTGAGACCAGACAGCAAGCCCAGTGCAGAGCTCAGTATGCTTAGCCTTTTCATCCGGTGTCGTCAGGACTGCCTCCACCACCGTTTCTGCTACTGGATCAGGCAGAGCCACTTCGGCCATACCGTGACTAGCTTCACCCCGCTACAAGTTGATCTCAGTCACCAGGACCTCATCTGGAAGCTACTCTTCAGGCTTCGACTAGTGAGTAGTGGGATATTCCCAGCCCCAGCCAGTCGTCGGTCCAGCCGACAGGGCCCGCCATGCCTCCAATTGCAGAGCGGCCTCCTATAAGCATAATTTCGCACCTAGAATGGAAGTATGATGTTCTCAAGAACCTTTCCAGCATCCCAACGAGGCTTTCCATCCTTGAAGCCCTTCTCTTGTCGTAAGATATGCGTGAGGCCCTCGCTGAGGCTTTAAGGAGCCCCATCCAGTTTGAGACCGAGGTAGAAGCTGCAGAAGCCTTTCATGCTGAAGCAGTTGAGACTGCCAAATGCCAGGCCATCATTTCATTCTCCGGATAGGATGAAATCTCTCCCATACAGGGGAACATCTTCCCATTGTACATCACTAGAAAATTTAACGGCGTGGAGGTTCACTGCTATCTCGTTTACATTGGCTCTGGGATCAACCTTATCCCGACATGGACGCTGCGGAAACTGGGGTTATCCTAGGATGACCTTACTCCCTCCAATTTAAGGATCCTGGGGTATGACAGGACAGAGCAGACCCCAGTCGGCATGATCCATTTGAAGACCCAGTTCAGTGGTCTAGTTTCTAGTACTGAATTTATGGTTGTCTCCCAGGACACCGCATACAATGCATTAATGGGCAGGCCATGGCAACACTTGCATGCGGAGGTCCCCTCATCGTATCACTAGTTCCTTGAGTACTCCCTTAATGGTCGAGTAGGCATACTCCAAGGTGATGCATCTCTTTTAGCCTCTTGTGAAGACCTTTATCTGGACACTAACTATTACAAGACCAAGGATAAGTAGATTCTGGCAAGTGAGGTTGAGCCCGCCACGGTCACCAGTGACCCCTGGGCAGGTCTGGATGACGCCTACATCTTCCCAATCCATGGATTGGAGGCCATGACCCCTGACATGGGGAAATTATTTTTTGTTTCGGGTACAAGAGAAAGGAATATTCCCAAGTCCAAGTGATGGCGGGAAATCACCTCATACTCCTACACAAACTAGGCTCAGGTGATCTCGGAGCCTCCTTCCCCTGTACGGTATCAGGACTCTGCCCCATGGCAATGGAAGTGCGTAAAACGTGTTTGTTTTGTTGGGATGGGATTAACTGGATCAAGATTATGTGCCACTAATACTTTTATATCATCAAGCGTGGCCCCCTGGGCTGAAGGCCAGATGGGATTGGATCGACTGCCTTCATCGTCATGGTCTCAACAGCGCGTCAATCTGTTGATGCGTTGTCTACTGCTTTCCAGGTTGGTACCAGCCTCCTGTCAGGTTCCACCAACCAAGGGGAAGACTCGCCCATTGGGAATCCCTCCTCTTCAAGTGAAGAAGAGGATTTGGAGGATGCTCCCCCCACCTTTGAGGAAGGCGTCTCTTCCACGGTCGATGAACTAGTACAGGTGAACCTTGGTAGCGAGGCATATCCGAGACCCACATTGATCAGTGATTCCATGTCTCTTGAGGAGAAACAGTGGTACATGGACTTCCTTAAATAGCATCGTGATGTGATTTCCTGGAGTTACGATGAGATTCCAGGACTAGATCCATAGGTAGTTGTCCACCACCTCGGTCTCCCGACAAACCATCACGGGTTCAAGCAGCCTCCCAGAAAGATGCACCCTTCTCATGGTTCCATGGTCGAGGCCAAAGTTGAAAATCTCATTAGATCCAACTTCATCAAGGAGGTCAAGTACCCCAAATGGTTAGCTAACATTGTGCTAGTAAGAAAGAAGAATGGACATATCAGAGTCTGTATCGAATTTTGAGATCTCAATCGTCACTGTCCGAAGGATGATTTTCCCCTTCTGGTGACAGAATTGTTGATCGATGTTATGGCCAGATTCCAAGCCCTCTCCTTCATGGATGGTTACTCTGGATATAATCAGATCCAGATATCCCCCAAGTATGAAGAGTCCATAGCTTTCAGGGTGCCCCAAGGTACTTTATGTTACCAGGTTATTCCCTTTGTCCTGAAGAATGCAGGTTCCACCTATCAGTAGTACATGCATCACATATTCAAGACAATCCTCGGGACATTGGTGGAGTTCTATGTGGATGATCTAGTGGTAAAATATCTCCAGTTCCAGGACCATCTCAAGGACCTTTAGAAAGTGTTCGGTTTCCTCCGTTCCCGCCAATTGAAGATGAACCTGTTGAAGTGCGCCTTCGGGGTCACTTTCGGGAAGTTTCTTGGCTTTGTTGTTAGGTACTGAGGCATCAAGATCGACCCAGGGAAGATCAAGACGATCAGCCAGATGCCTCCTCAAAGCAATATCTGAGAGATTCAAGGTTTTCAAGTCCACTTAGCCTACATACGCCGATTTATTGCGAATATGGCTGGCAAGTGTAAGCCCTTTTCTCGACTCATGAAGAAGGGGACCACCTATGAATGGGATGAGGAGTGTCAGGCCGCCTTTGAGGAGATTAAGAAATATTTGCTCCAGCCTCAAGTCCTGATGCCACCCGTCTCTATAAATCTACCGATTATCTATGTCACTACCTTGGATCGATCTCTCGGTACCCTTCTCGCCCAGAAGAACAACAAGGAGATAGAGAACAATCTCTACTACCTCAGCCACATTCTTCTTGATATGGAGACCAGATACTCCCCTATCGAGAAGAGCTGCCTTAAACTCGTATTTTCTGTGAAGAACTTGTGACATTACCTACAGCACCCTGAGGTACAGCTAGTCTCCCGGGTAGACCCGCTGAAGTACATTTTGAATCGCCCCATGTTGACCGGTCTTCTAGCACGGTGGGCAGTAATCCTCCTGCAGTTCGACATCAGGTTTGTGCCTCAAAAGGCTATCAAGGGGAAGGCATTGGCAGAATTTCTATCTTCCCATCCAACCTATGCAGATCAATCACTGGACTTGGATTTTCCTGATGAGGCAATCCTCTCAGTCGATCATATCATCCCATGTTAGAATTTGCACTTTGATGGTGCCTCCTAGAGTCCCACTGGTAGGAGGTTCAATGATCCTAGTCTCAACAGAGTGGGCCTGGGTATCATCTTAATTACCCTAGCACAAGCAATCATGTCGTACTTATTCCTATTTTCATAAGGCTTCACTAACAATGAGGCAGAGTATTAGGCTCTTATCACTGGCCTCGAGCTGGCCCTTGAGATCGATGTTCCCCATTTGCATGTGAAAGGGGATTTTGATCTGGTCATCAAGCAAGTCAACGGTGGCTATGTTGTCAGAAATCCAGAGCTCGCACCATTGTTGGAGAGAAACCTCCATCTAATGGCCCAGTTCCCTTCTCAACTGGAGGTTACCCATGTCCTCAGTCACAGAATGGTTACGCGGACACTTTGGTCGGCTTAGCGGCATCACTAGCAGAGCCCGAGCAAGATGATATGATTATACATGTGGCACACCGGAGAGTCATTGCCCCCGTCACCCCATAGGATGATGATGGCCTATGAGTAAGCCATATTACCGTCGATCCTCCACATCAGGACCGCTAGGCTCGTCAGATCCAGTGGTTGAAGTGACTCCCGACTGGAGAGCCCCTTTTGTTGATTATCTCCAAAATGGTTGCCTCCCAACTGATCGGGCCGAGCGCAAGCGAATTCGACATCGCGCGCTGTATTTTACCCTCCAGAGTGGTCCCAGTCTTGAGAAGATCCTCTATAAACATGGTTTCTATGGTGTTCTCCTCCATTGCATCCAAGGAGTTGAGATTCCCCAGGTCATGCAAGAGGTTCATTCTGGTTCCTGTAGTGCCCACCAGGTTGGGCCAAATCTGTCCCATCAGATCCGGAGACTGCGGTACTTCTGGCCCTCTATGATCCATGATTATATTGAGTTTTCCAAGATATTTCACGCATGTAAAGTGCATGATAACTTCCTGCATTAGCTTCCAGAACATCTCCACTCCACCAAGTACTCTTGGCCATTTGCAGTGTGGGGAATCGATGACATGGGACCATATCCACCAGCGACAGCTCGCCAATGAAGGTTCATCCTGACCGCCACAGATTTCTTTTCCAAGTGAGCAGAGGAAATTACACTCAAGGAAGTCAAGGTCCATTCCATCGTTGACTTCGTGAGCTCCAATATCATCCACCAGTTTGGAGTTCCTCATGCCATCCTCACCGATAACGGCACCAACTTCCGAGTAGCCGAGCTGAAGAAATTGTACGCCACGTAAAATATCTGTTTGAACCATACCTCCCGATATCACGCACAGTCTAATGGACAGATCGAGGCATTCAACAAAACCCTCTCCAACATTTTTCAGAAAATGGTTGGCCAGAACAAGAAGAGTTGGCCGGACAATCTCCCCAATGCCCTCTGGGCTTATCGGACGACGACTCACAATTTCACCCAGGTGACCCCGTATTCCCTAGTGTACGGAGCTGAGGACGTCCTACCCATCGAGATCCAGCTGCCTTCGTTACGCACTGCATTCTATGACCAGAAAGCTCTAGATAAGGTGGACGAAATCTGTCTAACTGAATTGGAAGCACTTGACGAGAGTAGGCTCAATGCCCTGCACAATCTGGAAAGGCACCAGAACAAGATTTCTAGATCCTTGAATAATAAGTTTCACCTCCGCTCTTTTCTACAAGGCGACCTGGTACTGGCCCTCCAAGTGCCAATGATCCCTAGTAGGAATCCACCCAACTTGGATCCCAAATGGGAACGACCTTACATAGTTCACAGGGTTTACCCCAATGGAGCATACTTCTTTGTGACCATGAATGGTGAGCATATAACTCCTCCCACCAATTCCAAATTCCTCAAGAAATACTTTGGATGAACCTCATGGTCCTACACGACCTTAAACTGGACGGTCCCGCATGACCCTAAACTGCACGACGGTCCCGCATGACCCTAAACTGCATGACGGTCCTGCATGACCCTAAACTACATGATGGTCCCACATGACCCTAAAATGCGCGATGGTCCCGCATGACCCTAAACTGCACGATGGTCCCGCATGACCCTAAACTACATGACATTCTCGTATGACCCTAAACTGCACGAAGGTCCTGGATAACTCTAAACTGCACGATGGTCCCGCATGACCTTAAACTGTCCAGTCCCGCATGACATTAAACTGCATCTTGAGAATTATGTGTGGCTTGATTCCTATCCTTATGGGATATGTAGGAACGCTCAGACGCCTCGTTTTGAGACCAACCCCAAACTCTTCTATTCGACTATCCCCCCTGGGTATAGCTTTCTCGAAGTATCCTCGCATGATATGGCATAGGCTTCCTTAGCCCCACTCATACAAGGATTATAATGGTCACACCATGTTCCCACTCTTGTTCTTCTATCCTCCCATGTCTTTACTGCATGGCCTTCGATAACTATGTGTGGCTTGATTCCCATCCTTATGGGATACGTAGGAACGCATGGACATTTCGTCTATTGGCCCGGCCCAAACGTCAGAATCTTTCCCCCAGGTCAAGATGTATGGAAAGGGTGCAATTTTTCCCCAATTCAAGTCGATATAATCTTGATCCAGCCGTACGTCCCGCTCCCTAGAGACATTCACCTCTTTTAGAGATGGATATAGCTATGCTTCACCCACTCCTTGACTAGGATTCTATCACTTTCCCCGTCCGGAAGGGCCCCTGAATTGTATGGATGCCAGGCCTAAGGGCTCTATTACCACTTTGGGCCAACGCCCTTGAGGATGTCGAGAAACAAGCCGATACAAGTACCGCATTTTGAATATGTTCATCGGTCTATGCTCATTTGTTGCTCCCATTTCAGGTCACTATAGGGACGCTGTGTTTCGAACATGGTCAACAGCCATATTGGATTGTTAGGTCCGCCCCAAGAGGTCCCAAATGTCAAGTGTAGTGGTTTATTCTGCCCCGTTGTATCTCCAAGAAATGAACTCCCTCTGGACAATGCCAACTGCCACGCCCCTTGGCCTTTTCAGGCCCCTGGCCCAGGTTGTCTCCTATGGGATTGTGCGGTGTGGTACGGGATTATGTCCTCATTCACATCGGGTTGCTCACCATGTCGTACACATCCCTGGATGAGATACCTTATCCTCTCCTCATCCTCACTGCAATACATTAAACTGCAAGCTGGTCAGGCCTCCCTGACTGAGGCCCAGCATCAGGCCCCTCGGGCTTTTTTCAGGCCCTGACCCATGTTCTTACCCAGAACGTATGGTGTGATGTGGGATTATGTCTTCATTCCTGTCGGGTTATTCGTCGTGTCGTACACCCCCCTCGTTAGGGTATTCTCCCCCCCCCCCCCCCGAGTATCTTCAAGAACAATGTATGGCTTGATTCCCATCCTTATGGGATATGTAGGACCACCTGAATGTCTAGACTTTGGGTCCAGTCCCATCTCCAGGAGATATCCATTTCACTTTGGCCCCTTGGCCTACCCTTCCCCAGAGAGGAGAGTATATGGTGTGGCATGGGATTATGTCCTCATTCACGTCAGGCTTGTAGAAACCACGTCGTGTACCTCTCCCTCCTGAATTCCCTCATCACCCATTTTCGATGGTTCACCAATGTGCATAAGGGTACTCGGGTTTAGTACCTGGAATGTCGGACTCTGCTCGGACAAGCTTCCACTCACTTTTCAGGCTTTGTGTTACCCTTCATCATGGATTTCATCACCTTTCACACCCTACAGGACCCCCAAAAATGGCATGGATACCATGCCTAAGGGCTCTCCTACCGTTACGGGCCAACGCCCCCGAGGGTTTCAGACAACAAATTGATACAAATCCCACATTGCGAATATGGCCAGCGATCGATGCTCATTTTTTGTTCCCACCAGGCTAATGCGATATTGATACTGTGTTTCGAACACGTTCAACAGTTATCCTCCATCGCCACGTCAACCCCATTAAGCCCAAAATGTCGGTTATATGATTCACATCCTTCTCCACCTCATCATGTCCAAGTAGAACTTTGAAACTCTTGGTACTATTCCTCAGTGCGCATCCACGCGTTAGGAGGACCAAATCCGTGATAGGGGCTCCGCACCGATTTCCCTTTGGTGTACATTCCAGGTATTGTAAAAGACATCTTCCTCCCTTGTTTCCCACACCGAATTTAACTCACATGGGATTAGGGATCAGGTTGAGGTCTGCACTTACTTTGAGGGTTTTTTCTCCTCTATGGTCCGAAATCTAAGACCATAAACTAATATCTCATTTAGAACTATGTGTGTCTTCATTCCCATCCTTAGGGGATATGTAGGACCACCCGGATGCCTCGTCTTCGGGTCCATCTTAGTTGGGAGCTAGTTTCTATTTCCCCATTCCCTCTTACCCCTATTTGGGCCCCTTGGCCCAAGGTTCCCCTCTCAGAATTGTGTACGGTGTGGTATGGGATCATTTCCCCATTCACGTCGGGTATGTTTTATTACGCCTTACACATTACCCACCTAGCATCGTCTCTGCTACATCTGCGATGCATGATGTCAAAATGCATGATTGGTCCTATCACATGACCTTAAACTGTGATATTATCATCCTGGTCGCACGACTAAAAATGGAACTGCATTTTGATGTCCCCACCCAAGGGGACACCATGTTTGATATTGGTCACATGCCATACCATTTGTCAATGCCTACTATGGCTTGATTCTTGTGGTGATGTCAGGGCCTGCTACCCTAGGCATTTCTCTTCAAAAAAAAACCACTCAACTTAAATTACAAACAAGATTTATCAAATTCCACTTCTCTTGGTGTGAGGGCCACACCCGCACGCCCCCTTTTCCCTGGCATTAGTACCTTACTGTTCCACCTCAAGAACTACGTGCAGCTTGATCCCCATCTTCATGGGGTACGTAAAAATGCCTGTGCACTTTTCCTCAGGCCCAGCTCAACTCTTTTTTTCGATCCCTCGACCTAAAACCTCTATGAGGCACACGTGGTGGTCGGAACCCCCGGTTCCCATTCACCTCAAGTTTTTGTAGTTACCCCACCAGGTGTCTTCTGTGTTTCCTACCATCCATGGTCCAAGTTTTAAGACCCTAAACTAAGATATCCCTATGAAAAGGGACTTGAATCCCTATATCTAATATGTCTCATTTCCGTATTCAGATGCATTTTGACAAAGATCCTGAAGTGTGGAATTTTCATGGGGACATTCCCCCTATTCCATGTCCAAGCTTCATGAGCCTGCTATTTGGATCCTCATCCTCTTCCATATCCCAAGGGACCCCCTAACGGCCTGGTCCCATGCCGCATCGGCTCACCTAACATCCTGATCCAACACTCCTAAGGATCGTTGATGACATTTGCAACAGGTCCCATGTTTTGAACATGGTCAATGGTCAACCCTCATCTGTCTGTCCCCATTCCAGGCTAACGCGGTGTGGATGCTGCATTTCCGCCTTGGTCAACAGTCATCCTCCATCTTCACGCCACCATCATTGTGGTCCAGATTTCAAGTGTCACAATTCACACATTTCCACTTCCTCACGTTCAAGTGGAATTCCGACATAATCGGATTTATCTCTTCGCGCGTCTAGGTGCGCTTCATGGACGGGCTAGCATCATTGGGCCGGTATTCACTGTGCGTCCCTTGTCCACCTCGCGAGACCTCTTCGTGATACCACACCATGGATGACCGAGGATTTTTGGAGATTTCCCTCATACTTTGACCCTTGATCTCTCTGTGGCTCTAAGTTTGACGGGGGTATTTGTTGGCACCAAAATTTTGAATGAAGAGAAGGCCCAAAGATGGCCCCACAGACTGCCTCACGAAACCCCTTCGCGAAGTCCCCCGGCACTACGGCCTCCGCAAAGTAAAGAAGGTGGAAGGCTCCACAAACGCACTTGAAGTTCGCGAGCCCGCTGTGAATCAAGGGAGGTGGTACACTCTGTGAACGAATTTGACGTTCGCGACGCCGCCACGAAGCAATGTAGGCGAGAAGCTCTGTGACCCTAGTTGACATTTGCGATCTGCCGCGAATCCCCCCAGCCCCTCTTCGAACCACGTGAGCTCCTCTCCACGGATCCTATTGCCTATAAATACCGGGATCCCCCTGACCTCTCAAGACGGACAATCCGACATTTAGGCTTATCATCTCCCGAATCAAGAAGAACTCTTTTGCTCAGTGAACCATGAGTTGTGCGAGGTACTTCTGCTTCGCGAAGTGCCTCCCCATTGTCTCGTTTTGATCCCCTCTTCCGAGAGGGATGCCTTTCGCAAATCCTAAGGGATTTCTCTAAGTAAGGTGATCCCCAAGGGGACCCAGGTCGTTGTGGAGCATTTATGCTTCACGAAGCACCCTTCATGTACACACGATCCACATGTTAAGGCAGGATCATTGTACCTCATGAAGCACATTGCTTCTCGACACCTTGCTTCGCGAGGCACCGTTGCTTCGCGAGGCTGTGCTCCGCGAATGCCTTTCCACTTCACGAAGCACCTCCCATTTGCACCTTTTCCCCATTCTAAGGCTAAGGCACCCGAATTCGCGAAGCACTCCCCTTTGCAAGTTCCCTCCGCCACGTGGAGCGACAGAGTTCCACAAGGCCCCTGCCTATGGACCCCTCTTCTTGGAAAATCCTTTTCCCATGCGACCCTCTAGGTTTTCACGAAGTGACTTCAAAGTCCCCTGGATGATACTGCCCGTTGCATTGCTTCCCCTAATGCTTCTTCGCATAGGCATGCTAACGGCTATTGCTTCTTCACATAGTCATGATAACGTGGACCCCTCGATGGTTCACTCCACGACACCCCTTTATTACGGCATTTCTAGTTCCTTCCCTCCCACAAGGGGTAAAGGGTACTAGTTATGTAAGTCCTAGGGGTGCGGAGAAAACCCACCTCGTCCGAGCTGCAGGACGTTAAACTGCTAAGCACCATCGTCCTCAACACATGATGTTAAACTGTGACCTAACCCCGTGCCTCACACACATGGTCCCCCCACCTCAGGCATTCTCCACACCCCCTAGTCTCCACAGGGGATGATATCCTCCTTCTTGGAGTGGAGTTTGTCTGCGGGGAATGGAAGCCATCTTGGTGTAAGCCCCTATCTTTTATTGCAGGAGGCATCACCCCCGCTCCTCCTCACTTCCTCGTTGCAAAGGCCAGCAGAGGGCGTGATAGGGAACGAGGATCCTCCTTTCTTCGGTCCCAAATCCCTCTCCCATTGTGCTTTGTCACCATCGGGACTCCATATTAGAGTAATTCCCAATATCTCTCTCCCTGGGCCGCTCCACGTGTAAGCTCCACTCCACATTCCATGGACGCACCTTACGCGATGTGATCATTAGGTCTCTGTGGCCTCTTGTTTATCACACCAAGCATGAATCACGTGGGCTTAGAGTAAGCATCGACCATGAAAACACCCCCATCCGGCATGACGTTAAACTGTACACCTGAACTATGTGGTCTTTGATCCATGTCAAGGCATGGTACGTAGGAAGCCTCCACGAGGTTCAAGCCCACCACTCAGTCGTTCCGACTCCCCTTCATGTCGGTTCATCGTCGTCCCGCATGACGTTAAACTGTACACCTGAACTACGTGATCTTTGATCCATGTAAAGGCATGGTATGTAGGAAGCATCCACGAGGTTCAAGCCCAACACCCATCGGACCCCCGGTCCTTATTCACAATGGTTCTCCGACACACCATCCTGAACTACATGGTCTTTGATCCATGTCAAGGCATGGTACGTAGGAAGCCTCCCTGAGGTTCAAGGCTGCCATCCATCTGGACCAAGGTCCTTATTCACGTCGGTTCTCCGATACACCATTTGGAACTATGGGGACTTTGATCCATGTCAAGGTATGGTACGTAGGAAGCCTCCATAAGGTTCAAGCCCACCCCCGGTCGTTCCGACCTCATTCACGTCGGTTCACCAAACACCCTAGGCAGCCTAGAGTGTAATCCCACAAATTCCATCCCAAACTATGAGGACTTTGATCCATGTCAAGGCATGGTATGTAGGAAGCCTACATGAGGTTCAATCCCACCACCACCCGATTGTTCTAACCTCCTTCACATCAGTTCGACCTCATCCAGCGGTAATCCGTTGCAACCCCCTTCAGCAGTAAGCCGTTGTCAGCCTCATTCGATGGTAATCTGTTGCTAGATGAACTACACGGACTTTTATTCCCTGCCACGGGGATACGTAGGAACTCTCTTCGAGGATCAAGCCCAAAACTATCATCCATCCTGATTCTTACTCGAGCCGCCACATCCTAGTGAGATCATGCCACCTCATTCCCTCCCACAACATTCGAGAATCTGACCACGTGTTGGCCCCAATATCAGTGTTCCCTCCAAGGGGGTTTCTCTGCCTGATCCACTCTAATCAGTGTTCTGATCAGTCTGATCTGTCTCCTCTGGATGTTAAACTTGCGGCATACCCCATGTTAAACAGAGGAAGCTAAGGAAAACCTCATATACGTGCCTATGGCATATGATTCCCCATGTTCGATGTGGGATGCCTCGGGATTTCACGCCCTCGAGAATCCCTATAATAAGGGAGAGAAGAGAGACACACCAATCCCCAGTGTCTAGACATGTCAGTGATGATCCAGCGTGACTACTCCCCTAACCGAAGGTTGCTGCCCGGACCGGACCCCTTTGAATGTCCTGACAGAAGCAGCGTAATTAACTGGTGTCCATGAAGATATGGCACCGGGAAGAGTTTCACAAACAATGTATTAAATCTATGAGGGAGACTCGGACTAGGTGAAGAGTTCTGAGAAGGAATCCTTAAAAGGAAGAACTAACATCCCATCATCCCGTTTCGATCAAGGAGCAAACATACCTAAATAAGAAATGGATGTCACATGCCTTTGGAAAGCAAGAATGCGGGGTAACAAAAGCCACGCCGGTCGCACTCAAGAAGACGAACGCGCACGTCCCGGTGAAAGCATTAGAAACACATAACTTGATCACTTTGTAGTGGTCTCCTTCAACAACATTCAGATCTACTCGACTACTGAGGAGGAGCATGCCTATCATTTGTAGGTAGTTCTAGACACACTCTAAGAGCACCATCTTTATGGTAAGTTCTCTAAGTTCTAGTTCTGGATTCGAGAGGTTCACTTTATGGGACATGTTATCTTGGAGGCTGGAGTTGTAGTGGATCCAGCAAAGATTGAGGTTGTACTTGCTTGGGAGCCACCCAGGAGTGTGACAGAGGTACGGAGTTTCCTGGGTTTGGCCGGATACTACCGGAGATTTGTGCCAGATTTCTCTAGAGTTTCATCACCTTTATCAACGTTGATGAAGAAGGGGAAACCCTTAGTGTGGTCGGAGAGATGCCAGCGGAGTTTTCATGAGCTGAGGCAGAAGCTAAATAGTGCCCCCATCTTGAGGCTTCCGGAGAAGGTCGTTGGGTATATAGTCTACTACGACGTGTCAGGGACTGGGCTCAGATGTGTTCTGATGTAGGATAGAGTAGTTATCGCGTATGGTTCTCTACAGCTGAGATAGTATGATCATAACTACACTACCCATAACCTGGAGTTAGCAATAGTGGTCTTCGTCTTGAAGATGTGGAGACACTACTTGATGGGTGAACGTTTTATAGTCTACTCTGATCACAATATTCCCAGGTATATCTTCTCTCAGAAGGACTTGAACCTGAGACATCGACATTGGCTTGAGTTCCTCTAAGACTATGACTTAGAGATAGTCTATACTCCTGGGAAGGGGAACGTTGTAGCAGATGCACTCAGTAGAAGATCTGGTGTACAGCTTCTAGGTGAGGTGACGGAGTAGCTGGCCACTTTGTAGATATCCTTTGTGGATCGAGATGGAGTAGATTTTCTTCAATCTATTATAGTCACTCCCCCACTTCTTCAGCGAGTCAGGGAGGCACAACATGGGGACACTGACTGTGAGGCTTGACGTTCTCAGATATCCACAGGATAGACACCTAATGGATTTTCTGAAGGTGGGGAGCACATCATCCTCTTCAGAGGACGTACTATGGTATCAGAGTCTCTTCGAGAGGAAGTGTTGAGGGAATTCCACACATCCCCTCTATCGGTACATCTAGAATTGGTGAAGATGTGTCAGGACCTCTGACGACAACACTGGTGGCTGGGAATGAAGAAATCAGTAGCAAAGTTTGTCTCTCGGTGCCTCACTTGTCAACAGGTGAAGGCAGAGCATCAGGTACCAGTAGTCTTAGTTCAGCCTTTAGAGGTCCCTGAGTGGAAGTGGGATGGGATATCCATGGACTTCGTGATAGGACTTCCACGTACATCCAGGGTTCATGATTCTGTCTGGGTGATTGTCAACCAACTCACCAAGTCGTCCCACTTCCTACCGATCAGAGAGAAGGGTTCAGTAGAGAGCTTGGGATGAATCTATGTACAGGAGATTGTGCGGCTATATGGAGTACCCTAAACGATTATCTCTGATCATGATGCACATTTCACTTCCCGACTATGGAATGGATTGTAGGAGGCTTTCAGGATGCAGCTTCATTTGAGAACCGTCTTCCATCCTCAGACGGATGGCCAGACTGAGAAGACCATTCAGACCCTCGAGGACATGCTGCGTGCTTGCGTCCTCAACTTCGATCGCAGTTGGAAGGATCACTTTCCCCTGGTGGATTTTTCATAAAACAATATCTATCAATCCACCATTGGGATGGCACATTTCGAGGCTTTGTACGACCGACCTTACAGATCACCTTTGTGTTGGGCTGACCCATGGGAGTCAACACTCATGGGACCAGAGATGGTATGGGCTACCACAAAGAAGGTGAAGATCATCTAGAAGTGGATGAAGACTACACAGAGTAGGAAGAATTCTTATGCCGACAGGAGACTGAGACCTCTAGAGTTTGAGGATAGCGACCATGTCTTTTTACGGGTCTCACCTTGATGAGGTTTTACAGAAATTTGGTCAGGGTGGAAAGTTATCTCTGAGGTTCATCGGACCCTTTTAGGTCCTTAGCATAGTTGTAGAGGTTGCTTACCACTTAGCTCTTCCACCTCAGTTGCACCAGGTGCATGATGTCTTCCACGTATCCCAGCTGAGGAGATACGTGCACAACCCTTCACACATCATTGATTGGGGAAAGTTAGACATTGACAATGGGGCGACATTTACGGAGGTTCCAGTGGAGATTGTGGACCAATAGGAGAGAGTCCTTCGTGGTCGATCGATACCTTCGGTGCGTTTATGTTGGCAGTAGGGGAACCTCCAAGAGAGCACATGGGAGTGGGAGGCTCAGATTCGTGCTCAGTACCCCCACTTTTTTCCATAGTTTAAATTGTGGATTATGGGGATGAAAAGACCTGAGGTGGGGAGAATGTAAATACCTAGAATTTCCATGTAATTTTTTTTAATTATATGGGAATTCTATGAGTCTGATAAAATTGACGGTACGTGATTCCAAGGCCCGGTGTGCCTGGAATGAATTTATGAACTTTTTTTGGGTACATTTAGTAAACGTGTGAGCCAGTTTTTGTAACTTTTGAACCGGTGCTCGGAATTGAAATCTGAGGACATCTTTGAACTCATAGTGCCAGTATTCGCTTAAGGAGACTTTCACCTTTACCACAGTTGGTCGAGGGTGAAATTTAGTTTTATTTTTTTCATGGAAGTAAAAATAAAATAAAGAACAACTTTTTATTTTATTTTTAACCTCCCAATTGAATGGTAAGAGGTGGGGACTGCCCGAGCTAGAAAACCCCCATTTTTTAATTCATGGTGGTGGGGACCACCCGAACCCCTCTTTAATGTGGGACAGTCCCTTGGATTCCTCCCATTTAATTGTGCCATTTAATTACACCAATGTAAATTAAATGTCTTGACCTTTCAAATACTAATTGACAGTGTCGTTTGAGTTTAATAAGGTTCCTATTAAATGAACCTTCATAAATTACACAATCGTTACTTACCCTCCTCCTCTCTTATTTATATGGAGCTTGGGGGGAGGAATTGGCACGGCTTCACCAAGTGACGAATCTCTGGTAAAGTGTCGCGATGCCTAACACTTGGAGGATGGATCCAGTTCCGGCGGGTGGGGACGAGCGACCCCGAACCACGAATCGAAGAACAAGGAACCAACTCCGAGTCCGGATTGGAAGTGGCTTGTGGAAGCAATGAATGCCGAATCTTCAACGAATTTTCTTTATTCCTCGTGCCTCCTATTACGGAACCTTCAAATTAGGGTTTTTTATTGATTTATACCCCCTTGCCCATTCTTGTCGACCCCCTTGATTCAAGAACAAATAAGCCTTCTGCTACCGTTCTAACGCGGAGGGTGCGGGCCGAACGAACACGACCCGACCTCTCCGAAAACTTTGTGGAATTTTGATGGGCTTAAAAAGATGGCGACATCCCAATACAAGTTTGGAAATATTTGGAATGAAGAACGGGCCATCGGGGTGCGCCCGGTGCCCCGAGGAACGTCACCGGTGGGACTCAGGAGCAGCAGCCGGCTGCGACGAAGGCGGAGGCACGATAGCACCGCCAGAGAAGGGCCGCAGCCCGTCAACTGCGGCAGAGCAAGGGCAGTGGCTGACACTCTGGCTAGATGTGCAAAGGAAACGGTGGCGCACATCTGAGTCGCCCAGCATGCAGGAGTTGCGGCTTGTGCCACGGCGGCGAGGGGAGGGTGGTTGGCTCGCTGCCGACCGCCGATGATGGCGCGGCGTGCAGCCACACCTTGCGGAGGAGGTTGTCCATCCAGCCAGCTGAGGAGCTGAGTGGGCCGCCGCACCGCGGGCCACCCCACCGCGGGGCACCCAGCATGGGTCGCCGCACCGTGAGCTGCTGCACTGCAGGCCGCCCAACCACGGGCCACCCAACCGCGGGCCGCCGCACCGCGGACCGCCGCACCGCGGGCCGCCCAACCGCGGACCACCCAACTGCAGGCCGCCGCACTGCGGATAGCCGCACAGCGGGCCGCCGCACCATGGGTCGCCCAGCGCGGTCCGGGCCACGCCGGTGGCCCAGGACGAACCCATCGAGCCAGTCCGGACCCAGCGGACCGAGTCGAACTCAGGCCCGGACCTAGGTCGGGTCGGCCCAGACCGGGTCGGGCCAGGTCAGACCGGACCTGAACCAACTTCGACCCCTTTTCGTTTTTTTAGCCATATCTTGAGTTACGAGCGTACGTTTGACGAACCGTCTGTGGTGCCAAAAACCTTGGATCAAGATGGACCTTTTGATATATCCCACTTTAGTTTTGGATAAAGTTGGGGTATAGCTGGGTTGGATCCAACACGAATCCAATCGGGCCCTCGGGACTAAAAGGCCAATAACTTACAGACCGGGCGTCTGATTGACGTACCGTCTATTGCGTTGAGACCCCTTTTACGTGGCGGTCCCATGGGATACTTCTTCATGGGACTTAGAGGCAGTTGGAGTATTCGACCTATGGCTTGAAGACCGGACCCTCCCGAAATTAAGCGAGATTAGTGCGGGAACCCTGTAGCTGGTTATAACATGAGAAAAGGATACTATGTGGGTCTGTGCTTTAGGATCCTATGTGGGTCTATGCTTTGGGATCCTATGTGGGTCTGTGTTAGAGAGTCTCACTTGGATCCACTCTACGAATCTACATGGGACTACTCTAGGATCCTACGTGGGTCTGTTGAACTAGGATCCTATGTGGGTTTGATGATTTTGGATCCTATGTGGGTCTGATGATTTTGGATCCTACGTTGGTCTGCCTCTTAACAGAGTAAGATGATTTAGTAGTTAGATCTAATCATCTTTACTACCGTACCAATGTTATACCTGGTGTGAGCTGAGTCTTTACCTTTGTGGTAATCTTCTGGGTGGTGTACCATTATGGTACTTACCTTCGTGTTGATACTTTTGTGGTATTCTTTTGTGTGGTGTACCTTTATGGTACTTACCTTTGTGGTGATACCTTTTTGGTATTCTTCTGTGTGGCGTACCTTTGTGGTACTTACCTTCATGGTGATGCCTTTGTGGTATTCTTCTATGTGGTGTTACCTTTGTGGTACTTACCTTTGTGGTGTTACCTTCATGGTATTCTTTCCTTCATGGAACAGTTGTACTTTGGCTAAGGATTTGGGCCTTGAGTTTCCTCATGAATGAGATGGGTATACTTGATAACTTAGGTATATGTGTGGGCATATACCTAAGTAGGGTTGTCGGTTGTTTTCATGCTTTTTGGTTTATTTTTGTGGATTTTTTGGGACCTTTGAGGGTCTCGGGGTCCCTACTGAGTATCGTTATACTCACCCCTGCATGGGCTACGCCCGCACATTGTTGTGTTTGGTGTAGATGACGGACAGCGCTGACTGAGGATGAGGGTACCAGGACTGGAGGCAGCTCGGAGGTGGACCTAGACGAGGCGTACCGCAGGGACGACCTTTCAAGAGTTGTACCTACCCTTCAGGTAGGGTCCTTGGTGGGTGTTCACAGGAGCTGTTCAGTTTTCTTGTACTTTCCAATTTTCTTGTACTTTCTAGTTGGGCTTGTATTCTGGACCCTTTTTACTTACTATACACACTCTTTTTATTTTTCAGTTTACTTGTGTTCGTATCTTGAAGTGTGCTTGGTTGCATGAGTTTACAGGTTATAAAGGCAATGTCTTCCCGATTTTAGGTAATACGCCTTTCGGTGCTAGTCGTCAGCCCCTGGACTATGGAAGGCGGGCTTATGGTAGTCACGGCATGGGCCCGGGGGGACAGGTCGTGACAATATTTCCTAAACCGTACAAAGTGTAGGTCTAGTGAGCTGAGACTCAACTTTTGTCTAGATTTACCTTTATAGGTTTTCATCCTGGTGAGTATTGTGTCTCTTCTTGTTTATGGGTAGTTTAAAGTCATGCATTTAGGACTAATAAGGCTAGTAGTTTAGGTAGAATAGCTTTGACCATGAATTTTAAGATTAATACCCAAACAAGGCCTGATAGCTAGGAAGGTCCTGATATTATTTGGATACTTCCAAGGGGGATCTTGAGTCATTATTTTTATTTCCACCAAATCTATAACTTGAATTATAAGAATATAGGAGGTCTCTCATGAGAATGAATTTACCTCCAATTGAGAAACCCATTATGGGGGGCTATTTTATACAAGGCCAACTAGGGCACGTGATGCATAGTTAAGTAGTGGTATCCTTAGGATGAAAGGCCCATTATGTGGACGACTTATGCAAGACCACTAGGGAACGCACTGCATAGTCAAGTAAAAGAGTTCCTAGGAATTTTGAAATTATACTATTGGTAAACAAAGGGGTTTAGGATTTGGATGTCTCAAGACCACAGTGGGTGACTTTTCAAAGGAAAGGTGTCTAAAAATATAGGGGGCATCTATGCTGATATAGGCCACAAATAAGGAACCACTTCTACATAAATTTTGTGTATGAAGGAGGGTATATTTTTCAGAAAAGATATTTTTGATAATTTTCTATGTAGTTTAAATTCATGCAGCAAGACATTATGTTGTATAGTTTCAAGTCATGCAGCAAGGAAATTAAGGGATTTTTGATAATAGGTTATGTAGTTTAAAGTCATATAGAAAGGAAATTATGTTGTGTAGTTTAAAGTCATGCAGAAATGAAATTTTGGGGTTGTGCAGTTAACAGTCATGCAGCAAGGACATTATGTTGTGCAATTTCAAGTTGTGTAGAAAGGAAATTATGGGGATTTTATTTAAGGTCTTTAGCTTTGACTGAAGATTTTATGGTTTTCCAATTCTTGGTAATTTTTTTAGAAATGTTCCACCATATTTAGCTATGGAAAGGGAGAATTTTAATCTGAGATTTGGGGATTTCAGAATATGAAGAGTGGTATGGAAAAGGACTAATGAAATTAGAGGATGTATATTCTAAGAACGAAGTAACCACTATTTTACAAACCTGTTATGGGGTTTGTATTGTGCAGGTCTAACTAGGGAATATGATTCATATCCAAATAGTGGAATCCTTTGGATGACATTCCCATTATATAGGCGACTGATGAAAGGCTAACTAGGGGAAATTACTTTATATTCAGGTAAAGGAGCTCTCAATAATTCTGACATTCTATTTTCTAAAATCTTATGAATGTTTATGGAGATTCAGATATTCCCAAGTACAGAGTCTAATTTATAGAGAATAGTACTTGAATACAAAAGGAGTATTTCTAGTTGTGATTTCCAAAGAATCAGTTAAATAGGATCTCGAAGAAGGTCTGACCCAAACATAGGAAGTATGGTGCCTGTAGTTTTATTTCATACAACTAAGACCATAATATTATGGAAAAAATAGAGGATATGTGGTCAAATGGCCCATGTTCATTCCAATATGCTTTGAACATATGGAGATGGAAAATATAAACCATGGTCTTAGAGACTTTTAGGTCCGAAGAAAGGATTTTATACAAATACACAAAGGTTGAACGCTTTAAGTTAGGGGTTCCTGCATACCATCATTAAATCTTAAATGGATAGAAGAGGCTTCTCCCAAGAAAAAAGATACAGATATTTGACAAACCTATTATGGGGGCTGTATTATGAAGGGCCAGATAGGGAATGTGCTTTATATGCAAACAATGGTATCCTTTGGATGACAAGCCTATTATGTAAATGAATTTTATACAAGGACAACTGGGGAATGTACTACATAGTCAGGTAAAAAGATCTTTCAAGCATCAGAAATTCTATCACTAGAAACCGAAGAAATATTATGAAGATCTGAAATTATTTCAAGATTAGGAGTATCACATGAAAAATGGAAATTTTACAATACATAAAGGAAGTGTCTGGGCCGATACCGACCATGAATTTAAAGTCCGTTACATGGATATGACTCATATGTATAAACGGGGACATCTCTTGTATCCTTGATGGGTTCTCTAAGGAGAGGTCCCAAGATAAAAGATCATGTATAGATTTTTATTGTACATAGGAGAGGGAGATTTTCATTTATCCTGTGGTTGGTACTAGGATCTGAGGCCTAGTTTTTACTATGTATCTCAACTATAATGATAATCAAGAAACACATAGTTATCTGAATACCATGAATTTTAAATTCATTTGGTAAGGACTATGAATTAACTGACATGAAGGGAATATGTGGATCTATGCAGTTTTATGTCATACAGTAAGGACAATATACATGCAGTTTAATGTCTTGTGGTAAGGAATCGGATATTTTGACATGAAATGTCCAAATTAAATGTAGTTGAAATAGGGAATAAGGTCCAATAGTCACTACATATATTTTTGGAGCAAGAATCAATCCACACATAGTTATCACAGATACAAGTTCATGTGTAAAATGATAACTCATATTGGACTTCCTCATGTAGATCTGACTCGTACATGGGAGTGTAGAGGCTTCTTCTTTTTAATGTTGTGATGTGGATGGGCCCAAGATTGAAAATTTAAATATCACTATGTATATCACAGGGGTGAGAATCAAGCCATGTGTTGTTCTTGAATCAAGGTCCGTGAATTTTATCATCATGCAATGAGGAAATATAGTGTTCCTTTTATGTTCTTACATCCAGGACCATTGATAACCCCAATAGGAATTAAAATACCTTATTTATGTAGAGAAAATTTTTACCTAATTCTTAAGCCCATGTGAGTTGTGCTCGATGTGAGAAATAAGGAGTGGGAAAGGTTTCTTCTAAAACACAAAGGTAACACAAGTGAAAGATGGGGGTATGATGATTAACTGGTGGATGAGCCAGGGTATAGGATTTGGGCATCACTATGTATCTTTCTAAAGAAAGAATCAAGACACACATAGTTCTTGAAATTTTTCCCCCTATCAATTATACTTTGATGTGGGGATAGGGTATTTTATGATTTCCATAATGATGGTTGGGACTAAAGTAGGAATTTTAGGAATTATCATGTATCTTATTGTAATAATAATCAACTCACAAGTATTAGAAGAGGTCCCTATGAAAATATAACTCATTCATGGGGAAAATGAAGGGTTTTTCTCTTCTAAAATCGCATATGGGCCCAGGGTTAGAGACTCGTGCATCACTATGTATCTCATTGGGATGAGAATCAATCCACATGTAGTTCATGAAATGTTACCTATGTAGGTTTTATTCATACACATAGGGAAAGGGGGGTTCATTTTATTCATGGTTTTACCTGAGATAGAATATCTAGGTGTCACTATGTATCTCATTGGAATGATAATCAAGCCACACATAGTTCTTTAAGATGATTCCCCACACCAAAAAAAATTTAATGTGATGAAGGGGGGGTTTTTAGTCAAGGCTGAGTCTAAGATTATATATCTGTAAATCTCTATGTATCTCATTGAAATGGAAATGGAGATATATGTATTTCTTTCCGTGTAGTTTATCGTCATGCAGTAAGAACGTGGGTGACCTGAAGTGAAAGAAACATTGCAGTCGGGCCAGGGGATAAGACCTAGGTGTCACTACATATCTTGCTAGGGAAAAGAATTAATCCACGCATAGTTTTTGATAGGTTCCCTATGTATATCTAATTCATACATAGGAAGTAAAGGAATTTAATGATTAATCATGGGTGGAACTAGGATTAGAGATCTGGGCATCACTACGTATCTTTATAAGGAAAGAATCAAGCCACACGTAGTTCTTGAAATGTTCCCTATACAAGTTTGATTCATACACACAGGGGTGAAGGGAATTTTTTAACATTGCATCTATACCCATGATTGGAGATCTGGGTGTCACTATGTATCTTTCTGAGGCAAGAATCAATCCACACATAGTTCTTGAAATGTTCCATGCAGTTTAACATCATGTAGTATGGATGAAGATGAAATTACATGAAAAGATGGAAATATTGTAGCTGGACCAGAGGATAGGACCTAGGTATCGCTATATATCTCAAATAGGATGATAATAAAGCCACACGTAGTTCTTGAAGATGGTTCCCCACATCAATTGAATGTTGATGTGAAAATAGGGGATTTAATATTTTACATAGTTTCAGTTGGTCCCAAAATAAAAGATGGTATGATAATTATGCTATATTTTCTAGAAGGGTTCTTAGTATATAATTAACTCATATACAAGGAAAGGGTAAATTTTTTATTTTATGATTTTGGTTGGGCCCGAGATAGAAGATCTAGGTGTCACTACATATCTCATTGGAATGAGAATCAAGCCACACATAGTTCTTGAAAAGGGGTCCCTATGCATATCTGATTCAAACATATAGAAAAATGGGGTTCATGTTCCACTAGGGAGTGGCAATTATGAGAGTAATTCTTATTCATAAAAGATACTCATCTTTTAAGGGACTAAAAATAATGTCAATTTGTGGTATCTTGGGAGATTTATTAATTTCAAATGAAGAAGACGTTAACTGTATAGTTCAATGTCATGTGGTGAGGAAAAATTGTGTTTTTCAGTTTCAAGTCATGCATCTAGTACCTCATTCCATGCAATTTAACATTATGTGACAAAGATGAAGATGCTACACAGTTTAACATTATACAACATGGATGTATATAGTGCCATGAAATTTAATGTAATGAAACTAGGACGTCGGTTGTTACATAGTTTAACATCATGAAACCAGGATGAACTTTGTACGATTACACAAAGTACTTCTTTAGGAACCTTTCCTTGGTTGGAGTTGTAGTGAGTTATCCATCTATTGAGATTAAGGAATAATATCTCTTAGAGTAAACCTTACGTATGGAGTAAGTCCCTTCCCACTTTGCCTCAAGTTTTTGATTCTTCTTTCCTGGTATCATTGGCGTCCTAATGACCAATACCAATTCTCATTAGAGGAATGAATGGAGGAGAACTTTCTTGTTGAAAGATCATGCTATTCGGTTCTGATAGACTTACAAGTGATTCAAAGTATGTAATATATTTTTATCCAATCACTCCAACTCATCTAGTCACTTCTGATACTGCTCATCTATAGATAACTGATCACAAACAGCAACTCAGAGTGAAGACGAACTTTAATGGGAAAGACTGCTTTTGTTCTGTATACTAATGAGTATAGAGTTGACCATTTTGAAGTACGGGTAGTAGTCTTATAATACCATAAGGAATTAAAGAGTTTATTGGGCCAAGAATTTTTATCTTTATCCACCATTTTCTGGAGTATGCTGTACAAGTTTTTTTTTTTGAAAGCCTCTATCTGTTCATTTATCTCCACATGATAGTGGGATGAATGATTAGATTTGATATTATATTCCTAATATAACTTCCATACCTCAATAGAACAGAAATTGGTGATGTTTTACATCAATATGTTATGAGGGACACCAAATCTAGTGATGATATTATCTTTTACGAAGCTAAAAATTCTCTTAGACCTGACTTATTTGAGAGGTATTACCTCAGCCCATTTAGAGAAGAAATCGGTATCGGTAATGATGTACTTTAACTGCTTGGTCATAGTTAGAGGACAGGGTCCTACTATATCCATTACCCATAGAGAAAATTTCCAAGAGTATTTGGATAAATTTAGGAACTCTGGGGGTTGATGAATGAAGTTGTTATGAACTTGTAAGGGATGACACATCTAAGTGAAATCTGTGCAATCCTCTATCATCGAAGGCCAAAAGTATCCAATCCTTTGGATTTGATCAGAAATCTTGTACCCAAATTGGTGGTCACTATAGGCTCCTAAATGTACTTATTTCATGGTAGTTTTGGTTTCATCCCCATCAATGTATCTGAGGATAATTCCATCAAATCCTCATCTATAGAGGATCTTCTGGTGATTTAGGCCATCATAAAGAGTGAAATTAACTGTTCATCACTGGCCTTGCTCTTTTCTAGATCTATCCAGTGGAAGTATTCAATCCTGAATATATTCCATGATGGGTTTCATCCATCCCATGGTAAGAAAAAATGGTTTGGGAATGGGATTGATTTCATTTATTTCCTCTATTTTGATTTTAATAAAAGGTAAAACCACATGACGATGAAAAATGATAATGATTGTATCATCCCGGTTTAGATATTCCAGGGATGTTGCTACATTTTCCAATGAATCATCTTGGGATTTTTTTGATTGTGAGACATAAGACAATGTTGGTTCCGAGGGAAATTCGGCCATTAACCATCATAAATAATCACATAGGGTTACTAGTTATTGTTTTCTGATGGATTAATCCCAATTGATCTATTTGATTACCAATTCTAAATCACCTTTAACCTTCAAGTGATCTATTGGTACTTAGAGTGCTAATTCTTTTCCTATAATGAGAGCCTGATATTCTTCCTCGTTATTGGTACAACCTACTGATAACATGAAGGAGTATGGAAGCACCACCTTTTTTGGGGAGATAAGTATAATTCCTAACACGACTTTGTTAAGATTAGGATCTTCTATATTCTTCCTCGTTGGACTTTTGGAAGCACCATCAAAGTATATTTCCCATGTTTGGGGACTATCCTGTATAGATAATAATTCTACATCAGGAAGTTTAGTATTTAATGATGTTTCTTCTACAGATTGGTTCTCAACAAGGAATTCTGCCAAAGATTCACATTTAACTGCTTTCTAAGGCACAAACTATTTATCAAACTACTGTAGAATAACTACCCACCATGTCATACATCCTTTCAACATAGAACAACTGAGGATAAATTTGAGCTGGTTATTTCGAGAGACTAAGTGGACCTTGTGATACTACAGGTAGTTCCTCAACTTATGAATTTCAAATATTAATGCTAGGTAGCTCTTCTCAATATTTTAATATTGAGTCTCTACATTGAGCATGGTTTAACTAAGATAATAAAGGTTGTTTTCATTCCCATCATTATTCTTATACACAAGGAAGGCACCCGGTGATTTCTCCAAGGCTATCACATAAAGGATCAGTAGTTTTCACTCAAAAGGTGGAATCAATACCAGTGGACTCAAGAGGAATTTATTGAGGGTATGAAATGGCTCTTGGAATTCATTGGTCTATTGGTACGTGAAACCCTTATTCATCAATTTGGTGAAGGTAAAACACTTTACTTCCAGATTAGTTCTGATGCATCATATATAGGCCAAGTGTCCTTGAATTCCTCTCAATTATTTCAAGTTTCGAGGAGGTGACATTCCAAGGATAGCTTTAGTCTTCTCAAGATTTACTTAGATGTCGTGATGGAGTACAACAAAACTGAGAAATTTTCCTGAGGTTACCCTGAAAGTACATTTCACGGGGTTCAACTTCAGATTATGTTATTGAATCTTTCTGAATATGGTCTCAAAGTTATTCATGTGATCATAATGTTGCCTAGATTTTACTACTAGATCATCAATATATCATTCAATAAATTTCCCCAAGAAGGTTTTGAATATGTGGTGCATTGCACGTTGATATGTTGCACCAGCATTCTTAAAGAAAAAGAGAATTACCAAATAGAAAAATACACCTTGAGGGGCTATAAAGGCTGTATATTCCTAATATTCTGGGCCATCTAGATTTGGTTATACCTAGAGTATCCATCCATGAAGGAGAGAGCTTCATATCTATTTGTTTAATTGATCAATAGTTTGGTGATTGGAACCGGGAAATCATCTTTGAGAAAATGCTGGTTGATATCTATGAAATCAATGAAGACTCTGATTTTCTCATTATTATTTTTCATCGGGACAATATTATATAGCCACTTTGGATATTGGACCTCTCAGATAAAGTCATCGTTGATAATATTGTTGACTTCAGCCTCAATTTTTAATGTGTGAGTCGGGTGTGTTCTTCTTGTTTCCTGTTTGTATCCCCAATGATCTTTTGGTAAGTCCAAATGATGGGTGACCACCTCGGGGTCAATACCTGTAATCTATATGTAAATACAAGTAAACACATCCCAATGTTTTTTTAGGAAGGAATTATACACCTCTTTTTCTTTATAAGTCATGGCCGCACTAATCAGAGTAGGGCGTGGATCTTTCTCTATACCCAGATTTATTTCTCTGAGTTCATCCACAATAGTGGAGACGCCTTCCTCAAATGTTGGACGGTGTCCTTGAGGTTTTCCTCTTATTCTTATTATTCATGTATTTCTTCTTTTTCCTCTTCTTGTAGGGTAGGTGATGAATCAATAATTTCATAGATATGGGAGGAGTCGGTATTTGGACATCCTGAAGAGGAGGCAACCATCTCTAGGCCAACTAATGACGAAGGGTCTTTTTGAAGCTCTGGAGGGAAAATAATGGGTTTAGAATTGGCATCCTTGTCTTTTTTCATGATTGTGACAATTTATTCAAGCCTGGATGATCAATTAGAGAGTTGTTGAAGCTCAGGGGATGGAATTAAGACATATCCATTTAGGCTTTCATCACTGCTTGGTGAATAAATGATTTCTCCTATATTATCAAGATCAGTTTCCACAACTGAAATTATGGAAGCCACTGAATGAGTTCTTGTATTTGGGACAAACCTTTCGATTTGATTAATGGGAATAAAGTAATCTGCACTGAGATTATTGAATGGGTTATATGGGATATTTTCTAGACCATTCAGAGCATTGATTCTTGTAACATCATTCTCTACGTATTGTTCTCCCTTTGTGTGATAGAACTATGCATCAATGTACAGTGATTTACAAGTTTTGAACGGGGCCTTATCACCGTGAAATGTCCTAAATTTACCATTGACATAATATTTGATAAATTTATGGTATGATGAAGGAATAGTCACACACTAATGTAGCCAAGGTCTCCTCAAAAGAATATTTAAAGATGTGTCCTTCCGGACAACCATGAACTCTGAATCAGATATGAGATCCCCAAACTAAGTTTTGAGTGTAATCTCACCAAGAGGTTCTTACTCATTCTTATTGTAACCCTGTAACATAAAATTGGAGGGAGATAAGTGGGATTCATTAAGGCCTAATCATAAAAGTGTATGGATGGGAATTTGGTTGATGTCTTATCAATTATCAATAAATGATCATTGGATTTCAATATCATTGATATTTCTAGATAAATACAAGGGTTTGATGTGTCTATATACAACAGCATCCTCATCCTTGTCCATGAAGATATGACTACATGGAATTATGTTGGGTCATTCTCTATATGGTAAACCTCTATGGAAACAACCTTGGTTTCAAACTCTTGAGGTTTAACGACCCAGGTTTTTGGAATGAGTCAAAATACGCACCCATTTTGAATTTTTCAATTAGTGGTTATGATACTTTTTGTTTTGTTGATCGGAAATACATTCTGAGAGTTCTTTTGGCCTTAAATGGTTTTTTGGGTTGTTTTAGAATCTAGGAGAGTTCCTCGAGTGTTTAGAAGGGTTTTGGGAGCACCGGAGGCCCAATGGTCTAGTTTTTGGGAAGTAGGTGCAAGCACACAGTTTAGGGGAAACCATGCAAGTGGTGGTGCATAGCCATGATAACTCATCTACAGTTTTGCATTGAGTTGTTCATGGTTTGAATATGATATGGAAAACCATGTGGGGATGGTCATGAAGGCATATAGATTTAGGTAGTGACTTCCTCATGGTTTGGAAAACCGTACAGCCAGTGTTGGGTTTTTTTAATTTTTCTTTTTCTTTTTATTTCTTTCTTTTTCTCTCTTCTCTCCCAATTTCCTCTTTCTTGGTCATTAATAGTAGGGAGTTCCACTCCCTTCCTCTAGTGTATTTTGATACAACTCCTTCATTCGACCTCAATTCTTCGATCCATCAGAAGGTATGGGATCATCTCGGTAAGGCTGACCCCACACACCCTTCTTATTCTTTAATATTTCATCTTACATACCACTATTTTCATCTGAACCAATTTCAAGGTTTAATATGGAAACTCATGTCTACATCGATAGACTTTTAATTAGAGATCAATATCAGATGTGCCTACGCCTATGAGTCTAAGGTAGGTGGTGCATACCTTATTTTGAGTTTTCATGGACTTTTGGGGGTTGCGGCTTTTTAGTGAAATGGTGGGTATTGAGTGAGACCTTGTTATAGCATGTCAAAATGATTTTCAGACCATGTGGGATGTCGTGAGAATGTAAAATGCATGTAACACTTGAGTGAGGTCAGGTTAGAGGTCATTTCTCCTTGGGTTATTTTGGTCGGGGGTGAAAAAATGGTTTTAATTGATTTTTTTTATTTAAACTGGTATGTCTAAATTGTTAAGGTTTTATTAGGCTAATTAGAGGCATTAAAGAAATCCATGATAATGTGTTAGAGCTTGTAGCTTGTGAAATTTAATCTGTATAAATTAAATTGTTGATTAAATTATTTTAATGTGATTTAAATATATGTATTGATTGAGATTACATCTGATGAGACTCGTGGGGTTATGATTGGCTTGTCCCAAGGTTGGAATGGCATGGCCATTGGGATTGAGTGATGCTGATCACTGGTTGGGATTGGACTAGATTTTCTTGAGTGGTTCTGACCACAGGATTGGGTGTCGTAGATATTGGATTGAGGTGGTGAGGCCGTCAGGTTGGGAAAGGCCCATGATACTTGGATGGCATGGCCATCGGATTTTAGTGACATGGTTGCAGGGGGCCAAGGTTCCAGAGATGGTGTGGCTTAGGTCCTTTATCTGGTGATTTCCAATCACCTGTGATGGACAAAGGGCTGATTGAGTCATGTGTACATAGGTTGACTCTGTGATGAGGTGATTTTGACCACTCATGTGGGTAGAGGCCTCTGATAGTTACGTATTAGGTATTTATGATTTGGGGGCTCTTTTCATATGACCTAAACCGTCGTTGAGGCCCTTAAAAGTTTAATATTTTTATTCCTACTAACTACAGTATATGTGGCAAGCAGGGTCGAACCCACAGGGAAGGCTATTTTGGCCACTATTCTCTAAAAAAACTAACTAAAGACCCACTGTTATCAGCAGTGAGGTTGAATTTATAATCTTTCTATTTTTTTAATATAAGGCACAAATGAAACAACACATTTTTTTAGATTTTTTTTATCTAAACTGTATCAAACAAGAAACAGGCTCAAAACAGTAAGTAACAAAGAAACAGTGCACTGAAAAGTAAACAATCTGGAGATAAACGTTCGGGGATTATATCAACTCTACTGGTTTTGAAGGTATACTTTCTCACAATATTGATTACAACTAATACCACTGAAAAAGAAGTTATCTATTTCCTTCTCTAGGAGATAACCACTCAAGCTGGCCAATTTTAGAGTTTTCCACCCTTAGATTAACCAACTTGAAAATTCAGATTTGGAAAGACTATAGAACTAACTCGTCGTATGCCTGTAACCTTTTATTTCCATTAAAAAGTTCAAGAAAATAAATCCACATTTAAAATCACCGTATAAATGTGGAAATATTAGATTAAGCACAAGTGGTACGTTGCAATTGAATGTAATCAGAACTGATCTCGCCAATCAATTTCGATCACATTAACAGGATAGTGAGAAAAGAAAATAACAACAATAGGTAGACTCGATTTTTCCCTCGAACTATAAGTATTTAGCCAAACATTTCTTCCATTACATATTCTAAAACATTCATTTATAGAGGAAGAAAATTAGAAGAGAACAGAGGAAGAAAACTCCCTCTGCTCGCATGAATTTCTGCTGCTCCAGGCCCTCGAGTCTCCAAGGATTGGTTCTCCGAGAGTCGCTCCAGGTTCTCTGCTCTCCAGTCCAGCATTTTTTCGAGTGAATGTCCCCTCCTCGTGAATTTTTTTGCTTCTCTGTTTTTGTAACTACAGTCACCTGCTACATGTCACCGCATACTTCCACCGACATTAAGTTTCCTTCACGAGCACACCGCACACGTGTGTGTGTTCGCAACAAGCACGTCGCGCTAACTTTACTCACGTAACTAACTCCCGTTGAGTTAGTTACATGCACCTGGACGTGTTTCCGACTTTTATATGAACCTGCACAGTCAAAACAAAATAAATAAATAAATGCTAAGGCAAATAATGAAATAATATTTTTTTTAAGTTAAGTGTTGAAAATTAACAAAAGTTAATTGATAATTATTAAAAACTATTCACTTAGTAATACTATAGTAAAACATAAATTATTAAAAAGTTATTAAATTAATTAAGTTAAAAGATATAAATACTAAGTTATTAATTAAATCATTTTTTTAAAACTAAGTTATTAAAAATTAATAACAAAAGTAAATAATTAAAATAATATTTTAGATTGTATTAATAATTTAATTATTACTATTAAAGAGATTAAATTGTTAGATTAATTAATTAATTAGTTAATTTTAATTTAGTAGTTAAAATTATTACTTAAGTTTTAAATATTTTTAAATTAATCAATATAATTTATAGTCTATTTAATTATTATTATTAATTATAAAATTATACTATAAACAATATATTAATTTATTATTAACATTTATAATTAATTTAGTTTTGCATTTTATTTTTTTAATTTATCTATTAATTAATATTATAACTTTTATAAATTCTAATTAATTCATTTGACTAAGTAAGTTAACTTTTATGAAAAGTTCACTTTACTTTTTTTTATTTTTCTTTTAATTTATTTATACTTTTGTTATTATATTTTTTAACTTGTTTATTTGTTTGTTTTTATTATTATTTTTTTAATATTATCTCTTCCCCCCCTCTCCCCAAATTGGCGCACAGCAGGGGGTCTCCTTCCTCCCAAAGTCAACCACACTGCTCCTTGCTGCTTCAGCGCTCCACCAGTACCGGCGACATCTTCATCACTCAAGACACAATGCGGCGTCTTCTATAGCAACCCAGTGGCGGCAACTCGGAAAAGCCTCCTCCTGCTTATTCTTCACCAACAGCGGCGGCAACCTCAACGGTGCGGCTTCGGTTCAACCCGATGCGACGCAAGTCTCAGCTCAGCAACGACCTCGGCAGCAGCTTCACTAGCAGGTGCGACACCCCGGCTTCTTACAGCGGTGGACCAGCTACCCTCCGGACCTCCTGCTCTGCTCTGGCGCGGTGCGGTAGTGCTGTTTCTTCTCCCTAACGGTGGTGCGATTCATCTTCAAGTGGTGCGACAACATGGCTTCAGCAAGGTGCACCTTTAGTGGCACCTTCCTGCTCAGACTCGGCGTCATCACCCTCAGCTCCTCCACGTACTCTCACATCGATGGCTTCAAACTCTTCCCAGCGGTGGCTCGAACCAGATTTGCAACACTGAAAGGATTTCACGGTTCCTCCTCCAGATTGCGCAAGGTTGCTGTTCTGCGCACCAGTGCGGTTTGAAGAGGCATGCTCGTGATAAGATGAATAATAGTGTGAAGGGGCTGCAATCGGTGGGCTGAAACGGTGGGACCGGAGAATGATACTGCAGTTGTTGTGGCACTGTGAATGAAACACACGGTGAGACAGGAAACGAAAAGAAATGGTGCCACCGTAAAAACATAAAATGGTGTAACAGTTATTAAAACGGTGAGACAGTAAAGTAGGATTCATAAACCGGTGTGTGCAGTGGGGGATACGATGCGTCCGTGAAGAGATGTCACAGTGAGACACTAGAAGGGAGTGACGGTGGCACCGTCGGGGTGAAAGGGGCATCGTCACGGTGAGACCGTGAAGGGAAACGGTAGCAAAACTGAGATATCGTGAACCTGAATGAAACCGTGAACCTGCAAAATAAACAGAGTAAATAAATTAAATTAAAATTGATCATAATAATTAATTGAAACAAGAAATTAACTATAACAATTGAAAACTTAATTGCAACATAAACTTTAATAAATTTATAAAACCAATTAAACTTAAGTTAAGTTTTTAACGACTTCAATTAGTAAAAAATTAAATTCCTACAAACTTAAAACTAAAATTAAAAAGAAATTAACTAATTAAAGATTAAAGTAACATTTAATATTTAACCATTAAATTACAAAGTTAAATTAATGTTTCTTTAACAAACTAAATTAATTAAAATGGACTAATAGTTATCATTTTGTTGGATAATTGAATTAAGTTAAGACATAAAATTATAAAGCTTGAATAAATTTAGTTTTTTTCAAAACTTTAATTAGAAATTAATGAATTATCAAAAGACAAATGATAATTAATTTTTAATACAAGAAATATTAAATTAAGACTACATATTTAAAGTGCAAAAAACAAATTAATTAATTATATAATGTTAAATTATTAACTATGCAAATAAAAACAACAATTTTAGTAAAAATTTATTAGTCTATAAAATTAAAGTAAGAAATAAATTAATTATTTTAAGGCTTAAAATACACAATTAATTATAAAAATTGATAGATTAATAAATTTAGTGATAAAATTACATAAGTGTCATTATTTATTAAAAAGTGTTAAAATAAGAAATTAAATTAATAAAAAATAAATAAAAAGGATGTGTCAAAACATGTGTTTTTAAGTCCACATCAAATTCCCCCACACTTAAACATTGTTTGTCCTCAAACAATCCCATGTTTTATTTTCTTTGAAAAACAATAAATTGTATTTATGATTTAGATCAAACTGTAACATGTCCAGTACTTTCAACAGAGGACCTCAAGGATTTCATTAGACTTAGAGAATAAATTGCTCAAATGAATCTTTCTTAGAACAATTACTCAATGGTAGTCAAAAAGAGAAGTGAATCAACAAGAAATGGAAGTGTCATGGATCATATGTGGTACTGCTTAGTGACTAACTTCAATCCAGACTTAAGTCCAAGGTCCGAGGGTGACAAAAGGTAAAATTAATGTGGAATTAAGAACATAACCATAAGAACCTTGTACTTTGACTCATCTCCAAGGTTTCAGAGAATAAATATTTTTTTTTGTGAATCACCTTATTGATACAACCTAAATGATTTCCATATAAATAAATTGGCCCCTTTTTCATCTGGTGTTTATCATTCCCCTCACCTTAATGAACTCATTTTTGACCATAGACACTTTATTTATTTTTCCCAACCATGTATCATTCTGCTAAGCACTGTGCAATATGCACTTATTCAAAGTGTAAAGAGGGCTTAAAGTAAACAGAAATGTACCCAGCATCTAGGGTCTCACAGACTCACCGTGGGATCCCAGATGCCCAAATTACTCCAGTTTCAAAAAGATTTATAAAAAACATTTACATTAGCTCATTAAAGCAATTGCTTTTAATAATTAAATGAAGAAAGAGGCCCCTAGAATCAGAATCAAACTTCCAGTTCTAAAGGGTATGATCATAATTCCACAAACATGTAACCCATATCACTTCCAGAAATAGTTCCTAAACCAAGTTTCCATCAAATCACTAAGTAAAACCACTCAGCAATCATCCATAATCATTTATTTCAGACTCAAAGTAGCTCTTAACTATCAGAAAGGAATTTATCCTCAGGCAAGACCTAATTGAGTATAGTGAAAAGTCTAAAATTATGCAAGAATTTTGAAAAAAATTATCCATTTTTTTACAAAAAGTTTGAAGTTGCAGTGGGAACTGATGGGCTTTCAATTAACCACAGTTTAGCACAATCAAGAATTGACCCCCCTCCCCCACACTTAAAACCCAACTTTGTCCCCAAAATTGACTTCTAAATATGGAGAAAAACAATTAATCAATTAAGGTTCAAAACAGATTTTCAATTTAGTAGATTAATGACATGTATAAAGGGTCTCAATGAAGTTAAAAAAAAAATTGTTTGCCACAATAAATAATAAGTAGGTTCATTAGCAAGTACATGCACTAACATTTAAGTCCAGTGACATAGATTTTCAATTCAGATCAAAATATATCATGTAGTTTGTAGGTTCACAATGGATAGGGATGAAAGCATGTTTTAACATAATTAATTCAGTTGGATAATCAACTAAGCAGACAAAGTGAATGTTAAAAAACCCCTAACCTAAAGCAGATTCAACATACCAGTAGCATTCCCCCCCCCCACACACTTAATTTCATGCAGTGAATGAGTTTTAACAAAAATGAAATTCAGTTTTTAAGCAAGAGGGACATGCAGATTTTATGTCTAAACAGTGACATGCAGCAGAATTTATTATATAAGAAATTTATGTAGAAAATTTTCAGCAAATAAGTAGCAGAATTTTTTTCAATACAAGAAGAATTTATTAAGTGAGCAGAATTTCTTCTTCTAAAGCATTAAGGAGCAGAAAAATGAAATGCAGCAATAACAGTGAGACACTTCCCTGAATAAGTTTTCCAATACTCCTTAAGCATGGGAATTCCACTTCTTAAACGACACAGCAGCATCATCCTAGAAACACAGAATATGTAAACCAAGAACAAATACCCAGTAGAGGCAGAGCAGACAGTAGGAAGCAAAGCTTCACATTATTCAGCACAAAACAGTACAAAAATGAAAATAAAGAAAGAGTATGGGTTGACTCCCAAGAAGCACCGAATTTAAAGTCTTCAGTTAGACTTTATTTAATTACAAATTTTATTTATTAGCACAAAAAATACCAAGGGTTTCCTCCCTTGCAGCGCTAGGTTTAAATTCCCCAGCCAGACATCATTCAAGAACCATTTTCTAGCATAGTGAAGGCAGCCAAGCCCTTTGGCTGTCCCTCAAAATAAAGTTTCAGTCTCTGCCCATTAACCAACATGGGTTTATTCTCTTCACCAACAATTTCAACAGTTCCATTCTTCAACACTCTCACAACAGTAAAAGGTCCAGACCACTTGGACTTCAACTTTCCAGGAAAGAGTTTGAGTCTAGAGTTAAAGAGGAGGACCTTCTGTCCAGGTTTGAATTCTTTATTTTGAGTGATAGAATCATGAAAAAAATTAGTCCTCTCTTTATAAATTCTTGAATTATCATAGCTTTTTCTCCTAATCTCATCAAGTTCACTCAGCTCAAGTAATCTCCTCTCACTAGCACTCTTAAAATCAAAGTTCAAAGCCTTAACTGCCCAATATGACTTATGTTGCAACACCATAGGTAAATGACAACATTTCCCAAATAGCAGCATGTAAAGAGACATACCTATTGGGGTCTTGAAAGAAGTTATGTATGCCCATAAAGCTTCATCCAATTTAAGAGACCAGTCTTTCCTAGAGTTTGACACCGTTTTTTCAAGTATTTGCTTCAATTCTCTATTAGAAATTTCCACTTGTCCACTGGACTGTGGATGATAAGGAGTACCAGTTTTGTGAACACAGCCATATTTCTCCATCAAAGCTTTAAACTTGTAATTCTTAAAGTGTGTTCCATTATCAGTGATAAAATCTCTTGGGACTCCAAATCTTGTAAAGATATTCTTTTTGACAAATTTTATTACAGACTTGGCTTGATTATTGGGCAGAGCTACTGCCTCAACCCATTTTGACACATAGTCAACAACAACTAGAATGTACTCATTCCCATGAGATGATGGAAATGGACCCATGAAATCTAACCCCCAAACATCAAAAATTTCTACCTCCAAAATACCCTTTTGGGGTAACTCCTGCTTCCTACCCACATTTCCCAGCCTCTAACACCTATCACAACCAACCACAAAACTCCTAGCATCCTTAAAGAGTGTAGGCCAATAAAAACCAGATTGTAGGACTTTTTGAGGGGTCCTATCACCCCCATGGTGACCTCCCCAAGGTGAAGAGTGACAACTTTCAAGAACAGACAACATCTCTTCCTCAGGAATACATCTCCTAAGAATATCATCTGCACATCTCCTAAACAGCAAGGGATCATCCCAGAGATAATATTTAAGGTCATAAATGAATTTCTTTCTTTGGTTATTAGAAAGATTTTTGGGAATGACACCTACTGCAAGGAAGTTGGAAAAATCTACAAACCAAGCAGATTGCCTGACTGACACAGATAGCAACTTCTCATCAGGAAAGGAAGAATTTATCTCCCTTGGATTTTCAGATTCAAATTGGGTAATAGGAAGCCTAGATAAGTGATCAGCAACTAAGTTTTCAGCTCCCTTCTTATCCCTAATATCTAAGTCAAACTCTTGTAACAATAAGATCCATATAATCAGCCTGGGTTTTGTTTCCTTTTTAGACAACAAGTATTTTAATGCAGAATGATCAGTGAAAATAATGACTTTTGAGCCAAAAAAATACTACTTAAACTTTTCCAGAGCAAAAACAATAGCTAAAAATTCTTTTTCAGTGGTGGTATAATTATTTTGAGCATCATCTAGTAGTCTACTAGCATAGTATACCACATGAAAATTTTTATCTCTCCTCTCTCCAAGGACAACACCTACAACTATGTCACTAGTATCACACATAAGCTCAAAAGGTAATTTCCAATCAGGTGCAGTAATGATAGGTGATGTAGTGAGTTTCTCCTTAAGCAGATTAAATGATTTCAAACAAGTTTCATCAAAATTTAAAGGTTCATCCTTGACCAGTAAAGAACACAAGGGCTTATTTATTTTATAAAAATCTTTTATGAATCTCCGGTAGAAACCGGCATGCCCTAAAAAACTTCTAACACATTTGAAATTAACAGGAGGAGGCAGTTTTTGAATAACTTATATCTTAGTAGTATTAACTTCTAAACCTCTCTTGAACACCTTATGACCAAGAAAAATACCTTCTGTAACTATGAACTGACATTTCTCCCAATTAAGAACAAGGTTGGTTTCAATGCATCTTTCCAAAACTAACTCAAGATTTGCAAGACAAGTATCAAAAGTACTACCCACAATGGAAAAGTCATCCATGAAAACCTCAATGATTCTCTCAATAATATCAGAAAAGATAACCATCATACACCTCTGAAAGGTGGCTGGAGCTCCACACAACCCAAAGGGCATCCGCCTATAGGCAAATGTTCCAAAGGGGCATGTGAAAGTGGTCTTTTCCTGATCCTCTAGATCAACAGGAATCTGGTTGTAACCAGGATACCCATCCAAAAAACAGAAAAATTCATTTCCAGCAATCCTCTCAAGCATTTGATCCAAGAAGGGCATTGGAAAATGGTCCTTCCTAGTCGCTTCATTAAGCTTCCTATAATCTATATAGACTCTCCATTTTGTGGCTTTCCTAACTTGGAATTCTTCATTATTTTCATTTTTAACAACAGTGAAACCTCCCTTCTTGGGGAAAACCTAGACAGAGCTGACCCAAGCACTATCAAAAATAGGATAAATCATTCCAGTGTCCAACAATTTAATGAATTCTTCTCTCACGACTTATTTCATGTTTGGATTTAATCTTCTTTGACATTCTACCCTAGGATTATAGTCAGGCTCCATCGGAATCTTGTCCATAAAAAATGAGGGACTAATACCCTTGATATCAGCTATTGTCCAGCCTATGGAAGATTTAAACTTTTTCAACACATTCAACAGTCTTTCCTCTTGATTTTTATTAAGTTTAGAAAAAATTATTATAGGCAAAGTGGAGTTCTCACCTAGAAACGAATATTTAAGATGAGAAGGGATGGGTTTCAGTTCAAGAGTGGGTGGTTCTACACTCGAAGGAAGACTCTTAGGCCTGGGAGGTCCAAGATCTTCAACATATTTCTGTAAAGGAGTATTGAAAGTTGAAAGATTTTCAATTTCATGCTCAAATTCAGAGATAACAGTCCTACTGTCTAAGGTGGACAGATCACTGTCTAGACTTTCCATATCAGATTTTAGCAAGTTAATCAAATCAAAATCATCAAGTTGTCTTAAAAGTTCTCCCTCAGTGTCATCAAAGTGTTCAGAAAGGTTGGTGTTAACAGAAACACCCTCAAATTCACTCAAAAATATCCTAAGTTTAGAAACAGAATACTCTCCTACAGCAGAAACTGGACAGTTGTCTAGATTTGGATGATTTTCCAGTTTTGGTGTTACAGCATAATTTTCAATCTCTAGAACAGATTCAAAAATATTTTCAGCTTCACAAATGTTTTCTTCAACAGAGGATTGTTTTTCATATTCTTCAACGTGTTCAAGCTGATTCTTATAAGAACATTCAGCTTCAAGAGACTCAATTTTTGAACAGTTTTCAGAATATGTTGGTCCCTTAATATTTTTAAAAACATTGAACTCTTCTTCTTGTTCACCAATTTTGAATATCAGTTGACCCTTTGATACATCAATTACAGCACCACATGTGGCCAAGAAGGGCCTACCTAATATGATAGGTACCTCTTGATCACACTCCATATCCAAGACAAGAAAGTCAGTAGGAAGAAAAAACTTCCCAACTCCATCTAGTAAGTCATCTACCCTTCCCACAGGATGAGTGAAAGATCTATCATCTAATTTTAGTATGACCGTGGTGGGTTGAAGATCACCCAGCCTCAACTGTTGAAACAGTGAGTATGGGAGCAGATTAATGCAAGCACTTAGATCGCACAAACAGTTGAGCTGACTAGAATTTCCTAGTGTATAAGGGATGAAAAAACTACCTAGGTCTTTCAATTTAGGTGGGATTTTCTTTTGAAGTACAGCACTGCACTCTTCAGTGAGGCTGTAGGTAGCAAATTATTCAAGGGTCTTTTTGTTTGAAACAATTTTCTTTAGAGATTTTAGATATGATGGGATTTTAATTAAGGATTGAATGAAAGTAATGTTCACTTGAATCTTAGAAAGAAGACCAAGGAACTAAATAAGTTCAGCCCTGGTGTTACTTTGAGGTTTCAACTTCTCAGGGAAAGGGATGGGTGGGGAAAAAATTTCAGAACAGTAGGAATATCCCTCACCTCTTCCAAAACATTTTCTTTTCCTTTATTCTGTTGATTTTTAGAAAAAATTTCCATTTGAGTTACAAGAGAAAAATTCAGATTTAGATCATTTTCAAGACTTCTCTGTGAATTTTCAGCTTGTGTACATTGCAAATTTTTATTACCAGATAGAACCAGATTTTCATTTTGAGCATTTTAAGTGAGTTTTTCAGCAACAGTTTGAGTATTAAGACCACTTCTAGTGACAACAGCCATGGAATTCTCTCTAGGGTTAAGTTCAGTTGTACTTGGAAGTCTACCTTTTTTCCTAGATGAAAAATCTCTAGCAATTTGGCCTAACTGTGTTTCCATATTCTGCATTCTCACATCAGTTTTCATTTTATCAGATTCATATTGATTTTGATTCTTGGTTAGCTAATTCAAGATTAGATCAAGCTTAGAAGACATGTGACTATCATTGTTTCCTTGTGTATTTGAAGACTCCCCCCTTTGTTGATTTTGAAAGTTCAGTCTTGATTGATTCTGATAATTAGGGGCAGAGGATTGTTTAATTAAGCCTTGATCTTTCCAAGACAGATTTAGATGGTTCCTATAGCCTTGGTTGTAATTGTTTGAAAAATGATCTTATTTAGGAGGCATTCTAGGACCATAGTTAACAAAGTTTTAATTTTCTTGTTGTTGGGATGGAATATCAAAGTTAGGACAAAAATTTTCAGTATGCCCAAACATACCACACTGAACACACTGTTCCCTTAAAGATTGGTTGGTATTTTGACATCAAAGTTGATTAACGGTTTGTTTATAATTATGGTTCATTAAAGATTGAAGTTTGTTGGTGATTTCAGCAAGTTGAGCTTGAGTTTCATTTATTGAACCAGTGTTAGCACTCCTATTAAATCTTTTTCTTCTTGAATTTTTGTGTTGAGAATTAAGGGACAAATTATTAAAGATCTGTCTAAGTTCTTCATCAATATTATCATTGTAATTACCCCCAGCAGCTTGATCCACTAAATTCTTACCAGAGGAGGACAACCCTTCATAGAAGGTATCCATGAGGAGATGATATGGGAGTTGATGATGGGGAAACTACCTAAGCAGATCCCTGAATCTATCCCAAGATTCATGAAAAGCTTCTCTATCCTCTTGATAAAAACTAGTGATTTTAGTTCTCAGTTCTCCTTTTAATCTTTGGGGATAAAATTTCATAATGAATGAGTTAAAAACTTGATCCCAATTCTCAAAAAAAAATCATATAAACTTAAAAACCAATTCCTAGAATTCCCTTTTAGGCAAAATGGAAAAAATCTCATCCTTAGTTCATTTTCAGTGAGTCCTAAAAGTGGTAATTACTGCACTGTGTTGTAGAAATCTCTAATGAAGGCAAGTGAGTCCTTATTAGACAGTCCATTGAATGCAGGTGGCAGAGAAATATGTGACTATTTTAATTCATAGTTTCTAGCCCTAGTACTTAATCTAATTGATGATGTATTGCTTGATACTTGAGAAAGTTGAAACTCCCTCATCTTAGGCCTTTCATGTTCATCTAAGAGTTCTGGATGGTTATTTTGAAAGTTATTATGCTCAGGAACTCTATTATCTAAATTTTCCATTTCAATTTTGTTTTTCTTTCATAGAGCAGCTAAGTGTTTGTCTAGTTCAGGATTCAAAGGCTCTAATATAGCACTAGATGTTATCATGCTCATACAAACAGTAGTGGACAATTTCAACAGTGACAGTTCAAAATGAAAAGTAACATTTTTTTTAACAGTTTTCAAATTTTTCAATTTTTTTAAGATTTTTTATATGTGTTTTTTTTAAATGTTTCTTTTCTAGCAATGGCTCGTGACCTCCCCGGAAATAGTGCCAAAACTTTTACCTAAACCGTCATTGAGTCCGCTCAAAGTTTAATATTTTTATTCCTACTAACTACAGTATATGTGCCAAGCAGGGTCAAACCCACAGGGAAGGCTATTTTGGCCACTATTCTCTAAAAAAACTAACTAAAGACCCACTGTTGTCAGCAGTGAGGTTGAATTTCTAATCTTTCAATTTTTTTTACTATAAGGCACAAATGAAACAACCCATTTTTTTAGATTTTTTTTATCTAAACTGTATAAAACAAGAAACAGGCTCAAAATAGTAAGTAACAAAGAAACAGTGCACTGAAAAGTAAACAATCTAGAGATAAATGTTTGGGGAATATATCAACTCTACTGGTTTTGAAGGTATACTTTCTCACAATATTGATTACAAATAATACCACTGAAAAAGAAGTGATCTATTTCATTCTCCAGGAGATAATCACTCAAGCTGTCCAATTTTAGAGTTTTCCACCCTTAGATTAACCAACTTGAAAATTCAGATTTGAAAAGACTACATAACTAACTCGCCGTATGCCTGTAACCTTTTATTTCCATTAAAAAGTTCAAGAAAATCAATCCACATTTAAACTCACCATATAAATGTGGAAATATTAGATTAAGCACAAGTGGTACGTTGCAGTTGAATGTAATCAGAACTGATCTCGCCAATCAATTTCGATCACATTAACGGGATAGTGAGAAAAGAAAATAACAACAACCAGTAGACTCAATTTTCCCCCGAACTGTAAGTATTTAGCTAAACATTGCTTCCATTACATATTCTAAAACATTCATTTACAAAGGAAGAAAATTAGAAGAGAACAGAGGAAGAAAACTCCCTCTGCTCGCATGAATTTCTGCTGCTCTAGGCCCTTGAGTCTCTAAGGATTGGTTCTCCGAAAGTCGCTCCAGGTTCTCTACTCTCTAGTCCAGCCTTTTTTCGAGTGAATGTCCCCACCTCGTAAATTCTGCTGCTGCTCTATTTTTTTAACCACAGTCACCTACTACATGTCACTGCATACTTCCACCGACATTAAGTTTCCTTCACGAGCACACCGCACACGTGTGTGAGTTCGCGACAAGCATGTCTCGCTAACTTTACTCACATAACTAACTCCCATTGAGTTAGCTACATGCACCTGGACGTGTTTCCGACTTTTATATGAACCTGCACAGTCAAAACAAAATAAATAAATAAATGCGATGGAAAATAATGAAATAATAGTTTTTTTAAGTTAAGTTTTGAAAGTTAACAAAAGTTAATTAATAATTATTAAAAACTATTCACTTAGTAATATTATAGTAAAACATAAATTATTAAAAAGTTATTAAATTAATTAATTTAAAAGATATAAATACTAAGTTATTAATTAAATAATTTTTTTAAAACTAAGTTATTAAAAATTAAGTACAAAAGTAAATAATTAAAATAATATTTTAGATTGTATTAATAATTTAATTATTACTATTAAAGAGATTAAATTGTTAGATTAATTTATTAATTAGTTAATTTTAATTTAGTAGTTAAAATTATTACTTGAGTTTTAAATATTTTTAAATTAATCAATATAATTTATAGTCTATTTAATTATTATTATTAATTATAAAATTATACTATAAACAATATATTAATTTATTATTAACATTTATAATTATTTTAGTTTTGCATTTTATTTTTTAAATTTATCTATTTATTAATATTATAACTTTTATAAATTCTAATTAATTCATTTGACTAAGTAAGTTAACTTTTATGAAAAGTTCACTTTACTTTATTTTTATTTTTTTGCTTTTGCTTTTAATTTATTTATAATTTTATTATTATATTTGTTTACTTGTTTATTTGTTTTTTTTTTGTTTTTTTATATTATCTCTTCCCCCATCTCCCCAAATTGGCACACAGCAGGGGGTCTCCTTCCTCCCGAAGTCATCCACACTGCTCCCTGCGGCTTCAGCGCTCCACCAGTACCGGCGACATCTTCATCACTCAAGACACAACACGACATCTTCTACAGCAACCCAGCGGTGGAAACTCAGAAAGCTTTATCTTGCTTCTTCTTCACCAACAGTGGTGGAAACCTCAACAGTGCGGCTTCGGTTCAACCAGGTGCGGCGCAAGTCTCAGCTCAGCAATGACCTCGACAGCGGCTTCACCAGCAGGTGCGACACCCCGACTTCTTGCAGTGGCGGACCAGCTACCCTCCGGACCTCCGGCTCGGCTCTGGCGCGGTGCGGTAGTGCTATTTCTTATCCCTAACGGTGGTGTGATTCATCTTCAAGTGGTGTGACAACATGGCTTTAGCAAGGTGCACCTCTAGTGGCACCTTCCTACTCGGACTCGGCGTCGTCACCCTCAGCTCCTCCACGTACTCCCACATCGACGGCTTCGAAATCTTCCCAGCGGTGGCTCGAACCAAATTTGCAACACTGAAAGGATTCTGCGGTTCCTCCTCCAGATTGAGAAAGGTTGTTGTTCAGCGCACCAGTGTGGTTTGAGGAGGCATGCTCGTGATAAGATAAATAATAGTGTGAAGGGGCTGCAATCGGTGGGCTGAAACGGTGGGACCGGAGAATGATATTGCAGTTGCTGTGGCACTGTGAATGAAACACACGGTGAGATAGGAAACAAAAATAAACAATGATTGTAAAGGCCCAAAGCTTTACATACATGGACATTACATTACTTTTGCGGAATAATTAATACATAACAAAAACCAACACTCAAGGACCGTAATAGTTTAGCGTCTTTGGAAACTCGGAACATAATCTTCTAATCGTGGTGAAGGATCTTCAACATCTCCCATAAAGATCTTCCCCTTTTTTTCTTACCTAAAACCATTCTTTATATCCTAGGGAAAAGAAAACATAAAGAGGGTGAGCTCAAATGCTTAGTAAGGGTAAACATAGATAACATTGAACAATCCATAATCATTTGAATGAAAAAACTTGAACATAAAATCTAAACATCAAAATCTTGAGCAAAGACATAAATCTTGGAAGTATGTAAGGCATATATCATAAAGAAACATCAATCAGGATAAAATAGCATGGGAATAAAACAGGTTATTGTGGAAACCATTAAGCACATGATATGATTTCCATAGTAGCCAAGTCATTGCTGGCAAGACCATCTTAGTGGACAAAGTCCCTTTCTGAATCGAGTTCACTCCTCGTTCCAGTCCTATATTACTGAACCGGATTAACTTACCATTCCAGCCATGTCTATATCATGATATATAAATCATTTCCCAATGCATTGGAGGGAGATATAGGTCCCACACATCTCATAATGAAATCATTCTTACTTGTGCCACAAAATAAACATAAATCATTCATCATAACCCAAAGAATAAAATGGGTTTCATAAACATCATCCCATCATCACATAATCCATATAAAACAAATGGATATCATTTCATCATAAGAAAAGTGAAACCATGTAAATCATAGAGAAATTATACTTGAAACATACACATATGAAATAATGTCATCTTAGATGGAGAATGTTTTTGATAAAACACTTGAAATGAAATTCTTGAGGAAAATATCCTTTATTCTTCAAAATCATTTTCTTTTCAAAAAATTCCAGAAAATTTTACAATAAAAATATTTTATTGAAAATAACCATGAAATTTTGTAGAGGAATATTCATTGAAATAATTCGTTATGAAATCGTAAAAATCCATTCACTCCGTATAAGTTAAAAATAACATTCTTCTCGTACTTTTGTCGGAAAAGTCAAAAAGTTCCCCGTGTGGTAAACAAAAGTAAGATTCCTTTCATAAAATGTGATAAATTTCAAAAATGGGTAAAAAGGACTTTAAAAATACATGAAAACATTTTTAGAAAACATGTGCAAGGATGATAATGATAACCCCAGTAAATACTTACGAATAACAATCTCGGATAAGAATGAGATTGGAATAGTTATCCCTTACCTTAGGTCTGATATACTTCGTACGTATCGAACCTCCTGTATAATGATTTAAATAATTTCATTTACTTATTAAAGAATCATATTCATTGTTATTATATCATATATGGTTCACTTATGACGTTATATTACCCATTCTTTTGTAAATTTCACGTTAAAGCAGTGTTTTGGGTAAAACGTTTTATTTATCGTACGTGTTTGGACTTGTTGTTCTTGATATTATTACTACTTATATCATAATTTAATTACTTCCAGAATTTAAATCATTATATATATATATCATATATATTATGTATAAATATATATATAATATATATAGATAAATTAAGTGAAATACACCATTCATGGAGATGGTAGGTCGTACGTACGCATGAACGCTATTTTCTTTTCCTTATTGACTTGAATGGAAGTAAGTAGATGAAATATATATATATATATATAAATAAGTATAGTAGCTTAATTATGTAATATATTTCATTATTATTCATTATATATACTTTATAATCATTCTTTAATGGTTAATCATGGAAAATTAATCTCATCGCGTTCGTGGAGACGGTAGTCCGTACGTACGTACGAGCGATGATATCATTCCCATGATCGTGGAATTGTATTGAAGTGTATGTATAATATTAAAGAATCAATATCACTTTACAATAACCATATATAGTTATTTATTTACACCATTATACCCATCCATGTAACGTGGTGGTGAAAAAACTGATTACACCACGGCGTGGAGACGGTATTCTATACGTACGCACGCGTGGTGATTTCATTTTCTGTAGGATTAATAGAAGGTGAAATAGGGTTGGTTCATATTCATAATAACATATAAGTATATGATTGATACTTATGTTATTACTTTATAATTAAACGACTAAATAATAAGAAGTTGAAGAAGAAAGAAACTTGAGAGAATCGAAAGAAGAGATTACCTCTTCTTCGACGCACCTCTTTTAAGCCTTCTCTTAAGGAAGTAGAGTTGGTCTTTTGAGAAGACAATAACCTCCATAATGATTATAGGGAAGTTTATAAGAGAAATGGTCAGGGTTTGTCCGAGATTCAAGGCTCAAAAGGGTGTGTAGAGAAGAGGGAAGGGGTGCCCTTTTTATAGGGGAGGATAGGGGCACCTTTGGAAAAACTTAAAATATTATTTTATAATAAAGTCATATTCGGTTTATAATAGCTCCAAATTAATTTATTTAGAATCTAAAGTGGGGATGGGTATAAATACTCTCAACCAATATATTTTATACAAGTTTAGGTTACAATTTTAACCTTCTCATTTAGATTTAACTCTAAGTTAAATAATTTAACTTTTACTGTGTCTTCTTGTTTTCTTACACTATATGGTTAATAAACTTACTATAAAAAGCCAAAATAACCCCAAGTGGTTCATTATTAATATATATATACTTATATAAGTCATTTGGCCGAACTTTATATTTTTAAGAATAAAATAACAATTAATAATATAATATTTGTTTTAAAAACTATTTTATGTCAATTTTGACACTATTTGGTAATTGATTTTTTTGAAAATTATAACAGAATTATTAGTTCTAAAAAAGTTAATTAAATAAATACTAACATGTCATATTAATCTATAAAATTAGTTTAATTCATAAAAAGTCTAAAATTACATTTATTTGGGTATTTATAACATCAATTATGTTAATATTTCATCAATAAGGTAATTACTGCATCATCATTGTGTAGTAAATAAATTAAATTATTTAATGTCTAAAAATTATAAATAAAATACCATTATGTAGGAAATATTTTTATATTTATAATGAATATTTATAGTCGAATTTATATTATGTAAAACCCTATATTAAAAATGATTTAGTTATTAAACTTTGATTTTAACTATTTTAACCCTTCTTTAAATAAATTAATAATAAATGTCCTAATCTAACCCAAGTGGACCCAAATAGTAATATTTTATTCCTAAGGTTTTTTTTGGTCGAATTAAACTTATCCAATAGAATTAGTACATGTTTTAGGGTAATAATAATATCATTTTTACCCTTAATTACCCTATTTACTTTTAACCGTGGTAAATAAAAGTAAAAAGTTACTATTCACCAAAAAATATTTGCATCTCATTGAAGCACATTTTATTCCTTGCTATTAAACGTGTCTCTAGGATTTTTGAAATTCCACTCACAGAAGCGGTAAAATTAAGTTTTATGTAAATTTCTAAATTCTCCTAGGAGGTGGGTAAAAGACGGTGAAAATTTCAATAAAATTTTTATATATCTAAAATTATTATAAAATGACTCCAATGAATTACATTGAACTTATATAGGTATTATGTATCAATTTTGACCTAAAATAAATTTAAATAAAATAAATAATTATTTAAATAAAAAGTCAGTTTTTAAATAGTAACCCAGTGTTTTCACTATTCATCAAAAATTGAAAGTTTTCAGAAAAATACCAAAAATTCACCCTAGGCTAATTTCGATATTCTGAATCCAAAAATTAATTCCATTTTGAAAGATAAAATTTATAAAATTTCAAAAATTGGGTATTAGTATTCATAACGTCTAGTTCATAATAATATTATAATAATATATCATTGTTTACTAAAACCCGGTATTGCGTACTACACACGCTATTGAGGAAGGTCGCGATTGCATGTAACGCAAGCCAAGTCAGGTTTGAGTGTAATGAAAGACTCCTTTGTTGTTGCGTATAGCAGAATCCAATCATATTTCATTTATACATTGACTATATATATATACACTCAATGTTGCATAGAATAACTACTATCAAACGAATTTGAAATTGTGTGTAACACAATCCAAGAATAGTGTTGCGTATACTGCAAGCTAATATGGTGTTGCTTATAGCGCAAGATAATCTTGGTGTAGCATACAACAAAAGATATGAAAGAAATTAAAAATAATATATCTCATAAAATATTGGGGTGTTTCATTCTACCCCCCTTAAAATGAATTTCGCCCTCGAAATTCGTCGGGGTTATAAATGGTTTTCTACTTGAAAGTTTCTTTCATAGAAACCCACATCGTAAAAAGGAATACCAAAATTGAACTTTTAAAAACTAAATTATGAAACATAATGGTTACCCAAATTAACTAATCACTGGGTTTCCACATAGGATAACATAGGTGAAAATATGGATATAGAAGAGAAATATAACCGTCTAGTTCTGATAGAGAGTGGTAGAGGACATGGCTATGATAAATCCAACAGTAAAAAAGCCATAAATTTGTGATGATCTAAGGTATCATCTGATTCATCAGATATAAGGGCACTAGAACAACATTTTTGGTTTTCAATATCATTTCCCTAAAGTTGAAAATTTTGAATTAGAAGAAATACTTACTTAATTTTAGTACAATCTCACCGTTGGTCGTTCCTTGGACAATTTCCACTTCATATCTTAAAGAAATGAAGTTGAATTTGTCATTCACGAAGTGTTAGTAGATCAGGTGATAGAATGATGGGTCATTCCATCTGTCTCAAACAAAAGGTTAGAAAAAGTTATCAAATATACATAAGTCCATGTATAGTGAGATTAATCGTATTTGGTTCCTAAAATGGACTTATACTTCATATATCACACTACTTAATATAATAAAACTAGTTTCTCTAACCAGGGACTTCCTGTAGGCCATTGGTAGGTGATAAAGGCATGTCGCACTTCGGTTGTGTGTTCGATTCTCATAGCCCTGTCCGATGCGATGGGTTGTTTCCCATTCTGCATGTTGTCCCTTTTCTTAAACTACACTATTATAACATTCCATCAATAATATTGAAAAAATTTCTATCCTTAAACAATACTAACTTATGTCCAACATAATTCATTCAAATCTTTAGGCTTATCGAAAATACATATGTCCAATCTCATAGTATAAATAAAATGATTATTTGAAATGTCATCAACCAAGCATGTGAATACCATCATTTATCCCCCATATATCTTGTTGGTCACATTCCAATCATGTGAATACCTTCATCATGTATTCTCTTGAAAAACGAATACCCATTGAACCTTAGTGAAAACATGAATGCTGTCAAAATTTAACTCTTTCCACATACCAAAATCCAAAAATTCTATATACTCAAACCATGATATAACCTTGTCCTTGTATTAGTCATGAGTTCATGAATACTATAAAACATTTAATTTTCCTCTTATCCCTTAATTATGTGCATATCATCTACTTTTCAAAAATATTTGAATAACCTTTCATGGTTACCGGTACCATTCAACATATACTTTCAAATACTTTAGGAAAAAAAATAGTGTAACAATCCTTAGATGTGTCTTTATTACATAGTACCATTACCTATACAACATAACTCTTCATAAAAATAAATCATTCCACTACCTTCTTAAACCATTGACCGAGCTTCAACAATTCTTTCATCTCACAGATCATTTGTAGTCTCTTCATCATCATCAACATAAATACTACCCATACATCCATACTGATTCTCTTCATGAGACTTTCCCTTATGGCATTGGTTTGAATAATGCTCGTACATTCCACATTTAAAACATTTAACCATTGTTGATGTCTTAGAAATACCATTATCCTTGTCCATGGTGTTAACTGATCCTTTTCCTTTGCAATTATTGGCTTTGTGTCCTTCTTTTCCACAACCAAAGCATCTTCCAGTTCCTTTGAAACATTCTCCTTGATGTCTCTTCCCACATTATTCACATGAGGAAAATTGAACTTTCTTTCCTCTATGATCATCACGAAACTCCATCTTTATCTTATTAGCTGAGTCAGGATACTTACCAAATTTGATATTATTGATCATATTATGAGATTGCTGATTAGGCATAATAATGATGTTTCGCCTTCCAAATACCATTTCATTTGCTTGATCATGAAGAATATCATTCCATTGTCCATCATATTCTCCATTAACATGAATCTTCTGGTTTCCAGCCATTTTCTAAAACCCAAAAAGAATAGTGTGAGAGGCATAAATCATGCTAGAAAAACAACATAATCAAGGGGGGTACTTTCAATCTCTAACATCATAGGTTTAATCCTAGGTTATTCATGATCGTTATCATAATTCTAGTACTATAACCTATACTTATACTTAACCTTAGGTACATCCCTAGACATACCTTAGAAATATCTCTAGGGATCTCACAAAAGTTTTCGCATCCTAGTTTCCAAAGGTTAACTAAACATTTCCTCTGATACCAACTATAGAGACCCAAAGCTTTACGTACATAGACATTACATTACTTTTGAGGAATAATAAATACATAACAAAAATAACCACTCAAGAACCGTAATAGTTTAGTGTCTTTGGAAACTCGGAACATAATCTTCTAATCATGGTGAAAGATCTTCAACATCTCCCATAAAGATCTTCCCCTTTTTTTTCTTACCTAAAACCTTTCTTTATATCCTGGGGAAAAGAAAACATAAAAAGGGTGAGCTCAAATGCTGAGTAAGGGTAAACATAGATAACATTGAACAATCCATAATCATTTGAATGCAAAAAACTTGAACATAAAATCTAAACATCAAAATCTTGAGCAAAGACATAAATCTTGGAAGTATGTAAGGCATATATCATAAAGGAACATCAATCATGATAAAATATCATGGGAATAAAACAGGTGATTCTGGAAACCATTAAGCACATGATATGATTTCCATAGTAGCCAAGGCGTTGTTGTCAAGACCATCTTAATGGACAAAGTCCCTTTCTGAATCGAGTTCACTCCTCGTTCCAGTCCTGTATTACTGAACCGGATTAACTTACCATTCCAGCCATGTTTATCTCATGAGATATAAATCTTTTCCCAATGAATTGGAGGGATATATAGTTCCCACCTATCTCATAATGAAATCATTCTTACTTGTGCCACAGAATAAACATAAATCATTCATCATAACCCAAAGAATAAAATGGGTTTCATAAACATCATCCCATCATCACATAATCCATATAAAACAAATGGATATCATTTCATCATAAGAAAAGTGAAACCATGTAAATAATAGATACATTATACTTGAAACATACACATATGAAATAATGTCATCTTATATGGAAAATGGTTTTGATAAAACACTTGAAATGAAATTCTTGAGGAAAATATCCTTTATTCTTCAAAATCATTTTCTTTTCACAAAATTCCAGACAATTTTACAATAAAAGGATTTTATTAAAAATAACCATGAAATTTTTTATAGGAATCTTCATTTAAATAAGTCATTATGAAACCGTAAAAATTTATTCATGCCGTATAAGTTAAAAATAACATTCTTCTCGTACTTTTGTCGGAAAAGTCAAAAAGTTCCTTGTGTGGTAAAAAAAGTAAGATTCCCTTCATAACATGTGGTAAATTTCAAAAATGGGTAAAAAGGACTTTAAAAATACATGAAAATATTTTTAGAAAACATGTTCAAGGATGATAACGATAACCCCAGTAAATACTTATGAATAACAATCTCGGATAAGAATGAGATTTGAATAGTTATCCCTTACCTTAGGTCTGATATGCTTCGTACGTATCTGAAACTCTTGTATAATGATTTAAATAATGTCATTGACTTATTACAAAATCATATTCATTGTTATGATATCATATATGGTTCACTTTTGACGTTATATTACCCATTCTTTTGTAAATTTCATGTTAAAGTAGTGTTTTGGGTAAAACGTTTTATTTATCGTACGTGTTTGGACTTGTTGTTCTTAATATTATTACTACTTATATCATAATTTAATTAATTCCAGAATGTAAATCATGATATATATATCATATATATTCTGTATATATATATATATAATATATAGATAAATGAAATGAAATACACCGTTCATGGAGATGGTAGGTCGTACGTACGCATGAACGTTGTTTTCTTTTCCTTATTGACTTGAATGGAAGTAAGTAGATGATATATATATATACATAAATCCATTAGCTTCATTATTTAATATATTTCATTATTATTCATTATATATACTTTATAATCATTCTTGAATGGTTAATCATGGAAAATGAATCTCATCGCGTTCGTGGAGACGGTAGTCCGTACGTACGCACGAGCGATGATATCATTCCCATGATCGTGGAATTGTATTTAAGTGTATGTATAATATTACAGAATAAATATCACTTTAGAATAACCATATATAGTTATTTATTTACACCATTATACCCATCCATGTAAGGTGGTGGTGGAAAAACTGATTACACCACGGCGTGGAGACGGTATTCCGTACGTACGCACGCGTGGTGATTTTATTTTATGTAGGATGGATAGAAGATGAAATAGGGTTGTTTCATATTCATAATAAAATATCAGTATATTATTGATACTGATGTTATTACTTTATAATGAAACAACTAAATAAGAAGAAATTGAAGAAGAAAGAAACTTAAGAGAATCGAAAGAAGAGATTACCTCCTCTTCGACGCACCTCCTTTAATCCTTCTCTTAAGGAAGTAGAGTTGGTATTTTGAGAAGACCAGAACCTCCAGAATGTTTCTAGGGAAGTGTATAAGAGAAATGGGTAGGGTTTGGCCGAGATTCAAGGCTCAAAAGGGTGTGTAGAGAAGAGGGAAGGGGTGCCCATTTTATAAGGGCGGAGAGGGGCACCTTTGGAAAAACTCAAAATATTATTTTATAATAAAGTCATATTCAGTTTATAATAGCTCCAAATTGATTTATTTCGAATTTAAAGTGGGGATGGGTCTGAATCCTCTCAACTAATAGATTTTAGACAAGTTTAGGTTACAATTTTAACCTTATCATTTAGATTTAACTCTAAGTTAAATAATTTAACTTTTACCGTGTCTTCTTGTTTTCTTACACTATATGATTAATAAACTTACTATAACAAGACAAACTAACCCCAAGTGGTTCATTATTAATATATAAATCTTTATCTAAGTAATTTTTCCAAACCTTAGATTTTTAAGAATAAAATAACAATTAATAATATAATATTTTGTTTAAAAACTATTTTATGTCAATTTTGAAACTATTTGTTAATTGATTTTTTTGAAAATAATAACAGCATGATTAGTTAGAAAAAATTTAATTAAATCAATACTAACATGTCATATTAACCTATAAAATTAGTGGATTTCATAAAAAGTCTAAAATTACATTTATTTGGGTATTTATAACATCAATTATGTTAATATTTCATCAATAAGTTAATTACTGCATCATCATTGTGTAGTAAATAAATTAAATTATTTAATGTCTAAAAATTATAAATAAAATAAAATTATTTAGGAAATCTTTTTATCTTTCTAATGAATATTTATAGTTGAATTCATCTTATTTTAAAACCTATATTAAAATTGATTTAGTTATTAAACTTTGATTTTAACTATTTTAACCCTTCTTTAAATAAATTAATAATAAATGTCCTAATCTAACCCAAGTGGACCTAAATGGTCATATTTTATTCCTAAGGTTGTTTTTGGTCGAATTAAACTTATCCAATAGAATTATTACATGTGTTAGGGTAATAATAATATCATTTTTACCCTTAATTACCCTATTTACTTTTAACCGTGGTAAATAAAAGTAAAAAGTTACTATTCACCAAAAATATTTTCATCTCATTGAACCACATTATAGTCCTTGATATTAACCATGTCTGCCAGATTTTCGAAATTCCACTCACAGAAGCGGTAAAATTAAGTTTTATGTGAATTTCTAAATTCTCCTAGGAGGTGGGTAAAAGACGGAGAAAAGTTCAATAAAATTTTTATATATCTAAAATTATTATAAAATGACTCCAATGAATTATATTGAACTTATATAGGTATTATGTATAAATTTTTATCTAAAATAAATTTAAATAAAATAAATAATTATTTAAATAAAAAGTCGGTTTTTAAATAGTAACCCAGTGTTTTCACTATTCATCAAAAATTGAAAGTTTTCATAAAAATACCAAAAATTCACCCAAGGCTAATTTTGATATTCCGAATCCAAAAATGAAGTCCATTTTGAAAGATAAAATTTATAAAATTTCAAAAAGAGGGTATTACTATTCATAACGGCTAGTTCATAATAATATTATAATAATATATTGTTGTTTAGTGAAACTCGGTATTGCGTACTACACACGCTATCGAGGAAGGTCGCGATTGCGTGTAACGCAAACCAAGTCAGGGTTGTGTGTAGTGAAAGACTCTTTTGTTGTTGCGTATAACAGAATCCAACCATATTTCATTTATACATTGACTATATATATATATACACTCAATGTTGCGTAGAATAACTTCTATCAAACGAATTTGAAATTGTGTGTAACACAATCCAAGAATAGTGCTGCATATACTGCAAGCTAATATGGTGTTGTGTATAGAGCAAGATAATCTTGGTGTAGCGTACAACAAAAGATATGAAAGAAATTAAAAAGAATATATCTCATAAAATCTCGGGGTGTTTCAATGCCATCGTAAAAACATAAAATGGTAGAACAGTTATTAAAATGGTGAGACAGTAAAGTAGGATTCATAAACCGGTGTGTGAAGTGGTGGACACAGTGCGTCCGAGAAAGAGATGTCACGGTGAGACAGTAGAAGGAAGTGACGGTGGCACCATCAGGGTGAAAGGGGCAGCGTCACGGTGAGACCGTGAAGGGGAAACAGTAGCAAAACTGAGACACCGTGAACCTGAATGAAACCATGAACCTGAAAAATAAACAGAGTAAATAAATTAAATTAAAACTTAAATTAAAATTGATCATAATAATTAATTGAAACTAGAAATTAACTATAACAATTGAAAACTTAATTGCAACATAAACTTTAATAAATTTATAAAACCAATTAAACTTAAGTTAAGTTTTTAACGACTTCAATTAGTAAAAAATTAAATTCCTACAAACTTAAAACTAAAATTAAAAATCAATTAACTAATTATAGATTAAAGTAACATTTAATATTTAACCATTAAATTACAAAGTTAAATTAATTTTTCTTTAACAAACTAAATTAATTAAAATAAACTAATAGTTATCATTTTATTGGACAATTGAATTATGTTAAGACATAAAATTATAAAGCTTGAATAAATTTAGTTTCTTTCAAAACTTTAATTAGAAATTAATGAATTATCAAAAGAAAAATTATATTTAATTTTTAATACAAGAAATATTAAATTAAGACTACATATTTAAAGTGAAAAAAACAAACTAATGAATTATTTAATGTTAAATTATTAACTATGAAAACAAAAAAAACAATTTTAATAGAAATTTATTAGTCTATAAAATTAAAGTAAGAAATAAATCAATTATTTTAAGGCTTAAAATACACAATTAATTATAAAAATTGATAGATTAATAAATTTAGTGATAAAATTACATAAGTGTCATTATTTATTAAAAAGTTTCAAAATAAGAAATTAAATTAATAAAAATCAATTAAAAAGGATGTGAAAAAACATGTATTTTTAAGGCCACATCATCATAGAAAGCCATGTGGAAGGTGAAGAGCCTTAGGTTGATAGTGATGAGGCTATCGGGTTGGGGGATGAGGCTCTCCATGCTTGAGGCCATGGGCCTGGATATTTATTTGAGGATAGACATCATTGTTCCTCTGGTTATTGTGTCATGGGCCAATGTGAGCTTTCAAGTAGGGGTCCATGATACCGGGATACTATTGTTTGTGCATACCTTTGGGATTTTAGTACTTGTAGACATGAGGTTTCAGGAGGCATGTGGTGTCGGGAAATATGATTGAGGTGGAACCAAAGGGTTCACCTGGAATTGTAACTATAGGGATACCTTGGGCCATGGGCCAAGGACTCTCTTTGCTTTTGAGATACCAAAGTTAGCCGAAGTAGGTGACACTCCCTGGTGGTTGTTGATCCCCAGTGGAGGTAGTGTTTATTTATTTCATCATATTGTTTACTTTACTTAGAGATGCATATCTTCTTAAACACTTATACTAGGTATGAACCATTGGGTGGTATCCTACTGAGATTCGTCTCGCACCTTGCATGGGTGCTTTGATATGTGTATAGACTTTATGTATTTACGTACAGGTAAAGGATCAGCCTTAGGAGCTAGATAATAGTATTGTTTAGTATGGAGAATGACATGGACCTTGAGGTCATGCCTAGCTGGATTTTTACTTTTGTTTAGTTTCCTTTTCAGTTTCAGCATTCTTATATATGTAACTATTATGTTCTTCCATGGGTAGCACCTTGGATATTGTATTGTATGACCTAACATATAATTCATTCTTTTCTTGCTTTGTTTTGAGTGGCTATAAGTGATGTTTTGTCATGTTATTCTGTTTACTTTCTGTTGTTGTAGTTATTTCTATATTGCTTCTGCTATTTATTGATTTTGGATGTGTTTTTGCTCTGTGGGTCTGGTTCGAGTCTGCCAAGTCATTAATTTCCACCACATGTTATCTTATTACAATATTACTAGTATATTATCTATTCCCATAGGGTATAGCCTCCCGACTATACCTGTTTACACCCTCGCTGCTAGTCGGAAGCCTTTGGTGTTCGGGGAGGTGCACCTAAGACCAGTGGCACTCATCTTGTTAGCACTATTCGAGTGGTTATTTAGGTCAGGGATACTATAATTGGTATTATAGTAGTTTCTTTTACCTATTTTCTTGGTAATACTATTTATAGTTATGGTATACTAGAGATAGATTGTCGTCGGAACTGGATTTTGAACTCATTCTTGGGTGCCTGCAGGCCCATGTATGAGGGATGTATTGAGTTACCTTGGGTGGGTTATACTATTATTCTTTTTCTCAAATTACATTTTATATAATTTCTACCTTGGTGGATCACTAGGTTTGTGATGATTATTGGTTGTGATATGTGACCCTTGGCCCGGTGCAGTAAGGGAGAATTGGACCTTGGACCGATAAGGTAAGGTGTGGTTTTTTGGATTTTGATAGGTACGTTTTTAGGGTATTTCAATTTCATATATGCACATATTCCTTGTGAAATGATAATACCATGTGATATATGTCAGTTTTCATGTGAAAAAAGGTGAAATGCCTAATAGAATTTCTTGTTTTATGTAATGTGATATGCCATGATTTAAATTTATATAAAATTGCATGTGGAATGGAATTGGACCTAGCTCTTATTGGAGCAGGTAGGTATTATGGTTGAGGTGATTTTAATCACTAGGATTGGGAAACTCAGTCATTGGACTGAGGAAACGGTGGTTTTCAGGATGGGTGTGGCATGGAGATACTGTGATACTTTGCTCTATTAAGGGAAGGTAAGGAGACCATGAGGTTAAGATTCCATGGGGCATGGTTGCATTGGGTAAGAGTGAGGGTAGTGAGGATGTGCTACATTTTTACTACTTTCCCTATCTGTGATGAATATATTGTTATATATATATGGGATGTCTGGCCATTTTATAGTATTCAGCGGGTTCCTCCTAGATGGCTCGATGGAGCTTCATGTGGGTGATGTTACAATATTGTAGGAGCATGATCAGGTTTATACCCCTGAGGGGCAGGCAGAGCATGAGTCATAGGTAAAATCTTAGGGGTAGGATTAGGTTCAAGATCTAGTGTAGGTAGGATAACTGCCAATATTAACATCATTTGGGTCGTGGCATGATGAGTAACTCTAATTGAGCCTGGTATGTGTCTTGCATAGGATTGATAGAGATGCTTAGGGAGAAGATCCATCAATGGATTATCTGACTCAGGAGTTCCAATTTCATCACTCGCCACTTTTATAGGTGTAGGGTGGTCCGCAGGCAACTACGAACAGGATAAAAAGCATGTACATGATTTTCAAGCAGCTCGAGACGCCTCCAGGGTGGAGGATCAAGAGAGAAATGTATATGCTTATAGGGATAGATAAGCACTGGTGTGATGTGTAGGTTCATGATCGTAGACACAAGGAACTATCCTGGAAGAACTTTGAGTACAGGTTCTTCGATCAATTTTTCCTTGATATGCTGAGGGTGGAGAGAGCTCGGAAGTTCTTGAGCCTTCAGTAGGGTGACTTTTCAGTTATGGAATATGTAGCTACTTTTACTGATTTGTCTCACTTTGCACCAGGTATGGTAAGAAATGACACCTTGAGGGTGATTCACTTCCAATATGTCTTACAACACACCATTTAGGTGCAGGTTAACATCTTTAGGTTGGCCTCATTCTCAGAGTTGTTGAATCAGGTGATCATAACCGAGGGTAACATGATGGGCATGTCTCACTTGGTATGGATGGTGGCTTCAGGTGATGTTTCAGATGGAAGTAAATGAGGTTTAGATGAGTTCCAGTAGGGTGGTTAGTCCAAGGACCTAGATAGAGAACCTCATGGTAGCTCAGTGGTGGTTTTCTTTTAGTGTGGTAAATTAGGGCATGTTCAGACTCAATGTGAGAAGCCTCCAAAGGAGTGCTGAGCATGTGGGAAGGTTTTTCATCTTAAGAGGTTCTGCAGGTAGCCTTCTTAGACAGCTGGTAGACAGGAAACGAGGCAGGAATAGGCTTCAGATATCGGTTCAGGATCGGTACCAAGTGAGGGTAGATGAGGTTCAACTGCATGCGGAGGAAATGACGAGATAGTGGGACCCAACAGTGGGTTCAGTGGCTGGTGGCTGGTGTAGCATCATAGGGAGGCCAGGCTTCAGGCAGCCATTTGTTAGGCTAGGTGCACATCATGGAGTTGTCAGGGGTTGAGCAAGCTGGTGAGCCGATGACGGTCAGAGGTACACCACGGGTGTGGCCGTGATTTTTTATTTCTTGTTTTATTTTGGCGTGGTCTATTGAGGAATTTCCATTTTGAGTGAACGATGTGAAAAGTATGTATATGGACTAACCAGATGTTTTTCAGTAGGTTGGCACCATTTCGGGTGTGTGATTATATATATATATATGAGGTACTTTGCATCAAAAGCATCATTGGATGCATGTTTTGAGGTTCTTAGGCATTGTGGAATCCGAGGGATGTGGGTTATATGAGGTGAATTGGGAATCAAGGCATTGAGGATGTAGTTTTTGATTGATATTCAAGGAACTAGGTTGTTTTGAGCATCCATGGGATGCAGGACCTCATTGTTCCATGGGTGTCATGGGATCAAGGCAGGCACTGATGCGGTGTAGGGTTTTATTGGGTGTCAAGAGCGATATGGGAGCACCTGATGAGGTGTAGGGGTGACGATGCATCATGGGAGGACCATGGGTCTAGAAATCGGTCGATTGACCTTTGTTTTATTTGAGTTTTGGTTGGATTGAGACTGAGTTAGGCAATTCCTAAGGTGGGGAGCCCCTTGAGTAATTTTTCCAGAACCCTTGAGACTGGGGTAGTTTGGGTTCTTTATACTGGGATGTGTGTATTTGGTACCATATTAGGGTTTTGTTTGATAACTCTAGGATGATCTATGTTAAGGTGGGTAGATTTTAATGACCCAAGTTTTTGGAACGGGTAAAAATCCCCACCTGGTTTGAATTTTTCAATTAGTGTCTATGCTACTTTTTGTTTCGTTGATCGGAACTCAATTATGAGAGTTCTGTTGGGCTTAAAGGGTGTTTTTGGGTTGTTTTAGAATCTATGAGATGGAATGAGGTTTTCATAAGGGTTTTGGGAGTTTTGAAGGCCCAAATGCCTAGTTTTTAGGAAGCAGGTGCAGGCACACAGTTTAGGGGAAACCATGCGAGTGGTGGTGCATGGTCATACGAACTCATTTTCAGTGTTGCAGAGAGTTGTGAATGGTATAGAAAACCATGTGTGGTGATCATGTGGGCCTTCAGCCTTAGGCAGTGGCTTCCACATGGTTACTTCATGGTTTGGAAAACTGTGCAGGTAAACTGTGCTGTCAGTGTTGGTTTTTTTTAATTTTCTTTTTATTTGTATTTATTTCTTTTCCTATACTCTCTCCCTATTTCTTCTTTCTTATTCATTCATAGTAGGGAGCACCCATCCCTTCATCTAGTGTATTTTGATCAAAATTCTCCATTCGACCTCTATTCTTTGATCTGTCGTAAGCTATGGGATCACCTCGGTAAGGCTAACCCATGAACCCTTATTATTCTTTGATCTTTCATCTTATGGACCAATATTTCCATCCAAACCAATTTCAGGGTTTAAGAAAGAAACTCATATCTACGTCGATCAGCTTCGAATTGGAGTTCGGTATTGGATGTACCTACACCTATGAGTCTAAGGTAGGTGTTTCATACCTTGTTTTGAGTTTTCGCGTACTTTTGGGGGTTGCGTATTTTTAGCGCAACGGTGGTTATTGAGAGAGACCACGTTATAGCATGTTAAAATGATTTTCAGACCATGTGGAATGTTGTGAGCATGCCCAATTCTTTTGATTCTTGAGCGAGGCTATGTTAGAGGTCATTTCTCCTTGGGTTATTTTGGTCAGGGGTGCCAAAATGGTTTTAATTGAATTGTTTTGATTTGAACTGGTATGTTTAAATTGTTAAGGTTTGATTAGTCTAATTAGTGTCTTTCAAGACCTCCATACTAATGTGTTAGAGATTTTATATTGTTAAATTATATATACTTAAATTGAATTGTTGATTAAAGTGCTTTAATGTGATTTATATATATGTACTTCTTGAGATTACATATGTTGAGACCCACAGGGTTGTGATGGGCTTGGCCTGAGGTTGGGATGACATGGCCATTGTGATTGAGTGATGATGATCATGGGTTGGGCTTGGCCTGGATTTTATTGAGTGGTCTTGACCATAGGATTGGGCATTGTGGACATATAATTGAGGTGGATAGGTCATCAGGTTAGGAAAATCCCGTGATACTTGGATGGAATGGCCATTGGATTTGAGTGACATGGTCGTAGGGGCATGAGGTGCCAAAGATGGTGTCTCTTAGGTCCTTTATTTGGTGATTGTTTCTCACCTATGATGTCCAAATCACTGATTGAGTCGTGTGCATGCAGGTTGACTCCATGATGAGATGGTTTTGACCACTCATGTGGGTAGAGGCCCCATATAGTTGCATCTTAGGTTTTTATTATTTGTGGGTTCTTTTTGTAGAAATTCATGTGGAAGGTGAGGAGCCTTCGGTTGGTAGTGATGAGGCTATCAGGTTGGGACTAAGGCTCTCCATGCTTGAGGCCATGGGTCTGGGTATTTATTTTAGGACATACATCATTGTTCCTCTGGTTTTCATGCCATGGTATTACATGAGCTTTCGAGTAGGTTTTTGTGAGATTGGGATACTATTGTTTGGGAATGCCTTTGGTACGTCGGTACTTTGATACAGGAGGTGTCAGGAAGCACATGGTGTCGGGGTATATGATTGAGGTGGAACCTAAGGGTTCACCTAGACTTGTGACTATAGGGGTACATTGTGACATGGGCCAAGGACTCTCTTTACTTATGAGATACCAACATTGGTCGAAGTAGGTGACACTCTCTGGTGGCTATTGAACACCAATAGAGGATGTGTTTATTTATTGCATCATACTGTTTATTTTAATTAGAGATTCATATCCTCTTAAACACTTATAATAGGTATGCACCATTGGTTGGTATCCTACTGAAATTCATCTCACATCTTACATGGGTCCTTCGGGACACATGTAGATTTTATGGATTTACGTACAGGTAAAGGATCAACCTCAGAATCTAGATCATAGTACTATTTTTCATAGATATTGGCATCGACCTTGAGGTCATTCCTAGATGGAGTTTTATTTTTTTTAGTTTCCTTTTCAGTTTCAATATGATTATATGTGTAACTATTATGGTCTTCCATGGGAATCACCTTAGATATTGTATTTTACAACATGACATGGAATGCATGATTTTCTTACTTTGTTTTGAGTGGCTACAAGTGATTTTCTGGCATGATGTTCTGTTTACTTTCCATTGCTACAATTGTTTCTATATTGCTTCCACTGTTTATTGATTTTGGATGTGTTTTTACTCTACAGGTCTAGATCGAGTCTGTTGAGTCATTTATTTCCACTGAATGTTATCTTATTACACTTGGACCAGTATATTATATATTCCTATAGGGTATATCATTTCCACTATACATGTTTACACCCTCGTTACTAGTCATCATCCTTTTGCATTCAGGGAGGTACACCTAAGTCCAGTGGCACCTAGCATGTAAGCACTATTCAAGTGGTTGTTTGGGTCAATGATGATACATGAGGGATTGAAAAAGCCTCAATAAGTGCATCCTAGAGACCCATTGATAGATTTATAGAATCTAGGATTGATAGATTTTCCGGTACTTGGGACAATTTATTCAACACATCATACTTTTGATCCATTTTTCTATATTTTTCAACATAGAAATGCTATTTTGTAGGTTGCTTGGAAGTAGATGCTCTTGATGTGGATGGACCATTTGTTGGGGAAGAAGCTGGAAATACTTCTTATCTTGGTGGATTAGGCTAGCTAGGTCTTCCCACTTACTAAGGAGGTGGTGGTATAGCCATTAATCATACTTTCAAGATGATCATGTTAGGGAAGACCCTATCATGTGTGGGAGAATTCCCTTGTTCATACTGAGCCTACTGGAAGGCTCTCCCATGAGTTTCTGCTACATAAATGGTTCGAGTAGGGGTGTAATTGAAATAGTGACTTCTAGAATACCCACATATTCTCATGTATCCTATACCTTTACTACCTCTTCTCCCAATTCCTCAATAAAGTATGGGGAAATCTCGTTCATAATTGGAATCCTTATTTTCATAGGGATCCATTAAGTGAATAAAATTAATATAACTGAAGATAAACTCCTCATATGATGAAGATTCTTCCTGATATGTTGATTCTTGTTGTTCCATTTAGTGGGGTGGTGCCCATGATTTTGAGACGGTTGGCATGAAATCCTATAAGGTCAAGGATAGATTTGGCCTTGACACAAAATCATATTTTTCTGATTCCTCCTTATTCTTCTAGCCATGTTGCTTCTTTTAGGATTGGCCTTTAGAGGACTAGGATTTTAATGAATATGGCTTTTCTATAACGAAAGTAGTAGGATGCATAGCTAGTTGTTTCAATTGTGTTCATAGAATGGAATTAGTTAGGTTGATTGTTTTTATAACCATTCAATCATTGAATTTCTTATCATTATTACTTTTGAATTCCTACCACTCACCTTCTTCCTCTAGATCGTAGCAGTAACACATGCTACCTGGGCTGGTGGAATTTTCAGCTTCACTTTCCTGGATTCCGCCATCTTTTGTAGGAGGTACTTAAAAAAACACTCCCGGATGGGGTTACCTAACATTTGATGTAAGGGGAAATAGTTTGGTAGGTCCTCATATCCTTCTTTTTTAGGTTTATTTGGCCTTGGAAACTGAACTATTTTGTTTTCCAAAGCTGAGATGAAGTATCTAGGGACTTGTTCATTTAAAAAACAATAGACCTTGTTTTCCAATTCCTTGAAATATATCCACCATTGATCTTTTTTATCATCTTGATGAGGCGTTCATTGTTTTTGATGCTTGGGAGGTGGATCCCTGTAGTATGATGTGGTCTTTGAAATAGGAGTGGGAACAGGGGCATGCTTAAGTGTGACTGTAGTTGTCACGACCCGTCCTCGGGGCACGTGCTGTGACTACCCCAAGCCCGCCTTCCATAGGCCAGGGGCTGACGACTAGAACCAAGGCGTAAATCCCGATAAAAAGGGAAGGCATTGCCTTTGTTGAGTAAACAAACACCACAGAGCAAGCAAGCAGTATAAGTAAACACTAAGTAAAAACTGAGTACAACAGTAAGTGCGGAAAAGTAAGTGGGCCAGTATACAAACCCAAACTGAAAGTAAAGTACAACTGGAAGGGAAAATAGAAACTGAAAAGTAAAGCCGCAACGTCGAGCTGTCCACTGGAAATCCCACTTGAAGGGTGAGTATAGATAGCCTCCACTGCTCCTCGGGTCCAGCCGACCGCTTCGAGTACATCCCGCCCAGTGGTCCACCTCCAGGTACCGTCCTGCTCCGCAAGCCTCAACCACAGTCAGCGTTGTCCATTGTCTGCAACCAACACAATGTAGTGCGGGCATAGCCCGTGCAGGGGTGAGTATAAGCTACTCAGTAGGGACCCCGAGACCCCCAAAGGTCTCCCAGAATCCACAAAGGATAATCCACAAAGCAAAGATACAAACACGAAGTAACATCCGACTCTGCTTAGGTATATGCCCATACATATACCTAAGTCTTCAATTCTCGTTCGGCTCCAACATCCGAGCCCAAGTACAACCCAGTCCATATAGGAAAGCAAAGCGTAATCCACACAGGATGGCACAACACAATCCACAAAGGAAAGAAAAACAGGATTCAGCTCACACAGGTATACTTCTTCAAATGACGATAGAGATGATCAGATGTAGCCACTGATTCATCTAATCCATCGGACCCACAAAGGGTCAATAGGTACTAACCCCCGAAATGACCCACACAGGATCAATCATGAAGTTGAAACCATAGCTATTGGGAAACTCCTTATCTATCAAGTACAGTGGTTATGCCGCTACAACCAAGCGCTTCCCTCTAACCTTGGACTGCTGTAGTACTCCACCTATCGAGTACTGTGGGCCTGCTGCTACAACCAAGTGCTTCCCACCATGGGTCTGCCGCTACAACCAAGCGGTCCCCCTCATAGCCTCTAGAGGTACTCCTTCTGTTGAGTACCACGGGTCAGCCGCTACAACCAAGCGCTTCTCCGTCGTGGGTCTTCCGCTATAACCAAGCGCTCCCCCGTGCTGCTACAACCAAGCGCTCCTCCATCGTGGGTCTGCCGCTACAACCAAGCGGTCCCCCTCATAGCCTCTAGAGATACTCCTTCTGTTGAGTACCACGGGTCAGCCGCTACAACCAAGCGCTCCTCTGCCGTGGGTCTGCTATTACAACCAAGCGCTTCCCACTAGGTTATCCGTAACACACCGAGTCGTTCGATCAGCAGTCGTCAAGTCTCAACCGGCTCTAGGGTTTACGCACACAGCATGCTCGTTCCGGGAGGGTCCACTCCACGATCCAAGAGGTTGATGCATCAACTGACATGTAGTCCGGAGTTGATGTAACCCAAAAGTACCGTAGTGGTCACTACCGAACCCACGAAGGATTCCCGTACTGTCTTCATTGTCATCGCAGACGCAGCCAGCTCTAGGGTTCCTACAAACAACAAGCTCGTTCGGGAGGGTCTTCTCCACGAGCCGAGAGGCTGATACATCAACTGACACATAGTCTAGGGTTGATATATCCAAAAGTTCTGTATTGTCGACAGGAACTCAACGTCGCAGACGGCGCGTCAATCGGATGTCTGGTCTGAGAGTTATTAGCTTTTCCGTTCCAGGGGCCCAGTTGGATTTCGAGTGCAATCCAACCCGGCCACTATCCAACTGCATCCAAAACTCAAGTAAAGTATGCCAAAAGTTCCGTCTCATCCAGAGGAAATCAACGAGACAGACGGCGCGTCAATCGGACGCCCGGTCTGTGAGTTATTGGCTTTTTTGTTCGAGGGGCCCGGTTGGTTTCATGAGCGAACCAACTCGACCGCACTCCAATGGCATCCAAAACTTGAGCGGAGTAAGCCAAAAGATCTGTCTCATCAAGAGGAATCCAACAAAGTCGACGGCACGTCAATCGGACGTCTGGAGCTTAAGTTATAAGTGTTTCCGCTCCGAGGGCCCGGTTGGTTTCGTGTACGAACCAACCCGGCCGAACCCAAAGTATTCTGAAACCTTGAGTGCAATATGTCAAAACGGACGTCTCGATCCAAGGATCACATCTCCACTGACGGTGTGTCAATTGGAGGCCCGTAACTCAAGTTATGAGCAAAAGACCGAAAAGGTCCGAAAACGGGGGGTCTGGGCCCGGACCGACCCGGCCCAACCCCCCCCCCCCCGGGTCGCCCCGAACTGGGCCGACCCGACCCGAGTCCAGGTCCGACCCGACCCGAGTCCGGGTCCAACCCGGCCGGCACGGCCGGGCCTGGGTGGCCCGGCCCGGCCTGGGCGCGACCCGGCCCGGCCGCCAAGCGGTTCGGCTCGGCCGGTTACGGCTGAGCGGTGCGGGGGGCGTGCTGCCCCCACGTGAAGGAACCGTGGCCCCGCGTGGGGCCGCCCTTGCCAGCGGATGCGACAGCCAGCCGCGTCCTATCCTTCGCCGGTCCCGCGCGGTCGCGGGACGGCCGGCCCGCCGCCGCGGCTTCAGCCGCGGCGGTTCTTCCCAGCAGCACGCCGGCGGGTTGCTCCGCCGACCACCGGACGAGTTCCGGTGGTCGGAATTCCTTGTCGTCTTCGCCAAAAGCCCTCCTGGAGTCCATCCTTCACTGTGAGGACCTTATATTTCCCATGCGGCTGATTTTGTTGATGTCCGCCGTTTCACACACCAAGAACGAAAGGGGCGGTTGGTTCAGACTTGTTCGTTAGTCCGCACCCACCGCGTTAGCGGTTTTAAAAGTCTCACAACAATTTTTAATCAACGCCACAGGTATAAATCACAAATATTTAAATGAATCAAACCCCTACCTCATCGTTGTCATTGGACGTGAGTTCTTCGCGGAATTGACTGTCGCGGAAGAAGAGGATCGTCGCGTCGCGGAAGGGGGCTTCGCGTCGTAGCGGTACACGGCGTCACGTCAACGATCTCAAGCAGTTGATGATTGGAGATTGTTGCGGGGAAGAAACGTCGCGGAAGAAGCTTCACGGAAGGAGAATCGTCGGCGTCACGGAACACGGCGTCGCGTCATCGATCTCCGAGGGTTCGGCATTCTTCGCGTTCTTCACGTTCTTCGTGAAGGAGGATGAAGATCTCAAGCCTTAGAGTCTTCTCTAAATCCTCTCAACGAGCAACCTTCAAGTAAACACGTGTTGGTCTTATTTTATTCTTATGCCAACAAACGAAAAACAAGGTAAGAATCAAACCATTAATTCGATGAATTAATGTAACAACTTAACTGCCAAATTAATAGGGGCGTTAAGAATTTAGAAAATGCACCAGTTAAATTTCATTAAGGAGGAGTTTTCGCGGGTGCGTTACTTAGGGGGAAAGAAACGGTGGGGCTTGTGCGGGCCCCACCTCACAAATATCCTACCAAGAGGGTAGGATATTTTGGGTTCCACCCTATCCACTTCAACTTAGCTTAAGAAGCTTTAAGTGGCTTTAAGTGGCTTTAAGTGAAATAAAAAAAATAAAGTTGTTGCACCACTTTATTTTATTTCTTAACTTAACCTCAAAAATTAAAAACCACACCCGAGCAAACGCAACTCTGGAAAAGGCGTTTCTAGGCAAATACCGGCACTGCGATTCCATCGGTGCCCTCAAAATTTGATTCTGAGCACCGGTTCAAAATTTAGAAAAACCCGCTCGTTCGTTCACTGAACGTACCCGAGCCAAACTTCGGAGAATGATTCCGGGCATACCGGGCCTTAGAATCTGGTACCGTCAGAAACTGCGTTCTTGTAAAATTCCAAAGAAAATTAAGAAAAAAAAATTTCTTGAATTTTACGGGTCTTTACATCACTCCCACCATAGGGATTTACGTCCCCGTAAAGATACATCATAAACTAGGGAAACAAAAGCGGTACTGAACACGCATCTGATCCTTCCGCTCCCATGTGCTCATCTGGAGGTTCCCGTGCTACCATCTGATACGCACTAGAGGGATCGATCGTCCACGTAGGACCTGCTCCTGTCGATCCTCGATCTCCACCGGGACCTCCACAAACGTCTCCCCATCATCAACGTCCAGCTCCCCATGGTCAATGATATGTGTCGGGTCGTGCACGTATCTCCTCAGCTGAGATACGTGGAAGACGTTGTGCACCCGGTGCAACTGAGGTGGTAGAGCCAGGCGATAAGCCACCTCGCCAATCCTGCTGAGGACCTGGAATGGTCCGATGAAGTGTGGAGACAACTTGCTGCCTCGGCTAAATCTTCGTAATCCACGTCGAGGTGAGAAACGCCAGAAGACGTGGTCGCCATACTATAACTCTAGTGGCCTCCACCTTCTGTCAGCACAAGACTTTTGCCGGCTCTGAGCTGTCCTCATCCGCTCTTGGAGGACTTGGACCTTTCTGGTCCTACTCGAGCTGCTGAGATTTCTTCTTTTCCGAGAAGAAAAATCCAGTCTCATCCCCTGGATGAACCACGTTCTTAGCCTAATACAGTCAATCCCGACATGGATGATACTAATCCATACCAAGGATGACGTCGTAAGGCCTCGACGCTACTATCAAGAGATCCAACCGTTACTCTCGACTCCAAGGGTTGAGTCACACTTTCGGCATCTGTGTGTGGTCACTGGGTCTCCTCCAGTAGGTATCTCAAAGTGAGGGTCAAGTCAACAGTTTTTTTAAACTAGAACCTCTTAGTAACAACATAAAGAGAGGACAAGAAGGTAAACGCCAAAAGAAAGGTGTCTTTTTTTACTACATCTCAAAGTACAAAGACACAAAACATCTACAGAAAAACATCAACAACGCTATAAAAAACATAAACAAAAGTCTCCAGGCTTGGAGCTAGTCCCGCTCTTGTCCATCTGCTCCCAGAGCTCCATGATCATAGGCCTCACCTGCCTGAAGCTGAGCTCTCCCACATCCACCAGCTCCCTGCGGTCGGGGTGGAACTCCTGGTGGTGGTGGTGGCAACACCTCGAAGCGTCGTCCACCTCCAGCTGCATGGCCATGTCCCCTGCCACGGTCTCCTGCTCCATGCGGTCCTCCTCGATCGAACCTCTGCCTCTGCCTGGGAGGTCCTTTGTTCATCTACTGGTCATCCGTATGGCGGGTCGGACACTCACGAGCCATGTGACCAACTCCGCCGCATGAGTAACACTGTCCGCTCATGGTAAGTTATTTTCCACCCCGATTGCCTTGCACAAACGATCATGTGTCATTCGGTCGACCACCTGTAGGTTTAGTCCTCTTGGACCCCTGCGTCATCTATCTACTGCCCGCTGCAGAAGACTCTGCCGCATGCCGGCTAGTGGTGGGTCCTGCTGCTGGAGACTGCTCAGCAAGGAAACTCTCCACTAAGAGGGCTCGCTCCAAAACCCCTATCTGTGTTGGAATGCTGTGAGAAACAACTGAAGCTCTGATCTCTCGCATGAGCCCCTGCTCGAAGGTTCGGGCCCTAAAGAATGGGTTTCGTACCATGTCTGTCAAGTAGCGCGAGAGATCGGTAAACCTTGCTGCGTACTGGGCTACTGTGATGCTGCCCTGCCGCAGCTGTAGAAGCTCCTGGATGCGCACCGCACGGAGGGTGGATGGGATGAACTCCAAGCGGAAGAGGCTCTCAATGTCCGTCCAAAGAAGATATGCCTCATCGTGCACCTGGAGCATCAAGATCCACCATCTGCCTGCTGCCGCGTGCTGTAGGCTCGCTACGAGGATCACCATGAGGTCTGTTGGTGTCCTCACTAACCTGAAAACTCATACCACTACCTCCAGCCAGTCCTCGGCTGCCTGGGGGTCCGTCTCCCCGCGGAACCTGGGCGGTCGTTGGCGCTGGAACTCATGCAGTGCACTAAGGCGACGTGTATCGTCAGCGGTTGGGGCTGGAAGCATCGGTGGCTCGGAGGGTAGAGGTACCGCCGGTGCCTCAGCTGTCAAAGGGCCATGTACCAAGGCCTTGTCACTCGGTGGGATGTCGTCACGCTCAACTCTCGGAACCTTAGCTGGCTGCCGTCGTGGGGCCATCCTAAAAAGAAACAGGTGAGCCACGGTCAACAGTATACCTGGTGAACTGACATAAAGTAATCACAAAGAAAACTTGAAACACACATGCAATCAATGTTTTCACGCATTAAGTCAGAAATAAGAAGTCAGGGTCCTGGTGTACGGATACGTCGGTCGCCGCACCAACACTGGACTCCCTGAACTGATAACCACATGCAATACGCTTGACACTATTTCTTCACGTAGAAAAATATCAGAGTCCCAAGTTCTGCGGTAGAACCGAACTCCTCTGATACCAATTTGTCACGACCCGTCCTTGGGGCCCGTGCCGTGACTACCCCAAGCCCGCCTTCCATAGGCCAGGGGCTGGCGACTAGCACCAAGGTGTAAATCCCAGTAAAAAGGGAAGGCATTTCCTTTGTTGAGTAAACAAACACCACAGAGCAAGCAAGCAGTAGAAGTAAACACTAAGTAAAAACTGAGTACAACAGTAAGTGCGGAAAAGTAAGTGAGCCAGTATACAAACCCAAACTGAAAGTAAAGTACAACTGGAAGGGAAAATAGCAACTGAAAAGTAAAGCCGCAACGTCGAGCTGTCCACTGGAAATCCCACCTGAAGAGTGAGTACAGATAGCCTCCGCTGCTCCTCGGGTCCATCCGACCGCTCCGAGTACGTCCCGCCCAGTGGTCCACCTCCAGGTACCGTCCTGCTCCGCAAGCCTCAACCACAGTCAGCGCTGTTCGTCGTCTGCAACAAACACAACGTAGTGCGGGCATAGCCCGTGTAGGGGTGAGTATAATCTACTCAGTAGGGACCCCGAGACCCCCAAAGGTCTCCCAGAATCCACAAAGGATAATCCACAAAGTAAAGATACAAACACGAAGTAACATCCGACTCTGCTTAGGTATATGCCCATACATATACCTAAGTCTTCAATTCTCGTTCGGCTCCAACATCCGAGCCCAAGTACAACCTAGTCCACACAGGAAAGCAAAACGTAATCCACACAGGATGGCACAACACAATCCACAAAGGAAAGAAAAACAGGATTCATCTCACACAGGTATACTTATTCAAATGACGATAGAGATGATCAGATGTAGCCACTGATTCATCTAAGCCGTCAAACCCACAAAGGGTCGATAGGTACTAACCCCCGCAATGACCCAAACAGGATCGATCATGAAGTTGAAACCATAGCTATTGGGAAACTCCTTCTCTATCAAGTACAGTGGTTATGCCGCTACAACCAAGCGCTTCCCTCTAACCTTGGACTGCTGTAGTACTCCACCTATCGAGTACTGTGGGCCTGTTGCTACAACCAAGCGCTTCCCACCATGGGTCTACCACTACAACCAAGCGCTCCCCCTCAAAGACTCTAGAGGTACTCCTACTGTTGAGTACCATGGGTCAGCCACTATAACCAAGCGCTCCTCCGTCGTGGGTCTGCTGCTACAACCAAGCGCTCCCCCGTGCTGCTACAACCAAGTGCTCCTCCGTCGTGGGTCTGCCGCTACAACAAAGCCCTCCCCCTCATAGCCTCTAGAGGTACTCCTTCTGTTGAGTACCACGGGTCAGCCGCTACAACCAAGCGCTCCTCTACTGTGGGTCTGCTGCTACAACCAAGCGCTTCCCACCGGGCTATCCGTAACACACCGAGTCGTTCGATCAGCAGTCGTCAAGTCTCAACCGGCTCTAGGGTTTCCTCACATAGCATGCTCCTTCCGGGAGGGTCCACTCCACGAGCCAAGAGGTCGATGCATCAACTGACATGTATTCCGTGGTTTATGTATCCCAAAAGTACCGTAGTGGTCACTACCGAACCCACGAAGGATTCTCATACTTTCTTCATTGTCCTCGCAGACGCAGCCAGCTCTAGGGTTCCTGCACACAGCAAGCTCATTCGGGAGGGTCCGCTCCACGAGCCAAGAGGCTGATACATCAACTGACACATAGTCCAGGGTTGATATATCCAAAAGTTCCATATTGTCGACAGGAACTCAACGTCGCAGACGGCGCGTCAATCGGACGTCTGGTCTGAGAGTTATTAGCTTTTCCGTTCCAGGGGCCCGGTTGGATTTCGGGTGCAATCCAACCCAGCCACTATCCAACTGCATCCAAAACTCAAGCTAAGTATGCCAAAAGTTCTGTCTCATCCAGAGGAAATCAACGAGACAGACGGCGCGTCAATCGGACGCTCGGTCTGTGAGTTATTGGCTTTTTCGTTCCAGGGGCCCGGTTGGTTTCGTGAGCGAACCAACCCGACCGCACTCCGACGGCATCCAAAGCTCGAGCAGAGTAATCCAAAAGATCCGTCTCATCAAAAGGAATCCAACAAAGTTGACGACACGTCAATCAGACGTCCAGATCTTAAGTTATAAGCGTTTCCGCTCCGAGGGCCCGGTTGGTTTCGTGTACGAACCAACCCGGCCGAACCCAAAGTATTCTGAAACCTTGAGTGCGATATGTCAAAACGACCGTCTTGATCCAAGGATCACATCGCTGCTGAAGGTGCATCGATCAGAGGCCCGTAACTCAAGTTATGAGCAAAATACCGAAAAGGTCCGAAAATGGGGGGTCTGGGGCCGGACCGACCCGGCCCAACCCCCCCTGGGTCGGCCTGAACCGGGCCGACCCGGGTCCGGGTCCGACCTGGCCGGCGCGGCCCGGCCCAGCCTGGGTGGCCCGGCCCGGCCTGGGCGCGACCCGGCCCGGCCGGCGCGGGGCGCGTCCCGGCCGCCAGGCAGTTCGGCTCGACCGGTTACGGCCGAGCGGTGCGGGGGGCGCGCTGCCCATGCGTGAAGGAACCGCGGCCCTGCGTGGGGCCTCCCTTTCCAGCGGACACGGCATCTATCCGCGTCCCGTCCTTTGCCGGTCCCGGGCGGTCGTTGGACGGCCGGCCCACCGCTGCGGCTTCAGCCGCGACGGTTCTTCCGGGCGGCGCGCCGGCAGGTTGCTCCGCGGACCACCAGACGAGTTCCGGTGATCGGAATTCCTTGTCGTCTTCTCCAAAAGACCTCCCGGGGTTCGTCCTTCATTGTGAGGACCTTACATCACCCGTGCGGCTGATTTTGTCGACGTCCTCCGTTTCACACACCAAGAACGAAAGGGGCGGTGGGTTCAGACTTGTTCGTTAGTCCGCACCCACCGCGTTAGCAGTTTTAAAAGTCTCACAAAAATTTTTAATCAACGCCGCGGGTATAAATCACAAAGATTTAAATGAATCAAACCCCTACCTCGTCGTTGTCATCGGACGTGAGTTCTTCGTGGAATTGATCGTCGCGGAAGCAGAGGATCATCGCGTCGCGGAAGGGGGCATCGCGTCGTCGCGGTACACGGCGTCGCGTCGATGATCTCAAGTAGTTGATGATCGAAGATTGTTGCGGGGAAGAAACGTCGTGGAAGAAGCGTCGCAGAAGGAGAATTGTTGGCATCGCGGAACATGGCGTCGCGTTGTCGATCTCCGAGGGTTCGGCGTTCTTCGAGTTCTTCGCGTTCTTCGCGAAGGAGGATGAAGATCTCAAGACTTAGAGTCTTCTCCAAATCCTCACAACGAGCAACCCTCAAGTAAACACGTGTTGGTATTATTTTATTCTTATGACAACAAACGAAAAAAAAGGTAAGAAACGAACCATTAATTCAATGAATTAATGTAACAACTTAACTGACCAATTAATAGGGGCGTTAAGAATTTAGAAAATGCACTAGTTGACTTTCATTAAGGAGGAGCTTTCGCGGGTGCGTTACTTAGGGGGAAAGAAATGGTGGGGCTCGTGCGGGCCCCACCTCACAAATATCCTACCAAGAGGGTAGGATATTTTTGGTTCCACTCTATCCGCTTCAACTTAGCTTAAGAGGCTTTAAGTGGCTTTAAGTGAAATAAAAAAAATAAAGTTGTTGCACCACTTTATTTTATTTCTTAACTTAACCCCAAAAATTAAAAACCACACCCGAGTAAACGCAACTCCGGAAAAGGCGTTTTTAGGCAAATATCGGTGCTGTGATTCCATCGGTGCCCTCAAAATTAGATTCCGAGCACCGGTTCAAAAGTTAGAAAAACCCGCTTGTTCGTTCACTGAATGTACCGGAGCCAAATTTCAGAGAATGATTCTGGGCATACCGGGCCTTAGAATCAGGTACCGTCAGAAACTGCGTTCTTGTAGAATTCCAAAGAAAATTAAGAAAAAAAAATTCCTTGAATTTTACGGGTCTTTACAGTAGTAGCCTCTTCTTTTCCTAGTCTTCTTCTCAAAGCTGATATAATTACTCAGGATTTGGCTCTAGTCTCTGTTGTGGAGTTTTCATCTTATTGAGAAATCAATGATAGATTTCAAAACCCTCCAGTGTATTTCATATGGATTAATGGTGTACAAAAAGAATCATGGATATTTAAAACACAAATGGGTGGAAATTATTCTTGAGGGAGTGGTATATTCAAAGAGTATGTTAATCCTTTCCACCAAGAAATGAAATCTGAAACTCTTTAATTCTCCCTTTTCCTGAAGTTTTTGAGATCAAATATTGTTGTCTTATATAGAATTGAAATGAACTAGAAAAGGAAATTCTGACGAAGATCTTCCCATCCAGTGATCGATCGAGACTGTAAACTTGTGTACCAGGAAAAGGTTGGCCCCTATAATGATTGTACAAAGCATATAAGTTTCACTGCTTCTTGTTTCTCAGGACTCCCCGTCATAGGATAACAACGAGAGAAAAAATGTATCAAATGCTGCTCTAGATCTCTTGATCCATTAAATATTGGAAATTTGGGGTTCCCAATATTTAGCTAAGGAGGATTCAAATCTACCCATTTAGGAGAAACCTTATTTTATGGTTGTATTGGTTCACATCATCCTTACATAGCTTCTAATAAAGTCTTTAGTGACTCAATGGTGTTCATAAGCATTCAAAAAATATCTAGTTGAGCTAGGACCTGAATAGGTATGGCAGATAAAGCCTAAATTGGTGCGGAAACTGGTAGGACCACCAGTGGTGGTGGTGCCTATATTTGTCTTTGATAACCCATGGGGACAATCCCATAAGGATGTGCTTGACCATGTTCTGGTTTTGTACCCTATAAAGGGAATTCATTATCTACATTAGTAGTTTCAACAAACCCTATTTTCTAAAGTACTCTTACTAGAAGTGCAAGCTAAGGATTTTCTTGTAGAGCATGTCTGGCAGGAATGCTGCTCCGAAGTAACTCTAAATTGAGTAATCTCAACTCCTTCATCTCCTCCTCTTGCTAGTAAAATCTTTCCTCAAGTGGAAGGGATTAAACTTATCTGAAGGTGAGACATGGTCTGGACTTTACCTTTTCCTTTATTAGGTTCCTTTTGAAGAGGTGGAAGTTGATTATTCAAGGGAATACCTAAATTTTGGGCAAGCCTCTGATTTTAGGTATTCACGCCTCCTTTATTTGTTTCAATGTGGACCACATTATTAATAAGAACTTCATCCTCTAACTCCCCTTAACTGTACTCATTTTTTGGAGGATCTTCCATGATGAAATTGATGAAATTCACCGACACATAATGCATTTATAGCATTCTGTTAGTATCTTTGTGAGATCACCTTCTTTTGCACCCTCTATGAGAATTTTCTCTCTTATTTTATGATTTTCCATGAACTATTTGGTGAATAGTAACCTGAAGGGAATCCTCAGATAGTTTAGTTGTGCATTAATTTTTTGTCTTCTTCCCTAATCGGGATAAAACTAACTTCTGTTGAGGAGGGGATTGTGAAAGTGAAAAGCCCCCGGCCTTACAGGCTGGGGATATTCCTATTCTTCTTTATTAATCCTTCGGGATCTTTTTGTTTACTATGAGGGTTTGGTTAAAAAATCCCCTAGTCCTGTGGTCTAGGGTGGCTCCTAAACTTCTATGGATGATATTATCATAGATTCTCTTCTAATTTTATGAATTTTGTTCTGAACATTGGTTGGGTTCATTATTCAGCACTCACTTAAATTGCCTACTTCATAAGATCATTGTGTTATTTTAGATATTTGTACAATATGATGGTTGAAATACTCTAAGTGGGAGGCCTTCTCAGTGTTCTTAGATGCTTGATGAAAAATTATCCCAATATATTTCTCTCTTTGAGCCTGACTTTGGTGAAAGACAGTTGAGGCCTTTTCTTGCTGAGCATCTCTTCGGTCATGAACATAATTTGCTTGTTGTATCTGGACAGGGGAAATAACATTGAATGAGACTAATTTTGGAAGGATTTTCTGGTTTTGGAACATAGTGAAATGCAATGCTTCATGTATACCCCATCCTATGATATGAACACCATATGGGGTTTCTGCGATCAATTTTCACAACCTCTTTAATGCATCGAGGCATACATGTTGAAGGGAATGTTATTGCTTCTTGGTCTTTGGATGTCGGGAAACCTGGAGAGTTGCCAAGTCAATTTGGTTTTTTAAAACTTATATTACCTTTAAATGTATTTGATATTTATCATATGGTAATAATTTGTCTTTCAGATGATAAATATTCTTCTATATGTTGAGGAGGATATCATGAATACAATATTCTTCCAACATCTCTGGAATGTTGTATTGAGAGGTGGCCAAAGGCTTGAACATGACTGGTATTTCACCCTTAGCTAGTTTTTTACTCATGTTCAACATATATTCTTCATATTTTTCTATAGGTTTCTCAACCTCGTCTAACTAGAGTGGAAGCTTCCTAATTGTTTTACCACAAGTAATCAGATCAGTTGGTGTTTCCTCTACTAGATTGGAAGGAAAATTACCCAACGGAGGTTTGTATAATGACTGACTCCTTGGGATGTCTTTTAGTTGAGAAATTATTTTACTTACCAGTAATAAGGCATCAGACATTACTGGACATATTTTTTAAAGTTCCTTAAGATAAGGGAGCTTTCTCATCCCTTCATTGTTAGTTGGAGAATTCTCTTGACAATGTGAAACACTATTGTGGAGAGAACTTTCATAGTGAATGTCATCATGGGGAGGACCACCAATGTGGATTATAGTAAGTGATAAATCCACTTTCTCCTTAGTCTTATGACCACACATAGGGTTGTTTTGGCTCTCATTAGGAGATATGCTATCAAGATTGACCGAATTTTCATGAAACAATCCTTCATGAGGAAGTTTCTTATGAGGACCTTTAGTATTACTACTACTGCTCCCATAATTTGGTAATGGTAGGGTAGGATCTTGAGATATAACAGATAAATATTTGAGGGCTTCAAGAACTCCAACATTGAGTGGATCCAAATCACAAATTGGGTCTTTATTTCACAACTGTGTTTGATAAGAGTTATTTTTTGATGCCTTATTAAAAGAAGTTGGGGCTAATTTCTGGGAAAATTGGTTATCATGGGTAGGTTTATGTGTAACGCCCCGACCCCAGCTACCCAGAGTTGGTGCATTACTTCGTAACATTGGCATGATCACAAGAAAGATCAAATCCCGAAAGACCGATTAGTTTAGTAGCCTTGGAAACACTAGATATATTCATAAGTTTTACATTACATCATAAAATGAAAAACTACTACAACAACATAATGTTTCCAACATCCACACTATAAACCCCTCATAATATCCCTGCAAGTCAATCATAATTTACTTCTTCACTACCTGGGAAAAATAAAACATAGAAAAGGGGTGAGCTCAAATGCCCAGTAAGGATAACAATATAGCGGAACATTCAAAATAAGCATAAACATTTAAGGCAATGAATTACTAAAACAAAAGCCTTTTAAAATTGAACTTCAACATAGTATGGAAAAAGTAAAATGAAATAATTCCATTTACTTGTTCACATGGATATTCTACTAATGGAATAATCACATGCAATATCAATAACCACTTTCATAATGTTGGAATGCATAATGCCAGACTATCATAACCACATAGCCAAGGCCTCGTGCCAAGACTACAAATAAGATTTTGTCAAGGCCTTGTTCCAAGACACTAGTTTGTCTCATGAGACCTACCGATGCATCGAGGAGCTATAGCGGGCTCCACCCGTCACTTATTAAGTCCAATGCATTCCCATATGAAAAGGTTTAAACATAACATAAACATTCGTATTAAAACTAGCATACGAAATGTCAATAATTTCACCATAAACTATGAATGGTATAAAAATAGCACATCCACAGTCAAACATATCACAAAACCTTCAATACAATATAGAAGTTTTGTATCATAATAAATCAACTTCAAATAATCTTAAAATCCATCAAAGGATGTTGACATAGATGAAATCAAAATTATTTTTAAAGAAGTATCTCCTTTTATTTTGAAATCATTTAAGATCCATATAAAATAAAACATTTTCTTTGAAAATATTCTTATAAGCTTGTATGGAAAGCTTCGACGATTTTATAACGGCGGAAAATAACCGCACCCGCCGTATAAGTTAAAAAAAACATTCTTACCTCAATTCTGTCGAAAAGGTTAAAAAGGACCTTGTTTTGAAAACGACGGAAAGATTCCTTTATAAACCTCTTATAAAAAGTCAAACAAGGGTATAAATGACTTTAACCCATATTCTTGTAAATAGTAAAAATGTTTTGAAATACATTTTGAAGAAACATGGGTGTGGATGATAACGAGATCCCAGTAGATTATTACGTATAAACAACCTCGGATAAAGAAGAGATTGTGAAATAACCCTTACCTTGTACTTTTCCTTGGTTGGGGTAGGTTAACCTCCTGTATAATGGTGAAATAATTGTTATTAAATTATACAAGAATCATATACATTAATATGATATCATATATGATCTTTTAATATTGATTTGATAATAATATCTTAGTATTATCGTTGTTTCGGGTGTTAACTTACTTGTTTTCTTTCATATGTTTTGTTACGTAAGACATGTTTGTAAAGGATAGGTTGTATATTATTCATATCCAGAATGATATCAAGTCCTTAAACATCATTTTTAAATCATAAAATGATAATTATACTTTAATGGTTCCGATGGAGAATGAATCTCATCGCGTTCGTGGAGACGGTAGTCCGTACGTACGCACGAGCGACAATATCATTCTTTTGATATTAAAATAATATATAAATGGATGGTATATCATATATACAGAATCATTAATATGTTATATTTATTATTTACATGAGTTACACATCATTATTATACCCATCCAAATAATAATATATTGAATAACAATTACACCATGACGTGGAGACGGTAAGCCGTACGTACGCACGTATGGTGACATGTTATTCAAAGGGTGGATAGAATAATGAATATGGTTGTACCATATTTATAATAACATCACAGTATATAAATTATACTGGAGTCATTATTTTAGAATGGTAACAACAAAGGAAGAAGAAGTGGAAGAAGAAATGAACTTGGAAAAGGGGTGGTGAAAACATTACCTCTTCTTCGGGTTCTTCCTTTTGATTTGATCAAAAGGGCTCCTTAAGTTGGCTTTCTGATCAAACTAAGGCCCCTAGGTTGTAGTGAGGGATGTTGGTAGAGTATTTGGGCAGAGTTTGGCCGAACCAAAAGGCTTTAGAGGTGTGAAGAAATGAGAAGGAGGAGTGCCCTTTTATAAGAGGGGTGAGGGGCACCTTTGGAAAAGCTAGAAATATTAATTTATAATAAATTCATATTCGGTTTCTAATGGCTCCAAAGTTGACTATTCAAAGGTTAAGGTGGGGATAGGTCTAAAACCACTCAACCAATAGAATTTAGACAGGTTTGGGTACTTATATTAACCTTATCTTTAAGTATTAACTCTAAGTTAATTAGTTTCACTTTTACAATGTCTCTTTGTATTTTTATATAATATGGTTAATAAACTTACTATATACATCCAAGCGACCCCCAAGTGGTCCATTAATGAGGAACCTATCATAATATAAGTCTCTTGGCCGAACCTTAGATTTTTAGGAATTTAATATCAATTAATAATATAATATTTGTTTTAAGAACTCTTTTATGTCAATTTTGACACTATTCAATAGTTGATTTTTTTGAAACTCCTAACAGATTGATTACTTAGAAAAAAGTCAATTAAATCAATCCTAATATATCATATTATCATATAAAATTAGTTTAATTCATTAAAAGTTTCATATTATAATTATTTGGGTATTTATAATATCAATTATTTTAATTTTTCACTATTATAGTAATTACTGCATCATCATTGTGTCATAAATAAAATAAATTATTCAATGTCTAAAAATTATAAATAAAATATCATTATGTAGGAAATCATTTTATGTTTCTAATGAATATTTATAATCTAAAATCCAACATATATAACCCTATGTAAAAATTTTTGTTCTAAAAGATATATGCTTGTGTCATTTTTGTATTCATTTTAACTAAATTAAAATAAAGTGTCATTATCACTTACAAGTGGATCCATGGGGTCCCAAAATAGACCCAAAGATGCCCATGGTCGACCATGTATCAACCAATAGGGTTAAGACACGTTTTAGGGTAATTTAGTATTATTATAATATTATTTTTTAACCCTTATTTACCGGATTTACCCTTAACCATGGTAAATAAAATATTTACCGCAGTAATTATTCAAAATGTCTAAAAATAAAAGTTACCCATTTACACAATTTGAACATCCTGATTCCAAATATGGAATCCATTTTCCTAAATTCAAAACACAGAAGTGGCAGAAATTAATTTAAAATTAATTCCCGCTGTCAAAACAAAAAGCGTGTTTTTAAGAGATAATAACTATCAAAAGATTGACACTTGTTTATGTTCGGTTTAATTGTAAAATTATGTCCAATGACCAACATTATATTAAAATGTAAAAATATATTCTAAATATACTTTAAAACCACTAAAATTCATAATTTATCACTATTAATTATTTTGATTAAAAAAGTTGTTTTTAATTAAAATTTAGAAATTTTCACTATTCATCAAAATATGAAAGTTATCCGAAATGTACCAAAATTTCACCCTAGGCTAATTTCGATATTCCGAATCCAAAAATGAAGTCCATTTTAAAATATAAAATATATATGATTTCAAAAATTAGGTATTACTATTCACAACGGCTAGTTTAATTAGTTGTGGTGTGTGTTAGAACTCGAGGTCGCGTACAACACACGCTATCGCATTATTCGAAGGGAAACGTACCGTGGAAGCTTGGGATGTTTCATTTTAAATTTTTTGATGTCTCCATTTAGTCAAAAAGTTTAAAATATTGTATTTAAAAAGGTTTCACTATCAAAAGTTGATAAAAGTGCAATACTGAAAATGAATCTGTTCTTGCATTATGACTAAGAAACTCATAATATGGATTCTAAAATTATAAGGATAATATAAAGTTTAAAATTCAGTTAATATTATTCATGAACTCTTTTAATGGCTTTTTTTTTTGGTAAGTCATGGTGCAATTGAACTCAGTGTTGCGTGTAGTGCAAGTTATTGAATTATTTTGAAGAAATAACACACTATGAAATCTTGGGGTGTTACATTCTCCCCTCCTTCAATAAATTGCGTCCTCGCAATTTGAAATTGTTCTTCGAAAATAAATGGTTGAAAATAGAAAATATCTTTGTGGGAAAACCCACATCGGAAATTAGGTTACTAAAATTTAGTCTTAATATGAGGAAAAGAGAAATGAAAGAGTCACCACCAAATTATGATCTCGATTAGGAGAACATTGGTGGCAATTAGAGACATATAATTGGAGGAAAAACGTAAATATTTATAGGTAGTGATTGAGATCATCAATCACAAACAAGTGTATAATTTAGGTCCTTAAATTCATCAATCTATGATGATTTGAAATACCATCGGTTCAACAAAACATAGGGTATTAGGATAACACATTTTTGACGTTTCAAAATATCTTAGTTGAAATCCCACATCGAAAAATGAATTAATGAGGCCTCTATTTAAAATAAAGAGTCGAAAGTATGAAGATTACCGAAAATAACACATACTAGGGTTCCATGTAGTAAAATATGGATATGGAAGAAAAATCTAACCATCAATTACCTGATGGAGAGTGGTAGAGAACATGGCTATGAAAAGGCCAACAATCCCAAAGCCATAAATTAGTGATGATTTAAGGTACCATTTAGGAAAACATTTTTGTTCTAATTTTCTTTTCTTAATATTGAGGAATTTTTTATGAGATTGGCTAAGATCATATAGAGATATACTTACTTTATAATTAGAGTTTTATCCATTAAAAAATTTCTACCACATACTCATCTTTCACTCTAAAAGATAATAGAATGTAAAAAAAATTCTATTTACACTATTCGTATAGGGTTCCAAAATAAACGAATTTATAATTCATCTAAAAGATCTTTTAATAAAAACTACATTATTTAATCCAGGACATCTCGTGGGCCAGTGGTAGGTGATACACCCTTGTCGCCCTTCGGTTGCGGGTTCAAGTCTCGCAGCCTTGCCGGACGCGACGGGTTGTCGCCCGACCTCCGGGTTGTCCTTTTATGGAAATCCAAAATAATCCAAACTAGAACTATCCAAAATACTTCTATCCAAACTCACAGTCCAACATTTATAAGGAAGGTAAACATAATATAGATCCTTTTTACCCCGTAATAGCATATGAATACCTTCATCATGTATTTACCATATTCCTTATTGATTACATTCATGTTCCCTTATTCCATATAGAATGCTGGATATACTTCATTAATCCAAAAATGTTTTAAACCCCAACAATGATGGAATATACAAATCATTAATCAGCTTCAAGGTAGTCAATAATATCCAATATAATTTATCCAAATCAATCATGTATTATTCTAAAATCACCACCTCGGTATCTGAACCATATTATGATTTATCTTTCTCTCAACCATATATTTTCCAAACATTTAACCTGCTACTGAGTCACTTTTCTTTGTTCCACACCATCTCAAGTCCTTAATGAAATAGTACTGTAGTACAATCCTTATATACTCCATAATTATTATAACAAGTACATTGTTGATACAACACTCAATTGATATAATCAACATAATAACTCTAATCATTCCTCTTAATCTGTGGTAGTATCATAACTTGATTATTATCCAATAGCATTATTTGCGGCATAGTCTGATGACTGGGACATAGGTTCACGTAGTGTCCAAACTCCTTGCAAATGAAGCATTGTACATTTGAAACCATTTTCTTACCCTTGCAGTCATGTACTTTGTGCCCTTTTCCTCCACACTTATAACAAACTCCCATTCCTTTCAGGCAAGTTCCAGGGTGTTTCTTTCCACAGTTACCACATATGAGAAAATTCTTCTTTTCCCTCTTCCCTTTATCCATCTTTCTCTCTTCCATCCTTTTCTTCTCTTGATTCCCTTCAAAGCCATAGGACTCAGTAAACTCTTTACTTATCTTATCAACACATGATATTATTTCTTCATATGATGATAATACATGGGAGACTATTTCTCTTATAAATTCTGGCTTAAGACCATGAAAGATATGATCCTTCTTTCTCCTTGGATCATGTGCATTGCTGGAGTTCTCATTCCTTCTACTGGGCGCCATTTCTAAATAATGGCATACACTAGATCAGTTTATGAATCAAAATACATAATCCCATACTTATAAAACACTTAACATAAATTGAACTATTTATGGATATAATCCATAATCATAAAAATGCCTCCTTTGAGGAAGTATATACTCATAAACCCTTCATAATTATTTGTAAAGATAATGAGAGTTATCCTAATCATATCCCCCGGGAGTGTCGTAACCAAGAGTGCAGCAAGGCCCGTTGTCGTGCACCAGTTCCCGTTCGAGTCTAGCTCAAAGCGGTGTTTTCAGGTTTTACCCCTAGGTACATCTGTGCCAGAGCCGCCTCTACCTGCTCGTATCCAGACAGGGATGTATTGCTCGGAAAACTCACAAAATCTCTACAATACCAAAATTCTAGGAAGTTCTTCTATACTAATCCTCAAAGTTCATCTTAGGTCTATGTGCTCTAATCAGAGTTTATCTAAATCTAGCTTCCAAGGTTTGTACTAAACTTCCTCTGATACCAACTGTAACGCCCCGACCCTAGTTGCCCAGAGTTGGTGCATTACTTCGTAACATTGGCATGATCACAAGAAAGATCAAATCCCGAAAGACCGATTAGTTTAGTAGCCTTGGAAACACTAGATATATTCATAAGTTTTACATTACATCATAAAATGAAAAACTACTACAACAACATAATGTTTCCAACGTCCACACTATAAACCCCTCATAATATCCCTGCAATTCAATCATAATTTACTTCTTCACTACCTGGGAAAAATAAAACATAGAAAAGGGGTGAGCTCAAATGCCCAGTAAGGATAACAATATAGCGGAACATTCAAAATAAGCATAAACATTTAAGGCAATGAATTACTAAAACAAAAGCCTTTTAAAATTGAACTTCAACATAGTATGGAAAAAGTAAAATTAAATAATGCCATTTACTTGTTCACATGGATATTCTACTAATCGAATAATCACATGCAATATCAATAACCACTTTCATAATGTTGGAATGCATAATGCCAGACTATCATAACCGCATAGCCAAGGCCTCGTGCCAAGACTACAAATAAGATTTTTTCAAGGCCTTGTGCCAAGACACTAGTTTGTCTCATGAGACCTACCGATGCATCGAGGAGCTATAGCGGGCTCCACCCGTCACTTATTAAGTCCAATGCATTCCCATATGAAAAGGTTTAAACATAACATAAACATTCGTATTAAAACTAGCATACGAAATGTCAATAATTTCACCATAAAATATGAATGGTATAAAAATAGAACATCCACAGTCAAACATATCACAAAACCTTCAATACAATATAGAAGTTTTGTATCATAATAAATCAACTTCAAATAATCTTAAAATCCATCAAAGGATGTTGACATAGATGAAATCAAAATTCTTTTTAAAGAAGTATCTCCTTTTATTTTGAAATCATTTAAGATCCATATAAAATAAAACATTTTCTTTGAAAATATTCTTATAAGCTTGTATGGAAAGCTTCGACGATTTTATAACGGCGGAAAATAACCGCACCCGCCGTATAAGTTAAAAAAAACATTCTTACCTCAATTCTGTCGAAAAGGTTAAAAAGGACCTTGTTTTGAAAACGACGGAAAGATTCCTTTATAAACCTCTTATAAAAAGTCAAACAAGGGTATAAATGACTTTAACCCATATTCTTGTAAATAGTAAAAATGTTTTGAAATATATTTTGAAGAAACATGGGTGTGGATGATAACGAGATCTCAGTAGATTATTACGTATAAACAACCTCGGATAAAGAAGAGATTGTGAAATAACCCTTACCTTGTACTTTTCCTTGGTTGGGGTGGGTTAACCTCCTGTATAATGGTGAAATAATTGTTATTAAATTATACAAGAATCATATACATTAATATGATATCATATATGATCTTTTAATATTGATTTGATAATAATATCTTAGTATTATCGTTGTTTCGGGTGTTAACTTACTTGTTTTCTTTCATATGTTTTGTTACGTAAGACATGTTTGTAAAGGATAGGTTGTATATTATTCATATCCAGAATGATATCAAGTCCTTAAACATCATTTTTAAATCATAAAATGATAATTATACTTTAATGGTTACGATGGAGAATGAATCTCATCGCGTTCGTGGAGACGGTAGTCCGTACGTACGCACGAGCGACAATATCATTCTTTTGATATTAAAATAATATATAAATGGATGGTATATCATATATACAGAATCATTAATATGTTATATTTATTATTTACATGAGTTACACATCATTATTATACCCATCCAAATAATAATATATTGAATAACAATTACACCATGACGTGGAGACGGTAAGCCGTACGTACGCACGTATGGTGACATGTTATTCAAAGGGTGGATAGAATACTGAATATGGTTGTACCATATTTATAATAACATCACAGTATATAAATGATACTGGAGTCATTATTTTAGAATGGTAACAACAAAGGAAGAAGAAGTGGAAGAAGAAATGAACTTGGAAAAGGGGTGGTGAAAACATTACCTCTTCTTCGGGTTCTTCCTTTTGATTTGATCAAAAGGGCTCCTTAGGTTGGCTTTCTGATCAAACTAAGGCCCCTAGGTTGTAGTGAGGGATGTTGGGAGAGTATTTGGGCAGAGTTTGGCCGAACCAAAAGGCTTTAGAGGTGTGAAGAAATGAGAAGGAGGAGTTCCCTTTTATAAGAGGGGTGAGGGGCACCTTTGGAAAAGCTAGAAATATTAATTTATAATAAATTCATATTTGGTTTCTAATGGCTCAAAAGTTGACTATTCAAAGGTTAAGGTGGGGATAGGTCGAAAACCACTCAACCAATAGAATTTAGACAGGTTTGGGTACTTATATTAACCTTATCTTTAAGTATTAACTCTAAGTTAATTAGTTTCACTTTTACAATGTCTCTTTGTATTTTTATATAATATGGTTAATAAACTTACTATATACATCCAAGCGACCCCCAAGTGGTCCATTAATGAGTAACCTATCATAATATAAGTATCTTGGCCGAACATTAGATTTTTAGGAATTTAATATCAATTAATAATATAATATTTGTTTTAAGAACTCTTTTATGTCAATTTTGACACTATTCAATAGTTGATTTTTTTGAAACTCCTAACAGATTGATTACTTCGAACAAAGTCAATTAAATAAATCCTAATATATCCTATTATCATATAAAATTAGTTTAATTCATTAAAAGTTTCATATTATAATTATTTGGGTATTTATAATATCAATTATTTTAATTTTTCACTATTATAGTAATTACTGCATCATCATTGTGTCATAAATAAAATAAATTATTCAATGTCTAAAAATTATAAATAAAATATCATTATGTAGGAAATCTTTTTAGCTTTCTAATGAATATTTATAATCTAAAATCAAACATATATAACCCTATGTAAAAATTGTTGTTCTAAAAGATATATGCTTGTGTCATTTTTGTATTCATTTTAACTAAATTAAAATAAAGTGTCATTATCACTTACAAGTGGATCCATGGGGTCCCAAAATAGACCCAAAGATGCCCATGGTCGACCATGTATCAACCAATAGGGTTAAGACACGTTTTAGGGTAATTTAGTATTATTATAATATTATTTTTTAACCCTTATTTACCGGATTTACCCTTAACCATGGTAAATAAAATATTTACCGCAGTAATTATTCAAAATGTCTAAAAATAAAAGTTACCCATTTACACAATTTGAACATCCTGATTCCAAATATGGAATCCATTTTCCTAAATTCAAAACACAGAAGTGGCAGAAATTAATTTAAAATTAATTCCCGCTGTCAAAACAAAAAGCGTGTTTTTAAGAGATAATAACTATCAAAAGATTGACACTTGTTTATGTTCGGTTTAATTGTAAAATTATGTCCAATGACCAACATTATATTAAAATGTAAAAATATATTCTAAATATACTTTAAAACCACTAAAATTCATAATTTATCACTATTAATTATTTTGATTAAAAAAGTTGTTTTTAATTAAAATTTAGAAATTTTCACTATTCATCAAAATATGAAAGTTATCCGAAATGTACCAAAATTTCACCCTAGGCTAATTTCGATATTCCGAATCCAAAAATGAAGTCCATTTTAAAATATAAAATATATATGATTTCAAAAATTAGGTATTACTATTCACAACAGCTAGTTTAATTAGTTGTGGTGTGTGTTAGAACTCGAGGTTGCGTACAACACACGCTATCGCATTATTCGAAGGGAAACGTACCATGGAAGCTTGGGATGTTTCATTTTAAATTTTTTGATGTCTCCATTTAGTCAAAAAGTTTAAAATATTGTATTTAAAAAGGTTTCACTATCAAAAGTTGATAAAAGTTCAATACTGAAAATGAATCTGTTCTTTCATTATGACTAAGAAACTCATAATATGGATTCTAAAATTATAAGGATAATATAAAGTTTAAAATTCAGTTAATATTATTCATGAACTCTTTTAATGGCTTTTTTTTTTGGTAAGTCATGGTGCAATTGAACTCAGTGTTGCGTGTAGTGCAAGTTATTGAATTATTTTGAAGAAATAACACACTATGAAATCTTGGGGTGTTACATTATGTGCTTGCTTTGGAGTGGCTGTCAGAATAAATCAGTTATCTCCAATTGGAACGGGTGTATTTACTTGATCCGATTGTCTGTATAATATGGGGGAGTGTTCCCCATAACCCTCCTGGACTAGAACAGAGGTGCGTATATAGTCTAGGATGTCATGCTGATGATTCATCCTAGGTATGGGGATAGAATTATGTGTGTGTCCCTCTAGTACTGCTGAATTTTCCATTATGATATTCTAGAAAACTTCTAGGATATGGGCAGGAATTTTTTTACACCCTTTCACCATTACCAAAATGTGCTTGCTGACTTCAGTGTCTGAAATGGGAATATACGTCCATTTTTTATCCAGCGTATGTTTATGAGCCTGCTCCTTTCCTACCTTTCCTATCAGTGGATACCAATAGTACTCATGTGTGGGGGCAGAGAGTAGAGTCTGCCCCAGGGTTTTCATTAGATCTTCCCAAATAACTTCTCAGGGTGCTTCCAAATGAGACTGTTGGTAGGTTTGATGGATTCTAGAAGGTGTATTTTCATGCTAGCTATTTTCCACCAAACATGGTTGGTGGACTTCTTTAAGTGCTACTAGATGAGATTGTTTGTAGTCTTGGTGAGTGCAGGAAAGTGTATGTTCCTGCTTATAGATTTCCACTATATTTAGTTGGAAGGATCATTTGAATGCAGTTAAACGAGTCTTCTAACTGGATAAAAGATTGTAAGAAGGTGTATGTTTTTTATCATGGCACTCCACCAGATTTGGACAGTGGGATCGGTTGGGTACTTCCAGATGAGTCTACTGTCTAGAGGAATTAAGGAGAATGGGTGTATGTTTTTAGTCTCTTATTGCCACCAAACTAGGTTAGTATACTTCTTTGAAGGGGTAAAAGGTAGGATTCTACTCCCTGTTAGTCTTCTACTGCCCTGGTGGTTTGTATTGCATGCCCAGGTTTGGGGGACCTGGTCCAGATAGCCGAAGATAATACCCGCATCATGTCGAGTGTTTTCTTTCGCATGGTGTTAGTGGTAGAAATTGTTGCAAGGATCCCTTAGGAAGGACCCATGTGTCTTTTAGATGAGGATGTAGGTGGCCTCTTTGTCAACCTCCCTAGAATATGGGAGGTATTGTTGATTGCATTCCAGGGATAAGCTTTTGAAATGGTAAAATAAAGTTGTTTTCACCACCTACTTATGGACCACCGGTTTTCACTGACCAAACAACCAGGGTTATTCTTGATCTGAAGGTCCTATCAGGTAACCTCGAAAGTTGGAATGGTACCATGTTGACGGTACTCTCAAACTAATGCGTTAGATACCCAGCATTGAAGATTCTGAGTCGGTGATGGTGTCCTTATAGGTGATGAGGATCCAACTTGAGCAACAGTCGGGGCATTTGTTGGTGAGAATTGGAAGGAAGACATTTGGAATGAAGGGAGTTCTTGGAATATAATGCCTTTATATATGACAAATACAAAAAATGAACTCTGGAAAAGTATCATTTTTTGGATGAATGTAAGAATGATTAATTTCCTTGTCTTTCCCTATTTTATAAATTGATAGGGGCCTGAAAATTGGTAATACTATCATCTTGGTTAAGAATTCATTTTGGGTTCACCATTTTTTTGTTTCCCTCAAAATGGGTGTTCTAGTTAAGAATCACTATTTTCAAATGGTTTCCAGTGGATTTTTTTATGGAACCAGAAGTACCCGATAGTTCTATATCCAAAGGGACCTACTTTCCAAAGGTAGGCACTCATTAAGGATTTTAACCCATGATTCTTAAGAACTCACATTGGTTGAGAGGATGGGAGTTTAGGCTCATCGCACCCTTTTGAGGAGAATTATTGCCTACTATGGGACTCTCTTATAGATTTAAGATATGTTTATGAATCCTTATTAATTTAACAAGCATAATGTAGGTTTCCCTAGAAAATTTCAATCAATTATTAGCATGTATGGAAATCAAAATCATATGTATGTATTCGAGTTTCTTCATCAATGGAGATATTTGTATGTATATGAGGTTATCCATAAATGGTATCCTCTCATATACTACTTAGAGATTATGTGGTGGTTATTATGAAAATTTTGGTTTTTAAGCCACTCGGTGAGGCACTCTAAAATTTATGGTCATCCAAGTAGAAAAAATTCACTCTGTAATTTATTGTCATCCAAGGAGAGGGAAATTTACTCTAGAGTTTATTTTCATCTAGGTAAATAGAGGTTACTCTGGATTTTATCATCATTAAGGGAGACTGAAGTTGTTTTGGTATTGGGATCGAACCCATAGATGGGATTCCTACATATCCTTGTGAAAGGAATCAAAAACCACATAGTTTGGTGCTTCTTAATGGGACACATCATACCTTTTAAGGTTGTGTGATAAGGACCCAATCATATAGTTTAACATCATGTGGCAAGGAAATCTAGGCAGAAGGTTCCTAGTTAATGTTTGGTGCGGTACTTATACTGAAGTAGCCCAAGGAACCTAGAAAAATGTGAGTTTCCAAGTTAGATTAGACCCTATTAGGAATATGGACCAGAGAAAACAGGGTTGATTTGGGATTTTGGGTTTGAACCTTAGGGATGTTTCCTATGTATCCCAATTGGATGGGAATCAAATCCCATGTAGTTTGGTAAGTCTCATAGGGAAATATGGATCTTTGAGATAAATAGGTTGGGGCTTACTCCTAAGGGGTATTCCCTTATAACAGGGTCCATGAGATATTTATTAACTCATGGAGATTTAGGGAGGCTTAATTTAGGGATTACTTCTAAGGAGGATGCCTAGATTAAGAGAATTGTGATTAGGGATTACTCCTAAGAAGGATTCCCTGATAAAGGGGGTATTATTTCTCATTTCATGAATGAGATTTTATGGATATTGAGCCTTAATAAGGATTCTTATGTATCCCAGTTATAGTGGGAATCAGAGTTCTCATAGTTTATTTCTTCAGGTAGATTGTGAGGGTGTTACAATCATTATAAACCTCTAAGCCCATGTGAGCCATACTTAGTGTGAGAAACAAGAGGATGTAAAAGATTCAATAAAACACACACAATTTTCCTCCTTCACTAGTGGAAGAGTCCAGGCCTATGACGGAAGAGTTCATGGCTACGGTGGAAGAGGCTGAAGAAACAAACCACCCCTCTCTTCACTTTAAATTAGATGAGGGTCCGATATAAGAAAGAAGTGAAGGTGAATGGAGTTGAGAGTAGAGAGATTGAATGTATAGAACCATATCTTGATGTACATGGACATTACATTAACTTTTTGGAATAATTAATCAAAAACAAGAACCAACACTAAAGGACTGTAATAGTTTAGTGTCTTTGGAAACTCGAAACATAATCTTCAAATCATGGTGAAAGATCTTCAACATCTCCCATAAATATCTTCCCCTTTTGTTTTCTTACCTAAAACCTTTCTTTAAATCCTGGGGAAAAGAAAACATATAAAGGGTGATCTCAAATGCTCAGTAAGGGTAAGCATGGAGAAAATAAAACAAACCATATACATTTGAAATTAAAAACATGAACATAATGTTTAAACATCGAAATCTAGAGAAATGATATAAAACATGGAAGTACGTAAGGCATAGATCATAATGGAACATCAATCATGATAAAATAGCATGCTAATAAAACATGTAATTATGGAAAACCATTAAGCACATGATATTATTTCCTTAGTAGCCAAGACATTTCTGCCAAGACCATTTTAGTGGACAAAGTCCCTTACTGAATCGAGTTCACTCCTCATTCCAGTCCTGTATCACTGAATCAGATTAACTTTCTGTTCCATCCATGTCTATCTCATGGGATATAAATCTTTACCCAATGCATTTGAGGGAGATATAGGTCTCACCCATCTCATAATGAAATCATTCTTACTTGTTCCACAAAATAAACATAAAACATTCATAATAACCCAACGAATAAAATGGGTTTCATAAACATCACCCCATCATAACATAATCCATATAAAATAAATGGATATCATTTCATCATAAGAAAAATAAAACCATGTAAATAATATATACATTATACTTGAAACATAAACATAATTAATAATGTCATCTTAGATGGAAAATAGTTTTGATAAAACACTTGAAATGAATTCTTGAGGAAAATATCCTTTCTTCTTCAAAATCATTTTCTTTTTTCAAAATTCCATGAAATTTTAAAAGAAAATTATTTTGTTGAAAATAATCATGAAAGCTTGTAGAATAATCTTAATGAAAATTAGGCTTTATGAAACCGTAAAAATCTGTTCATGCTGTATAAGTTAAAAAAACATTCTCCTCGTACTTTTGCCGGAAAAGTCAAAAAAGTTCCTCGTATGGTAAAAAAGAGATTCCTTCCATAACATGTGGTAAATGTAAAAAATGGGTAAAAAGGACATTAAACATACATGAAAAAAAATTAGAAAACATGTACATGGATGATAACAATAACCCTGGTAAATACTTACGGACAAACAATCTCGGATAAAAACGAGATTGGAAAAGTTATCCCTTACCTTATGTCTGATATGCTTCGTATGTATCCTAACCTCCTGTATAATGATTTAAATAATGTCATTTACTTATTAAATAATCATATTAATTGTTATGATATCATATATGGTTCACTTATGACTTTATATTACCCGTTCTTTTGTAAATTCCATGTTAAAGCAGCATTTTGGGTAAAATCGTTTCATTTATTGTACGTGTTTCGATTTCTTGTTCTTGATACTATTACATATATCCTGATTTACATTATTCTATAATGTAAAACATGATTTATATATATAATTTATATTCATAATATAAATATATATGATAGATCTGTAAATGGAATGAAATACACCGTTCATGGAGACGGTAGGCCGTACGTACGCATGAACACTGTTTTCGTTTCCTTGTTGAATTAAATGGAATTAAGTAAATGAAACATATATGTACATAAATACAATATTATTATTATTTAATATCTTTCATGATTATTTATAATATATACTTTATAATCATACTTGAATGGTTAATCATGGAAAATGAATCTCATCGCATTCGTGGAGATGGTAGTCCGTACGTACGCACGAGCGATGATATCGTTCCCATAATTATTGAATAGAATTGGAGTGGATGATATAATATCTCAGAAAAATTATTATGTTATAATAACCATATATATTTATTATTTACACCATTATACCCATCCAAGTAAGGTGGTGGTGGAAAAATAGATTACACCACGGTGTGGAGACGGTATTCCGTACGTACGCACGCGCGGTGATTTTGTTTTCTGTAGGATGGATAGCATGTGAAATGGGGTTGTTTAATATTTATAATAACATATCAGTATATTATTGATACTGATTTTATTACTTTATAGTTAAACAACTAAAGAATAAGAAGTTAAAGAAGAAAGAAACTTGAAAGAATTGGTAGAAGAGATTACCTCTTCTCGACGCACCTCTTTTAAGCTTCCTCTTAAGGGACTAGAGTTGGTATTTTGAGAACAACAGAGCCTATAGAATTTTTCTAGGGAAGGGCAGAAGAGAAATTGTCAGGGTTTGTCTGATCTTGAAGGCTCAAAGTTTTGTGAAGAGGAGAAGGAGGATGTGCCCTTTTATAAGGGAGGAGAGGGGCACCTTTGGAAACATAAGAAATATTAATTTATAATAAATTTAAACCCCACTTAAAAACCTCCAAAAATGACTTAAATATGAAGATGATATGAGATAGGGTTTTAATCTCATTATACAATAAAATTTAGACATGTTGGTAATTTATTTTAAATCTTATCAATTTGATTTGTCCTTATTTAATTTTTATAATCTTATTTGTGGTAATAATATTATAAATTTTAAATTATTATAAATAATTACTTATGTGTTGTGAATTATAAATAATTGGGTAATTTATGAAATTTTAGACCATATAAATTTCAATTTATAATTTTTAAATATTTTTGTGATTTTTAAACAATTTAATAATATGTTATTTTTATAAAGTAACAATTGTGTTAATTTTGACACTATTCCTTTATTTGAATAAAACCCACACAGAGGTTATATTCGAACCAAAATGTTTAATAGATTACTAACATGTAATATTCATCTATAAAATTTTTGGAGAACATTAATTAGTTCATATAATGTTTATTTTAATATTTATAAAACCATTTATTTGATATTTCTCTTAATAAAGCAATTACTACATCATTTTTGTATAATCATTTAATATACATATTAGTTGCATAAAAATTAAAAATAAAATTCTATGATGAAGATAAATATAATACCTTTCATAATAATATTTTTAATCTAATTTATCATCTTAAAATCACAACATTTAAATTGTTATATTTATTAAATTATGAAGGTGACATCTTTGACATCATTTAAAATTAAATAATATAAATGTCCTAATTGGTTTTATAAGGCTCCATGTGGTCCACAAATAGACCCTCGTATGATTAGGGTATAGATATACTCGACCAATAATGTTTGGTCAAGTTTCTGGTCCTTTTGATAGGTATTATTATTTTAATAAAAACTATATTATTGATTTTTTACTAAATAAATAATTTCTACATCATTAATGTATAAGATTTTAAGGGGATAAAATATTAATTAAAAATTACAAATAAATTACCATGATAAAGAAAAAAAAAATATCTTTCAAATTAGTATTTATAATTGAATTTATATTCTATATAACTATATATTAAAAATAATCTAATTATTAAAGTTTGAGTGAGACATTTCACTTTCCTTTAAATAAACTAAATAAAAGGTCTTAATCAAATACAAGTGGGTTCCATTAGATTCCATTTAGACCCAAGTATGATTTAGGGTAAAATATAATCATCCAATTATATTAGGACAAGTGTTAGGGTAATTTTATAATATTATATTTACCCTTAATTACCTCGATTTACCTTTAACTACGGTAAATAAAATTTACCGTAGTTACTATTCATAATGACTAAAAATAAAAGGTAGATTATTAACATAATTTGGACCTAATTATTCAAAATATGGAATCCATTTTTCCAAATTCAAATCATAGAAGTTGCAGAAATTAATTTAAAATTAATCCTGTTGTTAAGAAAACGAGTTTTAAGAGTTAAAATATTGCAAAAGATTGAAATGATTTTACCTATGAATTCAATGTAAAATCAATGCTAATGGCATACATTATATTAAATGGTAAAAATATATTCTATTTATACTTTAAAATCATTAAATATTATAATTTAACCATATAAATTATTATGATGAAAAAAAGTTGTTTTTAATTAAAATATAGTGTGTTTTTTACTATTCATTAAAATATGAAATTTATCAGAATAATATGAAAATTTTATCCAAAGTAAATTTTTATATCCTGATTACAAAGAAGAATTTTTTTTGTCAAATTTAACTTATAAACATGTCAAAACTAGATTTAAAGTGGGTGCGCCATCAAAAGGCGGCAAAACTTCATTTTTTGAAAAATACATTTTTTACTCGAAAAATATATTTTGTTCTCACACAATGTTCTAGAAAATGTGTAAGATGAATAATAATGTTATAAAATTCAAAATTTAGTTAATACTATTCATAACGGCTAGTTAATAATAATATTATAATAATATATCATTGTTTAGTGAAACCCGGTATTGCGTACTACACACGCTATCAAGGAAGGTCACAATTGCATGTAATGCAAGCCAAGTCAAATCTGCGTGTAGTTCAAGATCCCTTTGTTTTTGTGTATAACATAATCAAAACTTATTTCATTTATACATTAAACAAAATCTATACTTAATGTTGCATAGAATAATTTCTACAAAACGAACTTGAAATTGTGTGTAACACGAGCCGAGAATAATGTTGCTTATAATGCAATCTAATACGGTTTTGCGTATATAACAAGATAATTTTGGTGTAGCATACAACACAAGACATAAATTAAATTAAAAAGAATAATTCTAATAAAATCTTGGGTTCTTACATTCTACCCCCCTTAAAATGAATTTCTCCCTCAAAATTCGTCGGGGTTATAAATGGTTTACTACTTGAAAGTTTCTTTCATAGAAACCCACATTGTAAAAAGGAATACTAAAACTTAATTTTAAAAAGTGAATTATAAAACATAACGGTTACCCAAATTAACTCATCACTGGGTTTCCACATAGGAGAACATAGGTAAAAATATGGATATGGAAGAGAAATCTAACCATCAAGTTCTGATAGAGAGTGGTAGAGAACATGGCTATGAAAAAGCCAACAATTACAAAGACATAAATTTGTGATGATCTAAGGTACCATCTGATTCATCAAATATAAGAGCACTAGGACAACATTTTTGGTTTTCAAGATCATTTCCCTAATGTTGAAGAATTTTTGAATTAAAATAAATACTTACTTAATTTTGGTACATTCTCACTGTTGTTCGTGCCTTGAACAATTTTTAATTCATCTCTTAAAGAAATGAGGTTGAATTTGTCTTTTGTGAAGTGTTAGCGGATCATGCGATATAATGATAGGTCATTCCATCTGTATCAAACATAAAGTTAGCAATAATTATATACATAAGTCCATATATGGTGAGATTAATCGTATATAGTTCCAAAAATGATCTTATACTTCATCTATCATACCACTTAATAATATTAAACTAATTTCTACTAACCAGGGACTTCCTGTAGGCTAGTGGTCGGCGATAAAGGCCTATCACACTTTGGTTGTGGGTTCTATTCCCGCAAACTTGTCCGACACGACGGGTTGTCACCCGTCCTGCAGGTTTTCCTTTTTTCTAAAACTACACTATTATAACATTACAAAAATTATATCAAAAAAAAGTTCTAGCCTTAAACAATACTATCTGATGTCTGACATAATCCATTCCAATATTTATCCTTATCCAAAATACATCTTTCCAATCTCATAGTATAAAGAAAATGATTATTGGAAAGGTCACATAATAATCAAGTGAATACCATCATTTATCCCCCATATATCATAAGATATATCTTGTTGATCGCATTCCAAACATGTAAATACCTTAATCATGTATTCTATTGAAACATAAATTATCATAGAACCATAGTGAAATCATGAATGTTGTCAAAAGTTAACTCTTTCCACATACCAAAATCCCAAAAATTCTATATACTCAAACCATGATATCACTTTTTCCTTATATCAGTCATGATCTCATTAATACTATCAAACATTTCATTATCTTGTTATCCCTTCCTTATATGCATATTATGTGCTTTCCAAAAATATCTTAATAACCTTTCATGGTTACCGGTACCATTCAACATATACTTTCAAAAATATAAGGAAAAACAATAGTGTAACAATCCTTAGATGTCTCTTTATTCCATAGTACTATGAGATTACTTATACAACATTACTCTTGATAAACATGTAATTATTCCACTACCTTCTTAAACTATTGACCGATATTGAACAATTCTTTCATCTCACATATCATTTGTAGTCTCTTCGTCATCATAAATTTAAATACTACCCATACGACCATGTTGATTCTCTTCATGAGATTTTCCCTTAAGGCATTGGTTTTCATAATGCCCGTACATTCCACATTTAAAACATTTAACCATTGTTAATGTCTTAGCAATACCATTATCTTTGTCCATGGTGTTAACTGAAACTTTTACTTTACAATTACTAGCTTTGTGTCCTTCTTTTCCACACCCAAAGCATCTTCTAGTTCCTTTGAAACATTCTACCTGATGCCTCTTCCCACATGATTTACATGAGGGAAATTGAACATTCTTTCCTCTATGATCATCATGAAACTCCATCTTTATCTTATTATCTGAGTTGGGAAACTTACCAAAGTTGAGATTATTGATCATATTATGAGATTTTTGGTTAGGCATAATAACTATATATAGACCTCCAAATCCAATTTCATTTGGTTTCTCATGAATAATATCATTCCATTATCCATCATATCCTTCATTATCGTGAATATTCCTGTTTCCAGCCATTTTCTAAAACCCAAAATAATATTGTGAGATGCAAAAATCATATTCAAGGGGGAGTACCTTCAATATATAACATCTTAGGTTAAATTATAAGATTGTTACCATAATTCTAGGACTATAACCTATACTTATACGTAACCTTAAGGACATCTCTAGACATACCTTAGAAATATCTCTAGGGATTTCACTAAAGTTTTCGCATCCTAGTTTCCAAAGGTTAACCAAACCCTTCCTCTGATACCAACTGTAGAGAACCATATCTTGACGTACATGGAAATTACATTAATTTTTCGGAATAATTAATAAAAAACAAGAACCAACACTCAAGGACCGTAATAGTTTAGTGTCTTTGGAAACTCAGAACATAATCTTCAAATCATGGTGAAAGATCTTCAACATCTCCCGTAAAGATATTCCCCTTTTGTTTTCTTACCTAAAACCTTTCTTTAAATCCTGGGGGAAAGAAAACATATAAAGGGTGATCTCAAATTCTCAGTAAGGGTAATCATGGAGAAAATAAAACAAACCATATACATTTGAAATTAAAACCATGAACATAAAGTTTAAACATCAAAATCTTGAGCAATGATATAAAACACGGTAGTACATAAGGAATAGATCATAATGGAATATAAATCATGATAAAATATCATGGGAATAAAACATGTAATTGTGTAAAACCATTAAGCGTATGATATGATTTCCTTAGTATCCAAGACATTCCTGCCAAGACCATCTTAGTGGACAAAGTCCCTTACTGAATCGAGTTCACTCCTCGTTCTAGTCTTGTATCACTGAACTGGATTAACTTTCCATCTCATCCATGTCTATCTTATGAGATATAAATCTTTACCCAATTCATTGGAGGGATATATAGTTCCCACCCATCTCATAATGAAATCATACTTACTTGTGCCACAAAATAAACATAAAACATTCATAATAACCCAACGAATAAAATGGGTTTCATAAACATCATCCCATCATAACATAATCCATATAAAAGTAATGTATATCATTTAATCATAATAAAAATCAAACCATATAAATAATAGATACATTATACTTGAAACATAAACATACTTAATAATGTCATCTTAGATGGAAAATAGTTTTGATAAAACACTTGAAATGAATTCTTAAGGAAAATATCCTTTCTTCTTCAAAATCATTTTCTTTTTTCAAAATGACATGAAATTTTAAAAGAAAAGGATTTTGTTGAAAATAATCATGAAAACTTGTAGAATAATCTTCATAAAAATTAGGTGTTATGAAATCGTAAAAATTTGTTCATGTCTTATAAGTTAAAAAAAACATTCTCCTCGTAATTTTGCCGAAAAAGTCAAAAAAGATCCTCGTATGGTAAAAAAAATATTCCTTCCATAACATGTGGTAAAAGTCAAAATGGGTAAAAATGACATTAAACATACATGAATTTTTTTTAGAAAACATGGGCATGGATGATAACAATAAACCTAGTAAATACTTACGGACAAACAATCTCGGATAAAAATGAGATTGGAAAAGTTATCCCTTACCTTATGTCTGATATGCTTCGTATGTATCCAAACCTATTGTATAATGATTTAAATAATGTCATTAACTTATTATATAATCATATTCATTTTTATGATATCATATATGGTTCACTTATGACTTTATATTACCCGTTATTTTGTAAATTCAATGTTAAAGCAACGTTTTGGGTAAAATCGTTTCATTTATCGTACGTGTTTCGATTTCTTGTTCATGATACTATTACATATATCCTGATTTAATTTATTCCAGAATGTAAGACATGATTTATATATATAATTTATATTCATCATATAAATATATATGATAGATCGATAAATGGAATGAAATACATCGTTCATGGAGACGGTAGGTCGTACGTACGCATGAATGCTATTTTCGTTTTCTTATTGAATTGAATGGAATTAAGTAAATGAAACATATATGTACATAAATACAGTATCATTATTATGTAATATCTTTCATGATTATTTATTATATATACTTTATAATCATACTTGAATAGTTAATCATGGAAAATGAATCTCATCACATTCGTGGAGACGGTAGTTCGTACGTATGCACGAGTGATGATATCGTTCCCATAATTATTGAATAGAATTGGAGTGGATGATATAATATCTCAGAATAATTATGATGTTATAATAACCATATATAGTTATTCTTTACACCATTATACCCATCCAAGTAAGGTGGTGCTGGAAAAACAGATTACACCACGGCGTGGAGACGGTATTCCGTACGTACGCACGCGCGGTGATTTTGTTTTCCGTAGGATGGATAGAAGGTGAAATGGGGTTGTTTCATATTTATAATAATGTATAAGTATGTTATTGATACTTATTTTATTACTTTATAATGAAACAACTAAAGAAAAAGAAGTAGAAGAATAATGAAACTTTAAAGAATCGGTAGAAGAGATTGCCTCTTCTCGACGCACCTCTTTTAAGCTTCCTCTTAAGGGACTAGAGTTGGCCTTTTGAGAAGACCAGAACCTCTAGAATGTTTCTAGGAAAGGTAAGAAGATAAATGGTTGGGGATTTTACGATATTTAAGGCTCAAATTTTTTTGAAGAGGACAGGGAGGAGGTGCCCTTTTATAAGGAAGGAGAGGGGCACCTTCGGAAACATAAGAAATATTAATTTATAATAAATTCAAACCCCACTTAAAAACCTCCAAAAATGACTTAAATCCAAATATGAGATGATATAGGGTTGTAATATCATCAACCAATAAAATTTAGACATGTTGGGAATTTATTTTAAACCTTATCAATTTGATTTATTCTTATTTAATTTATTTAATCTTATTTGTGGTAATAATATTCTAAATTTTCAATTGTTATAAAAAATTAATTATGTGTTGTGAATTATACATAATTGGGTAATTTATGACATTTTATACCATATAAATTCAATTTATAATTTTTAAATATTTATGTAATTTTTAAACAATTTAATAATATGTTATTTTTATAAAATAACAATAGTGTTAATTTTGACACTATTCATTTATTTGAATAAAATCCACACAGAGGATATATTCAAAAAAATGTTTAATATATTCCTAACATGTCATATTAATCTATAAAATTTGTGGAGAACATTAATTAGTTCATATAATTTTTATTTTAATATTTATAAAACCATTTATTTGATATTTCTCTTAATAAAACAATTACTACATCATTTTTGTATAAAAATTTAATATACATATTAGTTGCATAAAAATTAAAAATAAAATCCTATGATGAAGATAAATATAATAACTTTCATAATAATATTTTTACTCGAATTTATCATCTTAAAATCACAACATTTAAATTGTTATATTTATTAAATTATGAAGGTGACATCTTTGACATCATTTAAAATAAAATAATATAAATGTCCTAATCGGTTTTATAAGGCTCCAGATGGTCCAAAAATCTACCCTTGAATGATTAGGGTATATATATACTCGTCCAATAATGTTTTTTCAAGTTTATGGTCTTTTTGATAGGTATTATTATTTTAATAAAAACTATATTATTGATTTTTCACTAAATAAATAATTTCTACATCATTAATGTATAAGATTTTAAGGTAATAAAATATTTATTAAAAATTAAAACTAAATTACCTTGATAAATAAAAATATTTTATCTTTCAAATGAGTATTTATAATAGAATTTATATTCTATATAACTATATATTAATAATAATATAATTATTAAAGTTTGAGTGAGACATTTCACTTTCCTTTAAATAAACTAAATAAAAGGTCTTAATCAAATACAAGTGGGTTCCATTAGATTCCATTTCGACCCAATTATGATTTAGGGTAAAATATAATCATCTAATTATATTAGTACAAGTGTTAGGGTAATTTTATAATATTATATTTATCCTTAATTACCTCGATTTACCTTTAACTATGGTAAATAAAATTTACCATAGTTACTATTCATAATGACTAAAAATAAAAAGTAGATTATTAACATAATTTGGACATACTGATTCCAAATATGGAATCCATTTTTCCAAATTCAAATCACATAAGTTGAAAAAATTAATTTAAAATTAATCCCGTTGTTAAGAAAACAAGTTTTAAAAGTTAAAACATTGCAAAAGATTGAAATGATTTTACCTATGAATTCAATGTAAAATCAATGATAATGACATAAATTATATTAAATGGTAAAAATATATTCTATTTATACTTTAAAATAATTCAATATTATAATTTAACCATATAAATTATTACGATGAAAAAAAGTTGTTTTTAATTAAAATATAGCGTGTTTTTACTGTTCATTAAAATTTGAAAGTTAACAGAATAATATGAAAAAATTATACAAAGTAAATTTTTATATCCTGATTCCAAAGAAGAATTTTTTTTGTCAAATTTAACTTATAAACATTTCAAAAACTATATTTAAAGTGGGTACGCCATCAAAAGGCGGCAAAACTGCATTTTTTGAAAAATACTTGGTTTACTCAAAAAATATATTTTTTTCGCACACGTTGTTCTAGAAAATGTGTTAGATGAATAATAATGTTATAAAATTCAAAATTTAGTTAATAATATTCATAACGGCAAGTTCATAATAATATTATAACAATATATCGTTGTTTAGTGAAACCCAGTATTGCGTACTACACACGCTATCAAGGAAGGTCGTGATTGCGTGTAATGCAAGCCAAGTAAAAGATGCGTGTAGTGCAAGCTCCCTTTGTTGTTGTGTATAACATAATCAAAAATTATTTCATATATACATTAAAAAAAATCTATACTTACTGTTGCGTAGAATAATTTCTACAAAACGAACTTGAAATTTTGTGTAACACGAGCCAAGAATAGTGTTGCTTATAATGCAAGATAATATGATGTTGCATATAGAACAAGCTAATTTTGGTGTATCATACAACACAAGACATCAATCAAATTAAAAAGAATAATTCTCGTAAAATCTTGGGTTGTTACATTGAAACCTCCTACATGAAAGTCTAGGGGATTACACCGTGATGGATGTTATAAAATGGGTCCCATATTGGGGAGGTATACTTCTCCTTTGTCTAAAAGGAAAAGGAAGTGTAATAATTACCCTCCCTACTAGGGACTTTAGGCTCCAGGTCTTAGAGATGATAAGCGGAGGATAGTTTCCTATCCTTGGAATCCAAGACTGGGAACTCCTCAACACTATCCAAAGGGTAAGGGTATATGTGACCATAGATATCCAAATACATGAACACCCTGAGGAACCTTACCCTCTGGTAGGATAAGTTTAGAAAACCCCTAACCATAGATATCCAAATCCAAATGGGAGACACACAGATGTTAATTTCCCTAATATTTGGTAAATTAGGAGATCTTAGTGGTGGTTTCAGCATAATCCCTTTCAAGAAATGGATCCAATGAAGGAGAGGCCCTACCATGAGTGGCTTTGAAGGAGGCTTCATGAAAGGCTCGAGTAGGCTGAACGGATAAGGTGAACCAAGAAATGGTGCTCAATTAAGTGGCACACAGTAATGTGGCATGCAAGTAGACTTGGGATAATTGGTTTCACCTTAGGTGACAAACAATATGGATTACTAGACTTAAGAGAAACTTGGCTAAATCCTTCTGGAGTCTTCACAGGTATTCCCTGAAGTGGGGTACATAACTTCCTATTTGAGGAAGGGCAGTCATGCAAGTGTTTTCAAATTAGGGGGTTGTGAAAATGATTCATGCAAGTGTTGTTAATTTTTAACACTTAGAGAACCTAAGTCTCACTATCCCCATTTAATTCCCTCACTTTAGGTGTTATGAAACTACCTTGGATGTTTTAGAGTACATGGGTGAAGTACTATGGTGATTAGAGAAGAAATCGGGCTTTAGGGAAATTCATCTGAACAAATGAAGTCCCCAAGGGTCTATTTATAGGAAAATATGGTACCTTGAGAAATGGTGACTTGGTTCACAAGTGATGATGTGGAACTCAAGTGATGGGTGTGCAAGTACTTACATGCCACCAATTATTCGAGCTACCTTAGGCGAACTCAAATTTGAGCCTTTTCAAATATTTAAATTCTCTATATATTTTTCCCCTTTTTCTAAGGCATTTCCCTTTTTCACTTTTTAATCCATGAGATAGAACAAAGTGTCAATTGAGACTTAGGTGAAATATCCTCTCCATACCATGACATTTGTTCCCCCACACCCCTACTTAGGATCAATTCCTAGCTACAGTCCCAACCCTTCAAGTTAGTGTCTTCGCTGCTTTCACTTACCCACATTAAAAATTAAAAGTCACATTGTGAACTTTTTAAGCCTGGTTGAGGAAGTTTTGAAAAGAAGTTTATGGAACACATTTAATGGTGTCTATATCCCCATTTGAGGATTTTTTTTAGGAGAACATTTCATTATACATTGTGCTAGATGGAGGTTGGGGAGATAGTCGTTCTTGGTCCTGATGTAGTGTATAGAATGAAAGAGAAAGTTCAACTTATTTGTAATAGGATGAAAGTAGTGTAGGACCAACAGAAGTCTTGTTCTGATTGATGAAGGAGGCCCTTAGAGTTCAAGGTTTAGGACCATGTTTTCTTTAAGGTTTCCCCTCAATGTGGGAAACAGAGGTTTTCTAGAGGGAGTAATATTTATACTTGTTTTTTTGGGCCCTTTGAGGTGTTGGGGTGAGTTGGAAAGGTGGTGTAACATTTGGTGTTTCCACTACGGTTAGAGAGGATCCACGACATCTTCCATGTCTCTCAGGTTTATTGGTATCTTCATGATGACTCCCATGTCATTTATTGGGGAGAGTTGGATATTGAGTATGACATGATGTTTTTGGAATGGCTGATAGAGATCCAAGATTTCCAATATAAGGAACTGCATGGACGGACCATTTATTTAGTTTGTGCGTTGTGGAGGCATAATGTTCTGGAGGATAGTACTTGGGAGTGAGAGACCTAGATGCGTTCCCAGTACCTGGAGTTTTTTTTGAGTTTTTATTTTCTTTGTTTTTATTTGTGATGTGATGTTTAGATTATTTTATTTTATGAGATGAGATATTTTCCTTGGTTTATAATGTGTTTGGTGTGGTGTGTTATAAATTCCTAGAATAATAAAAGGGGAGGTCCTAATTCCTAATCCATATGCATTAAATGAGATGCGATTAAAGCCGTGCGGGTGAGTCAATTCTTCCCAAAGTGGATAGTATCTTGACATGGAAGATGGAATTCCCCAATTCATGTGTTTGGGATAGTGTGGTTCATTGGTTTTAGCAGTTTTTGGTTTGGGTTGTGTAGAGGTTGAGATGCTTGTGCAATGGTTGTGTGGCAGTGTGGTTATATGAGAGGAGATGATTTTTAGTTTTAGTTTTTTTGTGATGAGTTAGTGTGAGATTTTTGTGGTTTTTTTGTTTGGCATGTTTGGCTAGTGGTATCATTTGAGGTATGATGAGGCCCATGAGAGGTATCTCATGGGGTGGTTGTTCGGAACCCTTTTATACTAGGCTTGGTTTTGGATTATTATGGGAAAGAATCATTTGAGAGGTATATGATGCAACGGTTTGTGCCCTACTGGTCAGTTAATTTTCTATTTTTGGTTGTTAAAGGTATTTGGGGGAGGTTCCAGGAGTTTTCAGTGGAAGCTGGAGGTGCAGAAGAACTAATGCAGGAAATACATGTTGTGTAAGTGTATTACACAATGTGTAATGATGGTTCACGGCATGTGTGAGGCTGGTTCACAATGTATAGATTTTTAGGGTTAATAATAAAAATTCAACCTATTTTTTAGTGAAACCAAACCCTGAGGATTACACTACGTGAAAGTATATTACACATCATGTAAATATCTGATGTAGTGAGGTTTTAAAAGTTATTTCCAGAAAAACGTTCATTCATTCAGTCATGGATTCTTCTTCCTCTAAATTTTGGTGAACCCTAGGTTCTCGGAGGAGTTCTTCAATCTCCCTTCCTCCTTCTTTGATCTGTTGGTCCTGGTGGTTGTTCATTTGCAATCTGTGGTAAGCCATTCCTTCTTCTTGGTAGGTTTTCTTCCATTATTCTCCCATGGATTCACCATGGTGATGTTTTTATGGTTTGGGGTGTGTTTTGGGTTGAGTTTTTATGGTCTTTGGTTGCGGTGTATGTTGATCTATGTTTTCTCATGGTATGGTTGTGGTTTGTGGGTGTTCTTATTCGCCCTACGGTGCACAACGAGTTAGAAAATATTTTTTGATATAGGGATTCCCTCATTTTTTATTATTGTGTATCATGCAGGAGGGTTTGATTTTGTTTACCTATGGGTTATGGTTTTTTTGTATTAATTAAATATAAATAATTGGTTAACTTAAAATTTAAGGGTAAAAAGAGGTTTGATTTTCATGATTTTATAGATTTTATATTATTTTTGATATTTTGGATTGTACGGGCTTGTACCCCACTGAAAATTATGTCCATTTGGGGCTTTGTTTGTGCTGGATGATTTGTTTTGTGACTGTTTCACCTATTTTGATTTTTTTGATATCACCATAAAATGGAAATTGTCTAACCACTTATATTTGGTTAATAAAATGGTTTCTTAAGGATTAAGGATTGTGTGATAATTCCCCTAATATAAAGTGAAATGTGCTAAAAATACCCTTTGTAAATATATAAAATGATATTTTTTTTCTATGATGTGTGGTGGTGCTTGTGGGACAACGATGTGTGGTTGAGGCTGAAAGTTTTTTGTCCATGATTTTGGGGAAGCAAGGTGTTTTTTTTCGTTCTTTTGGTGCAGCGATGTGCTTTGTTGGCCGTACTTTTGGGGCGATGAGGTGGTGGTTTCTTTGTTCTAGATACTCAAGTAGTGATGTAACAAATGATTAATAATGATTGAAATGATATGGTTTGGTTTGGATAATGTGATGAAAATGGTTAATAAAAAATTAAATGATGGGTTGTGTGATTAAATTTTGTTGATGCTAAATAATGAAAAGAATGGAATGATTAAATGGAATTGGTTGGAAATGCGGAATGGGGTTGCGACTTGTTGTGTGGTATTATGCATTTTGGGGTGGTAGTAAAAGTGACAGTATTGTGAGTTGGTTGTTTTTTTTTTGAACTCATAGGTTGGGATTAAGTGTTTGATATTATATATATGTGTGTTCCTTCTTGTGATTTATATATGCGCCCCACCCTCATCGAGCATTACATGCTGACACATGCATAGTCACTCAGGGGGTGTTTTTCCTGATATTCAGTTAGAAGTAAGGATGGATGGGCGCCCACTCTTTCCTACTCTCTCTTCCAAGCGAGGTAGGTATTGCACAAGCTATGATGGTTGGAGTTATCTTAGTGCATTGGATAGTGGTTGTGATATCCTGGGTGTTTTCGGGTGATATGTGAAGGCCCATGTGTTTTTGGGAGAGATGTGATTGTGCTTGTGGGGCGGTATCCCAAGTGTCTTTAGGAGAGGTGTGACATGGCCATGCTTATGGGGTGATGAGACCAGGTGTCTTTGGGTGTGGTGTGTTGTGACCATGATTGTGGGGTGTTGTGGTGCGGTGTACGAAAGAGATGGGATCTCTAGGACATACAATGTTGGGTGTGAGAGCAACATAACAGTGGGAAAGTAGTGAGGAGTACCCTTATCAATGTGATTCCTATTATATTATATTAATTTTTTTCATTATTTGGTGAGCGTGACTTGGTGAGGTTGGGATGGTTAGTATACCTTGATAGGTGTTGTTTTGTTCTATTTTTTTCTCATAGGTGCATTAGTATGCTTCTTTCACATGTGCACGAGAGACTTTGGTTTTCCTACAGAGTATACTTATACCCTCACCCTATGTATATAAAATTGTTTTTAGGTTTTTAGAAGGACTACATGGATCATGCTGGAAATTAATAGCTTGGATCCTTGACAGTTTTTGTTTCAGTGATTTAGATTTAATTTTAGGTATTTACTTTTAATACTTTTATTTGTAATCAGTTCTATTTATATATGCATGTGGGATGGTTTTGGATTTATTTTATATTATGTCTTGTATTTTTGTGTGTATGATACATCTTATCTTCCAATCCCATATTATTATAGATGGTAATTCCTCCCACATCATGAGATTTTTATACCCTCATTGCTAGTCGCCAACCCAAGTCCTACTGGAGGCAGGACTCAGGGGTCATTATTTATCTCCCCTTATTGTAGTATCTTTGGATAGAGGGGATCATAAAAACCTAGGCTTTTCATACTTGGATATTACATATTTTTAGATGAATATTCCTTCCATTACACATACGCATTCCTAGGGACCATAATAGTATAGTGTCTTTGGATACTAGACACACGATATTCTAATTTAGTGAAAGATATTCAATGTATCCCATAAAGATATTCCCATTAATTAATCTTCATAGACATACCCTAATTAAAACCATTCTTTATAACTTGGGGAAAAAACATAAAAAAGTGTGATCTCAGATGCTTGGTAAGGTTAAACAAGGGAGATACATAATCATAACATAAACATAAGGTTATGAAAACATGATAATAAAAATTAAAAACCATGCCCTGCATATCAAAGATCATAATATTGATTCAATTCATAAATATTCTTATTATATAAGACATGAATCATAAGGAAATAAAAGAACATGAGCCATGGGAGCATAACATTGTCATAAGACATAAACTTATGTCATACACATAAATATATAAAAAATTTACTTAGTATTCAAGGGTCATTTCCAAAACTTATCAGGGCATTCCATGGGTGGATACACCTCCTCAGTAGGACACACCACTATCTTCAGTGGAATCCCTTTCCTTATAGTTAAATGGGTTAACTCCCCATACCATCATGGTATTCAAGGTTAATTACCAATACCATCATAGAGGATAAAGTCCCTTACTAAATCAAGTTCACTCATTATTCTAGTCCCATATTTCTCATGAGATATAAATCACTACCCAGTTCATTAGAGGGAGATATAGGTCTCACCCATCACATGTTGAAAATCATACATATTTGTTCCATAAGATTATAAAAAAATCATTATATCATAACCCATGAAATGAAATGGGTTTCATAAACATTTAATCATACCATAAACTATAGAAAAGAGATAGGTTTCATAATCATTTCATGATTTCATCATATCATATCTCGTGAAAATAAGCGGGTTTCATAAGTATTTCCTCATGGTATAACCTATGGAAGAGAAATGGGTTTCATAAACATATTTTCAATATAAAAATAAACCATTTATAGAAATAATAAGAATGGTATCCTTAGATCATGTCCCCAGTAAATCATAAGTAACATCTAAGAATTTTATCTAATGATTTTGAAATATTACTTGGGACATTCAATGAGGAAAAAAAATTTCTTTGAAAATATATTTTTTAAAGCCAAAAATTCATAACTTAATTTGGAAATACTTTTCCTTTAAAACAAACATTAAAAATTATAAAGGAATCTTTAAAAATAATCTAAAACATTTCTTGAGGAAAATAATCTTTCCACTTTGAAAAACACTTTTTAAAGAAAAAAAACATTTTCAAAATCCTTTTTATTTTTAAATAGTTTATTTAAAATTATAAATTTTCCCAAATATTAAGGGAATCATTTTATTTTAAAAGAGTTTTGAAAAAATGTAAGTTAATTTTGAAATAATTGTGCAGTCATGATAGAAATAAATATTATTCATGTCGTGTATGTTAAAAATAAGGATTCTTTTAAGATTTTCATTAAAATCCAACCGTGTATTTTTTGAGAAATGACATGAAAATTCCTTTCAAAAAAATTGTAAAAAGTAAAAAATGGGTAAAAATTAATTTAATAAATCATTTTAAAAAGTTTTTAAAACATTTTTATAAAACATGGTTTTGGAAGAAAAAGGGTTTTTGATCGAAAAGACAATTTTTCTTAAAAATGTTATTTTTGAACTCTTGAGTACATAAAGAGAGGAAAATGAAGGGAAAAATATATCCTCATGAAATAAACATATGATAATAAAATTAATTAGTTTCTTGAGATATTTATCATAATATTTTATCATCAGAAATATAATCATAAACAATCCCGATAAATGATGATAATGTGACATAAAATCATTACCAATTTGGTAAACTTGAATCGTAAGCCCCCTAAAGGAACAACATAAAATAGAACTTAAAATATCATAAGTATAATTAAATTCATGATATTAAAAGTCAAATGGGTTGTATATCCACCTTGTGAAATAATATAGGTGCACAAAAAAGTATGTCTCAAAGAAATAAAATTGAGACAAAAATCTCTTATCCTTTTGGTAACTTTTGAACCATAAACCCCATGAAAGAGAGGTCCTAAAATGGATATAAAAATACAAATAATTTTCAATATAATAATAATAAAATACATTCATGTAAATTATTTACACCACATAAAGTAAATAGTTTTTTAATATAGCTTGTGTCTCATATAAGTAAAAAAGAGAGATGGAAACTCCTTACCTTAAGTCTCAACTTCCTTCCTACATATTCGAATCTCATTTATAATAAATATAAGTTTATTATAAATATATTTAAGAACCATAATTATATATATAATACCATGTGTGATTTATTTTTTTCCTTTTATTTCTCATTTATTACCAATTTTATGTTAAAGTCATGTTTTGGGTAATAATTGATTTATTTTTCATATATATTTTGATTTGTTATTTTTAGCCCTCTTAATCTAATCGTGGTTACATCATCATCAGTATAATAATAATTAAATAATTATAATATTTATATATCAATTATACTTTTAAGACCAATCATGAAATATGGTGTTGAGAAATGAAATATGTTACTATCATGGAGATAGTATGTTATACATACGCATGAGTAACGTTTCCATTTTTCAACAATAATTATGTAAAAGAGATAAGTAACATATTATATTTAAAAAATTATTATAATATCATAAATACCATATTATTTATTTAAATATACTTATACATATTATTCATGTGGTGTGGTGATGAAAAGAGAGTCTCGTCTCTTCGTGAAGGTGGTAGTCCACACATACACGAATGATGTTATCACCTTTCAGTGAGTGAAAAAGTAAGAAATAAATTGATATATTATTCTTTAATAATGATAAATATTTCATGAATATATTAATTATTTCATTTATATCACATATATTCATTAACTTTTTCCTTATTATCTTCCATGTAAAGCGTTGGTGAAAATGAATCACATCACTTCACGAGGCGGTAGTCTGCCGTACATATGAGCGACATTATCATATCTTTTATGGAATAGAAAGTAAAAGGTATATATGATATAATTAATAAAAATTTGTAATTATTCCATATATATCATATATATATATAATTTATATCCATCATCATACCCATTCGTGATAGGTGGTAATGGAAAAATGAATGATATCGGTTCGCGATGAGGTAGTCCACCATCTACACGAACGATGGTTTTTTAACCCATTTGATAGAAGTTGTGATAGTTTTAGGTTATTAAATTAACATAAAACCATCCCATTATATTTAATATAATGATTTTATTATATCATAATGTTTTAATAATAATTTAATGGGGTTGAGGAATAAATAAAATAAAAACTCTCATTGAATAACATTACCTCTTCTTCGTATATCCTCCTTAGGTTTGCACAAAAATACTTACAAGGTTGTATTTATATCCAAAATAATGTATCTATTATGATATTATAGAAGTTTTGAAGTTATTTTGGTAAGTATTGAATAAACCAAAATGTTTTTAAGGTTTGAAAAAGAGAGGAGAGGGGTGACCTTTTATTAGTGAGGTGAGTGCAACACTTATAAATTTGTAAAAGAAAAGGTGTACCCATATTTTTATCATGAAACAAAATTAAAAAATGGACCATTATAGATCCTATAAGATTTAATGTCTAAATATTTCCATAAAATGGGTGTTTTAAAATTTTTGGGTTATTTTCACCCTTTTCTTTTGAGTTTAACCCACCCCCCTGGTAAACCCATTTTCACCTTAACCGTGGTGAATATTATTTACTATTTTTAATATTAAGTTTCATAAAATATTAAGTTGGTATTATTAGATAATATAAATTATTATGATTAAAAATATGGAATCCATTTTTCTAAATTCCATTCATTGAAGAAAAACATTTTAATTTAAAATCAATCTTGCAAACATGGTAATAAAGCGGGTTATTAAAAAGAAAATTGTTCAAAAATTTACCAAGTATTTATATCAAAATTCAATATGAAAATGATTATAATGAAATAAATTTGATTAATTTATGAATAATTGAACTAATTTTACTTTAAAATCAATTTAAAATATAATTTAACTTTATAAATAAATTAAACAAAAAGGCGGTTTTCAATTAAAATTCAGTATTTTTCACTATTCATTATAATATTAATATTTTCAGAAAATTTTAAAGATTTAAACATAGTATAATTTTTATATTATGATTTAAAAAATTAATTTAATTTTTAAAATAAATTTTACAAATGTCACAAAATTTATTTTTAAAATAATTGCACAAAAAAGGCAACAAAACTGCTTTTTAGAAAAATACGGTTTTTAAGTGTAAAATTGGATTCATTATTATATATTATTTTTAAAACACATAATATAAATTTTAAATAGTTTATTTAATATATACTATATAAAAATCATTAAAATGATTGACCAAAAAGTTTTTTGTTTAATTTATTGAGGTAAAATGTATTTTTTTCATAAAAATAGTTTTTCAGAAAAAGTTTTCCTTTATTTTCAAATGGTTTTTATTTTAATTTTTAATTAATTGTTCACTAAATAATTAATTTTATATAAATGAGTAAATCATATATTTTCATAATTTACTTAATCATATTCATACCCTCCATTTCAATGGCTAGGTGATAACTATCATATTAAATAATAGTATTTTAAAAATATGTCATGTTTCATTTAAACTCAATATTGTGTATAATAAAAGACAAACTCATTGTTATGTGTAACACATGACAAACTCAGTGTCACATGTAACGCAATATAATCTCAATATTGTGTGTAATGAAAATTTTAGAAAATATTATTATTTAAAAAAATATTTTAGAAAATATCGTGGAGTTACATTCTACCCCACTTAAAAAGAGTTTCTCCCTTGAAATTCATCTCAGTCATCGATGGTTTAAAATTTGAAAATTTATTCATAGAATCCCAAATCGTAAAAATTAATAATAAAACTTTCCTGAAAAAGTGAAATTTGGTGACATAAATGTCTCCTAATGTAACTCAAAACTATATTTCCACTTAGGAGAACATGGGTGGGAATTAAATATTTTTGCATTGAAGAAAAGCATAAATAATTATAGAGAGTGATATAGATATTTAGTCAGAATAAAGTGGGTGATCCAGAGAATGTTAAAGACCACAAAACCATAAAACAAAGATGTGTGAAAAGGGTTACTGATATCATCAAAAATTATGATAATAAGACAAAATTTTATTTCAATATATTTTTACTAAATTTGACTAATTTTCATGAGAAGATATACATACTTGATTTAATTCCATTTCATAAGAACAATCTCACTCATTGGTTTTTCCTTGATATATTTAAGCTTTATCTATTACTCCATGAAATAAAGGTGAATTTTTTTTCCTAAAGCACTAACGGATCATAAGATCCATAAATGGAATGATAAGTCATTCCAACTATCTTTAGTTATCATCACAACAAAATGGTTAGCATAGGTTATCCAATATGCATAAGTATTCATATGGTGAAGTAATATGTTAATATCTAAAGCCTCATCTAAAGTTAAATTTAAACCATTTCATAAATGGTTAGACTTATGACACTTCCAAAAGATTAAAATCCAAAACTTTAGAAAGAAGGTCACTGAAATTCCAAAAATGAATTTATCATTAATTTCCCAAACAACATGAAGTAGCTCTCAATTTTCATATACCAAACATGTTAATATCTTTATCATGTATTATCTTGAAACATGATAATAATTTTAATTACCATAAAATCTTATTGAAAACATACATGCTTCATTATTCCTTGAATAAAGCTACATATTATTGAATATATTCTATAAATCCAATAATGTTGTAAACTTCATCAATGATAACATAAACCACTTTATTCACAAATCATTAATAAGTTACAAGGTCATAAATACTATCTAATTTACTTTATTTGTATAAATAATATCTTTATCAAAACTAAACCCCATTTTCATAACATCAAGGATATATTAAGAGTTATCTTCCCTTAATCAAAATATCACCTTACTATTAAATCACTTTTCTATATCATCAACACCATTAAACATATTTTTTCAATACCTAACAAAAAACTTATACTAAACAATCCTTATATATTTCATGATTTATATAACATAATCCTTTAATTCTAATACATAAATACTTCAATAATACCACGTAATTCTCAATTCATTAACCAGGATTTATAATCTTGTTTTCTTAACAATCCTTTCCTTTCATATGACATTTGAATTCCATTTATCTTCAGCAAGATAACCATTATTAATACAACCTTTCTTATTCTCTTCATGATCTTTCCCTTTATAAAATTGATTTTCATAATTCCCATACTTTCCATATTTAAAACATTCAATAGTCAATAATTCCTTAGAGACACCATTATTACCATACATTTCATTAACCAAACTTTTTATTTTATTTTTCTTTATAGTTACTTGCTTTGTGTCTTTCTTTTCCATAGTCAAAACATATTCTTGTTCCTTTAATACATCCACTTGGTTGTTTCTTCCTATATTATCAATACATAAGAAACTAACTTTTCTTTCCTCTATGGTCTCCATTACCTGAACTCTCAATGAACTCTATCCTTATATTATTTGGTGAATCTGATAGTTAGTTAAGGTTAATATTTTTAGTCATGTTCTGATATAACTAAATAAGCATAATCACAATATCTTTCACTCTATTAATCATCCCATTTGACTTCTCATCAAAAAATTCTTCATCACATTCAATGTTTACCCAGTTTCTTTTGGTTCATACCATTGACTAAAACCAAAAAGCATAGTTTGAGCAATGCTAATCATAATAGGAAACTAAGTAATCATGAAAATAACTTATAGAATGTATAAATAATTTCACCTTATTTTTAATCTATGATACCTTAGTTTTATCCTAGTTCATTCATAGACACCATCTATTTAAATCATTTATGATGGTTCATAAAGAGTTTGAGAGTTTCAAAAGTAAATATCTCAGAAGTGTCAAACCGGGTGTGTAGTAATACTTGTTGTCATACACTAGGTGATGATTAATTCCATCACAATTTACCCATTTGGGAGTTATTAACCCAAGTTACATCTATACTAGAGCCACATCCACTTATAATATCCATATAGGGGGTAATTTATTAGAAACCACTTATTTTATTATTTATCAAAATCCTTGGACATTTTCATATACATTGACTCATCCTTAGACTTATCCTTAAAGACATCCCTAAAAATATACATAAAAATATCCTAAGGGATTTCACTAAAGTTTTAATATCGTAGTTTTCAAAGGTTAACTAAATATTTCCTATGATACCAACCACATCGACTCAAGAATTTCATACATGGACATTACATATTTTTAGATGGATATTCAATACATTACACAAACATGTGCCTAAGAACCATGATGGTTTAGTGTCTTTGGAGACTAGGCATAAAATATTCTAATTTTTTGAAATAAATTCAATGTATCCCATAAATATATTTCTATTAAGTACTCTTCATATGCATACCCTACTTAAAACATTTCTTCATAACCTGGGGAAAGGAAACATAAGAAAGGGTGAGCTAAGATTCTTAGTAATGGTATACAAGGAAGATATATAAGCATAACCTGAACTTAAGGGTATGAGAAAATGAGAATAAAAATTTAAAACCATACTCTTCTTATTAAAGATCATAATCTTGATTCATGTCATAAATATTGGTAGTTCATAAAACATGAATCATAAGGAAATAAATGAACATAAGACATGATAGTATAAAATTGGAATAAGATGTAAATTTTAGGCATACACATAATCATATAAAATCATTTCCTTATTAGTCAAGGAATATTTTAAAAACTTATTAGGGCATTCCATGGGTGGATACACCTCTTGGGTGGGATACACCACCATCCCCAGTTTCATCCCTTTCCTTATAGTGGAATGGGTTCACTACCCAAACCATCATGGTAGTCAAGGTTCACTCTCAAGACTATCATAATGGATAAAGTCCATTATTGAATCGAGTTAACTCACCATTACATTCCTATCTATCTCATGGTATATAAATCTTTACCCATTTCATTATAGGGAGATATAGGTCCCACCTGTCACATAATGAAAATCATATATATGTATGCCACAATATTATAAAAAATTCAACACATCATAACCCATGAAATGAAATGGGTTTTATAAATATTACATCATATCATAACCTATGTAAAAGAGATAGGTTTCATAATCATTTCAATGTAGCATAATTCGTGAAAAGAAATGGGTTTCATAAGCATTTCCTCATTGTATAATCCTTGGAAGAGAAATGGGTTTCATAAACATATTTTCATCATAAACAAAAATAATTTGGAGAAAGAATGAGAATGTTATCCTTGGATTATATCCTTAGTAAATCATAAGTAACATTAAAGTATGTAATCTTAGATGGAAAATGATTTTGAAATATTACTTGGGACATTTTCTGAGGAAAATAACTTTTCTTTGAAAATAAATTTTTTAAGACTAAAAATCTATAAAATATTTTGGAAATAATTTTATTTGAAAATAACCTTGAAATTTTTTAAATGAATCTTTAAAAATAATTTAAAACATTTCTTGAGGAAAATAGAATCTTCACTTTAAAAAACACTTTTTAAAACAAAAAAAAACATTTTCAAAATCCTTTTCATTTTAAAATTATTTGTTTAAAATATATAAAATTCCAAAATTTTGAGGAAAAAATTTTCTTTGAAAATAAATTTTAAAACTATTAAGGAAATTTTTAAATCATTGAGAGATCATTATAGTGGGAAATATTGTTAATTATATTTATGTTAAAAATATTTTTTTCACATTTTTGGTAAAATCCAAACGGGAATTCTTTGGAATACAACATGAAGATTCCTTTAAAAAAATTAAATAAAAAAAATATGTAAAATTTTATTTAATAATTTATTTTTAAAAGGTTTAAAAAAATTTTGAATTTTTTTTTTATAAAACATGGTTTTGGAATAAAAAGGTTTTTTGATTGAAAATTTGATTTTGTTTAAACATTCATTTTGAACTCTTAAGTACATAAAGAGAGAAAAATGAAGTGAAAAATTATATCCTCAAGACATAACCATATGATAAGAAAATTTATTAGTTTATTGAGATATGAATCATAATATTTTATCATCAGAAACATAATCATAAACAATCCTGATAAACAGTGAGATTGAAACATAAGATTATTATCACTTTGATAAATTTGAATCATAATCCCCCTGAAAGAATAATATAAAATGGAACATAAAATATCATGAGGACTAAGAAATTAGTGCTATTACATTTAAAAGTTAAATTTTATACACCTCATAAAATAATATAGGTTCATAACATAACGTACGTCTCAAAGAAGGAAAATTGACACAAAAATCACTTACCACTTTGGTAAATTTTGAACCGTAAAACCCATGAAACATACGTCCTAAATTGGATAAGAAAATATCTATAATTTTAAATATAAGAATAATAAAATAAATTCATGGTTATTATATACACCACATAAAATAAATATATGGTGAATATGGATTATGTCTCAAAGAAGTAAAAAAAATGAGATGGAAACCCCTTACCTTAAGTCTCGACTTCATTTGTACACATTAAAACCACCTATATAATAAATATGATTTTATTATACATATATTAAAGAAAAATAATTATATTTATTATACTATATATGATATACTTTTTCCCTTTTATTACCCATATATTAACAATTCTATGTTAAAGTCACATTTCAAGTAATAATTGTTTTGGTTTTCATATATATTTTTGATTTGTTATTTTAGATCCTCTTACTTTGATCATTATTCTATCATAATTAGAATAATAATAATATCATAATTATAATATTTATTCATAAATTATACTTTTAATACCAATCATGAAATATGGTGTTGAGAAATAAAGTATGGTACGATTAGGGAGACGGTAGGTCGTACGAATGCATGAGTAACGTTTCCATTTTTCAATGATAATTATAGAAAAAAGATAAGTAATATATTATTTTTTAAAAATTATAATAATATCATAAATAAAATATTATTTCTTTAAATATACTTATACATATTATCCATGTGGTGTGATTATGAAAAGAGAGTCGCATCGTTTCATGAAGGTGGCAATCCACACGTACACAAACGATGTTATCATCTTTTAGTGAGTAAAAAGGTAAGAAATAAATGATATATTATTCTTTAAGAATGATAAATATGTCATGAATATAATAATTATGTAATTTATATCACATATATTCATTAAATTTTACCTTATAATCTTCCATGTAAAGTGTTAGTGAAAATGAATCACATCGCTTCGTGAGGTGATAGTTTGTTGTACACACGAGCGACATTATCATGTCCTCTACGAAATTGAAATTAAAATTTTATATATGATATAATGACTCCATAAGTGTAATTATGTTATAAATATCATATATATACTTTATATCCATCATCATACCCAACCATGAGAGGTGGTAATGGAAAAAACAAATGATATTTGTATATGAGGCAGTAGTCTTCCGTACATACATACGATGATTTCATAACCCATTTGATGGAAGTGTAGATGTTTGTAGGTAATTATATTACCATAAAAACAAATCATTATATAAAACATATTTATTTTATTATATTATCATGGTTTAATAAAAATTTAATGGGGTGGAGGAAGAAGTAAAATAAAAGCGCTCATTGAAGAATGTTACCTCTTCCTATGGTATCCTCCTTAATTTTGCACCAAAAGAATTACTATGTTGGATTTTTGACCAAAATAAGGATTATAATATGATAGGAGGTAATTTTAAGAAGTGATTTTGGTAGGTATTTTCTGAAAAAAAAGTATTTTAAGGTGTTGAGAATAGAGGAGAGGGGTGGCCTTTTATAAGTGAGGTGCATGACATGCTAGTAATTTTTTTGAAAGAAAAAGATGTAACCACATTTCTATCAAGACAAAAGGTTACAAAATAGACTATTCTCAACATTATAAGAGTTAAGGTCAAAATATATACATAAAATTTGTGTTGGAAAATTTTTGGGTTATTTTTAACCCTTATCTTTTTATTTACTCCCCCCCCCCCCCGTAAACTTATTTTTACTTCAACCACGTTAAATAATTTTTATTGTTTTTACTATTAATTTTGGTCAAAATTAAGTTAACCTTATTAGATAATTTAAATTTTTATAATTAATAATATTTAATCCATTTTTTTAAAATTCAATTCATAAAAGTGGAAAATTTTAATTTAAAATTAATCCCACAAGCACGACGAGAAAGTGGGTTTTTAAAGAGAAAATGTTTAAAAGTTTAAAAGATTTTATATCAAAATTCAATATGAAATTGATTAAAATTTACTTAAATGGATTAATGGATGTATAATTCAACTAATTTTACTTTAAAACCAATTTAAAATATAATTTAACTTTATAAATAAATTAAACAAAAATAAAGTTTTCAATTAAAATTCTGTATTTTTAACATTCATAAGAATATTTATATTTTCATAAAATTATAAAAACTTCACCATAAGATAAATTTGATATTATAATTTTAAAAAATGAATTTTATTTTTAAAATTAATTTTCTAAATATATCAAAAATTAATTTTAAAATAATCACACAAAAAATATGATAAAACTTTTTGAAAAAATATAGTTTTTAAGTATAAAATTGGGTTAATTCTTATATATTGTCTAGAAAATACATAAGATAAATGTTAAATAGTGGATTGAATATATAATATATAAATTTCATTCAATTAATTCACCTAAAATTGGTTCTTTTAATTTATTAAGGTAATATGTGTTTTTTTTATAAAAATAGTTTTTTAGAAAAATATTTTCTTTATTTTCAAACGGTTTTTATTTTTATTTTAAATTAATTGGTCACTAAAAATTTCATTTTATATACATGTTTAAACCATTTATTTTCATAATTTATTTAATTCTATTCATACCTATCATTCCAATGGCTAGGTTATAACTATCATATTAAATAACAATATTTTAATAATATGTCACATCTTATTTAAACTCAGAGTTGCATGTAACACAAGCCAAACTCAGTGTTATATGTAACGTAATCCAAACTCATTTTTTCATTTAATGAAAACTAAACTCAATATTTTATATAATAAAAAATATATAAAAGATTAAATTTATTTGAAAAAATATATTTCACAAAATCTTGGGTTGTTACACCATCACCACTTGGAGAATCTTCCAGAATATATAAGTAAACTTGGGATACCTATAAAATAAAATGGAATAAAGAACCCCATATAACTTCATAATCTCCTGCACATGCATCTTACCTAGATATTTAAACTTGGTGGTGTCTCTGGTCATAATGAAATGATCTGATTTCATCAAATAGTCAATGACCACCCAGATAGGATTCTTACCTCGGGGAGTTCGTAGAAATCTAATGATGAATTCCATGGAAACCTCATCCCATTTACAAAATGGAACTAGAAGTGGATAGTAAAAACTATAAGTCTTCAGGTTCTCTTCCTTTATTTACTACTTGTTGTAACAATGGGACACATAATCAGTGCTTCATACATGACCACTAGAAACATCATCTCGTGTCATAATACGTCTTTGTGGTGTTGGGGTTAATGACACACAAAGAACTATAAAAATCATAAAACACTAAATTCCACCTGAATGATGGTATGAAAAAACAATTGTTAAATTAGAGAATACCATCATAATAGAGAGACCATCCATAAATGGTATCCCACCATATAAGGTTCCCACAATTCCTCTGAACTCATCATCTTTTAGTGGTACTGTAGAATAGACTAAAGAAGATATGATGATAGCTAAACATTGTTCAGAACCATACCTTAGTTTTCCTACTACATTTCTAGATGAAACTAAATAAATATCCTTATAAGATTCCACTCTTATTTCAATTACAAGATAGCATATGGTGGAACTTTCTGATAGAGATCTTCAACTACGAAATTCCCCTCCCCCAAGGTATAGGTGATGTAGAAATTGAACATGTGAAGATATTTCAACCACCACCTATGACTAATATTTGAGTTTTTTTAATAATAAAAATAAATTACACTCTTATGATTAGAAAATATTGTGAACCACTCCCAAAAAATATAGTTCAACCAACACTTAAGTGCATGGATAACTATGACAAGCTCCAAATCATGAGTGGGGTAATTTTTCTCATGTTGATAGAGTTAATGGGAGTTGTAGGCTACAATATGGTAATCCTACAAAATAACACAACCTAGAATGGTATTAGAAGCATTATAGTATACCACATACCCCTTACTAGGCCTAGGCAAGACCAAAATAGGATATAATGTTAGAAGCCATTTCAAATCATCGAAATAAGTCTTGAATTTAGAATCCCAAGTGAATTACACCCATTTCTTGGTAAGATAAGTAAAAGGTGAATATAACTTTTAGAAATCTTTGACAAACCACTGATAATATCTAAAAATCCCTAAGATTCCTTATATATTAAAGAAAATTTGTTGTTCCTCCCATGAAAATAAAACCTTTACCTTTTTAGGATCAACTGATATACCATTTTCCAAAATCATGTGTCCTAATAAATTCAATTATTGGATCTTAAAATTTAATTTTAGTAGCTTTCCATATAGACGGTGACTACTTAGGATTTTCAACACCAAATTTTTATAGTGTTCATTCCCATGCTCGGATCTCAAATAAATCAAGATATCGTCCAAAAAAATGACAAAGGTGTTAATATACTGATGAAATATCTAGTTATTAAAATCCATAAACACTTTAGGAGTGTTATTTAGACTAAAAGGAATCATAATATATTCACAATTTCCATACCTACTCTTGAAAGTGGTCTTCAGATTATCAAACTCCCAAACCCTGAGATGATGATAACCTGACTGAATAACAATTTTTTAAAACCACTTCAACCACATTAATTTATTAAATAATTTATCCACTTAGGTAAAAGGGTACTTATTATTAACAGTCACCTGGTTAAACTTCAAATAGTCCATTCATAATTGAAGATAAACATCAGCCTTCTTGCCAAAGTTCATGGGGTATGCCCATGGTGAAGCACTAATTTGAACATTACTACTGGAAAACTAACATATACCAATGGTTTGGAACCGTTGGTATAGGCCTCCAAACTGTTGGTATAGCCTATACCAACGGTTTGGATAACCGTAGCCAAGTAAGCCATTGGGATAGGTCTATACCAATGGTTTTGCGAAAACCATTGGTATAGACCTATACCAATGGTTTTGGAAACCGTTGGTATAAGTAATATGAAAATCTATACCAACGGTTATGGAATCGTTGGTATATGTATTTCAAAAAAAAACATCCGCTGGGATTTAATCCCACGACCCCTAGTTTATCATTGAACGACTTAACCACTAATCTAACATGACTTTTGTGAACATAATTACATAAATATATATATGTATTGTCATAATTATTTTAAATTTTGATTTATATAATGTTCTCGGTAAGAAGATATGATAAAAATTCTCAGGACCTATACCAACGGTTGTCAATGGTTTTGGCAAACCGTTGGGATAGGTATACCCTTTCTGAATGATTTTGGAAAACCGTTGGGATAGGTATACCCTTTCCCAACGGTTTTAGAAAACCGTTGGGAAAGGTGTTCACAAAGTGGACTTTTCCCAACGGTTTTCCAAAACTGTTGGGAAAGGGTATACCTATCCCAATGGTTTGGCCAAACCGTTGGGAAAGGTGGCCACAAAGTGGACTTTTCCCAATGGTTTTCCAAAACCGTTGGGAAAGGGTATACCTATCCCAACGGTTTGGCCAAACTGTTGGGAAAGGTGGCCACAAAGTGGGATTTCTCAACGGTTTGGCTAAACCGTTGGGAAAAAGGACCTATACCAACGGTTTTTACAAACCGTTGGTATAGAAGCGTTGGGAAAATTCAAATTTCCAGTAGTGAAACCTTTCTCCATCATATCATCCAATGGGATCTCGAGCTTCTTCATATCTTCAAGTTCCATTTGATAAAAGGGTATAGAAATAGTTTGTGTTCATGGAACCAAATAAATTGTAAACTTAGCCTCCCTATATAGATAAAGACTAGAGAATTCATATGGGAAAACATTTGGTAAGTCCCTAACAACCAATGTAATATTACCAATAGAAGAAACATCATTGGGCTCAACAACAAAGGAAGATAACAAACTCCTGAGCTCTAGATAGGAAGGTTCTGTATGACCAAACCTTAGATAACACTCTCCTTGAAACACCCAATATCCCCCACCAACAATTAGTAATATGATACAATAATGATAAAAATCAATCTCAACATGGGGGAAATAATCTAATACTTCCCAATGATTTCTTATAATATATTAAAATCAAGAACCAAAAAATACCAGACTAACTCTTTATACGTTATCAATAGAGAACAATATAGTCATCAAAACCCCTAATCTTTCCTCTTTCAAAGAGGCATCTCCATCTCTATAAAAATGAATAAGATCCATTGGAAGTTTTAGCACATTAAAAATAGTTAGAAACAAACGAGTGTGAGGAACTTGTATAAAATAGAGAAATTTATAAAGAATATAAAACAAATATGGTACCTCTCATTGTAGTTGAGATCATGTTAACCACCATCAGAAACTCAGCCAATTCATGAAGGTGCTTCACTCATAAGTCCAATGGTTGGATACTTGTATACTTTGAAGAATTTTACTGCACTGTAGAGGCCTTTGGAACTGAATACTCGTAAATATAATAGGTCATAGACATATCCTATCATAACCATTGAAAATGGACTTATTGACCACAATAATTGGAAATATTCACAGGTATGGGACAATAATGTTAGGTGTTCCCTACCTTTCCGCACTAATTTCAAGTCAGGGGGAACACTATTGGCTAATACTAATGGTGTAGAGGGGGACTACTACTGAGAGATGCTTACACCACCTTTGTGATTATCATGCCACTTTCTCTTCTTTCCCAGTGCACCACTGAAACTCCCAGTAGGTGGAAGAGAAAAACTAAATAAGTTGATCGTTCCCATCATATCCATTTCTTCTATTATATCCTTATTAACCATGTAAACATAGGTGGTAAGGTTCAACCTATATACCTATGATCAGATATCTAGTGGAAAACCCTATAGGTATTTCTGAGCTCTCAACTAATCATTCATCACCACCTCTATAAAAAATGAACCAGTTCTGGAAAAAAAAAGTCAGTGTACTCTGATATTTAATGCTCCCCCTAATATAAATAGAGGAACTCTATAGACTTTACTATCATCAAATACTTTGTATATAACTACTAAAAGAAGAGTGTCTTGGAGCTCTTCTAGTCCAATCCCACATACTAATTTTCCTATACCATAGGATCACACTACTACTTGTTGGGACATTCAAGATTAAACGTTGTTCATTTCATCTTGAAATACTCATGTGTATCTAGAAATTTGAAGACCTAATAGATTTTTTCCAACCATCCCTCTATCTATTGGAGTTCATTCATACCCCTAAAGTATGGGGGATTATTGCATAGGAACTCTCTAGATCAGTCCTTTTATCCTCTAGATATCGATTGTGCCTCAACAGCTTAGTTATGAAATCATAGTACATTCTAGTCCATGACACAAACTACTCATATGATAGCCTCTAAAATATTCTTGTCTAAAAGAGGATTCCCTTGAGGAGAATATCTCACTGCACCCTCTTATAGAACCCATGGGAGATGCATCAGAGGAATTTTTCTACACAATAATGAAAAATAAAACTATAGGATAATGGGATGATCTCTATTTAAACCATAAAATAATAAGTATAAATTAAGATCAATACCAAAACCCTAACATATGAGACACATATCCCAACATTCCATGGTAACTTAAGGCTCATCACAACAAGATCTGGTTAGGAACTCATCGCAACCTACCTATCAAGTTCTAATGATCCTATATGTTATCTATCATATGTCCCAAGAAAAGAATGCTTGATGAAAACCCTCCTTTGATAACAAATTGACACATCCTATCCTGGACAACCCATCTAACTAGGCTCTGAACTGGAATACAGAAATACTCAAAGGGCGGTATCGATCCATAGGGTTGGCAAATAGCACCCGAGCATCAAATTACAAACAAAGGTAATGATTTCTCCCGACCTAAAATAAGACACATGGAATATATATATATATATATATATATAACTAAAAATATAATACATTCCATCATCAAAGAAAGACAGTTGTAGTGATAGAACCCAAAAGTAGACAGATAAAACCCAAGATACATTTCTAACAACCAAAAAGGATAACAAAATTGGAATTAACTACTCCATGTGACATGTGGTAAACATCCCACCATTTCACCACCAGCTACCCATACCCAGCACAAAAAAAACTACATCGCCTCACCATGGTGCCTTACCATTTATTACATCAAAATACAATACAAGGTCTATGCATTCCTGAGGGAATGTGAAGGATGTGAGATAAATAGGATTAGTAAGATCCCACCTAGGTTTTATATATCAATTCACAATATAATAATCCCAATATGCTCAATTTACATAAAATAAGGCATGATAAATAGTTTTTATATCAAAATCATGGTAAACAATTTACCTTTTCTAAATATTTCACAAACCATGTAAAATATTTCCACATCATAATTCCCATAAACATTTATCAAATCATATAGCATTTTATATCAAATAAAAAAAATTACCCATCCAAAGCATAATGGTAAAAATTCCTATGATCACAATGGTTAGGATAGTTAAATAACTTGTACCATAAAAATAATTAATGACTAGTGTGTAATCAAGTACCTATAACCCATACATCAAAGTCATATCAAAGTATAGGGAATAGAGGAACACCATAGAAACTAAACCCCCTATAATTTCAATCATACCCTAGATCCCATGAATATATGATCGAGGATAGGAAATCACCTATTAATGTAAACTTACCCATAAATTCAATGGACAAGGACCAATATTAAACCCTCCACTAATGTTCCCAAGGCCCCCATGTTTTATATATATCAAATCAATTTCAAATTGATTTTCACATTTCATAAACCATTACAAACAACCATTTATCATTAAAAAACATTATTTGAAGATTCATTTCACAATTCTTTGAAAAACACCTTTCTTTTACCAAAATAAGGTGGAAACCATCGTTTCTCAAAAACCTACTTACACAAAAACCAAAAAACAAAAGGATCATGAAAATTAATTTATTAAAAAAAAATTAAAACCTAGATCAATTATAATTCAAATGTCATAGGGTAGATATAGAACCAACTACCTCAACTCAGGTCGCACACCAATCGTGACAGGATCCACACACCAAGAGTAGAAAGGAAACACAAGAGCAATTAACAGAGTTTTTAATAATGATTCCCACATCTAATAATTGAATTCCAAAAAAAGTTTTAGTGGAGAAGTTATATCAACACATACCTAAAGAAACTCTAACGTCATGCCACAACTAACATAAGATCTAAACTCTATAAGATGATCACACAATGGATCTTGAAGGGTCTGAAGGAAACGCATAATCATATGATCACAAATCCCATAAACACACCCAAAAACCACTTAAAATTCCTATAAAATTGATGATAGTGAGAATTGAATAATCACACTTACCAAAAGAAGAGAATCAAACCAATTTGGAGAATGAAGCGCCAAAGGGAGCAGCATGAAAGGGTAAAATTCACCTTATAGTGGTTGGCTCATCCATAGGGTTTGAGTGTGTAAGTGCCTATTGAATAAGAGAGGATTTGAGAATGAAGCACATAAAACCACACTAGGAACAATGGATTAACATCGTCAATCATGGATTACTTATGTGAATACTCTATTTTTCATGTACACAAAAAAAAAGGAATCACCTAGGACTAAAAATACTGAGAGACCAGTTCATGAAATGAATGTAATTCATATCCTAAATTGTTTTCATGAAATGGACCAGTTTTAGGGATTCTTCATAAAATAGATTCAAATCATGAATAAATAGTTCACAACATGAACTATTTCTACTTCCAAAGCCCAACCCAAGATCTTGTAGAAAAAACTCCTCTCCCCAAAACTCAAAGAATATCCTCTTAAACATTAAAGAGAGAGTGTACCTTAACCAGGATGCTACACATGTGTTGTTAAAAATTTATAAATGTGTATTCATCACTTAATCACATGGAAATAAAATTTCATTTATGACAATAATCCATTTACCTTCACTATAAAATATCTAATGTTGAGATATAGGGAGACTAGAATAATCCAATTCATATAAATAATCACTATATGACTCAATCACCCCTTCTAATATATATTTTTGAACAATGGAGACCTCTGATTGATGTAGGTTTTTAATATATCCCTTAAAAAATTTCATATATATTTTAAAATAATACATCTAATTTAAATAAAAAGATCTATATATTCTTATCTCTCAAACCAAATTAATCATCAGATGAACTATTGTATGAAAAAATGATGGTGTAAAATAAATTTTTTGTTGAAAAAGTGTGAGGATATCTTTATTATCTAACACATATAAAAAATTTGTATCTGTGAATTTTATACATATGGAATTGAAAAGTAACACAACCTGATAATATAATTTCTAATAGGTATCATCAATAAGTTATATAGTGCAACCAGTAGTAGTTATTGCTGGTCTGAGTAAGGATTGTAAGAAGGAGAGTAAATTTCCTTTGAAAAAAATATAATTTAAAAAAAATTATGATATTAAATAAAATGAATTAAAAATAAAATTTAAGTGTAATTATAAAATTTATAATTGGAAATAATTAAATAAATAATATTGATCATCAAAAAAATGAAGACAATGCATAATTGATAAAGGATTTTTGACAATAATCCCTTAAGGGATCCCTATGTCTCCCCCCCAAAAGTTTCCTTAAGAGGATTTAATTTAAACCTTTATTTTCAATATTTTTATCAAGAAAAACATTACAAGAATTAAGAAACTTGGTTTTTAGTGTTTATAATAAGAAAACCAAAACACATCAAGCCTTTTAATGGTTATGACATGGAACCCAATCTCCCTTTTCTTTAAGGATAAGCAAGAACCAAATACACCCTTTATTTAAGAAACAAACAATAACCAAAGGAAAAATAGAGATAATTGTTATATAAAAGACTAATTAAGTAAAAAATATCTCCCAAAATAATGTTACAATAAGAAAATAATGTTTAAAAGAGAGACAATATAGTAAGAGATCTTAAGAATGAGAAAATGTATCACAATGAGCTCAATAATGATTCTCTAAGTAGTCATTACCTTAAAAGAACAATTGGTAGTATTTATATCCTTATGAGAGTCTAGTATAGTTTTAGAAGATTGTATAGTTTAATAGAGCTATTACAAGGTGAATTAAGTCATTTGGGGGCCACCTTCAGTGGATATAAGCCTCTAGTCGATGGCACCTGATGTTAAAATCCTTTGAAAAATGTCTCCTTACTTCTATTGAGACCTTTGATTAGTCTAAATCCATCATAAAAATTTTTATAAAATATAAACACTAAAATATATCAAAATAAATTTTTAGAAACAAATATGTGCGTTTGTGATCATTAAAAACTACATAAGATATTGAGGTGTCTAATATTCTCCCCTTTTTTGATGACCACAAACACTTAAGTAATTAATAATATAAAGATAGGCATGATGAATTTTATATGAATATAACCAAAATTAATTTTATTATTTCATAATTAAATTAATCCTATAAAATTTATTTATATTGTAAAAAAATGTTTTAAATTTAAACACAACTTTAAAATAATAATATTTGAAAACTTAAGCCCAATTTTCCTTTAAAAACAAATCAATGTATTTTTTATTGTTAATGACAATATTTTATAATTACTTGGGATTATAAAAAAGAAAAAAAATATTTTAACAAAATATTTTAAATTTATTTTTCTAATTTCAAGGACATAAAACAATATATACCTTTAATATCACTAAAATATTCTCCCCTTTGAGATTATCAACAAGCTTGGGGACAAGGGTTCAAGAAATGGTGTTTCAAAGAAAAATATTCTTAAGAAACAAAATAGTTTTTAAATATTATTAATACCATCATCAATGTTCTTGAGAGATAGAAAAAACCATTATTTATTTTTAAATATAAAATTGATATTTCCACAAAAATAGATTTGGAAAACATAACTCAAAACATAACAGGTGTTGATATTAAAAAGGAATTTTGAAAATAAAAAACTTTACTCTACATGTGTCATTTCATAAAGATGGATCTTTGAATTTTCAAAAATCACAACTCTATTTTTCAAATGATTCTCTCTCTTAGAACATTTCATTTTAAAAGGATTGGATCCCCCTCAAACGATGCATAAAATAAAAATTATAAGGGGCTCATAAGAAGACATGTTAATCAAGAGTTAAAAAAATACCTAAGAGAGTGAAAAAGATAAATATATTACATAAATATTTAAATAAATAAGATAAATATATCATGATCTAAGTATTTTAAAAAAATAAAATACAATTTAAAGAAAGTACATAATTCACTAAGTCCTAAAATAAAGAGTAAATTAAAAACACTTATGCTTTAAAAAATAAAAAATATTAAATCATAAGCATGTTATTACTAATTATCCCTTAATAAAATCAAAATTTTCAACCATAAGGGTTTTAGGAAAAATATTTTCCAATAGAATATTAGTGTAAATAAGATATATCACAATATCACCTTTTTATAAATGGACTCTAAAAAATGATGTCTAAGGTCAATATAATTTGTATAATAGTGTTGAATTATATTTTTAGAAATATAAATTGAACTTGTGTCAACACACATATTTTTCACATTATCATAATTTAATCCATAGTCTAGGAGAGTATGTTTCATTCAAATGATTTGGGAATAATAAATTCCCACTGTAATATATTCCTCTTCTACCATAAAAAGAGAAACTGAATTTTTCTTTTTAGTACTCCACAAGAAAAGGTATTTTTCAAGTGGGGGGAAAGTACCACTTTAACTCTTCCTTACAAGTTATCACCCACCAAAATCCACATCATAAAAAATTGAAAGTTAAAAAGATGTGACTTTTAGATAAAACAAGACAATATTTTTTGTTCTTTTTAAATACTTAAAAATTATTTTGAGATATTTTAAATGTGATTTATTTGGCTTACTATCTTCATCCTAAGTAATATTGCAATATTTACTCATTGGAGTATCAATATACTTAAATTAATTCATTCCAAAATTTTATAAAAGATCATTATTGTATTTATTTTCTATGAGAAAAATTCCATCCAAATTTTGTGAAATTTGAAATCCAAGGAAAAATTTGAGTTCTCCCATGAAACTAATTTCAAATTATTTAATCATTAAATTGTAAAATTCATTGAAAATAGATTAACTGTTGCACCAAAAATAACATCATTGATATAAATTTTAACAATCAAAACATCGATTAAAATATGCTTTAAAAACATGTTGGAATACATTTTACCTATTTCAAAACCATTTTATAAAATAAATTTGGCCAATATTTTATAAGGGTATAGTTTTAATCCATAAAGTTCTTTGGTATACTTAAAAAATGATCCAAAAATTTTAAATCCTTAAAACTAGGTGGTTTTTCCAAAAAAACGTTTTTAAAACTAAAACCATTTAAAAATTCACTATTAACATCCATTTGGAAAAGATTAAAATTTAAATAGGATAAAAATTTCAATAATATCCTTATGTATTATTTTTTAGAAGCTGGGGAAAAATTTTCACCATAATAATTTCCTTCCTCTTGGTTATATCCTTGAGCTACAATTCGTATTTTGTTACAGGTGATATTACCTTTCTCATCCAATTTATTTATAAAGATCAAATTTGTACCAATAAATGGATGATAATTGTGATTTTCCAAAAGAGTATAATCATTATTTTAGGTAAGTTATTTTAATTCATATTAAATGTAAAGAACCCAATTATCATAATTAATTGAATTATCAAGCTTTTAGAGCTCTAAGTGATATAAAAAAGCATGATGTTCTACATTTAAAACAGACCTCCTAGTATGAGTATCATCTTGAAAATCACTGATAACATTTTCAAGAGTGTGGTCTTTAGATTTAACCCATTCCTTGGGAAAAGGACCAGGTTATCTTTCAACTTAAATTTACTTAGGATTTTTAGGTTCATTTAAGGTAAAATTAACAATTTCTACCTAAAAAACATCAATTTGAGGATATGTTTTAGGAAAATTATAGTCAAATTTGATGTGAATTGAAACTTAAATGGTTTTGGTACTTTTATTAAAGACTTTAAGAGATTTATTTGAGTTATAATACCCAAAAATATAACTTAGGGTAAAATTTTCCAAGATTATCTTTTGTCTTAATAATAAAAAATTTATAACCAAAAACTTTAAAATAACCAACCTTAGGTGATTTATTTTTCTAAATCTCATAAGAGGTATTTTTAAGAATGGGTGTTAGAAAAAAAAATTAATAGTGTAACATGTGGTATTAACAACTTTGGCCCAAAAATATTGAGGAATATTAAATTCATTATGGAGTGTTTGAGAAATTTATTTCTAATTTTGATTCTTTCTTTTAATATTCTCATTTTGTTAGGGAGTTCTAGGAGTGGAAAAATAATAGTGACAACCTTTTAATGCACAAAAATCATCAAAATAATTATTTTTAAACTCTCTCCTATGATCACTATGAAGAAAAATAATCTTATACCTTTTTAATTTTCAACCTTCTTGGTATAATTAATGAAGATTTTACAAGACTCACTTTTAGGTGCCAATAAATAAACCCAAGTAAATATTGTATAATCATTGATAATTATAAATGAATAAAATTTACCTTATATACAATACACTTATATTGGACTAAAAAGATCAAGGTGTATAAGTTCAAGTTCTTTAGAGTTTGAAACTTATTTTTTATATTTAAAGGATAGCTTGTGTAGTTTTCTAAGTTTTCACGGTTCACACACAATATAATTTTTTAAATTCAATCTTGGTAAATCTCATACTTGATATTTCCAAGAAAGTTTCACTAGTGAGTGTGTATCACAATGGACAAGTATTTTATTCCATATCCATGACTAGCTATCTTTTATTCTTAAGAATTTAACATTTTGGCTTATAAGAGATTTCAAATCAATAACATAAACATTTTTAAATTGAGAAGTGGAAAATAAAATATTTACATGTGAATAAAAAACATTACAAACATAATTTTCAAATGAAATTTTAAAACCACTATCACATAATTGAATAATGATAAGTTAATTATGATTTAATACATTTACATATAGAAAATATTTAATAAAATAGGAGTCTGAAAAACCAATGGTGGATATACCGAAGATCTTACTCCTTGATTTTTCACTAAAGGTGAAATTCCCATCATCAAGCTCCAAAAGGTGGATGAACTCGGTGTAGTCACCACACATATGCCTCAAGAGCCCAATATCCATATACCATGTAGCTATTTAGGATTTTATTTTGAATCATTTTTTATACAAGATGATTTAAAAGACTAAATATTTTAGTGCCTAGAATTTGGGTCCACAAACGTTATCCAATAAATATTTTGGAACCCACAATTACTTTGAAAAAAAATTTCTAGAATAAAATTTTGAAGATATGTTAATGGATTTATTCTTTCTATACTGTGAATTTTTGTAATCACATTCATAAATGATATTCCCTCCAAAAATAATTGTAAACTTTATATTGAGAAAACCCTTTTACAAAAGTAGTATTATTTTTTGATGTGATATAATTATTAGAAAAAAAACTCAAATATGAATTTCCCTTTATATTGGGAACCCAAAATCATAATTAAATTTTTCTTTCCTTGGTTAAATTTTAAAAGATCATTTTTGAGCTTTTTTATTGTATTTTTAATTTCTCAACTTTGGGTTGGTCCTTTAAATAAACTCTTTTACCTTTAACTTTATCTAAGTCCTTTTTAAAATAATCATTTTCTTTCAACAACAATTCAAATCTTCTATTTTTTATTTTCATCATTCTTAGAAATAAAATCTTTGGAATTCTAATTTTCCTCTTTTAATTTATCATTTTATTTAAAAATATAAAACTTCTCATTAACAACTAGATTATACTTTTTTAATATATTTTAAATTTAAGGTAAGTTCACAAAATCCTTCTTGAAGTTTATCCCATGAATATCATAAGTCTTCATAATTTAAGTGGCTAGAAGAAAAATAAGTGTAATACTTTACCTATTGGATTACCTCAGTGTTTTCTATGAGTCACTCAATGTTTCCATCACTTCATTTTTATAAAGAGAAGGAGTTATCACTATTAATCTATGTTTATACCTTGAAGGCCATTTTACTTTACTTATTTGACTTATTTTTTAAGACCGGGACACTTCATCTTTATGTGACCCATTTTGTTACACTCATAGCATCTTACATCCATTTTACTTTATTTCCTCTCCTTATTTTCACTATTGTAAGTCTTCTTATTCTTGAATAATTTTTCCATATTCTTGTAAATATGTGTAATATTTTATTAACTTTTTGAATATTCGTAATTTTAGTATTTTAAGTTAATGTTCTTAATCTCATTGACCTATTTGATCTCTCTATTTTCTTTTATTTTCATTATAATCACATAGGTCATGAGAGACCCTATTAGTTCTTCAACCAATATGTTTTTCACATCCTTCACTTCTTGTATTTTCATTACTTTGGGTGTCCAATAACTAGGAAAGACCCAAAGTATCTTATTCAAAAGAATATTTTTGTCAATATCATCACCTAAGGACTTCCTTCCATTATAAATATCAATAAAAAAGTAAACATTTTAGTTATAAACTCATTTGTATGCATATTAAAGCTTTCATAATCTTATTGATAAGTATCAAGCCTATTTTATTTTAATTTATTGGTGCCCTCATGGGTAACCTCTGTTGTGGTCCCTGGCTAGGATTGTTAGCCCGCTGCCCGACTGAACCAATCCCACATCGGTTGTGGAAGGAGATTGGTGGGTGTTTAAAATCCCGTTCCTACCTTCCCCTCATCGACGCGTTTTAAAGCCGTGAGGCCCAGGGGAGAAACTGGGCCGGAGCGGACAATATCGGTGGGCCGAGATTAACCGATCCCACAATTGGTATCAGAGGGTGGTTTCGGGACCGCTGTGGGCTTGGGGGGGGGATTGTTGTGGTCCCTGGCTAGGATTGTTAGCCCGCTGCCCGACTGAACCAATCCCACATCGGTTGTGGAAGGAGATTGGTGGGTATTTAAAATCCCGTGCCTACCTTCCCCTCATCGACGCGTTTTAAAGCCGTGAGGCCCAGGGGAGAAACTGGGCCGGAGCGGACAATATCGGTGGGCCGAGATTAACCGATCCCACAACCTCTAATAATTTAAAATCTCGTGAAAGGTATTACATATAGAAACTATTAAGTTAATTTATATCTAACCTGAGATGTAGTGAATTCATTACTTTTCCATCAATATCAAATGTCGCTATATCATCAGGGGTCCATTTATCTTCTGATACTTGGTGAGGTATAGACATGAATTAAAATCCTCCACACACGATATCTTATACTTCTAGGAAAGGTAGACATAAGATTCTTCCAATAATCATTGTCTCAACCATCAAAAAATAGAGCTATTCCTATAGAATAATCCTCATGGGAAATTTGGGTATTCAATTTTGATGTCATCCTTAGATGATAATTCATTTGACCCATTAAGTTTTTGAAAATTAAAAGGTTGGATCTGATACCAATTGTTGGTATGAGTAAGGATGTAAAGAGGGGGTTAATTTCCTTTTAAAAAATAGAATTTTAAATAAATTTTGATGAAATTAAAACAATTTAAGTGAAAATAAGAGTTAATATCAAGTATAAAAATTATAAGTGGAAGAAATTAAATAAATAAGATAGAGTATAAGAAATAAAAATAAATACAGGGCATAATTGATAAAGGACTTTGTAAATAATCCCCTAAGGGATCCCTACATCTCCTCCCCTCAAGTATCATTAAGATGATTTGGTTTAAACCTTGTTTTTAATGGTTTTAGTAAGAAAATTTCTACAAGAACTAAAAACCTTAGTTTTTAGTGGTTTTACCAAGAAAACTGAAATAAGACTATACTTTTAATGGTTATGTCTAGGAAACCAATCTTCCCTTTCTTTAAGGCCAAGCATGAATGAGATCCACCCTTGATTTAAGAACTTGGAAAGAACCAAAATAAAACAAAGAGAATTAATATATGCAATCTTGATGAAGAAAAATCCCTCTCCCACAACAATATTTCAATAATAAAAGAATGTGTGAAAGATATATGAGAGAGTAATAGATCTTGGGAATGATAAAATTAAGTAAAATGAGATCAATAATGATCTCTATGTAATAATTTCCTTTCAATAACCTATGGGGGTGTATGTATAGTCTATGGGGGTCTAGAAGGTTTCTAGATGATCTGATGGTCAAATACAGTCATTACAATGTGAATTAAGGCATGTGGGGTCTACCTATAACAGCTATAATTTTAGAATGTATGGGTTTCATCGGGTAGCTGACGATTTCCACCAAGTATCATATGGGTGCCACTAGGTACCCTTTGACACCATCTGTTGGAATCCTCTAAAAAATGTCTCCTTACTCCTCTTGATCCCTATAAAGGTCTAAACCCCTCATGACAATTCTTCTAAAATACAAACACTAAAATTTATCAAAATAAATCATTAAAAACAGAAATGTGTGTTTGTGATCATTAAAAAATACCTAATAGAGTGAGGTGTTCAATAGCTATTACATCGATACATTATAGTCTTGAGATTTCCTACCTATTAAATTTAAATCCTTCAATGACACCAAATTTTTCACATTTGAAGAAAACCCACTGGGTACTTTAATACCATGAATATATTGAAAAAAATTTATCTTATCACTATTTCTTAATGTGTGACAAGACAAAGGTAAATATGTTTTATTTCATTTTATAGTGGGAGCTAACACCAAAAATATTCTCATGGATATTATGTCCAATCTTGTATGCAATCCATATTTTATATTTCCTTTTATGTCTAAAAAGGTTTTAATCAAACTGTCACATTTGTTTTCCCTGACATTCATAATGTAAATTTTATGTTTTACCACTAAAAATATCTAATAAAAAAGATCAAATAAGATAGAACATTTATTTGATGTATTTTTTTTTTGACAACCAAAACTTCCTTTATTTCCAAATTCTACATCGATGTTTTTAACCTTATCATAATACTATTCTACTAAAAATGGTTATGGGGAAAATCATACTCTTAGAAACCATTAAATTTCTTTATAAATATTTGATCAAGATTATCCATTCAAAAAAAATCTATGATGTCCTATTTACACTATCTTTCTTCCATTATGAAATTGATGATATGAAGTCATTTCTTAAAAAATTGGACAAGATTTATGTCCCTTAACACTACATAAAAATAAGTTTACATATTTAGGAAATTAATTTATAATGAACATTATCATAACACTTGAAATAAAATACTCTTTCTTGTATACATCAAAAACTGTAAAATTGTTCTACCATATAAATTTCAAATCATCAATAAATGGTGATATATAAACATCAATATCATTTTTATGTTGATTTGGTCTATTAATAAACAGGATCATCATAAAATATTTTCTATTCATATATATCTGAGGGGAAAACTTATAAATTACCAACATAAAAGGCCATTATCATTTTAGAAACTAATTATTTGATATGGTTTTATTACATCTATGAATAGTCCCATTCTAATATTTCTAATATCATTTATAAAATCAATAAATTTTTTATCAAATCTATTTTATTATAGAAAATTAGTAATTTGACATAGGTTTCCATTAGAGATTCACTTATATATATTCCATTTTACCTCTTTGTGTTGTTTTAATTTGTAAATAGATTCTTAAAATGGTGAATTATTAGAAGATACCAATTTACTTTAATGGGAGGTTTGGTTCTTATTATTGAGAATAAATCACAGTTGGATTTTTCATCCATTTTATAACATGATTTCCCACATTTAGATAATTTTGATAAAATTTCACATTCCATACTATATAGAACACAGTCATTGGGGAAATCATGTATCCTTTTATACTCCAATCCCATTGGATATACTTTTTTTACCACATAATTGGAATTTTGAAGGTAGTTTTCTTCCAAAAGTAGAAATTTTAAAAGTTTAATAAATTCAGTGAAACTTTTATTACTCTAACCATTTAATTATTTCAAGTTAAATAATATCATTACTACTAATAACACTATAAATTTATTACACCATGGGAACAGTGGTTTCTCAACATCTTAGTACAATCATTCAACATTTGTTGTTTTTTCAATGGTTTCAACACCTACATGTTGAATTAATTATTCAAGATCATTGAACATATTTTTCATTATTATATATAGACTTATTTGTTATTTCACCATGGCATATTAAATGTTTATATAATTAAAAGCATAAAAAATCATATGGTCTTTTATTTCCTTATACATTAATTTTCCCATATTCAAAAACTTCATGCATGGATAGAAAATCATATCTCTATTTTCAAGATTTTGTTTAATGAATTCTAAGAAATTTTCAACCCCTTACTCATATTTATCACTAGTTATTTATGTTTTTATCTAATTATGATCCATTAATTACTAAAAGTAACAATATAATGGATAAATATATTAAAACATATAAAAATTTAATAATATATATAACCATATAATTTTAAAACATATAATCATATAAATATATAAACATGAATAAATTTATAACAAACAATTTGAAACTAAAAAACAATTTATAACTAAAAAAAATTATAACCAGAAAATAATTTATAACTAAAAGAAATTTTAATGAAAATAAAAATTTATAACAAACAATTTATAATGTGATATAAAAATTATAAACAAAAAAATGAACCAAAAAACTATTATTATGAAAATAATTATAAATATAAACAATTATAAATAGAAAAAATTAGAATAAAAAACAATTTATACCTATAATTTATGATCACTAAAAATTTACAATCATAAAAAAATTATACTCTTAAACTAATTATAACCAAAAAAATAAAATTTACAACGATGTATATATAAAAAAATTAAAGGAATGAAATTTATAACTAAAAATATTTAATACATATTTTGAAAATAATAAATAAAATATAACCTAAACATTTTAGAGATTTGGGCTAAATATATTAACAATGAGAGACAAAATAAAAAGTGAGAAACTTCTGATCGCAAGTAATGAAAGAGTGTGGCTCAAAATATATATCAAAATCCTATGATGGTTGAAATATAATGAGAAAATTGGAACACATATTTAGTGGGTTTAATACATCCAAGGAAGATGAATCATGGTGGGAAATACAAGAGATATGAGAAATTATTCAAAAATAATTAAATAATTGATCAAGAGAAAAATTTTGAGGCCTCATGGAGTGCAGTTGTAGGTTGTGAGTCACAATTATTACAGTTTTAGAAAAAAAATACATCAAAATAATGAGGATAAATTAGGGTGTGGTTGTTTTTTTAAATCTTTCAATGTCACTTATGGAATAACCAATGTTAAAAGTTAATCCAAAACACTTTTAATGTCAAAAGTTGGATTTTAACATTGGTTATGTTATAACTAGTGTTAAAAGGAATTCTGTGTGGAGTTTAACACCGGTTGTTAAATAAATGATGTTAAAATTATGATGTAAAATATTATTTTTCAATTAGTGTGTGAAAAAATACATGATATCCTTCCAAGATTCAACTACTAACACATTTTTTCTCCCTCTATAAGGAAAAAACTTCTTCTTTTATACCCATTGATAATTACCTATATAAAGAAATAGACTCACTCCCCCTTTGTAATAATATCTCCTATATATATTCACCCTTTGTAAAAAAATGTAAGGAATGAAAAAGGGAAATTAAATTAGAAAAATTATCAGGATTTTGGAATAGAATTCACTCTTAACAAGGATCTAAAAACTTTAAGGTATCATTCATTAAGGGATTTATTGAGATATCAGAAACTTTATACTTTATTAAAACTTTCTTCAATGAAATATCTACATGTTTAATCTTCACTTTGATAAAGCGGTACTTGATATCAATATGTTTTGATTGTGAATGTTTTAGCAGATTATTTAACAAGTTGATTTCATTTTGATTATCGTACCTAATTACCAATGGGTATGAAACATTCACCCTCGTGTCATATAGTTGTGTCTTCATATATATCATTTATATTGTGATTTATTATTCCACAATATACTCAACTTATATTATGCTTAAGGTAATTATTTTTCCTTCTTAGAGTTCCAAACAATACATCTTCCTCCAATAAATAATTCGCCTCTAGAAGTTTGATTTAATTCACCAATGTCACCTACCTAATCTACATCAGAATATCCATAAATATAAAAATGTTTGTATTTACCATACCTCAATATATAATAGAAATTTCCTTTGAAATAGTAAACTATTCATTTCACTGCTATAAGATGTGACTCATTATAATTTCTTTAGAATTATGCATATAAATTAACTATAAACATGATGTACGATTTATATGATTTATAGTAGAGTGTACTACAAATAACACTCCAAAACTAGAGTTTATCCACACTTCTTCCTTTTTCATCTTAGGATAGCTTAGTCCTAAGTGTTATAGTAGTATAAACCTCTCTCGATTATTTTATTCCAAACTTATTTAAAAACTCATGAGTATACTTTTATTATGATATAAATATAGAACATGATATTTTTGTTACTTCAAAACCCAAAAATAATATCATATCTCAAATCATTGACATATCTCAAAGTTTTTTCTCATTTAGGTAAAAATTTCCTTATAAGTTTCTTATTTTTTTCTAGAAAAACAATTTCATCAATGTACACAATTAAAATGATTTATTATCTATCATATATATTGATATAGATATTGTTGTACACCTTTCCTTTCTTGAATTTTATTCTCATTATTTTATTGTCTAGATTTTAATACTATGATTTGGGTGTTTTTATAGCCCATAAAGTTCTTTAATTAACTTTAAAATTCATAAACCATCACCTTTTAGTAAAAAAAATTGGTTTTCCATTATAAAACCCTTCCTAAAGTTCACCATTAAATAATGTTGAATTCACATAAATTTATAAAACATTATAATTTATTTTAGAAATTTTCAAAAGAAATATTTATACCATTTTAATCCTTTTTATTAGAGAAAAATTCACATAAAAATATGTACCCTCAATTTAAGAGTATCCTTTACATACAAGATGATCCTTATTCTATGTTACTTATCCTTTCTCATTGAGCTTATTTATAAAATCACACTTCATTCCTATCATATTATTAACTTTTAAATATGAAAATAATTTCTAAGTTTTATTCTTCTCAACTTGATTTCATTCTTCATTCGTCACTATAATCCAATCCTCATATTTTAATGACTCATCAACACTCCCCAAATCATCTTGTGCATGCAAGCTGATGTTATTCAAAATTATCGTATTTCCATTGGTTTGATCACCCATTATCCTATATACAAGGATTTTTTTAGGATCCATATGTTTTATAATACTTTTAAACTTTTATCCTACTTTAATTGGGCTTTTTTCATCACTAGAAATTTTAAAATCATCTTGAGAACTTATAAAATCTAATACAACATTCAAATTGATCCCATGTTAGAAAATTCTTTCTACACAAACTTATTAAATCTCATCATCAGTTGGTAATTATGTTTGAAAGTAATTTTTATTTTCCAACATAATAACATCATGAATATCAATGATTTTATTCAAATTTTTATTGTAAAATTAATAACTCCTTCCAACATATTTATATCCAGGGAATATCCCCATAGTGTATCTCTAATTAAACTTGATGAAATTTCATCCTTTAATCTTAGTTTTACATAGGTTGATAAATACCTTTACACTTTTCAAGTTCATCCTCTTCTCAAACCACATCTCATAAGTTGTGCTAACAAAATTTGGTTAAAGTAAACATCGGTTGAGAATTTAGATTGTTTAAATTATGACTTGTCTCCAAAATAATTTAAAGGCAAATACTAAAAAAAAAATTCTTCCCATGTACACCAAACTCTTTTTCTTCCACTTAGATACTATATTTTATCGGGGTGCATATGGAGCACTAAATTCATGACTTATTCCATGCTTCTCAAAATATTATTCAAATTATTTATTCTTGTTTTATAAAAATTATCAAAATGAAATCTTTTTATAGGATATCCCATTTGGTTTTTACCATACCTTCAAAAGTTTTCAAACATCTCAAGAGTATGAAATTTACTCTACATAAAATAGACATAAATAATATGAGTAAAATCATAAAAAATAAAAAAAAAACTTATCTTGGTTGGTTGGATTCATTCTCATTAGACCACACTAATCCAAGTATATCAACCCAATAGGTTTCTTCATTCAGATATCTACCAATTTTTAACACTAATTCAACATTTTACCTTTTTTACATGTGTCACACATGTTGATTTTTTTTATTAATTTTTAGTATATTCCTAAAATATTCATATTTGATAAGATTATCCATGTTATTTTAATATATATGGACAAGTTTTCTATGAAAATATCATTGACCTCCTTCACACTTATGCATTAACTATTATGATCACTAAAAATTTAGAATATATTGTCACTTTTTCATTATTTATTCATTATGATAGTGTTATCCTTCACACTATTAATGATTCATTCATTATTTTGAAAGATCAAATCATTCCCATTATCACAAAGTTGATAAATTCGTAATTGATTATGCCTCAACCCATCAACAATAGATAATTTTTGGATTCAAGTTTCTTACCACCAATTTAGGTACTTAAAACTCCATTTATGTTGAGTGATCCATTATTTCTAAAAATAATAGCTCTGATGTTATACGTTTGTATATATTTTAAGAGTTTCTTATTATCATACCTATATGATGAGAAACCACTATCAATTATCCAAGTCTTTCCACCTTTCAATGTTATGTAAGATACCTCAACCACCAATGATTAGTTTTGAGTACAACTCCTCTTGATATATTTAGAGTTATCATTCCACTTTAATTGATCTGGTATCATAATAAGATACTTTTTGATGGTTTGACTAGGTTTATCACACCTCCCATGAATTTATTCAATATAATCAAAGGAATTATCAAATTTTACCTTCTATTTTGAATGTTTTATTAGCTGACCTCTAAGAAAATAAAATTAAATCCTCGTCAATTCATGGTCTCTATTTGATTTAGGGAGTGATAAAAAGCACTAAAATATATAGCCTTTATGTATATATAATCTTCACCACCAACACCATCTATCAGAGAAAAATATCCATAGTTGGTAATAAAATTCATTAAAATATTCTCATTAGTCTTCATTCTGGTTGGAAAAATGAAAATTCCATTAATATTTTCCATTTTTAGTAGCACTCACCGTAAATTTGGATTTTACCTTAGGTTTTTCCTTGATATTCCCCTCATTCTACACCTCGTTATTTTTGGAATTTTTAGAACTACCACTTGTGATAATAATGGGTGTCATATATTTTTTGGGATAAGTAATAGCCTTATTTCCATATCATAGTTTCCACCATATTGAGTGAAATATTGAGTTTCCAATATAATATTTCATGGTATAATAGGATAATTTCTATGTTACTTGGTAGAGTCAATAAACTTATTGTTTGATTAAAAACTTTCACTAACTTCCTTGATAGAATTTTGAAAATTGAAGTGTGCATTCTTTAGGGAATTATTATCATTAACCAAATTCACCTCAAGAGCTTTCACCTCCTCATTCTTAGCAATCAAGTTTTCTAAAGTGATCTCAATAATCTTGTCTCTTAATTTATGGATTTCAGTGAAATCACCCACCTTTCATGTAAAATCCACTTAATTATCATTAATCTACTTGATTTTTTAGATATCAAGGGATTTATTAATAGATTCGTTATCTTTTCTCAAATATTTTTTCTTTATTTAAAGTTTCTTTATTTCTTTAAAACTTAATAAAAATATTCATCCTTCGTTGGAATTATTTTGGTTTCTACTCATATTTTCTTTCCCTATTACTAGTTCTCTCTTCATGACTCCCTTATTCTTCACTAAAGGGTGAATTGTACTATTTTTATTTGAAAATGAAAGATTTAAGTCCTTTTTCCTTGGAATATTCCTCCTCTTTTACACTTTTCTCATCATAATATGTGTCATCGTGTTTTGAGAAAAAAAATTATTTTAATTGGTATTTACATTACCTTTAATGAATTCTCCTCCACTTTTACCACTTGATTATTTATTTATCCTTGATAATATTTGAGATTGATCAATAATTTCACCTTAATATTCCTTTAGGGATAACTAGATAAAAATAATTAAATCTTTTCACAATTATAATACTTAAAAGTAATCTTACCCTTAAACATTTTACTTATGGAATTACTTTGGAAAAAAATGATAAAAATTCATTAAAATCCATGGGATATTCCTTAATATAAATTTATACTTCATGATACCACATTGCTTCAATGTGTTTCAAACCTTTATAAGATTTTATAATTGTCTCTAATTTTTAATTTTTAATTTATACTTAAGTTTGGCCCTTTCCTAATTATATAGGTTGTCAACACATTATTTAGATTATCAATATTCCACTCATCCATTATTTTATTCTCTATCAAATAAAACTTGGAATTAAATTTATCTATTATAATCCTCATTAATTTCATTACCATTATGGAATCATTAAGAAACTATATATAACTTCAAATAAAGATTACAATTTTGTTCACTTGAATAAAGAATTAATCTAAAAACTCACTTCTCCCATATAAATATCCTCAAATTGATTGCAATAAGTTTTTAATCATTAAAAATTTAATTTCTTATCACCATCATAGAAGTTATGAAGTTTCCACAAAATTAAATTCACAATTTTTTACCCATTATTGTTATGGAATGGAATCTTATATAGAAGGGGTGAATTGAATTCTTTAAAAAAAACTTTTAAAATAACCTACTTTTAAAAAATATAGTTCAAAATGACCTAAATATGGAAGTAATTAATATAAAATAATTATAGTAAACAAAATTAAATAGTGAAATTTAAAATAAAGGAATTCAGAAGATTCACACTTTTCAAATTAATGTAATTAAAGCAGAATAAGTAGAATATATAAAGTTTTAAAAAAATGTATAATAAAGTAATTATGTTTTGGATGAAGATCCATAAACCCCTAAATAAATAATATTATGTAAAGGGTGTAATAGTTTTTATCCTCAAAACTCTTTGATTTTAGACTAAATAGGATAAGATATCAATCCTAGATCTATAAGCACCAAGTTCAGGAATGGAACCTCTTTGATCTAAAGATCGGAAGTAGTAAGTCTTGTCCTTGAAATTATTCAATAAGAAGATTATAAGAACAAGATATTATCCCAATATTTTATTTTTTAATATAATATTATAAAACAATTCCTTATCCCTGGGACTTCTTTGATCTTGGAAGAATGAGTGAAAATTATTACAAAGGAAATGTTTGATGTGTTAATAATGAAATACTCAAAAACTGAAGCACTAATCTCACTATGAAAATACAAAAAAATATAATATATCTATCACAGAGGTTGTGATCATCACTCAAATTCCAATACATCAACATCTCATCATCTAGTCCTTGGAGTCTTTTTCCTCTATTTATAGGTATTGGTTATAATAAACATATAATAAATATTTTGAGATCTTTGGGATAATGGTTGTCACTCTTAATATTTCATACTCACCTCAACATAATCCTATATTTATACATTAATCAAGTGGTTCAGAATAAATAAATTAATTAATTAATTTAGAATGATAAAATTCTGAAGGTTTGTAATTCATAAGGAAATAATATGAAAAAAACTTAAGTAAACTTTAAGTCATCTTAAGTAAAATATAAGGTGTACTATGATTTATTAATAAAAGTATTCGTAAGATATCATTTAAGTAAAATGACTAAAAAATATCCCCCTTTTGGAGAATCACAATACACGTTAACAAAGGTATGTTTTAAATAAGTAAAGGAAAGAAAACACTATGTAATTATAAAAAATAAACCCCTTAAAGTATACATACATTATAGAATAAACTTCTCCTTGATTAAAACATACTATTCATAACCTTTTCTCCCCCTTTTTGATTTTAAAAAATAAAAAATTAGAGTTGATCAAATAAAAACAATTATGGTATAAAAAAAATCATTAGTTCATAAAAAACAGTAGTATGGATGAAATTTGGGATTTATCCTTATATTGAGATTACTCAAACCATTTCTCATGAATTTTAATTGTCTAATCTTGTTCTTATATTTTTATCTTGAGAGATTCGTTTTTTAAATAAATTTATTGGATTTGTACCTATTTCTTATATATATGTTGAACTATCTTCTTCATGTTTCAAAAGTTAAAAAAATCATCTTTGAATCTCAAAATATGTGACTTGATCCGTATTTATTGATATAGAATCTACTTTTTTTATTGAAATCATTGAGCAGACTTACTTTGGTTTTCATGATTCTAATTAGAGTGTTAATTTTTAGAAGAATGGAAATATACATGGATATTTTACTCATATGAGATATATATCAGAGCATATCCTTCTCCATCTATGTTAACCATGTGTAAACTTTAAGTTTGATAAAGTCTTTAAAAGAAACTTCTTTATCAACCGAAAACTACCTTGAATAATTCTACTTGAAAAATTGATAAACCAATTTATAGAATTACTATATGATTTTAAATTAGCATCCATATCTTCTGATTTTTTTTCTAGATTCTATTCAAGTTTATCTTTATTTCCTAATCTATTCTTATCATCATACACAACATTAACTAACAACTAAATGTATTCCTCCTCATCATCCTAACCATGGTCCTATGAAGATTTATCTTTAGTGGGTAAGTAATCCTATATATTTTATGGTTCTAAACTAATATTTGTAGACTAATGAGATTTTTCAAGTGATGAACTTCCAGATGAGGTTGACTAATATAATTTAGTATTCTCAGAAGAAGCTGAAATAGAAACTTCTTGAGGTTTATATTAATTTGATATTTTCTATAACTCAATTTATGGTTTTGTATTTTTATATTTTTTTCTCTTTTTTCAATATGCGGTGTAGATAAGGAGTTATAAATAGCTTCGATATCAATATCCATTACTTTACTCTTTCCTTTTCATATATGATAAGATAAGTCTAATTTATTCCATAGTAACTGGTCTTCCTTATTACCAACCACCTTGATAGTCACCAGAGTTAGAATTACCCCCAGTTTCTTGGACTTATAGGATTTATTATTTTATTTTTTTATCTACCATTTTTCTTTTATAGATTTTACTTTCACTTTACTTAGTTTGAAATAATATTTTATACTTTATTACTTCACTTTTTTATTTTCAGGATCCTCATTCTTATTCCAAATTTCATCTTGATTCATAGATGTTAATATTTTTTCCCTTTAATATTATGTTTCTGAAACTAAAACATTATTTTACTATGTATAATCAGTAGGAATTTCCTTAGTCTCTTTATTCTTTCATGTTTGATCAATAAACTTTTGTTTTTGAGTATTGATTTTATCTATCTTCTTAATTAATGGATCTTTTTAGGTCCACAAACACCTTCCAATTAAACCACCCGAAGATAATCCATTGGAAATTCATGCTTTGAATAAAATACTTCATAATGAACCCCACATTTGATTCCCATAACTTGAAAGAATATCACTCTTTTCTTTGGAATAATAATCCTCTATAAGGTTTTACAGACTTTGAATTTTGAAAATATTTAGATTCATGGAAGGGAACTACTAGATATGTGTTTACATTAAGAATAATAGAAATAAATTGGATATCTAAACTTCAATTAGTGGTTTCAATTTCTATAATAGAAGCATAGTAAATCACCTTTATGGAAACAGTGAAAGAGCTTATGTGGATTAAGGAGTTTCTGTAGGATCATAAAAAAGATCCAGATGTAAGGATTTTATTTTATGACTTGTGTATCATGATTCATTTAGCTTTAAATCCAATGTTTCATTATTTAATGAAGTATATTCAGCTAAAGTACCATTTTATCCAGACACTTTTGGAGGAAGGAGTGTTAGACCAACAGAATATCAAAGGATCATGGAATTCAGCTAACATGCTGAAAATGGTCACAACCTGGGAAGTTTTGAGGTGGTGTTGGCCTCTATGAATTTGGGTTGACTAGAAGGAAGGCATGGTGGGAAACTCTATAGTTATTTTTCAAAAAAACGAGAAGGAGGATGACTATTTTAGAGCTAGTGGAGGGCTTGGTCATAAGGCTGAAATGAATCTCAATAGAGAGATTGTTGAGGTGTGAGATTTATTTTTTCTAGAAAAAGGAAATGTAAGATTACTAGAAAGAGATAATATAGTGACCTTATTTTTTATGATTGTTTAGAGATAGAGTAATAGTGGATGAGTTTCGGTTCCACAAAATATACAGGCTGGTGTAGTAGGATTCAATCCATCAAAAGTTTATTCAATGGAAAATAGAGCAGGAGGGACATTTTTCAAGTACATCGGAGGGTAAGCAGTCTACTGGTTAGGTACATTGAGGTAATGGATTGAGTTTACTAGATGAAGGGTTCATATATATATCTCAGATATGTTGGACTTCAACCCATAGAGATATATTGGTGGTGGAATTTGGGATCACTAGAAGGGAACTCCTATAAAAGGAAGGTGGGTCACTTGCAATCAATTTACCATGTGAGAGAGTGATATTGAGTGATCTTTGTAATAATTATATTGATTCTTTGAATAAATTGAAGTATCATTCCCCCATGGATTGGGGCTTTAAATTGAACCACATAATTCCATTGTAGTGTTATTTTCCTTTCATTTTTTCTTTCTATCATTGTTTTTAATAATCTTGAATACGTCCTTTTGGTGGTTTTAAGTTGTGGTGTGATGGAATGGGTTCACTAGTATTCTAAGTTTTTGGAATCTGAATGTGGGGTTCATTTCAGATCTTTTTATTCCATGTGTAAAGTTTTGGTGGTGTATCTTTTAGTGGTTTAATCTAAAGTTCATCATGGACCCAACAAGTGGTATCAAATCTCAATATTAGAGTGATTTTTAGATAATTGGTCCCTCGTGAATGTGTTTTAGAGCTTAGTTCAACATAAATATCCTAACATTTACCTTATAGGAGAATATATATAAGAAGTTATTGAACTATTATTTTATATTGATTGGAAGTAGTGGGATTTCATAATTTCAAATGGGATGGCATCAGATAATAGGATGGTCTGGTTAGAGAAGTTTAATAGAATTGATTTTTTATTTTGTAAAATGTAGATAGATGATTGTATTCTATAGAAATATCATGATCTTATATTGATTGGATATAATCCAGAAGTGGTGAAAAGGGTTGAATGGGAGTGGGTAGATAATAAATCACTTATAATGTTATGAATATCACTTTCCCAAAACATAGTGTTTAATATCTAGGAAGTGAAGACTGTGTCATAGCTCATGAATACCTTAACTAACATGCATGAGAAGCCCATGGTGTTGCAACCCAAGAAATCCTAATAGGGGAGGGTTTTATCAGGGTATCACCTTTTTCTTTTTGAAATGTTAGGTCTTTTCCCCGAATTTTTAAGAACTCATTGTACCTTTCAAAGTTAGTTTCTCATCCACCACATAAAAATTTGAAAAAATAAAATCAAAAGTCGATATTTTTTACTTGTTTCACCACTAAGGGATAATACAAGGAGCATATATAAGGTGTTATTATATTGTATTGGAATCCAATGATATTTATTAGTTTAGTGGATATATTTTTTCTCCCATGGTCACTTTGTGCCAAGCACACTACCTTTAAAATTTGATTCAAGGATAAGTGCACTGCTACACTCTGATCACTGCCACTGAATCCTCCTTACACACTACTCCATAAAAATTATGCCTCATTTTATCAACTTGAATTTCATTTCCATATCTTCAATAATGTATGATTTGATTTTCATTATGATGGAAAAATGTGATGATCTAATATAACTCCCAAATTTTCCCAAATATTACCTTTCATGCAGCTACTCTTCCATAACTACATTCATACAATGATGGTTTTTGAAACTGTGGTTTACCCAAATCTATTTTCTCAGTTTAGTTTGTCCAAGTATGTCTCACATAACTCTTTCACTCAACATTTTTCATGGGATAATATATTCATATTTTCCTTCACACAACTTCCTTTAATAGGTAAGTCCACACAAAGCACTTTTGGGAAACTTACTTCCCAATATATTTTTATCAAGTATGTTTCGTTCAAGTTAGACTTATATGAAAATGGATCCTTTAATCCTCATATAAATATTCATTAGTTCCAAATGATATTTGTTAGCTGGTATTTATTGTAAAACCGCAACCTTATTGTAAACTAGCACTCTTCATGGAACTCTTCCATTCCTACAAATCATGTCACATATGGATACACTTTTCATGTACAAATCAAAAATTTCATTATGTTTATGAAACCCCACTTCTACAAATATGAATAGTTTTTAGAATAGTTTGAAAAAAACACAACACAACATCAATATCTAGCTAGGATCACCTTGGTAACAACATTATCCCCCTTTGGGTTTGTTGGAAATCTAAAGTGAAATTAAATTCCACACACACTTCTTACTTATTCTAATTAGCATTGAAAGAACTCTTCAATCACTTTATGTATACATGAGAAATTTTTGGTGTATAAAACAAGAATTCAAGCAATAATTACATGAATCATATACTTCCTCATTCTAGAAACTCCCCTTTAATTTCATAACATGAACTCCCCCTTAAAGAGATGATTTTAGCATTAAAATCACTTTATGTAAGATAATGGATTTTTTGGAAAATAAATTCATTCTCCAATTAATGTCATATAATGAACCTAATTTTTCTTAAATTACTATTACATCATTTTTTTTAAATCATTACACAATGAGGATCCAAAGGTTTAGTGTCTTCATAAAATTAGAACCATACATAACATTTACAAAATAAAACATAAACATTTATTTAATTCCTTCTTCTATAGATTCTTATTGGACCTTGAATTCTTCTTAATACAAGTAGTCACCTAATGATATACATCAAAGAAAGGGGTGAGATAAAATCCCAGTAAGAGGATAGATATGAACATGAAACAATACAAAATGGGGTGATAAAAATCATAACATCATCATCATAAACATGATAGAAAGAATTAATATAAGTCTTGGAATGTGGCAATGTATAAAAATGAAATATCATGTCTTAGTGGTCAACTACCACTCATAGTTGTGAAAAAATATAGCATCATGTTCACATATATTTCACTTTTCCTCATAAGATACATCACATTACCCAATACATTGGAGCACTATATATTTCTGAGCATGCCCATCACAACATAACATTTACATTGCACTATATAATTTCGGGTGCACCCATCACATCATAAAATTTACATTATCATGCATGCCACATATAACATAAATAAATATTGTACATAACTCCCAAATTATTTAATTTCTAGATCCTTTCAAAGGTTTGGTTTTAATACACTAAAGAATATATCAATTTTTCTATCATTGTTGATAACAAAACCCAAATCATACCTTGAAATCCATGTGAAATTTTCTTTGTATACTATGATAGATTCTCCTTCCTTTTTCTTTATCTCTATGAATTATCTCTCCATCTTTGTATGAATATTTTTAGGGAAATACTTGTTAAGAAACGTTATCTTAAAGTCTTCCCACTCCATATTTTCAATTTCATCCCTCGACTTGGTGTTCTTGGTTAACACCCACCATTGATCGACCTCTCCATATAAATGGTAAATGTAAAGAGTCGCCTTATCTATATCAGAATAGTGAATTACAGAAAATATCTTCTTCTTAGAGTTGACCCACTACTCCATAACTAGTGGATCATAATATCCACTAAACTTTGGTGGTCGTTTCCACATAAGACATTCAATAGTTAGTTTCTCCCTCTTAGGTGAAGGCAGACATTCCACATTATTCAGGTTATTATTCATAACATGAGACAACTGGATAATAATTTCCATGAAATTTTGAACTCCACCTCCCAAATAATTGGGGATCTTGTTCTGGCAATCACTGCATTTTCCCTCACATGGTTCGTTGGCCTGGTTTCTCCTAGTTCCCATAATTTTCTAAAATATAAAAGGTTAGAACAAAACATAAGTCAAAAAGTCATGAATAAATAATTTATTACTTTGTGAAATTAACTCTAAAGGCATATCTTGTGGGATCCCTATGTTTAGAAAATCTTCTTATGTGCTTACATATACTTAGTCTCATACTATGGTTTTTCACTAAGGTTTTATAATCCTAATTCCAAAATTAACTAAACCATGCTCTGATACCAACTATAGCAACCCTACTTTTTCTTACATTACTGTTACATTATTTTAATGATAAAAAAACAAAATCATTACATGTCCATGATCCAAATTTTTAGTGTCTTGGGAAAACTAGGACTATATATAACATTTACAAAAGAAAACATAAATATTTTTTAATTCCATATTCTATAGCTTCTTATTGGCCTTTAAATTCTCCTTAGTACAAGTAATCACCTGAGGATATACATCAAAAAGGGGTGAGCTAAAAGCCCAGTAAGAGGATAGATAAGAACATGAAACAATATAACATTGGGTGAGCATAATCATTATCATAATAACACAATAATAGGATCATAATCATGAGAGGAAGCATTTTGGAATGTGGAAATGCATAAAAATGAAACATCATGTCATAGTGGTCAACTACCACACATAGTTGTGAACAAAGATATCATAATGTTCACACATATTTAACTTACTCTCATGAGATGCATCACATTACCCAATACATTGAAGTTCTATATATTTTTGGGCATACCCATCGCAACATAACATTTACATTGCACTATATAATTTCAGGCACACCCATCACATCATAACATTTACATTATCATGCATGCCACATAGAACATACATCAATATTGTACATAACTACCAAAGTCTTGAATTTATATATCCTTTCAAAGGTTTGGTTTTAATCCACTAAAAAATCTATCAATTTTTCTATCATTGTTGATAACAAAACTCAAAGCGTACCTTGAAAGCCTTGTGAAATTTTCTTCGTAGATTGTGACATATTCTCCTTCCTTTTACTTTATCTCTATGAATTATCTCTCCATATTTTTATTAAGAGATTGAGAGAAATACTTGTTAAGAAACATTATCTTAAATTAGTCCCACTCCATCTCTTCAATTTCATCCCTCAGATTGGTGTTCTTGATTAACACCCACCATTGATCGACCTCTCCATATAAATGGTAAATATAAAGAGTCACCTTATCCATATCAGAAAAGTGAAGTACAGAAAATATCTTCTTCATGGAGTTGACCCACTGCTCCGTAACTAGTGTATCATAAGATCCAATAAACTTTGGTGGTCATTGCCACATAAAAAATTCGATAGTCAGTTGCTCCCTCTTAGGTGAAGGTGGACGTTGCACATTATTCAGGTTATTATTCATAACCTGAGACACCTGGATAAGCATCTCCATGAAATTTTGAACTCCACCACCCAAATAATTGGGGATATTGTTCTGGAAATCACTTTATTGTCCCTCACATGGGTTGTTGGCTTGGTTTCTCCCAGTTTCCATCATTTTCTAAAATAGAAAAGGTTAGAACAAGACATAAGTCAACAAGTCATGAATAAATAATTTATTACTTTGTGAAATTAACTCTAAAGGAATACCTTGTGGGATCCATATGTTTAGAAAAGATTCTTATTTGCTTACATATACTTAGTCTCATACTATGGTTTTCACTAATGTTCTATAATCCTAATTCCCAAATTAACTAAACCATACTCTGATACCAACTATATAAACCCTGCTTTTTCTTATATTATTATTGTATTATTTTAATGATAAAAAAACAAAATAATTACATGACCAGGATCCAATTTTTTAGTTTCTTGGGAAAACTAGGACCATATATAACATTTACAAAAATAAAACATAAATATTTTTTAATTCCTTCTTCTGTAACTTCTTATTGGCCTTCAAATTCTCCTTAGTACAAGTAATCACCTAAGGATATACATCAAAAAGGGGTGATCCAAAATCCTAGTAAGAGGATAGATAAGAACGTGAAACAATATAACATTGGGTGAGTATAATCATTATCATCATAACATAATAATAGGATCATAATCATGAGAGGAAGCATTAAGAGAAGTCTTGGAATGTGGCAATGCATAAAAATGAAACATCATGTCCTAGTGGTCAACTACCACACATAGTTGTGAACAAAGCTAACATCATGTTCACACATATTTCACTTTTTCTCATGATATTAATAACATTTCCCAATAAATTGGAGGTTTATATAATTTTGGGTTCACCCATCACATCATAACATTCACATTTCACTGTATAATTTCAGTCGCACCCATCACATCATAACATTTACATTATCATGCATGCCACATTGAACGTATATGAATCTTGGAAATAAAATAACCCATGGAAAGGAATGGGTTAAATTTCATAAATAATACATTAATAGAAATTGGGTTCCCAAATTAAAGAGTGAATAACATAATTTATATAAGAATCATCAACCTTGAGTGAAGAATAAATTATCTCGAGAATTAAAAGGTGTGTTTTTTTTAACGAATTATTTTGGAAAACATTATTTTTGTCATAAACTCAAGTAGAGAACATTTTTATCCCATAAAATTTAATATAATGATGAAAATTTGATATTTAAGGATCATCCATACTGAAAATGGGGTGAAATGGGTAAAACCCAAAGAAAGGGAGTTGGGTTCGAGAATTCCCCTTACCTTGTGTCTGGATGATTTATTCAATTTAATGTCCTATATAAACACATTATATTAATTAATTAACAATTAAATAACCTTTTATACATGAATATAATTAATTATTGTTTTATTAAGTTTTTTTATGGGCCTTTGGATGAGTTATATAGTTTAATTTCATTGTTTGGGAGTGTTTATTTTCATAGTTTTCTTGATCGGTTCATTTGTATACATAAATGTATGCTCATCTAAAATGAGGATAAATATAAAAAATTGTTATTATATGTTATTAATGATATTATAAATAATTTTTTTATATATAATAAGGATTAATTATTAGATAAAAGTTAATGATGATCATTTTAGGTTAATTTTGGTGGTTTTTCAATCACAAAGAACTCATTTTGTTTTATCATTTAGTATTATGTATAAATGTTAGTTCTAGAACATAAAGATGGTTATAACATACACTTAAAAATATTTTTTAAACCATTTAATGGTTTTATTAACATTATTTAATGTGTTAAATAAATATTAAATTACATCACCCATGATTTCGGTAAATGGACACATCACGGGCGGTGATTTTATTTTATAAAATAAAAGAGAGAGAGAGAGGGTGGATTTTAATGATGAATATTCCATTAAAATGATATAATTATATTATATCAAACATAATGAAGTTATCATGACATTTGGATAAGATAAGGTGAGAATAATAGAATAAAATAAATGAAATTTAAAAGGAATTAAAAGAAAGAAGAAGAGTATTTTACCTCTTGGCTTAATCATCCTTGAGAACCTCCTTAGGGAAAAGGTTTTGGTCTTTTAATGATACCAAGAGATCCTGGGTGTAGGAAAGGTGATAGGGAATAGTATTGGGTATAATTTAGGTAAGTCTAAGAGCTTGAGAGGTGTGAGGATAAGAGGGGGTGAGGGTGGTATTTATAGTGGGGGAGAGGGATGTTTTCTCAATATTTTAATCATTAGTTTATTATTTTTGGATCAAGACTATGAATAGTTTAAGCATTATCATAAAATATATTAAAATAATGAAGGTAAGTTTGAGATTATAGTTCTAACATCAGTGACAAATCAATGAATAGTTTATTTAGCATATAATGTATATATACCGTAAATTACCGTATTTTACTATTCACCAAAAATTCAAATATTTCAGAAAAATACCAAAAATTCACTATTACTATTTTTTGACATGTAGAATTAAAAAATGGAATCCATTTTATGAAAATAATTTTATAAATATGATTAATTTATTTTTTTAATTAAAATCATCATTTACTTGGAGAATACAAATTTTAAAATTAGAACTCATTTTATAACACTTTGAAAAATTAATTAAGGTCTCATAAAATTATATTAAAATAAAAAAACATCTAAATATTAATATATGAATAAATTTTATGAAAATAAATTTTCTATTAAATTATTAAATTATTTATAAAATTGTAATTAAATAATTATGACTTACAAAAAATACCAACACTTAATTAATAATTTTAAAACATTTATTTACTTAGACTACGAAATAATTATAGCATTATTTCATTTATATAATTCCTAAATTTTATTTATACTTTCATGGGTGAGGTTACTATTCATTTGTCTAATTTACTATTCATAAGGGTCATATTACTATTCCTAAGGTCAAGTTAATATTTCGTCAGTATTGGTTCCTTAACTTCTATAAATACTTCTTATTTCATTAATTCTTCATTTATAAAGCTTTTATTATGGTCTATAAATGATTTTATGTTATTTATACTATAATGCATTACTATAAGAAGGGATAAATTCCATTGATAAAATTTTTGGTCGTTATATTCTTCCCCCCTTTTGAAATTTCACCCTTGAAATTTCATTTTACATAAACAGGTGAGGGTAGTTCTCCTTCATCACCTCTTATGGTTCCCTTATTACTTATTCATACTTATGGTTCCCCCACAACATTTTTGACATGTGGGTGGTTAGGTTTTTTTTCACCTTTCTCATTAGATCCTATGAATTGAAACTCTATCTTTAATTTATTATCACCATAGCCATGGGACCATTCTCCAAAATCCATATCCACTTTGAGAGAACATCGAACAACTTCTTCATAACACTCAAATTCTCAAATTGAAAGATCCTTTCAAAGGTGTGGTTTTAAACCACTAAAGAATCTATCAATTTTTCTATAATTATTGATAAAAAACCTGAAGCGTACCTTGTAAGACTCATGAAATTTTCTTCATAGGTCATGGAAGATTCTCCTTCCTTTTTCTTCAGCTCTATGAATTCACTCTCTATCTTTGTATGAAGAGTTCGAGGGAAATTATTGTTAAGAAACATTATCTTAAAATCTTCCCACTCCATCTCTTTAATTTTATCCCTCGTCTTGCTGCTCTTAATCAACGCCCACCATTGGTCGGCCTCTCAATATAGAAATAAACAGACATAGTCACTTTCTCTGTCTCAAAATAGTTAAGTACATAAAATATCTACTCCATCGAGTTTCCACACTATTCCACAACTAGTGGATCGAAATATCTACTAAACATTGGTGGTTGTTGCTGCATAAAACACTTGATATCCAGTTTCTCCCTCTTAGGTGAAGGATGAAGTTCTACATTATTCAGGTTATTGTTCATAACCTGTGAAAATTGGGTAACCATCACCATGAAATTTTGAACTCCACCTCCAAAAGCATTGGGGATGTTGTTCGGGTAATTGTTGTATTGTCCCTCGCACGGGTTATTGGCCTAGTTTCTCATGGTTCCCACCTTTTTATAAAATAAAAAAGGTTAGAACAAAACATAAGTCAACAAATCATGAATAAATAATGTATTAATTTTTGAAAAAGGAATATCTTATAGGATCCCTATGTTTAGAATTTTTTAAAACAAATCTTCTTGGGTGCTTACTTATTCTTATTCTCATACAAAGGGTTTTAACTTAGGTTTTCTAATCCTAATTCCCAAATTTACTAAACTATCCTCCGATAGCAAATATAGTTGACCTTATTTTTATTAAATTACTATTAAATTATTTTAAAAACAAATAAAATCATTACACAATGAGGATAAAAAGTTTTAGTGTATTTGGAAAATTAAGACCATACATAACAATTAAAAAATAAAACATAAACATTTATTTAATTCCTACTTCTCTAGATTCTTATCGGCCCTTGAATTCTTCTTAGTAAAAGTAGTCACCTGAGGATATACATTAAAGAAAGGAGTGACCTAAAATCCCAGTAATAGGATAGATTTGAACATGCAACAATACAATATGTTGTTATCATAATCATAACATCATCATCATAAACATGAGAATAAGCGTTAAGATAAGGCTTGGAATGTGGAAATGCATAAAAATGAAACATCATGTCTTAGTGGCCAACTACCACACGTGGTTGTGAAAAAATATAGTATTGTGTTCAAGAATATTTCACTTTTCCTCATGATATACATCACATTAACCAATTCATTGGAGTGCTATATAATTCTGATCGCACCCATCACATTATAACATTTACATTATCATGCATGCCACAGAACATATTTCAATCTTGGACATAAAATAACCCATGGAAAGGAATGGGTTTAATTTCATAAAAAAATACATTCATAAAATTTGGGTTCCCAAATGAAAGTGCTAATAACATACTTGATATAATAATCATCAACCTTGAGTGAAGAAGAAACAATCTTGAGAAGTAAAAGGTGTGTTTTTTTAAGAAGAGTTATTTTAGAAAACATCATGTTTGTCATAAACTTAAGTAGGAAAAATTTATTTCCAAAAACAGGTAATATAATGATGAATAAATTATATTTAGGGAATATCCATACTGAAATTTGTGTAAAATAGGGAAAACCCAAAGAAATAGAGTTAGGTTTGAGAATTCCCCTTACCTTGTGTCAGAAGGATTTCTCCTCTTTGATGTCCTATATAAACACATTAGATTCATTAATTAAAAATTATAGAACCTTTTATACATGAATATGATTCATTATTGTTTTATTAAATTCTTTTATGGTCCTTTGGATGAGTTTTAGATTTTAATTGCATCATTTGGGAGTGTTCATTTTTATAGTTTTCATGATCGGTTCATTTGTATACATGAATGGATGTTTGTGTAAAATGCAGATAAATATCCCGAATTGTAATTATATGTTATTAATGATATTAAAAAAATTTAAATGGTCTTATGAATAATTTTTTTATATATCATGAGGATGAATCATTAGATAAAAGTTAATGATGATCATTTTAGGTTAATTTTGGCGGTTTTTCGATCACAACGAACTCGTTTTGTTTTATCATTTAGTATTATGTATAAATGTAAGTTCCAGAACATAAATATGGTTATAAAATAAAATTTACAATATTTTTTAAACCATTTAATGGATTTTTTAACATACTTGAAAGTTTTAAAGGAATATGAAAGTGTATCGCCCACGATGTCGGTAAATTGATACATCACGGGCGGCGATTTCATTTTTAAAAATAAAAGAGAGAGAGGGTGGAGTTTAATGATTAATCTTCAATTATAGCAAACATAATAGAGTTATAATTCCAATTATATAAGATAATGTGGGAATAATTATAAGGCCCCAGCCTTAAACCTTACTTAATCTTGAGTTATTACAAGATTACACATTGAGGATCTTTTCGGGTTTAAAGTTTTAGAGAATTAGATCATAAAACTTGCATTACATTCCACATATAAACAAAGTGGTTACATAAAGATAGTATTATTCATTCCCATCAATGGAAACACATTTAAAATAAAAAATGGATTATTTCTTGACACATCCTTGACTCTATCATCTTATCATGTACCTTTCCCTTGACCTGTGAAAAACATTTCAAAAACTTGGGATGAGCCTAAAAACTCAGTATGGGTTATAAAAAAAACATGGAAAGGAAACATGAGTTCATATAAACATAAGAATGCAATCATACTTTACCCATAAAACATAGGCACTTTAACATACCTCATAAAATCATGAATAAATCATAGAAATCATAAGACATAAAGGTAACTTGAGGCATTCATAACATTCTTACGTAGGGAGTAACCCTCTTGGTTACGTTTGGAATACCCATCACAGTATATTCCCTAAAAATATCTTCGGAGAAACCTTAACGTTTCACTCCTTCGCGTTACCCAATGCATTGGAGAGCTATAACGGGCTCACCCGCCCTTAGTTTATCACGGAACCACCCGTCTTCATAATAATGCCCAAGACCATAACATAATCATATCACATAAAACATGCATAAAGGAAACATAAAATTTCTACATTTCAATCACGAGATATCAATACAACACATTGATATAAAAACATTATGAAAACCATTTTCAATACCAAAATAACAGAAAAGTAAAACATGGTATTTATTTTTCTTTTAAAAAGAAGGTATGGCTTGTAGAGGAAGCCGAAACTCAAATAACGGTCACGACGGCGGAGAAGTCGTTGTCGCCGCATACGTACGACAAAAACATTCCCTTTTGTCGTTTAGTAAACGCTTCGTATAAAAAATATTCCTTTTGAATAAACGTAAAAGTCAAAGGGGTTTATACACCGTATAAAAGAAAGTTGTGTATAAAATAAAATATTCCTCAACGAAAGGAGATTGAGACGAAGTCCCATACCTCGTATCCGACTTGACCCGACAGTTCTTTAATCTCCGGAATAATAAACTTGAGTTAATCTCTACGTGCTTGTGAATCTTTTTCAAGTTCATTATTCCTTTTATACCATGTTATGAACATCATGTAATCAGTTAAGTTAATAATGTTCATTTTGTCGGTATTTGGTTCTTAAGTCAAAAATAGACTTCTTACACTTACATGTTGTTAATTTGGTCAAAGGTTCATTATATCCAGAATGGTATTAATGATGTAGATATCATATATGTCATATATATCCAGTACATTCATGCATTTATAATATTACATAATCATTTAGAGGTAAGAAATGAAATGCACCGTTCATGGAGACGGTAAGCCGTACGTACGCATGAACGCTACTTCCATTTCTATTTCATATTTTCTGGAATGGAATCATAATGATATAAGAGTATATTATAATTCCAGTATAATAACATATATAATATCCTTAACTTTATCCTTTACACATCCCACATATGGTATTAACGAATCAAATCACTTCCAGGGGGCGGTAGTCCGCACTTCCTAAAATGAAGATATCGTGTTTACCCATAATGGAAACCATAAAGGTATGCCCAAAATGAAAAAAAACAGAAGCTTAAGGAAAACATAAACATATTATATATCATATATAAAAATAGTGACATCATAATGGCCACCTTTTGAAGGTGTTAAATGAGTGTTGAACAATCATCGTTTCGGGAGGCAGAATTTCGCCATCCACGGAAACCGTATGTTCTTTAACCATTTGATGTAGTTGTGTGAGGGTTTAGCTCAAATAAATCATATAACAACATCCTAGTATATTGAAGATACTGGTTTTGTTACAAAGTAAGTAAATAAAAAGAGTTTAGGGGGTTGGAGAAGCAAAATAAAACAAATGAACATGAGAGAATGAATTACCTTTAAAAGTGTAACTCTTTTTGATTTGAGCCTAAAGGCTTCCTTTGAAAGGATTATGCCCAAATTGAATCCTCTAGGTTAAGGATAGGGATGTGGAGAGAGTAAATGGGCAGGGTTTGGCCGAGCCAAAGGCTTGAGGAGTGTGTGAAATGAGGTAGAGGTGCCTTTTATAAGAGGAGAGGAGGGGCACTTTTGGAAAGTAAAGAAATATTACTTTATTTGAAAATGTGTTTCGGTTTCAAAAGGTCCCACATTGATATAATTCGTGGATAAGGTGATAAGGGTTCTCAATACACTCATACAATTGGTTTTGGCCATGTTTAGTTCATATATTTTACATTATCTTTCCATTTTATTTAAATCGTTAAATACTGAGGTCATCGCTGCATCATTACTATGTCATAAATAATTTAATTTATTTAATGTCTAAAAATCATAAAAAAATACTATGATGTAGGAAATATTTTTATCTTTCCAATTACTATTTATAATCAAATATCTGATCTTTATAACCCCATGTAAAAATTGTTTTCGTAAAACATATTATGTTTGTGTCATTTTTACTTTTACATTAAATAAAAAGTTATTTATGTCATTTCCCAACCAAAATGTCACCATGGGGTCCCCAAGTTGACCCATGGCTTGTCTTGGTCGGACATGACACAACCAATAAGGTTGGGACATGTGTCTAGGTCATTTCATATTATTAAAGCATTATTTATACCTTAAACTACACTAATTACCACTAATCGCGATTAAAAACTTAATAAGTTACTATTCACCAAAAAATTATTTTAATCTCATTGAATCACATTTTACTTCTTAATGACAACCATGTATGTCGGATTTTCAAAATTCAATACACATTAGTGGTAAACTTTCATTTAACTGAAAAATCAGTTTGCTTGATTACCACTTAGTGGTTTCACTATTCATCAAAAATTGAAGTTTTTCAGAAAATTACCAAAAATTCACCCTAAGCTATATTTGATATTCCGAATTCAAAAATGAAGTCCATTTTACAAAATTAAAATCATATAAGTCACATTAATTAATTCAATAATTAATTCCCGCTGCCAGAGCAAATAGCGTGTTTTTACAAAACAATAAGTATCAAAAGATTGACACCAGTTTAAGTCTAATTTCAAAGTGAAATTGATTCCAATGACCACCATTGTATAAAATGGTAAAAATATATTCTAATTTCACTTCAAAACCAATTCAAAACATAATCTAATCATATAAATAAATTAGGTTAAAAAGCAGTTTTGATGTAAAATGCAGTATTTTTCACTATTCATTAAAAAAATGAATATTGTCAGAAAAATACCAAAAATTCACACAAGGTAAATTTTGATGTCCCAATCATAAAGAATAAGTTTATTTTGACAAACATAGTTTATAAAATTTTCAAAATATAGATTCAAAAATGGTTTGCCATCAAAAGGCAGTAAAACAATCTTTTAAGAATATTAGTGTATTCCATGCATAAGATTGTATTTATTTTCATTTTAAGCCTCTATAACACTATCTTAATCATTAATAAACATAGATAAAAATATATATTATTCATTACTTACTTGGGATGTTACATCCTTCCCCCCTTTAGAAAATTGCGTCCCCGCAATTTATTTACTTATCGAATAAATGGGGGTACTTATCCCTCATTGCATTTTCAGATTCCCATGTTGCCTCTTCAATCATGTGGTTTTTCCACAAAACCTTTACCTGATGAATCACCTTATTCCGCAACACTTGCTCCCTGTGGTCAAGAATCTGGACCGGTTGTTCCTCATAAGATAGGTTCTCTTCCAGCTGAACTACCTCTGGACTCAAAACATGAGATGCATCTGGCATATACTTTCTCAACATCGAAACGTGAAAAACATTGTGTACCTGAATAAACTCGGAGGTAAAGCCACTCGGTATGCAACTGATCCAACTCTCTCCAGAATTTCGTATGGTCCAATGAACCTTGGACTCAACTTTCCTTTCTTACCAAATCTCATCACACTTTTCCAAGGAGAAACCTTGAGAAAAACATGATCACCTACCTCGAAAGATAGATCCTTCCTCCGGTTATCCGCATAACTCTTCTGCCTGCTCTGAGCTGTTCTCATGTGTTTCTGAATTAGCTGAACTTTTTCTGCCATCTCTTCTACCAATTCAGGTCCCATCAACTTCCTTTCACCCACTTCATCCCAGAAAGCTGGAGTTCGACACCGCTTCCCATATAATGCCTGAAATGGTGCCATCTGTATACTGGAATGAAAACTGTTATTATATGAAAACTCAACCAAAGAAATATGTTGGTCCCAACATCCCTGATAATCCATAGAACAAGCTCGTAGCATATCCTCCAATGTCTGAATTGTTCGTTCTGACTTCCTATCTGATTGAGGATAAAAAGCTGTACTAAAATTTAATTCAGTACCCAACGACTTCTGAAGGCCTTTCCAAAAGTTAGAAGTAAACCTGGGATCACGATCCGATACAATGGAGAGAGGAACTCCATGTAACCTGACTATCTCTTTAAGATACAAACGGGAAAGTTGATCAAGAGAGAAAGTATCTCGTATAGCAAGGAAATGAGCAGATTTGGTCAAGCGATCAACAATAACCCAGATTGCATTATTACCTCGAGATGTCTTCGGTAATCCAACAACAAAGTCCATGGATATATTCTCCCATTTCCACTCTGGCACTGGTAAAGGCTGAAGCATCCCTTTCGGTAACTGCCGCTCTGCTTTAACCTGCTGACAAGTCAAACACTTCACAGTAAAATCAGTTATATCTCTTTTCATTCCATCCCACCAGTAATACTCCCGCAGATCTCTATACATCTTAGTACTGCCCGGATGAACTGAAAACGGAGAACTATGAGCTTCACATAACAACTCTCTCTTCAACTGTGAATCACAAGACACACACAATCTCTTCCCAAATCTCAAATCGCAATCATTATCAATGTTGAATTCAGGCAACTTACCTTTCTGAACCAGCTCTACCTTTTTCTGCAACTCACTATCTTGCTTCTGTGCTTGCTTGATTCTATCTGATAGAGATGATCTCATTGATACCTGAAACAAAACAGAAGGACTTCCTGCACCAACAACTTCTATGCCAAAGTTAATAAAATCCTTAACCAAAGGATCACGTTCCAAACGCAACATTGTTAATGAAGCATTACTTTTTCGACTCAAAGCATCAGCCACTTTATTTACTTTTCCCGGATGGTAATGAATTGTACAATCATAATCCTTGATTAATTCCAGCCATCTCCTTTGTCTCATGTTTAACTCTTTCTGAGTGAATATATACTTTAAACTTTTGTGATCGGTATATATTTCACACTTTACTCCATACAAATGATGCCTCCAAATTTTTAAAGCAAAAACAACAGCAGCTAATTCCAAATCATGTGTAGGGTAATTTACCTCATGAGTTTTCAACTGTCGTGAAGCATAAGCAATTACCTGATCATTCTGCATTAGGACGCAACCAAGTCCTTTCAATGAAGCATCACTGTATATAACAAACTCACCATTCCTGAAAGGTAGTGCCAAAACTGGAGCATTCACCAATCTTCTTTTCAATTCCTGAAAACAATCATCACATTCTTTTGTCCAGATAAACTTAACACCCTTCCGAGTTAGCTTAGTCATTGGACTAGATAACCGTGAAAAATTTCTAACAAACCTTCGGTAATAGCCCGCCAAACCAAGGAAACTACGAATCTCGGTTACATTTGTGGGTCTTGGCCATTCTTCCACAACTTTTGTTTTTGCAGGATCAACAGTTATTCCATCTTTAGAAACAATGTGACCAAGGAAAGAAATTTTTTGTAACCAAAACTCACACTTGCTGAATTTCCCATACAGTTTCTTTTCTTTTAAGGTTTGCAAGATAACCCTTAAATGTTTTTCATGCTCCTCTTTACTTTTAGAAAACACCAAAATATCATCAATGAAAACCACCACAAACTTATCCAAGAACTCATGGAAAATTCTATTCATTAAGTCCATGAATACAGCAGGTGCATTGGTTATCCCAAAAGGCATTACTACAAATTCATAATGGCCATATCTCGTACGGAACGCGGTCTTCGGAATATCTTCCTCCTTTACCTTCAGCTGATGGTACCCCGATCTCAAGTCAATCTTTGAAAAAAACTGATCTCCCTGGAGCTGATCAAACAAATCATCGATATGAGGCAAAGGATATTTGTTCTTAACAGTGATATTATTCAAGGCTCTATAATCAATGCAAAGTCTCTTAGAACCATCTTTATTTTTAACAAATAAAACAGGAGCACCCCATGGTGATGTGCTAGGTCTAATGAAACCTTTCTCTAATAAATCTTGTAATTGCTCCTTCAACTCTAAAAGTTCAATTTGTGCCATTCGATAAGGGGGTTTTGAAATTGGCTTAGCATCAGGAACTAAGTCAGCAGTAAACTCAACTTCCCGATCTGGTATTATTCCAGGCAACTCATCAGGAAAAACATCAGGATACTCATTTACCACTGGCACATCATTAATCTGAACAGTTCCTTTATTTTCAACGATGTGTGCAAGGTAACATTCATTTCCATCTTTTACAAGTTTCTCGGCCTCTTGATATGTTATCAAAAGTAAGGGTTCATTCTTGTAAACAAACTGAAAGTCTTCTTGAAAAGAAACTTCTTTAGCTCTACAGTCAATCTTAGCATGGTAAATAGAGAGCCAATCCATACCCAGGATAACATCAAACTCTACTAGAGGTAGAACAATAAGGTTTGCAAGTAGGTTCTTTCCACAGATAAGGATATGAAGATTCTTATAAATTCTTTTTGCTCGACACTTCCCCCAGGTGTTTTTACCAAAAGTTCAGAAGTCATTTCTTGAGATGGTATTCCCATTTTACTAGAAAAGGTTTCAGAGATGAAAGAATGTGTAGACCCCAAATCAAACAACACACTGGCATAATCTGAAAAAAAAAACAAAGTACCTGATACGACTTCATTTGATGGCCCGACATCTACTAAAGTAGTTGCAAAGGATTTCACCACCCCTTTCTTCTTGTAGTCTAACTACTTCCCATCAATCAAGCTCTTTGTCGGACACTCGTTTGCATAGTGACCCTTCTCATTGCACTTATAACATTTCACTAACTGTAAATCAAATTTGTTCTTACCTTCACCTTGATCCTTTTCAGTGCAATCACGAGCCTTATGTCCCATCTTACCACATCGGTAGCACTTCCCAGAATTCATAAGACATTCCCCAGCATGCCTTTTGCCACATTTATCACAAACTGGAAACATAGTTCTCTTACCATCAGATTTTTTTGAAGAATTCTTACCTTTCTCCTGCCACCTCGGTCTCTTCTTCTGCTGGTTGTTATAGAAAACTTGGTCATCGGCAAACTCCATTTCCACCTTCTCAGCACATCGAACAAGATTTTCATAACTTTTAAACTCACGAGAAGCTAATTCCCTTCGATACTTTGGCTTTAATCCTGAGTAGAAACGATTGATTTTACTATCAAGGTCCCAGATAAAATTTGGAGCATACCTTGCCAATCGAGTGAACCTTTCTTCATAGGCAGCCACTGAGTCTTCCTCTTGCCTCAATTCCAAGAATTTCTTTTCCATCCTAAGTCGAACAGCCTTAGGAAAATACTTCTCAAGAAACATACCTTTGAATTCATCCCAGTCAAGAGCATCAATCTCATCGGCATCCCTGATATTTTTAACCATAGACCACCACTGATCTGCTTCACCCTCCAAACGGTAAATAGCAAGACTAACCTTTTGATTGTCTGAACACCCCATGACATAAAAAATCTTCTCCAGTGCTTTAATCCACCCTTCAGCTAGCACAGGGTCAGATGATCCTCTGAATGATGGTGGATGTTGCCTCATGAAATGTTCCACCACTGACATGTTCCTCTGCGGTTGATCTGGCTGATCTCATGCATGGATACCACCGCCATTTATCGCTTGAGTCAACTGCGCCATTACTGCAACAAACTGTTCAGTTCCAATTCCGACCATCTCAGGATGCTGATTCGGAAGGTTATTTCCTTCTGTATGCCTTCCTAGCACTGCTCCCCTGTTTCCTCTGCAGAAAACCATTCTGAACAAACATGTCTTAGATGAAGCAACATGGTAATCTTTAAATTCTATATCATTTCGAAAAAAAAATATTTTTGGATAATCATTTAATAGAATTCTAACTCCTAAAGTTATCTAAACCGACCTTTGATACCAACTATAAGGCCCCAGCCTTAAACCTTACTTAATCTTGAGTTATTACAAGATTACACATTGAGGATCTTTTCGGGTTTAGATTTTTAGAGAATTAGATCATAAAACTTGCATTACATTACACATATAAACAAAGTGGTTACATAAAGATAGTATTATTCATTCCCATCAATGGAAACACATTTAAAATAAAAAATGGATTATTTCTTGACACATCCTTGACTCTATCATCTTATCATGTACCTTTCCCTTGACCTGTGAAAAACATTTCAAAAACTTGGGATGAGCATAAAAACTCAGTATGGGTTATAAAAAAAACATGGAAAGGAAACATGAGTTCATATAAACATAATAATGCAATCATACTTTACCCATAAAACATAGGCACTTTAACATACCTCATAAAATCATGAATAAATCATAGAAATCATAAGACATAAAGGTAACTTGAGGCATTCATAACATTCTTACGTAGGGAGTAACCCTCTTGGTTACGTTTGGAATACCCATCACAGTATATTCCCTAAAAATCTCTTCGGAGAAACCTTAACGTTTCACTCCTTCGCGTTACCCAATGCATTGGAGAGCTATAACGGGCTCACCCGCCCTTAGTTTATCACGGAACCACCCGTCTTCATAATAATGCCCAAGACTATAACATAATCATATCACATAAAACATGCATAAAGGAAACATAAAATTTCCACATTTCAATCACAAGATATCAATACAACACATTGATATAAAAACATTATGAAAACCATTTTCAATACCAAAATAACATAAAAGTAAAACATGGTATTTATTTTTCTTTTAAAAAGAAGGTATGGCTTGTAGAGGAAGCCGAAACTCAAATAACGGTCACGACGGCGGAGAAGTCGTTGTCACCGCATACGTACAACAAAAACATTCCCTTTTGTCGTTTAGTAAACGCTTCGTATAAAAAAGATTCCTTTTGAATAAACGTAAAAGTCAAAGGGTTTTATACACCGTATAAAAGAAAGTTTTGTATAAAATAAAATATGCCTCAACGAAAGGAGATTGAGACGAAGTCCCATACCTCGTATCCGACTTGACCCGACCGTTCTTTAATCTCCTGAATAATAAACTTGAGTTAATCTCTACGTGCTTGTGAATCTTTTTCAAGTTCATTATTCCTTTTATACCATGTTATGAACATCATGTAATCAGTTAAGTTAATAATGTTCATTTTGTCGGTATTTGGTTCTTAAGTCAAAAATAGACTTCTTACACTTACATGTTGTTAATTTGGTCAAAGGTTCATTATATCCAGAATGGTATTCATGATGTAGATATCATATATGTCATATATATCCAGTACATTCATGCATTTATAATATTACATAATCATTTAGAGGTACGAAATGAAATGCACCGTTCATGGAGACGGTAAGTCGTACGTATGCATGAACGCTACTTCCATTTCTATTTCATATTTTCTGGAATGGAATCATAATGATATAAGAGTATATTATAATTCCAGTATAATAACATATATAATATCCTTAACTTTATCCTTTACACATCCCACATATGGTATTAACGAATCAAATCACTTCCAGGGGGCGGTAGTCCGCACTTCCTAAAATGAAGATATCGTGTTTACCCATAATGGAAACCATAAAGGTATGCCCAAAATGAAAAAAACAGAAGCTTAAGGAAAACATAAACATATTATATATCATATATAAAAATAGTGACATCATAATGGCCACCTTTTGAAGGTGTTAAATGAGTGTTGAACAATCATCGTTTCGGGAGGTAGAATTTCGCCATCCACGGAAACCGTATGTTCTTTAACCATTTGATGTAGTTTTGTGAGAGTGTAGCTCAAATAAATAATATAACAACATCCTAGTATATTGAAGATACTGTTGTTGTTACAAATGAAGTAAATAAAAAGAGTTTAGGGGGTTGGAGAAGCAAAATAAAACAAATGAACATGAGAGAATGAATTACCTTTAAAAGTGTAACTCTTTTTGATTTGAGCCTAAAGGCTTCCTTTGAAAGGATTCTGCCCAAAGGGAATCCTCTAGGATAAGGAGAGGGATGTGGAGAGAGTAAATGGGCAGGGTTTGGCCGAGCCAAAGGCTTGAGGAGTGTGTGAAATGAGGTAGAGGTGGGGGCCTTTTATAAGAGGAGAGGAGGGGCACTTTTGGAAAGTAAAGAAATATTACTTTATTTGAAAATGTGTTTCGGTTTCAAAAGGTCCCACATTGATATAATTCGTGGATAAGGTGATAAGGGTTCTCAATACACTCATCCAATTGGTTTTGTCCATGTTTAGTTCATAGATTTTACATTATCTTTCCATTTTATTTAAATCGTTAAATAATGAGGTCATCGCTGCATCATTACTATGTCATAAATAATTTAATTTATTTAATGTCTAAAAATCATAAAAAAATACTATGATGTAGGAAATCTTTTTATCTTTCCAATGAATATTTATAATCAAATATCTGATCTTTATAACCCCATGTAAAAATTGTTTTCGTAAAACATATTATGTTTGTGTCATTTTTACTTTTACATTAAATAAAAAGTTATTTATGTCATTTCCCAACCAAAATGTCACCATGGGGTCCCCAAGTTGACCCATGGATTGTATTGGTCGGACATGACACAACCAATAAGGTTGGGACATGTGTCTAGGTCATTTCATATTATTAAAGCATTATTTATACCTTAAACTACACTAATTACCACTAATCGCGATTAAAAACTTAATAAGTTACTATTCACCAAAAAATTATTTTAATCTCATTAAACCATATTTTACTTCTTAATGACAACCATGTATGTCGGATTTTCAAAATTCAATACACATTAGTGGTAAACTTTCATTTAACTGAAAAATCAGTTTGCTTGATTACCACTTAGTGGTTTCACTATTCATCAAAAATTGAAGTTTTTCAGAAAATTACCAAAAATTCACCCTAAGCTATATTTGATATTCCGAATTCAAAAATGAAGTCCATTTTAAAAAATTCAAATCATATAAGTCACATTAATTAATTCAATAATTAATTCCCGCTGCCAGAGCAAATAGCGTGTTTTTACAAAACAATAAGTATCAAAAGATTGACACCAGTTTAAGTCTAATTTCAAAGTGAAATTGATTCCAATGACCACCATTGGATAAAATGGTAAAAATATATTCTAATTTAACTTCAAAACCAATTCAAAACATAATCTAATCATATAAATAAATTAGGTTAAAAAGCAGTTTTGATGTAAAATGCAGTATTTTTCACTATTCATTAAAAAAATGAATATTGTCAGAAAAATACCAAAAATTCACACAAGGTAAATTTTGATGTCCCAATCATAAAGAATAAGTTTATTTTGACAAACATAGTTTATAAAATTGTCAAAATATAGATTCAAAAATGGTTTGCCATCAAAAGGCAGTAAAACAATCTTTTAAGAATATTAGTGTATTCCATGCATAAGATTGTATTTATTTTCATTTTAAGCCTCTATAACACTATCTTAATCATTAATAAACATATATAAAAATATATATTATTCATTACTTACTTGGGATGTTACAATAATAGAAGAAAATAAATGAAATTTAAAAGGAATTAAAAGAAATAAGAAGAGTATTTTACCTCTTGGATTAATCCTCCTTGAGAAGCTCCTTAGGGAAATGTTTTTGGTATTTTGATGAGACCAAGAGTTCCTGGAAATAGGTAAGGGGATATGTAATATTATTGGGCAGAATTTAGTCAAGGATAAAATCTTGAGAGGTGTGAGAAGAAGAGGCGGTGAGGGTGGTATTTATAGTGGAGAAGAGGGATGTTTTCTCAATATTTTAATCATTAGTTTATTATTTTGGCTCAAGACTATGGATAGTTTGATCATTATCATCAAATATATTAAAATAATTAAGTTAAGTTCTATATTATGGTGCGTACATCATCGATGACTTAATGAATAGTGTATTTAGCTTATAATGTATATATACCGTAAATTACCGTATTTTACTATTCACAAAAAAATCAAGTATTTCAAAAAAATACTAAAAAATTAACCTAACCATTTTTTAATTTTTAGAATAAAAAAATGAAATCCATTTTATGAAAATAATTTTCTAAATATGAGTAATTTAATTTTTAATTAAAATCATTATTTACTTAGAAAATACAGATTTTAAAATTATAACTGATTTTATAACACTTCAAAAATTAATTAAGGTATCATAAAATTATCTTAGAATAAAAATACATATAAATATTAATCTAAAAATACATTTTATGAAAATAAATTTTCTATTAAATTATTAAATTAATTATAAAATTGTAATTAAATAATTATGACTTAAAAAAATATCAACGCTTAATTAATAATTTTAAAACATTTATTTACTTAGACTATGATATAATTATACCATTATTTCATTTAAGTGATGCATAAATTTTATTTATACTTTCATGGGTGATGTTACTATTCATTTGTCCATTTTACAATTCATAAGGGTTATATTACTATTCCTAAGGTCAAGTTACTATTCCATCGGTATTGGTTTCTTAACTTCTAGATATACTTATTATTTCATTAATTCTTAATTTATAGAGTTTTTATTATGGTCTCTAAGTGATTTTATGTGATTTATACTATAACACATTAATATACGAAGGGATAAATTCCATTGATAAAAGTTTGGGTCATTAAATGTCACCACTATCTTTCTTTTCCATAATCTTTTATTGAATTTAGTATATTGTATTTCACTAACCATTCTACCCATTTATCGATAAACCTAAATATAAATATCTTTCTTATTACATCTCAAATAGATGATATATTGTTATAACAATATACCCCATGGATCGTATCTTCCCCTTAATCCTATACCACTTCAAAAATAGTTAGAGAAATTTATAAACATGGAGATAGGTGTACCTCCAAACCTTCTCAAGATGAGGGAGGTGGCTGAACACCGAGATTCAAATGATGCTTCTCAATTGTTGGATTGGCTAGTATCTTAGTTGTGATGTATTTCACTTGTTCATAAGTTCTGACATACTTCAGCTTGATCATTCCATACTCAACTCTTTCTTTGGTAAAGTGATACTAGTCCTTAATATGTTTGGTATGAGAGTATTGTATGGGATTATTTGTGAGTTCGATCACACATTTTTTATCATAATATATCGTCATAGGTTGATTCATCTCTTCATTAATATCTTATAGTCATTAATCAATCCATAAAAGTTGAGTGCATTCCTTGGTTATTTATATGTATTTTACTCTTATCGTACTTAGTGAGGTTCTATCATACTTTTTACTTATCCATCCTATACATTTTTTCCCAATAAAGAATTTTCCAATACTTGTGGACTTATATTCTACCACATCTATAGCCCAATCCACATCATAGAATATTGATAACTCATGATCTTTTATGGTATCAAATATAAATCCATAATTGAGAGTACCTTGGATTTATCTCATAATATATTCAACCATTGTGAGATGATCTTATTTTGGATTACTCTAAAAATAGTCATTAAACATGTTGCAAAGACAATATCTAGTTGTGTTAAAGTCAAATATAATAAAATTCCAATTATTCACCTATAAAAGGTGGTATCCACCGATTACCATCCTTATGATTTCCAATCTTTGTTTTAACTAAAATTAGATTTGACATTGGTTTGGAATCATTCATATTGAATTTCTTCAAAACCACTCTCATGTACTTCGCCTAAGAGATAATGGTATATCCCTATTTCCGAATTACCTACAGCCCTAGAAAATAATTGAGCTCACCAATCATAGACATTACAAATTATGTGTTCATGGGATTAGTAAAATCATTCAATGATTTATTCCTTCTTCCACCAAATATTACATCATATATATACAAAATCACCATGCATTATTCTTCCTTAGATTTCTTCACATAGATATTATGATCAAAACCACCCCTTTTAAATTATAGTTTCTTTAGGTATGATTCAATCCAAGAATAACATGCTCATGGTTCTTATTTTAGACTATACAATTCCTTCTTCAATCTACACACCTTGGTCTCATCATTACCAATCATAAAACCCATTGGTTTTTTAATATAAACCTCTTATTAGAGAAAATCATTTAAGAATTTCATTTTTATGTCCATATAATAAATCATGAAACCTGTTTGAATTGTTATTTATAATAAGATCTAGATTAACTCAAGTTTAGACACCAGTGAAAATTTTTCCTCAACATCAACTCCTTCTATCTAGGCATAACCTTTACAACCTAGTTGTGCCTTATTTTGGATCATGTTTCCATGATTATAAAAAAATTATTGAATATCCAATTTGTTCTGATCATATTATGATATTCAGGATTCTTCATAAGTTCCTAGGTCTAGTTTTTATCAATTTAGTCATATTTCTTATTAATGGATCTCACCCATGATTCATATTTTATATCTTATTCAAATGATATCAATTCAAACATTAACAGTAGATAAATATTCCTTGTATTATTCATCCTCTATGTATGTGTTAGAGAATTTTGGTCTCTAATTATATTGGATAGATCAACCTTCACTCTCGTGTTTCTCCTTCTAGGAATAGACTGACTCCCTCCATGATCTTATCCTCTAATTCAGGTTTAGATTATTCATCACTTTGGTAACATTTTCTAACCATGGGAGCAGTTTCAAGTTCATTCTATCCTTCTAATACTTTATCCCAATTATCACTTTGATTAATCCCTCCATATTTTTATTTAATGAATTTAACATCATTACTCTCCAAAAAAAATAACCTTTTTTAAAGAATCTATAAGAATTGCTCTTTTTTGAGTAACCTAAAAAATGCACCTTCATCTACATCATCACAATAATTTCTATGGTTTTATTCTTTGTGTAAAATATAACATTTGATTCTAAATATCATAAAATGTTTCAATAATGGATTCCTTCTGTGAAACATTTCATTCAATTTTCTTTATTCACCTGGTCTAAGAACTGGTTGGTTTTAAGAATATACCGCATCTTGCAAAACCTATTTTAAGTAGTGGAAAGAGACACCAATCTTGATGAGTAATGTTTTTCCCATATTATTCACCAATCGATTTAATCATTAAAAAGATTCATTATGTTATGGATTTCTAACTGCTGATAATTTATGTTTAATGGAATGTTTTTCAAAGAAATTTTTGAAATCAATGTATGTATACTCTATTCCATTATATGACCACAATAACTTGATGGCATGGATGATTTCATTCTCCACTATCCACCTATATCACTCCATACAGTCCATCACTTCCCTCTTTCTTTACATAAACATGACATAAGAATTTTTACTATAGTCATCAATAAAATTAATGAAGTAACTTTATTTGTATGTGTATGATATTTTCATTAGTCCACAAACATAAATATTAACCATGTTAATAAGATTACATGACCTTTTATTATTTTGATGATATAAAATTTAGATTTTATTTCCTCTCATATAAGTATAAAAATTCTTTACATAGTCTCTCTTTATATTAGGATACAACTTTTAATTTACATAAGTTCTCTATACTATGTTGATGAATATGATTGATCCATTGATATCAAAAAAATTTCTCCTCTTAAATAGTCAAGAGACAAGTATTTTATTTACTATCCACCTGATATAAATTCTCATTCATTCTCCATCCTTGAATGAGAGATTTCTTAGTTTTCCTTTGATAACATAGCCCCTCTGATTGAATGTAACTTGAATTCCAAAGTTACAAAGTTGACTCTCACTTAGGATATTGTATCGTATACCATCTATATAGAGAACTTATATCTTTTTTAGCTCATCTCCTGCTAATATCCTATTATCTATCCCTTTAATTTCCAAAGAACCATAAATGTTGAAGCATATTATTCCATCAACTCTTTCCCTTATGTTTTTTAGAAGGTTCATATTTCCAATCATGTGGGATGAACACCCACTATCAAGTATCTAGGTGATAATATTCTTTGTATCTTTGAGAGTGATTTTATTCAAGTTAGATTTCTCTCTCTTCTTTTTTTCCTTCCATTAGGCGCTTTGTTGATTATAGGCATAAGATGAACTTTCAAATTTCTCCTCAACATGTGTGGTGAAATCATACTATTCTTTTTCTTCTAGATAATAGTATATATTTTTCAAATATATATTTCTTAGTTGACTTGTATTCATTTTTCTATAACCTATATAGTTACTATTTCCACTTTCTCTTTATCTGCAATCAATGGCTTCATGAAAAAATTTAGAGAAACAAAATCAATATCCATAGAAAGTATTTCTTCTATGTGTTTTAGAATATGATCTCATTCTATTTTATTGACTGTCGGGTGCTTCTTTGTTCAAGTATATCCTTGCCTCTTCATGGAATAACATGGTATGACCAAGATATCCATAGAATTGGCACTTTATAATTAGAAATATATTCTCATTTCCATTCCTCTACATGCCCATAGCATGTGTAAAACTCCTTGATTGATGATTGATCCTTGAGGATTGAGGAGTGTTTCCAACTCTATGATCTCCTTTAATTGGATCTATATTTTTCCATGCTACTGATGTGTTGGTTTTTATAAAAAAATCACCAACCTTCTGGTTACCTTTATTCTAGTCCACTGTTGTACTTACTTTCAGTCTCTTGGAATCACAAACAATTTTACTTTTACCTAAGAACCTAAGTATTTATTCATTTACAATTTTCTCAACACCTTCTAAGCCTCACTTGGCCCTTTCTATAAATTCTCCATCTATGAACCCCTCAAAGTGAAACTTCTTCTATGAATCACTTGATTTCACTTCTAACTCAAATTTATTTCTTAATGAAATAAAATCTTCTTCAAGAGACTAAATATTTTTAGTTATCTCCACTAAGATAGAATTAATATCATCAATAACCATTACCTATTATTAAATATTTAGTTTTAATTCCATAAAATCTCTTGAGATTTTTTTATTGGAAAAATAATTATCTAAATCTTCTAGTAGTTGGTCAATCTCTACCTCAAGTTGATCCACATACTCAGAATATTCCTTTAGTAACCCAATAATTTTTTTATTCTTATTTTTTTATATAAACTTCTTTAAATTCACCCTTTATTTCAACCTCAATATCGAAAACACCTTTTGTTTCTTTGACATGTTATTTTTCATAACTTCCTTGTTCAAAAATTTTCATCCTGGAATCTTTTATATCATACTTGAATTTTTTTATTATTCTCCTAGATTATCTTCATTATCATATTTCTTTTTACTTACATAGTTATTCCTATTGAACTTATTTATAGATAAATTCCCAACTTTATAATCTCTTTTGGGATAGAATCTTCTTCACGACTTTTGTATCACTTTTTCTTTACTTTTTCATCATAAAATCTTTTAGGATACCTCGCTTCAATGTGCCCAAATTTTCTACATCCAAAGAATGCAAGGGGTAGATTTCCTTCAAGCCTTCCTTTTCTTATCTTGAATTTTCCTACCACTAGATATAGAAATTCATAATCCACATCCTTTTAACTATCTCTGTCCTTAGAGATGTCAAGTTTTATATAGATCTAAATGAAATATCCTTATTTGAATGACTTTTCATTCCTTCTGGATTAACTCTCATTTCATATTCCACTAAGCTGCTTAGCATAACAGTAAGAGAAAACTCAGACAAATCCCTTTCTCCAAGAGTAGATACTTTTAGATTATACAAAGGTGGTGACCACCATAAAATATTCTTAAAAATATCGATTTCCTTTATCTATTCACAAATTTCTCGAATATATCCTATAACCTTAGTGATTCTTTTGAAAAGAATTTCATCATTTGCGTTAAGATACATTATCAAATCATCAAATATATTATGGAGGAATTATATATTTTCCTCCTTCACCTTACGATCACCTTCATATATATTAGATAACTTATCCCACATGGAATTAACATTCATGAATCTCATAATTTTCATATATATATAAGATAATAGAGCTACAAATAAATAATTTTGATATTTGGAATCAACATCTAATAATTTCATGTCTTATTAAATCATGGATAGTCTTGTCGCATCACTGGATTCAATCCCATGTATAGTAGCAGAAATAAATTTTATCTTGAGTGATTAGAAATTTGATCTCATTTTTTTCTTCCAAATATGTTAGTTACTTATGTCAAATCAAGGAACCCCTTTAGAATTAACTATATTGTCTATTATAAACTTCAAATGATAGATTCAACACCTACAACTTGGCAATGATACCAATTATTTAAACCTAAAATACCCTGAAAGGTGACAGTTGAATCAAGGTGACACCTTTTTCTTTTTAAAATATCATATCTTGTTACCAAGTTAGTAGTAACTCATTGTACTTATTGAAGTTAGTTTCGCATACACTAAAAAAATGAAAAAATAAAATCAAAACACAATATTTTTTACTTGGTTCCCCATTAAGGGATAGTCTAAGGAAAATACACATAGAATTGTGTTGGTATACTAGAATCCATTTATTTTCACTACACCAAAATCAGTAATTAATAATGGTTTTTTAGCAGTGGTTTATTAAACTAATGCTAAAAAAAGTGTCAAAATATAGCGGTGTTTTTTTTAAAGTCACTTCTAAAACACTTTTTTTTACAAGCTACACGTATTCCCATCCCCCCCCCCTTCAAACTCGATACACCCTCCCCCTCTTTCCCTGACCCTGTCAAACCCTATCCCCCTCTCCACCAGCCCCCTTATCCCCCTCACCAATGGCCCCATTCTCCATCATCATTGTCCCCCTTCATTCCCTACTCCGTCGAATCCCTAACCTCGTTGATGGCCCCCATCTCCCCTAAGATCCCCAAGCCCAAGCCCCAGCCATCGGCCCCTCTCTCCCCCAAACCGTCACTTTTGCTGCTCCTTAGGCAATGTAAGGGTGTGGTATTCCTCTAAACTGTCTTCTTCTATTTTTTATTCATGGTATTGGGTGTGATCTCTTCTTTTACTAATTTAGGGATTGTGAATATCTTCAATTTCCTCAGTTTTCTTCTAGTACAGTTGTTGAGGGAGTTTAGGTTAAGATAAACTAAGGTGATATTGTTGTTTCTCATACCTAAATTTCTCTCCTTTATGGAAGGGATCTAAAACCATAAAATTTAAAACATTATACTTTTCAAATTGAATTTTTAATGGCCAATAATCATCATATGGACCTCAAAGTATAATTCTATATTTATTTCGATAGGAAGACCCTTTATTCCTATCATATTCTTAAAGGGTTGGGATATAAATGGTATTCATCCAAGTGTAAACAATTGAAATAGATATTTTTCAGCTAAAAAAATTAAAAATTGTTTTACAATGTTTATAATTTGTTTTACTTACCATGGTTTATGCTTATCATGTTGACAGACCAAAATGAAAAGCTATTTACTTTTTATTTTTTTGGTTATTTTAATTTCATGTTAAATAAGTTATTAATGTCAATAAAAAATTTAATTTATGTATTCTATATGTCATGATGACACCCTACATGTTTTAGAGTAATTTTTAGGATATAAAATGTGTTATAATCTTGCTTTTTTCTTTCCTGGAATGCTCTAAATTATATTACAAGTTATACTTGTTGTCAAATTTTATATTAATAGATTATAAAGAATGATATAAAGGGGTATTATATAATTATATAGAAAATGATTCTCATGTTCACCCATTAATGATAGGTAGGTTGATGGTATGTGATGGTATCGCTATGCCTTGACACTCGTATACACCTTCCCTTATTCTTGAATGTATGGGATACAATATTTACCTAACAATGATATATATTATTCCCTTCCCCTTTAATGGGATGAGTGTTTTACCTTAATTATTTTATATTGGTTATATCATATCTTGAGTTAGTCCGAAAGTATGTATATCAATTATGGATCCTCTTGATATAGTGGGTTTGTCATTATCATTGAAATCTATGTTAACTAACTTTCTTAAAGTATATTGTCTATTATATTTCTTATTCATCTTGTATTATTATTTCATAAAGTTTGTATTATGAAATTCTATTGGGGATGGGGAGGTAATCACCTGTGAGTATGTTATGCTCACACCTTACATGTGTCTCACTTAGGACACATATAGAAATTCTTATACATGATCCAGGTAAGGGTGATGAATCAAAGAAAAATATTTAGTTTCATTTTGAGTCTTGAAAATTAGTTGGATAATTTGTACCATTTAATTGATGAGTGTATAAGAAATTCAGGGGTTTTCCCCAAAGTTTTCATTCAAGATATCCCACTCATTAAACCTCCATTTTTGGTACTTGGTATGTGTTTGGTTTTCCTAACTTGTGTATAAGTTATCTTTTCCTAATTTCATGAACTTTATAGAATTTATGGATATTTTGGGTTTTGATCATGTGTAATTTAATGTTCATATAGTTATTTTCATTTATTATCATCTAGGTGTTCCTGATAGACATATACCCTTTCTAACAACTAGGTTATGTGTGTGAGTAATTCCTACTTCTGGTAAGGTCGTGCTGAAATTTTTTCATAAACATATAATATTTTAGTTGACACAAAAAATATAGAAAGACATATCTTACATATTTATTTCTCAATCCCTTGTATTTACACAATCCTTTGGCAATTGGAAGTTACGCTTGATGTGTTATGGAGGTGTAGTCTGAGTATTATTCAGTTATTGAGTTCAAGGTCATTATATTTGTGGAGGTTGTTAAATAATTATAAGGAATGTAGTTAACAATATCACTTGATAGTTTAGGTATTAATTCCATAAAAAAATAATTTACTCTAGTTAAGGCTAGTTTATTTTTTGTTATACTTATATTAGGAACATTTACACTACTTTATAGGAATTTCTCCTTAATTTCAGCCTATAACTTATGAATTTTCTCTCAAAATATCTATCAGATTTTGTTCTTTATTAAGAGAAAATTTTCTTGAAATTATCATTGGTGTATTGTTTCTCTCTATTAGAAATACATATGTTAAATTAGTAGACAAGGGTTTTAATTCTAGATCTAGAGGTTGTACTAAAGATAAAATAGATTTGGGTTACTTAACTCAATGGTTTACACATCCTATATAAGAGATTAAGTATCAAACACATTTTCATTGAATAAATAGTAAAATCCATCAAATAAATCAAAAGTTATTTCATATTCATATGGTTCGATAGAATATTTATGTTTTTCCCAATTGTTTTTATCAAATTTTCAGATCTTGATTTGTTTCCCAAATGAAAAAATTATTATATGAAATAACTTTCTTCATATGGATTATACTCATCAGAATGTGAAAATGTAAAAAATTGATCTCTCTTATTATGGGTACATGATGGAATCAATAATATTAATGTGGAAACATTTTGACCAAACTCCATTATTATAGTACCATCATAGACATTTATGATTTCATTTTATATTTCTAGGAAATATTTAACAAAGATGATAGGTGACTAAGCATAGGTCATATCCTCATCTATGATTAAGACCTAAAAATCAGTAGGGAAGATCAAATTATTCACTCCAAATAAAACATCTTCAAATACTCTCACTTGGAATATAGTAGATCTGTTAGGTAATTTTAAAACCACTCTAGTTGGTTTGAGATGTAACATCTGTAAATAAGGAAAAATAGAATGTGTCATACATAAATATAAATTCTTAGATCACCACTATCAATTATTTTTAAGAATTATGTGACACCCCCTCTAGCTAGAGATGTGTTAGAACTCTAAATACACTATTATGGTGATAGAGAATTACTAGGTTAACCTAGACTTAGTGACCCTACGGTGTTTTCCCATGATTCATGTTTTAAATTAATAAATGTATGCTTTTTCTTTTTCTTATATTTTACATAATACTATCCATGATTGATTTTCTTTTTTACTTTGACTTTTTTAGTACTTGTGTGACTCTTCTTATAACTACTTGTGTTGTGTTTTTTTCACTTCCATTTATATCTTTTACTACTTAGTAATACTTATGTGTTTTAATTTTTTTTAATAAAATGTAGGAACATTGTAATATGGATAAAAGTTGTATCACATTACCGAGGAACACACCTCGGTATGCTAAGGGTTTGGAAGAGTTTTTAGATTTTGAAATTTCCAATCGGTTCTGTTGATGGGACAATAAGAAGTCCTTGTCCTAAATGTAAATTTAGAATATGGTTGAAGTGAGATAAATTTTATGAACACTTGATATTGAATAAATTCCCTACTCAATATTTGTGTTAGATTTGGCATAGATAATTGAACGTTATTGAAAGTTTTAGCATTGATGTCAATCGATAGAATGATCTCCCAACTTCATTGATAATGGAAACTGAAATGAAAAACCTTATAAACAATGCATTCATCATTGTAAGATTCCAAAAGGTGGTTTTATTAGAAAACATTCCATTGTCCTCAAAAGATTCATTTAACTCAATTTAAGAATCACATTCATGCAGAATAATTTAACACATCTAGAAGGATGTTCAAGGCATAATCCAACCATTCTATTCAAGGTATTTATATTAACCCACCCCAAGGGTGGTATAAGTATAAGGAAACGCATCATAAACATGAGAACATGAGACTTTACCAACAAGGGTGAACTAATTATCAAGGATGGGGATATAGGTCATAGGAATATGTGAATCGCACCAAAAGGGGTGGTTCAGTTAAGGTTAGAATCCTTTTTTAGTGAAAATCATTACACAATGGCAATTTAATTTAAGATATTAGGTTATACACCTTTAATTCAACAATTTAAAGGAAACTCATGGAGAATCCATCATGTGGCATAATATTGTATTTAATAAAAGATATATATCTTAAAGGAAAATCTATAGAACACCTAACTTATACTAAGGATGGTCCACTCATCCAATATTGAGGATTGATTCGGTCCGATTCATGAGAAAACGAAGAAAAAAACAAACAGCCTGAAAATAGAGTGAATTATCTCACACCATGATATCATTTTATATGTAAAAATAAAACAAGATTATAGGTAAGATGAGTTATATACTCATTGATTTCTATCCAATTCACCTAAAGATGCTTAAATCCAACACTGAATGGAAGATATCCATCCATACCTAGGAGGAGGGGAGAAACTCGAGTGGAAGAGGTTGCTGCGCATGTAGGAGAAGGAAAAGAGGGGAAAATAAATTAAAAGTTTGGAGGGGAAAGGGTCGATTTAACCTCTTTAAATGAGGTGCACTGTTTTCCAAACCGTGCTCCAACCATGCTACAACCACTAACTTGGAAGGGGGCGCATATGGTTTATGCGCATGGTTTGGGAAACCATGCCCAAACCATGCATTTAACCTCTATCAAGGATTTTAATTTCCATGTGGATCCTATCAAATTATTATACAAAATCATATGAGTCCTCTAGCTCCACTGGATTAGTCATATGATTTCTCCTGGGGGTCACACAGTTTCAAAAAAATCATGTGTCCCTATCAATCTTCCTAGATTTTGAGGTTTCGGAGTCTGGTGCTCATGAAACTTAAGAAAACATCTGATAAAATATCAAGCCTTAAACCAAGTATATAAATAACACATTTAAGTGTTTTAAATCTCTAAATTTCATTCCAAATCTTGGTTTTCAATTTTTCATGTCCACTAAGTAAAAAATCAAGTTCCTTTGTAAATTTCAACCGATCCAAAAACACGGGATGCTGCAAGTAGCATTGGAAAACTAGATACATAAATCAGTTTTACATTATATTAAAAATTATAATACATCATCTAAAAACATGAAAATATTATTAATCTCTTTGTGACCCTTTTATCATAAGCAGTGCTCCACTTAGTTCCCTGGGGAAATGTGAGACATTATAAAAGGTGATCTCAAATGCTCGGTAAGGGGGTTGTGTACAGTGGGAGAAATTATAAATAAAACATTATGGAATGAATAAATAAACTACATTATTCCATGTAAAATTAAACTAGGAATATAAATAAATCCATGAACAATATTACAATGAATAGATGTCAGGATAATAATAAATGAACATGTAGTGAAGGAACTGTTAAAACATTATGAAATGAATAAATCAACTAAGCTATTCTGTATCAAATGAAACTAAAAGAATAAATAAATCCATGTCCAATATAAAAATGAATATATGTTAGGATAATAATAACTAAACATGTAGTGAAGGGATTGAATAGTGTTAGACATCTTAAACATACCATCAAGGTCATTTACCAAGACATGTTACATAAAAGTTAAGGATGCTCTCATTACCTTATCTTAGTCATCTCATGGGACCTACCATTGTACTCAGGGGCTATATAATTCCAAGCCACACCAATCACAAATTGGATAATTTCATCTCATAATGTTAAAATAATGAACAATATAAATACTTAGTACAATTTTTCAATGAGGAATTTCTTATAATATTTTTCCATATAAAAGAATGAATTATATAGTATAAAAATATTTTTCCCAATCAAGAACCAATAATGATATCTGGGTGAAATCCTAACAGCCTGTAGGGTATCATTAATTCCTACAGGTCTACAAAAATTTAATAATTTATAAGACTCAGAAAACCTAACTAAAAATATAGTACTTGGAAAGCTTGAGCATTGAACCCATAGGGACGATCCATATATTATAAATTAATTAAAGAAATTGAAATTAAATTTTTTTTATTGTTTGAAGAAAGAAAGAAAGTGCGGTAAGGATTGAGTTTTAATATCAAGATAAGAGGCATGTCGGGTTTAGTGATTTCAGGTTTGTGTGTTAGGGATTCAATTGATGATGGGTTTATTTAGGTTTGGTATCAGAATTGGATTAGCAGGGATCCTTGATCTGGGTACCCTATACTAATCCTACTATTTCATTGTTAGAATGGTCATATACTAAATGAAATCACAAAACAATGCAACCCAAAACCCTCTTTAAACATAAAAAACCTAGATTTCACAATGGTCATACACAAAATAGAACAATTAATTAATGCAATGAAATGATAATCCTCATAACGTATAAATTTTCATGCAATATGAAAATAAAGATATTTGGAATTGATAAACAATGTTGTAGAAATCAAAAACAATAATAGAAAATATAAATAAACACAACCAGCACATCCCACTACAATCACATCACCCGGTATAAAGAAAACTAATCGCTCATGATAGGCATGATGAGAAAGAGTGGCATGGATACTCAAGGAAGAATAACGGTGAAGAATAGTGGTGAAGAATGGATCCGGATCATCACTCCATGCATACAGTCATTAGTGCAGCTCCTTCCAATCGTCTCCTCTGGTCCTCAATCCTTTTTTTGTGCAGATGAGGGGCTCTTTTATAAGAAAATATCATCAAACCCTCAACTGCATGGCATTTATTTTTCTATGTATCGATTTCGTCCTGATGTGTAAATGAGTTCCACAATGTGCAATCCATGTTAGCATCAGAATTTTTATATCTTCTCTGTTTTTAACATTCACGACATGTATTCATTTACATTATGTGTAACTTATTTTCCCAGCATGGAATCTTCATGACTTTTCCTGAGTGATAGCAGCTTCCTGATGAATTCAGTTGTGTAATAAAATAATGATGTGTAATAGTTCTGCTCCAGTTTTCTAGCTTTCTTCATCTTCAAAAATCCAGTGTCTTTTAGCTCAATTATTTTCCTCTTTTCACTCCTTTTTCAAAGATCTATTATTCCTTCCATAAAACACAAAACAAGTCAATATGTTCCAAAATTTGAAAGATTATTAATTTAAGTACATAAATTAGTACATTAAAATACCATAAAATATATTCAAGAAATATATTCATCAAATCCCTTAAGTAACAACTAGGTATTTCACAATGTACAAATAAACACCCTTAACAAGTGAAGGATATGAAATTATAGTCATTGAGTGTTCACAAGGACTAAGTTTTAAAGGTATCTAGGTAGTTGGATACATGTATTTTCAAATTTTGGGTACCAATTAAATGATAAATAAATCCTTTATAATGGTTTTGTAAAGATCATGTAAATTATCCAAAGCATGTCCCCAGGAGTGTCAAACGAGGTGTGTGGCAAGGCCCATTGTCTTGCACCGAGGGATGATCGAGTTAAAGACCAATGCGCCCTTTGGGGGTTATTTCCCCTAGGTATAATTGTTCCATATCCACATCCACTTTTAGTATCCATACAGGGATTTCATTTCTTGGAAAACCACACACTTTTTACTTTACCAAAATTTTAGGATGGTTTTATGGCCACAGGATAGTCTTAGTATTATAACGACTTAAAAATGGATATAATAAGAGAGAATAAATAAACTATAATTTATAATATATAAAATGAAATATAATAACATGGAATAAAAATCATGGTAGTATAATAAAATAAAATTTAAAAAGATAATATAACAAAGGTAATGAACTTGATAAGGAAAGAGGGGGATTGAGGACCCTTACCTTGGGAGGATATTTCTTAAAGATAGAGAGGGTATATTTAGAACCTTGGAAGCACCTTGAAGATACTATTGAGAGGTATATTTATAGATAATTCATGCTCAAATTATTTTGTGTGGAAAGTAAGGAGGTAATGGGGGTATTTATACTTGAGGAGGGGTAGTTTTAATTGATTAAATATTATTTATTTTATTATATAAGCCAACGACTTGTCTGTGAAATGGATTCCAACCAATTTTTTGGTTTTTTAATAAGATAAAGAGGGTGTTTATACATTAAAATCCTTAAAAAATCGAAACTTACCTTCCAACCAACACATTTAATGCACACAAACCAAAAATAATTTTTATCTCAAAAATCCAAATTTTTGTTTCATAATGTAATGTATAAATTTCTAAATTAAAATTAATATTTTAAATTAATTTTAAGAATTACTAAATTAAATTTTGATTGAATAAAATTTTTCATAAATTTTTGAATCATGTTTGCCAAATAATGATGTCATAAAACCGTAGTGCTCATAAAACGGTAATTTTCGCTTTTTCACCAAAAAATTAACTTTGTCAAAAAATTACAAAACAAATCACCCTAGGATAATTTTTTTGTGATGAGTCCAAAAATAAAACTTATTTTATAAAAATAAATCTATAAATATAATAATTTTAACTTTTAAATAAAAAACTTTATTTATTTAAAATTAATAATTTTTATAGCGTAGTTTACATTCTGACTATTATAAAAATCACTTAGGGATTTTTTAAAATATAAAATCATTTAAAAAATGTTTTATAAGATTATTTCATCAAATAAATTTTATTTAAAACTTATACATTTATAATAAAACATATTTTTTAACAGAATATATTTACAGTCTCCATAAATAATATAATTTTGATTATATTATAAAATAATCTAGATGGTCACTTAATTGCATCTACATAACCAACAATAATAATGACCAATTGTATTATTGAATAATGGTTATAATTTCCATTGGATATATTGGCCAATAGTCATAATTTAAAATGACATATTTCCCTATAAATATACCATAATTCTCATTTCTTTATTCACTACATCACTTATGAAGGTTCTTATATACTCATTGATAATGTCTATCATTTTCCTAATGATTCTCCTCTTTTTTATGTTTTTTATGGCAGGGGTGATCTTCTTAGGGGAATTCAAACATATGGAGCTTTTTTAGTGAATATACTATTATTACAAGTGTATATCCCTTTACTGTTCATAGTTGTACCAATTCATATTTACACAAGATATGTATTGAAATATAATAGTCTTTTTTATGTGTTTACATGTTGTAATAGTGGATGTTTTATTGGATATTATTGTAACAGTATCAAATAATGAAATATTTTTTTTTCTAGTATGTGTCTTGAATTATACTATATTACTAAAAATGACACAAGGATATATATATATATATATATATATATAATAAATAAATTTTTGTGTTGTTGAATTCTTCCCCCGTTATGAAATTTTGTCATTGAAATTAAATTTCATACCATTTAGTGAAAAAAAAGAGGTTACTTTTTCATCATTACTTATTTGGGTTCCCATGTTTCCTCTTCTAACTTGAAATTTCTCCATAACACTTTCACTGAGCGGGTTGTCTTGTTTCTAAATACTTGCTCTCTAGTGTCAAGAATCTAAATGGGCTCCACGATATAAGACAAATCAGGTTCAAAATATATCCCATATGTTGTGAGTACATGAGTTGGGTCTGGCATGTATTTTCTTACCATTTATATATAGAAGACTCCATGAACTTTAGAGAGGTTGGGTGGAAAGTCCAAACGATAATTTATAGTTCCAATTCTCTCTAGGATATCAAATGGACTGATGTGCCTTAGACTTAACTTCCCATTCCTCCCAAACCTTATAACCCCTTTCCATAGTGATACTTTCAAGAAGATGTGATAACTTACTTAAAATTACAATTATTTATTTAGGTTATCAGTATAGATTTTCTATCTGCTCTGATATGTTTTTATATGATTCTTAATTTTTCTCACCTTACCAGTTGTCTCCTCAATGAGTTATACACCAACTAGCTTCCTCTATCTAACCTCATCATAGTAGGTTGGAGGGAAACATATTTTCCCAAACAAGGCCTCATATGGTGTCATATGTATTCATGAGTGGAAGAAATAATTATATACAAATTCTAGCAAAGGTAAGTATTGGTCCCACATTCCTCGGAAGTCAATTGAACGTGGCCTCAGCATATCCACCAAGGTTTGGATAGTCCTTTCATATTTCCCATCAGTTTGAGAGTGATATATGCTGCTCAAATGTATCCTAGTGTTCAATTAATTTTTAAGACTTCCAAAATTTGGATGTGAAGTGAGGATCGTGATAAAAAAACAATTGATAATGGTATATCATGAAGTCTCATAACATCATTTATATAAAGTCAAGCAAGATGTTTTAGGGGTAGATCCTCCCTTATTTCTATAAAATTTTCATATTTGTTAAGGAATTCAATAATGACCCATATAGTATTATTTATCTTTTATGTTTTATGTAGTCTAGTAATAAATTACATTGTGATATTTTCCCACTTCCACATAGTTATAGGGAGAGGTTGCATTAAACCCATTATATTGTGTCTCTTGGCCTTAACCTGTTAGTATACCAAGCATATAGACACATAATCGTCAATATTAATATGAAACGGGCAGGGCGGGGCAGGGTGGGCCAAGCTTGTGTGGGTTTGGGACCATGAGGGTTTGTCTGAAAATTCCCACATACAATTAAAACAAAAAATTTAAAGCTTTCCTCACCCCGCATAATCCATCAGGTTTCCCGGGGGCTTGACCACATTTAAAAAAAATATTAATTGTATTCATTTTAATGTTGTATTTTTTTCTCATTTATGGAGGTAGTTGTGAGGAGAAGTGTGGATTGGCCATATCAAGTGTTTTAAGGGTATTGGTATATTTTTATTAAATGGATTAATGGTGGTATGAGGGGATGTCAATGTGGTGATAAACCATTGTGATTAAAAGTAGGTGATAGATCGGTAAGGGAAAAATAACGATGATGTCAGTGGTGTGGTATTACGAATGGTCAGACCATTGAATGAATGAATACTCACCAAGTAGAGACCAATTTTAGAAGATTAGGTTTATGTTACCTTGAGTAAGATGGATATTTCTAATTTTTTTAATAATAATATAATATAATATAATAACAAAAATAAATTTTAACAAAAAATATTATGATATAATAACTATTTTACCATTTAAACCATGTGAATGGGAGATGGGTCTTATATTTAGATAAGTGGGACGACAATCCATGTGAATATGATTAATAATTATTATAATATAATATAAAAAATATATAAACCTATTTAAAATTCACATGTAAATCAATAGTGAATTAGTAAAACTTTTATGGTAAAAAATCATATTTCATGGTTAATTAATATGTTAAAAAAACATATATTGTATATATATTTTTAAATAAGTCCTGAAGGTAAGCCCTTACCCACATGGGCTCAACCCTCCATGGCTCACACTCATGCAAGATCAACCTGCCTTGGCCCGCACTCTTAACAGTCAAAATTTTTAGTCCCACCCCACCTCATATCTGCCTTATATCCGCGAAGCCCACAGGCCACAGGCCTATTTTTCATTACTAGTCAGTAATTCCCCACTTCAGGTTATCCCACTAGAATTTCTCTTTTATATCCCTATATATCTTAGTACTTCTAGGGTTTATAGATAATTTTGAGTCATAAGAATCATCTAGTAACTCCTTCTTCATGCTACTGATGGTACACATAATCTTATTCCAAATTTTAACACACCATCTTCATAATTTAACCCCACCAATTTCCCATATTCTATGGTTGTTATTTTCTTCTGAATATCCTTGTCATATTGTTGATAATTATTTATCTTCTCTAAAAAATATGGTTTAGAAATTACTTGGAAAAGGATGATGTTTCCCCTTCCCTAATAATTTCCATATCCAACTTTTCCAACTCATTGAATATAGGATCCTTGTATATCCTCATCATGGATAGGAGCCCATGATCCTTTCTACTCAAAGAATATTCCACCTTGTTTTCCTTCCCAAGGTGATATTATATTCAAAATCATAGTATTTAAGTAATTCTAGCCATCTCCTCTACCTCATGTTAATCTCTTTTTGTATGAATATATACTTCAAGCTTTTGTGATCGGTATATATGTCAAATCTTTCACCATAGAGATAATGTCTTTATATCTTTAAATCAAAGATCACAGAAGCAATCTCAAGATCATGAGTTAGATATTTCTTATCATGGATTTTAAATTATTTTGATGCATAAGCAACAAATATATCATTCTTCATGAGGACACACCCTATCCCTTTATTTGATGCATCACTGTATATAAAAAATCATTCTTTTCCTAATGGTCAAGTAAACATGAGTGCATTGATCATAATTTTCTTTAGTTACCAAAATATTTCCTCAAATTACTTATACCATGAAAATTTAACCTCTTTATAAGTCAATTTGGTTAATAGATTATCTAATCAGGAAAAAAAATCAACAAATATCCAATAGTAAGCAGTTAATCCAAGGAAACTATGTATCTCGTTTATATTCATTGGTGTGATTCATTCACTAATAGCTTTTTTCTTGGTGGTGTCAACTGATATTCTATCTTTTGAGACAATATGACCAAGAAAATAGAATTTTTGAAGCCATAATTCATACTTACTAAATTTCCCATAAAGTTCCTTCTCCCTTAGGGTCTCAAGGGTAATTTATAGATAATCTTCATGATCATAATAGGAATTTGTGTATATTAAGATTTTATTAATGAATACCGCAAAAAATCTATCAATATGATCCTTGAATATTTTTTTCATTGGATCTATAAACACAAATGGTGCATTATTTAATCCAAAATTCATTACTGTTAACTCATAATGTTCATACCTTGTGAAAAAAGTCATCTTTGGTATATCATCCTTTTTGAATCTCAATTGATGGTAACCAGAAAATAGATCAATATTTGAGAAGTATCAGGACCCTTTAAGCTGATCAAATAGATCATCAATGTGAGGTAATGGATACTTGTTCTTAACAGTGATGGAATTGAGTCCCCTATATTCAACGCATAATCACATGGAGCCATCCTTCTTCTTTACAAACATTATGGGTGATCCCCAAGGTGAAACACTGGGGAGTATAAAACCCTTTTCACTTAATTCTTATAGTTGTTTTGTAATCTTCACTAGATGCACCTGATCCATCCTATAGGGTGGATTAGATGTGGTTTTTACATCATAGATAATATCAATAGTGAATTCAACTTCATATTCAGGGGTGTATACTCATACATCCACTAGGAAAACATTAATATATTCCCTAACAATAGATACATCCTCTATTATTAGGACATCCTTTTCATTCACTAAATCATCATCTAGGATTTCATTAATATGTCCCATAGGAGAAGATTCCAAATAAGACTTGGGAAATGAAGTCTCTCCTCTAAATGAAAGGGATTATATACCATACTCAGAGGTTGTAATCTTTTTTCTCAATAATAAATTGTTTCATTATAATTTGAAAGTCAATCCATCCCAAGGATTATGTCAAAGTATATAATAGGCATGATAATTAAATCCTCAAATAGTGTATGATCATGCATCAAATGGGTATTTCTTTATATATATTCATTGAAATAATATTTCCACTGAGTCTTATGATTGATAAATCCCTTCTTAGGTTTCTAGAAAAATATTTAATGTTCTTATCAAACATGTAAGATATAAAAGAGTGTGAAGGTCTGGAATCAAATAGAGCATTAGCTAATTTTTTAGTTACAAATAATTTACCTACCACCACATTGTTAGGAACTTCAACTTTTTTGGTAGTAATCACATAATCATAAACTTTATCCCTAGGACTATTTTGTGGTATATTCCTCTGATGCTAGGGGAATTGATTTGAATAATTCCCCATATTCTTACAATAAAATCATTTTACATTGGTGGCTTCCCTCTAACCCTTGAATTCATGAGCTTGGTGAAATTTATCTCCACACTTGTAGTAGACTCTCATACCCTTCAATAAAGTTCTAGGGTTCTTCTTCCTATAATTATTTCAAGTTGGAAATTACATCCTTTATTTTATTTTTATGGATTTTTACTAGCATAGTGCTCAACCACCATCTTTTTATCCCACTTCACTTTGAAAATATGAGAATTTGAGAATTCATTTTTGGTCTTGATAACACTAGTAACAATATCCATATATGAGTAAAATGTTCAAGAGACTAGTGCTCATCGAAGGTTTGGTTTTAACCCATCTAAGAATCAATCAATATTTCTCTCCAGGTTTCACACATAATCAACAGAATTCCACATTAACTTTATAAATTTAGATTTATACTTAGCTATAACTTCCTCATTCTTTTACCTTAAGTTTAGGAATTGTCTTTCCATGTCTTCTCATTGCTCATTAGGGAAGTACTTTTCAAATAATATCTCTTTAAAATACTTCCAATCCATATTGTTTATTTATTATTTCTTATTGGTGTTTCTAATTAATGACCACCACTGGTAAGCATCTCACATAAAATGATATACCTCCATGACAAACATCACCTTCTTATCACATGATAAGGTAGAGAATAATTTCTATAGCGTATTTATCCATTATTAAACCACTAATGGATTTGTGGCCCCGCTAAAGGATGGAGGTTGTTTCCACATAAAGCAGTCCAACATTGATGCAGCACATTGTGGAGTAATAATTTTCTCCAAGCGAGCAAGGTTATTAGTCATGAACCTGGTTAACTGACATAATATAGTCATAATATACTGTGATCCAATACCAGTATCATTGAATTTATCTAGAGTAAAATCCCTACATTGATTTCAAGCGTTGACACGGTTGTTCCTTCTATTAGGCACTATTTCTAGATAATGGTATATAATCAATTAGTGGATAAACAGCACTATGATTTTCATTTATAAAAATATTTCTATAATATTCTAAGGTTTTATTCCATGGTCCATGTTTTCTAACTATGTTCTTCTAAATTAGTTATTATGGATTCTATTAAATTGTCCTCTATTATCAATTGTAACAACCTCAACTTTATCACCCTAAAGCTAGTGGTTATTTTATTACATTGGTTCACATAACACAATATAGAGGATCCAAAGGTTTAGTATCCTTGGGAAAATAGATACAAAAATGAGTTTTATATTACATTGAAAATAAGAATACATCATTTGAAAACATGAAAACATTATCGTTCTCCTTACGGCCCTTTTATCATACGTAGTGCTCCAATTGGTTCCCTGGGGAAATGGGAAAAAATATAAAGGGTGGGCTCAAACACTCGGTAAGGAGGTTACATACAGTATAATCAATTATAAATAAAACATTATGGTGTGAATAAATAAACTGGTTTATTCCATATCAAATGAAACTGGGAGCATAAATAAATCCATGGCCAATATAAAAATAAATAGATTCCAGGATAATAATAACTGAACATGCAGTGAAATAATTGTTAAAACATTACAACATGAATAAATAAATTGAGTTATGCCATATCAAATGAAACAGAGATAATAAATAAATCCATGGACAATATAACAATGAATAGATTCCAGGATAATAATAACTAAACATGTACTGAAGATATTTCATAATGTCAGACATCTTAAAAATAATGTCAAGGCCTTATGCTAAGACATTTTACATAAAAGGTAAGGATGCTACCATTACCTTATCTTAGTCATCTAATGAGACCTACTAGTGCATAGAGGATCTATGTAATTCTGGGGCCCATCTTTCACATAAAAGTCTAATACAATCCATCAAAAATTGAATAATTTCATGGCATAATGTTCAAAGAATGAACAATATAAATACTTATCACAATTGTTCAATGAGGAATATCTTAAAATATTTCCCCATAAAAAGTAATGAATTATATGGTACAAACATATTTTCCCTATTAAAAAACCAATAATGATATCTATGTGAAATTCCTTAAGGAATAACCAGGGATTTCACAATGTACAAATAAACACCCTTAACAAGTAAAGGATATGAGATTGTAGTCATTGGGTGTTTACAAGGAATAAGATTTCAAGGTATATAGGTAGATGGATAAATATATTTTCAAATGTAGGAGACCAATTCATTGATAAATAAATCCTTCATAATGGTTTTATAAATATCATGTAAATTATCCAAATCATGTCCCTTGAGAGTGTCAAACCAGGTGTGCAGCAAGGTCCATTATTGTGCACCAGGTGATGATCGAGTCAAAACCCAATGCACCCTTTTGGGGGTTATTACCCCTAGGTACAAATATAAAAAATATAAATCCACTTATATTGTCTATATAGGGATTAAATTTCTTGTAAAACCACACATTTTTTACTTTACCAAGATTTTATGATTGTTTTATGGTCACGGGATAGTCTGGGTATTATAATGACTTAAAAAAGGATATAATGAGAGGGATTAAATAAACTCACCTTTATAGAATATAAAATGGAATATAATAAAATTTTAGAACAAGCATGAGAGTATATGAAAATTAAATTTAAAATGAAAATATAACAAAGGTAATGAACTTGAAAAGGAAAGAGGGGGATTGTGGACCCTTACCTTGGGAAGATGCTTCTTAAAGCTATAGAGGGACTCCTTAGAACCTTGGAACCACCTTGTAGAGACTATTGAGAGGGATATTGAGAGATAATTCATGGTAAAATTATTTTTTGTGGAAAGTGAGGAGGGAATGGGGGTATTTATACTTGAGGAGGGGTGGTTTAAAAGGATAAAATATTGATTATTTATTATATAAGTCAACCACTTATAGGTGAAATGAATTAAAACCAATTTTATAGATTATTAATGAGTAAAATATGGTGGGAGGACATTAAAATCCTTTTTAAATTGAATCTTACCTTCCAACCAACCCATTTAATGCACACAAACCTAAAATAATTTTTATCTCAAAAATCCAATTTTTTGTTCTAAAATGTAAAGTATAAATTTATAAATTAAAATTAATTTTTTTAAATTAATTTTCATACTTATTGAATAAATTTTTTGAATAAAATGTTTGAATCATGTTCATATAATAATTATGTCATAAAATCATAGTGCTCGTAAAATGATAATTTTCATTTTTCATTAAAAAAATAAAATTTGTTAGAAAATTCCCAAAAATCCATCCCAAACTAATTTTGATATTCTGAGTCAAAAAATGAAATTTATTTTATCAAAATAATTATTTAAATATGATAATTTTAAATTTTAAATAAAAATCTTTATTTATTGAAAATTAACAATGTTTATAGAATAGTAAAAATTCTGTCCATTAAAAAAATTACATAGCCACTGTTAAAATATAAAATCATTTAAAAAGTGTTTTATAAGATTATTTAATGAAATAAATTTTATTTAAAAATTCTAAATTTATCATAAAACATATTTTTTAACATAATATAATTTTTCTCTATAAATAATACAATTTTTATTATATCATAAAATAATCCTGACGACTACTTAATTGCATCTACATAACCAATGATAATAATTAAAAATAGTTTTATTGAAAAATGGACATAATGTCCATCTACCATATTATCCCAAGGTCATAATGGAAAGAATCACATTTCCCTAAAATATACCATAATTCTTACTTCACCATTCACTACATTTTTTACAAGGGTTTTTACACACTTGTTGACAATGTCTATCATTTTCATGGTTATTATCTTTATTTTTAAGATCATTATGGTAAGGTCGATCTTACTAGGGGGATTCAAACCCATGAAGTTTGTTTTATTGAATGTGATATTCTTCCAAGTGTATATCCCTTTACTACTCCTAGTTGTACTACTCCATATTTATGCATGATATGTAATGAAATGTAATAGTATTTTATGTGTATATACCTATTGTAATAGTGAATATTTTATTGGATATTATTGTATCATTATAAAATAATAAAATAAAGTTTTCTTATCTTCTAGTATGTGTATTGCATTATACTGTATTACTAAGATTGACATGGGAATATATATATTTAGAAGAAATAAATTTCTGGTTTGTTTCAACAAATGACCTCATAATGAGTAGAAATCATTAAAACCCCATATTATTATTATTTTTTACATGTATGAGCAAACAAAAAGTCAATCGGACATGAAGTCTACCCAAAAAATTGAATAATTAGTTTTTAATGGTTTGATGCCCTTTAAAAATGTGAGTCATGGGGTCAAAATCAACTAAATGACCTATGAATAACAAGAAATCAAATGAAAACAATTATTTAGTAATTTTTGAAATAGTGGAGTAGAAGGAATATCAATTTGAGGTACAATTTTTCCGGGATGACTGAAAACACACTTTTATTGTTTTAAAACACCAAAATGAGCATTTAACGGTCAAGTCCATAGAAAACAACCTCATAATGATTTGAAATAATAGTAAAACCATATTGGTATTATTTGTTATGTGTAAAAGTAGTCATAACATTAATAGAATGTGTGTTGTGCTCATAATGATCAAATAAGTAGTTTTTAAAGGTTTAACACCCTTTAAAAATGCAAATTAGGGGGTCAAAACCAACCGAACGACCACTGAATGTTGTGAAATCATAGTAAAACAACCAAATAATGATTTATGAAATGGTTGATTAGAAAGAAAATCAATTTTAGATTTCTTATGACCAAGATGACCAAAAATGTGCTTTTATTATTTTTAAACACTAAAATAAGTGTTTAACAGTCAGATCCATAGAAAACAATCTCGGTGTAAAAACCCAAATTTTCACTCAGGTATGGATCCTTTAAATTTTAGTATAATTATTTATTTTGTAACTAATATGGATTCATAATTAGTTAGAGAAGGTTTTGGGGGTTTCTAGGACTTTTTTGAAGCCTATAACCCATATTTTAAGTAAAATTGGCCCTACCACACAATTAGATAAAACCGTGCAGGTAGGGCACACGGTTAGATCTAACTGTACGGATGGTTTTCATTTTTTAGAAGATCCATCTCACATGTTTGGATCATGGTTTGTCTAACCATGTAGCCTAACCATGCTAGTACCCCTCTTCTCTAGGTACTCATGCATGGTTTTCACATGGTTTAGAAAACCGTGCGGACAAACCGTGCATGGGCTAAATTTTGGGTAATTTTACTTTTTTCCCTTAATGATCTAATTAAGCTCCTCCTTCCACCTTAATCCAATTTTCAAAATTATTAGCCTATTTTCCTCTAATTTTAGATCATTTTGAAGGCTGGAGAAAGGGATTAAGATATCTCATTCATCTGTGGTCCAATTGAGCTTTTTTTCATCGCGTTGGATGTGCAATGGTAAGTACACGAGTCTATTTGAGTCGTTATTCATCTCTCTTTCTCTCAACCTAGTTATCGAGGTGTGAAAGTTTTTCACTTTTTCTTAGATATAATTCAATACAAGACAAATAAGAGTCTAATATTGGAAGAGGAGAGTCGTATGAGCCTAAGGTGGGTGGTCTATAACTCATCCCTCAAGTTTGTTGATTTTAGAATTGTCATGTGGGGCCTGCCAATTTAATCGGGTGCCATTTATTGAATTTATATTCCATTCTTATAATCATTAGAATTTTATTTTTATGTTAGTTTTTAGTGTTTGTTCTCACAACTCCATCCATCCCATGTAGGATGTTATGCCATAATTGTCGTTTTAGTTTTTTGACACGTTTGAGCCACCGTCTGGGTGTACCTTGGCTTGATCTTTCTAAGGATAAGATTTTTTATATTAAATGGATTAATTTATATTGAGAACTGCATAATGTAAAGTACCATGTATGCTCACCACTTGACTCGCCTAAGGTAAGTGCTTCGATTGATAAATTAATGTTAAATGGGAATTGGCAAGTATACTAAGTATATGACTTGACCTTTTTAAATTTAACTGAATAATAGGTTTCATGTTCATAGCACCCCTTACCATGTTGATGTAATGTAGTAGAGTGAACCTTGGTTATTGAAATTTCTTAAATGGATTAAATGAATGGTTGCATGCTACATGGACTTATCACACTAATGAAAGGCAAGGCTTGAGCCAAATGGACTTATTAATTAATTATGACTTGATTTAATGGTTGCATGATCAATTAAACTTGTCACACTAATGAAAGGTAATTTCTTGAAACTTCTGAATTATATATGACTTCATTATCAAAATAGGAGTGTCCTGACTCAATATCGCCTTGGATTCCCAAGGGAATGCCTTGAGCTCTTGAGGACCCCATTCTGAATTCAAGGATATGACTTGCTTAGGTTGATATCCACCTAGAACCTAATCCTTGTCTAACTTTGGATGCCTGGAATGAAACTGCAGGATCCCTCATGTAGTACTACAGGATGCCTTGGATACACTCCTTGGATCTAGCATTGACAAGTAGGTTCGATGGTTAAATCTCATTGAGCCCAGTCATTGCTTAGCCCCATTTTACCTTGTATGAACTCCTTATACTCGGTAGGCGTCTCATTGTGGAATTCCTTGGACTATGCTCCTTAGATTACACTATTATCCTTATCCAGTCTATAGTTATTACTAAGTTGGCGACCCTTGAGGTTTATGTTGCCTTGGTTATTACCTTGGAACTCCATTATTAAATATCATTACAGGTTGTGTTGTTACATCTTAGAACCCTTACTATTGTTAACATGTGACTTAATTATAAACGGGTAATGATCAAATAAAGGACTGGTTACATGTTCAGACACCGGCTGAGGGTTGAAGCGGGTACTTGGTTATTTAGTTGCATTGTATTGCTTTACTTTATATATTCATACTTTCACGCTGTTATATTCTATTACACGGGCTGGATGTTATAGACACCATTGGTGGTGTCCCACTGAGATTTATTTCACACCCCCTCTAGGTGTCGTTTGGTACCCGGAGCAAATTACATGTATGCAGTTGTTGACAAAGGGAAGCATACAACTTTGAACACTTGATCTCTTGCTGTTTAGGATAGATCTTGATAACATATGACTGAACTGAAGCTTAGGATGCTTGGGATAATATTTTTATTTCCTTATAATTTTTTTGGAACATGTTATTCCTAATATCTTGTATCCATGTTTTCCATTTTTCTAGTGACATGGCATATCATCATCAGTTATTGTATGTTATTCTAGTTGATTCAGTTATTATTGTCCTTGTTTATTTATTACTTTTGTTTGCTTCCATTGTTTACTTATATTGATTCCACAATTTACCTCTTTTTATATTTATTCATTGTGCTACACTCTAGTTATGAGGGAATAGTCTCCCCATGAACACACCCTAGGCCCTCACTTCTAGTCATCATCCTCTAGCATTTGGGGAGATGTGATTGAGTCCATGTAGCCTACTAGGTTCAGGACACCTACTAAGTGACATCCGGGTTCAGGACGTCAAAAATTGGTATCAAAGGGGTTTCCTTTATTGCTTTAATATTTAGATACAATATATTGGAGATTAGGAATGTTATGGGACTTGGTCATAATCCATGATTGGTCATCATGAACCCAGGTTTGGGGTAAAATCCAAGTTACCCAAAATATAATTGTTGTTCTGTTTTTACTATTACAGTTGATATCATTTCACCATTGGTTGATGCACATGTTGTGTGGAGTTTTTGATTATTAATATGATTAATTATTTCTTTCATCTTTGGCCTAATTATATGAGGGAAAGGAGTATTGTTACATGCATCATATTAGGTGCCTATAATTTTCATGTCATGCATATTTCCATGCCATATAGGTGAATTTAAATACTTTTCATTGATTGATATGCTTGTGATTGTTGAGTGATGTTGTGATAGTTAGATTATGCTTTTATTACTCTTGGTTGTGATTGAGTGATTTCTTGTCTCAAATCATGAGGTGTATGGTGCCTCATGGGTTGGGATGAGTAATCTACCAAGTCGAGCCATTATGATATAAATAAATGGGTGTCATTTTCATTGATGCGGTGTATGAGCACTGATTCAATGGGAATGTATATAAATTATAAATTGAAACATGACTTATAATATTAAATGGTTACACATCCTTATCACTCCTTATCATGTTTATAAAAGGTAAGGGAGTGGACCTGGTAATTAAATGTAAAATGAAATAAAACTTATACTTGAGCACTTACCAGTACCTGGCTGTTTAATCAGGTAATTGGGGTTCTATACCTTGGGTAGTGAGATTTTAATTGTTTAGATTCCATAAGTGTTGCTATCTATATGCTTAAATCTTGTTCTGAGGCATGTTCTTGGCATTTTTAGACCAATTCCACCATGATATCCTCATATCATACTCCAGAAAGGTGGAAAAAATCGTACTCCAAACGTAGTGGGACCTGAGCCACTAGTCTTACCTCCATGAGTTCCACTTGAGGAACCACCTACTGTATCTGATTTGGGAACTGACGCCCAAGTTCATGATAGTTTCCTAAGTCAGCTACAGTCCATGAATGGTGCTCCGCAGCATGCACCTACGATGGCTGATCTGACTTGTGAGTTCCAGCAGTAGTAGCATCCTACCTTCTCAGGGGATGGTGGTCCATAGGCTACTGAATCTTGGCTAGAGTACATCTTGTATATCTTTGATCATCTGTAAACACCTCTAGAGAAAAGTGTCAATCTTTCGACATACATACTTCGGGATTCATCCAAATGCTGGTGGGGTGTGATTACCCAGGATGGTCACCATCAATACATGATATGGGCTGACTTCAAGACTATTTTCTATGATCGGTTCTTTCCTCAAATGATAATAAATGAAATAGCCAGAGAGTTCATGCATCTCAAGCAGGGTTCTATGTTAGTTATGGAATATTCCGTGTGTTTCACAGAGTTACACCACTTTTCACCGCTTCTAGATGGTGATGAGCTTTCACATTCTATATGTTTCGAGGACGGGATCCAGTACGTCATACGTATGCAGGTGAATGTCTTTCACTTGCCTAATTTTTCTGAAATATTCAATCAATCTCTTATCAATGAGCATAACCTGAGGGACATCAATAGTATCGAGCATCGAGGATTAGTTTCGCGACAGGCCAGTAGTTCTCCTGGTGGTAGGAAATGTTCCCTAGAGGTTTCTCATCTGGTAAGGGACAACCAGAGCACCTGTTTTGATAAATCTATGGTGTGTCATCGGTGTGGAAAAAGGGGGAACCTAAAGCCTCATTGTGATAGAGACCCAATGGAGTGTCGGGCTTATGGTCATATGGGGAATATCTATAGATTATACAGGACCTTTCCACCAGTTTCAAGTGGAAAAGGATCAGTGCCATCTCTACCTTTGGGAGTGGGTTCTTTTGCACTATGTCAGGTGGGGAGTTGGAATAGCACCGGTGGGACTAGCCGAGGAGGAGTTTGTGGTCATGTTAGCCAGACCCCTAATCACCAACAATTCCAATAGAGCAGTTATGATCATGGTAGTTCAGTTGTTGCACAAGTCCATAGATCAGGCTAGATGCATGTGTTGCAGTTGATACCCGAGGATCAATTTGTGGAACCATCTATAGTACAAGGTACTATTATAGTAGAATCTACTATATTGTATGCTTTATTTTATATAGGTGCTTCAAACAATTTTATCTCTATATCTATCATGGAGAGTCTTAAATTGGAGATACGGTATTTCTGTGGTGTAATAACCCTAAATACACCATTAGGAGTGCGATCATAGGACATACACTAATGTAGGGACTATACCATTGAGGTAGGCAGTTACCCTTTATTATGTAACCTCTTCATTCTTGAGATGATAGGCTTCGATTTCATTCTCAAGATAGATTGGTTGGTTCAGCATCACACTTTTGTAGATTATTATCATCAAAGGGTGTCATTTACATCACCAGAGGGCGGTAGTTATCTACATAAGGGTGAGTGGGATGTACAGGATGCTAGAGTAGGACCAGAGCATCATGGGCTATGTAGAGTGACCACCCAAATCTTGAATATCTTTATGGAGGATCAGGGTTTACATCAAGCTAATGTACCTCCAATAGTGTATCATTTTAGGGACGTCTTTCCCGATGACTTTTCTAGATTACCTCCTGAGAGAGAGGTAGATTTTATGATCAAACTTGTTCTTGGAGTAGATATAGTTTCCATTCCTCCATATAGGATGGAAATTACTAAGCTCTAGGATCTCAAGTGGCAGTTAGAGAATATAGATTCCAAAGACTTTATATGGCCTAGTACATCCTCTTGGGGTTCACCCATGCTTTTCACCAAGAAGGAAGACTGAACCTTATGTCTATGCATGGATTATAGATGGTTGAACCAGCTTACAATCAAGAATTGATATCCACTGCCTCAAATAGATGATATCCTTGACCAGCTCTGAGGAGCTAGGTTTTTCTCTAAGATAGACCTGAGATCAGGATATCATCAGGTGCAATTCAGGCCATCAAACATACCTTGTACAACTTTTCATGGTAGGTATGGTCTATATGAGTACCTCATTATGTTTTTCGATCTCATGAATGTTCCCTTTATTTTCATCTCTGATGAATAGGGTGTTCCACTCCTATTTGGATTCTTTTTTCGTAGTCTTTGTGGACAAAATCTGGGTGTATTCTCACACTCGTAGTGACTATTCCAATCATCTTGATATTGTTCTGAGTACACTGAGAGAGAAACATCTTTATGAAAAGCTTGATAATGACACTTATGGATCAAAAAATTTCACTTATTGGGTTATATTATCTCAGAATCAGGTATATCTGTTGACCCTAAAATAGTTAGTGTTGTAGTTTCCTAGGAGCAACCCAATAATGTGTTTGATATAAAAAGTTTTTTGGGGATGGATGGATATTACAGGAATTTCATATAGGACTTATCACATCTTTATTCACCTCTTAATATCCCTACAAAGAAGGGAGTTAAGTTCCTATGGTCGGAATCATGTGAGAAATCCTTTCAGAAGCTGAAATGGAGTCTTGTCTCGAAACCTATTCTGACTCTTCCGGATCTAGGCATTGGTTACATCATCTTTTGTGATGCATCAAGAATCAGACTATGAGAAGTTCTGATGTAGAAGGATAGATTTTTTTCATACAGATTTTGGTATTTGAGGCCTCATGATAGAAACTTCCCGATGCATGACCTTGAGCTAGTAGCATTTGTCCATTTCTTACATTACTAGAGACATTATCTATTGGATGTGTGCTTTGGGGTGTACATGGACCACAATATCCTTAAATATATCTTCTCAAAATTTTACTTGAACCTTGTACAATTAATATGGGTCTAGTATCTACAATCCTTTGATTTTGTGCTTGCCTATATGCCAGGGAAGGGCAATGTGGTTGCAGATACGCTGAGTCAAAAAACTCAAACACAGGTCGCACGTGAATCCAGTGATGAATAAAAGTTAATGACCCTCTTATTTGAGATTAATATAGAGTATCATGATAGTAACGAGCATTATTACCTATCATCTTTAATATCTACCTCTTCCCTCCTTGAAAAGGTGAAGGGTAGATGATTTTTAGATCCTGAGGTCTTGGTTCTCCGTGAGAGTATATCAGGAGATAACTCACCTCAAGATTGGTCTATGGATAGAGAGAACATCATGCGTATTCATGGATATGTCTGGGTTCCTATAGATATGAGAGAGGAGTTTATGAAAGAGTACCACACTTCTCAATGGGAAGTTCATCCAGGCATATCCAAGATGTGTCGAGATATGCGACACTAGTATTGGTGGCATGGAATGAAACTTCATATATCAGGCTTTATCACTAGGTATTCCACTTGTTAGTGGGTGAAAATAGAGCACCAGAGACTTGCAAGATTATTACAGTCGCTTCCAATGTCAGAATGGAAATGATAAGATATTTCTATTAATTTCTTAGTCAGCTTACCTAGGTCGCTAAGAGGTAGTGATGTTGTATGGGTATTTATCGACCAACTAATGAAAATAGCCCACTTAATTCCTATTCAGGAAACTTTATTAGTCAATGATCTGGGAAGAATGTATGTTTGTGAGATCATACGACTACATGGGGTTCCATGTACTATCGTTTCAAATAGAGATGCTCATTTCACATCATAGTTCTGGCAGGGATTGTAGAAAACTATGGGAACACGGGTGCTTCTAAGCATAGATTTTCTCCCTCAAACCGATAAACAGTCAAAACAGATGTTTTAGAGGATATGCTCCGATCATGTGTCCTTGATTTTGGCGGTTCTTGGGGGAAACATATCCCTCTCGTTAAGTTCACCTATAATAATATCTTTCAGGCGACAATTCATATGGATCCTTTTGATGCCTTATATAGTAGGTTGTTTTGTTCACCCATGTGCTAGCTAGAGGAAGGTGAGGAATCCCCACTAGGTCCTCATCTCATACAGGAGACTTCAGAGTAGCTTTAGGTGATCATGAATCATATGACTACTGCTCAGTCTAGACATAAATCTTATGTCGATTGTTGTCAACGACCTCTAGGGTTTGAGGTCAGGGATTTTGTTTTCCTTTGGGTATCACCCAAGCTAGGGAATAGACAGTTACAAAAGTAAGGGAAGTTTTCACCTCGTTATGTAGGGTCGTTTGAGATTATAGAGATATTTGGTTCGGTAACCTATATATTATTATTACCTCAGAGGTACCATGTCATGAATGACATCTTCCATGTTTCACAACTTCACCAATGTCATGCCGACCCATGTCATACCTTTGATCCTAAGGAAGTTGAGTTAGATGTCGATGCTGCCTTTGAGGAGTATCCAGTATGCATCATTGACCAAAGCACAGAGGCACTCTAAGGCCGGTCTATCCCTCTGTTATGGGTGTTATGGTATCATGACCATGTACAGGATGAAACTTGGGAGTGGGAGGCTGATGTACATGCATAGTAGTCAGAGTTATTCTTAGACCATTTTTCTCCACTCTTGGAAGGTGAACTTGGGGACGAGTTCTTTTAAGGAGGGAAGACTGTAAGAATTTGATTTTTCACTCATGTATGGATCCTTTAAATTTTGGTCTAATTATTTATTTTGGACCTGGTATGGATTCTTAATGAGTTAGTGAAGGTTTTGAGGGTGTCTAGGTCTTGTTCAAAACCCAAAACCCATATTTTGGGGAAAAACTAGCCCTATTGCATGGTTAGAGTAAACCATGTGGGTAGGGCATACAGTTAGATCTAACCATGCAGATGGTCTGCATTTTTGGCAGATCCATCTCTCATAATTGGCGCAGAGTTTGTCTAACCATGTGGCCTAACCTTGCTAGTGCCCCTCTTATCCAGGTATTCGTGTATGGTTTTCACATGTTTTGGAAAACTTTGTGGGCAACCATGCACATTTTAATTTTGGGTAATTTTACATTTTCACCTTAATGATATAATTAAGATCCTCCTTCCTCCCTAATCCAATTTCTAGTGGGATTGGCCTCATTTCATCTCATTTTTGAATCATTTTGAAGGCCTGAGCTAGGGATCAATATATATCCTTCATCTAGGATTCAATCAAGCTTTTTTTATCACATTGGATGTCGAATAGTAAGTACTCGAGTCCATTTGAGCCACTCTTCATCTCTCCTGCTCTCGACCTAGTTGTCAAGGGGTGAGTTTTTTTACCTTTTTCTCAGATCTACTTCGATAAAAGCCAAATCAGAATCTAATACCAGAGAAGGAGAGTCGTACGAGCATAAGTTGGGTGGTCTATAACTCATCCCTCAAGTTCGTTGATTTTGGAATTATCATGTGGGGACTGCCGATTTCATCGGGTGTCGATTATTGAATTTATATTCCATGCTTGTAATCATTAAAACTATATGGTTATGTTATTTTCAAATATGTGATTAGTTATTAGTGTTTGTTCCCACAACTCCATCCATTCCATGTAGGATGTTATTGCATAATTGTTGTTTTAGTGTTTTGACACATTTGAGCCACTATTTGGGTGTGTCTTGGATTGATCTTTCTAAGGATAATATTTTCTATATTAAATGGCTTGATTGATATTGTGAACTTCATAATAGAAAGTACCATGTATGCTCACCACTTAACCCACCTAAGTTAAGTGCTTCGATTGATAAATTAATGTTAAATAGGAATTGGAAAGTATACTGAGTATATGAATTAACCCTTTTAAATGTAATTGAATAATAGGCAGCATGTTCTTATCACCCCTTACCAAGTTTATGGAAGGTAGAAGAGTAAACCTTGATTATTAAAATACCTTAAATGTATTAAATCAATGGTTGCATGATACTTGACCTTGTCACATTAATGAAAGGAAACACTACCACAAAACAGGCTTTTATCATTACTAAAAAATACCTTTATTAGTGCTAAAAAAGCATTGTTAATCGAGCCGCTATTAAAGATGGGTACCCTTTATCAGTGCTAAAAAATAAATAATAAAGTCCCCCCTTTATCAGTGCTATTCAAAGCACTGATAAAGTCCCTATTTATCAATGCTTCAACTAGATAAAGGATTCCCTGTCTGGGTGTGCTGTTAATTTAACAGCACACCCAGCAACCTGCAAAAAAATACAACTGACCAAAATAATCGAACCAGAAAAAATAACCTGCAAAAACTAGCAAAAAACTTCTCAAAAACAACCACTCATAGTATATATATACAAAATAACCATATACACAATGAAAATGATGAAAAAACAAGCAGCACACATAAAAGTTTGGAAAATAATGCTATATAATTTTATTTTAGATCATGAATACAAAAATATTCACTCATGGTATATACCAAAAAAACACTTCTATATACATTTTGAACAATTTTTTATAAAATTACATTTATAAATATCCAACAAAAAGTTAAAAACATTAATGTTTTCTCTTTTGACGTCTATGGTCACCTCTAAAAAATGTTCTCTGATGGTAATAGTCACTGAAAAAATCATCCCAACTTGAGAAAAAGGTTCCACCTATATAATAAAACAAATATTACGTTAGTAATACTATAAAGAAATAAATTAAACATTAATATAAAGAATAAATTAAAAAAATGTCAATTTTTAATAAAAATGACACATTTAGAGTCATACCGTTTGTTAGATTGAGGTGGGGTTTATTCATACATGTCACAACTGACTCATGGATAATTTTTCTAAAGTATCAAAACAATCCGAATGTGTTTGCTCAGTTTTCAGTATGTTAGTTGTGTTTTTTCACTTGAATTAATGTCAATTTTTAATAACAAGACACATTTGGAGTAATATCGGTGACATTGTGCATCATATTGAGGTGAGTATGATTCCTACACATCACAAATGACTTATGGATCATTTTATTAAAGTATAAAAATAATCAGAATGCATTTTCTTGGTTTTCAGTATGTCAGTTGTGTTTTTTACTAAAATATCATTTCAAACTGAAAACATGCAATTTGAATCATACCAATTTCATAGTGTATCTATTTTATGTGAGAATGCTTTATACACATCAAAAACTAATTATGAACCACTATCCTTAATTTGGAATACAATCAGAGCACGTTTTCCTGGTTTTTAGTGAGTGACACGTTTTGAGCTAAAATGCCAATTTTAAACTGATAGCGGAAACTTTTACTCATATCAGTCACACTGTTCATTGGATTAAGGTGGGTTTGATTACTACATGTCAAAAATGACTCATGGATCATTTTCCTAAAGTATCAAAACAATCTGAATGCATTTGCATAGTTTTCATTATGTCAGTTGTGTTTTTTCACTTGAATTAATGTCAATTTTTAATAACAAGATGCATTTGGAGTCATACTGGTGACATCATGAATTGTATTGAGGTGTGGTTTATTTATACACATCACAAATGACTGATGGATCATTTTCCTAAAGTATCAAAACAATTTCAATTCATTTCATCAATTTTTAGTATGTCAGTTGTGTTTTTTTACTAAAATGTCATTTCAAACCAAAAACATGCAATTTGAGTCATATCGGTCGTATCGTGAATTGGTTTGACATGAGAATGATTTGTACACATCAAAATGGACTTATGAATTTCCTTCCTTAATTTGAAAGACAATCAGAGTGCATTTTCTTGGTTTTCAGTGAGTGACACGTTTTAAGCTAAAATGTCAATTTTAAACTGATAGTAGACACTTTTAGTCATACCGGTCACACCGTTCATTGGATTGAGGTGGGGTTGATTCCTACACATCACAAATGACTCATGTATCATTTTACTAAATTATAAAAACAATCCTAATGCGTTTACTCAGTTTTCAGTATGTCAGATTTATTTTTTCACTTGAATTAATGTCAATTTTTAACAACACGACGCATTTGGAGTCATACTAGTGACATAGTGCATAGGATTGAGGTATGGTTGATTCCTACATGTCACAAATGACTAATGGATCATTTTCATAAAGTATCAAAATAATCAGAATATATTTCCTCTCTTTTAGTATGTCAGTTTTTTTTACTAAAATGTCATTTCAAACTGAAAACATGCAATTTGAGTCATACCGGTCGCATCGTGCGTCGGTTTGATGTGAGACTGATTCATACACGTCAAAAAGGACTTATGAATCAATTTACTTAATTTTTAATACAATTTGAGTGCATTTTTTTGGTTTTCAGTGAGTGACACATTTTGAGCTAAAATGCTAATTTTAAACTGATAGCAGACACTTTTAGTCATATGGGTCACACCATTCATCAGATTGAGGTGGGGTTGATTCCTACATGTCACAACTGACTCATGGATCATTTTCCTAAATTATCAAAACAATATGAATGCATTTGATCGGTTTTCATTATGTCAGTTGTGTTTTCACTAAATGAATTGCATGTTGATTGGTTTTTTAAAGGAAATTGGTGGTCCTAATTTACAGGATATGTGTGTTGTTTATAGACCACAAAAGATAATGAATATCTATAATGGGTTTCCCCATCCCTTGAGATTGTTGTGACATATTTGATCCCTGTAAAATTGACATAGAATAACATCCTCCTTCTACAGCGTAGCTTTAGTAAAACCAGTGAAGAACCAACTACCATATATTCAGGACCTCCAAATGAATATATGACAGTTGGTTCTTCACCAGGTCGACTAAAGAGTGGAGTAATCTCTTGTGCTCGTTATGTCTCAATATGTCACAATAAACTCAAGGGATGAGGAAACCCCTTATGGATAGTCGTTATCTTTTGTGGTCTATCAATAACACACATACCCTATAAATGAGGACCACCAATTTATTTTAAAAACCAATCAACATGCAATTCATTTAGTGTGAAAACAAGTACCACCAATGTCCATGATTTTTAGTAGGGCGTTTAGCCAATAAAAAACACAACATTACCATCAAACAAAGAGAAAGATAAGGTATACAAAATTATTAAAATCAAAATTATTTGAGAATTTTACCATCTTCATTGTATATTTGTACATTCTTCCATTGGGTATGTTTCCCATTTGTTTCTAAGCATATCTATATCGTCTTGTGAATATGACTATTTTAGGCAATCATGGTAGTACTGAAAAAATATAAATACACAAAGGATTAATAATTATTTTAAATGAAATAGTAATTATCTTTGAAAATACCTATTTAGGGATGTTGTTTTGTTCATGGAATATGATCTATTTCATAAATTTACAAACATAATAACCACAGTTTTTACTGTTTTTTTTTTGTTTTGGGCACTACAAAAATATCGATAAAAATAAGTAATTTTTTTAATATATATTTGGATAGTGAAATATTATTATATATACCCTGATTTGTATCCAGTTGTAGTACTTATTAGGTTTCTTGTCCTTTTCCCCTGGCCTCATTCAATAATGTAGACGATATTCATGCATCACCCTGTCATAATATAATCCTCATTAAAAGATAATATAAATTATATAACTAGATGTTTAGTTCTAAAATGTTGGATTTAGTGTATTAAAAATTAAAAAATGTCATCATTTGTGGTCGGTTTGTTGGATATTCATGCATTGAATCTATAAAATAAATATTTGGAGTATCCAAATTGATCACAATGAGCATCCAATGCTGCCTAAGAACACAAAAAAGAATAATTAATGAAAGAAATTAAAATATATGTTATATGATTAAATTTTAGATTTTTACCTCAGCATCATTGGTATTAAGAAGAGTTTGTCATCTATAATTTCTTTATTAAACAATTTGAGTAGTCTTGCCACTATTTCGTCATGTTTCTTTGAAGTTATGTCTTCTTATTCTATAGAGGTGACGTGAGGACTAATGAGTCCAAATTTTTGTTCATGGAGAAATCCCTTCAATTGTTTTTCATATATATGCCTTCAAAAAATATTAAATGTATTTAGTCATAATTATCATAGTATATCATATTTTGGAAAATCAAATCATGAAAAAATTCCTCATGTAAACATTTACAACTGAGCCTCCTGACCAATCTTAGTCGAGGATTTCAGTTTCACTCTCAACACCAATGAAGTCTAGATCTTCCCCTTTGTACATATTTTCTTCAAAATAAATTATATGATTACCACCATATTTTAAATTTGTATCCACATGGGACTTAAATGATAATAAATGTGAATATAGAATGGGGGGTTAAGGTGATTTGGGTAGATTGTTTTGATCAGTTGGTTGATCCTTGATATGGATTTGAACTGATCTTTCATTTCACCCATTCTCTTTGTTTGTCTGTAATAATTTCATTGGTTCAGACCTTTTTTCATTAAATGTTTAAAGTTTATCTTGAAAATTAAATTGGAAATGAATACCTCATTGTCGACATGTTTTTTTACAAGATGTGACAGCCTTGCGATGAATGTTCCTAGAGCTTGTTTAACCGTATGAATATCTGCATCATCAATTGGAAGAGGTATCTCGACGCTCAACTCTAGGGCTACAGTAATTAACACTCTGACATGATATTTCAGAAGTAGTCTATTGTGTAGCATGTCATTCTGGATATTGAACATTGTATCCCTCGCTACAAGGTGATGGGTGGGTGCTGATAGATATAAATCACAGTTATTTTCACCTTGTACAATATCAATATAGGAAAGGTATCAATTTCTAGTGTCTATTTGATTCATATTTCATAGAAACAATTATTATAAAATTGACTACCTTAGTTAAGAATTGTTTTTTAGGGTAATGGATTGCCGCAAAACTGGTTGGGGGTGGGGTGGGATCTTCACGCGTGGGTTATTCTTGAGTTTTTTCTTCTCTTTGCCTCCCCCCATCAAACTTGCTATCAGCTCTCTCTGGTATTGTAATTCTTCTTGGAACACAGCTAATGTTTATCTCATATTTTTCATTTCTGCAGTTTGATCCTCTACTTGTTTTTTTCTCAAAATATGTTCAGGGTGTCACTCCAAAACCCACACCTCTGAAGTGACCATACTTTTCTGGTTGCTTCAAGGCCACTAAAAGTATGTTTTTATCTAGTGTGGGTGTTATTGATTCTTGTGACTATGTCAGATATAAAATATAGGAAAATAATTAATCATTGTTAGGTAATAGCAATTTAAAGAAAAACAAATTTTTATTATATCATACTTACACATGTTTACCACACTTTTTGTGTGTTTTCATCTATTAGTTTTCCATATTTAGTTACACGCACCTCCTTCCATAGCACATGGTGTGGGATGTAAGTGGTTGTGGATTTGGAATCTTCAAGCTGCATATAAACAAAATAACATAGTTATTATGTTGTTTTATGTCACATAAAATTATTATGGTATATTTAAAATATGTATCAAATTTTTTTCAAGTGATGTGTACCCCATCCTTTCTTTATAGTAGGGGTATGTTGGTTTTGATGCTCGTTGTTTATTTTCAGCACTCAGTTGTTGTTTTATAAATAAAACATTTTCAATCAAAGTGATGAATACACGTACCATCAAACAACGTATTACCAGACACAATGTACCTAAAAATACTGCTTCACATGATGGCCAGTAAACTCATACCATGATTCTTGGGTTATCAAGTGTGCATAAATAAGAGTTGGGTGCAGTTTTATTTTCCCTTTAGTATCTTTAAGATGAAATTTCGTTAAAAGTGTGTGAAAACCCCTGTGAATCCTTCCAGCGACACTTAAGATGTAGTCTTTGTGTGATTAATCTACTATAAATGCTCCCTGCAAGAGATGATGAAGTGTAATTCAATATTTCATTATTTAATTTTTAGTAAATTAAAAAAATGATATCATAATGTTACCGTAATATCTCCCCACATCGGTGTCTTAATCTCAGCCGCAACATGGTGCCATGAAGTTACATCAATTACCACACATTTCTGAGTGATGATTCCAATGTAACTATTGAACATGGCCTTGTTGGGGTTAACATGTTGTCCCTGCTTATTCCATCCAATATCATATTTGATTTCTTTCTCTTTAGCCTTAATGATTTTTGTTAATACCGTCAAACTACAATGCTCCTTTTTTTTGCATCGTTGGTGTTTTGTTACCTTTAATTTCCTCAGATCCACCATCATCAATATGTTCCTCCGGCTCTAGATGGATATCATTGGCATGTGAAAATGGTGGTTGTACCTCTGCACTGGGAGCAACAATAGGTTGAGAAACTTGTTGTTTGTCTGCACTGCGAGCAGCAGCAAGTTGAGAAACCTATTGTGCCTGGGGATTGGGAGAATCATCATGTGTAGAAGTGATTATCTACAAAATTGGTTTAAAATTTAATTAATATAACATAAAAGTAGCAACTAATGGATATTAACATAAGGAAAAAGGTTGAGAAACCTTTGTTTGTCTACACTGCGAGCAGCAACAGGTTGAGAAACTTATTGTGCTTGGGGATTGGGAGCATCATCATGTGTAAAAGTCATTATCTAGAAAATTGGTTTAACATTTAATTTAGATAACATAAAAGTAGCAGTGAAAAGATATTGACATAAAGTAACACGATATATATTATAAAAAAATATAACCTGATTATTGAACTCTCTTTTTTTAAGGTTGAAGGGATTTTACCCCTTTATCGACTATTCAAATCCCTTCACTATGGTCTCCTATGACATACAAAATTCCCTCTATACTGGAACCACTGCAAAATGATTGTGACATCCCAATTAAATGGTTATCCTCCGTTGAATTTTCATCTAACTCTTTAGTGGTTTTGGTCGATAACAGAACAATTGACTAGTTTTGGTCTGCAGGATCTAAGAACATAAAATACGTATACTACCTGTGATGCCATTATAAATGGTTCGTCTTTGTACCCTTCCTTACTAAAATCAACTTTTACAAATCCCAACTCATTTATTTTAATATCACTTCTATTATTAACCCACTTGCATTGAAAAATTGGCACTCAGAATGTTGTATAATCCAACTCCCATATTTTTTTGATGATGATAAAATATGACATATTCACGTAAATTGGATTTCTATCCTTAGCATCAGAAACATGCATTGCTTCAGCCACAAGTGTAACTCCACTATTCTTTCAGGTATTGTCTTCATCATATCCATTAGTATATAATGTATAACCATTAATTACATAATCATTATAAGATAATATGTACACACTTGGTCCTCCAGCTAGCCATCAAAGTTGTTCTGAAATTGAGTCTGTATTTTCATTTGACTCCTTAAAAAATGGACCTGAAACCATACTATAAACTATTTATTATTTTTATTTGATATCCATTTTTCATCCCTTAATGGATTTAAATGCGTAATAATTTCTTTGTGGGTTTCAACATATGGTTCAACATCCAAACTATTATGAAAAACATAAAGGTGGGTCTAGTCCCAATCTAAAATATTGATTGTGATGGCCTCTTTTCCAGATATTACTTCACCCTCAAGTCACCCAGGGAAACAAGATTTTGTTAAAAAAATGATTTTCACACCGAATAGGTATTCGATGCAGAATTAAATGGATTCCTCAACAATATATCTCTCCACAATACAACCCTCTAGCCGACTTCGATTTTTGACATACCCTTTAAAAATCATCATATACCGTTCAGTGGGGTACATCCATCTATAGTGCATAGGACCACATAATTGAATATCTATCACCAATTGAACCATCAAATGAACCATAATATCAAAGAATATCGGCAAGAAATACATTTCCAATTCACATAATATGATGAAAATTTCTCTTTCCATGGTCGTCAATTTCGTTGGGTTTATAAATTTGTTGCATATAGATTTGAATAAGAAACAAAGCTTCGTTAATGTATGATGAACATTATTGGGAAAAATGCAACGTAAACCTATAGGAATTAGATCTTTCATCAAAACATGGCAGTCATGTGATTTCATACCTTTTAACTTTAAATCGTGAATTGACATGATGTTCTTGATATTCAATGAATACCCATATGGAACCTTTACGTCATTCAAGAAGTTTCAAAACTGATGTATCTCCTTTTTGGAAAGAGTTTAAGCATCATGAGGAAGAAATGTTTGTTTTTCACCCTTCACTGGTTCCAACTCTTCTCATATTTCCATGTAAACCATGTCCAACCTAGCCTTAATTTAATCCTTTGTTTTACCAGGTGCATTTAGCAACATGCCGATGACACTATCACATACATTTTTTTAACATGCATAACATCAAGAAAATGTCTGACGTATAGACAATTCTAGTATGGTAATTCAAAAAAAACTGATTTCTTTTTCCAACCAATTTTCGTAAGGTTTTTCAAAAACGGTTTACCAAAAGCAGTGTCCACATCTTTAACTTTCTCAAATAGTTGATCACCTATTAGTGGAGACAGTGGTGTGCGTTCTTCTAAACTTCCATCGAATAATGTCATCCAAGATTGGTACTTATGTTGTCAGGGTAGAAATCTGTGATTTCCTATAAACATAGTTTTCTATGAATGTTTAAACCTATTGATTGTATACCTTGTTCGCAGATGGGACACCCAAGAGTTCCTTTAATGCTATATCCTGAAAAATTTCCATAATCATGAAAGTCATTTATCATCCCATACAACATGGATCTCAACATGAAATTTTCATTTTTGTAAGCATCATACATCATAACACATGAATCCCACAATAATTTCAAATCCTCGATCAATGGGTCCAAAGAAACATCAATATCATTACCCAGTTGTTTTTGTCCTGATATAAGCAAAGATAACATGATGTGTTTTCATTTCATTCATAATCACAGTGGAAATTTATAATTTTCCAACATAACTAGCCATGTATTGTGAGTGATTCTTTGAAAATCAAAAGGATTCACTCCATCTATAGATAAGTCAAGACGAAGGTTTCTCAGATCATTTCCAAAGTCAGGATGCTCATGATCAATTTTCTTCCACTGATGAGAGTATGTCGGATTCTGTAGTTTTCCATCTTTATTTCTTCTGTCTGTGTTCCACGTCAATTTCTCTACAATCTCCTCACTTCCATATAGGCACCTAAACCTTAGAATTATTGGAAAGTACCATGCAACTTTTGTAGGACCGAATTCATCTTTCTTTTATCGATAAGAACCACAATTTGGTAATTCTCTAAGTTATTTTTGGTCCTTGCGAAACACTATACAGTCATTCAGGTAAGTGTGTATTCTTTCAGAGATCATACCCATCGAGCGTAGCATTCATTTGGCATTATATGTTCAGCTTGGAAGCTCATTATCTTTTGGGAGCATGTCATTCAAGATATAAATTAATTCCATAAACTGGCATCACTCCATCCATTGCCTGCTTTCAAATTATACAGCTTCAGTATAGTTGATAATGAAGTATATTTAGTGCAACCATCATACAATGGCGTATTTTCACAACTCTTTAACTGCTTAAACAATTTTGGGCAATCATGAAGTTCATCTTCAAATATCTTTGTCATTTCCTTAATATGATCTTCATCATCATACACATATATAATCACACCCTTAATACGGTCTTCTTCATTTTCCATGCTTGTAATTATATCAAATGATCCATAAAACACAATGTTATCCCATTCAATAGCTATATTCGCTTTTTCCCAATGTTTATTCCAATATTTATAACTTTGATCTATTATGTGAAAGATCAAGTGTTTTTCCAACTTCTCTGGACTAACTTGTCTTGAATAACAACAGTGTAAACATGGACAAAGGATTTGAGAAGGGTCATATGCATGATCTTTTGAAAACTTGATGAACTCTTTCACTTCATCTTCATACTCTTTTGTCAGACGATTGGCATCCATCCATTATTTATTCATATCCATCCTATTTGATTCAGTGATATTAATATTTAACAAAATAAATACACAAAACATTGATATAAAAATTAACCAAGGATAAAAAATTTATATACTCTAAATCTCCTTTGAAAACTATTTATAAAATCATAGTTGAAATCCCATTAAAAAACCAACCATTTACACAAATTCCTCTTTAAAATAATAAACCTTTTTTAAAATAAACCAATTAGTTCCAAAAATCCTTTCTCAAAACCCCAATTATTTTTTTAAACCATTTTAAAGCAATTTAAAACTAAAAAAGGGTATGTTGAACACATATAATTTTTTAAGAAACATTTTAAAACACTTGAATCGTTTTAAAAATAGAACCCCTAAAAAATCACTAGATGTCATTGTCACTTCCCTCTGTCTAGACAATGAAAATCATTGATGGTAATATGCCTTATATGTCTCATGACACCCCCTATCTATCTTTGATCGCTAGTTTTTAATGTTCCTCCCATCAACCTTATGGACTGGCCAACCCATCGCTGGTGAGTGAACTCCTTTTCCGGTGTTCTGAACCCCCCATTGGCTACTCAAAACCATATTCACATTTAAATTTATGATTAGAGATTAACACCATCACACTCACCACTTTATCTTGAGTCTGGGTGGAGTAAAAACGTAGGTAAACCACTTCTAAGAAATGAGATAAATTTACCTGAATATCTTCCCAATGAACGAACCTTTCACTCTTATTTGAAGACTCTATGGGAGGTACACTCTAAATAATATGAAACATAAACTTGATCAATTCATATTTCAAAAACTAAACCATACAACCTCACTATAAACCAAAGACAATCCAAAATATAACTCAACCAAGAAAAACACATATAGAACCCCTTTTTCAATAGCTTACACATTTTTAAAGTAATCCAAAACTTTAAACTATTTTATATTGTTTTTAAAAGATTAAACTCTTCATGAAAACAAGGATCCCACTTAAATTCCTTATAATCCCCTATTTTTTCAAAATACTCTCTAATTATCATCTTAAAACCATTTGATTTTGGAATGAAAATATCAATTTAATATCATTTTATAAAAAACCCACAATACCTGGCTTTTGAATGAGAAATTTTCTTGAAAATCCTCTTTTATATAAAAACATTTCATAAAATTATTTATTTCTTACACAAAAATAATTTTATAAAACAAATGTTTACCTTTAAAACATGAGTTCGAATGATAAAACAATAACATCAATAAAAATCACACCCAAAAGCACAAATTCTATAATAAAACTTCCTTCATTAACCCCATACCAATGAAAAATACTATTGGGATAAATTTAGAAAGCAAGGGAGGTAAAACAACTATGATGGGAGAATAATAGAGTTGGGAACAGTTTATCTTCACAAGATGGAAAACTATGTTCCAATTGTGCATTAACATCTGAGATGGTTTATAGATCCAATATTTTGAGCCCTACGTGGTTTTATAAATCTATAGAGCTAACCATATAACTATGTTCCTTTCTCCAATTACATCCCAAATCTCATTGAGACCCCTGAAATCATTTATATACTCATTGGGAATAAAAGCATCATCATCTCAAATAAAAATTCATAAAAAATAATCATAAAATGAATTCAAAATCAAGACTCAAGTCCCAAATACCCATAGAAAATCAAGTTTTCTCATGCAAGGGGTGATTAGGAACCTACTCATGATTTTTACCTCTCGATTTTCGACTTCCCTATTCCTCCTTTATAATATGACACATCCTAAATTGTAAGAGGGTTCTCTAATACCATTTTATCATGAACCAACCCATGCCACCCCTAAACTGAGAACCTGATCTGGTCCATGGAAAGACCCAAGGTGCATTCCTGATCACCCAACTAGAAACTAGTTCTAGGGTATAAAAACATAACCATTAGGAATTATTTCAACCTCGGAATCTAAATAACCATAACAAGGATTCCACCTAAAATTCCGACATGACCCATCCATATATCGAATGTGCATGAACATAAGGAAATATTTCAAATAAAAAGAAACATCCAACCAGAGTAAACATGTGAAGGATAAAAAAATAACTCAAAAATAACAGAAATATACCATTTGAATATAAATAAATAACCAATACCACATATAAAATAAGAATTAAAAGAGAAATCTAGGTCGACAAGGCTAATACATAACATCCCAAAATAAAATCCAAAACCAATAAACTACTAATAGTCACCCCATGACCTATAACCAATAACCACATCCCTTACCATCCATCCCATAAAAAACTAAAATACCAAATAGTAAAGAGATCACAACTGGACACCTAAAATAATACATAATAGCTGCATTGTAATTCCATGACCTGAACCACTGGGTCCAAGCCATAGAGTCACATTTCCTCACATGCGCCTTCTCTTATGCGAGAGGCGACTAAATAATAGTGAGGGTCTGAATGTAATCAGTGAGAAGACTATACTCTTAGTATCATGTTCTTACATAAATAATAATAAATAAATAACATATTAGATTAAAAACACGAAAGAAAATAATATAAAATGGAATACACACCATATAACAAATAAACAAACGAGCTCCCTATGAGGTAAGCCAAACCAGAGTATAAATTAAAGTAGGAAATAAATAAATAAAACTACAGTATCCTTTAGAGTACATCTCAGTATTATTCCCAGCTCCATACTACTCAACTCAATTGTAATCCATGGGCCCCTTTCCTTTTCTTGGATCCTTATACATGAAGTCCGTATGCGCATCGAAATGACTGTATAGGGTGTGAGTAATAAAATCTAGTAGGACACCACCAACGTATCCTTAAAAAAGTTTCATATGTATAAAGGGTGTATTCCATGATTAAAATAAATGAAAAATAAATCCTAAATAACATACAATTATGTACCAAGTGTTCATGCGCTAACCAAGCCGCCATGAACCCCCAGTCATAAACTTCAGCACCATGCCAAAAAGATGATCAACTTTCATTGAAAATTATTGAGAATGATACAAAAGGATGGAAACGTGTCACTTGGTATCTTCATGGAATATTAATGTACCTCATACTAGAGAGGCACGGTGGAGGAGTCGATGGAAAAGCTCAGTTCGCAGTGGAGGAGAGCTGCGTAGGGAAGCTTGGTTCGCAGTGACGCAGGAGTCGGCGGCTGAGGAGGAGGAGGAGGTAAGAGAGGAGGGAGGAGAGGAGGAGGCTGCGGTGGCAGAGACAGTGGCGGTAATGGAGGCGGTAGGGATCGGCTTCCGCAAGAGCTTGATGGTGCGAGGAAGGAGGAGAAAGGGTTAATTTATAAAACCCAGTGACACTTTTATCAGCACTAGATAAAAAGCACTGATAAAATTATGTTTTATCAGCGCTACAATTGAAATCACTAGTAAAAATTTCCTTTATCAGCGCTTTTTTAGCGCTGATAAAACATACCATTTATTCATAATTATAAAATTATAACCAATATATTTATTACATTTATAATTTTATAAATATATATAATTAATATATTTATTATAATTTAATAATTTAAATTATAATTATATATATATATATGGTGTTTGTGTATAAATTATAATTAAATATATATTTATATATATATTTATATATTTATAATTTAAATTATAATTAAATATATATAAATATAAATTGATATATTATTTTTATTTTTATTTTCATAAGTATTTAAATATATATATGTGTCTGTGTCTGTGTCTGTGTCTGTGTATATATTCATTAAAGACATATATTTATAAATAAATATATTCAAAAGGTATTCATAAATATATATTTATCATTTAAAAAATATATTTTGTAATTTTATAATTATTTAAACATATTTATATTTAATTAGTTATATATAATTATAATTATATATAATATATTACAAAGTAAATAATTATATATAACTAAATATTTATATTTTTAAATATAATAAATACATTTATTATTTATTTAAATATATTTATCATGATTTTAAGTATTTATGAGAAGATAAAGCTTCATATATATAGGAAATGAATGAATACACCGAGTATATGTAGTATTATAGTATATATGGCCAACATTAGGGTAAAAGTGAACATGTATTACTGAGAAGAACGTACGCATCAATTGATACATTCAATTGGAAACATAAATTTATTTATATATATATATTTATTTATTTATTTAATAAGTATTTTTGTATATATATATATATATTAAAAAGTATTTATATATAATATTATAAACATATAGTATAGTAAATATATAATAAAGATATAACTAAAACTAATAAGAATAATAAACATATAAATAAAACATAAACATAATAAACATGTGTTTTTTATTTAATGTATACATATAAACATTATTTTTTTAATATAATTAAAATATTTTTATATAAATTAATAATATTTTATATTAAAAACTTTTATCAATGCTATTATTAGTGCTGATAAAGTCTCCTTTTTATCAGCACTTTTTGTTAGCGATGATAAAGGGGGGACTTTATCAGTGCTAATATTAGGACTGATAAAGGGTAAATTTATCAACGCTTTTTTATTAGCACTTATAAAACCCAAGCGCTTCCCTTGCCCGCATTTTTGGTAGTGCAAGGCTTGAACCAAATGGACTTATTAATTAATTATGACTTGATTAAATGGTTTTATGCTCAATTAACCTTGTCACACTAATGAAAGGTAATTGCTAGAACCTTATGAATTATATATGACTTCATTATCAAAATAGGAGTAGCCTGAATCAATCTCACCTTGGATTCCCAAGGGAATAACTTGAGATCTTGAGGACCCCATTCTGAATTCAAGGATATGGCTTTCTTGGGTTGAGACCCACCTAGAACCCAATCATTTTCTAACTTTGGATGCCCGGTATGACACCATAGGATCCATCATGTAGTATTATAGAATGCTTTGGATACACTCCTTGGATTCAAAATTGACAAGTAGGTGCCATGGTTAATGCCCATTGGGCCCAGTCATTTATTAGCCTCGTTTTACCTTGGATGAACTCCTTGGACTCGATATGCATCTCATTGTGGAATGCCTTGGACTATGCTCCTTATATTACACTCTTACCCTTAGCTAGACTGCAATTATTACTGATTTGGAGACCCTTGAGGTCTATGTTTCCTTGGTTATTACCTTGGAACTCCGTCATTAAATATCATTACAGGTTTCCTTATTACATCTTGGAACCTTTACTATTGTTAACATGTGACTTAATTATAAACTAGTAATGACCAAATAAAGGATTGGTTACATGTTCAGACACCATCCAAGGGATGAAGTGGGTATTTGGGTATTTAGTTACATTGTACTGCTTTACTTTATATATCCATGCTTGCACACTATTATATTCCATTACATGGGCTGAATGTTATAGACACCGTTGGTGGTGTCCCATTGAGATTTATCACACACCCTCTTCAAACGTTGTTTGGTACCTAGGGCATATTACATGTGTGCAAGTGTTGACAAATGGAATCATACGGCTTCGAACACTTGATTGCTTATTGTTTAGGATGGAGCTTGATAGAATATGACTAAGACAAAGCTCAGGATGCTTGGGATAGTATTTTGATTTCCTTATACTTTTGTGGAACATGTTATTCCTACTGTCTTGTATCCATGTTTTCCAGTTTTTTAGTGACATGACATATCATCATCAGTTATTGTATGTTATTCTAGTTGATTAAGTTATTATTATCCTTGTTTATTTATTAATTTTTTATGCTTCTATTGTTTACTTATATTGCTTCTGTTATTTACCTCTATTTATATTTATCTATTGTGCTACACTCTGGTAATGAGGGCATAGTCTCCCCATGAACACACCCTAGGCTCTCACTACTAGTCGGCAGCCTCTGGCATTTGGGGAGATACGCTTGAGGTCATGTGGTCCACCGATCTCAGGGAACCTACTAAGTGGAACCTGGGTTCATGATGTCACACTCGAATTAAAGTTAAATCATAATAAAACTATCTTAGAATTATTTTTTACATGTATGAGTAGATGACACATCTATTGGATGTGAGGTCTGCTCGGAACAACTGAATAATTATTTTTTTAAGGTTCGACGGCCTTTAAAAACATTTTTCAAGTAGTCAAAACCAACCAAATGACCTTATAATGTTGATAAATCAAACGAAAACAACCATATAATGATTTTTGAAATGGTGTAGCATACGGAACATCAATATGGGGTGTCATTTTCCCGGTATGACTGAAAACATGCTTTTATTGTTTTAATACACAAAAATGTGTGTTTAACAATCGAATCCATAGAAAATGAATTCAGAATGATGTGAAATCATAGGAAAACTGTATTTATATTATTTTTTATGTGTATGAGCAGATGAAACAACAATAGGACGTGTAGTTTTCTTGGAACAACCAAATAAATGGGTTTTAAAGGTTTGGTGCCCTTTAAAAATGCATGTCAGGGTGTCAAAACCAACCGAACGAACTCTAAATGCCTTGAAATCATAGGAAAACAACCATACAGTGATTTTTGAAATTTTTTAGTAGAAGGAATGTAAATCCAAGGTGTTATTTTACCAAAATAATCGAAAACACACTTTTATTGTTTTAAAAACACGAAAACATGTGTTTAATGGTCCGATCCATAGAAAACAGCCTCAGAATGATGTAAAATCATAGAAAAATTGTCTTAGAATTATTTGTAACATGTATGAGCATAAATTACATCAATCATATGTGAATCCTACCCAAAAAGACTAAATAAGTAGTTTTTAAATGTTTAAAATCCTTAAAAATGTGTGTTAGGGGGTCATAACCAACTGAACAGCTTCAGAATGTCATGAAATCAAAAAAAATCCTACATTGATTTTTGAAATTATAGAGTAGAAAGAACGTCAATCTGATGTGTCATTTGCCCTAGATGACTGAAAACACACTTTTATTGTTTAAAAATACCAAAACATGCATTTAACAATCAGATCCATAGAAAATGACCTCAGAATGATGTGAAATCGTAATAAAACCATCTTAGTGTTGTTTGTGACATGTAAGAGTAGAAAAAAATTCAATTGGACATGCGATATGATTGGAACAACTGAATAAACAGTTTTTAATGGTTTGGCACCCTTTAAAACATGCATGGGGGGTTCAAAACCAACCGAACGACCTATGAATGTCTTGAGATCATAGGAATACAACCATACATTGATTTGTGAAATGATCGAGTAGATAGAACATGAATCCAAGGTTTCATTTTCTCAGGATGACTAGAAACACACTTTTATTGTTTTAAAACATGAAAACATGAATTTAACGGTTAGATTCATAGAAAAAGGCTTAAAAATGATGTTAAAACGTAATAAAACCATCTTAATATTATTTTTGATGTTTATAAGTAGACAACACATCAATCAGATGTGTGGTCTTCCCGGAACGACCGAATAAGTAGTTTTTAAAGGTCTGATGCCCTTTAAAAACATGTGTTAGGGGGTCAAAACCAACTGAACGGTCTCCAAATTTTGTGAAATCAGAAGACATAACTGTACAATGATTTTTGAGATCAATGGAACATCAATCTAAGGTGTCGTTTTCACATGATGACTGAAAATTTACTTTTATTGTTTTAAAACACCAAAACATGTGTTTAATAGTCAGATCCAAAACAAACAACTTCAGAATGACATGAAATCATAATAAAGTCATGTTGGAGTTATTTTTTATGTGTACGAGTAGACGACACATCAATTGGGCATGCAATGTGCTTAGAACAACTGAATAAGCAGTTTTTAAAGGGTTGAAACCCTTTAAAAACACGTGTTAGGGGGTTAAAACCAACTGAATGACCACTAAATGCCTTGAAATAATAAGAAACAACCATATAGTGAATTTTGAAATGGATGAATAGATGTAACATGAATTCAAGGTGTTGTTTTCCTGTAATGACTGGAAATACACATTTATTGTTTTAAAACATGAAAACTTGTGTTTAATGGTCAGATCTATAGATAATGGTCTCAAAATGACCTAAAATCATAGTAAATTCATATTAGTATTATTTTTTATGTGTATGAGTAGATGAAACATCAATCGGACATTTTTTCTTCCTGGAAAGACCGAATAAGCAGTTTTTAAAGGTTTGATGCCATTTAAAAACGTGCGGTAGGGGGGTCAAGACCAATTGAACAGCCTCTAAATTCCATAAAATCAAAAGAGAAAATTTTTACAATGATTTTTGAAATGGTATAATAGAAATAAAATCAACTTGATGTGTTCTTTTCTTGGGATGACCAAAAATGCACTTTTATTGTTTTAAAACATCATAACACACTTTTAACGGTCATATCTATAGAAAATGACTTCTAAATGATGTGAAATCATAAGAAAATTGTATTAGTATTATTTTTAATGTGTACGAGTAGAAAACATTTCAATCGGACATGCGGTGTTCTCTAAATGACTAAATAAGAAGTTTTAAAAGGTTTAAAAAGGTGAATCATGGGGTCAAACCCAACTGAATGGCCTCTGAATGCCGTGAAATCATTGTTCAACCATCATACAATAATTTATGAAATGATCAAGCATGAAAAATGTTAATCTGAGGTGTTTTTTTCCCAAGATGGTCGAAAACACACTTTTATTATTTTAAAACTCTAAAATATTTTTTTAATGGTTAGATCCATAGTGAAAGGTCTCATAATGAAATAAAATCATAAGAGACCCATCTTAATTTTTTTTGATGTGTACGAGCAAAAGACGCATTAATAAGATGCATGATCTATCCAAAATAGTCAAATAAGTAGTTTTAAATTAAAAAAAAGATTAGAAACTATTAATATATTTAAAACCAAATGACATCGAATTGTTGTACTAAGTTTTAAATTAAATATTCCACTATATTTCAATTATTTGTTTTTTTTTGTGCGCTAATTATTTTAATAATTTTTTTTATATTCTATTTTATTTGATGATGGGAATGAAGGTTGGGAGATTATTGAAAAAAGATATTTATGACCCTGTGATTTTACATATCATAGAGATATTTATTAAAATTTTGAATTATGATAGTTTTTGTGGTTTTTTAAATTATTCCGTGTTTTTTTAAATAAAAAATATATAGTGGTTTCTAAATTATGGTCATTATAGGGTGTCTCATTCTAGAATATAGCAACCACAAATTGGTGGCTATAATAGACATTAGTGATATCCCAAAAGCATCCACCATTTGATGATGGTTGGGAAGCCACTATAAGCCTTTAGTGATGGATTGTGACGGTCACTAAAGACCTTTTTTCTACTAGTGGATCACTTTGAACATACAAACAAATGGAAGCTCTTAATCACATAAGTCATGATCAACTCTAGAGTGTTAGCACATCAACCTCTCAGTATCTTGTCCTCGAAGCTTGAATCCTCTATTTATAGGTGTTGGTTGTAACAAAATTTTTGAGATCTTCGGGACGAGAATTGTTACTCTAACTTGATTGTAGAATAGGAAATTAAGTAGAGAAGGCGGTAGAGTGTGAAATCAAATACTTTTGGACATACCAATGGGCTGCATCGATAAACTTTTCCCAATATCTCCTCTCATTGCAACAATCAAAATGGATACTCAAATCCAGATGCAACAGTAAAATAGTGAAGTTGTGAGAGAAATTGTCTGGAAGTCACAAATGTGGTTTTTATTTCCTTTTACTTTTTGGGAAATCAGATCAAGTTTTATCTATTAAATTTTTTATATTATTATTATTATTGTTATTATATTTATTGTTATTTTTTCCCCTATGTGGGTGGTTGGGGTGGCAAGGGTGAGGTGGGGTTTGAGATGACATTTGTAGGAGAAATCCGTTAAGGAGTGTGTAACAACTCACCTGTTGAATCAACTAGCCTGAAAAATGGATGGTTCTAAAGTGCATGACCTACACTTGACTGTTGAGGTGATTGACAGACCTCAATGAGTAGGAGGGAATAATGGATTCCTAAAAACAAAGAAGCGTGATCTTAGATGGAGATCCCTCTGATCGACTTCTTTGTAGTGTATGTGGAGTAGGGTCATGTTTGAATATATTATTATTATTATTATTATTATTAAATCACTCGTTTTCTCTTTCCAACATTCTCTTCCCACAAGTCTTAGTGTCACTAAGCCCCTTTATATATTTTTTCCATTTCTCTCCCTCCCTTACCACATCCCCCCATCTTTGGCCTCCTCAACTGTTGGTTACCTTTTCCATTTGAAAAAATCCCACCACACCCTACCAATCCCTAGCCTTCTCAATCCACTCGCCTATGGATGTCAACTGGTCGGTACCCACTAGAATGAAAATACTCGAGTCAGAACCCGTTTATTAAACATGATATTTGAACCTGAAATCTAATATTCATTTAAAACTTGAATCTAATTAAACACTAGTTTGATTTTTTTTTATTGTATTTTTTTAGTATAAAATCCATTTAAATCCACCCCAATTTTATTTTTTTATAGTATAAAAAATTTATATATTTTTAAAATATTGGGCATGGGTTTTTATGGTATTATAAATTATAATTATAATTATAATAATTAATATAAAAATTATGTTAGGTAGCCACTAAATGCGGTTGCTGATTTCAATGAGGGTGGGTTGCCCACCCCCACCAATCCCTTCCACCTACTGTTGCACTGCCTATAAATGGGCAGTGCAACCCCCTTGTTTTGAATAGATGGGTGAGAGATACTACCGTGGAAACGCTCTAATAATTTTTTTCTCTCTCTCTTCTACTTTATCTTCTTTTTTGATACTCAATTTATCACTGTTTTATTCTTTGTTTTTATAACACATTATCAGTATAAATGCTCAAAATGAGAGAAATGTATTTTTTTTGTTTTTATTCTCACCACCTGGTTGTATGGTTATAATTATTTTTTCTTTTAATCTTAAAACTTATTTTTCACCACCTGATTGAATGGTTCTAATTATTTATAAAATGTTATTTATTTACCTCTAGATTGGATGGTTTATGTGGTTTATTTAATTACCACCATAATGTGTGGTTTGTTGCCTATTCAGATGGTTTAAATTTATTTATTTTTCACCGCTTGATTGGACGGTCTAATTAATAAATCAGTACATGCAAGAAATTTTTAAATGAGTAATGCAATGTATTGATTTATTTATTTCAAACCCCCATGTAAAAATATTTATTAATCAATTAAGGTGGGATATATATATATAATATTAAATAACACTATTGGAAATTTTATCTTTACCAATAGTTTTAAATCATTGGTAAAGGCTGGAAAACCTTTGGTATAAACTATACCAATGGTTGTCCAAACTATTGGGTCTTGAGACGTAGGGATAGACATATCCCAATGGTTCTATGAGAACTGTTGGGATATGTCTGAAAATTGATTATATACCAACAGATTCAATAAACCGTTGGTATAAATTTTTACCAACGGTTTAAAACCGTTGGTAATAGAAAAAATAATCTCTATACCAATGGTTTACAAAACCGTTGGTATAGAATATTACCAATGATTTCCCACAAACTGTTGGTAAATATCAAGTAAAAATATCTATGCCAACGGTTTACAAACTATTGGAATATGCTTATACCAACGATTTACATAAAACCGTTGGTATAAGTTCTGTTTTTACACATATGCCAACGGTTTTAAACCATTGGCATATCCTTTTTGTACCTGCAGCAGCAAGACGGCTTGCTGGCCTCCCCCTGTACACCTGTATCAATTCCACCAACAAACCTGTAGAATTCATACACAACATATTACATATAGGGGGTTGAGGGTGGTCAATTCTGAATACCTACACAATTCTCAATACCTGCATAATACATACATAATTATATATAAATTCACACATAATTCATACAGTACATAATTCATACAGAATTCTGAATACCTCCAATTCTATATTTAATTACCCTCTACACACATACAGAATTAACACATAATTCATAAGGTAATTACAGCAGGTATACACATACAACAAGTATAACCATACAAAAAGTATACCCATAAAACAAGTATACCCATACACCATTAACACATAATTCATAAGTTAATTAAATACATAAAGAATTCAATTTAGAATTCAGGGGGTTGGAGGCTGTTCATGGGTTTGGGTGGCTGTCCAAGGGGGTAGGGGTGTCCAGGGGGTGGGGGTGTCTGGGGGGATAGGGGGTGTCCAGGGGGTGGGGGATGTCCAGGGTGGGGGGGTGTCCAGGGGGGTGTCCATGGGGGGTGGGGTGGTGTTCGGGGGTTGGGGGGCTCTCTAGGGGGTGGGGGTGTCCAGGGGGTGGGGTGTCCAGGGGGTGGGGTGGTGTCCATGGGGTGGGGGTGGCTGTCCATGGGGGTGGGGTGTCTAGGGGTGGGGGTGTCCAGGTGGTGGGGTGGTGTCTAGGAGGGGTGGGGCGTCCAGGGGGTTGGGGGTGTCCATGGGGGTGGGGGCTGTCTAGGGTGTAGGTGGGGGGGGTTGTCCATGGGGTGTACAAGGGGTGGGGTGGTGTACAGAGGGGTGGTGTGGTGTCTAAGGGGTGGGGGGGCTTTCCAGGGGGTGGGGGTGTCCAGGGGGGTGGGGGTGTCCAGGGGGTGGGGTGTCCAGGGGGTGGGGTGGTGTCCAGGGGGGTGGGGCGGTCCAGGGGGTGGAGGTTGTCCAAGGGGGGTGGGGCGGTGTCCAGGGGGTGGGGGTTGTTGTCCATGGGTGTGGGGGTGTCCAGGGGGTGGGGGTGTCCTGGTAGTGGGGGTGGTGTCTAGGAGGGGTGGGGGTTATAATGGTTTTAATGGAATGAATTTCATGGATTTTAAGATCATTGGTATTTTTAAAATGGTTTTGGAATAGTGTTTATTTCAATAGTATGTGTTTCTTTAGGAAAAAATGAATGCTTTTGGTGTGTATGGTAGGAAGGGGGGTTTGGTTATTATGAAATGCATTATATTTTTATTGTGGGAAAAAAATACTATATGATTTTTGAAATGGAACCTTAAAAGGTATTTTTATAAACCATTGGGGAGCTTTAAATAGAAATAAGTCTCTATTATGTGATTTTGAAATGGTTTTATAAAGAATTATTTATGATGTATCTTTATGGGATTTGTGATTTTGTGTCCCTTGTTTTAGAACATTAGATTATTTTACTAAAGGTTTTGTTTTTTATAATTATTTAGAATGTTACCACTATAAATGAATCAAAAAGTCCATAAGAGGATATCTCGGGTAGCCATTCTTGTGATCCATCTATTGTCTTCCTAGTCTTGGTCTCTACTCAAACTCTTGTGGAAGTGGAATAGCCATGTTCTTCTCAGATCATTTATTATGCATGGGAGTTTCTAAAATACCATCCACTATTTTTTATTGGTGATCAAGGATCTCAGGAGGCAATAAAGTGGGTATCTATGATTAATGGGATCTTCGAGTTGTTAGAAACCCTATAATCCATGGGGGTGGGGGGCTATCCAGGGGGTGGGGGGGCTGTCCACGGGGGTGGAGGGGATATCCAGGCAGTAGGGGGTGTCCAGGGGGTGGGTGGGGCTATCCATGGGGGTGGGGGTTGTCTAGGGGGTATGGGGTGTCTAGGGGTGGGCGGGGCTGTCCAGGGGGTACGGGGTGTCCAAGGGGTGGATGGGCTATCCATGGGGGTGGCAGGGCTATCCAGGGGGTACGGGGTGTCCAGGGGGGTGGGTGGGCTGTCTACGAGGGTGGCGGGGCTGTCGAGGGGGGTAGGGGTGTCCAGGGGTTGGGTGGGCTGTCCATGGGGGTGGGGGTTTTCCAGGGGGTATAGGGTGTCTAGGGGGGGTGGGTGGGCTGTCCACGAGGGTGGCGGAGCTGTCCCGGGGGTAAGGGGTGTCCAAGGGGGTGGGCGGGCTGTCCACAGCGGTGGGTGGGCTGTCCATGGGGGTGGAGGGAGGGGGGGTTTTCCAGGAGGGTAGGGGCTATCCAGGGGGTAGGGGGTGTCTAGGGGGTGGGTGGGGTTGTCCAGGGGGTACGGAGTGTCCATGGGGGTGGGCAGGCTGTCCAGGGGGTGGTGGGGCTGTCCAGGGGGGTATGGGGTGTCCAGGGGGTGGGCAGGCTGTCCATGGAGAGTAGGGGTGTCCAGGGGGTGGATGGGCTGTCCACAGGGGTGGCAGGGCTATCGAGGGGGGTAGGGGTGTCCACGGGGGTGGGCGGGCTGTCCACGGGGGTGGGTGGGCTGTCCATGGGCGTGGGGGTTGTCCAAGGGGTACGAGGTGTTCAGTGGGGTGGGTGAGTTGTCTATAAGGGTGGAGGGGTTTTCCGGGGGGGTACGGGGTGTCCAAGGGGGTGGGCGGGCTGTCCATAGGGGTGGGCGGGCTGTCCACGGGGGTGGGGGCTATCCACAGGGGTGGCGGGGCTGTCCAGGGGAGGGGTGAATCAGTCACAGCAAATTATCAAGTCAAGTTTACTTTTTATAGATAAAAAATAAAAATAATGTGACCTACCTAATCAGACATATTCTGGCACAACAAATCAATAAACATCAAAGGTCAGTAATATCAGTCAAAAAATGTAACAGATCAATTTGTCCCTCATCACCATCACTATCATCACCGTTATCATCAGCCTCGCCCTTGTCCTCATTGTTATCCCCATCATCATCCCCGCCCTCCTCAACGCCCTCCTCCTCACCCTCGTACTCAGCCTCGGCCTCCTCATCTCCCTCCTCCTCTGCCTCAGACTCCTCCTCACCCTCATCCTCTGCCTCGGCCTCATCCTCACCCTCCTCCTCTTCCTAGGCCTCCTCCTCTCCATTGTCTCAACCAACACTAGAAATTTCACCCAGTGCACCATATATAGAATGCATCAATGACATATATTCATCACAAGTTGTGTTGGCCTCTGGTAGAAGTGTTGGACGTAAAACTTCCATCAGTTTCATAAATGCAGTGTTTGCCCTAGAAGACTATTATTTCATCTTTATTGCCCTTTTTTCAACCTGTTCTGCCTGTGCATTAATCTACTGTAACTCAGCATCACTACAACTCGTACCTAAGGAGGTCAAATACCTTGTTGGAACTATACTATTCCCAGGTCGGTAGCGCACTCTACCAGGGTGCTCATCTCCCAACACCTGATGTAAGTGATCGTTTGGCCCAAAATTGTCAGGTTTCTGGGAATCAAGGGCCTCTAAAGCAGCCTGTTACAAATATAAATAGATTATTAATTTACAAAATATAGATTAAAAATTTAAATCTATAAAGTAAAACTTACAATATGTTGTTGATTCGATTCATTAACCGCACTTCCATCTTTCTTCCTTCTACTCGAGCAAAACAGTTTTGCTCGATGCATACGTCCTTCTATATTCAATTTATGCATCTAAAATGACATTGAATGTAGGAAACCATAATTAAAAATATAATACCAATAATTAATTACATAACTAAAATTATATAACTTTATCAATAGAATAAATTATGGAGGAAGCAATTGAAAGTGCAAGTTGTAAAGAAAAATTATGAACTTTCATACTTGTTATCTCTCATGATCTAACATCGTAGTACGTCCCAATGTGTGGTGGTATTTTTTAGAATCAATGTTTTTTTATTTCTTACGGATGATTCCTAAATAAAATTCAATAATTAGTATTAACAAAAAACATGAACATTTTCATTTAAATACCTCTAATGTGATTAATATCTTAAACTGGCTAGTCATCCAATGAGTAATCATTTGTCGATACTATTCTAAAAAAATCATCCATGACAGGGACTGCCTCTAAATATGTGTCAACTCTAGAATGCCATCCAATATACAACTCATGCTTGTAAGCTCTCCAAAGCTCACCTAAATCCTTTAGACGTGTTGGCCATGCACCCTCACCATCGGGGAAATTAAACCGAAGCTGACACAAAAATATTAATTCATATAAATACAAAAAAAATATTTCATTAATTACAATATTTTTTCCCATATCACTGTCCAAGCTTTATCCTTGAATTTATTTGGTAACTGTCTCCATGAGAGCAGGCTGACAGGAATGATGTCGGAGTATTTGGAAAGCGTCGCCAAAAAACTCCAACATTGTTGCCCTGGTTTTTCAATCATTTGACTATCTTCATTATAGTCCACCATCAACTGCGTATGGAAGTTCCACACCACACGCATGTGTGTATTCCCCCTCCCCCGCCTCTTATCAATAGATATATATGTTATGAAAGAAAAAAAATATTTTATCAATACATGTTATAATGAAAATAAATAATGGTGTAAAACTTTTTTAGGGTTGTATAAGTATACCTATGGTAGTTTGATCAATGGACATCGCTGGATCCACAGAAACTGAAGGAACACCCTGTACAAGTAGAGTGAGTCCCAATGTATGCTCTGTAGGGACAGACTCTGGTGGATCAGGAGTCGAAGAAGATGGAATATAAAATCCCGGAGAGAAGGAAGCAGAAGTAAAAGAATATGACAGGGATGGATGGCTGAATGCTGGATAGGGAGTGCAAATCATCATCAGATATGGTACAGACAGGTGAGGAGGCTCAGATGTAAAGGGTGGTGAAAACATGTGAGGCCTAAATATCTCGTGTGTCCCTAACGACACACCGGGATCAAAATGTGGGATGGATGGTGTATGTCAATGGGAGGGGCAAGGTCTAATCGGGTACGCCGACCAGATCGTCTAGCTCTCGTACCACCCCCCCTCATACGAACACCTTGAGTACTGGGGCCACTACTAGGTTGCTCATCAAATAACTACTGCCTAATAGATAAATCCTGCAAAAATGTTGAAAAAAAATTTAATCACATGACATTATATATTATTTAAATGTATATATTTGAAATAAAATACTCACTAAAGGCACTAGTGGTGGAATGTCCATCTCAGTCATGTGACAATTGTTGTCCACCATCTGTTTATGTCACCTCTCTTCAATTGGTTGCATTTTCTGCATTTGAAAACAAATATGAAAGTAATTAGAAAAGGATAACTAATGTGTAACACAAAAAACAAAATAAATAAGAGGGAATAGGGGGATTCATGGATAATTTAACTATCCATTATTTTAGGTGAGCTTGAACAGATATATAATGAAGTCAATAAATCATACAATATGTAATAAAGAAGTTTAATTTTTAGTAGGATGGTTATTTACTAAGTGTCATTAGTCTATTAAAATCATGGAACATTGATTATACCATATTCATAAGGGGTAAAGTAGTTGTCGAAATTAAGGAAAAATTTAATTTCTTTAGCCTAGGTAGATGATATAGGTTTCTATACATGTTTTGTAGAAGAATACAAACCATCATGTTCATTACCTGGTAAAATTTTAAAGAGAGGTCTTAAATTCATACTAATTTTATACAAATCACAGTTGAAGCATTGAAATGTTTAACAAGTTAGAAATTTTGGTTTCGTAGGTTTGAATACAGTTCAATTCCAAATTAGAAAATGCAATTAAAATAAAATTGAAACTAATAAACATTGAAAATTCACATAATGGTCAATTTGGATACAACATATTTGTAATCAATATTAAATCAATTTGAATAGTACCAACCTTAACAACCCAAGTCGAGGTAAACCAAAATAATTGAGAACATGAATGGATGATTTTATATATTTCCCACCACAACTTTAGGTGCGCAATCAACTCTGAAAATTGATCAATTGGAGTCATCAAAAGTAATAAATGGATTGTTTCCAATGGCAGTAGGGATGGTGTCAATTCCATCATCACCATCATCAAAAATATGTCTTGGAATTACTTCAATAATGACACCAAATTCAGGTTGAAGATGGTCTTTGACATAAAAAAAACTTATTTCACCATTGATTCCAATACATATGGTTCATCGGTAGCAAGAGTGTGAGTCATATCAATTACTCAAAATCCAAAATCATTAATAAATTTTCCATGCCTCATCATCAAATCAAACCACTGACATTTCATCATCGTGACTCATCCATGAGAATAATAATCCAATATTATTATTTTTTCAACGACTCCATAATAACCTACATTTTCAAATCACAGTCTACTATCTGATGCACTAGTATAATAGTCTGTTGTGGAAGTAATCATAACATCATCATGTTGTTTTATCATGTTCTTTGCTCGTTCAGTGATAATAAATTTGTACCCATTGATAACAATTGATTTACAGTCACGAACCACGGTATTAGGACCAAAAGCCAAAGCTCTTATTTCCTCAGAGACAGAGTCAGCAGGAAAACTCAATACCTAAAATATAAATGATTATTAAACTTAATTAAATATTTTTTTTAATTATATTAAATATTAATATTATTACCTTCAATTTTAACCAAGCAGAAAACTCTTTGCTATACAAAGTCTCCCTCCTTCTCAAAGATAAAGAATGATGATTTGTATTTATCATTGCTTTATGTTCCCTGTAGATAAAAATAGGAATATTTTAATAGATAGATATATATATATATATATAATATACATATTCAATTTACTTACAAGATGTAGTCATTGAACAAATCACAGTTGAACAAAACTGTGCGATGTGCCATATCCCGCTCTTCAAGGCTTAATGTCGTCAATGTATATGATCCAGGAATTCCTCCTATTTGTGGAAGTGATGGAAAACTGGGTTCAATTTTATCATACTATTATTCTTCATTTCTTATTGGTTTGTTCATTCTTTTAGTAAGATCAGACAAATACATAGAGCAGAAATCCATACATTCTTGAGCCATGTAACCGTTCACGATAGAACCTTCAGGATGATTCCTATTACGGACATAAGACTTTAATGTGTACATATTTATTTCAGTTGGATACATCCAATGAAAAGAAATAGGTCCTTTTAGAAGTATTTCAGTTGGAATTTGGAAAATCATATGCAGCATGCATGTGAAAAATGATAGAGGAAATATTTTCTCTAACTCACACAAAATTAATGGGGCATCTGCCAACATTTTTTACAAGAAATACTTGGACAACTTCTTAGCACAAATATATCTAAACAAATGGCACAACCTAATAATATCCACCCTTACATTATTGGACAAAAGATGACAAATTGCTATTGGAATCAACTCATGCAGAAGGATGTGATAATCATGAGTCTTCAAAGATTTTAGCTTCAAATCTCTTATGTTGACCCATTTAGATATGTTTCTTGAATAGCCATCAAGAACTTTAATAGTATCTAGTAATTCTAGAAATTTCTTTTTTTCTATAGGTATCATCACATAAGAAGCACATGGAACTTGCCATTTATTTTCTCTAATACGCATAGGATGCAATTCTGGTCTGATGCCCCAATCCACCAAGTCACGTTGAGACTATAAATAATCTGTTTTCTTTCCCTTAACATTTAGAATAATTGAAAGCAACATTTCACATATATTTTTTTTCAATGTGCATTACGACTAATCAATGACGTAACAAATTAGTTGACCAATAAGGCAAATCAAAGAAGATACTTCTCCTCTTCCAATTGTAATAGGTTTTAGTGGAAAAATTATTTCTCTTTCCATATTTCATTTGACCCTTCCCGAATGAAAAACTGAAATATTTCAATTCATTAAGAACATCATTTCAATACATACGCTGAGGTGGATCATTGATCTCCATGGTATTTTCAAATCTTCGACGATTATTTCTATATGGATGGTCCATTGGCAGGAATCGTCGATGTCCCATAAAACTGAAACTATAAAGATGTTTCAGTCTTCTGGATCATATATTATTCATACAAATAGGACATGATAGTTTTCCCTTTGTGATCCATCCAGACGTCATTGCATAATCAGAAAAATCATTGATCGTCCACATAAGCACAACACGCATATGAAATATGTCTTTCGAACATGCATCGTATGTACGCACACCCACATCCCAAAGAAGTTTCAACTATTTTATTAAAGGTTGAATGTATAAATCTGTATCATTGTCGGGATCAGAAGGGCCATATATGACTATACTCATTAAAGTGAAAGGTTTTTTCATACACAACCATGGGGGGGGATTATAAATGTGTATAAAAATCGTCCATGTGTTATGCGACGTAAGCATCTGCCCAAACGGATTAAAATCGTCACATGAAAGACCCAACCTCACATTACACATGTTAGCTATAAAATCAGGATATCGAGCATCAAATCTCTTCCATGTAAATCCATCTGCAGGGTGAACCAACTCATCATTAATCTTATTTCTCTCATTATCATTCCATCACATTTTTATTGATATTTCATCAAACATAAAAAGATTCTGAAGTATGGGGATCAATGTAAAGTGCCACAATACTTTCTATGGAACACGGGATGGTGTTCCATCAGCTATTGGCTTCCAGCGGGATGTGCCACATTTTATACAATCATTTCGTTCAGCAGTTTCCTCCCAGAATAAACTGCAATATTTCAGGAAAGCATGAATTTTGTTTCTTGAAAATACAAGTTACTCAACTAACTTCCATGCCATATAGTGGTTTGAGAGAATATCTGCATCATCTGGAAGTAATTACTTCAAGAAGGTAAGAATGTAATCTATGGAAGTATTAGAAATCCCATACATAGTTTTCCCATGAAACAATCAGATTAAAAATTCAAGCTTTTCCATTTTACTACATTGTCGATATACTGGAGTCGTGGCAGCATCATTCAATTTTTTCACCCTGACAACATCATCATTTTCATTAAATGCATCATGTGTGCTCATATTGAAATCTTCTTAGGTCGGAATCCTTTCTTTTTCATGATGATAAATAAATGGAAACCGGTCATATAACAAATTCTCCAATCCAATCCTCTCATTTGGATCATCAGCAATTTGAGATTTCATTTTCTCCCCATTGTGATACCAGACAGAGTAGTCTGCTTGAAAACCATATTTGGTTATGTGGTATTTGACTTCTTCATGGATCAACCAAGATCTTTTAACACAATTGTAACAGGGGCAGTGTATGTGACCACTGTCTGAAGCATTGTGAAATGAAAAATCTAAAAATCTCTCCAAATTGTTTTAAAAATCGCTTGAAATCTGATCGGTTTCATACATCCAACTTCAATCCATTCTGTAAAAAAAAATGTTATAAGTCATTTCATCAAAATCAATTCAATAATATTGAAGTTTCATTGAAAATATATTTAAGTAAACGAGAATTTTTCACTTTATATGAAACCATAACTGACACACTACTCTATATGAGAATCATAATATAAAAGAAAAAAAATACTATATTTATAACAAAATATCTTTGAAGAACTATACATGAGTGTACAAGATCATGTACACTTGTGAAGGAGAATTATTCAGGAGTTGAGTAAATTTTATATCGAAGAAATTTTATATTTTAATAGATTATTTGAGTGATCGCATACACTGCCCAAGGGGGTGGGGGTGTCTAGGGGGGTACGGGGTGTCCAGGGGGTGGTGGGGCTATCCAGGGGGTCGGGGTGTCCAGGGGTGGGGGCTATCCAGGGGGGTCAGGGTGTCTAGGTGGGTGGGTTGTCCATGGGGGTGGGGGTTGTCCAGGGGGTACGGGGTGTCTAGGGGGTGGGCGGGCTTTCCACGGGGGTGGCGGGGCTGTCTAGGGGGTCAGGGGTGTCCAGGGGGTGGGGGATGTCCACGGGGTACAATGTGTGTAGGGGGTGGGTGGGGTGTCCAGGGGGTGGGCGGGGTTGTCCAGGGGGTATGGGGTGTCCAGGGGGATGAGTGAGCTGTCTACGGGGGTGGCAGGGCTGTCTAGGGGGGTACAGGGTGTCCAGGGTTGGTGGGAAAGCTATCCATGGGGGGTGGGCGGGCTGTCCATGGGGGTGGTGGGGCAGTCCAGTGGGGTTAGGGGTGTCCAAGGGGTGGGGAGGTTTTCTGGGGGGTGGGGTGTCCGGGGGGTATGGGGGTGTCCGGGGGGTGGTGGGCGGGTGTCTAGGGGGTGTGGGCGGGTTGTCCATGGGGGTGGCAGGGTTGTATAGGGGGTTGGGGGGCTTTCTAGGGGATGGGGGTTGTCCAGGGGGTGGGCGGGCTATCCAGGGGGTGGCGAGGATGTCTAGGGGGTATGGGGTGGGTGGGTGGGCTGTCAACGGGGGTGGCGGGCCTGTCCAGGGGGGGTACGAGGGTGTCCAGGGGGTGGGCGGTCTGTCCACGGGGGTGGGAGGGCTTTCCATGGGGGTGGTGGGGTTGTTCAGGGGGGTGGGGTGTCTAAGGGGTGGGGGTTGTCCAAGGGGGTGGGGGTGTCCACCCCCAAACTAGGGTCATAAAATCCAATCTCTATCCAATTGTAGCATGATTTCAAGCCTATTATAGATGACTGAGAAGACTATTGGTGTAAACCATGAATATCATACATATAAATCACAACACACCCAATTGTAGACACATCACCAAATATCATATGTGGATCAGATTTTATGAGCCATGTTTCTATGGGACATTACTCATAGGAGTATGAGCCTTGTTATATTATTAGGTGATATGGAGTTGTATGAATGTTAAATTTGTATGAGATCAATATGGATAGTGGATAAGAACCTAAGTGATATTTCTTTGCAGAGATCACTTCTTCTTGGAAGGGTAAGAGTGAGTGTTGGTGTGGAACTTCAAGAAAAGTCTTAACGTATAAAAGCAACTATACATTAGTTATATGTGATTCCTATTTTTTGTAGAGTATCGGAGTGGACAACCCACCCCCCTCCTTGGACAACCCACACCCCCCCTGACAACCCACACCCCCCTCCCCCACCTGGATAGCCCACCCACCACCACCCCTGGACAGCCCACCCCCCTCCCTAGAGGCCCCCCCTCCCCTACAGCCCCCCTACCCCCCCCTACAGCCCACCCCCACCCCCACCCCCACCTAGATAGCCCACGCCCCCACCCCCCACTGGACAGCCCCCTCCCCCCATCCTTGGACATCCCATACTCCCCTCCCCCACATAGATATCCCACTATCCCACCCACCCCCTGGACAGCCCACCCCCTCCCTGGATAGCCCACACCCCCTCCCCTACAGCAGCCCCCTGGATAGCCCCCCCCCCCCACCTGGATAGCCCCCCACCCCCACCCCTCTGGACAGCCCCCCCACCCCCCACCTGGACATCCACCCCCACCACCCCCACCTGGACAGCCTACCCCCACGCCCTAGATACCCCCCACCCACCCACCTGGACAGCCCCCCCCCCCACCTGGACAACCCACCCCCACCCCCTGGATAGCCCACCCCCCAGGACAGACCACACCCCCTCCCCCACCTGGACACCCAACCCTGACCCCCCTGGACAGCCCACACCCCTCCTTGGGCAGCCCATATCCCCCCTCCACACACACACCTGTACCCCCCCCCCCCCCACCCACCCACCCACCCACCCACCTCCCCTACAGCCCCCCTACCCCCCTGGACAACCCACCCCCCACCTGGACATCCCCCCACACCTGGATAGCCCCCCTAACCCTCCTGTATCCACCCTTAGGGTAATTTTATCTAAAATCATTTTATTCATTAAGAAAGGAAAACCATCATGCATTAGCCATTTCATTCCAAACAACCCATTCAATTTATCAAAACATGAAAAATTCAATTTATCAAAACATGAAAAATTCAATTTATCAAAACATAACAAATTCAATTTATCAAAACATGACAAATTCAATTTATAAGGATCTATGGGTCACTTATGAAATGTCATTGGAGAAAGGGGAAATCAACTACATTATTAATTCCAATTTAAAAATTGGGTCAAGCACTTAGGAGGTGTGGTGGTGTCTAGGAGGTGTGGTGGTGTCCAGGGGGGGCTGTCTAAGGGGGTGGGGGGATGTCCAGGGGGTGGAGGATGTCCAGGGGGTGGGGGTGTCCAGGGGGGTGGGGTGGGGGGTTGTCCAAGGGGGTGGGGGTTGTCCATGGGGGTGAGGGGTGTCCAGAGAGGGTGGGGGTGGGGGTGTCCAGGGTGGTGGGAGAGGGGTTGTCCAAAGGGTGGAGGGGGTGTCCATGGGGGGTTGTCCATGGGGGGTGAGGGGTGTCCAGGGAGGGTGGGGGTGGGGGTGTCCAGGGGGGTGGGGGGGAGGGGGTTGTCCAGGGGGTGGGGGTGTCCAGGGGGTGGGGGTGTCCAGGGGGTGGGGGTGTAGGGGGTGGGGGTTGTCCAATGGGGGGTCCAGGGGGTGGGGGGGATTTCCAAGGGGGTGGGAGGTGTCCAAGGGGGGTGGGGGTGGGGGTGTTCACAATTCCAATCCATCACCCAACCAACAACCAATCCATCCTCAATATCAATACCCTTCTCATTATTCCTTGAAAAAAAACTATAAATACAAAATCCAAATCCAATTTTCAACTAAACTATAGTACATAGAAACTACCATATCACCCCACTAAATAAACCCTTTACCATGTTTGAAGTGTAGAACAAAAAATAGAAAACAAATCAAAGGGTCTGGTACACCATAGACCGCAGGAACTCTAATTTAGCCCAAATCAAAACAAAAAACAAAAAAAATAGAGGTATAACATTAAAACTATGGTAACACTTACTAATTTGAAGTGTAGAAATAAAAAATTGATTGATTGAAGATGGATCTATGGCTAGAAGGAGTTTCACGGCTGAGAAAACTTCAAGAGGATATTTGGATTAGGGTCTATAATCGGGCCGAGTGGGAGCTGGGGTGCTGGGTATTTGGGGGAAACTTTCCCAACGGTTTTTAAAAACCATTGGGAAAACCTCTCTTTAATAACGATTTATTAAAATCGTTGGTATATCTTAGGGGAACTAAAGATTTCCCAATGGTTTTGTCAACCTGTTGGGAAATATTAACTATATTAACACATTGCCAATGGTTTGAACAAACCATTGGAAAATGTTACCTTTTTTACAGTATACCAACAGTTTGAAGAAATCGTTGGTATATATCCATTGGGAAAACCTTCGTTTCCAGTAGTGTAACAATATTAATCTAATTTTAATGTTTTGATACCATTTTATTTTCTTTAACCCAAATATAAATTATTTTTGTATTCTTATTTTGAATAATAATGAAGTTTTCCCCCTCTCCTAGTTATCATCATGTAAAATCCTGCGAAACTCAAATTCACCACTCTTGATATTACCAGAAGTAATTACATGCCATGGACAATGGATGTTGAAATGAATCTTTAATCGATGGATCTCACATAAATGATTAAAGAAAATAATTCAAAAACCCTCTAAAATAAAGTAAAGGCAATTATCTTCCTCAGAAAACATCTCGATGAGGGTTTGAAATGTGAATGCCTCACAAAAAGAGATCCATGTAAGCTCTGAAAGAGTTTGAAAGTTGACATGATCATCAAAAGGAGGTTGTTCTTTCAATGACCCGTGATGAATTGAATGATTTATGCTTCCAAGACTATAAAAGATTTAGTGATTATAATTCTTCCATGTATAGAATTATATCACAGCTAAAGTATCGTGGTGTTGGAATTACAGATGTCGATATGATTGAAAAGACATATAATACATTTCATGGATCTCACATCACCCTACAACAACAATATCTCTTGTGATGGTATATAAAATATTTTGATCTCATGTCATCATTACTTGTAGCAGAGAAGAACAATGAAATTTTGATTAAAAATCATCAATCTCATCCTATTGGTTCAGCAGTAGCATTTCCAGAAGCAAATGCTATATTTCATGAAAATAATCAAGGAAGAAGTCGAGGACATTATTCTCATAGTGGACGTGGTTTTGGCAACAGATGCGGTCAAGGAAGTGGTCATAACCATGGGCCTGCTCAAAATGAATATCAGAATCAAATAAATATCAGCTCAAACACTCCAAGGAATCCTGAAGATTCCTGTTACGGGTGTGGTTCTAAGGGACAGTGGTCTCGAGTTTGCCTAACCCCAGAGAATCTTTATAAGCTCTATAAAGCATCTATTGAAGTAAAGAATAATGAACCACAGTTTTCTATGACATCCTTTAAAGGGAAAGAAAATGCGGTGAATTTTACTGAGAATCACGAGTCATCAAATGATGATTTCACTTACCTCGAAGTTGGTGATTTTACTTGTGAATTTAATGAGATGATAGCTAGAAATATTTCAAAAAAAATGTAGTAGTTATGATATATGATATGTTGTTTTGTTTTGTATGCTTTATATTTTGGATGTTGTATTATTTGAATTTCACAATGTGTTTCTTTACTACGGGAAAAATAGCCTTTTGCGATGGGTTATTTACGACGGGAATAGATCTTGTCACAAATAGTCCGTCGAAAAGATTATTTGCGACGGGGACATCAACCCGTCACAAATAATTAGTTATTTGTGATGGGATAAGGGGTCTCATCGCAAAAGGTTTGGCGCGGTTTGTGCGCCAAACCGCAGGAAGGGTATTTGCGACGGGGGGTGCCTCCCCGTCGTAAATACCCAGCAGCGGTAAATACTATTTTGCAACGGGATATGCACATGTCGCAAATAGTGTGTCGATAGGTCACTATTTGCAACGGGACCCATCGCAAATACTCTTTTAACCGCCGACAATAATTAATGCGACTAAAGGTATTTGCGACGGGTCTCATCGCAAATAGTCTCGTCGCAAATAATCTAACATATATATACCCCCATCCATTTTTTTCATTCTTCCTCTCTATTCCTACTTTCTCTCTCTCTCTAAACTCTAATTTTAGAGTTAAAATTTCTTTGAGTTAACTTTTTTTATGGACAAATTTTGAAGTCATCTACACCTATAAGAGATCAAGTTTAATGGTATTTATGTTTTATTTAATTTAATATTTATCTCATTTTTTTATATTAATTTTAATTATTGTTAATTAGTTGTAATTAAATTAGATTTAGATTGTTTTGTTATCAGTATTTATTTGTAATAATAATTTGAAATTATTAGTGCTAATTATTAATAATTAGTGGTAATTATGAATTATTAACGATAATTAGTAATGAATATAAATAATTAGCGGCAATTAGTAATTAGTAGTGGTAATTAGCAGTAATTAATAGTATTTAACATTAATTAGTAATAATTAGTGGTAATTAGTAATAATTAGGAATAAATAGTAATAATTAGTAAAAAATAGTAATAAAAACTAATAATTAGTGATAAATACTAATAACTAGTAATAATTACTAATAATTAGTAATAATTGGTAATAATTACTAATAAATAGTAATAATTACTAATAATTAGTAAAAAATAATAAAAAATAGTAAAAAATAGTAACAAATACTAATAATTAGTAACAAATAGTAATAATTAGTAACAAATAGTAATAATTAGTAATAATTAGTAATAAATAGCAATAATTAGTAATAATTATCAATAATTAGTAATAATTAGCAGTAATTACTAATAATTAGCAATAAACAGTAATAATTAGCAATAAATAGTAATAATTAGCAATAAATAGTAATAATTAGCAATAAATAGTATTAATTAGCAATAAATACTAATAATTAGGAATAAATAGTAATAATTAGTAAAAAAAGTAATAAATACTAATAATTAGTAATAAATACTAATAATTAGTAATAAATGCTAATAATGAGTACACGCGTCGTCTGACTCGTAGTTTAGGGATGGAGTTTCCTCCACCATCTCTTCGAGCTCCTCCACCTCCTCCAAAAAAACCATCCCCCAGTGATTTTTTTATCATATTAAAAACATTTGAATTCAAAGTTTGTTGTAATATTAACTATTTACAGTTTCTGTCTTTTATATGGGTGCGAATATTACATTTTTTTAAATATTTTATTATTTTATTATTTATTATTAGTGTTGTTTTTTTTAATGTTTGTTTGTTTTAATAATAATAATAATAATAATATTTTATTATTTTTTTATATTTTTTGCGAATATTGAGAATTTTAATATTTTATAATTTTATTATTATTTTAATAATATTAATATTATTTTTTCATAAATATTAATAATAATAACAACATTATTATATTATTAGTATTATTTTATTATTAATATTATAATAATATAATTTTTTTATATTATTAATATTAGTATTATTATTATATAATATTATATTATTTATATTAATGGTATTAATATTATTATTATTTTCAAATATTAATTTATCATAATTTTATTGAATATTTTATTTTATTTTATTAAGTATGTGCGATGAAACCTTTTGTGATGGGTTCTCATCGCAAATAGTTTATATATTTTTTAAATAACTATTTGTGATGGGAAAACGGGCTCGTCGCAAATACTTTTTTGCGACAGGACCGTCGCAACATGTTTTTTATATATAAACGGATAACTATTTGCGATGGGCTCGTCGCAAAAAATATTATTTACAACGTTGTTTTCTGCAACGGGCTATTTACGACAGGACCCCATCGTAAAAACTCATTTGCGACGGGATCCCGTCATAAAATCTCATTTGTGACGAGATCCCGTCACAAATAACCCGTTGCAAATACATCAAATTCTAGTAGTGCTTATAATATTATTATCTTTACTTTGAAGCATTGAAATGGATTGCATAAACAAGACAAATATTTGTATACTGGATAGTGGAACAACACACACAATTCTTAAAAAATAAAAAATATTTTTCCGATCTTAAATCAGCAAGACCAATTATGAATATTGTATTAGGTCCTGGAAATCTAATAGAAGGGACTGGTGAAGTGAGTTTTTCTTTACCCAATGGGACACGTTTTTTTATAAGAGATGTGTTGTTTTCCCCAAAGTCTAAAAGAAACCTATTAAGTTCTAATGATATAAACCATCATGGGTATGATACTCAAACTATATTTGAGAGAAATGAAAAGTACATGTTCATTACCATTAATAAATCTGATAAGAGTCGTGTACTAGAAAAACTACCAAAATTATCATCTGGATTGCATTATACATATATAAGTGCAATCGAAACACATATGGTAGTAAATAATAGACCACAAATCGTTAATTTGTGGCATGACCGACTAGGTCATCCTGTTTTAGCAATGATGTGAACAATAATTGAAAGTTCTCATGGACATTCAATAAATTTTCGACATATCTCTCTGCTGAGAAAAATTCCATGCGAGACTTGTTCGCTTGGAAAACTGATTGTGAGACCATCTCCAGCTAAAATTAAGGCCGAAATGCCAGCTTTTCTTGAACAAATTCAATGAGATATATGTGAACCAATTCATCCATCGTGTGGTCCATTTAAATATTTTATGGTATTGATTGATGCATCCAGCAGATGGTCACATATATGTTTGCTCTCAACAAGCGTTCTCACGTTTTCTTGCTCAAATAATTAAATTGAGAGCACAATTCCTTGATTATGTTATCAAGAAATCAATGCTTGATAATGATGGAGAGTTTACCTCTCAAGATTTCAATGATTATTGTATAGAAATGGGGATCATTGTGGAGCCTCCAGTCACCCATGTGTATACACAAAATCGTTTAGTTGAATCACTGATAAAACGCCTCCAACTTATTTCTAGACCATTAATAATGAGAACAAATTTTTCTAAGATCTGTATGGGGTCATGCAATATTGCATGCCCCCAACATTAATTCACATCAGACCGAGTGCATGTCACAAGCACTCTCCACTCCAATTGGCTTTTGGCCAAGAGCCTAACACCTCCTAATTAAGAATCTTTGGTCATGCAATATATGTACAAATTGCTCCCCCACAACGTACAAAGATGGGACCTCAAAGGAGGCTGGGAATATATGTAGGACATGAATCTTCATCCATCATCAGATATCTTGAACCAAAAACCAATGATGTATTTACAACACGTTTTGCTGATTGTCACATTAATGAAGAAGTATTCCCAATATTATGAGGAGAAAAGAAACAAAGGGAGGTGATTTCTTGGAATGTGTAAATGTTATCTTTTCTCGATCCTCCCACTCGGCAGTGAGAGGTGGAAGTGAAAAAGATTTTGTATTTTCAATAACATGAAAATCAATTGCCTGATGCATTTACTGATTCAAAGGGCATGACTAAATCGCACTTACCAGCTACAAATGCATCAACTGGAATTGATGTCCCAAAGACATGATTACATAATGATGCTACAGAAATCTCAAAAACACGCCTCAAACATAAAGACCAATTGGCTCTAAGGATAGAAATCCTCAGAAAAGAAAAGGAATGAGTATAATTGAAAACCCCATTATGAAGGTGCGTGTTCTAGAAGAAACATGTAATTTAAGTGTTCTTAAAGAAACACATGATGAGAATCATAAAGATAATTTATAAGATATAGAAAACCCTGACGGTTTTGAAAATAATGAAATCTCTCTTAATTATACCATTATAGGTGATATATGAAATCAAATTAATGTGGAAAATATTGATAAAATATTTTCATATTTTATGTCTCATGATATTGAAAATGAAGACCTTGAACCAAGGTCTGTTATGGAATGTCAAAAACAACATGATTGGAATAAATGGAAAGACGCAATGCAAGTTGAATTAAATTCACTTAATATGCGGAAGTTTTTTGGACATATCACGCCCACACCAGATGCTGTGAAACTCGTTGGATATAAATGGGTTTTTGTGTGTAAGCATAATGAGAAAAACGAGATTATAAGATACAAAGCTCGTCTTGTCACACGAGGTTTTTCTCAGAGACCTGAAATTGATTACGAGGAGACATATTCTCTTGTTATGGATGTTATCACTTTTCGATATCTAATCAGCCTTGTAGTAACTGAGAAGGCTAATATGCGTCTTATGGATGTTGTTACAACATATTTATATGGGTCGCTTGATAGTAGTGTATATATGAGAATCCCTGAAGGATTCAAAATACCTGAAGACTTGAAATCGAAACTCAAAGACCTATATTCAATTAAATTGCAGAAATCATTGTATGAATTAAAACAATCTGGACGTACGTGGTTTAATTGTTTGAGTTAATATTTGTTAAATAAAGGGTATGTAAATAACCTCATATGACCATGTGTTTTTATTAAGCAAACAACATTTGGATATGCAATCATTGCAGTTTATGTTGATGATTTAAATGTCATTGGAACTCCAGAAGAGATCAATGAAGCAATTAGAAACTTAAAAGATGAATTTGAAATGAAAGACCTAGGAGAAACCAAGTATTGTCTTGGATTAGTATATTTTTTGCATCAGTCAAATTACACTAAAAAGGTATTAAAACGCTTTAATATGAATAAAGTGAATCCTTTAAGTACTCCAATGGTTGTTCAGTCTTTAAATATCGAGAAAGATCAATTTCAACCTTGTGAAGAAAATGATAAGTTGGTTGGTCCATAAACATCATACCTCAGTGCTATCAGAGCACTAATATATCTTGTTAATTGTACTAATTCTGATATATCTTTTTCTACTAATTTATTGGCAATATTTAGTTCAGCCCCTACACGAAGACACTGGAATGAAATTAATCATATTTTTCGCTATCTTTGCGGCATTGTTGGTTTGAGTTTATTCTATTCTAACAAATTAGAAAAGAAGATGATCAATTTTGCAGATGCAGGTTATTTATTTGATTCACATAATGCGTGATCACAAACTGATTATGTGTTCGCAGTTGGAGGTACTGTTGTATCTTGGAGATCACAAAAGCAGACAGTCGTTGCAACATCTTCAAATCACGCAGAAATAATAGCATTACATGAAACATGTCGAGAACGTGTTTGGTTGCGGTTTATGTCTCAACATATTCGAGCAACAAATAGATTGACTATGAATTGTAGCCCAACAATATTATTCGAAAATAATACAACGTGCACCACACAATTAAAGGAAGACTTCTTCAAGAATGATCGGACAAAACACATACCGTTAAATTTTTCTTCCTCTGCACAAAAGTTAATGAAGAACGAAAATATCAACATGCAATATGTTCGATCCAGCGACCACGTTGCAGATTTATTTACACAAACACTACCAACCATTATCTTCATAAATCTTATACATGATACATGGATGCGCAAATTGCAAAATTTGTAATGTAATGTAACTTTCAGGAGGAGTCTATGCGACTGTACTATTTTCCTTTTTCTGATTTTTATCTCATTAGGTTTTTTCTTAAAAGGTGACATTGGTAGTAATGTGAATTCCAATAAAGAGTGTTAAGGTGAGTGGTGATTTCAACGTAGATGGTTGCCCCCCACTCCATATATATTTGTGGCCGTTTTCACAGGCGTCAGGATTTTCAAGCGCTGACTCTATCCCGTTGGCTCGCCGTTACCCCACCCCACCCTCACCTTTCTCACCTTCTGCCTTGGGTTGCTCCAATCCGCGGGCTCCCAAACTAATTTTCTCCCTTCTTCACTGACAATGAGAGGAATGATGGGGAGAAATTTATCGGCGCACCCCATCGGCATGTCCAGAACTCACTTAATTTCCCATTCCACTGTCTTCTCCACTTCATCCCTTTCCGGTGACGGAGGGGGCGGTGGACGGGGCCGCGGACGCGGGAAAGACTCTCCCTCTGCTGGTCCATCTGCCTTAGGCACTGCCGATGAACCCGATGGTCCTTCTCCCTCCCCATCTGGGATCGGTCGCGGTCGAGGCAAACTGCTCCCCTCGTCCTCGATTATCCCGTCGTTTTCTTCGCATGATCGTCCCACGAAACCCATGTTTCACCGCGGAGAACCGGTGGCGGATATAACCGGAAACCGCGAAGAGGTTTTAGACAATGTCCCCGAAGGTTTACTGCCACGGACACCGGGAGGCCTTGGACGGGGGAAAACCGTCGTTGACATGAAGCCCTCGGTTGCTAGTGAAAATATTCAGCATGAAAATCGACATGTGCGGGCTTCACCCGCTAGGGGAAGAGATACTGAAACTACAGCAGGGAGACCGTCCAGCTCAAAGATGAGCCAGGAAGAGGCAGTGGCGAAAGCAATGGGAGTTTTGTCCCGTGCAGGAGGAGATAGAGGAAGACGTGGGTTCCCAGGAAAAGGGGGACGAGCTGGACCTTGGAGTCCGAGCAGAGGAGATGAAAGTTGGAAGGATCCCAAGACTGGGCTTTATCGCGGTAACAAGGCTGACACCGAGAGACTGGCTAGAAGGATTGGGCCAAAATTGATGCACGAGGTTACTGAAGCGATCGAAAAAGCGTTTAATAGAACATTACCCTCTGAAATTACGCAAAAATGCATAAATGAACTCGATTATCAACTCAGGGTAAGCTTTTTAACCCCGGTTGACTTTTTTTCCCCTTCCAAAAAACGAGTTCCATTCTAATGGGTTTGTGGCCATGGAGATTGGTCTCTTCTTTTGTTATTCTTTTTTTTTTCTTTTTTGCTGGCATTGATAGATTGAGCTTCTTTTTTACTGGCATTGATAGATTGAGTGCGAACGGGAGTGGAACGGGTTTGATGATTTTGGGAACCCGGACATCAACGATACACCCACTATGCCTATTCGGGAGTATCTGCAGAAGCTCAGGCCATTCATCATGGCTTATGATGATCTGACCTATGAGGAATGGGAGGTATTGAAATCTTAGTTTATGATCCTCCCGTGAATCAATTGACTGATAAACTTGTTCATTTATCTCAATTAACTTCTGCATGTTTTCTTGTTTCTGGTGATTTTAATGGCAGCAGCCAGAAAAAAATACCATAGCATTCTTTACGTTGATGTTTAAAACTTTTAGATTGGTTTTGTTATCTTCTTTTTCTGTCCATACCATAGCATTCTTTACCTTGTTTTATGGCACTTATCAGTTGTGATAAATGTTTTTGTATAAGTGTTTTCAGAACGTTTATCAAAAATGTGTTTTTTTGCTGTTTATTTAAATGGTTTTTTAGGAAATTAAAACACTGCTTATTTTTTCAAACTATTTCTCATAAGTGGTAAGCATTATAAGTAATTTTCATTAAGTGGCATGAAGGACTGCCGTGGTCATTTGAAATGGGACCACAACATTCACTTTGTTGATGCGTGTCACTCATTTGTTGTGTCATTAACCCACAAAAGAATGTAAATTTAGAAATTTATATAATATCCTTCCCAACACGTAATAGAGTGGAAGTCTGAAGTCGATCCCATAGGGAAAATCAGAAGCCCAGAGACAAATTTTTACCCATTGTTAGATTGAACACAGTGGTGTTAACATTGTGACTATAAACCTAAGAAGTGTCAATAGTGTAAGCCCGTGACATCTCTGTTTCTACAACAAGTTTAGTACACATTTTCATGCGGATAGGAAAATACCTTTCGAACATCCAATCCAACAACCTCTTTCCTCTAAAACTATTTCATCGAGCCAAATCCTTGGTATGAAAGTTTTGATCAAGGATTTGAGTTTATCATTACCTTTAAAATTGTTACCAATGCACACAATATTGACAACAAAACAACCTATAAGGTATTACCTGTAATTGATTGTTGATAAAACATTGAAGTGTTCTCTGAGCCCTACGTGTGATCAAAACCAATCACCACTGCATAGAAACGACCAAACTACACATGTTGGGTCTATTTGAGCCCATATATTATTCAATGAAGGCGACATACCTTCAAGCTCTCCCCCAGAGCAACAAACCCACAAAGTTGCTTTCATACACACCTCTTCATGATGAAAACTGTTTAATAAAGCATTCTTGATATCTAATTGATACACAGGTCAGTGGTGGGAATCAACAAACGTAATAAACATGGAGATTGATACCATATTGGCCAAAAGATAAAAGATTTTAAAGTAGTTAATACCATAGGCCTAAGCGTAGCCTTTGCCCATGGCCTTAGATGATTTAGCAAGCCATTGATATTAGCCCTTGTAGTATAAACCCATTTACACCTGATTGTTTGCTTGTTGGAGGGCAAAGTTACAAAATCCCAAGTATGATTATCTTCTTAAGGTATTCAATTCATCTACCATTGTTGAAAACCAACCAGGATGAACTTTGGCGTCAACGAGTGAACTGAAATATTGTCTACAGTAACAACCAAAGCTAAAGCACCAACATGCAATCTTTTATATGACTGGGTGTAAATGTGAGTGTTCCAAAAATGCAAATATCTTTCTAGATAACAGTAGACAAGAAATCTTCTTAGATGCATGGAGCAAATGGCAGAGGAGCAACGGGGCACACGACTCGATATCAGTAAGCAAGGCATCAAGTGGACCATGTGGGCGATGAGTGTAAGTTCGTCCAAAGCATGGATCCCCATACACATCAAGATGAAGTGGAGGAATAACAACCACGTTGATGATATAAGGAGGACAAGCATCAATGCTATTGTCAGGGTACTCAGGTGTGTGGAGAGGAGGCTCCAAAGAGCAAGTCTCTACAAAGGTCACATTGGCATACTTGTCATAATGTCTTAAAAATTGAAATTAGGAGTCATAACCTCATTGTGTACAAGAATTACTTAGAAAGAGGCACTGGAGGTAGGCGTTCATTGAGTTTGGAAATGACATGACCCGACCCACTGGGGCCCCACTTGAGCTGGCGGTAAGCCGAGTGTGCCACCCCAAGCTCGCCTAAAAGGAAAATTGACAACCATCTAAGGCGAAGAGGCCCTCACTTCTAGCTGGCTCCAAACACGGGCACCTCCCGCTATAATCAGCTCCTGGTACCACCAAAGCCCTGCCAACACCGCATCCTCCCGAGTTGCCAGGTGCTAGCTCCGAACAAGCTACGTCAACTTTACACCCACAAATCCATCTTCGACCTTTGTGCCACCTGCACCGACACAACATGTGTGGGCCCAAGGCCCGTGCTTGGGTGAGTATAAACATACTCAGTAGGACGTCCCGAAAACCATAAAGGGAGTAAGAAGTAATTGCCAACTCGATTCTTGACACAGAAAACCAAGGCAGCTCAAGATTATCAGCGCTAAGGAGCAGCCATAAAGAAGTCAATAAGGTTGATCCAAATATGCTCAATCACTAGAAGTCTCAGAGACGTTGAGAAGTCCCGGTCACCAAAACCCCAATCCTCGAAAGCCACCTCGCACAAGCAGTTGGAGGTGCTCAAAACATCGAGGAGTCCATGAAGTCTGAAGTCAATGGCCAACCGTAACATTGATTCCCAAAGGCAACCCCTGAGGTGCCAATGAATCACAAGTCTCCCAGAAGTCAACATTGTATAGGTTTTCAGTAGCTGCGTTGTTGCCAAAATCCAAGGGGAGTCTGCTCAACCCTGAAGCGTGCTCGCCTGTCAAGGTAGCATGCACTACCTGCGAGCAGAGGATAGACGTAGATATGGTCATAGGAGGGCTCAAGGCATCGAGTATGGTCTCAGTCTTCACAGCCAACCCAAGGATTCCAAATGTCTCCCAAAATCTCTGCCTTGTCCGCTCTTTTAACCCGCGTAACCTCTTTGTACCTGTAATGGAGGATCCTGTCCCCTAGCAGCATAGGGAGGGATGCCGACCCCAATGGAGGATCCCGCGCCCCGTCCGAGCTTTTTAGACAGGAGGGATACTGACTCCGCAGATAGAAGATCCTGCGCACTGTAATAGTAGGAGGGATACTGACCCTATTCGATCCGTAGGATCCTATGCTCCAACCCCGTGAGAGGGATTACTGACCCCACCTAGGGATGGTAAGAGGTTATTGCACCTGACTCTCACAATAGATGTTCGAAAGCTGAATCTGATCTTTGAGATGCTCGTGCAGTCGATCAAGCTTGCCTCCCCTTAATTCTCATCTCTGTCATCAGGTAAGAAGTCCACCATCGCGTTTTACGTGGAATTTTTGCTCAGTTGGGCCTTCTTAAAGGCCCCAAACCTAGCAAAAGAGAAGTACACAACGTGCCCAAGGGGTATATGACGTGTCCTCCCAGGTTGACCACTTGGTCGTGCACCCAACATGGCGTGCAAAGGTCAACTACACGCTGTGTGTGCCCAGTCACATGACGTGTGGGGTTCTGGCTCGATACTCGGTGCGTGCCTTTGCCCGACCCGTGTTCCATCGGGAGTACACGGGGTGTGGCTCTAGGCCACACGACGTGTAGGTTACCCGGGTTTCTTGGGCGTGTACTCCCTGTACATGCCGAGCTGGCCGTCTAGGGTCACATGGCGTGTGGGCCTGGCCACACGACCGTGTGATATTTAACTCAGCTGGAAACCCCAGTGCCGTAGAAATCCGTATTACACGATGTGTAGTCAAGAAATTTCCAGAAAGATAGCTTCTCCTGCAAGCTTCTCCCGCAAGCTTCTCCCGCAAGCTTCTCCCGCAAGCTTCTCCCCTTACATTGCCATGATTTCCATTGAGGTCTCTGCAAAACATGTTGACCGTCTCCAACGCCATGCCAGCATTCAGATTCCACCCACCTTTTGTTGGAAAAACTGATTCCCATCGCGATTTCGCCACTGCGCGCACCATCAAACGAAAAATACCCAATTCCATCGTCTCTCCGTGTTCCACCGTCAACTGTGATCCATCATCTCTCCGTGTTCCACCGTCGACTGTGATCCATCGTCACATTACCATCCTCGATACTAAACACAGACCAAGGATCGTGAATCTGATATTCGATCGATAACGATATCGGATCGTGAAAATAGTCGAATCACCAGCCAAGAGCGAATGCTGGTTACGAACACGCGAAGAACGAAGGGGAGAAATCCAAAGAAACACACAAACGGGTAACGATGAAGACCACGTAGGATCGACCTTCGTCTATGGTGGCGAAATCAGGAGGAAACAAGAAATGATCTCAACATTCTTTGCCAACAATCACGATTCAGAGTTTTTAAATAAAAGCCGAAAGTGATAGGGTCATGCGATTCTCAAATTTAGATTTAATTTAAGGGAGAATTAAACCTGGATTCACAAGAATATAGACAGGGCAATTTCAACAATAACGAGCTCTACCTCAAGGATGGATCGATCGTTGGTGGAGAAAGCGTTCACAAGCGATGTCGTTGACAATTCCGCTACATTCGTTGTTGGCTCCACGAATATCTGCTGTTTTCGACGCTTTCGCCGGGGCGCGCGCGTCCGTCACGCAGAGGACGCGCGGCTGTTGCCCCGCATTCCCGCTTTCCAAAGGCGGGCGACATCCGCACCTTATTCAGGGACGTCTGCTCCTTGATCGAAACGGGATGATGAGATGTCGGTTCTTCCTTCCGTGGATTCCTCTTCGGAGCTCGTCACCTAATCCGGGTCTCCCTCATAGATTTAAGACATTGTTCGTGAAACTCTTCCCGACGCCATATCTTCATGGACACCAGTTAATTACGCTGCTTCTGTCAGGACGTTCCAAGGGGTCCGGTCAGGGCAGCAACCTTCGGTTAGGGGAGTAGTCACGTTGGGCACCACTGGCGTGTCTTGACGCTGGGGGATTGACATGTCTGTCTTCTCTCCCTTATTATAGGGCTTCTCGAGGGCGCGGAAGCCCGAGGCATCCCACATCGGACGCGGGGAATCATATGCCATGAGCATGTATCTGAGGTTTTCCTTAGCTTCCTATGTTTAACACAGGGTATGCCGCAAGTTTAACGTCCAGCGGAGACGGATCAGACTGATCGAAACACTGATTAGAGTGGATCAGATTGAGGAACCCCCTGGAGGGAACGCCGATATTGGGGTCGACACGTGGGTGGCTTCCCGAATGTTGTCTGATGGAATGGGGAGTGGGGTGGCATGATTCCACCGGGATGTGGTGGCCCGAGTAAGAGTCAGGATGGACGATGACTTTGGGCTTGAGCCTCAAAGAGACTTCCTACGTATCCCCGTGGCGGGAGAATCAAAGTCCGCGTAGTTCGATGGGACAATGGGACACCTGAGGAGGCGACCCGTGAGAATGGACGCATGGATGGGACCCAGAGGAAGTGGAACCTCCGGGTTGGGGCATGAGCTTCCTGAGACACATGGGCTCGAGGGAGAGATCAGGATGAGACATGAGTAATGAGCTTGAACCTCGTGGAGGCTTCCTACGTACCATGCTTTGACATGGATCAAAGACCACGTAGTTCAGATGGCGAATACAGTTTAACGTCATGCGGGACGGGGGCGAACCGACGTGAAGGTGGTCGGAACGACCGGGTGGTGGGCTTGAACCTCGTGGAGGCTTCCTACGTACCATGCCTTGACATGGATCAAAGTCCCCGTAGTTCAGGATGGATTGAGGCTTACATTTTGAGGCGGCCTAAGGTGTTAGTGAACCGATGGTCGGAACAACCGGGTGGTGGGCTTGAACCTCGTGGAGGCTTCCTACGTACCATGCCTTGACATGGATCAAAGTCCCCGTAGTTCGGGATGGGTTGAGGCTTACACTCTGAGGCGGCCCAAGGTGTTGGGGTTTGAACCTCATGGAGGCTTCCTACGTACCATGCCTTGACATGAATCAAAGTCCTCGTAGTTCGGGATGGGTTGGGGCTTACACTCTGAGGCGGCCCAAGGTGTTGGGGCTTGAACCTCGTGGAGGCTTCCTACGTACCATGCCTTGACATGGATCAAAGTCCTCGTAGTTCTGGATGGATTGAAGCTTACATTCTGAGGCGGCCCAAAGTGTTGGGGCTTGAAGCTCGTGGAGGCTTCCTACGTACCATGCCTTGACATGGATCAAAGTCTCCGTAGTTCGGGATGGGTTGGGGCTTACACTCTGAGGCGGCCCAAGGTGTTGGGGCTTGAACCTCGTGGAGACTTCCTACGTACCATGCCTTGACATGGATCAAAGTCCCCGTAGTTCGGGATGGGTTGGGGTTTACACTCTGAGGCGGCCCAAGGTGTTGGGGCTTGAACCTCGTGGAGGCTTCCTACATACCATGCCTTGACATGGATCAAAGTCCTCGTAGTTCGGAATGGGTTGGAGCATACACTCTAAGGCGGCCCAAGGTGTTGGGGCTTGAACCTCGTGGAGGCTTCCTACGTACCATGCCTTGACATGGATCAAAGTCTCCGTAGTTCGGAATGGATTGGGGCTTACACTCTAAGGCAGCCCAAGGTGTTGTCATGATCGATGCTTGCTCTAAGGTCACGTGAGTCATGCTCGGTGTGAGAAACAAGAGGTAGCCGAGACCTGACGATCACGTCGCGAAAGGTGCGTCCGTGGGAAATGGAGTGGGGCTTACGCGCGGAGTGGCCCAAAGAGGAAACAAGGGCTTATGCGTGGTTAACAGCCCGAGAATTCGGGGCTTACTCTAGGATGGAGGCCCGAGGGAGACAAAGCGCAGCGGGAGAGGGACTTGGGACCGAAGAAAGGAGGAGCCCTGTTTCCCACCGTGCCCTTCGCTGGCCCTGGGGACCGAAGATGAAAGGAGGAGCAGGGATGCTGCCTCCTGCAAGAAAAGCTAGGGGCTTACACCAATGAGGCCACCCTTTCCCGCGGACAAACGCCACTCCAATAAGGAGGATATCATCCCATGTGAGGGGTGATCCCATCCCCGTGGAGACGAATGGGCGTGGAGAATGTCCAAGGCGGGGGAACCCTGCGTGCGAGGCACGGGGCCAGGTAAGGGTGTAATTTTGGCCCGGCGGCCCGAAAGCCCGACAGGCCCGGCCCGAAAGCCCGAGCGGCCCGGCCCGGCAAAGCCCGCATTGGGCCAGGCCGGGCTCGGGCCGCAGGTTCAGCGGGTCAGGCCTGGGCCTTTTCAGGCAGGCCCGCGGGCCAGGCCGGGCCGGCCCGAAAAAGCCCGGCCCGCGGGCCCGCGCGAAGCCCGGCCCGCTGGCCTGCCTGCTGTAAAAAATATAACGGGGAACTGCAGGTAGGGGGATTTGATCCCCCTACCTCAAGCTCCCAAGGCTGCGCCTGTAAATTAATCACAGGTCTGTATATATAGATATATTTATATATATATATATGTAGATCTATATATATATATATATATCTGGATATATCTATCTCTATATACATATATCTATATATACATAAATCTATATATATATATCTATATATATATCTATATTTATATATAGATATATGTATATATATAGATCTATTTATATATATATATATCTCAATATCTATATGTATATATCTATGTATATATATCTATATATCTCTATCTATATATATATCTATACACACATATATATATATTAATATATATATCTCTATCTCTATATACATATATCTCTTTATATATCTGTATATATACATACATATATACATACATCTATATATATATCTACCTATATATCTATATATACATGTATCTTTATACATTTATATTTATCTATATATGTATCTATATATGTGTGTGTGTGTGTATTTCTATCTATATGTGCATATATCATTATATATTAACAAAAAATGATATTATATATATACATATAATTATTATTATATATAATTATAATGTGTGTATAAATATATATATACAACGATATATAATTATATATATAATAGTTTATATATATAAACAAATCCATTAATAATATATATCAATTAAGTGTAGTTTTTAAAAATCCATTAATAATATATATATATGTGTGTGTGTGTGTGTGTATATGATTTAATATAATATATATATATATATATATAAACAAAGCTATTAATAAATATATATATATATCAATGATTTAATATTATATATATATAATAACTTGTTGTATATTAATAAAAAAATAAGTATGGTTTTTAAAAATCCATTAATAATATATATATGTATGTATATGTATATGTATATGATAATATATATATATATATATATATATATATATCAATGATTTAATATAATAGTGTATATGTATAAACAAAGCCATTAATAATATATATCAATTAAGTGTGGTTTTTAAAAATTCATTAATAATATATATATATATATATATCTATATGTATATGTATATGTATATGATTTAATATAATATATATATATATATAAACAAAGCTATTAATATATATCTATATATATCAATGATTTAATATTATATATATATATAATAACTTGTTGTATATTAATAAAAAAATAAGTATGGTTTTTAAAAATCCATTGATAATATATATATATGTGTGTGTATATGTATATGTATATGATATAATATAATATATATGTATATAAACAAAGCTATTAATATATATATATATATCGATGATTTAATATAATAGTGTATATATATAAACAAAGCCATTAATAATATACATCAATTAAGTGTGGTTTTTAAAAATCCATTAATAATATATATATGTATGTATGTATATGTATATGTATATGATTTAATATAATATATATATATATAAACAAAGCAATATATATATATATCAATGATTTAATATTATATATATATAATAACTTGTTGTATATTAATAAAAAAATAACACACTCGCCTAATGATGTTCGTGCAAGTCCCACAACTTCATTAATTTTTTTAAGTACGTTGTAACATGCATAAATTATATATACTATACATATATAAATCTATTTAGAAAAAAAAATTAACTCACCCAATGATGTTCGCGCACACCCCCAATATATATATATAAACAAAGCTATTAACTCACCCAATGATGTTCGCGCACACCCCCTAATTATTTTTTTACAATTTTCTCATATTATATATATATATATATATATAATAACTTATTAGATGTGTGAATTCCCCTTACCTCAATGTGAGGTGAGGATATTCTTTTATAGATTAGGAAACCAATATACAAGACGGGTAAGTCCGATGTGGGACTCACCCATTTACACTTAAATGGGTTCCAACACTCCCCCTCAAGCTGGACATGCCCAGATTGGATAGAGTCCCACACAAAAAGAATAACAAGACAATCTCAAACTCCCCCTCAAGCTGGGCCATGGAGGCTGTGAACACCCAGCCTGGAAGTGAGAGACTCAAGACGAGCTCCGGGAAGACCTTTGGTGAAGAGATCGGCAAGCTGATCGGCCGTCGGGATATGGCCGAAACCGATATGGTGCTGCTCCATATGGTGGCGGAGAAAGTGACAGTCCACCTCGATATGCTTCGTCCGTTCATGGAAGACGGGATTCGAGGCAATCTTCGTGGCGGCCTGATTGTCACACCAGATATGAGCAGGAGTCGATGCCGGGAAACCGAGCTCCTGGAGAAGATGACGAAGCCAGAGGATCTCAGTAGTGACAGTGGCCATGGCCCGATACTCGGCCTCGGCACTAGAACGGGAGACCACAGTCTGCTTCTTGCTGCGCCAAGAGATGAGATTACCGGCGAAGAATACGGCGAATCCCGAAGTAGACTTGCGGGTAGCGAGGCAACTGGCATAGTCCGCATCACAAAAAGCCTCAATATCCATGTGGGCATGATGTGAGTACCGAAGGCCGCGTGCAGGGTCTTTCTTGATGTACTTGGCAATGCGGAGGACAGCATCCCACTGAGAGCAGGTGGGATGCTCCATGAACTGGCTGACTTTGCCAACGGCACAGGCAATGTCGGGACGCGTCATGGTGAGGTAGTTGAGTTACCAACCAAGCGCCGATAGCTCTCAGGATGAGGAAAGAGTTCCGAGTCGGAATGAAGGGAGCGTTCCCCAGGCTCAAGGGGAGTGTCAACTGTGGTGGCGGTGCTCAACCCGGCATCCTGCAATATATCAAGAGCATACTTGCGCTGGCAGAGAGAGATAGTGTCCGCAGTTCGGGAGACCTCGATGCCAAGAAAGTACGTGAGGGGACCAAGATCCTTGGTGTGAAAGTGCTGGTGAAGATGCGTCTTGAGGCTGGCGATGCCTCTGGAGTCGCTCCCTGTGATGATGATGTCATCAACATAAACGACAAGCAAGATACAGCCGTGTGCCGTCGTACGGAAGAAGACGGTGTGATCTTTCATACTCCGAGAGAGGCCAAAGGCGGTGACGACAGTGCTGAAGCGGCCAAACCAGGCGCGAGGAGACTGTTTGAGGCCGTAGAGGGAGCGACGGAGACGACAGACATGGGAGGCGGCACCAGAGGCAGAGAAACCAGGGGGCTGCTGTAGGTAGACCTCCTCGTCAAGAAAGTCATGGAGAAAAGCCTTCTTAACGTCGAGTTGATGAAGTGGCCAGTGATGATGAGCAGCCAGAGAGATGAAGAGGCGGACCGAGGCCATCTTGGCGACTGGAGAGAAGGTCTCAAAGTAGTCGACGCCATATGTCTGAGCAAATCCCTTGGCGACAAGCCGGGCTTTGAGGCGGCAGAGAGAGCCATCGAGATTGAGACGGATCGTGAAGATCCATTTACAGCCGACCGCCTGTTTGTTTGCCGGAAGGGGAACAAGATCCCAAGTACGGTTGGCATCCAGGGCCTGCAATTCATCTCTCATTGCGGCTAGCCACCCGGGGTGAGATTTGGCTTCACCGACCGTTCGAGGAAGCGACACGGTCTCCAGAGCGGACAATCCCCTGTAAGAAGATACAAAGAGAGGAGTATTCTGACACGAGCGAGTACCTTTCCGGAGCGCAATCGGCACATCCTCGGGAGCTGTGTCAGGAACATCAGGCGAAGCGGGAACAATGGTTTCCTCGGCCGGGACGGGAGGTACAGTGGAAGGACGACGAGAGTAGGTCTGTCCAAAGAGATGACCGGTCGGAGGAGACACCAGAGGCGGGTGAACCATGAGCGGAAGGCAGTCATTGATGGTAGTGTCAGGAGAAGGAGAGGGGAGAGTGAAAAGAGAGCTCTCGACAAACGAAACGTCGGCAGAGGTGATATACCGGCGGAGGTCTGGAGAGAAGCATCGGTACCCGCGCTGAGTGCGGGAATACCCGAGAAAAATACAGCGAAGGGATTTGGGTGATAGTTTGGAGAGATTTGGGCGAGTGTCCCGGACATAACAGAGACATCCGAAGACACGGAGTGGAAGGGAGTGAGGAGGGAGAGAGGGAAACAGGGTATGAAAAGGAGTCTCCCCCTGAAGGATGGAGGAGGGAAGACGATTGAGAAGGTAAGTAGCAGTGAGGATGGCATCCCCCCAGAAAAGAAGAGGTACCTGGCGGTGGAAGAGGAGGGCACGAGCGGTTTCCAAGATATGTCGGTGTTTCCGCTCGGCCACCCCATTTTGCTGAGGGGTATCAGGACAGGAGGTCTGATGGATGATGCCGTGGGCCCTCATAAACTGCTGAAAATGAGAGGATAAGTATTCTCGCCCATTGTCAGAGCGGAGACATTTCACAGGGAGAGAAAACTGTGTCTGGATTTCCTGAAAAAATGTCTGAAAGGTTGAGAGAACCTCTGTTCGATCTCGAAGAAGGTAAAGCCAGGTCATGCGGGAGTAATCATCAATAAAGGTGATATAATAACTGTACCCTGACTGGCTAGGAACCCTGCAAGGACCCCATACATCGGAATGAACAAGAGCGAAAGGAGCCGCTGCACGTGGTTCCGGTGGTTCCGGGTGAGGAGCATACGTCGTCCGATGATGTTTGGCAAACTTGCAGGATTCACAATGGAAGGAGATGTGAGAACTGAATTGGGGGCAAAGTTTATGGAGGGTGGAAGGTGGTGGATGGCCAAGGCGGGAATGGAGGTCAAGGGCTCGGGCTGTGGTGGATGAGCAAGCAAGGGATGATGGGGTATCAAACAGGTAAACCCCATCCCGAAGATAACCTCGACCAATTTCCCGATTCGTCTTCCGCTCCTGAAAAACAACACCAGAGGAGCTAAAAGTAGCAACACAATTCAAATCTGTGGTGAGTTTGCTGACAGAGATAAGATTAAAGGGACTTTGAGGAACATGAGCGACCGACGTCAGGGGAAGAGACGAGGTCAAGGAACATGTGCCATATCCGGTAATAGGGATTGTTGAGCCATTAGCAACAGTAATGGCGGAGGCACCGGTGTACGGATGATAGGTAGTGAACATACCAAAGTCTCCTGTGAGATGTTCTGACGCACCGGAGTCAAACATCCAAGCTGTCTGTCGATGAGAAACACAGGCGGTGGAGTTGCCAGTCTGAGCAAGTGGGGCGAGAGAAGAAGATGGTGGCGCAGTCGCTTGATAAGATTTTACCAAAGCAATCTCCTCCGGCGAGAGTGTTGTCCTGTAACGGGTACTGGATGAAGGAGGACCGCGGCGCGGTAGAGCCGATGATGGAGGATGGGAGAGCTGCTCGGCTGAGTGCATAGGTGCTCGGGAAGGCCGACAATGGAAGTGAGGGTGCGGCCCTGCCGGAATGCTGTCGTCCGGAGGTGATGCCGGAGGGCCGCGGGCGGACACGCCCGCCATTAATGCAGGGGGGGCTGGGCTGACGGCGCAGGAAGGCCGCAGGGTAGCTGCAGGGAAGCCGCTGGGAGACGGGTTGGGGAGCGGGACAGGAGAGGCCGCCGGAGAGGGGTCGCCGGACTGGAGGGAGATCCGCCGGGAGCCGGCAGCCACGAGCGCGCGGGAGCAGCGGGAGGCGCCGGGAGCAGCGGGAGGCGCGGGAGGCAGCGGGAGGCGCTGGAGCTGCGGGAGGCGCCGGGCGAGGGTGCCGGGAGCACGCCAGGCGAGGGTGAGGGAGCCGCTGGGGCAAAGGCATCGGGTGAGGGAGTGGCTGGGGCTCGAGCGCCGCTGGGAGGCGGATGGTGTGGGGGCTAGGGCGCGGGCGAGGTGAGGGAGCCGCGCGGGCGTGGGCGCGGGGGCCGACGGGGCGAGGGAGCCGCGAGGGCGAGGGAGCCGCGAGGGCTAGGGCGCACCGCGGGAAAACGGGGGACGCTGGGGCCGGGAGCCGCGCCGCCGTGGAAGGGCGCCGGGAGGGGTGCCGCGTCTGGAAGGAGGCCCGCCGGGAGGTGGAGGCGCACCGAGAGGGAGGACCGCCGTGAGCAGAGGGGCGCCGGGAGGTGAAGGCGCACCAGGAGGGAGGACCGCCGTGAGCAGAGGGGCGCCGGGAGGTGGAGGCGCACCAGGAGGGAGGACCGCCGTGAGCAGAGGGGCGCCGGGAGGTGAGGTGGCCGCCGGGAAGGGCAAGGCCAGAGGGGGAAGAAAGGCGGGGCCGGACAGAACCGGGAAGCCGCTGGGAGGGAGGGTCGGGATTAAAATCCCTTTGATACCATGTAGATGTGTGAATTCCCCTTACCTCAATGTGAGGTGAGGATATTCTTTTATAGATTAGGAAACCAATATACAAGACGGGTAAGTCCGATGTGGGACTCACCCATTTACACTTAAATGGGTTCCAACATATATTAATAAAAAATAACTACTCACTAAATGATATTAGCACACCCCCAACCTCATTATTTTTTTTAAAATATGATAAAACCTTCATATATTATATATACTATATATATACATATATAAATTTATTTAGAAAGAAATTAACTCACCCACTGCTGCGCACCCGCTAAGGATGTAATTTCAGTCCAGACCGGGCCGGGTCGGGCCTGCCCTGCAAAAAAATTAAAAAACATTTAAAAAAATGTTTTAAATTAAACAAATGCTAAAAAACACTTTTAATAAATAAGTTGAAAAAATAAATGTAAAAAAACGTTTTAAATAAATGATAAAAAACATTTAAATAACAACACTTTAAACTCACCACTCACTGCTGCGCACCCCCCAATAACTCATTATTTTTTTTTAATTTGTACATAATATATATAAATTCACAGACATGTATAAGTCTATTTAAAAAAAAATAACATATTCACTCACTGTAAAATGTTTTTACAAAAAACGTGTAAAATGTTTAAAAAAAATACATGTAAAAAATATGCCTTCAAAAAAACTTTTTAAATTAAACGTCTAAAAATAAATGTAAAAAAACATTTTAAACAAGTGTTAAAAAATGGTTTAAATAAAAATGTTTAAAAAGTTTTTAAAACAAACATTTAAATTAATTTTTTTAAAACAAACACTTAAAAAATACTTTTTACATTAAAATGTGAAAAAAAGTTAAATGTTTTAAAAAAATACTTGTAAAAAGAATGCGTTTAAAAAAATTCAAAAAATGTTTTAAATTAATCATTTAAAAATAAATGTAAAAAAACGTTTTAAACAGATGTTAAAAAAACAGTTTAAATAAAAATGTTTAAGTAAAAAATACTAACAAGCGCTTAAAAATTATAAATAAGTTAAAAAAAATAAATGTAAAAAATGTTTTAAATAAATGTTAGAAAAACGTTTAAATAATAAGGCTTTAAACTCACCCACAGCAGCTGCGCACCCCTCATTATTTTTTTTACAATTTGCAAATAATATATATATATATATATATTTAGACAAAAAACATATCCACCCACTGTAAAATGTTAATAAAAAATAAAATAAACGTTTTTACAAAAAACATGCATTTAAAAATAAATGTAAAGAAACGTTTTAAATAAATGTTATAAAAATGTTTAAATAAAAAAAAATTAAGAGACAATTATTTTGAAAATAATAAAAGCCCACCACGACCCGATTTGAAAAAGCCCGGCCCGGCCCGAAAAAGCCCGGCCCGGCCCGATGGTTTGGGCCGGCCCGAGGCCGGGCTCGGGCCGCCTCATGGGGTTGTTCGGACCGGCCCGGCCCTGTCTAGGCCGGGCTGGGCCGGGCCGGGCCGAAATTACACCCCTAGGGCCAGGTCACAGTTTAACGTCATGTGCTGAGGACGATGGTGCTTGACAGTTTAATGTCTTGCAGCTCGGACGAGGTGGGTGCGCTCCACACCCCTAGGGCTTACATAACTGGTACCCTCTGCTCCTTGTGGAAGGGAAGACATCGGCAACGCCGTAGCAAGGGGGTGTCGCGGAGCGAACCATCGAGGGATCAACGTTAGCATGACTATGCGAAGAAGCAACAACCGTTAGCGTGCCTATGCGAAGAAGCATGATGCAAAGCAACGCAACGGACGGTATCGTCCAAGGGACTTTGAAGTTACTTCGTACGAGCCTAGAATGTTGTATGGGAAAACGGTGCATGATGTGGATGCCCGGGGCGTGAGAGGCACCCTCGAATGACATCCATAAGAAGAGCATTGGGCGCTCGCGCAAGGGGATGCCCGGGGAGCACCGAGGTGAGGGGTCCCGGGGAATTGCGCGCACGCAACCTTTGAGGCTTGCGCGAAATCAGTAGGCCTGCGCGAAAAACACCGAGCTAGCGCAAAATTGGTGACGCTTGCACGTAATTGGAGCTGATGTTTTGCGCGCGACTAGAAGGATTGCACGCAAGGTGCGGAAATGCGCGCAAGTGGGAGAGACTACGCGCAATGACCGGGGTGCGCGCAATTCCAGGGATTGCGCGCAATTGTCCGTGGTGCGCGCAATGGAAGGGGTTGGGCGCAATTGGCCGGCCTGCGCGCAAATGAAAGGGATTGCGCGCAAAGGGCGGACCCCGAAGGGATTGAAATTCAGTCTAAGCCATGGGGATCTCGCGCGAAGGCGGACACCGGGGCGACTTGACGCGAAAAGAACCGTACCTGAAGGCCATCTTTGCGCGCGCGGAAGACGAATTTCGCGCATGAGAGCCGGTTCAGATTCTTCAGCCCTGAAGTGGAAGGGGGTCGCCTTCTATTTATAGGCGCCCGGGGGCGCAAAAACCCCGTCGGTGCGAAATAATTGCACGACGGAGGCGGCGGCGCGGAATGTCAACCGCGCGGGGCGCGGACTATTTCGCGCCCCCGCGCAGAACTTTCGCGAATCCCAGAACTTTCCGCGTGTGACCTAATTTTTTCACTCGCCTCTGAATTTATTTCGCGTGGCCCCTCCGGGCCCCCCCGGACGGGGTTCCCGGGTCCGAATATGAATTCACTTTGTTGTTTGGAAACCTTCTCCAGCCTTTGAGCGCTTTTCGGCGTCTACATCTGCGATCAATTGATGTCGATCCTCAATCCCGCGTTCTTCTGCTAAGTAATTTTTGTAACGGTCAGACAATTCAATATGTCATAAAAACTGTTAATTTTCAATAAATAAGAATTTTTATTTAAAAGCTAAAATTACCATATCTAGAGAATTATTTTGATAAAATAAATATCATTTGTGGACTCAGGACATTAGAATTAACTTAGGTTAAATTTTTAAGAATTTTATGACAAAGTTGATTTTTTGGTGAAATAGTGAAAATTACCGTTTTAAGAGTACCACGATTTTATGACATCATTTTGATGTGAACATGATTAAAAAAATTCATGAAACATTTTATTCAATAAAAAGTGCATTTAATAAATATAAAAATTAATTTTAAAATATTATTTTGAATTTAGAAATTTATACTTTACATTTTGGAACCAAAAATTGGATTTTTGAGATAAAAAATATTTTTGGATTTGGTCATTAAAAGGGTTGGTTGGAAGGTGAATTTCGAATTGGGATGACTTTGAACGTCACCCAGCTCTCACTTACTCATTAATAAGCCAACAAATTAGTTGGAATTAATTGCACCCGCAAGTGTTTGACTTATATAATGAAATAACCAATATTTTAACCCTTAAAACCATCCCTCGACAAGTATAAATAGCCACCCTTTCTCCCATTCCTCTTCACTCAAAACCCATTGAGCATTCAGTCCCCCCCTCTCCCTCTTCCTCTCTAAAGCCCTCCCAAGGAGTTCTTAGGCCTCTAAGGAGTCTCTCTCTAGCTCTAAGAAGCATCCTCTCAAGGTTAGAGTTCTCTTCCTCTATTTTTTTTTTAATTCAAGTGCTTTTGTATAAGCCTTTTGATTCTCAATTTATTATGTTGTCAAGTGTTTATAAACACCTTCATTGTCGTGACTATGTTGTCTTGTTAATGAGAGACTTCATTTCATTCCCATTAAACCCATTTCAAGATCCCTTTTTGTATACTCGTTATGTTGTTGAAATCAACCCTTGATTTTCCATGCCATATTTTTATGTCATGAATACCCAACCCTATTTTCATTCAAGGGTATTCACTTAGCTCTATCATTAAACTATTGATTGAGGACATCCAGATTTATGATTGATGTGACATACATAATGTTAGACATATGAAGGGTGCGCCCTGATAGTGCTTCAATGCATTGGGTAAAGAAGTAATTTCTATAGATGATATATTCATGATACTTTGACAGTATGCCTTGGTGTAATGTTTTATAATACCTTGGTCAAAAGCCTTGGTAATATGCTTTACGACACCTTTGTGATGAGCTTTAGTGATATGTTTACTACGAATGTCTCATGTTTATGTTGTCGTCATATTTCTGTGTTACGCCTCATGTTATTATGTTCATTTGCTTACGTGATGCCTCAGGTTCTTATGTACATGATCTTATGTTATGCTTCATGTTTCACCTATGATATTCTCTTACATTGTTGATCTCTTGGACTTTATGCTCACCCCTTTCATTTGATAAATGTCCCTAGGAAATCCTATTCTGTGAGACGATCTAGAATGGGATAGTAAAGAAGCCTTTCAAGAGAGTTGAAAATTCGTTTATGTTTTCTTTTATATACCATGTATGCCTTGTACTATGTACCTAGTTTCTAAGACACTAAACCTAAAATGTTCTTAAGAGTTATTTATGTAATATTTTGTCAAGGAATTATGGTTAAAATCGTGAAATAAAAGGTGGGTCGTCATATCCCCCTTATTTAATACCCACAACAAACCCACAAACAACTCTTATCTACGACAGCTGGCAAAAGTATATTATAGTCTTACCATACGTCTTCTGATGGTGCTACACTTACTGTGGTTTGTCAGGAAGGGAGTCGATAGTCCGGTTCGGTTCGACCCCGTCCCCTATCTTGCATACATATCAAAGGAGGGGGAAGTGAGATTGAAATGGCTCAGTTGTTAGTTGGTTAAGTGTGAGGTCAGTGTTAGGTATCTGCGCCAATAGAAGAACAAGAACATGCGACTCTGTATTGTATCGGCGATGAAGGATGAAATTAGGAGGCACTTTTTAACCTGAAGGCACTTTTTAACGGTGGCAAACTTGAAATGGTTGTTCCATGTAAACTTCTTGATGGTGATCACTGTGGTAAAATGCTCTTTGCATTTAATCGATGAAGATTCCAAGTAAATGGGTGGTTAAAACAATACAAGAATAGATGAATCTTCATCTCTGAAAGATATGCGTTTTCTTGGTTAATGATATATGTTGAATTATATCATTTGGTCATGAGATTTGCTTTGGGTCTTTCAATAGTATCATGTGGATGAAATTAAGTAGTGAAAACCATTGGTTGCCATTAACTTTGTCAATCGGAAAAATAGCAAGTTCCTACAGACGGGTCATGCAAAAGGAAAGCACATCTTTCTATTTAAAAGCCACCACTTAGGATTTTCTGAAACATTAGATATACAAGACATTGATTGATGCATGAATACAATAGAAGCAAACACTGGCATGGTTGGGGAAAAGATGTTCATAGTGTTCAAATTGAGCAATATGATACCAGAGAACAGTTTTGAAAGCAAGTTTAATGAGCAATGGGTGAGGAAATCTTAAAAAATAGTGGTAAACATTTGCATGTCAATGCAAATACCAGGCAACATCCGATAGATGATTGCTTTTTGTGGTTAACAATCCAATTTTGTTTTGGTGTCAAGGAAATAATTTTTGATAAAGAATGCTGCGTTGAACTAGTGAATAGGCTAAATTTGAAGGAAAGTACTCTGATTGTCTTGTCCCATATACATAACTGGAAACTGGATTGCTGCATATGTATCATTGACAAAAAGGCTGGAAAATGGGTTAGCATTCCTGTATTTTTTTAATTTGATGCGGAGGGTCAAGGTTTCATATCCAAAATAAAGCTATACGGGCTTGGTGTCTAACACATGCTTAATAGATTGCCTTGAAATGTTTGGCCTTATCTAACATAAAAAGGCCATGGCTTTGATATAATGTTGTTTGAGAGGCAAGAATGTTTTCAATATCAAATAAGAAAATATATAAATTAGACCAGATATGACATTATTGATGGTTTTCTTGGGTGCTGTTTATCGCTTGAGCAAAAGCAGCATGGCTTGTGCGCATTGCATAAGGTTTTGTTTGAGAGTTTTGGGTGGGATTGAATGAAATGGTCATTAATAGAACAGTGGAATGAAGTGAAATGGATTAAAATGGACTAGTTTGTGTTCATTCCATTATATTTTATTTCATCATTTACCCGGGTCAAATATTTTATGATTTGGAATGACATAAAGTCATTATTTCACTCCATTTCATTAAAAAACTTCTCCAGATAATGGTTAATAAAATTTTTAGTAGTCCATTTCATTCCATTCCCTCTCCCAAACAATGGTTTATATTAAGTATTCTATTCCATTCCATTCCTTCTCCCAAACAATGGTTTATATCTTTTAAGTAGCCTAATCCATTCCATTCCCTCTCCCAAACAATGGTTTGTATTATTTAAACTTTTCATTTTATTCCATTCCATTTTAAATGAAACCGTCAAACATACCCTGTAGGCTCTTGCATTAATCATGCCAACAGTCATTGAATTCTTGTAAGAAAATTTTGGCCTGTTAAGATAGTTGAAATTATGATTATAATACAGAACAAGAATGGGGGCGGTTCAAATCTAATGGATAAGAAAGGAAAAAATAGACTGTTTATGTACTAAATTTGTATCATTCTATCAGAATGTGTTCCAGTTGAAGGATTTTATGAAAAAGATGATGATGGACCTAAAGGAGGATACTAGGTGCCTTTATTACAAGGGATGCAAATGATTTGGTAGTGTTTTTATACGAATATCTATACTCTATTTTTTTGAATATATATATTTTTTTGATCCTTGCTCCCATAATAAGGTGAGCCAAACAAACATGAAAGTAATTCTCCTTCAGGGAGCTGATCAAAACACAAATATAGATACAAACGTTGTCTGTTGCAGAGGTGAAATTCCTCTTTCCTCCCTATTTTGAAATAGTTTCATGAAGCATTCAGTAACTTAGCAAATTTATGTTTCCGAGGCCAAGGAACAAGACTTTCCAACTCTACTGAGGCTTCGTGTTATGAGCGTTCTTCCTCATGGAGGCACCCAGCCTCATCCCCATGGAAGCTAAGGTTTCAAGGGACCTTGCACCGTCTTGTATGAGATTTTCATGGATTTGGATTGCACTCCGTTAAAAAACACAGATTACAGTGCTTCAACCAGATGAAAAATTTCCAAGCTCATCTCCTTTCCAGGCACAATCACTTTCTTTTCCAACTTGGTTTCAGCCAAATTAATTTGATCCTTAAAAGAGTTGACAAATTTCTCTGACAGATTCAGTTGAATTCACCGGCCTTGCTTTTCAGAGATGCTCTGTAACAGTTATTTTGCACCTTTGTCCATAAGGCCAAGCCCTGGTTTTGATTTATAAATGGCCCTCATTAATAATGCATGATTAAAATAGAAGGATTTTTTGATTTCATGATTTTTTCAGTTTTTTTTAAAGGGAATGGCAATATTTGACATATTGAACTGTTTCAGCAAGGGCTTGAAGACATTACAAAGCGATTAGGTCCAAGTATTGAAAAGACTCTTAAACCCTATACTGGACGTCAGAGAGTTGTTTCTACTAAGCAAAAGAAAATGCTGGAAGATGTTGCAAAAAATCTTCCTAAAGAAGTGCCTGATTCTATAAAAAAATTTGCCGATCGTTCGATTATTGCACTTCATGTAAGTACATCCAATCAGAATCTCTAATGCAATCTGATATAGAGCAGTTATATTAATATGATTCAATTTCTCTTTAAATTTGGTATGTTTGTATGAACATGCACAATCCCACTTTTGCAGAGCAATCCATGGTGGAAATTAGGTCGGAAACGGTCGTTCATGGAGTCGCTTGTGAAGAAGGTCACTCACATGTATCAGTGAGGCTCTTTCAGTCAGTTCAGCTGATTTGGTATGTAATTTTTTGCTCACCCTTTGTATCAATTTCACATTATGTTGGGCAGTAGACTCAGTTGGGGTTAGATAGAGAAACTATTACCCCCCCCCCCCCCCGAGTTGTATACATTTTAATTGGGGAGTGGGACATAAGTCCCTTGATGGGTTAGTCCTATAGCAAATAAGGTGAGAAATATTACCCAAAAAACTGATACTATAATATCAGGAGTCCTGGTAGCAGTTAAAAAATCAGAATTTATTATCATCGTGGATTAGTTTTAGGATGTGTTCCCTGAAAATTTCTGAGGATTGCCTATAGAGAGTGTTGAAGTTTACTATTGAATTGTTATTAGGACTGGGGATTGATCTTTATATTTCATTATCACGTGGTTAAGAAAAATCTTAAGAGAATTGAAATCTCAACTGTATGACTAATATAAAAAAGGGTTTATCTTCAAGTACCCCGACTTGGGGTATTCTGGTTATGTTTTCTGAGAAATAGGATGACACGCTATGGTTATGCATGGATTACAAAATCTAAATCAAATAATAGTAAAAAATAGGTATCATATAACACATGCAAATGATTTGTTTGATCAACTAAATGGGGAAAAATGGTTTTACAAAGTAGGCTTGAGGTTGGGTTACCACCAGCTCTAGGTTTGGGATACATCCTGAAAAATTATTTTGGGATCTGATATGTGATAGATTTATTCCTTGAATCCAATATGATTTATTTTGATTTGATTTGGAGTTGTATGATTAACAATCAATCATACCATATGACTAATCTATAAATGAGTAGTATATGATACTACATATGAATAGTTTGAATTTCCACCCAAGTTGTATTTTTTTTTTGCTTTAAAAATCATCAGATAACGTTTTCAATGTGGTTACAATCATTAGGATTAAAACATTTAAAGGTTCAAAATTGGTTTGGATCTCTAGAGGTTGGTGAATTCGTACATTACATGAATTAATGTTTGATTCAATAATTAAATAACATTTGAGAAATTTTGAAACTCATTAGGAGCTTTCTTTATTTATTGAAGCATTGCTATAAAAGGGTAGTTGATCTCCATATCCAGTACACATAAATTCTTAGAGAATCTTCTTGGTCAACACTCTTTTATTCTCATATCCCTTTGCTTTGGAGGCGCCAGTACATGAATTCTTATAGAATTTGCTTGACTTCATCATCTTAATCTACTCTAAATCTTTGAATAATAATGAAAGGTAGCTGCTCCTTGGACCCAACATCAGCATATGTAACTCTAGTTGACCTATGCCTCAAAGAGGGCGGCAACTACATGGTGGACTTGACCGCATACTCCACATCCCGAGGATGTTAATGCCTAAAAAACATCAGGGTAGAATATATAATATACAAAAAAAAAACATCGGTTTATCCTTATACAGATGGTTTATGAGAACTCTGCACATACATATATAATGAACTACCAAACTGCTGCATGATGTATTGGAAAACATTGCAAACAATCTAAGTCATTACATGAGAACATGATGTATTGTTAGGAATGTGTATGTTAGCTGTCAGGGAGAGGGCTGTCAGTGGGGCTGTCAGTGTAATTACAAGGGCAATATTGTCTATTACTTTGTATTAGTTAGATGTGGGCTAACAGGTAGCAAGTAGGAGTTTGTTGGTTAGTAGTTGGGGCTAATAAGTAGTGGAGAGGTTGTTGGGAAGAGGGAGAATTAATTCTAGAATTCAGCTTTGCAGTTGGGAGGAACGACCCTTGGGAGGTGCCGCCCTTGGCTCTACGGAGTGGTCTTCCGTGGAGAGCTCTTTCCTTCGCATTTTCCTTCTTCTCCCTCCTACTAACTGTAGTTCTGTCTCATTTCTTCTGCAAATATCGAATATATTGCTGTTTGTTCCCTTCCTACCGCTTTAATTTTGCTGTGAGACTTACCGTTAGGTTTGTTACCTAACAATTGGCGACTCTGCTGGGGAATCGCTATTGCTGCAGTGAGGCTTGGACGTTTGGGAACAAATTGCTGGAAAAAGTCATGAAGGTTGGAAAGAAGAACGTCTGTTGCAGCGCAGCCCCCCTTTCTTCAGTTTATTCTTTGCCGTGAGACGCGCGCATTGGGGAATCATGTTCCGGAAAAGGAGACGCGTGCACTGGCCGTTTTTGGAGTTTTTGGAATGGTGTTGGAGGACATCGTTGATGCAGTGTAGGTCGGGCGTTGTAAGGAAGCCGCTGCACCTTGGCCACTACTGAATCAGGCTCCACAGACGCAGCTAGGGGATTGTTGAAAGGCCGGAGAAGTCACGACGCAGTTGGAGACAAAAAAAGAATTCAATTGTGCAGATTATTCTCTTTCTTCCACCTACTTTTACTGAGTGAACTACTGTGGGTCGCGATTGCCATTGAGGAAGTCACGATTGGGACTGTTTTCTCCTTCCTCTACCTGGTTCTCTGCTGTGCGATTAGCTGAGTTGGCTGTACAGAATGCCAACAAGAGTTGTTCTGCCAGATTTTATGGGAGAGGATCCGTATGGCTTGATCATCAAAGCGGAAAGGTATTTCGTTTTTTCTCGGTCAACAAAGGACATGAAAATACACTGGGTGCAACTTTGCATGGAGCACACAATATTTCTTTGGTTGTTGTCATGGCAGTATGATAAGCCTGGTTTGATCACTTCTTAATTGCGGAGTGTTAACATTCTCCTATAATATGAGTCACAAACTTTAATTGCGTCAAAGAATTTGACTCCCACGATTTTAGGTTTCCAAAATCATCAAAAATGAGTTACATGCATGCACTAGGGAAGAAGAAGCGAAAATAGGGATTTTAAAATATTTTTTTTTTCCAAAACGGGAACCGCGTAAGGGTAGCATGGTTTTACCCTTACGCAGGGGATGGATCTTCTTCCTACCTTTATGCAACTCCTGTTTACCCTTACGCATTCTTTAGGAAATTGTAGTTACTCTTACATAGCGAGGAAACTACCCTTACATGGCCTTTAAAAACTTAGAGCTACTATTTTGAAACTTCAAAGTTACCCTTACGCAACGTATAGGAAATTCCTCTTACCCTTACATAGTGGCGGATTACCCTTATTAAACCTTTAGAAAATAGGGCTTACCCTTATGAAGCCTATTGAAAAAGGCTTTACCCTTACGAAAATCAAGGAAAAACCACTCCACCCTTATGCAGAGGCTTGAATACCCATTTTACCCTTAACGTAACCCTAAAAATACACGAGTAAAGGTGATATTTATTGAAAAAATAGATTTTCACATAAAAAGACTTATAAATTATACTCAAAGGGGGTTTTTAAGAACATTTAAAAATCAAGAATAGTACAATTACCCCATATAACGACTTCTCATTCCTGAGAAGTACCTTCAAGTTTCCACTCAAACAACTCGGGTCACTGAGTCCGAATATCATTCTCCCGCTCCCAAGTCTCCTTTTGGATCTGATCATACTTTCATAAGACATTAATGAGTGGAATCATCTTTCCCCCACAACACCTTCTCATTCCGGTATATAATTCGCACCAGACACTCCTCATAACACTCCTCATAAGATGCATCAAGCTCCAACTCAACATCCTTGTAGTCTATAACATGTGTAGGATCAGACACATACCTTCGAAGATGAGAAACGTAGAACATATCATGCATGTCTCGATAACGTGAAAGAAGGTCCAGATGGTATGCCGTTGTCCCAACTCATTTGGTGATCTAGAAGTTTATAAGAAACCATGGTGCCAACTTCCCCTGCTTTCGCAAACGATGATGCCCCAACCAAGGTGACACTCATAAGAAAACCCGTCCGCCAATAGCTAACTCCAAAGGCCATCTCCTTCAGTATGCATAAGATCACTGCCTATTCTAAGAAGTCACAAACCACTTCCTGATCAACTGCACTCTCTCAGAGGTCTCTTGCACCACATTAAGTCCAACAATTGCCGCCTCACTAGTCTTATGCAAACAGAGTGGTGAACAACATGACCTTCCATATAGAGCCTCCTAAGGTTTCAACTGAATCAAACCCTGGTAACTATTGTTGTATGCAAACACAATCAAGTCTAGGTGATTATCCCAATCTCCACCGACGTTTAGGGAAAATGTCACGACCTGTCCCCCAGGGCCCGTGCTGTGATTACCCCAAGTCCGCTTTTCATAGGCCAGAGGTTGACGACTCGCACCGAGTAGACATATCCCAAAAAGGGAAAACATTTGCCTTTAAACTTGCACACACGCACAAAGCTCAAACTGTGGAAAGTAAACACAAAGTAAACCACAATCGTCACTGAGACAACTGCACTGAGGGTCAAACTAGCCAACTGGTGTGTGATCGGCTGCACCCTCCTCCGAGAAAGTCTTTCCTGCGCTGCAAGCGTTCCCTTTTCATCGGTAAAGGAGAACATGGTTCCATCTCTGCGGATACACCACACTTTGCGCCTAAAACAGTCGATCTGAGCATGAACTGTTGATAGCCAGTCCATACACAGAATGACGTTGTAAGACCTCAACGCCGCTACCAGGAGATCCCAGCTGAAACTCTCACCTCTAAGAGTAAGCTCACACTATCGACACCAGTGTGTGATCGTCGAATCTCCTCCCGTAGGAGTCTCTAATCGTAAGGATCGAGCCAACGACTCGATCAAAATCTTCGAGCTCCGAACAAGGTCCACGACAAGGAGTGACTGATACCTGTGCTTATAAGAAATGCAACTTAAGTGGAGAAGACACAGATCGTACCTCGTATCATCTCTGGGATGTCGGGACCGTAGGCCTCGATTGCCTGAAGCTGAGCTCGCCCCTGTCCATCGCACACGTAGCATACTCAGCTCCTCTGATGACTCCCTCTGCCCCAGGAGCCTCGTACCGTTGGCCCTGAGTCCTGGGGTCGTCCTCCGAACGGTCTGGCCCATTTGAGCCTCTGTATCATCTGTCGGCTACCCGCCACAGATGACTCGGCCACCTGTCGCCCGTTGGTAGCTCCCACCGTTAGTGCCTGCTCTACGAGGAAGCTCTCCACTAGTAGAGCTTGCTCAAACACCCCAGCCTGCGTAGGGATGCTGGGGGAGATCATTGATGCCCTGATCTCCCGTCGGAGTCCCTTCTCAAAGGTCCGTGCCCTGAATAAAGGGTCCCGTACCATATCTGCAGAGTAACGGGAGAGGTCTGTGAACCTCGCAGAGTACTCAGCTACTGTTAGGCTGCCCTACTGTAGGTGAAGCAGCTCCTGTATGCGTACTGAGCGCAAAGTCGTGGGGAAGAACTCCTCTCTGAAAAGTCGCTCGAAGTCGGACCAGGTGAGGGTCGCCTCCTCATTCGTCTGGATCGTCAAACTCCACCATCTCCCTACCGAGTCCCGCAGAAGGCTCGCGACTAGAACTGCCATCTGGTTAAGTGGCGTCCTCACTAAGCGGAAGACTCGCGTCACCGCCTCCAGCCAATCCTTAGCGACCCGAGGATCTGTCTCTCCCCTGAACCTGAGAGGTCTCTATCTCTGGAACTCGTGTAAGACACTGAGCCTACGTGCGTCCTCTACCGGTAGCGCCGATAGTAACTGCTGATTAATGAGCGATGATATCGTTGGGACACCGCCCGAAGGTACCATCTCGTACAATGATCCCTGTACCGAAGCCTCATCACTCTGTGGACCATCCTCGTGGTCACGCACTGAAATCCTGATTGGCTGTATGCGTGGAGGCATCCTGAAAGAGATCAAGATGAAACACGATTAATAGATTATACCTGGTGAGCCGACTCAAGACTCAGAAAGATCATGAGAAAGCGTTCAAAGATGCATGCAACCGGTGTTTTTATGTACCGAGTCGAAAAACATAATTCAGGTTCTTGGTGTATGGTTACGTCGGCCGCCGCACCAACACTGGACTCCCTGGCCTGAAAGTCGAACTTGAAACATTTAACACTATTGCCCCATAAAAAATTTATAGACTCTTAGTTCTTCTGGTAGAACCGACCACCCTCTGATACCACTTTGTCACGACCCGTCCCCCAAGGCTCGTGCCATGACTACCCTAAGCCCGCCTTCTATAGGTCATGAGCTGACGACTAGCACCCAGTATGCATATCCCAAAAAGGGAAGACATTTGCCTTTAAACCTGTACACACACACAAAGTTCAAACTGCGGAAAGTAAACACAAAGTCAACCACAACTGTCACTGAGACAATTACTGAGAGTACAGTACAAACTGAAAGTTCAAAGGGGCCAGAATACAAGCCCAAAACCACAAAGGAAAGTACAATTACCATGGTCCGTCCGCTCGAGACCCTACCTGAAAGGTAGGTGAATGGTAGCTGCTTATAGCTGTAGAAGTACGCCCGTCCGTCCCGTCTCACTAAGCACCACCTGGACCCAGACCACCAAGGTCTCCGTCGAAGCGTTGATCACCTACACGAGACACGACATGTGCGAGTGAAGCCCGTGCAAGGGTGAGTAACACAATACTCAGTAGGGACCACAAATCACAAAGGAAAGACCACAAAACATGACCATATAGCAAGACCACAAAGTAAAGACAACTCACACCAGGTATAACTCAAAGTATAGAAAGTAAGATTTTCAGTTGTAAAGCTGAATCATCTTGTACTACTGAGGGACTCATCCTTGATGAGTCACTAAGGTTCGCTCGGCTACTGGACCATTGAGGTCCGCTCGACTACTGGACCACTGAGGTCTGCTCGGTTACTGGACCACTGAGGTCCGCTCTGCTACTGGACCACTGAGGTCCGCTCGGCTACTGGACCACTGAGGTTCGCTCCCCATATCATTCGTGTCACATCCAGCCGTTGGATTCCCGCTCTCCAGTGCACTTCATTTCGGAAGAATCTACTCCTCAAGTCATTGGTCATATCTCAACTGCCACGAAAACTCATTTAGAGTATACTCAAAGGACCGTCTCGTCGCAAGGGTCCCAACACTGCAGACGCCGCGTCAATCAGAGGCCCGATTTGAAAAATATTTGTGTTTTAGTAAACAGGGGTCTGTTGCATTCGGGCCCGGTCCGACTTGGTCGGACCAACTCGACCAACCTGGCCCGGGGGTCCTGCATGACCCGACCTGTTTTCGGTTGACCCGACCCGATCCAGCCCGGCCCAGTGGCCAGGCCCATTGGGCCTTGCTGGACCCGACCCGGTTCAGTCGTGGGTTCAGCCCGCTGGGTCGCCCAGCGACCCAGTTCTCATCCGGCCCTGTCCGAGGTCGGACCGGTTTTGACCAGTCGGGCCGCCCAACGACCCAGTTTCCCATTCGGCCCGACACGCATCAGCGGGCCAGCTTGGGTCCATCTCGGACGCCCGTTGGCGTCTGGTTCGCACAACAACGCGACCGGCTGAGGTCGACCACCTCCCTCTGCACGTGGTCCAGCGTGGACCGTGTGCCATCGCATGCCGTGGCCCGCCCCGCGGGCCGCTCCTCTTGATGCGGTGCCCGACAGGCGTCGCCACCCTGCACCGTTGCGACCCCTATTGGCCGTGGCCTCCGTCGCCTCGGTGCGCCGCCTCCCGCTGGGGCGCGCCGCCTCCCGTCCGCTGCCGGCGCCGGCGTGCCAACGATCTCCTCCGCGGGCCACTAGACTTGCTCTGGTGGTCCGTTTCCCGATCCGTCTGCGCTTTCAGGCTTCTTGGAGTGTCACCGTCACTGCCGCGTATCCCAAGCCGTCTCGCCGTCGATCCAGGGGTTCGACCAAATTCGGAACCTCCCGACAATATTCCGACGTGACAACGGGGGTCCGTCGACGAATAACGCACGGGGGAGAGGATATCATATGAAACACCCAAAGCGATGAACGTTGGCATTGTTCGTTTGGCTTTCGTTCGTTGCGTTAGAAAAAGGGGAGATATCGAACAATCACAAGTTATATCCCCCTTTCTTTAATCCCCGCATGCCAAAATCCCATCCCGCATATGCGATCAATACGCAGATCAACCTGTTCGTGGGTTGGCCCGCGTTCGTCGCGCAAAACAAAGAACGAGGAAAGGGTTCACTCAGAATTAAACAAACCCCTACCTGGGTAAAAGGAGACTGGTCGAGGATGATCGTCCGTCGTTGTTCGTCGATATCGGGTCCTGAATCCGCTATCCATGGGTGTCGTTGCCGCTTTTCGATTCGCCGACGTTTGTCGTTGGAGAGGTTTCTTTCGTCGTTTGTCAGAAGAATTCCAAGGTTGTTCGTCAACCCTGAATCCCTGTTTAATTAAGGAAGACGTGTTGCAGTGTCGCCATGCTGATTCATTAATGAGGTTCATTAATGGATTCAACGTCGCCTTGTCGGTGCACCGCAGCGCTGACAAGTCGTTGCGTAACAATGAAGAGAAAATAATAAAATAACTTTTTAAAGTTATTTTATTTTTCTTCTCAAAGTTCCGAAAACTATCTTTTTCGGTCGACCCGCGCCTGTTGATGTTAGACCCTTCTTAGGTGAATCCCAATGCTCTGAGTTCAACGGTGCCCTCAAATATTTGATCCGGGCACCGATTTAAAAGTTAGAAAAATCCGCCCGCACGATTATTTAATGAACTTTATAAATAGTTTGAAAATACATTTCGGCCACTCCAGGCCTCAGAATCACGTGTCGTCTCATGGTCTCGAAATAATCCCATTTAATTTTAAAAAAATTTTACATGGAATTCCAGGGTATTACAGAAAAATCCTGAAGCATATCCTTTAGTATGAGAATTGTCTGTTTGGACTGTCCATCTGTTTGAGGGTGGTATGTTGTTCTTGATCTTAGCTGAGTCCCTAAGGCTTTCTGCTAGCCCTGCCAAAACCGCGACGTAAAATTTGAATCTCTTCCAGATATAATTTTCAAGGGAACTCCATATAATCATACAATTTCATGGACATGCAACTTTCCCAGCTCATCCACTAAGTGAGTCTCATGGATCATTAATAAATAAGAAACTTTCATCTTCCAATCAAAAATCACCCATACAACATCACATCTCCTTGGGGTCTTATGAAACCCCATCACAAAGTCCATCGTGATATGATCACACTTACATAATGGTATTGGAAGTGGCTGGAGAAAACCACTAGGACACTGACGATCGACCTTTACCTTATGGAAAGTGAGACATCGGGAGACAAAACCAACAATATCCCTCTTCATCCTTGGCCATCAGAATTGTCGCCTGAAGTTGTAATATATCTTTGTTACTCCAAGATATACCACCCACCTAGAGGTATGAAAGTCTCTCACCAGCTCTTCCCTGATGGAAGCAGAGGCTTCAAATCTCTTCAAATCTCCCATATACCATGATCACATCGTCACCATCCATCGACCACATGGGTATCAGGTCACCTCCTACCAACCACTCCCGCATCACAATACACCTCGGGTCAAAATCTTAACCAATGTTCACCCGGTCTATGAGAGAAGATTTGATCACCAAAGGGGAAAAAGTCATTGATCCCTGGTCCTCGAAAGTATCCATCCTCTAATCAGCCAACAAGCTCATCAGAAGCCACTGCTCCTTCGAAGGCCACTCACCAAGATTCTGAGCTATCTACGTCTTACGACTAAGAGAATCTGCAATGATGTTTCCCTTACTAGGCGCATAAGCCATCTCAAAGTCGAACGTATGCAAATACTCTACCCATAATCTCTGCCTTAGATTCAGGTCCTGCTATGTCGAGATATAATAAAAGCTCTTATGGTCAGTTTAGACAACAAACTCTCTCTAAAGAGATAGTGTTTCTAATACTTCGAAGTGTGGACCACGAATGTCAGCTCAAAGTGTTGAGTAGGAAAGTTCCGCTCATGAGGTCGTAACTGATATGACCCATAAGATACTACTTGCTCTCTTTGCATCAATATAGCTCCCAAACCAATGCCTAATGCATCAAAATACATAGCACAACTGATCCCTAACTTGGGAAGTATCAACACTAGAGCTATAATCAACCTTCTCTTCCGCTCAAGAAACACCTTCTCACACAGGTCCGACCTTTGGAACTTCACTCCCTTATTCGTCAATGCAATCATGGGTGCTGATAGGCTGGAGAAGTCCTGGATAAAACATTGGTAGTATCCTAATAAACCCAGAAAGGTCTTGATCTCGAACATATTTTGGGGGCACGTCTAGGACATCATTGCTTCCACTTTCTTTAGGTCCATGGATGTACCCATCTTAGACACCACATTCCCCAATTATTTCACCACCTGAATCCAAAATCTACTCTTTGACTACTTGGCATATGGTTGGTGTACTCGAAGTGTACTCGGGACTATCTCAAGATGTCTAACATGCTACTCTGGGGTCGGTGAGTAGATGAGGATGTCATAAAAAATTACCATAACTAATGAGTCTATATATGGGTGGAAGATTTTGTTCACGAGGGCCATGAACACTACTGATGCATTTGTCGATCCAAACAACATCACCGTGTACTCGTATAACCCATATCTACTTCGAAAATCCATCTTTGGGATGTCCTTTGTAATCTACAACTGGTGATAGCTCAATCAAAGATAAATCTTGGAGAACCACTGAGATCCCCGTAATTGATTAAAGATCATTAATCCTAGGAAAAAGATATCTATTCTTCATCGTCATTTGGTTTAGTTTTTGGTAATTAATCTAGAGTTGAATACTACCATTCGCCTTTTTTGAGAACAAAACAGGTGTACTCCACAGTGAAGTACTCAACCTGATAAAGTCCTTATACTCTTAAGTCCTTGAGCTGCACAAAAGAAAAAGAAAAGAAAACTGGGTTCTGATACCACTTTTTAACGTCTCGACTCGGGTGCCACGTACCAGTGCCCCGAGCCGAACCGCCACATGACCTCAAGCGTGCCTCCCCATACGCTAGAGGTTGCCGACTAGTAGCGAGAGTCTGATAAGTCGATCATGGGGAGACTATAGCCTCTTTTATCAGAGTAATATATTAGCGAAAATAAATAATCAACAACGAAATAACATATAACCATAAAGAATACCAATATCTCAAGTCAATCAAAGTTGGAAATACAATATCCAAACTAAAGCAGAAAACATGCCATACTAATGTACGTGTTAAGTGTTTAAAATGCAAACTCAAAAGAAAAACACTGACGACTCCCATGCGGGTTTCGAACCATGTCCGGTTCCCTCAACCATGCTCGATGACGACTCAACCATCTAACATAGGGCCTTTTCCCTTAATCTGTCTTGCATCCATAAAATCTATTCGGGTACCGATCAGACAACCCGAGTAGGGTGTGAGTACAACTCAGTTGGCCACAACCAATGGTTTCTAAAACAATATCCAGTCAATAATACGCGTATTCAATTGTATAAATAAATAATTATAATGCACAAGTAAACAATTATTATATTATCAATTAATCTTTATTTAACCGCATAATCCCCGGGTTCCCGAGGACACCCGAACCTCAATACAGGTTTCAGCTCGTGTCGGAGTATGAACTATCCCCAAGGGATACCATACAATCTGAATGTCATTATTACCATTCATTATCATAATTCATATATTGGTAAAAGGCATAAAACATATAAATCAGTCCGGCATGAGTAATGTGCACAAAGGCCTCTAACCTCTAGGGTTTAATGTAAGTGAGACTAAATGGAACATATAACTTTTTAGACAAAGGGAAAAGCTCTCACGATCTTTCCCCTAGCCCAACTCCAAGAGCTCTCACAATCTTTTGGGAATCAAATATAAGCTCTCACGATCTTCTCCCTCGATGTCTCACACGGTCCTTCGAAAAATAAAATATAAGCTCTCATGGTATTCTTCCTCGAAGGCTCACACGATACTTCAGAAAACAAATTAGAAGCTCTCACGGTCTTCCTCTGTTAATCCCTTGCTCACACCTCGGTTTTCCTATGTGCTACTCCATGCCAACATAATCACAACCAATAGCCATTTCACCAATTATTCCATTAATTAATTCCACAATTAATTAATCATGTCCATCTCCATTAATTAACCCAAATCACATCCAGCTCATTAATTAATTCCACAATTAATTAATCACTCCAACTCCTTTAATTAACTCAACAATTAATTAACCATTTATATCCCATTAATCAATTCATTAATTAATTAATCGCAACCCTTATGTTAATTAATTCAATAATTAATTAACCATATAAAGTATATTAATTAATTTAACAATTAATTTATCATTTCACAACTCAACATCTAATAATTAATTCACTGATTAGCTATTCACAATTCAATAATTCAATAGTTAACTCAACAATTAATTATCCCCAATTTCCCAATTCAATAAGACTATGAGATTTGAATAATAGACCACCTACCTCAATTTGTTGACAAGCGATCGTCCAATGGAAATCCCCAAACTTGAGCAGCACAATGACGCAGATCGGGATCCAGATCTAAAACCCTAAATCAAGATTAATCAAAACAAGATCTCTTAATTTTAGATTTAGATCCACAAGCCTAGATCCAGATTCATCAGATCTAGATCTAGATCTAGCAAAACAGGGGATAACATCCCACCAAAAGAACGAGAGAAGAAAAGGGGATGAACGGGAAAACAACGGGATAAGATCCACTTACCGGGAGGGATATGGATCTTCGATCTGGGCTTTGAATTGCGAAGAACAGAGGTCGGGAAGGCCTAAAATTTGTCTGGAGAGCTCTAAAATCGCGAAAGACCACCTATGGTTGAATGAGGGTCGATTTGGGATTAAAATGGGGGTTTAGGAAATTTTAAAACTATTTTTCGGGTTAAATTAATTTTCGCGCACGGTTAACTAGGCCGGGGCACATGATTTTCCCTAATTTGTGTGCCTAAGCCGTGCGCTTCTTTTATAGGGGTGCACAGTTACTCCTTTTAGGGCACACAGTTTTCCAAACTATGCACCAGCCGTGCAAATCCCCTATGTCTGGGTTTGCATGGTTAGCTGGGCTGGGGCACGCATTTAGGGTAAACCGTGCGCCAACCGTGCACAACCCTATAATTTTCATTTTTCTCAAAATTCTACTCAAACACACCCCAAATCATAACCCAAATAAAAAGTACTCAAATAAGAATAAAAGAGTACCTAAATCAAGCCCGAGTCAACTCCAAAAAAGGTCAGGATCTTACAATCTCTCCACCTTATAACAACTCGTCCTCGAGCTGCACTCCCAAACATTTTTAAGATTCCGAGTCGAAAAGATTGGGTCATTGAGCCCACATATCTGCTTCCGTTTCCTATGTTTCCTTCTGCACATGCCCGCGTTGCCACAATACACGAACTATCAGCATAGTTTTTTCCCGCAACACTTTCTCACCGCGATCCAGCACATGTATCAGATGCTACTCAAAGGATGCATCTATCTCGAGGTCAATCTCATCCACATTGATCACATGAGAATAGTCAGGGTGATACCTCCATAGTTGCGATATATGGAAAAAATCGTGCATAACCCTGTATTTCTGTGGAAGAGCCAATTGATACGGCACCGACCCGATTCTCTCCACAACCTCAAAATGTCCAACAAACCTGGACGCCAACTTACCCTGCCTCCGTATTCTACGGTGACCCAACCTAGGCGACACCTGAAGGAATACACGATCACCCTCTATAAACTCTAGTGGTCGTCGACATCTATCAACACACGACTTCTGTCTACTCTGAGCTGTAGCCATACGTTTCCGAATCAGCTGTACCTACTCCAACATCTCTTGCCCGTGACTTAGTCCCAACATCTTAGACTCACCTGCCTCCATCTAGCATAAAGGTGATCTGCATGACATATCCTAAAGTGCCTCGTATAGTGCCATCTGTATCATTTCCTGATAATTGTTATAGGAAAACTCCACCAAAGTTGGGTGCTTCTCCCAAGATCTACTGAAGTCTAGAACACACGCTCACAACATATGCTCAAGCACCTGTATAGTACGCTCCAACTGTCCATCTGTCTGTGGGTAAAATGCGAGTCGCGGTATGAAACTATAGCCCGTAGCACTCCATGCAGATGGACTATCTCCTGAACATACAAAACTCCCAGTTACTCCACTGAGAAAGGCTCCCGTATAGGCAAGAAATGTTATACTTTCGTCAGTCGATCCACAATCACTTAAATAACATCATTCTTCTGAGACGTCCTCGGGAGACCCACTGCAAATTCCATAGTCACGTCGTCTCATTTCCATTCCGGAATGGACAACGGTTGTAACAAACCTCCTGGTCGTTGATGCTCTGCCTTCACTTGTTGACAGGTGATACATTGTGTCATGAACCCTGCTATCACGTTTTTCATGTCCGACCACCAAAACTATCGTCGTAGGTCACGATATATTTTGGTCACACCTGGATGTACCACCCACTTAGAGGCATGAAACTCACGCATTAGCTCCTCCCACATACTCGTAGGAACAACAACCCGATTCTTGACATAGATGATCTCATCCTCATCTATGCTCCAATCAGAAGGTGAATCCCCACCTTCAAGGCTTTCCCTCAAGGTCAAACACTCCGGATCCTTATACCATCTGTCTGTAATCCGACTCAAAAGAGTAGACTCTACTGAAACTGACACTAGAGTCATCTGCTCCTGACTCTCCCGAACCACCACATGCATTTAAGCAATCAAAGTCATCATCTTCCACTCAACACTAAACTCCTGAATTGCCCGAGTCTGAGTTTTCCTGCTCAAAGCGTCATCCACACTGTTTCCTTTCCCAGACGTATATGCTAGTTCAAAATCAAATGACTACATATACTCAACCCATCCCCGCTTCTGGAGATTTAAATCTCGCTGCGAGAAGATATACTTCAAGCTTTTGTGATCCGTATATACAATAAACTTCTCCCCCAAAAGATAATGCCGCCAACACTTCAAAGCATAAACAATAGCTTCCAACTCAAGGTCATGCGTAGGGTAGTTCCATTCATGAGGCCTTAACTTCTGAGACCCATACGCCACAACTCGATCTCCCTGCATCAACACTGCTCCGAGTCCGATCCCAGAAGCGTCACAATACACCGTTTACTCCTCACATGGCTCAGGTAGGATCAATATCGATGCCGATGTTAAGTGCTTCTTCAACTTTTGGAATACATTCTCACATGCTTCCGACCATTCAAATTTTACCCTCTTCTTGGTCAAGCCTGGGAGCGGTGTTGCCAATTGGGAAAAGTCCTGGATGAATCTCCTGTAGTATCTAACTAACCCCAGAAAGCTTCAAATATAAAAAACATTCTTAGGCTGCTCCTAAGATACAACTGCCTGAACCTTCTCTTGGTCCATTGAAACGCCTTCCTCTGAGATGATGTGACCCAAAAAGTGTACTCGATCGATCCAAAACTGGCACTTGGATAGCTTGGTGTATAGTCGATGTTCTTTCAGTGTACTCAAAACGATGTCAAGATGTTGGGCTATGATCGCTATGAGTCTTGGAGTATATCAAGATATCATCCACAAACACTACCATAAATTGATTCAGGTACAGATGGAAGATTCTGTTCATCAAGGCCATAAACACTGCTGGTACTTTTGTCAATCCAACCGACATTACAACGAACTCATAAAGGCCAACCTGCTTCTAAAAGCAGTCCTTGGTATATCAAAAGTTCGAACTCTCAGCTGATGATACCCTGATCTAAAGTCGATTTTTGAGAATACACAAGCTCCCCTCAACTGGTCAAACAGATCTTTGATTCGCGGAAGAGGATACCGGTTCTTCACAGTCATTTAGTTCAACTTCCGGTAATCAACACACAAGCGTAGAGTCCTGTCATCCTTCTTTGCAAACAACACTGGTGAACCCCAAGACGACTTACTCGGACGGATAAATCCCTTATCCCCTAACTCCTCCAACCGAGTCTTGAGCTCTTGAAGATTTATATGTGTCATTCTGTATGGTGGAATTGAAACTGGCTCAGCCCCAAGAATGAACTCAATAGTGAATTCTACATCTCTCTCAGGTGGCGGTCCTGAGAAGTCTTCGGGAAACACATCCTGAAACCTGTCCACTACGGGTAAAAAGTTATCATACTTTACACCTTCGTCATCCAACATTAGACTAGAAACCTGGGTTGTGAGCTCTCCCAGTTGCTGAGTAATTGGCCCTGCTCGGCCTACCTGGATATCCCACTCCCCACAATGAATATAGTTGTCACCTTTCAGAGAGGTAAAAGTCACTCTCCTTCGGTTACATTCAATGTGGGCTCGGTATGCGACTAGCCGGTCCATACCCATAATTAGTTCGAAGCCTGAAATGTCAAGAATGTAGAGATCCCATAGAAAACGGTACTTGCCAACTTTGAGAGAACATCCCTTACACAAGCAGATGTCCCTAGATTAGATTCCCAATGGTGTATTTATCGTCATCGTTCCACTCTCAAACTCCACCGTCAGACTCAGATCGTTAATAAGTTTTGAAGATATAAAGGAATGAGATACACTGATATCAAATAAGGCACTAGCTAATGTAGAAGCTACAAGAATAATACCTCTCACCGTCGACGGTCCAACCTTGTTGTCCACAAGTGTAGGCTTAATGACATGTAATTGTCTTGCCCCTCTTCCCGTGCCGTAGTCTGACTCCCTTGAGCTGCGCCACTCTGCTGATATGGGCGGTCTTGCCCAGAAGCCCCACATCCACTACCTCTACCACCTCGACCAGTAGAACTCTAGCTGCGAGACTGATAATGTGTCGAAGACCCTCTTCCCACATTCAGGTTTTGCCTAGCTCCTCCATCACTAACCGTCTGTCTCAGGTTTCTGCAGAGCCTCTGTAGATGTCTCATCTTGCCGCAACCTGGACACTCTACTGGTGGCCGAGGACAATGTTTCCGGAAGTGTTTCGTCCTACCACACTGGTGGCAAACCATATGGGTAAGGTCCTGTGTAACCGACCCTTCCCCCTGGCTACTCTTCTTGCCACCGCTCTGGGAGAAATTTTCGTAACGACGTTTCCTGCTCTCAAAAGACGTACCTCTAGATCGTCCAACGAAAACCACCTATCCGTCACTGGAAGTGTCATTTAGGTTCCCTTCAAAGATGAGAGCCTGCTTTACCACTTCTGAAAACTTCTTCAGTCTGAAGAAATTCACCTGTGACTTAATTTCACACTTAAGTCCATCCTGAAATCGTTTTGCCGAAGTAGCCTCATTCGCCGCCAATGCTGGAGCAAAGCGCTGCAAATCTGTGAAGCGTCCAACATAGTCCATCGTAGACACGTTCTTCCGAGTCAATCTCATGAACTCAACTGCTCTCTCTTGCTTGGGCATCTCTGGATAAAAGTGCTCAAAGAACTTCTCTTGAAAGTTCTTTCACTCCATTGTCTCCAGTTGTCCATCCCGAGTCTGGATATCCCACCAACGCTTCGCCTGACCACACAACATATAAGCAATTAGCTTGAATCTCTTCTAGAAAGGAGTCTCCAAGTGGTCAAGTATAGTCTAGGTAGACTCAATCCAGAACTTAGCTCCCTTAGGTCCACCCTCTCCAGTAAAAGTCAGAGGGTGCTGCAACTGGAACTCCCTTGTTAGGTCAGACATGCTTTTCACAACCCGCTCTGGGTTTCTTTCCAGGAATTGCATGAAGCGAGCGAAGTTCTCTCAGAACTTCTCCCCTACTTCCTCAACCAGCACAATTGGAGTCTTTGGTTCCATTATTGGTGGAGTATCTCCAGCCATATCCTCTTATCGTCCTCTCAACAGGCGTCGTTGCGGGGGCGTATCTCTACAATGCCAAACACACGTCTTAGGACTCATAACACAATTTTATCACATTACGTAAGAGGAAAATGACAACAAGTCACAACAAGTCTATTCCCCAAACCTCGCCACATGGTCAAAATCGAGGCGCTATTACTACCCTTAACCATCCTACACCTAGGTCCTGGTTAACAAGGGTAAACACATCTCATTGATCAAGTTTTCACATTATACACCCATTTGTTCACATTTTGCATCATTTTACAGTTTTCAAATTTCAACTTCACATTAGACACCTTTTTCATTTAAATTTGACAGAAGCAAAGAAAACAATTCAAGTTCAACAACTTACCCAAAACCCATTTTCCCATGCGTGCCTAAATGATGCATGTCACAAAAATAATCCTGAGTGCCTAGAACGATACATGCAAACTCAACTCTCATGCCATGTCGGGCCACGAGTCAATTCTCAAGAATTTTTCAGAAACAATAATCACATCACACAACAAGTGTGCCACTCAAGGTGAAATAATATTCAACTGTAGCAACGAACAACAATAACAACAATCCCACCACGGGTGCTTGGGTTTTCCCCCGTACATGAGATTGAAACTCTCCTGCACGAGCTCATTACCAAGACCCGACTCTTCATAGTCTCCAGTCTACCTTTCCCAAACAGTAAAACAAAAGAAAAAGAAAAGAAAATTGAGCTCTGATACCACTTTGTAACGTCCCGACTCGGGTGCCACACACCGGTGCCCCGAGCCTGACCGCCACATGACCTCAAGCACGCCTCTCCGTATGCCAGAGGCTTCCGACTAGCAGCGAGGGTCTGATAAGTCGATCACTAGGAGACTATACCCTCTTTTATTAGAGTAATACATCAGTTGAAATAAATAATCACCAACGGAATAACATATCACCATGAAGAATACCAATATCTCAAGTCAATCAAAGCAGGAAATACAATATGCAAACTAAAGAAGAAAACATGCCATGCTTATGTATGTGTCAAGTGTCTAAATGAAAACTCAAAAGAAAAACACCGACGACTCCCAAGCGGGTTCCGAACCACGTCCGGTTCCCTCAACCATGCTCCATCTTGACTCAACCATCTAACATAGGGCAATTACAGCGATTAAGAGAAAAATTAGCTTAATAAGGGACTAAATGTTTAGCTTAAGGGCCAAAATGACCTAAAAACTTTTCCAAAAGATATTGGCTGACCATATTTCGACCCTATCATCCCTTGGATCAGATTTGGACCATTATTGGAGCCACTTGTCATAGGAAAAACATGGGTGAAATTCCCTTTTTAAAAATTTACAAGAATGTCACTCCACTATAAAAAGACAATCACCCCTCAACCATGCATTGGACAGCTGTTAAAACTATCCTAAAGTACTTGAGGCGTACTAAGGATATGTTCCTAGTGTATGGAGGATACAAAGAACTGGTAGTGAGGGGATACACTGATGCTAGTTTCCTGACAGATCATGATGATCTGAAATCGCAGTCAGGCTACATCTTTTGCCTGAATAGTGGTGCAGTGAGCTGGAGAAGCTCGAAGCAAGCTGTGGTTGCCAATTCTACATCAGAGTTCGAATATATTACAGCTTCCGATGCAGCAAAGGAAGCAGTTTGGATACGTAGCTTTATCTCAGACATTGGTGTTGTGCCCAGCAGTGCAGACCCTGTTCCAGTATATTGCGATAATACTGCTGCAGTGGTGCTTGCCAAGGAGCCCAGGTCTCACCAGAGGACAAAGCATATTCTTCAGAAGTTTCATCTCTTGAGGGATTTTACTCAAAGAGGTGAAGTCACAGTTAACAGAGTAGCCACAGAGGACAACGTGGCAGACCCCCTGACTAAAGCCATTTCTTAGCAGAAGCATGATTCTCATGTGAGAGCTAGCAGATTGAAACATGTTAGTAGTTGGCTCTAGTGCAAGTTGGAGTGTTGAAAGTGGGTGCCCTAGACCCAACTTGTATTGTACTTTGATTACCACTACATGTATGCAGTTTATTATAATACATGTGTTTATCTTGCCATAATAGTGTAGATACTTCTGCATCCACTTTGTTTATGGCAATGTCCTTAGATTACATGTCGTGTCAAAGGGTTATAGAAGATCCTAGGCTATAATGAGAACCCCGAGATGCTATGACAGTAATATTAATGTCCTATGGTCCAGTTACATCATTCTGAAAGGACACAGATGATGTGTGACCATCAGGTGTTGGAGGCTCATAAGCATTGAGACTTTTTCTCATGAAGTTCGCACTTGATGATCTCTAGTAGTTGAGATCATGAGGGCAGACCCGCATAATAGGAACACCACATGTTACAGGTGGCATTGGTCGTTCCTATCTACGTACATGTGTAATGGTCTTCAGACTTGAGATCATTATCAATGGATTTCATTTAATTACATACTTTGATGCAAGGCGAAAACCATGGTGATAAAGTCGTGGCGAGGTAGTTTGTGTTGGGTACGTCATTGGTGACATGACATTGATTGAATGATCAAGATATGATTTGTCGCTTCCGAGTTCAGGAAGAGATATCTCGGGTCTGGTTGATTAGGATGGTTGCACCTTCATTAAATCCATGTCCATGGTAGAGGAAGGTAAGACCGTCTGAACAAATCAACAAATAAAATAAAGCAAGATTAAGGATGATGACACTAGTGTGCATTCTTCTTTATTGAGATATCGATATCGATGACGAAGATATTATATTACACAGACTATGTTCATAGGAAGGTAGTCATTGCTTTGACTTTACCTTATCTCTATAGAGGCCTCGATGGGTTGCTAGACCCCGTTCTTGGTCGGTGGATATTATTCACTGCTACTGAGATAAAGACCTAGAGGGTCACACACTATAACGTTTTAAGAATCTGCCTTATTTTGGAAATATGATTATAGAACTTGGTGGGCCCTGCCAAAGGGTCCGAGTACTATCCAAGTTCTATGGATCACCAAGGAATAAATAAATTCTTTAATTATTCAAGCTTGGAATAATTTGTTGAATTTATTTATAACATGTATTTACAATTTATCAAGTAAATACAAAGATAAAATATTATTTGAACGGATTTAAATATCTAGGGTTCGTTTAATATTTTCAGAAGTGAGTCAAGTTATAGACTCAAGTTTATCACGCAATATATATATTTAATATATTGCAGTTAGTGATAAAATTATAAATATTATTTATAACATAATTTTATTTGACATAAATAAATATTTATAATACTTATACAAATGATATCTATTACACGGGGGTCGGGAACCCATACTATGTATTTTAGATACCCCTATATAAGTAAGAGGGAGGCTCTCCCTTTGTAACTATTCATGTGTCAAATTTGAGAGCCTCTCTCCCCTCCTGGATTCTAGAGAGAGATCCTCTCAAGTAAGGAAGAACTTCAAGATCATCCTTTGTGGATCGAAGTTCCTTACCTTGCGGTGATCACTGCTGCGTCGAAGAGATCGTTGGCGTACCGTGCTAGCACCCGGATTCCAACGAACGATGCGCGTGCAGATTCGAAAGACGTGTGTGGACGATCTAGAGGACTTCGACATCGGAGTCTTCGAGCAACGGTCGCCGGCAACCTGCGACACACTTGCGCACGTCAGATTCGAACAAGGTACTTGTTCGTTTTATTTTTGTGCTTTGTCAAATCCATGCGTGGTCCTCGGACCGTACTGGGATAGCTCACCGGAGTCGACGTCGTAACGTTGCTTCGGTGATGCGAAAATTTTTAATTTCCCGGCCCATCAACTTCCGTTGCCCGTCCTGGTTCTTAACAATATAAAGGATGGTTTTAATAACCACATGTGACATATATGACATAGATATGATACTGTAATTATAATATACATATATATCATTTACTTTTCATTCTTTTAACACGATAAAGAAATGAAAGTAGCGTTCACACGTATATACGACCTACCATCTCCATGAACAGTGCATTTCACTTCTTATCTCAAAATTTTATGAATTATTATAAATAAATAAATAAATATATATATATATATTGAATATATATGATATTTAGATCATGATTTACATTTTGAAGATGTTGAAATCATGATTTAAGTAATAGGTACAACAAATAACAAGTCAAAACATACTCGAGAAACTAGACAATTAACACCTGAAATAGTGAAAATAATGAAAGATTATTAACAAATGGGTAATAATATATTATAAGAAGATCATATATGATATCATAAATATGAGTATGGTTGTATTATAAGTTAGTAACATGTTTTAAACCACTATACAAGAGGTTAAAGACCACACAACAAAAAAGAAGGATAAGGTAACCGATTTTCATCTCACTTTTTACGTCTGTGAGATAAATGTCATATTCACCACTTACTTATTTTGTGTGGTATATCTACTGTCCCTTTTGATATATTATATCATGAATCCTTTTATCTTCATGGTATTTAAAGTTTTACTTTGAACTATTTCATTCAAGGGGCTTTTACTTGAAAATTACCCAGTGGTAAAAGTTATCTTTACATTATCACTTTCTTTTATGATTGTTAACTTTATCTTGAAACAACCACTTCCTTATGTTCATTTTATCTTAAATGTCCATATTCTCATGCAATGAATATTATTATTTCCTAAACCAGATACCATTTTTACATACGGTGTTCACTTTGACAACTATTCGATTAACTGAGGAATTATTGATAAATCCGTATCTTTTATTCATTATAGATATTTGATAAGGCACATTTTTCATGAATTAAATCGATTATTCGATATAAGAAAAATGATTCAGACATGTACGAAACAGGTGAGGTTCGATTATAGATAGTCCCTTCAATGCATTGGTAGTCTCATGAGATTAATCAGTTGTCCAAATTAGATGTGTTTCTACCCGATATGCTAAATCGTCTTGTGAATGATCTTGATGGTAAATGTACCTATACCTAGGAAACATGATGTCTAATAATTAAACATTTCACTCATTTAGATTCACTCATCATTTATCCATGAGATTATTGCTTTGAAATTTTTTGTGGATGTAATTCATTCTCAGTTTATTGTTTAAATGACGTGTTTTAGTTATCTACCATGCCATATTGATTATGCCTTACTGAGATATTTATTTGGAATTTGTACTTAATTATTTACCTTGCCATGATGGTTTTTCTTATTATGTGTCATATTTTATTTTCTGTTTCCCAATGCAATATGAGTATTTTGTAGGTAATTTGGTTTTCCAAAACTGCTGAACTATTCCGTCTTTTGGGATTTGAAGTTTGTATCTGTGCCAATGTAATAAAGTAATGCATCGGCTCTGGGCTTTCTGGATTCCGGTCGTTACACATTAAGAAATTGAAGTTACCCTTACATGGTGAGTGAACTACCCTTACGCGGCCTTTAGAAACCAAGAGCTGTCCTTAGACAACTCCAAAGTTACCCTTCCACAGCATATAAGAAATTCATTTTACCTTACACGCAGTGACATGTCACCCTTATGTAACCTTTAGAAAACTGGGTCCACCCTTACACAACCTACGGAAAATAGGCTCCACCCCTATGAAACTCAAGGAAAAACCAGCTTAAAACCCCATTTTACCCTTACATAACCAACAAAATACACAAGTGGAATATTTATTAAAAAATATATTCTCACACAAAAAGACTTATAAATTATATTCAAAAAATGGTTTTAAGAATATTTAAAAATTGAGAATATTACACAACTAGAAAAAAGGGCTATTGCCACGGTTCAAAACTGTGGCAATAGGCCTCAAAACCGTGGCCGCTATCGCTGTCGCAGTAGGCCCCGACCTATTGCCACGATTTTCAAAATCGTGGCAATGAGCCTCCAAATTGGCCACCGTGGCAGTTGACCTATAGCTACGTTTTAAACCGTGGCAATAGCCTCGGAAAACCGTGGCAATAGCCTAAATAAAAAATGTCACCGGTGGGTTTCGATTCCTGCACCTTCACTTTGCAATCCAGCGCACTTACCACGACACCGCACCACAATTCGGGTATATATATATATATATATATTATGATATATATTAATAAGAATCGTGAGAATAGCCTCAAAACCGTGGCGGTAGGGCTTCCCGCGAAAGCGCAGAAATCCTATAGCCACGGTTTTGGAGAACCGTGGCTATAGGGCTTCGAAAAAATTGGCTTATAGCCACAGTTTTGCAAACCGTGGCCATAGGCCACAAAACCGTGGTATAGGTCACGGAAAATAGGCCTATAGCCACGATTTTAAAACAGTGGCTATAGGTCCGTGGTAGTAGCTCCATTTTTTAGCTGTGTTATAGGTTCCATGAAGGAGTGTGATCCTTTAAAATAGTTAGAAGGCATCCAATAATTAGGGATGATGGATGAGTACATTATAGAGTTTGAAGGGGTGGCATTATGAATTTTTGGACTTCAAGAATTATGGCATATTAGTTTTTTAGGGCAGGTTATGACCATAAATTGATATTATTGTTGTGACTTATGGACTTAGAGATAAGGAATGCCTCTTATACCTGACTAAAAATATGGAGAGGAATTTTCTTATAAGAGGCGTTATTCATTATTCAAAATATAGACGAATCTGGTGGAATGCCTAAAGTTTTCATCCGCTCGATTGTGGGGTAGCTAAGACACTTTTGTTATTGAGGGTAGTGAATGATACATGATAGAGAGGGGTGAAGGAAGAGAAGATCACGAACCTCTATGGAAGGGGGTGAAAAAATCATTCCAAGGTAGAGTATGAGGAGAGGAGGGAAAAAGGCTTATGTTTCACTTGCAGAATGAAGTTTGGTCCCGCACATAGGTTTCCAGAAAAGCGGTTGTGACTTATGGTGTGGGAGTGTGTTGAGGCCCAACCAAACGAATGGGAGAACAATGACATAACAAAAGAGTAGGATTAGCCAGCAGATCAGCTATGGGAGTTTTCCTTCTAAATGATGTCTAAGAACTCCGTTGAAGAATATTTGGATTGTAGTATGGAGACAATGCTGTTGGAGGGGAAAAATAGAGGGATGCTGATTCTGGTGTTATTGATCACGGGAATAGTGACAACTTTATCTCCAGGGAATTAATGTGTAAATTAGAGATTCCAGTTGTCCAGACTGAACCATTTCAAGTTCTCTTGCGAGATGGGAAGCAGGTTGTTTCTTGTGGGAAGTGTGTAGATTTTTCGATGTAGTTAAGCGAACTGGAAATGGAAGTGGAAGTTTTCCTATTTGATATGGTAGGTCCTGGCACTTGGGGTGGCATGGCTGAAAACTTTGGGATATTTTATGATGCACTAGAAAAAGTTGACCATGATATCTGACTACTAGATCTCACCTGTTACTCTTACAGGCTTATAGTATTCAAAGGGCATTGAATGAGCTTCCTTAAAAAGTCTATTTTTAGAGGGTAAGGAATTAATTTTTGGTCTCTGGTGGAAGACATGGATGAATGTTTTAACATGAAACTTCAACATGGACTTTGAGTTACAAAAAGGCCTTCAACTACTTTTCAAGCGGTATAAAGCTGTGATTGTAGACCATAAGGGGTTACCACCATGTCGTCCTACCGATCATGCTGTCAACCTGGTGAAGATAGAAGAACTAGTTAATATATTCCCCTATAAGTTGGCACATCATCTAAAAGACGAGGTATAAAAAAAAGTCGTAGAAATGTTGAAGTAGGGAGTTATCCATCACATTCATAGTCTATACTTGAGTCTAATAATTTTGGTGAAGAAAAAGGATGGGGGATGGAAGAAGTGCATAGATTATTGGGATTTAAATAAGCTCATTATTCCTAACCGGTTCCCCAATCCATTGACATAGGAGTTTCTTGACTAATTATATGGAGCAACATATTTTACCAAACTTTATTTGAGGTCGGGATTTCATCAAGTGCATGTACAGAAGGACTCTAAAGAGATAGCTTTTCAGACTCGTAAAGGGCATTATGAGTACCTAGTTATACCCTTCACTTTGATGAATGTACCTAATACATTTTTGAATACGATGAATATAATTTTCAATTCATACCTTAGAAGGGGAGTACTCATGTTTTTGATGATATTTTTATTTATAGTTATAGTAAGACTAATCATATGTCTCAATTGTGTATAGTGATGGGATTATTAATGGAAAATTGATTATTTGTGAATATTAAGAAATGTTTCTTTTTTCAGAAGGGAAGTGGGAATTTTGGACATTCAATTTCCCATAAAGGAGTATCCACGGACCCAGGGAAAGTGTATATTGTTTAGTCTTAGCATGTTCCTTGAAACACCAAAGGTGGGGATTTCTAGGACCGACTAATTATTACTTATGGAAAGATCTATAGTCCCTTAGGAGAATTAACTAAGACGAATAGCTTCCTCTAGGGAGGAGAATCCTAGATTACATTTGTGACCCCGGAAAATAGCTTGCTGCATGCATCGGTTTTGAGGTTACCAGACTTCTCTAAAAAAGTTATTGTAGAATGTGATGCTTCAGGGAGTGGCTTAAGGGCTGTTCTCATGTAGGAGGGAAGGTTGATAGTTTATTATAGAAGGTCACTGTCTGATTCCAACCTTGCTAAATTGACTTATGAAAAGGAACTAATGGTTTGGTGCATGCCATACAACATTGAAAGTAATACTTAACGGGATAACACTTCATTGTACATACTGATCACTGAATTATGAAACATATGTTGAGTTAAAGGATTTATTTTATAGATCGACAATGCTAGAATGTGAAGTTTTTAGATTATGAGTTTGAAGTTGTCTATAAATCTGTCAAGGCGAATCACATAGCTAATGTTCTTCCTTGGAATGTGGATGAAAAATCTATCATCCTAGCTGTGTCAAATCCATATCGGGTTGATTTTCTATGCATCAGAGAAGAAGTTTCTAAGGAGAAAGATTGCCAATCTATCATTGCAACACTCCAACAGTACCCTAATGCATGGTTGTGGTATACTCTTCCAAGTGGCTTGTTGTTTTTTAAGGACAGGCTGGTTTTGACCAAGGGATCTTCAGTGATTCCATAGTTGTTACACTATTATTATTCTTCTCTTAATGGGGGATAGAATGGATTTTTAAAATTCTATAAGCGCTTGGTTGGTGGCTTATTCTAGAGAGGTTTGACCCAAACTATCATGAAATACGTGCATGAATATGAAATCTTTTAATGACACTTTTTCTCGAAGGGTTGCTTCTACTGCTACCCATTTTAGAGCTTTTTTAAGATGAGATTTCAATGGATTTTATTTCTAGGCTGCCTAAGTCACAAGGCTTTGAGGTGATTTTGGTAATCGTTGATCGATTATTTAAGTATGCACATTTCCCACCATTGAAGCACTCGTACTCTGCTAAAGACATGGCTACCTTAGTCATGAAAGATATAGTCTGTTTACATGTCTTATCGAGTGCTATTGTTAGTGATCGAGATCCATTATTTACCAGTATATTTTAGAAGGAATTATTTTGTTTATATGGGATAAAATTGAAAATGAGTTCCTCTTATCATCATCAAACTGACGGTCAGACCGAGGTTGTTAAATAGAGTATAAAATTTTGTTTTTGGTGTTTTTATTCTTCTGGACCAACCCAATGGGTTATATGTTTATATTGGGTTGAGTTTTGTTACACCACAATGTTGGATTGGTGTTGCCCGATCTGGTTGGACTGAATGTTTGTGGGCCGCAACTGTTGCGGGTTGAGGTCCGCGGTGAGCTCGTTGGGGGTTGCAGGGGGCAACGCGCCCTTGCTCCGGGGGCCGAAGGCCCCCGACCCAAATTTTTCGGAACTGTAGCATCTCTGACTACTGTAGCGGAGCTGACCGACTGACACCGGCATGCACTGCAGCAGTGCGGACTTCGGAGTCAACTTCACTGTAGCACTTTTGACTTCCAGCCAGCACCCACTGTAGCGCTTTTGACAAAGTCGGCCGCCGTTCACTGTAGCGATGCAGACTTACCTTTTCGGAACAGTGATCGTTTTTTTCATTTTATAGCCCATTTTCAGGCTAGGGTTACTACTGAAAAACCTCTGTAATTTGTTGCTTCCGAATAGTGAAATTCTGCCTCTCTCGTGGACGTAGGGATTATTCCCGAACCACGTAAAGTGGACGTAGGGATTATTCCCGAACCACGTAAATCGCTGTGTCCTTTTTTTGCTTTCTTTCGTTTTCTCGTTTCTGTCGTTGTGTCTCCCGACGATTCCGTAACACACAACATATCATGCTTCCATCGATAAGACTCCATTTGAGGTGGTTTACGATCAGAAACCTCCCACATTGACTCAATTCACTGAAGGGTAAATGACTATGGAGGCTGTGTCTATTACTCTCTTGGATCGGGATGGAGTGCTATATCAGTTATGAATGAACCTTCTTGTTGCTCAATAACAAATGAAACACTTTTCCAACTAGAAGTGCAGGGAAGTAACCTTCAATGTCGGTGACAAGGCGTTTGTGAATCTATATGCACTACATCCTATTTTTTTCCAAGCATAAAGTTTTTTCGAAGTTGAAAACCCATTTTGGACCCTTTCCTATTAATTAATGTGTGGAAAATGTTTCTTATCACTTAGCTTTGCCTGATGGAAGTTGAATTCATCCTATGTTCCATGTTTCTCAACTGAAGCAGGTAGTTGTGGGACGTTTTGAAGACAACTTTCCATAATTTCTCTTAGATGATGTCTAAGATCAAGTTCTACCCGAGGCTGTCATTTTTACTCAGATGTTTGATCAATACCATCAATGGTTGATTTAGTGGAGTGTTCATTCTCCACAGAATGCAACATGGGAGAATATAGCTTTGATGGAGGACCATTATCCTTACTTTCATCATGGGGACACAATGATTTCTCAAGGTAGGGGAAATGATAACGAAGGAAAGGGTGTTGACAAGGGCTTGTGACCAGCCCCTCTAGACTTATTCTAAGAGGAAGGGTTAGGTTAGTATGCCTAAGGGGCAGGATGGTCATTTTTTGTATCTTCTATCTATATAATCCTTGTTTGTGGGGGGGGGGAGGCAATTCATTAGTTTGTTTTAGCTCGGATGAAGGAGGCTCTAGACCTATCCCCATGAAGTAGTTCTGGGGGAGCATTATCTTCTTATACCTCGAGTATTCTTCTAGATTGATCATATTTTACCTGCAAATACAGTGAAACACCATTGTTTTTATGACAACCCTTGTATTTATTATACATAATACAACATAGAAGATCATGAAGTATAATGTCTTTGGGAATTAGGTAATACATAACAACTTAAAATAGGGGGTACATCAGTATTTTTGAAAACATCCATAACATGTTCATATTATTCCATCGTTCTTAAAACTACATGAGACAACCTGGTGAGATACATAAGAAAGGGGTGAGCTATAAAACCCAGTAAGAGAATAAACAAAGCATAACATGAAAGCAGTGCCTTCCTGCTAGGGTTTTGAGCTTTGTGGTGCGAACGACGATGACTTTGTTTGCGGCGGTGGTTCCCGTAGCGATGGCGTCTTCCTGCTTCGGGCATTCGGTTCAGACAATGATCGGCTTCTTCGCGGCGGCTCAGATCTGGTTTCTGTAGCGGCGACGCCTTCCTGCTTCGGGCATTCGGTTCGGACAACGTCCAACTTCTTCGCAGCGTCTCATATCTTGTTCCTGTAGCGGTGGCGTCTTTCAGCTTCGGGCATTCAGTTCAGACAGTGGCCGACTTCTTCGTGGAGGCTCAGATCTAGTTTCCGTTGTGGTGGCGTCTCTTTGCTTGAGTTTCGGGTATCTTGTTTTGGATGGTGGTCGACTTTGACCGTGGCGGCGAGGGTCTTCAACATCATGCGTCTCTTCATCGGCTTTAGTTCCTATTCTGTGCGGATCTTTTCTCTGTTGCGACGACCTTTACTGCGGCTGTGTTCTTCGGACATTTAGTTTCGTTTTCATTCACGACGGCGTGTCTGGTTTGGACACTTTGAATCAGGCGGCTTACAGGTTGTCCGTCTTCGACGTCTTTGGTTCCGTTCCGTTGTGGTGGCCGACTTCTTCGTGGAGGCTCAGATCTAGTTTCCGTTGTGGTGGCGTCTCTCTGCTTGAGTTTTGGGTATCTTGTTTTGGATGGTGGTCGACTTTGACCGTGGCAGCGAGGGTCTTCAACATCATGCGTCTCTTCATCGACTTTAGTTTATGTTATGTGCGGATCTTTTCTCCGTTGTGACGACCTTTACTGCGGCTGTGTTCTTCGAACATTTAGTTTCGTTTTCATTCACGGCGGTTAGTATGCCTAAGGGGCAGGATGGTCATTTTTTGTATCTTCTATCTATATAATCCTTGTTTGGGGGGGGGGGGAGGCAATTCATTAGTTTGTTTTAGCTCGGATGAAGGAGGCTCTAGACCTATCCCCATGAAGTAGTTCTGGGGGAGCATTATCTTCTTATACCTCGAGTATTCTTCTAGATTGATCATATTTTACCTGCAAATACAGTGAAACACCATTGTTTTTATGACAACCCTTGTATTTATTATACATAATACAACATAGAAGATCATGAAGTATAATGTCTTTGGGGATTAGGTAATACATAACAACTTAAAATAGGGGGTACATCAGTATTTTTGAAAACATCCATAACATGTTCATATTATTCCATCGTTCTTAAAACTACATGAGACAACCTGGTGAGATACATAAGAAAGGGGTGAGCTATAAAACCCAGTAAGAGAATAAACAAAGCATAACATGAAAGCAGTGCCTTCCTGCTAGGGTTTCGAGCTTTGTGGTGCGAACGACGATGACTTTGTTTGCGGCGGTGGTTCCCGTAGCGATGGCGTCTTCCTGCTTCGGGCATTCGGTTCAGACAATGATCGGCTTCTTCGCGGCGGCTCAGATCTGGTTTCTGTAGCGGCGACGCCTTCCTGCTTCGGGCATTCGGTTCGGACAACGTCCAACTTTTTCGCAGCGACTCATATCTTGTTCCTGTAGCGGTGGCGTCTTTCAGCTTCGGGCATTCAGTTCAGACAGTGGCCGACTTCTTCGTGGAGGCTCAGATCTAGTTTCCGTTGTGGTGGCGTCTCTTTGCTTGAGTTTCGGGTATCTTGTTTTGGATGGTGGTCGACTTTGACCGTGGTGGCGAGGGTCTTCAACATCATGCGTCTCTTCATCGGCTTTAGTTCCTATTCTGTGCGGATCTTTTCTCTGGTGCGACGGCCTTTACTGCGGCTGTGTTCTTCGGACATTTAGTTTCGTTTTCATTCACGACGGCGTGTCTGGTTTGGACACTTTGAATCAGGCGGCTTACAGGTTGTCCGTCTTCGACGTCTTTGGTTCCGTTCCGTTGTGGTGGCCGACTTCTTCGTGGAGGCTCAGATCTAGTTTCCGTTGTGGTGGCGTCTCTCTGCTTGAGTTTTGGGTATCTTGTTTTGGATGGTGGTCGACTTTGACCGTGGCAGCGAGGGTCTTCAACATCATGCGTCTCTTCATCGGCTTTAGTTTATGTTCTGTGCGGATCTTTTCTCCGTTGTGACGACCTTTACTGCGGCTGTGTTCTTCGAACATTTAGTTTCGTTTTCATTCACGGCGGCGTGTCTGGTCTGGACACTTTGAATCAGGCGGCTTACAGGTTGTCCGTCTTCGACGTCTTTGGTTCCGTTCCGTTGGTGGTTTCTCTCTTCTCGGATCTCCGTGCTTCTATGGGGGTTCTGTTTATTTTTTGCGGCTTGGGTTCTTCGGGCGCCAGCGTTTCAGCTTGCGTGACTATGGCAAATGTGATGATTCTGGTCTTCGTGTTGCCTCCTTCAGTTCAAGTTTTGCTTTTTGGTCCTACCAAGGTGAGTTCTGGGTTGAGGCAGTCTGCGTTCATGATGTTCCTGGATTCGAACCTTTCCATTTGCGTTGCCTTTCAATTCGACTGCATTGTTTTTGATTTTTTTGATACCTGATGTAGTTCGTAGCTGTTGGGATGATTGTGTGGTTTGCGTTTGTCATGTTTTGTTGATCGATGTCATGTGTTGGTTGGATGATGTTTTCTGATGTTGGTGATGCTTGAGTTGTGGTGATGATGGAGAAGGTGATACGTTGGGGCTGTGACATGGTATCACAGATGATTCGCCCTGCCTCTGTTTGCTTGGTTTTTTGCTCTGGTGTCAGGATTCCTCCATTCTCTCCGTGGCGGAGCAGCACAATGGTCTTCTTGATCCTTTGGGGTGTGAGTTCAAGTGGCCAGTTCAGAGAGATCGTCGATGATTATCGGTTTGATGTCCTTTTGATGACCCTTTTGATGACCCTTTTGATTTGACATTTGGTTTAATAGTGGTGGTTTTTGAAATCTGAAATGGGCAGGATTTGAGGCGGTTTTTTCCTTTTTTGTGTTTTTCTGTTGAATCTTGATGGTGGAAGCTACTAACACTCTACAAGGTTCAACTCCAGATGAGGATACAGAGCAGGAAGCATTCATTTGACATGACCGTTCAGATTTGGATGAATGAGGATATAGTCGTTGGGGAGGGGTAGTTCTTTGTAGTATTGATCTGGGTTAACTTTTGTATGTTTGTTTCCAGGTTTCTCACTTTTTCCTCAGAAGTGCTTTTGAAATAAAAAATTTAATTTTCAGTCAGAAGAAGGTATTACATTTTAGACAATAGGTATTTCAATGAGACATAGAAGGGGTGACAATCATAAACATGAATAATGAGACACGATATAACATGATAACATAAAGGCAACATGAGAATGTGGAAACAACTTTAAACATGATATCATAAACATAAGTCAAGGTTAAACACCAAAACATCATAACAAAATGTGCTTAGGATAACCTCCCATGCATTATACACGACATCTCATTATACTTAAACATTACCCAATGCATTGTAGCGTTATCTGTATGCACCCATCATAATCATATCATGTACATGCATAAGTGTGCCACATAGATCATATAACATAAGAAAATATTTCATCATATTTAATTCTATGATCAAGGAGTTTGAATAAATAAATGGAATTCCCTAATAAAAGAAGTATAGGTATGTCTAGATGAGTACCCTTGGAAATAGCAATGATATTCACAACACAAAAGTTTGGCATGAAAAAATCAGTGAAATTTCGATAGCATAACGACAATACATAAAGGTTCATAAAATGGTTTAATAAGAGTGAAAGAGGTCTATCATTATTTGGAAATCAAATGTACAGTAAGATGGATATGGAAAATACACATCGCAATATTAGGAATTGGAAATAAAAGTCATAAAATGAAGAAGATGCTTGAATAAAGAGAAGGAGAAGACCCCTTACTAAATTTCAGCATAGTAACGACTTAGGTAATTGCTATAATGAGAGAGGATAAATGATCTCTTATCATTAGGACATCAAATAGACAGTATTGGGAGCATTATAAATTCATGAAAACATAACCAATTGAGATTGAAAAGGCTAAATACAAAGAAAGTGCTTGAATTGGAAAGAAGAGAGAGAGACCCTTACCTTGAGAGAGTGATTCCAAAAGCTTGGGGGGGGATTCTTGATAGCTTGAGGGAACCTTAGAAGGACTCTAGAGAGGGGAGATTGGATTAAGGATGATCTCCAAGGTTTTTGAGTGAAGAGGAATGAGAGTTTGAGTGAGTTTATATAAGAAAAGAGAGGAGTTCTTTATTATTTCCCAAACTTAGGTTTTTGAATCTATATAATAAAGTAATCAAAATCACAAAACTTGCCATGATTTTTTTTCATAGTTTCTGCCAAAGATGAGTGAATTTCATTATTTTATAAGTTCAAGGTCTGATTTCATTAAAATATTACCCTTGGTGATGTGGAAGTGAGTCATGTTCTTAAAGTAATGATTTTAAAACCTTAAAATATAATATAGGTTTTGGAGGATTCATAAAGGCTTTATAAAATTAACCAAATAACCTAAAAATCACATTATTTTAAAGGGGAAACATAGATTTGGTAATGGATACATTTAATATCATTTATTACATCACTTTTGGGTCATTATGACGTCATAATACAACACAGTATATTTATACCGTATTAATTTTTTACCCAAAAATTCATCTGTCTCGGAAAATTATGAAAAATTCATCATTGGATAATTTCAATGAGTTGATTCCAAAAAATAATATTTATTTTTCCAAAACAATTTTCTAAATATGTGAATTTTCACTTTTAAAACAGAATAGACCTTTATTGAAAAATGCTGGTTTTTTTGACAATAACTGTTTTCGAACCCTTATAAAAATAACATTTGAATTCATAAAATTTATATTTTCATTTATATTTAATAAAAATTATATAATAATAATATTTTATTAAGACGTCATTTATTTAAAAAAAACTATTAATTCATCAAAAGAAATGTCTTAATTGGAATTGCATATTACCTAAAAATACAATTTCTGCTTTATCATATCAAAATCAAAAATCAAAATCATATATAAAGTAACAATAATTAGTAAATATAATTATTATTCTATTGAAAATACAATATACATATTTATAGTCGTAGGGTCTCAATACATAACCCTTTATTACACCAAAAAACTCCCTAAGGGTAAGATGTGCGATTGTGAGATTTTCATGGGGTGGTTCTGCGTACATGGTTTGGGTTGTGATCTCGATGAGCTTTAACTTCTCCCGTAAACAGTTTTTCTCATGCTGTAGTTATTGGATTTCAACTTGGACTTGGTCAAGGTCAAAGCCTAGTGATTCTATCTTCCTTGGAAACTTCGATAAATGGGCTTCATAGGGCATGATTCTATTGGCTGAGGTCATCACTTTGTCTGTATCAATTAGATTTATTAAAACTCTATATTTATACTAATCATATGATCACTGTTCAATGACTATATTATCAATAGTTATAATGGTCTAGTGATTCTATCTTCCTTGGAAACTTCGATAAATGGGCTTCATAGGGCATGATCCTATTGGCCGAGCTCATCACTTCCTTTGTCTGTATCAATTAGATTTATCAAAACCCTATATTTATACTAATCATATGATCACTGTTCAATGACTATATTATCAATAGTTATAATGCTTCACGATATTTTAAATCTGATAGGAAATAATAAAACCAAATAAGTTCATGCGTTTTCTATAATCACCATAGTATATTTAATTTAATCACAAAAGGAATTTTATTTATAAACATTTAGGTTGTTATAATCTTCCCCTCTAGAAATTTCACCCTCAAAATTTTCATTTCACACATTAAAAAAGATGAAGGTAATTCTATTTCATCACCTCCTCTAGTTCCCACGTCGCTTCATCAAACTTGTGGTTTCTCTATACCACTCTGTCTAGGCGCATTATCTTATTTCATAGAACTTTGTCTCTACTATCTAAGATCTTCATCAGCTTCTCCTCATATGAAAGATCATTCTCTAATGGTATCACCTCTGGATTTAGTACATGTGAGGGGTCTGATATGTACTTTCTCAAGAGGGATACATGGAACACATCATGTACTTAGGATAGGTTAGGTGAGAGTGTTAGTTGACAGACCACCGCTCTTATGTGATCAAGGATCTCAAAGGGATCGATGTATTTTGGACTAAGATTTCCCTTCTTATAAAATTTCATGAATTTCTTCTATGGAGATATGTGAACGAATACCTTATCTCTAACCTCAAACTCCATGTCTCATCGATGATTGTTTGCATAGCTCTTCCACTGACTTTGAGCAGCTCGAATGTGCTGTTGAATGGTCTTGACCTTTTCCACCATTTCCTCGACCATTTCAGGATCCAGTTGTTTATGTTCACCAACTTCATCCCTGCATTCATGTGTTCTACACCTCTTCCCATAAAAGGATTCATAGGGAGCTATTTGGATGCTTGAGTGGAAACTCTCGACCAGAGAAAGATGTTGATCCCATCCTTCTTTGAAGTCAACTGAGCGTGCTCTTGATATATCCTAATGTGACTAGATAGTCCGCTCAGATTGACCATCGGTTTGAGGGTGACAAGTTGTGATGAAGTTTAACTCAGTATTTAGAGCATGTTATAGACTCTTCTAGAACTTAGAGGTAAATCTTGGATCTCAATTAGATACAATCGACAGTGGTGTTCCATGCATCCTTACCACTTCTCTAATGTATATCATTGCAAGTTGATCAAGTGAGAAGTCATCTTGAATTGTAATTAAGTGAACAAAATTTGTAAGAAAATCCACAACAACCCATATAGAATTATTTCCTCTTGATGTCTTCAGAAGACCAGTGAAAAAGTCAATGGTTATGTTTTCCCATTTCCACGTAGGTATGAGTAATAGTTGCATCATCCCCTTGTATTTTTTCCTTTCATCCTCCACTTGTTGACATACAAGACACCTTGAAGTATATTCTGTGATCTCCTTATTCATATTGTCCCACCAATAGCGCTCTTGAAGATCTCAATACATATTTGTGCTCCCTAGATGGATGAAGAAGGTTGAGCTATGTATATCATCCAAAATCTCATTTTTTAACTCAAGATTTAATGATACACATAGTCTTGAACCAAATCTTACAACTCATTCTTTATTAATTTTGAGCTATGAGGATTTCTTTTTTTATAGCTTCCACCTTCTTTTGAATTTCCACATCATCTTTTTGAGAACCCTTTATCTTCTCTTGAAGGGATGGTTAAACAATAATTTGTGAAAGGATTGATGATGTTCCTTCCTTTATGATTTCCATGACCATCCTTTTCAAGTATAAAAAGATTGGATCCTTCTTAATTATCATCAATGATAAAATTGCCAGATCCTTTCTACTCAGAGCATCCATCACTTTATTTGATTTCCCAAGATGGTAGTCGATTGAGTAATTATAGTCCTTAATTAGCTCTAACCACCACTGCTGGCACATGTTCAACTCTTTTTGTATGAATATATACTTGAGGCTCTTATGATCCACATATATTTCACACTTATACCCAAAATGACAATGCTAGTATTTTTTCAACATTAAGATTACTATGACCAACTTTAGATCATGCATTGGGTTGTTATGTCTATGAAATTTCAACTATCTTTAGTCATAGTCTATCACATTGACATTTCACATTAGTACACAACTGAATCCCTTCTTTGAAACACCATTGTTTACCATGAAAAGTTCCCCACTTGTGGATAGCGTAAGTACATGTGCAGTGATAAGCCTCTTTTCCAAATCCTTGAAGCTCTCTTAAAATTCATCATTCTAAACAAACTCGATTGCCTTCTGAGTTAGCTTGGTTAGAGGGTTTGACAATCATGATAAATTTCTTACAAATCATCGATAATACCCAGCTAGTCCATGGAAACTACGAATATTTATCATAGATGCTGGCCTCGACCATCCTTCAATTGCCTCTATTTTTAAAGGGTCTACAAATATCCCATTACTCGTGATAATATGCCCCAATAACGAGACTTCCTTGAACCAAAAGTCACATTTGCTGTACTTTTCATAAATCTTATCCTTTCATATGGTCTTTAGCATAATCCTCAGATGCTCCTCATGATGGTCCTTGATTTTGGAGTATATTAGAATATGATCTATAAAGTCTACCCCAAATTTGTTGAGGTAATATCTAAAGACTCTTCATCGATTCTATAAGGATTTATGGAGAATTAGTGAGTCTAAATGACATTACTATGAAGTCATAGTGCCCATACTTTGTACGGAAAACAGTTTTGGGGATATCCTTCTTCACCCTTACTTGTTAATACCCCAACCAAAGATCCACCTTGGAGAAATATTGGGCTCCACATAGCTGATTGAATAAGTTATCAATCCATGGTAGAGGGTACTTGTTCTTTATCATGATCTTGTTGAGATCATGATAATCAATGCAAAGTTTCACTAACCCATCATTCTTCTTGATGAAGAGGACTGGTGCACCGCACAGTGATGCACTTGGGCATATGAACCCTTTATCTATATTCTCATGTAGTTGTTTCTTTAGCTCTTCAACTTCCAAAATATCCATTATATATAGAGTATTGGATATTGGTAAAGCCCCAAGTATAATATCGATAAGTAAATCCACTTACAATGGGAATGTCTTCAAGGATGATCTTTTCCTTAGATTCAATCATTTGAGCTAGATATGATTTCTCACAGGTCAATAATATCCATGCTTGAGATTTTGGTGCTAAAGAATATTCATCATCCTCTTTGCACTTGTATAGAATCAGAGGATGATTCCCGATATGGAGAGAAATTTTCTTCTCACAGAAACTTATGTTGGATCTATATAAAGAAATTCAATCCATACTCAAAATTTCATCAAATTTCACTAAAGGGAGTATCATAAGGTTTTATGGGAAGTTCAACCCATAAAGTTTGTCAGGGGAGGAGTTATATGCTTGGGATGCAATAATTGACCAATTTTCCATTTTCACTGATAACGCTATTTCCATACTTTGTGGTGGTGTTTGAGTAGTTCTATTAAACTTGTTTGATGTGAAAAAATGTGTAGAACCATAATCAAAAATAAATTCTCTATTTTTGAATAAATAACTAGCATACCTATTACCACTTTGTTGTTGGGATCCACCTAAACATTTGTGATGACATATGCTCACCCTTACTGCCTTGGAGGTTGTTAGTATTGATTGTCTTTGACAACCCTTGGTTTAGGGTAGTGGTTCACACAATGTCCTTATTCCTTGTAGTTGAAACATTGGACAATAGGTTGCGGGAAGACTGAAGCATTCATCTCTTCCATTACATTGGTTGGTTTCTCCCTTCGACAATCTCTAGCTAGGTGCCCTTCCTTTCCACACCTAAATCATTTCCTCACCCCTTTTAGTCAATTTCAAGGGTGCTTCTTTCCACAATTTTGACAAATGAGATGCTGATTTTTTTTACCATCATTAGATTTCTCCATCACACCGCCAAAATTAAACTCCACCTTTTGCTTCTGATCCCCGCAAGACCCTTGAGACTCACTGATCTCCATTTTGATTTTGAGGTCACATAAGACAATTTCCTTATAGCTATCAAAGTACTGAATCACCAATTATTTTTGTAGACATTGTTTTAGCCCACTAAAGAAGTAGTCATCTTTGCATTCAGGGGTAATGAAAAAGCCAGAGGCGTATCGTACAAGTCTTTTGAAGTTTTCCTCATACTCAATGGATTCATTGTATTTTTTCTTGAGGTCAAGGAAATCCATTTCCATTTTAATTTGGAGAGCTTGAGGAAAATATTTTATGAAAAACATTTTTCGGAATTCCTTCAACCCCATCACTTTGATCTATTCCTCAAGCTTTGTATTCTTGATTAATGTCCAACATTGATCAACTTCTCCCTCCATACGATAAACATCTAGTATAACCTTATCTTATTTAGGACTTTTAAGGATAGTGACTATATTTTCAATGGAGTTGATCCCTTATTTCATGATTAAGGGATCAGATGGTCCATTGAAAGTCAGTGGTTTTTATCGCATAAAGGTCTCAATTTCATCTTGTTCTTTCTTAGGGGGATTTGGACGTTCCTCCTGATTTAGGTTTCTATTCAGGAGCTGAGTCAACTAAGATAGTATCTTCACAAATTTCACGATTCGTGCTCCCATTGGGTTGGTCATCTCATTTGGGTAGTCATCACATTGCCCTTCACATTGGTTGTTTGCTTGGTTACTCCAATTTCCAGACATTGGATAGAATAAAAGGAAAATTAGGGATAAGAACTTTTAAACTATTAAACACATAAATGAGAATCGAATAACATTAAAAGGATAATTTATAAATTATATTTATTCCTTATCCCATGAATTTCTAGGCTTAAATTTATATTTTCCATGATCTATTTCCTAACATAAACTCTTATGAGATTTTTTGTTCCTTTAATAATGGTTTGTAATGAGTTTGTAGATTTATCAAAACACATTTCCTAGGAGTGTCAAACCAGGTGTGCAGCAAGACCCATTGTCCTGCACCAGGTGATAATCGAATCCAGCTCAATCACTCTTTTTAGGATTATTATCCCTAGGTACCTCTGTGCTAGAGCCACATCCACTTGTAGTATCCAGATAAGGATTTGTTTTCTTGGAAACCACTTACTCTATACTTTACCAAAAGTTAGGGATATCTTCTTATGTTTAGTCTTATCTCTAAGGCCTTTTCTAGAGTTTCCTAATCTTAATTCCAAAAATAACTAAACTTTCCTCTGATACCAACTATGACAACCCCTGTCTTTATTACACATTAATTCATGATTTATTACATAAGAATACACATAATACAACCCATAAGATCAAGAAGTCTAGTGTCTTTGGGAATTAGGTACATTACATAACAACTTAAAATAGGGTACATCGACATTATTTTAAACTTCCTGAACATGATCATATTATTCCATCGTTCTTAAAATTGCATGAGATAACCCGGGGAGGTACATAAGAAAGGGGTGAGATATAAATCCCTGTAAGGGAATAAAAAAATCATAACATGAATAATGTATTACATGTTAGACAATAGACATTTCAATGGGGACATAAAAGGGGCAGGAATTGTAAAGATAAACAATGAGGTATGATATAACATGATAACATAAAGACAACATGAGAATGTGGAAAAAGATTTAAACATGTCATCGTAAACATAAGTCAAAGTTAATCATCAAGACATCATAACATAATGTTCTTAGGATAAGCTCCCACGAACCATACATGACATTTCATGAGACTAAAATATTACCTAATGCATTGGAGCACTATTTGGACGCACCCATCATAATCATATTATGTACATGCATAAGTGTTCCACAAAGATCATATAACATAAGAACATATTTCATCAAATTTAATTCTAAGATTAAGGTTTGGCATGGAAAAATCGCAGTGAAATTTCTGCAGCATAACACTACATAAAGGTTCATAAAATAATTTAATGAGAGCGAATGAGGTCTATCATCATTTGGAAATAAAATGAATAGTAATAAGGATATGTAAAAAACATATCTCAATATTAGGAATTGGAAATAAAAGGTATAAAATGAAGAAGATGCTTGAATAAAGAGGAGAAGGAGATGACCCCTTACTAAATTTCAGTATAGCAACAGATTAAGTAATTGCTATAATGAGGGGGGATAAATGATATATAATTATTAGGACATCAATTGGATAGTATAGGAGAGATCATTATAAATTTATAAAAACATAACCAATTGAGATTCAAAAGGCTAAATACAAAGAAAGTGCTTGAATTGAAAAGAAGAGAGAGGTCCCTTACCTTAAGAGGGTGATTCCAAAATCTTGGGGGAGCTTATTGAGAGTTTGGGGGCACCTTGGGAGGACTCTAGAGAGGGAAGAGCAGAGTAAGGATGTGATCCAATATTTTTGAGTGAAGATGAATGAGATCTTGGGTGAGTTTATATAGGAAATGAGAGGGGAGTCCTTTATTATTTCCCAAACTTAGGTTTTGGACTCTATAATAAAGTAATCCAAATCACAAATCTTCCCATAGTTTTTCCCATGTTTTTTTTCAAAGTAGGAGTGTTTTTAATTATTTTTTAAGTCCAAGAGCCGATCTCATTAAAATATTACTCTTGGTGATGTGGAAGTGAGTCATGTTCTTAAAGTAATGATTTTAAAACCTTAAAATATATTATAGGTTTTGGAGGATTAATAAAGGCTTTATAAAATTAATTAAATAACCTAAAAATCACATTATTTTAAAGGAGAAACATAGATTTGGTCTTGGATACATTTTATAGAATTTATTACATCACTTTTGTGTCATTATGATATGATAACACACACTGTATATTTAGACCGTATTTAATTTTTACCAAAAAATTCAATTATCTCAGAAAATTATGAAAAATTCACCGTTGGATAATTTCAACATGATTCCAAAAAAATAATATTTATTTTATCAAAATAATTTTTTTAAATATGTGAATTTTCACTTTTAAAACAAAATCAACATTTATTGAGAAATGTTGGTTTTTTTTTGACAATATCAGTTTTTGAACCCTTATAAAAATTATATTTGACTTCATAAAATTTGTATTATTGTTTATATTTAATAAAAAATATTTAATAAAAATATTTTATTAAAATACCATTTATTTAAAAAAATCCATTAATTCGTCAAAAGAAATCTCTTAATTGGAATTGCATATCACCCAAAATACAATTTTTTATTATTATATCAAAATCAAAATCATTTATAAAGCAACAACAATCAGGAGTAAATATAACTATTATTCTAGTGAAAATATAATATACATATTCATATTCTTAGTGTCTTGATACATAGCCTTTTATTACACCAGAAAACGCCCTAAGGGTAAGGTGCGTGATTGTGATATTTTCATAGGGGGGGGGTCGACATACATGGTTTGGGATGTGATCTTGATGAGCTTGAACTTCTCCTGTAAAATGTTTCGCTCATGCTTTAGTTGTTGGATCTTGACTTGGTATTGGTCAAGGGAAAAGCCTCGTGATGCTATCTCCCTTAGAAGATCCGATAAATGAGCTTCATATGACACATTCCTACTGGTCAAGGCCATCACTTCCTTTGTCTATATCAATTGGATTTATCAAAACCTTATATTTATACTAATCATATGATCATTGTTCAATGAAAATATTATCAACCCTTATAATGCTTAATAGTATTTTAAATATGATGGGATATAATAAAGACAACTAAGTGCATGTGTTTTCTATATTCATCATATGACATTTAATTCAATCACAAAGAGAATTTTATCTATAAAGGTTCAGTTCATTACAATTTTTCCCTAGAAACAGTCAATATACTATCAATTTCACATAAATATTATGGTAAAAAAAAGCTATTTTAAATTATAGATTTTTCAAGAATGTGTCCAGCTAAGTATACAAATCTCAATGTTCTTGTTTCAATACATAACACGTCTTTCTCAACCTTCACATTTTTGATTCACCAACACCCATTAAAAAACCCATCGATTGTTTAATATACAATTCCTCCTCAAGCATTCAATTCCTAAAATCCATCTTAACATCCATTTGGTAGAATTTGAATTTTATTTGAATTCCCATAACTATAAAAAGATTTATTGATTCGAGTCTTTCCAATGGTGTAAATATTTATTATACATCAACACCTTCAACTTGTGTGTAGCCTTTGCATACTAACCTTACTTTATTTTGAACTGCTCTTCCCTATTTATCAAACTTCTTGAAAATACACTTGGTTCTAATGATGTTATGATCCATCGAACTCTATACGAGCTCTCCAGTCCATTTCCTCTCTATTTGGTCTTGCTCCTCATTCATGTCCTTGACCCATGATTTTGTTTTACTACTTCCTCAGATGATGATAACTCCACTTATGAAAATAGAGCCTCTATTAGACCAGTGTGAAATGATGAGATGGTATGGGGGGATAAACCATTTTAAAATTTTAAATGGATTAATAGAATAGTATTCAACATTAGAGTTAGTCAGGTCATGTAAATACAATTCATGCAAAGAAATTGAAGGTTCAAGTGTAATAAAATATAAGTGCATGTGCAATAAAAAAATAAAAACAAGAACACTACATTTTTATAGTAGTTAGAATCAATGTGATTCTATATATACTCTTCATGCCTCTCTTATCCATGAGATAAATGAAACCCACTAAACAAAACCCTCACTGTTGAAAGAATGTGACAACCTTTTACAGACACTACCTTTTTCACACTGGGAGGCACAATCCAGAACAAATAACCCCGATTTTTACATGGGAGAAACAACCCAAAAAATCCTACCTTTTTCAGTGGAGGTATAACTAAAAACAGAAAACTGAATTAGGAAGGTAAAAATCACAAACCAATGAACAAATAAAGAACAATTAGAAATGAAAACAGATATAACTTTTAGACGAAGAAAGAAATAAAGAACAAAAAAGAACAAATTAGAAAGTCAATGTAGCTCGATGATTTCAGCAAGAGTTTTCTCTTTGAATCTCATTGACAATGATCACAATAGTGGAACAAAATACCATAGTATAAAAATTTCAGCACTTTCGAATTTCATATCCATTTCTCCACAACTTTATCAGATTCCTTCAATCAGATTTATCGAAAAAACCACCAATGTTCATCTCATGATCTCTATGATCTTCATTACATGGATGTTTCCATAATTTGATCTATACATTGTAGCTTTAAATGAGTTTCCAAAAATCATCACAATTTGTATGGAGAACTATACGAAGCACGAAGAAAATATATATAACAAAATAAATAAAATATTCCATATCATGAAATAGAGTAAACTCATTTTAATAAGTATAAATAGATTTGAGTTTATAGGGATCATATTTTAATCTTCATAAGGATTAGTTTTAAATAATGTAAGTATGATTTTAAAATATATGTAAGTGTATCATTTATATACTTTCTTAAGAATCATTTTCGCTTATGAAACTGAAATCTCATATAAAATATTTTCGCAAGATAAAAATTCATATGATAAAAATTTCGTATGATATATTTCCATCGTAATGTTCATTTACATTTTAAGGTTCATTTCCATCATAGGGATTAAGTGTTATTTATAGGGTACTACACTTAGCCAAAAAATAAATATCATAGGGTACAATCTAAGGCTTCATAAAGTACCTTACTAAGTATTTGTAAGGTAAAACTATTTTCCAAAAATCACTTTCTTTGGGTACACTTCACAATACTTTAAAGTAAAAATTGTAAGACTTAATATATTTCGTATGACTTTGAAAATATATTTCATATGATTTTATTACAAATTCTGTAAGACTTTAATACCAATTTCCTAATATTTTTTTGACTCAGAACAATTCTTAATTAAATAATGAGTGAAATAAACAATGAAAATATAATTAAGTAAAAAATAAACAAATTTGTGAGAAATTATAATTATCCAATATTTTAAATGTGAGGTAGTTTAATATTCAAAACATAAAATACAAACAATCTCCCTCCTAACACTAACATCCTCATCCTATGGGGTTTGTGTTGGAGCATGTTGGGACTAAGTCGAATATGTTCACTCGGGGGGGGGGGGGTGAATCAAGGTATTGCTTGGTTAAAACTTTTCCCTTCAACTATGTTTCCCCCTTTATCAGATATTATTTTCTCATTTGATGGAACTCGTTCAATCTTTATCTCTTGAGGGTGCTCTCACCGAAACATACAAAAATATATATGAAGATAAAGATTGCACAAGACACATGGATTTTACTTAGTTAATTAAAAAAGGGATACATCTAAGGACCATACACCAATGATGCGTAAATGTGCCAAAATCAACTACTATAATAGTTCAGTGGATATAAGTTTTAGGATGTGGTCACTTGATGTCAAGGCTCACCACCTTTATATTGTTTTAGGTATTGGCCACCTCTCACCTAAAGGGAACTCCCTCTTCTTTTACTTTACACACTAATTTTTGGAAGGCTTGTTCTGTTTATAGAATTAAGGACCTCTTTAATAGCTTATCAACATGAAAGTTTTCTCTGGATCAGTATAAGGAATTGTTTTTCCTTGTATCCTTATCTTCAAGTAGATTCTCTAATAAGATCCATGTTTGTTGCACTCTTCCTCTTAAAATCCAAATGAGATCAACTCCTTATAGTGAGTTGAATCTTTTTCTTCCAAAACTATATGGGAGTTTACTTTTAATATGAAGACCAGCTCTGTCTTCTAAAACAATCATAACAATGAATAAAATATTCAGGTATTGAATAATTTAGTAATTGAATTATTTTTGTTTCTTCTTTTCTTCAATATCAAGACATTTCAAATAAACTTTGTTATTCTTTTAGACTTTTTTCTTGAAACGGACTAGATATGATCAATGGCACTCATCTATGGTTCTCCTCTATTCCTTTTCACTTGAGGATGGATGTATTATTCAGCCTTTTTACCTCTCCAACACTCCTATGAACATTTTTATAAGAATATAAAAGATGCCAACCCTTGATTAGATGGTTGAGATTTATTCACTCTTTATCCAATCCTCTAAGATTAATCCACATGTCCACATGATCGATTGTGGCCTAAGTCACCTAATTAATTCAAGCACACAAAACAACAACAACAACAACAACAAATCCTCAAACCCAATTAAATGGTTCCAACGATATGGATCAAAAATCCCCAATTAGCTTTATTGAAGACCATATTTTCATTTAAACCATTTACAAAAAGATCATATTGAGTGTTTTGTTTAAGGGTCCTTTTAGGCCTACCTCTACCTCTTCTAATAAGTAATTTTTTTCATTAAGTTTACCCTATTAATAGGTACATCCTTAGATCTTCTTTTAACATGTCCAAACCATATTAATCTAGTCTCAATCATCTTCTCATCAATTGAAGCCACTCCAATTTTCTCTTGAACACATTCATTTATAATCTTACCCATCTTAGTAATCCACTTGTTCATCTTAACATTCTCATTTCCACTATTTTTTTTTCAAGATATACCACCAAAGGACAACACTTACTACTATATAGAATAGTTGGTATAATAGCACCCATATAAAATTTACCCTTCAGTTTCAAAGGAATTTTACGACAAAAAAGAACCCCAATGCCCTTTCTCCATTTTATCTATCCAGTTTGAATCCTATGATATACATATGCATTAATATCTCCATCACATTGCAGAAATGAGCCTAAATATCGAAAATGATTGACTTTTGAAACAAAGTGACCTCCCAATCTTACATTCATAACATTATTAGACAATATTCTGCTAAAATGACACTTCATATATTCAGTATTATCCCTATTAAGATATAAACCATCTGATTTTAAAATCTCTCTCCAAAGATCTAACTTAAAATTGATAGTCTCATTGGATTCTGTAACGAGAACTATATCATCTACAAAAATCATGTAATTAGGTATCTCATCTTGAATATGTCATGTAAGTTCATCTATGACCAAAGAAAAAAGGTATGGTCTTAAATACAGTTCTATCGATATAGGGAAGTCTATAGTGTCACCTACTAGAGTTCTAACTCAAGTAAAACTCCATTCATACATGTCTTGGATGAGTTTGATATATGCCACCACAACCCTTTTATTTCAATAAATTTCTATAAAACCTCTCCATGAATTTTATCATATTCCATTTCCAAATCAATGGAGAGAATATGAAAATTTTGGGATTTTTGTCAATAATAGTCCATCAGACCTCTAGTCAAATATATTTCTTTTATGGTTGACTGTTCAGTCATAAAACCCAATTTATTATTTGAAACTTTAGTTTTCCTTTGAATCTTTTGTTAAATCACTCTCTCCCAGAGTTTCATGGCATGAATAATAATATTAATGCCTCTCTAATTACCACAACTTTAAATGTATCCTTTATTTTTATACACAAGTACTAGAGAACTCTTCCTCCATTCATTGGAAAATTTCTTAGATTTCATAATCTCGTTAAATAACACACCGAGATAATTAACATCCAACTCTCCTAAATATTTGAACACTTCAATGCATATGTTATCTAGCCCAAATGATTTTCCATTTTTAATCATTGTTAAAGAATCTTTAACTACAAAAGGATGAATTTTTTGATAATAGTTGTAATCAAGTTCCATTCTACTAATACTTAGATCATCTAAGCCTAATCAACACATCCACTCTTCCTTGAATAGATTATTCAAGTATAATACCGATATTTTATTAATTTTCTCATCCTTAAAAAGGACACATCCTTCTTCATATTTTATACACTAAACCTGATCTAAATCTCTAAATTTTTTATATCTACCTCTAGAAAAACTATAGATTTTATTTCATCATTATTAGTATGTAATGAATGGTGCAGCTCCTAAAAAACTTGAGATTTAACCTCACTATGTACTTTCTTAGCCTCTCTATAAAAAACATGATATCGATCCCATGTATCTTCATTAATACAAAGGTGTAAATACTTAAAACACTCTCACATTACTTCAACTTTTAATTGAACATTCTCATTCCACCATTATGTTTCATTTCCTTTTGGAAAAAATCCTTTTGTTACTTCTAGAATAAAAGTAGCTATATTTTGAACACTTTTAGCTACCTCATCCCACATGTAGTAAGCAATTCCTTAAACTTTCCAATCCACTTCTTTCAAAATTTTGTTCTTAAATCCTATTATAAGGTTATCCTTTAAGTTCCACCATACGATTCTCAGATTCCTTAATTGTTTCATATTTATCTTATAATTCTTAACTTTCGTGTCTAAAATTGATAAAAAATATCGGGTGGTCAAAATTTTACCATGAATAACCTTCAAATATGTAATAAACCTTATATCTAACCTTTTTTTTTTCAAGAAATAATCAAATTGGGATCTTGTGACTCTACTTTTATAAGTAATAAAATATTCATCTCGTTGCTTAAAGAGCATAATTGCTACAAAAAAATTACAACTATAGGAAAAGTTTAAGGCAACTAATCCTTCACATTTTTATAAACCCAAACCAAACCCTCCATAGCAATCTATGTGTTCACTAAAATCCTTTCCTACATTTCTATTTTGGCCAATACTTAAAAAAATCTTCTCATGTTGTGGAAAAATATGAATCAAAGTTTCTAAATTAACCCAGTAAGTATACTTCTATTGAATTTAAACTAAATCTGTAAGATATTCTAGAATTCTTCTAATCATGATGTGATATCCTCCACTATGATGTGATCCCATCTAAATTTAGCCAAATTACGACATGATTTCTTCCACTATGGAATGATACTTGGAATATAATGGTTTTGATCCCATTTCCCATGTACTTATCTTATTATTAACAAGAAAAAAGAAAAGGCGTATAAATATGGTCATAAACTCCAAGTATAAGAAATATCAAAACAAGTTTCAACAAATCGATCAACATTTCACTATCCTTCTCAAGAGCCTCCAAGGTTGGATCAAGCGTGAACCATTGTTGTTTTCCTTAAATCTATCCATAATTCTCTCTCAATTCCTATATAAAGTTTTTTTAGATATCTATCCCATGTTTCATTGCACTTTTCCAAGTGAATATCCACTTTTTAAAGGCATCTAAAAAATTAGTGTAACACTAAGTGTTATAGTAAAATCATCTAGTATACCTTTGATTCCAACATTTTGGATCTAATTCAATGATTTACTAACTAAAATGTTCACTTATATGTATAAAATCCATACCATCATTGAATTTATTACTGTGTTGTAAGAACCTGTTTTTTGCTGTGAAAGACTTTGGAATATTCTTGATGATATTCCAGAGTAGCGCCTTCAGACGGCGTGCGATTCCGAGCCCCGGAGTGGCCGTAATTAAATTTTCAGTGCGTTCACACTGGAAACACCAAATAAATGCGATAACTCCTAAAAGGTGATTCAGATCAGAGATCCGAGTGTACGGATGGGTCCGGAATGAGGTGTTTACCCTAAGAATGACATAAAACTTGTCGGTGCGGGATGTTTGGACCCCTCGCTCGCTTTCAGAACGTTAAACGGATAAATTAATTAATTAATTTATTCGTTTAATGGTGAAACGCTAGTATCTCTTAAACGGTGGCTCGGATTGGAAAACTGAGGGCACCGTTGAGTTCAGAGCGTGCCGTTTACCCTAGGAGGGGTATAAGTTTCGCGGGCGCGGACCGTTTGTGAAAAATGGCCCCAGGGGCGTTTTCGTAATTTTGGCGGCCTCGGGCGCTAAGTTTAATAACTTTTAAACGGGGGCTCGGATTAAAATTCCGAGACTGCCGTTGCGTTCAGGAGGTGGTCTTTACCCTAGGGGGAGCTTAATCTTGACCGCGCCAGAGGGTTTGGACGCGGGTGTTTTAGGGGTCGAGACTTTTAATTAAAGAGTTTATTTATTTAAACTCTCCCCTCTTCCCCTTCATCCCCATTGAACCCCCTGGTGAAACCCCTCCCCTCTCCTCCTCCATCTCTAGCGAGGCGACTCCAGCGAGGTGCGGTGATGCCGGCGGATCGACGCGAAGCTCCAGGCGAAGCCCAGCAAGGTAGGAGGTTTTGATTGCGATTTACTTTCCGAACCTTATTTCAACCTCAATTTTATGCGTCGATTGTTGTTTGATCGTCGAATCAAAGACCATGTGCACGTAGTAGTTTTTATGAGCTATCCGACGCATCTTTCGATTTCGGTTTTGGAGTTCTGAGGAACCCGCAATCATTCGCCGAAGATTGCGGGTTTTTGGAGGAGTTCTGGGGTGTTCCGGCGGGTAGGCGTGGCGGTCGGCCATACCAGGCGGCGGCGCGGTGAGCCGGATGGCGGCGAAGCGGCTCTAGGCTGAGGGGGGGGGGGGGGGTCTCGGCAGCGGGGCAGCGCGGGCGGTCGACGGCTGGCGTTGAGGAGGAGCGGCCGCGGAGGAGGCCGACTGAGGGCGCCGGTCGCGTCCGGCGGAGGAGGAAGGACCCGCGCCGCGCGGGTCTTCCTGGGGTCAACGAAGACCAGCTTCGGCCGGTCTGTTTCAGAGGAGGCAAGGACCCGCCTCGTGCGGGTCCTGCGTTGCGGCGGAGACCGACCATTTGGCCGGTCAGTTGAGGAGGGCCGGACCCGCTCGGGTCCGGCGGTTTGAGGCAGGCCGCGGCCAACGGGCCGGCGGCTCGGACCGGGCCGGCCGGGGTGGACCGGCCCGGTTAGGCCCCCTTGTATTCGGGGGGCCATATCTTTCAAACGGCGCGTCCGTTTGACGCGCCGTCTGCGGCAATGAGTTCTTATCGACGAGGCGCTCTCTTTAAGGTGAGTTTCGGGTTTTTTAGATTCCGTGCCCGAAGACGGGCGACCCGAGGAGCTTTAAATTAATAATAATAAATTATTATTTAGGTTGCGACAGACGTGGCTCGTGAGCCGAACGTCCGTTTGACGCGCCGTCAGAGGCGCTGTGGCCCTGAGACTGAGACAGTCCTTCCAATGTGGTTCGGAACCTTTGCGGGTTGGTTTCGTCGCTCTGCGGCATGAAACACAATGTGAATAATTAATTAATTATTTAATTAATTAATTAGTTGTTGTGTCGGACCTAACTCCTGCTTGGGGTGTCCGATTGACGCGCCGTCAGCGGCAGCGTGATCCCAGTCCTTGTGTGGACTTTTTGAGGAGCTTTCCGAAGCATTCGGGTTGGAGAAGAGGTGCGGGCCCCACAGGGCCTAGTTCGCACGTTTTACGGTGAAACGCCACTTTTTCACCCGACATCCGTTTGGGGTGTTTGAGTATTCGATTCTGGGTGTTTTTCCGAAGGCATTGCAATGGTGCAATCTGCCCGCTCTAATTCGGCACGTTGGTGCGGGGCCCATGAGGGCCGTTTGGGCGTCGATGGTGATTTTCCATCTTTATCACCGGGCGACCGTTTTGGACAAGTGAATAGTCCATCTTGTGTGTTTTTTTGAGAGGATCGCAACGGTGAGATCCGTTCGTTGAGTTTCGGGACCGGGTTGCGGGTCCCACGAAGCACCGCTCGTGTGTGGTGCGCCGAAACGTATCTTTTTCTCCGGATATCCATTGCACTCAAGTGAGTAGTGCTTTTGACGTGTTTTTCCGAGGGGATCGCAATGGTGTGATGCGCCCGACTGTTTTCGGGGCCGAGGCTCGGGATCACGGGAAGCCGTTCGGGCGTGAGGCGATGTTGGTGACTCTTCCGTTGGATATCCGTTGGAGGCGAATAAGTAGTCGATCTCGCGTGTTTTTCCACGAGGATTACAACGGTGTGATCCGTTTGGCTGTGCGGAGCCTCTTGCGCGATCTTATTAAATGTGGAAGCATGAAAGGTGCTCCAGTGGTAGTTCGCCCTACCTTGTTTGTAGTGGACCCTTGCCGTGTGATCGCGTGCACTCTTGGGAGAGTGATGTAAATGTTCACAAGATGTGGTTGGCCGTGCCTGGGCCTTTGAGGTGGAGTTGTTACATTCACGCCTTCGCGTTGACGTTGGGTGGCGTGTGCACGTTAGCCTTTGGGCTGGAGACGTGGTATACTCTGGGATTATACGGGAGCGCTTGGAGGTACATGTGGTTGTTTGTACCTGAGAACGTTTGTGCGATCGATTGGGGTTGACTTGGGGCCACACGTCGTGTGGGCCCCACGTGCGTGCCGTGATCTGCTTTACATAATTTTGACCTCTCGCGACGTAGAGGGTTCCTCTGTTCTTGTTTGTTGACCAGCAGGGTTGATACTTCCCCTGGCTTGGTGCTCGTTTGTTTGGCCAGCAGGGTTGAGTTTTCCCCTGGTCCTGTTCTGGTTTGGCAGACAGAGATGGTATAGCATCCCGTCTTTTATAACATAAACTTTCATTTCATTACACGGAACTGAGGATCTTTAAGGTTTAGTGTCTTGGAAACAAGGAACATAATACATGAAAAAAAACATAAAGCATTAATCTTAAACACTTGAAAGGATTCTCCTTTTATTCATCCTAGGTTCATTACTGCATCTCATAACCTGTGGACATACATCAAAAGAAAGGGTGAGTAGAAGGCCCAGTAAGGGAAACAAGAGAAACATTTTACATGTGAACTTGAGATACTTCAATAAGGTCATGAAAAGAACTTTAAGGCATGAGAAGGAAACCATGAGATATATCATAATAAAATAACATTTTTCATAACCTGAAGATGTGGCTGCAACATTTAATACTGACAATCATTTCGTTTCACCAAGGTCCATCCCCAAGGTGTCATTAAAAACTACCAAGGTTATTCACCAAGGTATCAGTCTAAAAAGTCATCTCTAGAGATTAAGTCTTTACCCAATGCATTGAAGCGCTATCTGGGCGCACCCTTGACATGTCTTTATTATCATGTGAGCCACATATATCATCATCAATAATTTCATAAACAACCCATATAGCATAAAAGAAATGGGTTTCATTTCATAATCATAACATTTTAAAAACTGCTTTAAAGACATGATCTTTATGTCACTTTAAACCCACGGAAAGGGAAAGCGGGTTTCATGTATGTAAATACCAGAATTTAAAATAGAACATTTTGATATATATGTGAATACCCCTATAGAAATAAGATCTCTGAGTATTCACTTTATAACATAAAATAATTTTGAGAAAAGAAGAGGCATTTTGAGACGAAAATTTTGCAGCATAACGACTATGTTTCGGGGTTTTAGAAAACATTGAAAAGAGAGAGGACATGGGTCAAACATTCATAAATGACCCATAAAACAGTAGAGGGACATAATAATAAGGATATATGAACATGGTAATGAAATTTGAAGGACATACCATTTGAAATGAAAAACATGGAAGGAAGACAAAAATTAGATTTCTCTTATGAAAATTCGGCAGCCTAACGACGTCACTTAAACTTCAACAAAAATGAATTGAAAAGATCAAATAGGGTCCCTCATCATATGAACATAAGAGTTCAGTATGATAGATATAGAGATCATACCCCAACATAATTAAAAAGGAACTTGAAAGACTTGACATGAAAGTAGAACTTTGAAAAGAATGAGAAGAGTGAAAGAATCCTCTTAAAATTTCAGCAGCCTAACGGCGCCACTTAAACATTCTTAAAACGAATTGATGAGAGAAAGATGAGGTCTCTCATCATATGAACATGAAAAGGGAAGTAATATGAATATATAAGAACATCCTCCAATATAAGAACATGGAGTATAAAAGAAATGACATAAAAGAGATTACTTGAAAAGAAGAGAGAGGTCGGATCCCTTACCTTAAAACGTAACTCTTAAAACTCAAAGGTTTGGACCTTGAGGGCTTGGGGGCACCTTGGGAGGACTCCTTGGGAGGTAAGGAGACCAGAACTTCGTTGAGGATGGTTTTTGAGTCGAAAGGATGAGAGGAGGGCTTGATATTTATAGGGAAAGTGAGGGGACAAGGCATTAATGGCCAAGGGACACCTCATAAGTGCTTTACTCAAAACCATGTGCTCTCTCATGATATTTCCCATGAAGTTAGGCCACATGGGGCCCCCAAAACAATAATTCATCACCTAAGGTCGGCCAACCCTTAAAATATCTCATGACATCACCATGACATAGCTATGATGTCATTAGACATACTGAAACCCTAAAACTGTTTTTTTTTACTATTCACTGAAAATTCATCTTTCTCAAAAAAATCCCAAAATTTCACCTTAACCAAATATCGACGCTCTGATTAAAAATATGAACTCCATTTTATAAAAATAATTTTCTAAATATTTTTAATTTAATTTTTAAATAAAAACACTATTCACCGAAAATTCATTTCTTTAGAAAAAACCCCAAAAATTACCATAACATAATATCGGTGCTCTGAGTTCAAAAATAAAGTCCATTTTATAAAAATATTTTTCTAAATATTTTTAATTTAATTTTTAATTAAAAAACACTATTCATCCCAAAAAACTAATACTTGATTAATAATTTATGAAACCGTTATTTACCCATTTTATTGAATCACATTACTTAATCTATGTGTCTAATTTATATTAAAACTTTCTTTGAGTGAAATTACTAATCCATTTGGTCACATTACTAATCCTAAGCGTAAAATCACTATTCATAATTTACTATTCATCAAAAATTAAGTTGATCTTATTAGACTCCAAATTCCTTACTGAACACTTTTGTAGAAGACCATTTTTTGAAAATCATTACACATCATTAATTATTTAGGGTTTACATAAATATTTTAAAATATCCTTTTTTCAAAATTCATCAATAAAATACATCCTAAAATTATCCGGACATTTGAAATTTAACAAACATCACTAAAGGAAGAAATCTCAATTTATTCATCCCAAAGGATCACACAAGGAAGCTAGGGTCTCGTCACATAGCCCCTTATAACACCGGCATATGACCTAAGTGTAAGGTGTGCTATGGTGAGAGAATCTGAGGGAGGCTCAGATAACATTGCCCTAGTAGTAATCTCTACTAACTTGAACTTCTCCCGTAGGCGTTTCCGTTCAAGCTTGACACGCTGGAGTTCGGCTTGGGCTTGGTCCAAAGCGAAGCCCAAAGACGCCACCTCCTTCCCAAGCTCTGATAAGTGGGCTTCATAAGGTTCGAGTCTACTGGATGAAGCCATCGACTCCTCTTTCTGCATTAACCATTAACATCTTTATTAAATCGTTAAGAGTAAGTTAATATACTAAAAAAGTTTGGGTCGTTACATTCTTCCCCCTTTAAGAAATTTCGTCCCCGAAATTTATACTTGAGGCCTAGTCGAAAAGGTGAGGGTACTTTTGCTTCATCGTTTCCTCAGGCTCCCAAGTCGCTTCTTCATATTTATGATTCCTCCACAACACTTTCACAAGGTGGGTAGTCTTGTTTCGTAGAACCTTGTCTCTACGGCCTAAGATCTCCACTGGCCGCTCCTCATAAGAGAGGTCATGTTCCAGTTGTACCACCTCTGGGTTCAGTACATGCGAATGGTTGGGTATGTACTTCCTCAAAAGAGATACATGGAAGACATTGTGAACTTGAGCTAGGTTTGGTGGAAGTGCTAGACGATAGGCCACTGCTCCTATGCGATCAAGGATTTCATAGGGTCCAATGTACCTAGGGCTGAGCTTCCCTTTCTTCCCAAACCGCATGACTCTCTTCCATGGAGAAATTCGAAGGAAGACTTTGTCGCCAACACCAAACTCCAAGTCCCTTCGACGATTGTCAGCATAGCTCTTCTGCCGACTCTGAGCAGCCTTTATGTGTTGTTGGATGGCATGAACTTGTTCCGTCATCTCTTGCACAAGATCAGGCCCAAGAAGCTTTCTCTCACCAGTTTCATCCCAACAAGTAGGAGTTCTACATCGCTTTCCATACAGAGCTTCATAGGGTGCCATCTGAATACTCGAATGGAAGCTGTTGTTATAGGAGAACTCCACTAATGGGAGGTGTTGATCCCATCCACCTTTAAATTCCATTGAGCATAATCTCAGCATGTCTTCGAGTGTCTGAATAGTCCTTTCAGATTGACCATCAGTTTGAGGATGATAGGCCGTACTAAAATTCAATTCAGTATTCAGAGCATGTTGAAGACTTCTCCAGAATTTTGATGTGAATCTTGGATCACGATCAAACACGATGGATAGTGGTACCCCATGCAGCCTTACCACTTCCCTTACGTATATCTTGGCAAGCTGATCCAGAGAGAAATCTTCCCGAATAGAGATAAAATGGGCTGTCTTGGTGAGACGGTCCACAATAACCCATATCGCATTGTTTCCTTTGGATGTTTTTGGGAGACCAGTTACAAAGTCCATAATGATATTATCCCACTTCCATACTGGTATGGGTAGCGGTTGTAATACCCCCTTAGGAAGTTGTCTTTCTGCCTTTACTTGCTGACACACCAGGCACCTTGTAGTGTAATCAGCAATCTCCCTCTTCATGTTATCCCACCAATAATGATCACGAAGGTCTCTATACATCTTAGTGCTTCCCGGATGTATAGAGAAAGTAGAGCTATGAGCTTCATCCATCAGTTCTTTCTTTATCTCCAGAATAGATGGAACACATAGTCTTGTACGAAATTTTAATACACCTTCTTGATCAATATTGAAGTTAGGGAACTTCCCATCCTTTACACCCTCAAACTTCTCCTGCAGCAAAGGATCTTATTTTTGAGCCTTCTTGATCTTCTCTAGTAATGAAGGTTGAGAAATCATTTGGGATAGGGTTGATGATGTCCCTTTCCTTATAATTCCCATGTCCAGTTTTACTAGATCTTTAATCAAGGGATCTCCTAGGATCCTCATTGTTGCCAGAACAACAGGGTCTTTCCTGCTTAACGCATCCGCGACTTTGTTTGCTCTACCAGGGTGATAATAAATTGAACAATCATAGTCTTTAATAAGCTCCAACCATCTCCTTTGTCTCATGTTCAATTCTTTCTACGTGAAAATATACTTTAGACTTTGGTGGTCAGTGTATATATCACATTTCTCCCCATAAAGATAGTGCCTCCATATCTTTAGAGCAAAAACAACTGCCGCCAGCTCTAGATCATGCGTAGGATAATTCTGCTCATGAATCTTCAACTGTCGAGATGCATAAGCAATTACCTTGTCATTTTTCATGAGGACGCACCCAAACCCTTTCAGAGATGCATCGCTAAAAATAACGAATCCTTCTCCGACAGAGGGTAGTGTTAACACAGGTGCAGTAACCAATCTCTTCTTCAGCTCTTGGAAACTTTCCTCGCATTCCTTTGTCCAGATGAACTTAACCCCTTTTCGAGTCAACTTGGTTAGTGGATTAGAAAGCCGTGAAAAGTTTTTCACAAACCTCCTATAATATCCCGCTAAACCAAGGAAACTACGAATCTCAGTTACTGTTGTGGGTTGAGGCCACTCCTCCACAACCATTGTCTTTGCAGGGTCAACCGAGATTCCTTCATTGGTTACTATGTGCCCCAAGAAAGCCACTTGTTGTAACCAAAACTCACACTTGCTGAACTTTCCAAAGAGCCTCTCCTTCCGCAGAGTTTTCAAAATAATCCTCAGATGATCTTCATGCTCCTCATGAATTTTTGAATATATCAAAATATCATCAATAAAAACTACCACAAAGTTATCAAGGTAGTCCTTAAAGACTCTATTCATCAAATCCATTAAGATAGCAGGAGCATTAGTCAAGCCGAAGGGCATAACAGTAAACTCATAATGCCCATATCTTGATCGGAAGGCAGTCTTTGGAATATCTTCCTTCTTCACCCTCAGTTGATGATAACCAGATCGAAGGTCAATCTTAGAGAAGAATTGAGCCCCATGAAGCTGGTCAAATAAATCATCAATTCTTGGAAGAGGGTATCTGTTCTTCATTGTGATCCCGTTCAGTTCTCTATAATCAATGTATAGCCGCATTGATCCATCCTTATTCTTCACAAAGAGAACTGGTGCCCCCCAAGGAGACACACTCGGTCAGATAAACCCCTTCTCCAACAAGTCTTGGAGTTGTTTCTTTAACTCTTCTAGCTCCACATTTACCATTCTATACGGGGTCTTTGATATCGGTTGTGATCCAGGTACGAGTTCAATGGAGAACTCTACCTCTCTTTCTGGGGGAGGTCCAGGTAACTCCTCAGGAAATACATACATGTATTCCTGAACAATTGGAACATCATCTATTTGTATGCTCCCTTTTCCTTCTTCATCATCACCGATTAACTCCATAAAGAAAGCTATAGGAGGTGCTTCTAGATAGGGATCAGTTTGGGATATCTCTCCTTGGAAGATAACTGTAGGTCGTTTATTCAAGACTACTGAGATTTCCTTACTTCTGCATTTGATCCTAGCATTATACTTTGAGAGCCAGTCCATCCCTAGTATAACGTCGAATTCCAACATGGGAATGACTACTAGATTTTCAATAAGATTATGCTCACTAAAGTAAACACTAGAGTCTCTAAACACTGTTGATGCATGGATAATCCCACTTGGAGTCTTGATTGACAACTCTACCTCAAGCAATTCGGGGATTGATTCTATATTCTTTGCAAACTTGGAGGAAATAAAGGAATGCGTAGAACCAGAATCAAATAAAGTAGTTGCTAGTTTTGAGAGGACAACAAGAGTACCTGCTACCACGTCATTCGGAGCTTCAACTTCAGTTGTCGTGATAGAAAAAGCACGACCTTGCTCCCCTGGCCTTTGCTGAGGTTGATGGTGATTCCCCTCCACTGCCCTTGGATTTGGACAGAGATTAGCATAGTGCCCAAGCTGTCCACACTTGAAGCAATGGACTTCGGGTAAGGCCATAACCATCTTTCCTCTGTCGTTAGTGTTGGGGAGTTGAGGCTTCACCTCACTATGACAATTCCGAGCAATATGGCCTCCTCTTCCACACTTGTAGCACTTGCCACTTCCGACCAAGCAGTTCCCCGGATGCTTCTTCCCACATTTATTGCATGTGGTAAGTTGCATTTTCTTTCCACCTCTTCCCTGATCAAAAGTCTTCCCTAAACTGGGCTCCAACGATCTCTTCTTTTCATTTGATTTATGAGACCACTGCGTCTCACCAAACTCCAGCTCGACTTTCATTGCACTCCGCACGATCTCCTCGTAGCTATCGTAGTCCCGGTTCGCTAAATTCTTCCGCAGATGAGGTCTCAGCCCACCGAAAAATCTATCAACCTTCCCACTTGGATCCATGACAAAGCTAGAGGTATATCGTGAAAGTCGGGTGAAGTTCATCTCATAGCTTCCGACAGATTCGTTCTCCTTCTGCTTCAGCTCGAGAAACTCTTTCTACATTCTCATTCTCATGGAACGAGGGAAATACTTGTTAAAGAATATTCCCCGGAATTCTTCCCACTACATAGCTTCCATCTCTCCTCTAGGCTTCGTGTTTTTGACCAGTGACCACCACTGATCAGCTTCTCCCTCTAGGCGATAAACATCAAGGGTGACTTTTTCTTGTTCCGAACAAAGGAGTACAAAAAAGATCTTTTCAATGGAGCTTATCCATTGTTCCGCAACCAAAGGGTCCGTAGATCCACTGAATGATGGTGGTCGTTGACGCATGAAGGACTCAACAGAGTGTTGTTCCCTTCATGGTGAGATCGGCCTCTCAGCTTGATTCAAGTTATTACTCATAACTTGAGTCAGTTGGTTCATCATTCGCATGAATGTTTCCATTCCGGCTTCCATCAGAGGGCCGTCAGCACATGGTGCATTGCGGTCACCATCGGCATGGTTCCTCCTATTGCCCACCATTTTCTAAAAGAAGAAAACCTTAGTAAGAAACTTATTTCATGAATATTTTAACTAAGACTTCATTCTTAGACAATTACACTTCTCTATAATTCCTTCATAATGATTCATAAAAATCTTGTGATTAACCAAACATATCCCCCAGGAGTGTCCTAACCAAGAGTGCAACAAGGCCCGTTATCGTGCACCAGTTCCCGTTCGAGTCTAGCTCAAGGTGGTGTTTTTGGGTTTTACCCTTATGTACATCTGTGCCAGAGCCGCCTCTACCTGCTCGTATCCAGATAAGGATGTATTTGTTTGATAAACCACTCACTCAATACTTACCAAAATACCAGGAAGTTTTCCTATATTTAAACTTTTCTATAGGGTTCTTCCTAAGGTTTTTATATCCTAATTTCCACAAATAACTAAACCATCATTTGATACCAACTATAGCATCCCGTCTTTTATAACATAAACTTTCATTTCATTACACGGAACTGAGGATCTTTAAGGTTTAGTGTCTTGGAAACAAGGAACATAATACATGAAAAAAAAACATAAAGCATTAATCTTAAACACATGAAAGGCTTCTCCTTATGTTCATCCTAGGTTCATTACTGCATCTCATAACCTGGGGACATACATCAAAAGAAAGGGTGAGCAGAAGGCCCAGTAAGGGAAACAAGAGAAACATTTTACATGTGAACTTGAGATACTTCAATAAGGTCATGAAAAGAACTTTAAGGCATGAGAAGGAAACCATGAGATATATCATAATAAAATAACATTTTTCATAACTTGAAGATGTGGATGCAACATTTAATATTGACAATCATTTCATTTCACCAAGGTCCATCCCCAAGGCGTCATTAAAAATTACCAAAGTTATTCACCAAGGTATCAGTCTAAAAAGTCATCTCTAGAGATTAAGTCTTTACCCAATGCATTGGAGTGCTATCTGGGCGCACCCTTGACATGTCTTTATTATCATGTGAGCCACATATATCATCATCAATAATTTCATAAACAACCCATATAGCATAAAAGAAATGGGTTTCATTTCATAATCATAACATTTTAAAAACTGCTTTAAAGACATGATCTTTATGTCACTTTAAACCCACGGAAAGGGAAAGAGGGTTTCATGTATGTAAATACCAGAATTTAAAATAGAACATTTTGATATATATGTGAATACCCCTGTAGAAATAAGATCTTTGAGTATTCACTTTATAACATAAAATAATTTTGAGAAAAGAGAGAGGCATTTTGAGACGAAAATTCTGCAGCATAACGGCTATGTTTCGGGGTTTTAGAAAACATTGAAAAAAGAGAGGACATGGGTCAAACATTCATAAATGACCCATAAAACAGTAGAGGGACAGAATAATAAGGATATATGAACATGGTAATGAAATTTGAAGGACATACCATTTGAAATGAAAAACATGGAAGGAAGACAAAAATTAGATTTCTCTTATGAAAATTCGGCAGCCTAACGGCGTCACTTAAATTTCAACAAAAATGAATTGAAAAGATCAAATAGGGTCCCTCATCATATGAACATAAGAGTTCAGTATGATAGATATAGAGATAATACTCCAACATAATTAAAAAGGAACTTGAAAGACTTGACATGAAAGTAGAACTTTGAAAAGAATGAGAATGGTGAAAGAATCCCCTTAAAATTTCGGCAGCCTAACGGCACCACTTAAACATTCTTAAAACGAATTGATGAGAGAAAGATGGGGTCTCTCATCATATGAACATGAAAAGGGAAGTAATATGAATATATAAGAACATCCTCCAATATAAGAACATGGAGTATAAAAGAAATGACATAAAAGAGATTACTTGAAAAGAAGAGAGAGGTCGGATCCCTTACCTTAAAACGTAACTCTTAAAACTCAAAGGTTTGGACCTTGAGGGCTTGGGGGAACCTTGGGAGGACTCCTTGGGAGGTAAGGAGACCAGAAATTCGTTGAGGATGGTTTTTGAGTCGAAAGGATGAGAGGAGGGCTTGGTATTTATAGGGAAAGTGAGGGGACAAGGCATTAATGGCCAAGGGACACCTCATAAGTGCTTTACTCAAAACCATGTGCTCTCTCATGATATTTCCCATGAAGTTAGGCCACATGGGGCCCCCAAAACAATAATTCATCACCTAAGGTCGGCCAACCCTTAAAATATCTCATGACATCACCATGACACAGCTATGATGTCATTAGACATACCGAAACCCTAAAACTGCTTTTTTTACTATTCACTGAAAATTTATCTTTCTCAGAAAAATCCCAAAATTTCACCTTAACCAAATATCGATGCTCTGATTACAAATATGAACTCCATTTTATAAAAATAATTTTCTAAATATTTTTAATTTAATTTTTAAATAAAAACACTATTCACCGAAAATTCATTTCTTTAGAAAAAACCCCAAAAATTACCATAACATAATATCGGTGCTCTGAGTTCAAAAATAAAGTCCATTTTATAAAAATATTTTTCTAAATATTTTTAATTTAATTTTTAATTAAAAAACACTATTCATCCCAAAAAACTAATACTTGATTAATAATTTATGAAACCGTTATTTACCCATTTTATTGAATCACATTACTTAATCTATGTGTTTAATTTATATTAAAACTTTCTTTGAGTGAAATTACTAATCCATTTGGTCACATTACTAATCCTAAGCGTAAAATCACTATTCATAATTTACTATTCATCAAAAATTAAGTTGATCTTATTAGACTCCAAATTCCTTACTGAACACTTTTGTAGAAGACCATTTTTTGAAAATCATTACACATCATTAATTATTTAGGGTTTACATAAATATTTTAAAATATCCTTTTTTCAAAATTCATCAATAAAATACATCCTAAAATTATCCGGACATTTGAAATTTCACAAACACCACTAAAGGAAGAAATCTCAATTTATTCATCTCAAAGGATCACACAAGGAAGCTAGGGTCTCATCACATAGCCCCTTATAACACCGGCATATGACCTAAGTGTAAGGTGTGCTATGGTGAGAGAATCTGAGGGAGGCTCAGATAACATTTCCCTAGTAGTAATCTCTACTAACTTGAACTTCTCCCGTAGGCGTTTCCGTTCAAGCTTGACACACTGGAGTTCGGCTTGGGCTTGGTCCAAAGCGAAGCCCAAAGATGCCACCTCCTTCCCAAGCTCTGATAAGTGGGCTTCATAAGGTTCGAGTCTACTGGATGAAGCCATCGACTCCTCTTTCTGCATTAACCATTAACATATTTATTAAATCGTTAAGAGTAAGTTAATATACTAAAAAAGTTGGGGTCGTTACAGATGGTTTGGTTCCTCTGCTTCTTCAGCTGTGAGGGGTTTCAGTACCGTGCCCCTTTCACCGGACTGCGACACCATTTGCGACTATGGGTGTTCGTATAGTGTGGGTGTTTTCCCCACTTTCTGGGATGAGTTGTCTCAGTCCGCTTCGACAGTGACTCAGCGGATTGGAGCGGGATCGCCTTGTGAGGCCTGGGGAGTTTCTCCCATTGCTCCGTGTTCCCTGGTAGAGTTCTTGTGGATTCGGTGTGACCAACACTTTACGCGGGCACCGATCCTCTACCCAGGAGGTTGTTTTCAGCAAGGCTAAGGTGGTTTCCAGCTGGGCTGAGGTTGTTTCCAGCAGGGCTGAGGTGGTTTCCAGCAGGGCTGAGGTTGTTTCCAGCAGGGATGGGGTTGTTTCCAGCAGGGATGAGGTTGTTTCCAGCAGGGCTGAGGTGGTTTCCAGCAGGGTTGAGGTTGTTTCCAGCAGGGTTGAGGTTGTTTCCAGCAGGTCTGAGGTTGTTTCGAGCAGGGCTCGCCAGTGGGTTACCATCCAGCAGGGATGACCAGTACAACGGTGTTCATCGAGTAGTACCATCCAACATGGATGGCCAGAGCAGTTCCGGGCTTACCTCCAACTGGGCTGGGTAGTGGGCCCCGATGCCGGGCTTACCTTCAGTGGGGCTGGGCAGTGGTCCCCGATGCCGGGCTTACCTCCAGCGGGGGGCTGGGCAGTGGTCCCCGATGCCGGGCTTACCTCCAACGGGGCTGGGCAATGGTCCCCGATGCCGGGCTTACCTCCAGCTGGGTTGGGAAATGGTCCCCGATGCCGGGTTACCTCCAGCTGGGCTGGGCAGTGGTCCCGTCACCAACTTTAGCCGGGTCGCCCTCAAGTGGATTACCCTGTTACGGGACTGGGCAGTGTGGCACTCGTCGAATTTCCGGGTCTCCCTGTAGTGGGAACCCGTCGACTTCCAGGGATCCTCCAGCGGGGCTGGGCAGGGGGTTGCCTGTCGACTTTGAGCAGACCTCTCGACTGCGAGGCATTGACGTGTTGTGGTTGACGTTCCCCCAGAACTCTCAAGTACGAGGAGCTTCCCCCCCCCCCCACCGAGACGCGTCCTTGTGACGCGGCCTAAAACCGTGCGGGCGAGTCAGTGCCGCCCAAAGCGGAAAGTGTCGAGGTGTGGTGATTGAGCCCCTTGGCTTGCGGTTTGGGGCAGACGTGCGGGATGCTGGGCATCGATGGTGTTTACTTCTGGGACTGTTGGCGACTCAATTTTCTTGGGCTGAGCTACGGGATGGAGATCCCCTTACGATCTTGTTTGGGATTCTTGATTGAGCATATGTATCTCGTATATATCTTGTTCTAGTACCCACTTCTTGGGTTTGGTTACTCTCCTTCCAAGAGAGGCGAAGACGCGCGAGGTATGCCACGTGCTTTCCGTGTCTAGCTTCTCGTGGTTGGACGAGTCTACTCTCCTGCTATAGGTAGCGAAGACTCGACGGGAAGTTCATCTTCTCACCGTTTCCAGCTCCTTGTGTCTGGATGAGTCTACCTTCTTTCCTCTTGTTGGGCTGAGCTGGACTCTTTACTGTACTCCTTACTGCCCTTTCGGTTGTACTCCTTTACTTTTCCTGTTCTCTCTACTGCTCACCATTTGGTACCTCCTTTGTTGCTCCCTCAAGCCTTCGGGGTATCCTACTGAGTATTTTTATACTCACCCCTGCTTGGGCTTTTCCTGCACTTGGTGTGCCCTTGCAGATGACGGACAGGTTTTTCGTGACTTCAGTGGAGCTTAGGAGTTCAGGAGCTTGGACCGCGTGCGATGGTCGTGGTTAGGTCCCAGGTGGGGGACCCCTTTCGGCTGTTTTTCTTTTGTTTACCTGTTGCCGGGTTGTGGCACCTTTTCTGGTTGGACGTGTGTTTTTCCCCTTTTCTTTTTCAGTTACCTTCAGCTTTTACTTTGTACTTTTTAGAGGTTGATGCACATTGTGGTTTATTTATAGCAGTTACTCTTTTACTCTGCTTGTCTTTTCTTTTACTCTGCACTTTTGCATTGAGTGTGCTGCGTGTGTGTGTACAGGTGCTTAGGCAAAGGCTTCCCCGAGTTGTTGTTCCTTCGGCGCTGGTTGCCAGCCCCTGGCCTATGGAGGCGGGCTTGGGGTAGTTGCGAATCGAGCCCGGGTAGGGTCGGGTCGTGACAAAGTGGTATCAGAGGTGGTTCGTTCCTTGGAATGTTGTGCGGACGCCCCTAAAGAGAAATTGGTTGGGATTTAGGGCAACAATGTTAATGTGTCTCGAGAGCGGCTCTCAGGCCAGGGAGTCCAGTGATGGTGCGGCGGCTGACGTATCCATTTACCAAGACCTTGATAACCCGCTTGTCAACTCGGCATGCTGAGACACTTGTTGTAGGGAAAAATTGGTTTGTGCATCACAAAGGATTGAGTCTTTGACTGTCCTTCTTGAGTCAGCTCCCCATTGTTGTTGTTATTGGTATATACATATATGCTCATCTGACCGCGACACTCCTTGATAATTTTCAGGATGTCTCCACGAAGAAAACCATCCAGGATACCAGCTTTGGTGCGTGACGACGACCCTGTGAGCTATGAGGCCACAGTCTAGGACCCATAATGCGAGCCCCATTTCTCCGGGTGGGCCGGTAGCAGCACCCCCACCTGTTGAGCAGCAGGCAGTTTCAGTAGAGCAGGCTGAGCTTGAGTGCGCTCCGTGAGTTCCAGCGGCAGAGACTGCTGAGGTTCAGTGGTGAGCCAGACCCTCAGGCAGCAGAGGTTTGGCTAGAGGCAGTGGTTCACCTTCTCAGGCTTGTGCAGACGCCGACAGATCAGAGAGTGTCTTTGGCAGCCACCCTTTTTCGTGGAGCAGCTTGGCGTTGGTGGAGTCTGGTGACTCAGTTTCTTGACGAGTTGTTGCTTTCGTGGGACGACTTCTAGTTGTTGTTTCGTGAGGATTTTTCCCCTATTGCTTGCGCTCCGTTCGGATTCAGGAGCTCCTACAGTTTCAGCAGGGAGGGATGAGGATGATCGAGTACGCAGCTAGTTTTGCAGACCGTGCATGCTTTTACCCAGACTTGGTCCATGACGACAACATCCGAGTGCAGAAGTTTGAGCAGGGTCTCCACTGAGAGATTTGTGCTGTCATAGTACCCTTGGGCATTTCCACATATGCCGGGGTGCTAGAGCAGGCGCTGGTGACAGAGGGATTCCTGTCACATTCTGGAGTTGGTGGTGGCAGCAGGCATGTTGGAGCCGAGACGTCTGCCGCAGCTAGCGGGCGCCGGCAAGCAGGACCTCGACGCAGGTGGATTTCTGAAAACCAGACTCAGGGGCGTGGTTGTACACCACAGTGGCGCCGGAGGGCACCAGTGCAGCCCAAAGAGAGTCAGTGCTATGCTTGTGACGGGCGAGGTCACTTGGCACGAGATTGCCCGACCCGAGTTGCCGAGAGCTTCGGGCAGGCAGCAGGTGCGCCACCACGACGGAGGCAGCGCCATGATCGGAGTAGTGCCCAGGGAGGTGGTGCTAGCAGAGGATCGGGAGGAGCTGGGAGTGGGGGACAAATTTACGAGGTCTCCCCATCACCACTAGGCGGTCCACGTCAGGCTTCGGGAGATGATAGTTGGGACCGAGGACAGCCGCGAGCTTTGGATGTCTACTATCCTGCAGAGCATGAGGTGATAAGAGGTACGCTCTACAGCTCTTCTACGTTTTTGCAGTATAATTTTTAGACTCTGTGTGTGAACTTCTTTCCTCCCTGCTCCTTGTTTGATGTGTTACCAGGGTGACGCAGGGCGTCGGGTGTAACCCTGTGTTGGTAAGGTAGAATGCGTGGGAACTTTTTCTCTAGTCGATGGTGTCGACTCCTTCGCCTTTCGAGCGTGTAAGAGAGCCTCAGTTGTGGAATCTTGTGTGACCAGATATCCTTGGGTGTTCCACCATATGGATATTCTGAAGGAGGGAATCACCGGGGCTTGTTCTAGGTGCGGGCAGTGATTCTAGTCGCGACGTGTGACGTAGAGGTTCGGTCGGGGAGGTGAGCTACCCCCAAGAGCCTTCGGGTCGTTTGAGACCGTGCGAAGGGATGGCGAGCTTCCCTACTGCCTTGCCCTAACCCTAAAGGTAGGTTTGGGTGCATGGTGTCTCCCACGTGACTCACCTGAGAAGAAGTGTGCGTGCTCCTATGCACGACATCGGCAAGGGCTGACCTCGCGTGAACGGATCAATCCTTTGGTCTATGTGTGGTGACGCAGAGCTGTGCGTGGGTTCTTCTGGGTATGGGGAAATCCAGGTGTGGGCTTAGTACCCTGTGTTGATCCCTAGTTTTGATTTTCGGGGACGGAAATCTTGAAGGAGGGAATGATGTAAGAACCCGGTTTTTGCGGTGAAAGACTTTGGAATATTCTTGATGATATTCCAGAGCAGCGCCTTCAGACGGCGTGCGATTCCGAGCCCCGGAGTGGTCAGAATTAAATTTTCAGTGCGTTCACACTGGAAACGCCAAATAAATGCGATAAATCCTAAACGGTGATCCATATCAGAGATCCGAGTGTACGGATGGGTCCGGAATGGGGTGTTTACCCTAGGAACGACATAAAACCTTTCGGTGCGGGATGTTTGGACCCCTCTGTCACGACCCAATCATGGGGGTCCTGTCCCACACCAGCAAGAACATCAAAGCTACGGTTCATCTGGTTAGTCCCTATCTAAGAGATGGGAGTTGCCCCGACACAGAGGAGGATGGTGCGTGTCAACTTTGACACCACTGGTTGGGAGTTGGGGCCACTCTCCTGATGAGTCCATGGCAGGACGAAACCAGTGAACCTCACATATGAAGAGCTGGACGGCTGAACCCCGCCCGCCTTGGAGGGGGATGGGGTGCCGCACGGGCGAACCGCTGTGCTAAGACGCTCAGCCCGTGACAAGTGGTATCAGAGGGAACGTGCCTCGTGGTGTTGCAGAATGCTGCCGGATGGACCTTGGTAGTGGGAGCGGAGTCCCGGGGTGTCATGCGGAGGTGACACGACACAGAAGGTCGCGCTCGAGAGAAGTCCGAGGCAGAGACGCCATTATGAAGGGTATGTCTCGTGGAGGTGGTTTTCGACCCTGAGAGAGAGGGTGGACCACGGTGGTTTGCGACCCAGAGAGTGGGTGGGCCATTGATGCCAATGAAAAGGAAGGAGCGTCCCCTGAGGCCATGCTTGGTAACCGGTTAGTTGGAAGCAGTCGCGGACACACAGAAGGCCACGATCCTGCATGCACGAGGGCGTGCATGGAATGGTGGTGGGAGAATGTCACGACCCAATCATGGGGGTCCTGTCCCACACCAGCAAGAACATCAAAGCTGCGGTTCATCTGGTTAGTCCCTATCTAAGAGATGGGAGTCGCCCCCACACAGAGGAGGATGGTGCGTGTCAACTTTGACACCACTGGTTGGGAGTTGGGGCCACTCTCCTGATGAGTCCATGGCAGGACGAAACCAGTGAACCTCACATATGAAGAGTTGGACGGCTGAACCCCGCCCGCCTTGGAGGGGGATGGGGTGCCGCACGGGCGAACCGCTGTGCTGAGACACTCAGCCCGTGACAAGTGGTATCAGAGGAAATGTGCCTCGTGGTGTTGCGGAATGTTGCTGGATGGACCTTGGTGGTGGGAGCGGAGTCCCGGGGTGTCATGCGGAGGTGACACGACATAGAAGGTCGCGCTCGAGAGAAGTCCGAGGCAGAGACGCCATTATGAAGGGTGGGTCTCGTGGAGGTGGTTTTCGACCCTGAGAGAGAGCGTGGACCACGGTGGTTTGCGACCCAGAGAGTGGGTGGGCCATTGATGCCAACGACAAGGAAGGAGCGTCCCCTGAGGCCATGCTTGGTAACCGGTTAGTTGGAAGCATTCGCGGACACACAGAAGGCCACGATCCTGCATGCACGAGGGCGTGCATGGAATGGTGGTGGGAGAATGTCACGACCCAATCATGGGGGTCCTGTCCCACACCAGCAAGAACATCAAAGCTGCGGTTCATCTGGTTAGTCCCTATCTAAGAGATGGGAGTCGCCCTGACACAGAGGAGGATGATGCGTGTCAACTTTGACACCACTGGTTGGGAGTTGGGGCCACTCTCCTGATGAGTCCATGGCAGGACGAAACCAGTGAACCTCACATATGAAGAGCTGGACGGCTGAACCCCGCCCGCCTTGTAGGGGGCTGGGGTGCCGCACGGGCGAACCGCTGTGCTGAGATGCTCAGCCCGTGACAAGTGAATGTCACGACCCAATCATGGGGGTCCTGTCCCACACCAGCAAGAACATCAAAGCTGCGGTTCATCTAGTTAGTCCCTATCTAAGAGATGGGAGTCGCCTCGACACAGAGGAGGATGGTGCGTGTCAACTTTGACACCACTGGTTGGGAGTTGGGGCCACTCTCCTGATGAGTCCATGGCAGGACGAAACCAGTGAACCTCACATATGAAGAGCTAGACGGCTGAACCCCGCCCGCCTTGGAGGGGGCTGGGGTGCTGCACGGGCGAACCGCTGTGCTGAGACGCTCAGCCCGTGACAAGTGGTATCAGAGGGAATGTGCCTCGTGGTGTTGCGGAATGCTGCCGGATGGACCTTGGTGGTGGGAGCGGAGTCCCGGGGTGTCATGCGGAGGTGACATGACACAGAAGGTCGCGCTCGAGAGAAGTCCGAGGCAGAGACGCCATTATGAAGGGTGGGTCTCGTGGAGGTGGTTTTCGACCCTGAGAGAGAGGGTGGACCACGGTGGTTTGCGACCCAGAGAGTGGGTGGGCCATTGATGCCAACGACAAGGAAGGAGCGTCCCCTGAGGCCATGCTTGGTAACCGGTTAGTTGGAAGCAGTCGCAGACACACAGAAGGCCACGATCCTGCATGCATGAGGGCGTGCATGGAATGGTGGTGGGAGAATGTCACGACCCAATCATGGGGGTCCTGTCCCACACCATCAAGAACATCAAAGCTGCGGTTAATCTGGTTAGTCCCTATCTAAGAGATGGGAGTCGCCCCGACACAGAGGAGGATGGTGCGTGTCAACTTTGACACCACTGGTTGGGAGTTGGGGACACTCTCCTGATGAGTCCATGGCAGGACGAAACCAGTGAACCTCACATATGAAGAGCTGGACGACTGAACCCCGCCCGCCTTGGAGGGGGCTGGGGTGCCGCACGGGCGAACCGCTGTGCTGAGACGCTCAGACCTTGACAAGTGGTATCAGAGGGAATGTGCCTCGTGGTGCTGCGGAATGCTGCCGGATGGACCTTGGTGGTGGGAGCGGAGTCCCGGGGTGTCATGTGGAGGTGACACGACACAGAAGGTCGCGCTCGAGAGAAGTCCGAGGCAGAGACGCCACTATGAAGGGTGGGTCTCGTGGAGGTGGTTTTCGACCTTGAGAGAGAGGGTGGACCACGGTGGTTTGCGACCCAGAGAGTGGGTGGGCCATTGATGCCAACGACAAGGAAGGAGCGTCCCCTGAGGCCATGCTTGGTAACCGGTCAGTTGGAAGCAGTCGCGGACACACAGAAGGCCACGATCCTGCATGCACGAGGGCGTGCATGGAATGGTGGTGGGAGAATGTCACGACCCAATCATGGGGGTCCTGTCCCACACCAGCAAGAACATCAAAGCTGCGGTTTATCTGGTTAGTCCCTATCTAAGAGATGGGAGTCGCCCCGACACAGAGGAGGATGGTGCGTGTCAACTTTGACACCACTGGTTGGGAGTTGGGGCCACTCTCCTGATGAGTCCATGGCAGGATGAAACCAGTGAACCTCACATATGAAGAGCTGGACGGCTGAACCCCGCCCGCCTTGGAGGGGGCTGGGGTGCCGCACGGGCGAACCGCTGTGATGAGACGCTCAGCCCGTGACAAGAATGTCACTACCCAATCATGGGGGTCCTATCTCACACCAACAAGAACATCAAAGCTGCGGTTCATCTGGTTAGTCCCTATCTAAGAGATGGGAGTCGCCCCGACACAGAGGAGGATGGTGCGTGTCAACTTTGACACCACTGGTTGGGAGTTGGGGCCACTCTCCTGTTGAGTCCATGGCAGGACGAAACCAGTGAACCTCACATATGAAGAGCTGGACGGTTGAACCCCGCCCGCCTTGGAGGGGGCTGGGGTGCCGCACGGGCGAACCGCTGTGCTGAGACGCTCAGCCCGTGAGGCACCCCAGCCCCCTCCAAGGCGGGCGAGGTTCAGCCATCCAGCTCTTCATATGTGAGGTTCACTGGCTTCGTCCTGCCATGGACTCATCAGGAGAGTGGCCCCAACTCCCAACCAGTGGTGTCAAAGTTGACACGCACCATCCTCCTCTGTGTCGGGGTGACTCCCATCTCTTAGATAGGGACTAACCAGATGAACCGCAACTTTGATGTTCTTGCTGGTGTGGGATAGGACCCCCATGATTGGGTCGTGACATTCTCCCACCACCATTCCATGCACGCCCTCGTGCATGCAGGATCGTGGCCTTCTGTGTGTCCGCGACTGCTTCCAACTAACCGGTTACCAAGCATGGCCTCAGGGGACGCTCCTTCATTTTCGTTGGCATCAATGGCCCACCCACTCTCTGGGTCGCAAACCACCGTGGTCCACCCTCTCTCTCAGGGTCGAAAACCACCTCCACGAGACCCACCCTTCATAATGGCGTCTCTGCCTCGGACTTCTCTCGAGCGTGATCTTCTGTGTCGTGTCACCTCCGCATGACACCCCGGGACTCCGCTCCCACCACCAAGGTCCATCCGGCAGCATTCCGCAACACCACGAGACACATTCCCTCGGATACCACTTGTCACGGGCTGAGCGTCTCAGCACAGCGGTTCGCCCGTGCGGCACCCTAGCCCCCTCCAAGGTGGGCGGGGTTCAGCCGTCCAGCTCTTCATATGTGAGGTTCACTGGTTTCGTCCTGCCATGGACTCATCAGGAGAGTGGCCCCAACTCCCAACCAGTGGTGTCAAAGTTGACACGCACCATCCTCCTCTGTGTCGGGGCGACTCCCATCTCTTAGATAGGGACTAACCAGATGAACCACAGCTTTGATGTTCTTGCTGGTGTGGGACAGGACCCCCATGATTGGGTCGTGACACCTCGCTCGCTTTCGGAACGTTAAACGGATAAATTAATTAATTAATTTATTCGTTTAATGGTGAAACACTAGTATCTCTTAAACGGTGGCCCGGATTAGAAAACCGAGGGAACCGTTGAGTTCAGAGCGTGCCGTTTACCCTAGGAGGGGTATAAGTTTCGCGGGCGCGGGCCGTTTGTGAAAAATGGCCCTAGGGGCGTTTTCGTAATTTTGGCGGCCTTGGGCGCTAAGTTTAATAACTTTTAAACGGGACCTCGGATTAAAATTATGAGACCGCCGTTGCGTTCAGGAGGTGGTCTTTACCCTAGGGGGAGCTTAATCTTGATCGCGCCAGAGGGTTTGGACGTGGGTGTTTTAGGGGTCGGGACTTTTAATTAAAGAGTTTATTTATTTAAACTCTCCCCTCCTCCCCTTCCTCCCCATTGAACCCCCTGGTGAAACCCCTCCCCTCTCCTCCTCCATCTCTGGCGAGGCGACTCCGGCGAGGTGCGGTGATGCTGGCGGATCGACGCGAAGCTCCGAGCGAAGCCCAGCAAGGTAGGAGGTTTTGATTGCGATTTACTTTCCGAACCTTATTTCAACCTCAATTTTATGTGTCGATTGTTGTTTGATCGTCGAATCAAAACCCATGAGCACGTAGTAGTTTTTATGATCTATCCGATGCATCTTTTGGTTTCGATTTTGGAGTTCTGAGGAACCCGCAATCATTCACCGAAGATTGCGGGTTTTTGGAGGAGTTCTGGGGTGTTTCGGCGGGTAGGCGCGGCGGCTGGCCATACCAGGCGGCAGCGGAGCGGCTCAAGGCTGCGGGGGGGGGGGGGGGGGGGGGGGGGGGGCGTCTCGGCAGCGGGGCAGCGCGGGCGGTCGACGGCTGGCGTTGAGGCGGAGCGGCCGCAGAGGAGGCCGGATGAGGGTGTCGGTCGCGTCCGGCGGAGGTGGAAGGACCCGCGCCGCGCGGGTCTTCCTGGGGTCAACGAAGACCAACTTCGGTTGGTCTGTTTCAGAGGAGGCAAGGACCCGCCTCGTGCGGGTCCTGCGTTGCGGCGGAGACCGGCCATTTGGCCGGTCGGTTGAGGAGGGCCGGACACGCTCGGGTCTGGCGGTTTGAGGCAGGCCGCGGCCAGCGGGCCGCAGCAGACGGGGCCGGACCCACGGCTGGGCCGCGGGCCGACGGCTCAGACCGGGCCAGCCGGGGTGGACCGGCCCGGTTAGGCCCCCTTGTATTCGGGGGGCCATATCTTTCAAACGACGCGTCCGTTTGATGCGCTGTCTGCGGAAATGAGTTCGTATCGATGAGGCGCTCTCTTTAAGGTGAGTTTCGGGATTTTTGGATTCCGTGCCCGAAGACGGGCGACCCGAGGAGCTTTAAATTAATAATAATAAATTATTATTTAGGTTGTGACAGACGTGGCTCGTGAGCCGGACGTCCGTTTGATGCGCCGTCGGAGGCGCTGTGGCCCTGAGGCTGAGACGGTCCTTCCATTGTGGTTCGGAACCTTTGCGGGTTGGTTTCGTCGCTCTGCGGCACGAAACACAATGTGAATAAGTAATTAATTAATTAATTAATTAATTAATTAGTTGTTGTGTCGGACCTAACTCCTGCTTGGGGTGTCCGATTGACGCGCCGTCAGCGGCACCGTGATCCCAGTCCTCGTGCAGACGTTTTGAGGAGTTTTCCCAAGCATTCGGGATGGAGACGAGGTGCGGGACCCACGAGGCCTAGTTCACACATTTTACGGTGAAACGCCACTTTTTCACCCGACATCCGTTTGGGGTGTTTGAGTATTCGATTCTGGGTGTTTTTCCGAAGGAATTTCAATGGTGCAATCCGGCCGCTCTAATTCGGCACATTGGTGCGGGGCCCACGAGGGCCGTTTGGGCGTCGACGGTGATTTTCCATCTTTATCACTGGGCGACTGTTTTGGACAAGTGAATAGTCCATCTTGTGTGATTTTTCAAGAGGATCGCAACGGTGCGATCCGTTCGTTGAGTTTCGGGACCGAGTTGCGGGTCCCACGAAGCACCGCTCGTGTGCGGTGCGCCGGAACGTATCTTTTTCTCCGGATATCCGTTGCACTCAAGTGAGTAGTGCTTTTGACGTGTTTTCCCGAGGGGATCACAATGGTGCAATGCACCCGACTGTTTTCGGGGCTGAAGCTCGGGATCACGGGACGCCGTTCGGGCGTGAGGCGGTGTTGGTGACTCTTCCGTCGGATATCCGTTGGTGGTGAGTAAGTAGTCGATCTCGCGTGTTTTTCCACGAGGATTACAACGGTGTGATCCGTTTGGCTGTGTGGAGCCTCTTGCACGATCTTATTAAATGTGGAAGCATGAAAGGTGCTCCAGTGGTGGTTCTCCCTACCTTGTTTGTAGCGGACCCTTACCGTGTGATTGCGTGCCTCTTGGGAGAGTGATGTAAATGTTCATAAGATGTGGTTGGCCGTGCCTGGGCCTTTGAGGTGGAGTTGTTACATTCACGCCTTTGCGTTGACGTTGGGTGGCGTGTGCACGTTAGCCTTTGGTGGAGACGTGGTATACTCTAGGAGTATACGGGAGCGCTTGGAGGTACATGTGGTTGTTTGTACCTGAGAACGTTTGTGCGATCGGTTGGGGTTTACTTGGGGCCACACGTCGTGTGGGCCCCACGTGCGTGCCGTGATCTGCTTTACGTACTTTTGACCTCTCGCGACGTAGAGGGTTCCTCTGTTCTTGTTTGTTGACCATCAGGGTTGAGACTTCCCCTGGCTTGGTACTCGTTTGTTTGGCCAGCAGGGTTGAGTTTTCCCCTGGTCCTGTTCTGGTTTGGCAGACAGAGATGATTTGGTTCCTCTGCTTCTTCAGCTGTGAGGGGTTTCAGTACCGTGCCCCTTTCACCAGACTGCGACACCGTTTGCAACTACGGGTGTTCGTATAGTGTGGGTGTTTTCTCCACTTTTTTGGATGAGTTGTCTCAGTCCACTTCGACAGTGACTCAGCGGATTGGAGCGGGATCGCCTTGTGAGGCCTGGGGAGTTTCTCTCGTTGCTCCGTGTTCCCTGGTAGAGTTCTTGTGGATTAGGTGTGACCAACACTTTACGCGGGTACCGATCCTCTACCCAGGAGGTTTTTTTTCAACAGGGATGAGGTGGTTTCCAGTAGGGCTGAGGTGGTTTCTAGCAGGGCTGAGGTTGTTTCCAGCAGGGCTAAGGTGGTTTCCAGCAGGGCTGAGGTGGTTTCCAGTAGGGTTGAGGTTGTTTCCAGAAGGGCTGAGGTGGTTTCCAGTAGGGCTGAGGTGGTTTCCAGTAGGGTTGAGGTTGTTTCCAGTAGGGCTGAGGTTGTTTCAAGCAGGGCTCGCCAGTGGGTTACCATCCAGTAGGGATGGCCAGTACAGCGGTGTTCACCGAGCAGTACCATCTAGCAGGGATGGCCAGAGCAGTTCCGGGCTTACCTCCAGCTGGGCTGGGCAGTGGTCCCCGATGCCAGGCTTACCTCCAACGGGGCTGGGCAGTGGTCCCCGATGCCGGGCTTACCTCCAGCGGGGCTGGGCAGTGGTCCCCAATGCCGAGCTTACCTTCAGTTGGGCTGGGCAATGGTCCCCGATGCCGGGTTACCTTCAGCTGGGCTGGGCAGTGGTCCCATCGCCGACTTTAGCCGGGTCGCCCTCCAGTGGATTACCCTGTTACGGGACTGGGCGGAGTGGCACCCGTCGACTTTCCGGGTCTCCCTGTAGTGGGAACCCATCGACTTCCAGGGATCCTCCAACGGGGCTGGGCAGGGGGTCGCCTGTCGACTTTGAGAAGACCTCTCGACTGCGAGGCAGTGACGTGTTGTGGTTGACGTTCCCCCAGAACTCTCAAGTACGAGGAGCTTCCCCCCCCCCCACCGAGACGCGTCTTTGTGACGCGATCTAAAACCGTGCGGGCGAGTCAGTGCCGCCCAAAGAAGATAGTGTCGAGGTGTGGTGATTGAGCCCCTTGGCTTGCGGTTCGGGGCAGACGTGCGGGATGCTGGGCATCGATGGTGTTTACTTCTGGGACTATTGGCGACTCACTTTTCTTGGGCTGAGCTACGGGATGAAGATCCCCTTACGATCTTGTTTGGGCTTCTTGATTGAGCATATGTATCTTGTATATACCTTGTTCTAGTACCCACTTCTTGGTTTTGGTTACTCTTCTTCCAGGAGAGGTGAAGACGCGCGGGGTATGCCACGTACTTTCCGTGTCTAGCTTCTCGTGGTTGGACGAGTCTACTCTCCTGCTATAGGTAGCAAAGACTCGACGAAAAGTCCATTTTCTCACCGTTTCCAGCTCCTTGTGTCTGGATGAGTCTACCTTCTTTCCTCTTGTTGGGTTGAGCTGGACTCTTTACTGTACTCCTTACTTCCCTTTCAGTTGTACTCCTTTACTTTTCCCTGTTCTCTCTACTACTCACCCGTCGCTACCTCCTTTGTTGCTCCCTCGAGCCTTCGGGGTATCCTACTGAGTATTTTTATACTCACCCCTACTTGGGCTTTGCCCGCACTTGGTGTGCCCTTGCAGATGACGGACAGGTTGGTCGTGACTTCAGTGGAGCTTAGGAGTTCAGGAGCTTGGACCGCGTGCGGTGGTCGTGGTTATGTTCCAGGTGGGGGACCCCTTCCGGCTGTTTTTCTTTTGTTTACATGTTGCCGGGTTATGGTACCTTTTCTGGTTGGACGCGTGTTTTGCCCCTTTTCTTTTTCAGTTACCTTCAGCTTGTAATTTGTACTTTTTAGAGGTCGATGCACATTGTGGTTTATTTATAGCAGTTACTCTTTTACTTTGCTTGTCTTTTCTTTTACTCTGCACTTTTGCATTGAGTCTGCTGCGTGTGTGTGTACAGCTGCTTAGGCAAAGGCCTCCCCGAGTTGTTGTGCCTTCGGCACTGGTCTCCAGCCCCTGACCTATGGAGGCGGGCTTGAGGTAGTTGCGGCTCGAGCCCGGGTAGGGTCGGGTTGTGACATGTGTAAATATATTCATCATGTTCTAATATTTTCAAGACCCATTTCTAAAGAAATATTCTATTAAAATATGACGGAGTGACCATAATATGTTGCAACATGAACCTATATCCAATCTCTCACAAACATTACATGTCCTAAAACATTGTAACATGATATATACTACTGTAGTATAACACTAAAAAATGCAGAGTAACAATGTTCCCATAATTTACAATGTTGCACACCCCTTTAATTCCATTAACTTGTACAAATCATAACTTGGAGTTTCATTGTGAAAGCTATATAAGATTAAAAGTATAATTCCTCAAGAACCCATCTTGAAACAACTAATGTATATTATAACTCAATTCCCATGGATGTATATATATAAATTCCCTTATTCCTTTATCCCACTATGGTGTAATGAACACCACATCACGATGTGATTTCTCCAAACTTAAGAAATCATCACTCCTTTGCTACCAACTCAACTCCAATAAACTTCTAAATCATCCATGAGTATATTGATAATAAATACAACATGAAAACATATTAAAAACTCATGAATATATCATATCAATAAACAAGTCATAACATGCTCCCACTGTGAGAGTTATTCAAACACCACACCATTGGATAAAATGTTGTTTTTTAGGTTCTTCAACCTCAGTACAATTCAATACTATATTGACCATATTTTTATTAAGATCATATCAATTACCTATTTTTAAATTCACTTCAATAGGGTTGTTTAATGTCCACAAGTTATTCAGCCTCACACCCTTAATATTTTTAACATAAACAACATTCATTTTTGAATGAATAAAATCATAAAGGATATCTCACAATGATAATATAGATTCAACCCAATTCAATATTCATGGAGGATAATAAATCAACAAAACTATAAATATTCAAATACAAGATAAATCTAAAAATATCTATAAAATTCATAAATATTTAGTAGCACCCTTGCTTCCAAATTAATATCAATGATGTATATCTATAATAGAGAAACATATTAGAGGAATATCAATGACCTTGAACCCTTGTGGAAAAGAGCCTATGAAATATACCTTGAGGTCTCAAGTTCAAATACCCAGGGAGGTAAGTGGTCCAAAGTAGGGAAATGGGGAATACTATAGAATCCTAGAGACAAATGGTCCTTCCCCTCAGTAGTATAGAAATATATGGATGTCTTTCTAGATGAAATGGGAGTAGTTAATTCTAGAGAAATAAGATCAGGGGAGATATGGACTCTGGTAAAAAAGTTACCTATATTTTTTTTCCAACTTAATAGAGGAAATTGATGATCTAATGACTCTTAAAGTTTCTAGATCGATGCAATGAACACTGGGGGGGGGGGGGTGAATCAATGTTTTTTTTACTTCTCGTTTTCACCTTTTTATGATATTGTTTTTTTGGATCAACTACCATAAATATTGGAATTTCATCTATGAAGATACGATTTAATAAATATCAAATAAATAACAATCAATCTCTATTTTTTTAAATAGTTATGATATCTATTCTAAAAAATGAAGCTTTAAGAACTCATCCTTCATCCCCTATATTCTTTTTCAGATATGATTGGATCATTCTTCAACTCTATAATGATGAAACTTGTTTCTCTTAACCTATCTGGATATCTTGTTTTAGGTTTGGATCATCAAAAAAACTATCTCTTAAACTTATCTCATCCTCTGAATTTTTTCCATAGTTTTGGTTTTTGTCCTATCATTAATCATTTTATTCTTCCACATTTATTCCTAATTTTTATCAACAAACAAATGAATATAGATCCATAAATCTTGGAATTGATTTTATTTATCTCTATATTCTTTGAAGTTGTAGAAATCTTCAGACCATATTTATAGTTTCCTTTTTATTTGAATCTGCAATTAATATCTCAAATTTGGATATAAATATCATATATATAAATTTTCATTGATTCAAAAGTAGTTTTTATCCCATGTAATGAATCAATACTGATAATTCTAGATCCATCTAAAGCATCTTAATTTGTGTTGAATATGAAGCTTAAATATTTTTCACCCAAATCACAGACTAAAAAAATTCTATCTTACATTGATCTATCTCATGCACATGCATCAAGTAACGATTCACACATTATCACACATAGATCCACCTGTATTCCATAAATTTTTGAACCCCATTCCATGTAGATTTGATTCAATGACACACCCATATACCTCATATTTCTCTTAAAATAAAAAAATCTATCTCACACACATTTTTTATGCAATGTTTCTACCATTACATTCTACTTCACGCATCTTCCTCACACAACTACATTGAGTAAATTTTACTTTTCTATGTTGACTAAATTTTTACTTTCAGTGTTGGAAAACTCCTTAACCATGGAATTTGTCTCAGTTAACTCTAATACTATCTCACACATATTACTGTATTGAGCAGTACTCCTCACCCCTTTCTATAACTGATGTACCTCCTAATGATGTTATTGTCATCAAATCAATAACGAACACCAAACTTTACGAGTTCTTCAATAATTCCAAATGAAATGACTTCAACATTCAAATATATGGTTTTCATTCAATTATATAATTAATAACCTTCATTTATTTATCACTAAAAAAATATTCATTCTCATCATGTAATGATGATCATTTAAAGTAGTGAAGGCTTGGTGATCTTATTCTTATTTAATTCTTGTAGTAGGATACTCATAGCCTTTATAGAAAATATTTTTCAATTCTCATCTTTTCATGATCTATTCTTTATGTGTAGCTCATATTCTCATGTCTATTTTGAAAACATCTTCTCTTCAACCTCCCATAATATAATCATGTATGCTGATTTAACTTTCTTTAATTATAGCTAAAACTCATCAAATCATGTGTGATGCTTAAAATATGTTGATAAAAAATACAACATGATACTTACCCGGGTAATTTACCATGGAAATGTACTTTTTCAAATAAATATCTTCACCTTGAGTTACTAAAATTGAAACTTTAATGACTATATATTAATTGTATCCATGTGGTAAGATGGAAGAGGTATCAAATCAATCCCTAAATATAGGTTTATAGTGAACTTAACTACTCTTTCTAAAGACAATCCTAAGAAATCCTTAGGAAACACATCAGGAAAACTCTATAATATAAGGGGAAAATAAAAAATTTGTACCCCTACAACTACCTAATTGACCACACTAGCTATTTGAGAATTCATAACCCCCACATAACCCATATCTAACCACACACATCCCATAAGAATATACCATTCTCCAATGGTATAGATGATTCTTATTGGTTAAGAAAAAGAAACATGCTAATAGAAAAAATTAATATGTTCCTCGAATTGTTCCAACCTATCAATGCCCATATCACATTGAACATAGTTATATTGAGAGTAGGAAACTCCTACAAGTATCCATATCTACCCACTACAATTTCATACCCAATCTATTATCTAATCACCTTTGTATGTTTCACTAAAGACACATAGATATTCAAAAAACTCATTGGAATTTTCACTTTCATCCCTAAATCATTCACTAATCATGATAAGATGGAGTGAAAAATAACTATGTAAAATAAGGAATAAATAATTTTAGATGTCACTAGAATAACATATTAAACTATCAAAGGCTCCTCATTAGTTTATTATGAAGTATAATTTGTAGTGAAAAGATTCCTCAGATCCCCTTCACAGTCCTGTAGTCAAGACCCCTAAATCTTTAGTAAAGACATATGAAACTGATGCCATCCTTGAGTATCTGGCACCTCTCTCCATTTATATCTCCTTAACGAGAACATACTTCCACTCTCTCCTATGCCTAAGAGGATAATATCTATTTAGAATCCCTTATTCCATCGCCTTGGGGTAGTGTCTCTTAATTCCTCTATATATTTCCTAGTTGGGCATAATAAATTAACTTTTTTAGATCCATTATATATGAAGTATTCATGTTTGTTTTCCTATTTCATAGATGAAAATTTATTGATATCTTTTCATGATATGGTAATACAAAGAAAATACAATCCTATAAACTAAGTTACTTATCATATTGATAAGTTCTTCTTATCAACTCCTCTTTTTAATCAAGGTTTCACTCCTAAAACTCGCAAAAGGTGAATACACTAGATCTCCTATCACTATGAAAAACTTCATATGCCACAATTATAATGCCCCATGCCTTTTAAAAACCCATAAATATGAGTTTAATATAAATGATTTCACATTACTATATTCCCATGATCTTTTAGCTTTAGAGTTTTAGAGAATTAGGAGAAAAAATTACATAATAAAGTGGATACTTCCATATAGTGTACATTTTTTTCTACAAAAATAGGGATTTATTTTTACACTCCTATTTCATTCAAGACACTTTTTATTATTTTAATACAAGTCACCATAGTATAAAGATTAACCTTACTATAATTTCTAATCATCCTTCGATCATATGAAAAACATTTTAAAACATAGGATGAGAAAAACAAAGATTATTAAGGGATATAAAAATAATGGAATCCTGTTGTTCAATGAAAAAAAATAAAACCCATGAAAATTCTTACCCTTATTGCAATAAAACTTTGAGGAAATAAATAAAACATATCCACATGATAAAATTAACCCTTTTCAAAGAAAACCTTTAAAACCCATTAACAATATATAAAATAAAGAAATCAATATGAGGTATATGATAACTCATGAAAAAATTCCTTTAAAAAACAAACCATTCACCTTTAAAAGTTTATCAACTTTTATTTCCTCGCGAAATTAATAAATTTCCATAAAAACCCCTAGAAAATAAGAAATAATTATATTACAACATTATATTCATAACCCATGTTCACTCATGTTTAGCCCGTGTCATAATAACTAATGCCTAGTTAATTATATAGGAGTAACCTACTAGGATATCTCCCTCATTTTCACATTTGAAGACTAATAATTACTCAATGAATTAGCGATCTATATTGGGCCCACCCTTCATCATGATCTATATCAGACTCACTCATCATCATCTATAATTCTCAAGTACCATATCATGAACAATTTTTTTAAGTTTTTACCTTTTTATCATAAAACCCTTGAAAAACTCACATGAACCCATAAGAAAAATCATTTTCCATTTTCAAATAAAAATGAGAAGGAAAATCAATTTATTTTGAAAAATATTTAATAAAAATATTCTCAGAAGAATGGGAATATGATATACTTTTAAAAACATTGATAACTTATAAAGTAATATTTATAATTAACAATTACAATGATGGTGGGGAAAAGTGGTCAAGCCATATACATTAAAAAACATTATTTTTTTACTTTGGTAAAAACATTCAAAATGGAATGTATAGTAAATGTTTAAAATATTTCTTTTTAATCATTTTTAAAAAAGTCAAAGGTTGTTGAATATTAACTTTAACGATATATTTTTTATAAATAAGAACTTTCTTGGGACATTTTGAAGAACATGGATATGAAGGATAAATATTTGAAAAGAACACTTTAAAACAATGTTTTATAGAAAAATAAAAAAAGTTAAGTCCTATCCAGCACTATATATTCTATAACTCCTAAATAATTAATATATATTAGTTATTTACTTTCTAAAAACCTTTTTAGTATCAATAAAATTATAATTATTCCTTTAATTTCATTTATTACCATGATTTATTTAATTACTAAATCAGTTAAGTTAATGTTGGATGTTTTGGGGTCGTTTAATTTATAACCTCAAAATAAAATCGGTGCATTGACCATGGTCAAAGGTTTTATGGTTCCGTTACCTAAAAAATATTAAAAATGTAATAATAATCATGTTTATATATTCAATATATATTTAAGCACATCATTTCATGGACATGGTAGTCTATATATACACATGAATGACATTTAAATTTTTTTACTGGGTGTAAAAGAAATAAAGTAGATAATATTTTACTTTTATAGAATTATAACTATGATATACATGTCATATTTATTAACTTGTTCAATCCTAATGACCAACCATGTAGTGTTTCAGACCTTCTTGACCTTTCCTTTGTGGTTTTCCAAGGATTGGTGATGTCAAGGATGTTTTTGGAGACTCTTTAGTCCAAAAAAGGCTACAACATGGATGTGGTGGCCCTAGTGTCCTCCTTTTTGAAATAGACAATATGGAAATTCCTAATGAGGGTGTGGAACCTTAAAGGATCTCCTATCTAAAATGGGGATGGGGAAATGGTTTTTGGCCATGTTGGAGGCCGTGGTGAGTGGAAAATGGGCTAGGTATGGGAAACATGCTCCAATGAAAGCCATTTCTAGCTAGAACAATAAAGAAATCCATGACCTTGGTGGCGGTTGCATGGGTTTTGAGTGGATGAAATGGATGTATATATTCATGAATCTTTACTGGTTAAAAAGGGGAAATTATTTTATGGTTATGATGGGTCTTTAATGCATTTTTAATTCGATTATCTCCTTTATTAATCGAACCACACTACTCTTCTTGGTGAATCCTTTGAATGATATGATTTCCAAATGCTTCAGATGAACCTAGGATTTTGTTGGTTATATTATCATATCAAGGATTTATTTATGGAATTTGTTACTGGTTAAGTGTTAGATCTACCTCCCTTGGTGACTCTTGATCATATCCTTGTGGATTCAAACTCAGATTATGGATAATCGAGCGATTTTGGTTCAAGGTACCATTCTCTCTTTCTTATTCCATTCTTCCTTTAGTTTAGGATATCTTTGTTGTAATACCTTAAATCTTAGGGGTTAATATTTTAGAATTATTTGATGGTGGCTTTCTGGTGATAGGTTATAGAAAATATTCTTTCAGTTTGCAAGCTATATGTATTTCTATGTTATGTGATTTCATATGATATCCCTCCCATGTCGGTAGGGAGACTGACACCCAGTGGACTTTGGGAGGGTATTTTCCCCAATATCTAGGTTGGTGAGGAACTGATGGATGGATACCCCCTCTTTCTTTGCTCTTTTCTTTTAGTAGTATCATGTGATGTTATGCACAACAATTACCTTTCCCATATATGCATATAGAGGACTATAATGTCTTGTGGTTATTTTACACACATGTACCTCCTACTATAATATCATAAGTATTATTATAGGTATGCTGTGTATGAGCTATGATAGATTGAGGTATAATAAATGATGTATAAGCTATGGTGGATCCTAGAAACTATTTGGTTACTATCTAGAGATTTGGTGATGATGATGTGATGATGTGATACATGTGGTGAATGGTATATTATAATTGCCTAGGTTTTTTCAGGCAGGATTACTTTTTAGAGAGAGATGGATTAGGACGTGCGATGTTGGGTTGGAGTGGAAAACTAGTGGGGAATTGATAGTTGGGTACCTTTATTTGACATTATGTTGAATATTATATTATTACCTATATGTGTTACATGGAGAGAGAACCTTGGTGTGGTTGAGATCTTAGCATACCTATTTTGGTGATGAGTTAGTTTCACTTGTTTATTTATTGGGATTTAGTATAATTTATTTATCTTTTATATGAGAGACTCATAGGAGGATCCTACTTATTATACCTGTTATGCTCACCCTACGTATATATAAACCATTTTTAGGCCTGTAGGACATGGTTAGTGATCGGGTTGGACATTACTAGCTTATAGTGTTGTTTGGGAGTTGTTTGGGATTCAAGGTCACTGCTAATGTTTATTTATTACAGTTGTTCAGTCGTATGAAATTTCATTCATATATTAGGATATTTTATTACTTTTGTTTGAATAAGAGTTTTTTTGGTTTATTTTATCTCTCATTCCTCATTCTTCTTAGAGGGTAATGCCTCCCATTTGTGTGTATAATATACTCTCGGTGCTTTTTTCCAACCCATGAACTATGAGAGGTGAAATTTAGGCATCATTATCTCCCTTATCTCATTGGTGTCCTAGGAGGTCCCCCTTTGAGGGGAGGGGGTCATGAAAAAGTGGTATTAAAGGCTCATATTGAGGGATAAGATAGAGTTTGGAGGTAGGAACTGGTGAGGACTGCTTGGGTGGGTAGGGAGGAAGTGTTAGACAAACTTAATATGTGATGTAAACAAGGGATAATGGCTAGGATATAGGTATTTAGGGGCCCCTGTGATCTGATGCAAGGACCTTCAAGTTAACTAAGCCTACTAAGTGTGGTGATACTGGCTGCGGGGTAGGGACCTAGTAAAAGATAACGCATCATCTTATTTTGTGCCTATGTTTGAATAATAAAACCTTGGAATTAGTTTAAACCTTAAATAACCAATATTAAATATTCCATATTCTAGATTTAGGAGTCCCTACCCATTCATAATTTTATAGGTATGGCTCTAGGTCAATGTCCTCATCAGGTTCACACTAAAGATGTTCAACAGAACATGCCAACAGATCACCAAAAAGTTGCAGTTGACGATGATGAAACTTGGATGAGGACACTCTAAGAGTTTTATTACTAGATTGTGAAGAATTATGAGGGATCCAATTTAGATTTAATGATAGGGGACCAGTTAGATTAGGTGAATATAAACTTTAGTAAGATCTGTGCTATGGATCATCGACTTTCATTGGCATTGACAATGTTGTGTGGGGAATCTTGGTAGTGGTGGTTCTTGTTCTTTGGGGATCATGAGGTGTTGAATATTTCATGGGTGTAGTTCTAGGATTAGTTTTGAGATGAGTTTCTTTCTTTGAATGCAAAGGTGACTAGTCACCAAAATCTTCTTTTCCTTTGATAGGGGAGTTCTAACATGTGATATTTTTAGATTTGTTTTAGGATCATTCTATGATTTTATTCGTACCTTTTCCAACTGAGGAGGCCATATTAAGGAATTTTGAGAAGTCTTTACATCTAGATATCCAGCACTAGTTTACCCAATTTATTCTACTAATATATCTCAAGGTACTAGCATGAGTAGAAATTATTTATAGGATACGATCCAAGAACAAATCATAATGAGAGGGGAGTCTTCATGATACTCTATATAGGTAATTTGTGTTCTGGGGTTCCCATATACATGGAAAAAAGGATTTTCAAATAGCCAGGGGAAGGTCCTAGACCTCGTCATCTCATTTTTCTAAAGGTGGTGGATCTCATGCCCCTTCCAAGATATTAGGATTTAGTTTTTATTGTGGAGGCCATGGTCATCAGTGGTGAGAGTTACCGTCCCTTTTCAAGATAAAACATGCGGTTGGTGTTCTGCTTTAGGTTCTAATGTTGTGGTAGTTTTAGATGAGGCAATAATAGTAGGGTTATTCAACATTTGACCAACATAGGGGAGATGAGTTAGGCATAGGATATCCCCATGATTCTTCTATTCCTCAAAGAACAACGCACCTCTATGGAGGTGGTGATCATCAGGGTTAGAGAGGTTGTGGGGAATGTCATGGTTATCCACATGCTCTAGAGTTATTAGAACCAAAATTTTTGAACATTGTTTGAGGTACAATTTTCTTTTTTCCATACTTTGGTGCATGCATTGTTTGATTCAAGAGCTACACACTCCTTCATTTCACCTGCACTAGTCTGTGCTTTGGGGATTGTGGTGGAGAGACTTCTAGTGACCTTAGTGTTGACTATGATAGTTAGATGTTGAGCTTATCTATGTGAAGTATATATAGATCTTGAGTTAGATATGGGGAAACACCACTCTTGGGTAGACTTCCTATATTTGAGAATATATCCATAAAATATTATCCTTGACTTGGATTGACTGTATTCGGTGTAGAAAATCATGGATTTCTTCTAGATGAAGATTGTGTTCTATGATGCTAATGGAGAGTCTTCCATGTTCATTAGAGAGAGACCCTCAGATAGATTGGATATGTATTCCATCTTCATATTTCTTGATGGACAAGTTGAAGTTGAGTTCATCATAGTTTTATCCAACAGTGTTTCCTAGAGTTGTGGAAGCGTACACTAATGTATTTCCTAAAGAGGTTGTGGTTTTACCCTTTTGATGGGAGAACAAGTTTGGGATAGAGATAAAACCAGGTACTTCTCTGATCTTGATTTATTTATATATTATGATGTATTCTAAGTTACAGGATATATATATATATATATATCAATGATCACTTGTAGTGATATTTTGTCAAAAATTGGTATAGAACTCATTCCTAGGAGTAGGAAACCCATGTATGATGGAATTCAATGTTTCCTGGGGTGGGATTTCTATTTTAGATTTCATTTTTACCATTAGAATATTTCACCTTGAGTGATGCACATGATTTTTGGTGTTATGATTTTTGGGATTTTATCTCTTAGCCAGTACAATAAGAGGGCGTGAGTTCATGCATCATAAATAGGCACATAGGTTCACATATCATGCTCTTGGTTGCCTATGTTTTATAGAGGATTAAATTAATTAAATTCTAGAAAAAATAAATTTGGTGTTTTCCCAAATACATTATTGGTGACATTCGATCAATTTAGCCTGAGCATGCTATATTTTTTTGTTATATATATGTATGAATTTGACTAATGTGTAAGTGTGAATGATATATAATTTATCCTTGAGTTGAAAAGTAAATATTAATTTGAATGTATCTACCTTTGTAATTTCATTCCTGAGTTTTTAAAAGTGTTCTAAAAGGGGAAAATCACTTGGCACAAAAGGTGTTAAAAGGAGTGTTCATGGGTTTTTTTTGTTTTTAAAAGGGTTTTTTGAATTCCAAGTGATAATGTAAGGATTTAAAAGGTTCTTTTGAAATGGAACTGGGATTTTGAATGATATTCAGCCTCATTTTTTCCATGAACTTGGTAAAGTGATAGATTTTTATATAATGGTTTCAAAATTGAATAAATGGTTGTCTTTTATCAAAGTTTTTAAATAAAATATACTTTGTATTTGAGTGGTTTTAAAATGGTTTGAAAATGGGTTTCTGATTCTCGCTCAAATTTACCCAAGAGAAGAAGGTAAGAAGGTCCTTGTAGTTTAGCTTGGGTTATCGAATCCACAGAGACCTAAGAAGAAACCTATAGACACGTACATTCTATGGACTGTTTTCGGCTATGAAGTGGCTAACTTGGATTGATTTTGGATGGGTTTTAAAGATATCTAATTTATTTAAGTGAATTCAATTTAAAATAATGAGTTGATCCTAGCTTATCGCTCGGGGTGGATTGGACGTATTTCCTTTTTAATGATTTCAATTTCTTAAATTTGAGATGGGTTCATTTAAGGAGATAAAACAACATCATCACTTAATGGTTTAATGCCTACACCCTTTAATACTAATCACCTATACACTTTAAGGATCAAAGTTTTGATCACTTCAAGGTAAAGGTTTGTATTAGTACTTGAAGTGTGTGGCCTTAAATTCAACAAGGACGATGGAGTTTTAAAATCATCAAATAAAAATCCCAATTAAAGAAGTGATTATACATTAATTAGGTGATAAATAACATCCAATCCAGCCCCTTGCTACTCCCTTGGATCAACCCATAAGTGTGTTATCCCTCCATTGATCCCATGGTTTCAATGTAAGCGGAAAGTAGACTCATGAGGGAGGAAATGAAGAAGTAAAGAAAACAACAAAAATAAAATGACCACTCCACCGTTGTGTGAATAATTTCACAAGGGTTGGTGTGAATAAATTCACACCTTGATCCAACGGTATCAAAGTGATATGAAGAACAACAGAATAAGAGTAGAAGAAGAACTTTTATTAAGAAACTAAAGTGAATTGAACAACTTACATGTGAAAGACAAATTTGAGGCAACAAAAATGCAGCATAACATTACAATTGAACAAAGCATCCAAGATCCCAAAATCCTTAACCACCACTGCCTTAAATAGGCATTTTGGGAGCCTTGGGTCGAGCCTCAAACAGTAAAAAGCATCTCAATTAATTTTGGTAGGCCATAGGTGGTGGAAAGCTTGTGGAATTTGAACTTTTCCACATTTGACCCGAGGTGGCAGACATCTTTCCTTCACCGAACAGACGCATCTGGAAGACCTTCTAGACGGACGAATCAGAGTGGGCCATAGAAGAAGAAAATGGAGTTCCGGATGTCTTCTAACCGCCTGTAAAATTTGGGACAATTTGGAGTTAAAGATTCCGATATATGATAAAATTAGTGGACTGTTTTTCTGGGACGCAGAATCTGGCCCAGAATTGTATCTCTAACTTGGGACGCTTTAATGACCACCATAGAGGCCGAATTAGCATTGGATCATGAAGCGTTATTTGTTCCTACGAATGTCTTATAGTATCCCAAAAAATTTGGGATTCATTGGGCCTGTATGTTTGGCCCCACAGTCTCATCAGTGGGCTAGTGTCCAATGTGCCTTCTCTAGAATTGCTTCCTTTCATCACAAAATATCCCCATCTTCTTCCATGAATTCTCCATTGATCCCTGAATGAAAAATGTTCAAATTTAAGTTTAGATAAAGTTCCCAAAATATCAATTTAAAAAAATTGATAATTACATTCCTTATAATCCGATGACTCATTGGGCCTAAATTGGTGTATATTAGGCATGGAGTGCACAAATGATGAGAATGGATGTTCATAATGAAAATGCACTAACTCAGGCCCATAAGATCAAAAATGAACATTTAATACCATTAAAATGTAATTAAAATATATGTTTTTATTGGATAATCACACCCCCCAACTTGAGATTTGCTAGTCCCGAGCAAATAATTCAATGATTTTATTTGAATTCCTTCTTCAAACACATTATAACAAACAGTGCTCACAATGTAAACTGCACACAAATATATTTTTATAACCTATCAAGATAATTTAAAACAAGATGAATTTAAAAGAAGATCCCAATACCAAGCCCATTCCTTTGATCAAATCCATCATCATACTTCAACCAACTCAATTAGGTGTAATGATGTGTTGTGTATCACAATAGATATGGGGGTTCATTTTCATTCAAGGGGGAAATCATGGAAGCGCTAGGTGGAATCACATTTAATCCTAATATGAGTATTCTTCATTCTTTTTTTTTTATTTTTTTTTATTTTTTTTTGCAATATTTCCATAGTAATTGAGATTGCAGTTAATCAAATTAACCCATGTAGCAAGACTTTGCCGATGACTCACAGACTCAAAGGCCTTAGGGCACCAAGTGAAGCCCACATACTCGGGCATCGTCTCAAGTTAACTAAATAAAAAAAGTCATATTACCATAAATAGAGATATATTGAAAAACTCAGGGCTAGACAACTCTGGAGTCATGATCCCCAAGTGCCGAAAGCCTCGCATTTTATAAATCCATTGCTCTACACGCATTTTTTTGTTGTTTTTTTTTATTTTTTTTTATTTTTTTTAAATACTCATATTATTCATAAAAATCAAACCAGCCTATGCTATTTATTATGGGACCCCAAAAATTCAAATTATTACCCCACAGTCTAAAGTATGTGCATTGTGGCATTTTGATTTAATGGATGAAAATAAAAATGATGAAAATTTTCATTGGACAACCAAACTTCCAAAATCAATGCTTTTAAACTTAATCATGAATTAAATTAAGAGTAAAGGAAATAATAATTATTTGATATGTAGTTTTTATGTGAGAAAATTTGTTATTATATGAATGATAAAGGAATTTTACTTCTTTTTGTTATCATTGTTTTTTTTAAACAACCATTTTGTTTCCACACCCCCCAACTTAGAATGAAACTGTCCCTAGTTTCATAAAAACAAAATTTAGAATGGGGTAGAGGAATAAAAAGGGGAGTTCAATAAGGAAATTGAAATATGAGGATCATGGAATGAAGTCACCTGGTGGTTGAAGTTTGAAGTTCTTGCCGCTCGAATTTATTCCTTTGATATCCATGTCGCTTTCAAAGTTCCCTAGTGGAAAAAGGAAAAACAAAACAAACAAAACAAACAAAAACAAACAATATATATATATATATATTTATATAATAAAGGAAGTAAAATATAAGAATATATATAAAAATTATAGAATAAGGAAGTACAAGAAGCCGCAGGTCAGTGGTAAGCGCGCGCCCCTGTCTCCCTTCGGTCCCGGGTTCGAGTCCGCGCGGCTTCGCCGGTTGTGAAGGGGTTTGCCCCACAGCCTATGGCGTGGAATTTTTTTTATTTATTATTATTTTATTTTTATTTTTATCTTAACCTATAAAATAATAAAAATAAAACAAAATAAATTGATGATACATTGTCTTCTTTTTAAATTTTTGGTTAAGGTATTACTCAAGGATCACACCACGTGACACGGATGAATATGATGCTCCTCTTTCATACCCATCCATACTCATAATAGAAGAACAGGTCAAAAGTCTATTTTTTTATTTTTAAATATAAAAATTATTAAGTAATCTTATTTGAAAAATAAAGATGATTCAGAAAGATTAGAAACATAAAAACCACAGGTTGCCTCCCGTGTAGTGCTTTGTTTAACGTCGTTAGCCCGACATAGATCCCAAATTTATCAATTTTTTCCTAGTTCATAGATTGGATCAATTAACTCAGCATCTATTTCCTGTTTATTGAATGATTCAATGAATGTTTTTAACCTTTGACCATTGACCTTGAAAATGTGACCACTTGTGAGATCTTGAATCTCTACTGCCCCATGGGGGTATACATGATGCACTATGAAAGGACCTGACCATCTAGACCTTAACTTTCCCGGGTGTAAATGAAGTTTTGAACTATACAAGAGCACAAGTTTTCCCAGTTCAAAATGTTTTACCTTGATATTCCTAGATTGGTAGGCTTGAACTCTAGCTTTATTGATCCTTGAATATTCATAAGCCTCCATCCTTAATTCCTCCAGTTTATTAAGATCAAATTTCCTTTTTGTTCCGGCCAATGAGAGGTCATAATCCATTTTCTTAATTGCCCAAAAGGCCTTATGTTCAATCTCCACTGGCAAATGGCATGCTTTACCATAAACCAACCTATATGGGGACATTCCTAAAATGGTTTTATATGCAGTTCTATAGGCCCAAAGAGCATCTAAGAGTTTCTCAGACCAATCTTTCCTAGAGGGGTTGACAGTTTTTTCAAGAATTTGCTTAATCTCCCTATTCGCTAACTCAACTTGACCATTGGTTTGAGGATGGTATGTAGTGGACACTTTATGATAAATGCCATACTTAGACATGAGTGAAGCGAATGGGAGGTTGCAGAAATGGGTTCCTCGATCACTGATTATAGCCCTAGGAATTCCAAATCTTGAAAATATGTTCTCTTTTAGAAATCGAATCACAACTTGATGATCATTGGACTTAGTGGGAATGGCCTGAACCCATTTTGAGACATAATCAACAGCTAAGAGTATGTAGAGGTATCCCCGAGAGTTTGGGAAGGGACCCATGAAGTCAATTCCCCAACAGTCAAATATTTCAACCACTAAGATGGGAGTGAGTGGCATTTGATTCCTTTTTGTGATGGACCCTACTTGTTGACACCTAGGACAACTTTGACAAAATGTGTAGGAGTCCCTTGAGAGGGTGGGCCAGAAAAGACCACATTGAAGAATCTTAGCAGATGTTTTCTTAGAGGAAAAGTGACCTCCACATGCCTCACTGTGACAAAATTTAAGGATGGACTCGTGTTCAGATTCTGGAACACACCTCCTAATGACTTGGTCAGGGTAAAACTTATAGAGGTATGGATCATCAAACACATAGTGTCTAACATTAGAAAGAAATTTCCTTCGAGCTTGAGTCCCTAAGAATTTTGGAATGACTCCTGTCACTAAGAAATTTGCTATGTCAGCATACCAAGGGTAGTCACTCACAGAGTATAGGTGTTCATCAGGAAACGAATCAGACACAGAAAGGTGATTTGAGTTGTCATTGAATTCCATCCTAGAGAGGTGATCAGCTACAAAATTTTCAACACCCTTTTTATCCTTGATTGTGAGGTCAAATTCTTTTAAGAGAAGGACCCACCTAATCAGTCTAGCCTTGGCATCTTGTTTTTGGAAGAGGTATTTCAGTGCAGAATGGTCAGTGAACACAGTGATGGGGGATCCTAAGAGGTAGGACCTAAACTTCTCTAAAGAAAACACAATATAAAGTAACTCCTTTTCAGTAGTGGTGTAGTTTATTTGGGCATCATTTAAGGATTTTCTTGCATAAGCAATGACATAAGGAGTTTTATCACAACATTGTCCTAACACAGCTCCAACAGCAAAGTCCCTGGCATCACACATAAGTTCAAAAGGAAGGTTCCAATTTGGAGATTTCATAATGGGAGGAGAGGTGAGAGAGGATTTGAGGGTTGAGAATGAACCCTCACAACTTTCTGTCCAAACAAATGGAGCATCCTTTACTAAGAGAGCACAAAGGGGACGGGATATTGAACTAAAGTCCTTGATGAATCTTCTATAGAAACTAGCATGTCCTAAGAAAGACCTCACTTCCTTGACAGTTTTGGGTGATGGAAGGTAACGAATGATGTCAACCTTTGCTTTATCAACTTCAATCCCCCTACTCGAGACCAGATGGCATAGAACAAGTCCCTCTTTAACCATGAAATGGCATTTTTCCCAGTTTAGGACCAGATTTTTTTCTTCACATCTTCACAAGACTCTCTCCACATTCTGCAGACATCCCTCAAAAGTATCCCCAAACACAGAGAAGTCATCCATGAAGACCTCTAGAAAATCCCCTACCATGTCTGAGAAGATTCCCATCATACACCGTTGGAAGGTTCCGGGGGCATTGCATAACCCGAAGGGCATGCGTTTGAAAGCAAAGGTTCCGAAAGGACATGTGAATGTAGTCTTCCCTTGATCCTCTAGGGAGACCTCAATTTGATTGTACCCTGAGTACCCATCTAAGAAACAGTAGAAGGCATGACCTGACACTCTCTCAAGGACTTGGTCAATGAATGGTAAGGGGAAATGATCCTTCTTGGTGAATGATTTTAGCTTCCTATAGTCAATATAGACCCTCCATCCACTACTCACCCTTGTTGGAAGAATCTCTCCATCCTCATTTCTTATCACTGTGATTCCAGCCTTTTTTGGTACCACTTGAATTGGGCTCACCCACTCACTCTCAGCTATGGGACAGATGATACCAGCTTTTAACAGTTTCAGAAGTTCTTTCCATACTACCTCCATGAGATTAGGATTGATTCGTCATTGAGGTTGACGACATGGCTTTGAATCAGATTCCAGAACAATCTTATGAGTCCCGATAAGTGGGCTAATCCTAGGAATATCAGACAGGGTCCAACCAATGTATTTCTTATGCTTCCTAAGGACATCTAGAAGCATCCTCTCATGATTGGCTTCAAGAGAAGAATAAATGACAATAGGATGTGTTTGATTGTCCCCTAGGAAAGCATACTTGAGTGTAGCAGGAAGTTCCTTCAATTCAAGATCAGGTTGGTTCAGAATTTTAGAAGAAGATTGGGACATTAGATGAAGAGCAATTTATTTTTTTAGAGTTTCTGATATGATTGATTCCCCACATGTAGAAGTTTCAGCTACTATATTGTCTTGATCCGATTTAGGGAAGGAATTTAGAGGGGTCTCTATGAAAGTGGTTTCTTTAAAGGTTTCACTGATTGTTGGACCTAAGACTTCATCATAAGAGCAATTTGAAAATGATTCAATCCAAGGAGATAAACTTCCTTCATATGAACAAAGGAAATCAATCTCATCCTGACTTAAACATCCATCAAATATTCCTTGATGTTTCATGGATTCATTATCAATGCTTCCTATCATGTTTACTTCATGAATGTCCTCGTCATCCCCAATTTGTGAGCTTGCATTATAGATGTTCAAGTCTAGACTCATGTTCCCAAAGGTGATGGTCATGTTCCCATTTCGAACTCAGATAACAGAGTTGATTGTTGCAAGAAAAGGACGACCAAGGATGATTGGGGTTTGTTCCTTATTTCCTAAGTTTGGATGGTTGTCAAGGACAATGAAATCAGCAGGGTAGATGAAGTTTTCAACCTTTACCAGAAGGTCCTTTAAAATACCCTTTGGAACCCTAATGCTACGATCAGCAAGATGAAGTGTGACAGATGTGGGTCGGAGCTCTTCTAGTCCTAACTGGAAGTACATAGCATAAGGGATGAGATTGACACTAGCACCTAGGTCACACAAGGCTTTGACAACTTTTCTTTCTCCTAGTTCAACATTGATGTAAGGGAAACCCGGGTCTTTCAACTTAGGAGGAATGGTCCCTTGAATGGTGGTACTCACATTAGCTGCCAAAAGGACTTGGTTTTTATGTGAAAATTTTCTTTTAAAAGTGCACAAGTCCTTAAGGTACTTTGAGTAGGCAGGTATGGTTTGTATGGAATCGAGACGAGGAATGTTCAACTTGACTTGTGAGAAGATTTCGCTCAATGTTTCACTCAGTTCAGGCTTGGTTTTACCCCTTATGCGTTGAGGAAATGGTGTAGGTTGTGGGGTTGTTTGTTGAAGAGTTTTTTCCTTGAGAATGTTATCAGTTTCCTCAGTTTGATCTTGTGGTTCATTTGAATTTTCATCCAAGTTTGAATCTTCATGTGGGTTCTGAATTAGTTGTTCAGGTTTCTCAATTTATTTCCCACTTCTTAAAACAGTCACAACCTTTAGTTGTTCATGAGTTGTTTGAGCACAACTTGACTCTCCCCTTGATGTTGAGGATGGAACCGCCTGAGTAGGCATGGGTGCCTTCCCAGTTTTGATGGTTTGAAGTTCTTGTTTTAGGGAAGATACCTCCGAGTTCATCCTCTCCATTTGTTTGCACAGTTGTTCTAGTAGGCTTTGTGGAACAGTTTGGGTGGGTGCTTGAGTAGGTTGGTTTATCCCAGGGGGATATTTTGGAGGTGGGATGGTTTGTTGAAAATGGACCGGTGGTTGTTGGTATTGGATAGGTTGGGTTTGGAACTGGTTATGGGTTTGGTAGTTCTGATGGGGGTAAGGATTTTGTCCCCGTGGTTGGCTAGGTTGTTGGTTATCTTTCCAGCGGAAGCCTGGGTGGTCGTTATACCTTGGGTTGAAGGTGTTTTGGTATTGAGGCTTTTGAAAGTTCATAGCATTTACTTCCGCTGGGGGTCCTCCAAAGAGAACATCCTTGATGGATGGAATGGTTGGTCAGTTTTCTGTCTTATGGTCATGTTTGTCACAAATTGTGCAAACAGGGTCAACAGTTTGGATTTCATGGACTTTCTAAGGTCTATCTCTTCAACCTTCCTAGAGAGTGCTGCGAGTTTAGCCCTAAGGCTTTCCTCTTCTCTAAGTGTATGAATTCCAGTATTTCTTTGTGGCTTTTCAGAATAAGGTGAAGTTCCCCATGTTTGGTTTTGTTCAGAAAGGATTTCTAGATACTCGTAAGCATCATTTGGGGCTTTGTTTTTAAAGGTTTCATTACACATCATGTCAATGAATTGTTTGTTCCCCGGAACCAACCCTTCATAGAAAATTCTCACTTGTTTAGGAATAGAAAAACCATGGTGTGGAACCATGTTTAGAGTGTCTTTGAACCTCTCCCATGTTTCATAGAATTACTCTCCCTCTTTTTGAAAAAAGTTTTGGATACTCTTTTTAAGTGCAATTGTTTTGTGGTGGGGAAAGTATTTTTTTGTAGAATTCTCTTTGTAGTTGGTCCCAAGATTTTATGGATGATGGTCTCAAATTGTTTAGCCAATTTTTAGCTCGATCCTTTAAAGAAAAAGGAAATAGCCTCATCTTAGCTGATTCTAGTTGATGTGGGGGACACATGGTTTCTACAATGTCATTGAACTCCTTAATGTGCAGGTAGGGAATCTCGGACTCCATTCCATGGAATGTGGGAAGGTGGTTTAGGACATGGGGTTTAAAGATGTAGTTGGAATCTCCTAGGGAATTGTGTCTAATGCATGAGGGGGCATTGGATGAGGAATTTGTGAGGTAGTCATTCATGGTTTGATCAATTGCATTCCCCAAGTTTGGGGCTGCCTCATTTGGGTTTCCATTTTGGTTCCCACCCGGGTTTATGAGTTGGTTTCTTTGAAGAACTTCCATTTAAATTGGCTCAATTTTGGACTCTAGAGTATTAGGAAGATTGGGATCTAATGGAAAGAGTTCCCTTGGTGTACTTGACTCCCCAACCCCAGGGCTATCCACCCTAACTAGACGGTTTGATTGATCGCGGGTGTAGGTGGACATGCGCCAAAAGAAAAAAAAATGAGAAAGGGACAAGATAAGAGAATTTGGATGAGAAAAGAAGAAATGGGGGAGAATAGAATGGGTGTTTAGATGAATTACTTGGGTACCCGGCAACGGCGCCAAAATTTGATTCTCGCTCAAATTTACCCAAGAGAAGAAGGTAAGACCGTCCTTGTAGTTTAGCTTGGGTTATCGAATCCACAGAGACCTAAGAAGAAACCTATAGACACGTACATTCTATGGACTGTTTTCGACTATGAAGTGGCCAACTTGGATTGATTTTGGATGGGTTTTAAATATATCTAATTGATTTAAGTGAATTCAATTTAAAATAATGAGTTGATCTTAGGTTATCGCTCAGGGTGGATTGGACATATTTCCTTTTTAATGATTTCAATTTCTTAAATTTGAGATGGGTTCATTTAAGGAGATAAAACAACATCATCACTTACTGGTTTAATTCCTACACCCTTTAATACTAATCAACTATACACTTGAAGGATCAAAGTTTTGAGCACTTCAAGGTAAAGGTTCGTATTAGTACTTGAAGTGTGTGACCTTAAATTCAACAAGGACGATGGAGTTTAAAAATCATCAAATAAAAATCCCAATTAAAGAAGTGATTATACATTAATTAGGTGATAAATAACATCCAATCCAGCCCCTTTCTACTCCCTTGGATCAACCCATAAGTGAGTTAGCCCTCCATTTATCCCATGGTTTCAATGGAAGCGGAAAGTAGACTCATGAGGGAGGAAATGGAGAAGTAAAGAAAACAACAAAAATAAAATGATCACTCCACCGTTGTGTGAATAATTTCACAAGGGTTGGTGTGAATAAATTCACACCTTTATCCAACAGTATCAAAGTGATATGAAGAACAACAGAATAAGAGTAGAAGAAGAACTTTTATTAAGAAACTAAAGTGAATTGAACAACTTACATGTGAAAGACAAATTTGAGGCAACAAAAATGCAGCATAACATTACAATTGAACAAAGCATCGAAGATCCCAAACTCCTTCACCACCACTGCCTTAAATAGGCATTTTGGGAGCCTTGGGTCGAGCCTCAAACAGTACAAAGCATCTCAATTAATTTTGGTAGGCCATAGGTGGTGGAAAGCTTGTGGAATTTGAACTTTTCCACATTTAACCCGAGGTGGCAGCCATCTTTCTTTCACCGAACAGACGCGTCTGAAAGACCTTATAGACGGCAGAATCATAGTGGGCCATAGAAGAAGAAAATGGATCTACGGATGTCTTCTAACCGCCTGTAAAATATGTTCCAATTTGGAGTTACGGATTCCGAGATATGATAAAATTAGTGGACTGTTTTTCTGGGCCACAGAATCTGGCCCAGAATTGTATCTCTAACTTGGGCCGCTTTAATGACCACCATAGAGGCCGAATTAGCATTTGCTCATGCAGGGTTATTTGTTACTATTAATGTCTTATAGCATCCCACAAAATTTGGGATTCATGGGGCCTGTATGTTGGGACCCACAGTCTCATTAGTGGGCTAGTGTCCAATCTTCCTTCTCTAGAATTGCTTCCTTTCATCACAAAATATCCCCACCTTCTTCCATGAATTCTCCATTGATCTCTGAATGAAAAATATTCACATTTAAGTGTAGATAAATTTCCCAAAATATAAATTTAAAAAAATTGATAATTACATTCCTTAGAATCAGATGACTCATTGGGCCTAAATTGGTGTATATTAGGCATGAAGTGCACAAATGATGAGAATGGGTGTTCATAATGAAAATGCAATAACTCAGGCCCATAAGATCAAAAATGAACATTTAATACCATTAAAATGTAATTAAAATATATTTTTTTATTGGATAATCACACCCCCCAACTTGAGATTTGCTAGTCCCGAGCAAATAATTCAATGATTTTATTTGAATTCCTTCTTCAAACACATTATAACAAACAGTGCTCACAATGTAAATTGCACACAAATATATTTTTATAACCTATCAAGATAATTTAAAAACAAGATGAATTTAAAATCAAATCCCAATCCCAAGCCCATTCCTTTGATCAAATCCATCATCATACTTCATCCAACTCAATTAGCTGTAATGATGTGTTGTGTATCACAATAGATATGGGGGTTCATTTTCATTCAAGGGGGAAATAATGGAAGCGCTAAGTGGAATCACATTTAATCCTAATATGAGTATTCTTCATTCTTTTTTTATTTTATTTTTATTTTTTTTGCAATATTTCCATAATAATTGAGATTGCAGTTAATCAAATTAACCCATGTAGCAAGACTTTGCCGATGACTCCCAGACTCAAAGGCCTTAGGGCACCAAGTGAAACCCACATACTCGGGCATCATCTCGAGTTAACATAATCAAAAACAAATTCATATTACCATAAATAGAGATATATTGAAAAACTCAGGGCTAGACAACTCTGGAGGAACGATCCCCAAGTGCTGAAAGCCTCGCATTTTATCAATCCATTGCTCTACACGCATTTTTTGTTGTTGTTTTTTTTTAATTTTTTTTAATTTTTTTTAATTTTTTTTTGAATACTCATATTATTCATAAAAATCAAACCAGCCTATGATATTTATTATGGGACCCCAAAAATTCAAATTATTACCCCACATTCTAAAGGACGATCATTGTGGCATTTTGATTTAATGGATGAAAATAAAAATGATGAAAATTTTCATTGGACAACCAAACTTCCAAAATCAATGCTTTTAAACTTAATCATGAATTAAATTAAGAGTCAAGGAAATAATAATTATTTCATATATAGTTTTTATGTGAGCAAAGATGTTATTATATGAATGATAAAGGAATTTTACTTCTTTTTGTTATCATTGTTTTTTTTAAACAAACATTTTGTTTCCACACCCCCCAACTTAGAATGAAACTGTCCCTAGTTTCATAAAAACAAAATTTAGAATGGGGTAGAGGAATAAAAAGGGGAGTTTAATAAGGAAATTGAAATATGAGGATCATGGAATGAAGTCACCTGGTGGTTGAAGTTTGAAGTTCTTGCCGCTCGAATTTATTCCTTTGATATCCATGTCGCTTGCAAAGTTCCCTAGTGGAAAAAGGAAAAACAAAACAAAAAAAACAAAAAAAACAAAAAAACAAACAAACAATATATATATATATATATATTTATATAATAAAGGAAGTAAAATATAAGAATATATATAAAAATTATAGAATAAGGAAGCACAAGAAGCCGCATGTCAGTGGTAAGCGCGCGCCCGTGTCTCCCTTCGGTCCCGGGTTCGAGTCCCCGCGGCTTTGCCGGTTGTGACGGGGTTTGCCCCACAGCCTATGGCGTGGAATTTTTTTTTTATTTTTTTTATTTTTATCTTAACCTATAAAATAATAAAAATAAAACAAAATAAACTGATGATACATTGTCTTCTTTTTAAATTTCTGGGTAAGGTATTACTCAAGGATCACACCACGTGACACGGCTGAATATGGTGCTCCTCTTTCGTACCCATCCATACTCATAATAGAAGAACAGGTCAAAAGTCTATTTTTTTTATTTTTAAATATAAAAATGATTAAGTAATCTTATTTGAAAAATAAATATGATTCAGAAAGATTAGAAACATAAAAACCACGGGTTGCCTCTCGTGTAGCGCTTTGTTTAACGTCGTTAGCCCGACATAGATCCCAAATTTATCAATTTTTTCCTAGTTCATAGATTGGATCAATTAAATCAGCATCTATTTCCTGTTTATTGAATGATTCAACGAATGTTTTTAACCTTTGACCATTGAACTTGAAAATGTGACCACTTGTGGGATCTTGAATCTCTACTGCCCCATGGGGGTATACATGATGCACTATGAAAGGACCTGACCATCTAGACCTTAACTTTCCTGGGTGTAAATGAAGTTTTGAACTATACAAGAGCACAAGTTTTCCCGGTTCAAAATGTTTTACCTTGATATTCCTAGATTGGTAGGCTTTAACTCTAGCTTTATTGATCCTTGAATTTTCATAAGCCTCCATCCTTAATTCCTCCAGTTCATTGAGATCAAATTTCCTTTTTGTTCCGGCCAATGAGAGGTCATAATCCATTTTCTTAATTTCCCAAAAGGCCTTATGTTCAATATCCACTGGCAAATGGCATGCTTTACCATAAACCAACATATATGGGGACATTCCTAAAATGGTTTTATATGCAGTTCTATAGGCCCAAAGAGCATCTAAGAGTTTCTCAGACCAATCTTTCCTAGAGGGGTTGACAGTTTTTTCAAGAATTTTCTTAATCTCCCTATTCGCTAACTCAGCTTGACCATTGGTTTGAGGATGGTATGCAGTGGACACTTTATGAGAAATACCATACTTAGACATGTGTGAAGCGAATGGGCGGTTGCAGAAATGGGTTCCTCAATCACTGATTATAGCCCTAGGAATTCCAAATCTTGAAAATATGTTCTCTTTTAGAAATCGAATCACAACTTGATGATCATTGGACTTAGTGGGAATGGCCTGAACCCATTTTGAGACATAATCAACAGCTAAGAGTATGTAGAGGTATCCCCGAGAGTTTGGGAAGGGACCCATGAAGTCAATTCCCCAACAGTCAAATATTTCAACCACTAAGATGGGAGTGAGTGGCATTTGATTCCTTTTTGTGATGGACCCTACTTGTTGACACCTAGGACAACTTTGAAAAAATGTGTAGGAGTCCCTTGAGAGGGTGGGACAGAAAAGACCACATTGAAGAATCTTAGCAGATGTTTTCTTAGAGGAAAAGTGACCTCCACAAGCCTCACTGTGACAAAATTTAAGGATGGACTCGTGTTCAGATTCTGGAACACACCTCCTAATGACTTGGTCAGGGCAGAACTTATAGAAGTATGGATCATCAAATGCATAGTGTCTAACATCAGAAAGAAATTTCCTTCGAGCTTGAGTCCCTAAGAATTTTGGAATGACTCCTGTCACTAAGAAATTTTCTATGTCAGCATACCAAGGGCAGTCACTCACAGAGTATAGGTGTTCATCAGGAAACGAATCAGACACAGAAAGGTGATTTGAGTTGTCTTTGAATTCCATCCTAGAGAGGTGATCAGCTACAACATTTTCAACACCCTTTTTATCCTTGATTGTGAGGTCAAATTCTTGTAAGAGAAGGACCCACCTAATCAGTCTAGCCTTGGCATCTTGTTTTTGGAAGAGGTATTTCAGTGCAGAATGGTCAGTGAACACAGTGATGGGGGATCCTAAGAGGTAGGACCTAAACTTCTCTAAAGAAAACACAATAGCAAGTAACTCCTTTTCAGTAGTGGTGTAGTTTATTTGGGCATCATTTAAGGATTTTCTTGCATAAGCAATGACATAAGGAGTTTTATCACAACGTTGTCCTAACACAGCTCCAACAGCAAAGTCACTGGCATCACACATAAGTTCAAAAGGAAGGTTCCAATTTGGATATTTCATAATGGGAGGAGAGGTGAGAGAGGATTTGAGGGTTGAGAATGAACCCTCACAGCTTTCTGTCCAAACAAATGGAGAATCCTTTACTAAGAGAGCACAAAGGGGACGGGATATTGAACTAAAGTCCTTGATGAATCTTCTATAGAAACCAGCATGTCCTAAGAAAGACCTCACTTCCTTGACAGTTTTGGGTGATGGAAGGTGATGAATGATGTCGACCTTTGCTTTATCAACTTCAATCCCCCTACTCGAGACCATATGGCCTAGAACAAGTCCCTCTTTAACCATGAAATGGCATTTTTCCCAGTTTAGGACCAGATTTTTTTCTTCACATCTTGACAAGACTCTCTCTACATTCTGCAGACATCCCTCAAAAGTATCCCCAAACACAGAGAAGTCATCCATGAAGACCTCTAGAAAATCCCCTACCATGTCTGAGAAGATTCCCATCATACACCGTTGGAAGGTTCCAGGGGCATTGCATAACCTGAAGGGCATGTGTTTGAAAGCAAAGGTTCCGAAAGGACATGTGAATGTAGTCTTCCCTTGATCCTCTAGGGAGACCTCAATTTTATTGTACCCTGAGTACCCATCTAAGAAACAGTAGAAGGCATGACCTGCCACTCTCTCAAGGACTTGTTCAATGAATGGTAAGGGGAAATGCTCCTTCTTGGTGAATGAGTTTAGCTTCCTATAGTCAATACAGACCCTCCATCCACTACTCACCCTTGTTGGAAGAATCTCTCCATCCTCATTTGTTATCACTGTGATTCCAGCCTTTTTTGGAACCACTTGAATTGGGCTCACCCACTCACTCTCAGCTATGGGATAGATGATACCATCTTTTAATAGTTTCAGAAGTTCTTTCCTTAATACCTCCATGAGATTATGATTGAGTCGTCGTTGAGGTTGACGACATGTCTTTGAATCAGATTCCAGAACAATCTTATGAGTCCTGATAAGTGGGCTAATCCCAGGAATATCATACAGGGTCCAACCAATGGATTTCTTATGATTCCTAAGGACATCTAGAAGCATCCTCTCATGATTGGATTCAATAGAAGAATAAATGACAATAGGACGTGTTTGATTGTCCCCTAGGAAAGCATACTTGAGTGTAGCAGGAAGTTCCTTCAATTCAAGATCAGGTTGGTTCAGAATTTTAGCAGAAGATTGGGACATTAGATCAAGATCAATTTCTTTTTTTAGAGTTTCTGATATGATTGATTCCCCACATGTAGAAGTTTCAGCTACTAGATTGTCTTGATCAGATTTAGGGAAGGAATTTATAGGGGTCTCTATGAAAGTGGTTTCTTGAAAAGTTTCACTGATTGTTGGACCTAAGACTTCATCATAAGAGCAATTTGAAAATGATTCAATCCAAGGAGATAAACTTCCTTCACATGAACAAAGGAAATCAATCTCATCCTGACTTAAACATCCATAAAATATTCCTTGATGTTCCATGGATTCATTATCAATGCTTCCTATCATGTTTACTTCATGAATGTCCTCGTCATCCCCTATTTGTGAGCTTTCATTATAGATGTTCAAGTCTAGACTCATGTTCCCAAAGGTGATGGTCATGTTCCCATTTCGAACTCAGATAACAGAGTTGATTGTTGCAAGAAAAGGAAGGACAAGGATGATTGGGGTTTGTTCCTTATTTCCTAAGTTTGGATGGTTGTCAAGGACAATGAAATCAGCAGGGTAGATGAAGTTTTCAACCTTTACCAGAACGTCCTTTAAAATACCCTTTGGAACCCTAATGCTACGATCAGCAAGCTGAAGTGTGACAGATGTGGGTTGGAGCTCTTCTAGTCCTAACTGGAAGTACACAGCACAAGGGATGATATTGACACTAGCACCTAGGTCACACAAGGCTTTGACAACTTTTCTTTCTCCTAGTTCAACATTGATGTAAGGGCAACCCGGGTCTTTCAACTTAGGAGGAATGGTCCCTTGAATGGTGGTACTCACATTAGCAGCCAAAAGGACTTGGTTTTTATGTGAAAATTTTCTTTTAAAAGTGCACAAGTCCTTAAGGTACTTTGAGTAGGCAGGTATGGTTTGTATGGCATCGAGAAGAGGAATGTTCAACTTGACTTGTGAGAAGATTTCCCTCAATGTTTCACTCAGTTCAGGCTTGGTTTTCCCCCTTATGCGTTGAGGAAATGGTGAAGGTTGTGGGGTTGTTTGTTGAAGAGTTGTTTCCTTGACAATGTTATCAGTTTCCTCAGTTTGATCTTGTGGTTCATTTGAATTTTCATCCAAGTTTGAATCTTCATGTGGGTTCTGAATTAGTTGTTCAGGTTTCTCAATTTATTTCCCACTTCTTAAAACAGTCACAGCATTTAGTTGTTCATGAGTTGTTTGAGCACAACTTGACTCTCCCCTTGAAGTTGAGGATGGCACCGCCTGAGTGGGCATGGGTGCCTTCCCAGTTTTGATGGTTTGAAGTTCTTGTTTTAGGGAAGATACCTCTAAGTTCATCCTCTCCATTTGTTTTCACAGTTGTTCTAGTAGGCTTTGTGGAACAGTTTGGGTGGGTGCTTGAGTAGGTTGGTTTATCCCAGGGGGATATTTTGGAGGTGGGATGGTTTGTTGAAAATGGACCGGTGGATGTTGGTATTGGATAGGTTGGGTTTGGAACTGGTTATGGGTTTGGTAGTTCTGATGGGGGTAAGGATTTTGTCCCTGTGGTTGGCTAGGTTGTTGGTTATCTTTCCAGCGGAAGCCTGGGTGGTCTTTATACCTTGGGTTGAAGGTGTTTTGGTATTGAGGCTTTTGAAAGTTCATAGAATTTACTTCTGATGGGGGTCCTCCTAAGAGAACATCCTTGATGGATGGAATGGTTGGGCAGTTGTCTGTCTTATGGTCATGTTTGTCACAAATTGTGCAAACAGGGTCAACAGTTTGGATTTCATGGACTTTCCTAAGGTCTATCTCTTCAACCTTCCTAGAGAGTGCTACGAGTTTAGCCCTAAGGCTTTCCTCTTCTCTAAGTGTATGAATTCCAGTATTTCTTTGTGGCTTTTCAGAATAAGGTGAAGTTCCCCATGTTTGGTTTTGTTCATAAAGGCTTTCTAGATACTCGTAAGCATCATTTGGGGATTTGTTTTTAAAGATTCCATTACACATCATGTCAATGAATTGTTTGTTCCCCAGACCCAACCCTTCATAGAAAATTCTCATTTGTTCAGGAATAGAAAAACCATGGTGTGGAACCATGTTTAGAGTGTCTTTGAACCTCTCCCATGTTTCATAGAATGACTCTCCCTCTTTTTCAAAAAAGTTTTGGATACTCTTTTTAAGTGCAATTGTTTTGTGGTGGGGAAAGTATTTTTTGTAGAATTCTCTTTGTAGTTGGTCCCAAGAGTTTATGGATGATGGTCTCAAATTGTTTCGCCAATTTTTAGCTCAATCCTTTAAATAAAAAGGAAATAGCCTCATCTTATATGATTCTAGTTGATGTGGGGGACACATGGTTTCTACAATGTCATTGAACTCCTTAATGTGCAGGTAGGGCATCTCAGACTCCATTCCATGGAATGTGGGAAGGTGGTTTAGGACATGGGGTTTAAAGATGTAGTTGGCATCTCCTAGGGAATTGTGTCTAATGCATGAGGGGGCATTGGTCCAGGAAGGTGTGAGGTAGTCATTCATGGTTTGATCAATTGCATTCCCCAAGTTTGGGGCTGCCTCATTTGGGTTTCCATTTTGGTTCCCACCCGGGTTTATGAGTTGGTTTCTTTGAAGACCTTCCATTGAAATTGGATCAATTTTGGACTCTAGAGTATTAGGAAGATTATGATCTAATGGAAAGAGTTCCCTTGGTTTACTTGACTCCCCAACCCCAGGACTATCCACCCTAACTAGACGGTTTGATTGATCGCGGGTGTAGGCGGACATGCGCCAAAAGAAAAAAAAATGAGAAAGGGACAAGATAAGAGAATTTGGATGAGAAAATAAGAAATGGGGGAGAATAGAATGGGTGTTTATATGACTTACTTGGGTCCCTGGAAACGGCGCCAAAATTTGATTCTCGCTCAAATTTACCCAAGAGAAGAAGGTAAGACGGTCCTTGTAGTTTAGTTTGGGTTATCGAATCCACAGAGACCTAAGAAGAAACCTATAGACACGTACATTCTATGGACTGTTTTCGGCTATGAAGTGGCCAACTTGGATTTATTTTGGATGGGTTTTAAAGATATCTAATTGATTTAAGTGAATTCAATTTAAAAGAATGAGTTGATCCTAGGTTATTGCTCGGGGTGGATTGGACGTATTTCCTTTTCAATGATTTCAATTTCTTAAATTTGAGATGGGTTCATTTAAGGAGATAAAACAACATCATCACTTACTGGTTTAATGCCTACACCCTTTAATACTAATCACCTATACACTTGAAGGATCAAAGTTTTGAGCACTTCAAGGTAAAGGTTCGTATTAGTACTTGAAGTGTGTGACCTTAAATTCAACAAGGACGATGGAGTTTAAAAATCATCAAATAAAAATCCCAATTAAAGAAGTGATTATACATTAATTAGGTGATAAATAACATCCAATACAGCCCCTTTCTACTCCCTTGGATCAAACCATAAGTGGGTTAGCCATCCATTGATCCCATGGTTTCAATGGAAGCGGAAAGTAGACTCATGAGGGAGGAAATGAAGAAGTAAAGAAAACAACAAAAATAAAATGATCACTCCACCGTTGTGTGAATAATTTCACAAGGGTTGGTGTGAATAAATTCACACCTTGATCCAAAGGTATCAAAGTGATATGAAGAACAATAGAATAAGAGTAGAAAAATAACTTTTATTAAGAAACTAAAGTGAATTGAACAACTTACATGTGAAAGACAAATTTGAGGCAACAAAAATGCAGCATAACATTACAATTGAACAAAGCATCCAAGATCCCAAAATCCTTCACCACCACTGCCTTAAATAGGCATTTTGGGAGCCTTGGGTCGAGCCTCAAACAGTACAAAGCATCTCAATTAATTTTGGTAGGCCATAGGTGGTGGAAAGCTTGTGGAATTTGACCTTTTCCACATTTGACCCGAGGTGGCAGCCAGCTTTCCTTCACCGAACAGACGCATCTGGAAGACATTCTAGACGGACGAATAAGAGTGGGTCATAGAAGAAGAAAATGGATCTACGGATGTCTTCTAACCGTCTGTAAAAGTTGGTCCAATTTGGAGTTACGGATTCCGAGATATGATAAAATTAGTGGACTGTTTTTCTGGGCCTCAGAATCTGGCCCAGAATTGTATCTCTAACTTGGGACGCTTTAATGACCACCATAGAGGCCGAATTAGCATTGGCTCATGAAGGTTTATTTGTTCCTATGAATGTCTTCTAGCATTCCACAAAATTTGGGATTCATTGGGACTATATGTTGGGCACCAAAGTCTCATCAGTGGGATAGTGTCCAATCTGTCTTCTCTAGAATTGCTTCCTTTCATCACAAAATATCCCCATCTTCTTCCATGAATTCTCCATTGATCCCTGAATGAATAATGTTCACATTTAAGTATAGATAAATTTACCAAAATATCAATTTAAAAAAATTGATAATTTCATTTCTTATAATCAGATGACTCATTGGGCCTAAATTGGTGTATATTAGGCATAAAATGCACAAATGATGAGAATGGATGTTCATAATGAAAATGCACTAACTCAGGCCCATAAGATCAAAAATGAACATTTAATACCATTAAAATGTAATTAAAATATATGTTTTTATTGTATAATCAGTTTCCTAATTTTTATGGCTAAATGGGTGGTTTGAAATAGGATTTCAAAAGGGTGTAAATGATTTTTCTCACCAAGATGAGATTTTTTTGAGGCTTGTTTGGAACTTTTAAATTTCTTTTTATGATGTGAATGTGTGACCCCCTTTTACCACCTTAATTATTGTGCTTGGTATGGATCATGGCCCAAGGTAAATGTTTTGTTTTGTTTGTAATTATCCCGAGTGATAGTTTTTTTAATGTGTGGTTTTTCAAATAGCCTCCCTAAAAGGATAGGATTGGAGGTGGTTGACTGGTATGGCTTAGAGATTGGTTAGTGATGGAGCCTTTAAAGGGTTAATTTTTCTCGTGTTGTTTCCTTTAAAATGATGTGTGGATCTCTCTAGATTGAGTATATTAGGTTTTTAGATGGAAGGTGGCTGTGTGGGTCCTTGATATAGATGAGAATACTCTAGGGTTTGGACTAGTAGTGTGTTAATTTTTGGGTAGAGACCCTTGAGCTAGATTAGTTTTGTGTGGTGTTTCTATAAACCATTGAGATATGGATATTGTTGTGAGAGTTAGTCTAGTATCATAATTGGATAATGATTTCACGTTTTTACATTGGATCTATATTGGTTAGTAGAAAAATTATACTTCACAAGCCTTGAATAGTATGTGAGTGGTTTTTATCCTTTCCTTGAGAAGAAATTGAGTGGGATGTTTAGGGTACTAGGTGCGTGGCTGTGAACAACCCAGGTTGTAGAGACCTTAAGTTTCAATGCTTGATTGGTATGTGATGAGAATTTGGATTGGAAATTGATGTCTCAGTTTTTTAGAGCACAAACTCAATGAGAGATTTAGAGACTTGGGAGAAGATCAAAGGCATGTTTTGGGAAATCAGATTTTCTAGTAGCCTAAGTGGTATTTTTAGTAGTGGTTTATGATGTAAATTGTGTGCTCATTCTATGAAAGGGTCCCTAGGAAGATAATTAAGAATGTTAGTATGGTTAAGGTAGATGTTAAACTTGTGTTTTCAGCACGGGAACTGAAGTTAGGTCTTAGAGTGATATGAGGCCACTTTTTTTCTTTGGAGTGGAAGAAAACATATGAGATGTGGTGGTCTTGATACATGATAAGAGGTATCATGCTTGGAGATGTTTTTTGGAATGACTTGGTGATTTGGATCATAAGGTTTTAGGAACTTATCATTTTTAGAAAGGTCATTAGAGAATGAAATTTAATTGAATAGTTTTATTTGGCATGAAATATTGGTGGGAAGTTTCTTTGAGATCATTAGGTGAGGTTGGAAGTGCCTATGATGGGTAGTTACTTAACGAACTACCCTAGGAGCGGCCACATGGTGAATCTCTAAACCTCTCCATGGTGTGTTCACATAGGGGATAGTGGTGGTGTGATCTGAGGGTGAGTCATATTAGAGACACATCAATTATCATGAGGGGAGCATGATGGTTAGATGGGTCCACTGAGGATCAAAATGTGACATTGAATCGAGAGTTGGGTTTGGAATTCAGTGCGGGATTTGAGAATTTTCACAATTCCCTGGTTGTTAAGGCATCATGGTCAGGATATTATAGTGCGTTTGGGGATGAATCCATATACCTTCAAGAGAAATCATCCATAGAAGTATCAATTAGTGTTGTTGTGTAGGAATGGATGTGGTGAACTGGGTATTACATTGATGATTTCATTCTTGATGTGGTTGATATGTTTTAGGGATTGGATTAGGATTTTTGGAGAAAATCTGATGTGTCTGGGCTTGGTGTTTGAGTTGTGTAGTAGAAGCGTGTTAGGAAATTGGGGATGGAATGTAGGGTGTTATTGCTTAGTTGGGGACCTAGGATCATCCAAATTAAGTAAGGGATATTAATACATTGGTGTTGTATTCATTGAGATTAGTGCTTTGAGTCAAGGTCACCAGGTCTAGTGGGTTTTACTAGTGTGGTGAAACAAAAGCATGATTTTCTTATTCTTAAAGGGAGGAGGTCGACATTGAGTTCTCTGATGATAAGGTTAGATAGAATATCAATACTCATCATTTGGTTCTATAAATCACTCCATGAATGATGTATTAGTAAATCAGATGGGGATGAACTGTGAGTTCAATGTGGAAGTTTTTGGAAAGATGTTATGGGGTTGTAGCTTCATGTTATTTATTAGGGATCATAAGGTGCTCAATGATGGTGCACGATGTTCCTAGAAACTCAATGATTATTGGTGAGAAATGGTGGATCTATGTTATATTAGAGCGTAACGGTCGTGTTTTGGTAGGAAAGGGTATTTCCCTTTCGTTGAATCCATTGGGATTCAGGAAAGGTGTACCTGTTAAGAAGGTCAGTGATGATCATGTGTGTCAGTGTTCAATAACATGAGGTGGGTTCGTACTGATGGGTTGATAGGAACAAGAATTACTTAGTGCACATAAAGAGTGACATATAGGTGATCCTAACACATGGATAGGTCTAATTTTTGAAAATACATTCATGTGATTGGATGATTTTCTTTGATGAATGAGAGATACCCTTGTTTAGGTATCGTTTAGAAGTGATCAAGTATAAACTAGTGGTGTTGACTAGTGGAGTGAGACTTAGTCCCTCGGGTAGGTCTTCAGTGAGTTCTTGTGCATTCATAAGATGTTTTAGGGTATGAATCACATGATAAATTAAGAGAAGTATCATATGAAGGCATCGATACTTGGGGAAGCATGAAAAGTTTATATCATGGATCACGGGAGTGAGTGAGACCTACATGTGGGGTCATTGGTGAATATATTGGGCTAGAGGAAGGTGTGGTTATTTGAGGAGAATTCTATATGTGTTTTAATTGATATTATGAAAGGGATATGAGGAAAGGTAGTGCCTCTCACTCGAGTGTTGTAGTCACATGGAATTCCCAGAAAGAGAATCAGAAGTGGGAGTTGGAAGTTTGGGATTAGAGTTTGGGTTATTCAGGAGAGCCTTAAAAACACTTCTCTAGGATGATAAGTCATTAGAGTAGGAGTTTTCAGTGCCCATAGATCCTTGAGTTACATTATGGTTTGAAGTTTTTGGCCTGGACATATGAATCTCAATGGTTTTTTTGCAAGGGAAAGTTTCAAAAGAGGTTCTTGAGTGAGGTTAGGAAGGCCATGAGGGACTTGTAATTTTTTTCCAAGCTATAGGATTACACTGGATAGTCGGTGAGGTGCCAATAGCCACTTGGTAGGCTAATTAGTGGCCCATGGTTTTTGTTAGGCTCACCGGTTTGACTCTTGGGTAGTTTTTTTTAAAGATGAGAAATGGGGTAATTTTCCCCCTGGACCCCCAAATTTCCCCTTCTCTCTTCTTTCTGACCTCCACTTGACCAAGCATCTATGGGGGCTCCATCCTTGGATTTTTTTGGTCCCTTCTCCTCATTTATTGGGTATTTCAAGTGTCATTAGTTGTGTTTTCTTCTTCTTTCTAATTATAACCCCATCCATCCCTGAAATCAAAATTTATCTTAGTTTTTATTTTTAGAACCCTAATCCATTGAAATTAGGGATAAATTCTTGGAACCAGTGTATCATGATTGATTCAAGTGGTGGATCTAGGAAATTAGGCTCCATTATGCTTGTGGTAAGAGGTCCTTACCATGATACATCATTTATATAAAGTTGTATTCCTTCAAATGGATGTGTGTGTGCACATATCCCTATGATACCTTTGCTTTTGATGTTACTGTGACCAGGTCAAGTTTATATCGATGTGGTAGGCTCCTTAGTGGGAGAGTATGGTGTGTGAAACTTGAAAATGAAAAAAGTAATCAATGTAATGGGAATTCACTTAGGGTTTTTCTTAGGATTTTGGGGATAGAATGAGATATTCAATCTCAGTTGAGGCTTGAAAAACTGAGGTAAGTGACGTATGGGTTCTAGTAGTGAATACCTTTGAGTGTGTTCCTTGGAAACAATAAACAATATCCATGTATAGGATTTGATTCTAGGGCTGTCTGATGAGGAAAAAAGAATTGTAAAGTGTCATTTAGGCTTAGGAAGGGAAAGACTGACTTGGTATGATAGCATATTGGATTGGGTGGTGTTCTCCCTTAGGTTTTTAGAGTTTTTATGTGAGATGATGGTTGGGTTTTGACCATGAGTGAGATGGTTCAATTTGGTTGTGAGGATGGTCGCCGTGAGTGAGATGTTGAGATGTGGTATTGTTGTGATGATGGTTTCCATCATGAGTGATACATTAGGCTAGGTTGTGGTTGGGAAATTTTCTCTTTCCCGTGAAACCATTATGCCTGTAGATGCATGTGCTTGTGCTTGTGTTTGATTAACCTCCCCAGAAACTTCAGGGATGGGATGATGTGTATGTGGCCTCCCTAGAGCCTATGGAGATGGGACATTGTGTCTGATTCTTCTTCCTAGAGTTTTCATGGATGAGCCAGGGTGACTTGTTGGCCTCCCCAAAGTTTGTGGGGATGGGCAGGGGTGGCTTGATTGACCTCCTACATACGCATGATGGGTCAAGGTACTTAATGAGGTCATGACTTATGGGATAGGCATGAGCCATGGGTGGAATGTACTACTGTGGTATTGTCAATAATTCCTTCCATTAATGATCCAGAGTAGGTAAATCCAGGGTTCATGGAGACCTAGTTAGCACATGTTGACCCACAAATTGTATGTTTGATTATTCATTTATTTTCCATCATCACATACACTTTTATATGACCTAATTAATTAATTCTAAGGATGGATTGGTGGTGTCCAAATGGGTTTATACTCACACCTTTCACGAGTATCTTATAGTGTGTGTAGAATCTTTTGGTTAGTGATTCCAGATGAGGGTAAGGGTCTTTCTTAGGGTAGTTATGTAAGTGGAGTGGGTTGGTTGTGGCGATGCTAGGATAGACTCCAAGATTAATTCATAGAGATCCCTCTTTTATTTATTTTTCCCTTTATTATCGTGTAAAGATTCTCAGAATATGGGGATATCTATTAACTATTGTACTGGGTATTGTATGAATTTTTGATAACATATGACATTGTTGTTGTTATTTCTGTCACTTTTATTTCTGTTGTTTACTCTGATTATTGTTTCAATTATTGAATACTCTGATCAATTATTTATTACCGAGGGCATAGTTTCCCCATGTTGTTGCTTAGGCCAACACCACTAGTCAATAACCTCTTTTATATGGGGAGGCACACATGAGGCCATAGTAGCATTCCTCATCCTAAGCTGGGTGACCTGGGCCGAGGTGTCACACATTACAAAAAAAGCACATAAAACCATGTATTACATACCATGGATGATTACATCCATTAAAAGTGAATAAATTAAAATGGTACAATAAATATAAAATAATAAGATATTTATAAATAGGAAATCACTTGGACCATCTTCACTCTTGTGAATCACTGTTAGTATGACTAAACCTATAATAAAAAAACATCATGAAAGGATAAAAAATATTATAAAACCCTAAATGAAAACTATAGTAATGAGAATCATTCTTTGTGAAATTATAATGGGATGGATTTATAGGATGTAATGGTGGTAATATAGTCATTATATGACTATTATTAAAGGGTATATAACCATTGGGTATAACACCTGTAAACATTTTATCAATTTAGAATTATCGATATGTAGTTAATATATATAATGTTTATTTAATTTATATATATATATTCATTATAAACAAGTTGTTTTAAATAAAATTATTAGTTTTATAATATAATTAAAAGATACAAATTCATTTTGTGAAAATACCATTAATTATAAATAATTTTTTTTTATGAATTGCATATTTTTGTTAAATTTATTACTTTTAATGAATGATATTCATAAAATGTATTGATGAAATTATAGGATTTATTAGTAAAATAAATCAATAACATCCAAGAAATAATTAAATAACTATAAATAAATAACTATAAGGAATGCTAATTTATTAATTCACCGCTAAACAAAATGTTTTCATTTAAAAATATTGTTTTTATTATATATATGATTTTATTTAAAAGATAAATTTATCATATTTAGAGTATTAAATTTAATAAAATGAATCATTTATATATATAAATAAATGATTAATCATTCATACCTTTATTATTAATTGTTTAGAATTGAAGATAAAATCATTTATTAGTAAAAAAGAGATATTTTTCAAAGATATTTTTTCCAAGTGTTATGTTATTATCTAAAAAATTAATCAGTAATAAAGAATGATTTTTTTTGTGAAATTAATTAATAATATATAAAATAAAATAAATTCAAATTCACCTAATATTTATTAAATGGTAAATAATAGGAATAAATTCATTTTATTGCTTAAAAATACATTTTTATTAATTTTTTGAGCATTATGCGTTCTTATATTAAAATTAATTTTTATCAATTATATAAATTAAATTTAATAAAATTTATTTCATATTTATACTCATAATTTCCAAATTAGGTAATAATTCAAATTTTATTTTTCATCATGGAGATAAGTTACCGTGGTAAAAATTATGTTGCCACAGTAAAAATAAAATGAGGTAAATGGGTTTAACTATGGGGTAAAGGCCTAAAATATCATGAAAAATTATCCCTAAATGAGTGGATAAGGGTACTATTGACCTATTATTATCTTATCTCCACTATTTGTCCACTTTGGATCCATTTCCATGATAAATTTCATTCCTTACTCATTAAGGAATGAGTGTTTGCAAAAACTCCACTGAAGCTCATCTATAAAAGGAATCATCCTATACCCACCTCAAAACACACCTTTACTTTGGTTTCATCTTGAATTACTAACCATAAAATGTCCCTAAAAACCTTATATCATGTTTTATGACATATAGTTACATGAATTAGTCCTAGATATTTCATTTCAAAGAGTCTCTTTAAGAGATAATTCAAGTCTTCAACGTAAGTATTATCTACTCCATAGTAATTTCTTATTTATATTTTTAATATAATTGTTATAAAAAATTATTTACCACTTTAATAACATTATTTTTAAATAGTTAATCATTTTGAAAAGTGGTATTATTTCTATTCAATAACATTTTCTCACTCACTCATTCATTACAACATGTTCTTGTTTGGGTCAAATCTACCACCTACATGAACAATGTTGTAATATTTAGATCATGGATGACTAAGAAAACTTAAATATATATTATTTGATATAAAAATGATTAATATAATATATTTTCACAATTATTTAATTGAAATACATATAATTATATTCATTAATAAAATCAATTATTATTATTGAATCGAAATTCACAAAAAAAGACCTTATCATATCTCAATGAACTATCTCCACATATTCCATAAAAAAACTATTGAACTTTGGAACTAAATAAAAAAAACCTATATAAACTATAAAAAAATTCTTTAGGTGATGAACAAATGATAATTGATTAAGGACATGAACCACTATACCGATGCAAGCACAAAACAAACAGGACAATTAACACCCAAATATTAATTTTAAAAAAGAATGATTAATAAATGGGTAATAAGAAATTATAAATGAATTATGTAAATAAAAGTAAATAAAATATGGTTTTTATATAGATTAATAATAAAAATAAATTTATTGTATAGGAGGTTAGATCATATCCAACCAAGAGGGAATCTAAGGTAAGTGTTTTTAATCTCAATATTCCTTCTTTGAGACATGCTTTTTACTATGAACCTATTTTCATTTATATGGTGTATATAATGAATATTTGACATATTTTTAATAATAATTTTTTTATTCATGGTATTTAAAGTTCCATTTCAAGTTATATCTTTCAAGTTTATTTGATTTAAAAGTTACTAAAGCTGTACGAGTTTTTATTAACTCAATTTCCTTTAATTAAGTTATAACCATTTTTAATGATTTATTCATAACCACATATTCCAACCATAGAATTGAATTTTATATATGAATATTCCATTTCATATATTCATTGATTTCCAAAAATAATTTCTATTATCATTATTTATAATTATTTCCTTTTAAAATAAAATTCATTAAAAATGTAAGGGTTTTGTTGATATAATTTCTATTTAGTTGGTTTATAATATTTATTATTTGACCATGTTCTTATAAGTTTATCATATCATAGAATTACTATATTTCATATGGTATTTTATCTGTCTCTATGGGAAACTATATTTTTATGTCATAATTTTCTTCTTTCATGGATTTCTTTCTTTACAAAAATATGAAGTTATTAAGAATATTTCTCATCCTCTCTATCAGATCTTTCTCTTACATGTCTATATTATTTATTAGAATAAATGTCCCCTTTTATTATTTTTAAATCCAAATATTTATTATATTTTATTCTCTTCATATTTCTCTTTATCTATTTTGAAAAGGAAGCTTTATATCCTTTTCATCAATGTAAGTTTTCTCTAAAATTGATATAAAAGTTTAAAAATTATTTTCTTATCCCTTCCATATATTTTATATTTTCCACTCCGCATTTATTTTTTTAATATTTATTTATTTTTAGGGTTCCACTGTTGGAGTTTACTTTTAAAATGATTTTTAAAAAATTATTTATATTACCTTCTCGAAAATGATTTTTGAAAGTGAATCATAATTTTAATTTTTATGATACCATCAAAAATATTTTATGAGAAATATTCCTAAAGTTTTGCTTATATTTTTCTATCACCAAAATATTTTCCTTCAATGGAGTTATGGTTGTTAAAGCCCTATAAATTATCTTATGGTATAATTCCTTGGTAAATTGAATTTTTGCTATTAACTTATCCAATTATTGATGTCATTTTATGTGAAATGATTTGAAAATGTTATGTAAAATACTTTCCTTCCATGTGATTTCATGATGAGATGTATGAATCATACAATATATCACACACATGTATGTATAATCTTTCTTTGATGGGTGACTACTAGAATAATTGAGCCCCAATGATAGGATAAGTACCCCACATTTTAAATATGGCCATTGTTTCTTGGCCGTACATGATCCACTAGTGTTCCCACAGACACATGTTATCCCACTAGGGCCCACACATGTGCCCGAATAGGTCATTAGACTAATAACTATACCCATAAGATAACACATGTTCATTTAGTGTTCTTTTTCCTCATATACACACACCCTAAGAAACTTCCCAAGAGGTCACCCATCCTAGAACTACTCAAGGAAAAACTCATTTAACTGTGGATTTCTAATCAGGAAGGCTCCCAAAAATAAAGGTGCACCTTATTGACATGGGTAGTAACATTTAGACTTTAACCCTTTATTTTTATGGGCTGTCACATTCCGCCCCCCTTAAGAGCACAAAATCCTTGTTGTGGACCCTAAATTTCAACCTAGGTAGTGCAATTGTACTTCTGGTTGGGTATCACATTAATACCACTATAACAATGAGGACCTACTAATAGAACATGTAATCTGCCTTTTAATATGGTTGTTGGGTCCTGTCATTCTAGGTTTCACCAGTTTCCCTATAAAACATGTTGTCCCCTAGGACCCACCCACTTCCCTAATGGATCATCAAACTAATGAATATCCCCATAGACCAAAAAATATTCTCTTAGTGTTATTTGTCCTCACTCACACACACCTTGAGAAAATTACCAGTAGGTCACCTATCCTGAAGCTACTCTAGGATAATATCACTTAACTTTGGAGTTCTAATCAGGTTGGATCCTAAAAATAAAGGTGCATATTATTGACATGGGAAGTAACCTTTATGTTTTTAACCCTTTAACATTATAGTATGTTACATTTTTTTGTAAAACCCTATCCTTCTTTGAGGTGCGTTTATATTTAAATTTATACAAGTATCATTTATTATGTTTAATTAAGCATGTTTTTAGGTGTGAGTACAACTCAATATTCCACCACCAACTCAGTATCATTACTTAATAAATTTAGTTTCCTTATTATTTAAAAAAAAATGGAAACTGAAATGGTTGAGTTATAATTAGAAGTCATAACTTGTGAAATGGTAATTGATGGCTCATGTTTTGAGATAAGAAAACACCCATTCTTGGGTGGTTCGTTATAAATAAGAAAAAACCCATTATTGGGTGGTCTATGATAACTAAGAAAAAACCCATTCTTGGGTTGTATGTGATGACTAATAAAACACCCATTTTTGGGTGTTCTATGATAACAAAAAGAAACATCCTTATGGGTGGTTGTAATACACCATGGGTACTTGGGTTGGCATATTCATCATGATATTACTAAAGACATCAGACACTGGCCAAAAATAGTTTTCCCATGATCGGGTGTCACTATTGATTCTAGGTTCTAAGTTTTTTATTATTATTATTTTTAGTCATTTGAGTAGTTAATTTCATCACTACTTCATGGAATTATTCTCTGACTAGATTTATTTTGGAATGATATTGGTGGTGGAATACTAAGTTGTACTCACACCCTGCTTGGGTCTCTATAGGTTACCTGAGAAGACTTCATAGTTGTAGTTTATGATAGGGGATAGTTCTCTATGATAGATTCTTGATTTCTTATTTAGTATGAAGCTGGGATATGGGATCTGGGCTAGATCTTAGACCTATTTTGGGGAATCTTATAGTTTTTGGTATTATGTATTTTGTACACTTTTAGTAAATTTTAGTTATATTGGACATGTATTCATGACACTTGACTTGTATTTTGTGTCATCATGGTTATTTATTATTTATAATTTGGTATTTGTAACTTTCATTGATGTATATCTGTGATGCCTTGAAGGATGATAGAAATACCAAATTAGGAAATCCTATGGAAAGTAGTGATGCATGATCCTGAGTAGCAAAAAAGGACTGAGAGAGTGCCTATTTTTATGAGATCTTGTGGATTGATTATGTAGAGTAGTGGGATATTATGTATGAATTTTTTTATTTGAGATTAATAGTGGAAATTTTATATTCTTTCTGAGATGTTTGTGTTGGAATTGTAGTGATATTCCTCCTCAGAGAGTCAGGGTCCAACAACATGAGGGAAATGGTGAGCATGTCCCACCAAAGGGTGGACTAGAGCCTCCTATTATGAAAGATACAACTATGGATGATCTTCTTAAAAAATGTCTTTTTTTGGGGCCTAGTCGATGAAGAGGGGGGCTCCGTGGTCTGCACCTTCCATGTATGATCTTATTCATGAGTTTCAACAACAACAACCACCATTTTTTATTGGTGAAGGTGGTTCATAGGTAGTCAAGCTATGGATGGAATCAATTTTGACCATTCTTGATCATTTTAAGGCACATCATGATAATAGGGTAAATATTTCTATATATATGTTACAAGGTGAAGCTCAACATTGGTGGGTTTTTCTTTTACAGGGTGACCAAGACATTGGATTGACCTGGATTGACTTCCAAGATAACATCTTTATCCATTTCATTCATGATACTTTGTGGTATTATAGGGTCCAAGAGTTCATGAATTTTTCCCTAGGGGATATGTCGGAAATGGATTATGTCTCTCGATTTATAGAGCTTCAATGTTTTGTTCCCACCTTGATTAGTGATTAGACCGCCATGACCAAACATTTTGAATATGTTCTATGTTATGAGATCAAGGTATAGTTAAATTCATTCCACTTCACTTCCTTTTTGGATATTTTGAACCAATCCTCGATCAATGAGAGGAAAATTAATATGGGGCATGGTATTATGTAGTTTTCTCTAGGAGTGGCAGTATTGGTGGTTCATCTGGTAGTAAGAAATATCAGGCTAACAACTCACATCAGGGTGTGGTGGTTGGATGATGCAGAGTGGTAACTTCATGAAATAATAATCTATAGTGCACTCAACCTACTCGGGAGTGACATCAGTGTAGAAAAATGGGACAAATCTTCTATTTTTTCATAGTGGGATAGCTGGCACCTGATGATAGAGGTTTAGGATAACTTTAGGATTATAGGACTAAAACCACTATGCCTCAGTAGGAATGTAGTTGGGATTCCATTATCTGTTCAGGTCATGGTAGAGGATGGGGAGCCTAGGGTTTGGGGCATTAGAGTCTGTATGAAAATGAGACTTAGAGTAGTCATATTTAGAGGAAAATTCCATGGTTTAGGATAGTTTCATGGCATTGAGACCACACCAACTGATTAGTATGTTGTTATATCTACTGTTTTAGGTATGATCTTAGAGGCTTCAACACTTACCTCTGCTTTATTTGATACATGGGATTCACATTCTTTCCCTTTTACTTGGTTCATTGGAGGTTTGGTCCTAGTTGTGGATACATTTATGTAGTGATATCGATTGGCGCAACCTTAGGCACAAAATTAGAGGTAATCCATAAATGTGATGAATCTTACTTAGTTATTGGTAGTTTTTTAGGATTTCTTTGTATCAGAAATGCATGGTTTTGATTTGATTCTAGGGATGTATTGGATTGTTCATCATCAGAAATATATCAATTTCTACCACTGATGAGTGTTATTCACCTCTCCTAAGGGTGGGATATTTTATTATTTTGGTGAGTGTGATATTTGAGTAGGTCACAAAATACATGATCATCAGTGACTGGGAGGAATCATAGCCTAGGTTTCTAGTCCCATCATTGATGAGGGGGAGATGTACCAGGTAGTCTATCCTCATATCATCAATCTGTTTAGGGATGTGTTCCCTAATGATTTATCAGGATTACCACCAAACCATTGGATTGATTTTACTATTGAGCTTATATTAGGTGTGAAACCTATCTCCATTCCTTTTTACAAGATGGATCCAATAGAGCATCAGGAATTGAAATCCTAGTTAGAGGACTTAGAGGAAAAATGGTTCATCCGCCCGAGCACATCCCCCTAGGGTGATCCATCCCTTTTTTATAAAAATTCATATGAATCCTTGAGACTATGTGTTAACTATAAAAATATTAATTATATGATGGTTAAAAACCGATATTCACTTCCTCATATAGATGACCTATTTGATCAATTCAGGGGTGTGTGAGTTTTCTCAAAGATTGAATTGTGTTTAGAGTACCACTAGCTGAGGGTGAGACCTTTATAAATTCATCTTACCACATTTAGAAGTAGGTATGACCTTTATGAGCACCTTGTTATGATATTTGAGTTAAAAAACATTCCATAAGTATTTATGGGCTTAATGAATTGGGTCTTCCACCTTTACTTGTATTATTTCACTGTCATGTTTGTTGATGATATATTGGTATTCTTCAGGTTGAGGGGGGAGCAAGATTGGAATTTGGAGGTATTTATGAGTATAATAAGGGGGAATAAAAGTATACCATGATCTTGAAGTGCGATTTCTAGTTGGATTGAGTTCAATTCTTAGGATACATAATATCTGAGGTGGGGGTGTTAGTGGATCCAAAGAATGTTGACGCCATAGTTTATTGGGAGAGAACCATGAATATTTTTGTGGTCCATTTCTTCTTGGGGTTGGATAGATATTTTTATAGATTTATCTAGGACTTATCCTATTTTAAAGTGATATTGATGGGCCTAACCAAGAAGGGACTGAGGTCTGAGTGGTTTGATGCTTGTGAGGCAACCTTCAGGGAGATGAAGAAGAGATTGAATTCTACATTGATCCAAACCTTACCTAATTCAGGTAAGGATTTCATTATATATTGTGATGCCTTGAGTATTATATTGGGTGTAGTGTAGATACATGATGGGCATGTAGTTTCTTATGGGTCTAGGTAGTAGATTCTGCATGAGAATAACTACCCAACTCATGATTTAGAGTTGGTTGTGGTTGTTCACACCTTGAGGTGTTGTAATCACTACCTTCTAGGAGAGTGATTCATGATTTAAAATGATCATAAAAGATAGAAATATATTTTATATTACTGCGATTGGACCTTCATTAGAGAAAATGGGTTAAATACTTACAATCTTTCCATTTTGAGCGAACGTACACCCCTAAGAAAGGGAATGTCATTAAAGATGCATTGAGTAGGAAAACTAAAACCTATTTGGTTCAATATTTCATTAGAGAGTGGAAGGTTATGGATATATTCACCAAGATGTGTTTGGATTCCTATGAGTGCCAAGGTAGAGTGACTTTGGCTTCCCTATCTGTCACTTCCTCAATTCTTGACAAGGTGAAAAAGATTAATCTTTCAGATTTAGGATACTTGGTGACGAGGGATATTATATATGGTGGGGATCCATCATTTGTGTTTGGGAAAAGCTTATGATAAAGGTGATGAAGGTTTCAAGAGTTGTATTTTTTTTCAAGGTTGATTTTGAAGAAAAGAAATCACTTAACTTTGTTTTGGAAACAATTATTTTTGGTTTTTGTTTTCAAAATAATCATACTTTTGGTTTCCAAATAATTGTCCTGACGTTTGAAAAGGATTGGATCCATGGTTTCTGGACAGTCGGTCCCATGGTGACTTTGTTTTGAAAAGAATCAGACTCATGTTTTCAGAAAGTTTGTCCTTAGGATGATAAGGAAAGAAAGAAACTATAATGAATGGAAAGTTATGATACTTTCCAATGTTAAATGTGACTTTGATTTTCTATTTTGGAATTATCATGAATCATAAGTAAAGTGGTAGAACTTATGATGCAATCTTGATGGAATAAAGGGGTAAGTAAAATATGTGAATGGTGATGACTATTGAAAATCTGTGAATGGTGATGACTATTGAAAAGCTATGAATAGTCATGCTGATGGAAAATTCATGCCGATGAAATAAGAAAAGGTCAGTCAAGCTGAAAAAATATTCACTTTGTTTTGCATCAAAATCAGAGTCGTGCTGATGGAGTAGTCGTGCCGATGGAATAGTCGTACTAATGGAAAAAGTCATGTCGATGAAAGAAGAAAAGGTCTAGAAAGCCGTCACAGTATTCACTTTATTTTTCATCAGACTTAGAGTCACGATGATGGAATATTCATGCCAATGGAATAGTCATGATGATGGAAAGAGTCGTGCTGATGGAATATTAATGGTCATGCAGATTGAAAAGTAATAGTCATTCTGATGGAATAGTCATGCTGATGGAATAATTGTGCTGATGGAAAGAGTCATGCCGATGGAAGATTAATGGTCATGCAAATTGAAAAGTAATGGTCATGAATATGGAAGAGTAATAGTCGTGCCGATGGAAACAGTCGTGCTGATGGAAATAGTCATGCCGATGGAAATAGTCGTGCCGATGGAAAGAGTCAGAGGAAAGAGTCATGCCGATGGAAAATAGAAAAGAGTATTGATGATGGGAATAGAGAGTGAAGAGATTATTCCTATCATTCCAAAAGGATAATGACTTTGTTTTTCATTGAACTCAAAAGTTAAAGTGAAAGAAAATAGATGGTGCCGATTAAAGACCATCGTACCTAGAAACAATCATACTCAACAATCGTACCCACATTTCTGCTTTTCTAAAAGATTTTTTTGGGTTTTTGGAATAAGAAATGGGTATGGAGATTCAAATGAAAGATACGAAGATTGAGATGAAGTTTGGAGAAGATTCGAGATGCTTCGAGAAACCTTGAAGAAGTAAAAATGTATCCCATAATTTTAGGGGGAAATTCAAATTTGGGAAATTTTGAGTGAGCATAAAAAACTTTTGGATTCCCTCTAATTATCACATATAAAAGGAGGATGTACTCTGTACTTTTTGACAACGAGTGTTGTTCACAATAGAGGAGAGTGAAGCTTTGGGTTTTAGAGAGAGAAGAAGAGGTGAAGATAATTCAACTTGAATTTTGTTTTAATGTTTTCATCATATCAGGATTAATTAATCAGTTTTGAGTTTTCTGTACTAGGTGTTTCCGTTTTGGGATTCTCAGGATAAGGAAGAATCATACTGAGTCTCTTTATCAATATTAGGTTTTGAAGTGGTTTTGATTATATTTTTCATGACTATTTCATATATGTTTTGAAGTGGTGTTGATTCAATTTGTCTTGACTATTACATATATGTTTTGAAGTGGTTATGATTCTATTTGTCTTGACTATTGTATGCAAGTATTAGAGTGGCGTCGATTCTATTCTGTTGTATTAGATTGAAAGAAAATTGGATTGAGAATAATTTTACTAGGAGCATCATACTTAGGGTAATCAAACATATTGTTTTACATAGTCCAAGACGTTCTTACCATTCTTCTGGGTAAGGAAAATAAGAATTGTTTTACAATTGAATACATTTGGTGAATTGAAAAGAAGCGCAGGTAACATGAGTTGTTACAAAAGAAATTGTATTGCCCTATTGTGCTAGGAGGGTGCACACGCACTAGAGGGATTGTTTCGTAGTGATAAAAAAGTGTAACGGTATATCCTACTTGTTGTAATCCAAGGATTTATTTCTAGTGGATTGTATGGTATTGGATCATTTCCAAACCATACCAAGGACATAACTATTTTTATTGAATAATGAACCTTTTAAATCTTTGTGTTCCTCTAGATGCGTGTTGATTTGTTTCTCAGTAGGGAATTAAAATATTTAATAGGAGGTGAAGTTTGTTTCAATTGAAAATAAACATAAAAGAAAAAGAGTATCACTGATTCAACCCCTCCCCCTATCAGTGATACAATACTCCGACTAGGAACTTTCAATTGTTATTAGAGGTAGGTTCCCTTCACTATTATTTGCTGATGGAGAATGTGAACTATGTGAACAATAAAGGTATTCTGGTCTTTGATAAGGATAACTATCATATCTAGAAATATAGAATGCTTCCATATCTTATGTCTATTAGTTATGATGTTCTTGAATATTCAATAGTTGGGATTCCTCCCATTGATGATAAAACTCCACTGAAAAATATTGAAAAGATGTTTCTTGAGAATGATGGAAGGGCCAAGAATTCTATATTAACATCACTTTATGAAAGTGAATTCATGAGAGTGAAAGGTGTTGCTATAACCAAATGTATATGGGACAAACTATAAAACATATACAAAGGCAATACAAAAGTCAAGAAGGAAAAACATCAAATCTGGAGGTTAAGGTATGAATAATTGAAGATGGGTGAACCTGAATCTGTTGGGGATTTCTTTACTAAGGTAAATGACATTGGAAGCACTATCAGATTCCTTAGGGAAAAGCTAGATGAATCTATAGTTGTTGAAAAGATTTTGAGAATCCTACCTAACAAATTCAATGAAAAAGATTCCTCATTAAAAGACAGAGACTCAGATACATTATCTCTCAATGACTTGGATAGAACCCTTATCACTTATGAGATGAGAAGAGAGAAATATATGAAGATCAAGACAAAAGTTGAAAGAGAAATCTATTTCAAGGCTATGAAGAAGTAAAATTCTATGAAGATGCTTATCGAAGAAGAATATGGTGATCCTGACTCTAAAAACAAGGTATTCAAAAATCTTAATGATATTTTAACCTTGTTCTATAAGGATGTGAAAAGAGGTATAGGGAAATACAAAGGGAAACTTCCCTTGAAATTATTTGAATGTGGAGGTGTTGGTCACTTTGCGGATAATTTCCCTCGAAGGAAGAATGAAGAGGATAATGATGATGAAGAAATAAAACCAAGTAGATCATGGAAGAAAATGGGAGACAAGGGAAGGAAAAGAAATTATTCAAAACAAAAAGAAGAAGTTTCTTATCCAAAATGAAGAAGAAGAGGAGAGTGATGCTGAATCTAAAGAATTATCTGAGTATGGAAATGAAAATACTTTCATTGCAATAGTGAATGATGAAGAATTTAGAAGAAGTAGTTATGAAGAAGAATAGAATCAACTTGAAATGCATTTAAAAGAAGATTTGAAAGAATGTATGATAAAGATTAGAAGACTTGAAAAGAAAAACAAAAAGTTGGAAGATGAATACTAAAGAAACCAAGAATATTTTTTTGGTGAGAAAGAAAATATAGTTAAAGAGATTGATGATTTGAAGAGGTCTTTTGAAGATGAAAAGAATTGTAATGTGCATTTGGAAGTGAAGTTGAAGGAAAAATAAAAAGAGTTGGAACTTATCCAACAAAAACTCTCTGAAGATGAAAAGAAAAGTCTAAGTTTCCAAAACTCTATAACTAAAGTTTTTGAATTTTATCGTAATGAGAAACTTGAGAAGATTCAATAAAATATACCTTCAAAGGATGAGAAGAAGAATGGAACTGTGTTTGAAAAGAAGAATGATGGGAAATTTATGTATGTGGTCAAAGTGAAGAATTCAGAAGTTACAAAACATCCTGAGTTCAAAAATGTTTTATCTAGATCTGTAAAAGTTTGAAATACTTCTGATACTATCATAGATGAAAAGAAGAAGAAGAATCCAATTTAAAGTGAAAAGAATACGGTTGAGAAATGTTTTCACAATTCTGATCAGTATAGAGGTTTCATAAGAAAATACTCTTTGTATGGGTACTGTTGGTATTGTAGGGGATTTAGAAACACAATAAGTATGTGTTGGTTCAATTAACAACATTAATTTCATCCCACAGGTTATGAAAGGTAGTGATTGAGGGGGATTTAATTGCCTCAAAGAAGGAAGAATGAGAATGTTGTCATGATGAAATATGAAAAGAATGAATTAAATATTGAAAATAGGTTCCCACCCTTAGAAACTATTTTTGAGATATGTGATCAACCTGGACACCTTGAAAAAGGATGTCTTTTTTTGTTATTGGCTCATAAAAGGATTCTCAATTCTCAGCAGTTGAAGGTGAAGAATGAAAAGAAAGGAGAAATGGATCTTGTTGTCAAAAATGCATTGAAAATCAAGAAAGGAGAATGACCCTGGATACTTGATAATGGGTGTTACTCCCACTTGGAAGGATACTTGAAATTATTGAAGGATTTGAAAGATTTTAAAGAAGGTACATTGACATTTGACAATGATGAATCGTTGAAAATCAAAGGTTTTGGGTTATCCATCATTGAAAAAGAAGATATGAAATCTAAGAAAACATTGTATGTTGATGAGATGAAGCACAATATTCTTAGTGTTTCAAAATTGTGTGATTAGGGTAACAAGGTTATCTTCAAGAAATATGGATTTTTTGTAAAGAGTTAAGAATATGGAAAGATTTTTATAAGATGCCAATGTATGATAGGAAATTTTTTTCAGGTTGGTGATTCAAAAAACTCTTGTTACAAGAGTATGGTGGAAGAGAATCAGTTATGGCATAAAAGGCTTGGACACATGTGTCAAAGAAACATGATAAAGTTATCTAAAAAATATAGTGTCCGATACATTACTGTTTTCCAAGAAGAAGAGATTGGTGTTGCACTATTTTCTAGAAAGGAAAGATTACAAATGTTGTGCATAAAAAGGATGATATTTGTTCAAAACAACCCTTAGAGCTAATCCATTCCGATATATGTGGGCCAATGAGAAAATAATCAACACATAGAGATAAGTACTTCATTACTTTCATTGATTATTTTAATCGCATTGCTTGTGTTATTTACATGAAATAAAAATTAGAATCTTTGAAAATGTTTAAAAGTTTCGGAAGAAAAGCTAAGAAAGAATGTGAGTATTCTTCAAAGAAGTTGAGAACTGATAATGGTGGTGAATACAGAAGTGAAGAGTTTTAAGACTATCTTGAGAAGCATGAAATTCATCATGAGTATAAATCTCCATACACTCCCCAACAAAATGGGGTTACTAAAATAAATAATAGAAGCCTGGTGGAAATGGGAAGAACCATGTTACATGAGCATAACCTTTCTCATTACTTTTGTAGGCAATACATGAGTACTTCTATTTATATACAGAACCATTTTTCTATAGGCATCAATCAGGTACGAATCCCTATGATTTTTATGGAACAACTCCATGTTTTTAGCACTTTAGAGTTTTCAAGAGTCCTTGTATTATAAATAATAAAGGTGGAAACTATGGTAAGTTTGAGAAGAAAGGCGAGGATGGAATATTTCTCAGCTACTATCTAGAAGGAAGAGGATACATATGCTACAAAAAAGAAACAAAAATAATTATTGATTCAGTTGATGGGAAAGTGATTGAAGTATCTGAGAAAGTGAAACATGTTCAGGCAGACAATGAAGTTTAGAAAGCTGAAGAAAACAATTATGATAAGGATACAAACAATTGTATTCCTTCTCAAGAAGAATAATCAGACTCAGCTATTTCAAGTGATGAAGATGATACTCAAAAAACTCATCCCAGGATGAGGAAAAAAGTGGAATATCAGAATATACTTGGTGATCAACATCAAAAGGTTCAAATAAGAAGAGAAACCAATTCCTTTACACACACTTATTGTATTAAAAAGTGGAACTGAATGATGTGAAAGAAGATTTTGAGAATCTGGAATGGGTTCAATCCATGAATGAATAACTGGATTATATTGAAAAGAATGATACATGGGAACTCATACCCAAGCCTGAAAACAAAAACATCATTGGAAAAAAATGGGTTTTCCAGAACAAGCTGAATGAAAAAGGTGAAGTTATAAGAAAAAAATAAAGATTGGTTTGAAAAGGGTATTCACGGATTGAGGGTATTGATTTTGATGAAACCTTTTTCTCCAATAGAGAGACTTGAAACAATCAGAATCTTTCTTACTATTTCCACACAACGAGGCTACAAGATCTTTCAAATGGATGTTAAATATGAATTTCTAAATGGTGATATTTAAGATGAGGTTTATATTGAACAACCTTGTGTCTTTGTTGTTGGGAAAGATGAGAATTATGTATGCAGATTAAAGAAATCCTTTTATGGGCTAAAGCAAGCTCCAAGCACATGGTATTCCAAATTTGATACTTTCTTAAGAAGGATGAACTTCAAGAAAGGAAGAGATGATATCAATTTTTATATCAAATAAATTCAAGAGTATTCTCTCATTGTGATAGTTTATGTTGATGATATTATCTTTTCTGGGAATGATTAAAGAAGTTGTGAAAGATTTTCTGAAGAAATGAAGAAGGTATTTGAAATGTCCATGTTGGGGGAAATAAAATACTTCCTTGGGTTAAAAATCACTAAAAATAAAGAATATATTTTTCTCTCCCAAGAAAATTATGCTAAGAAACTTCTCAAGTGGTTCAACATGGAAAAATCACAACCTGTTTCGATACCAATTTCAGTGGGAACAAACCTGAGTAAATATGGAGATGGAAAAGAAGTGGATGAGAAAGAGTATTGAAAGCTGATTGGAAGTCTATTGTATTTGACTACCTCAATAATCGACATTGTGTATTCTATTACCTTATGTGTAATATTTCAAAGTGATCCAAAATAATCACATTTACTTATTGGAAAAATAATTATCAAATACATCAAAGACACAACAAACTTTGGAATCAAATATGATAGCTCAAATTTTACTGAATTGTTTGGGTATTCAGATGCAGATTGGGTAGGAAATGTTGATGATAGAATATCCACATCTGGCAGTGTATTATTTCTGGGAAGTAATTGTGTTAGTTTGAATTCAAAGAAACAAAATTTAGTAACTCTAAGTAAGACTAAAGTTGAATATATTATAGCTACTCAAGCCTCTACTCAAATTATGTGGATGAAAATAGAATTGGAAGATCTACTTGTAGAAGTGAAATTACCCTTGCTCTTGGGTTGTGACAATCAAAGTACAATCAATCTCACTAGGAATCTAGTGAAAAATTATCATTAAATACATATTTATATCAAATATCATTTTATTAAAGAGCATGTGGAGAAGAATGAATTGAAGATGGAGTATGTTTCAACATCAGAACAAGTTGCTGATATTTTCACAAAACCTTTATCAAAGGAATTATTTTCAAAAATATGGTTGAACATGGATTTCCAACCTATTTATCTTCAAGGTTGAGGTATGTATTTCTATCCACCCTCTCATCTTACCTTTTGATTATTTAAACAAGAGGGATAATTGTTTTGTTTCATAAATCTATTGCATAAAAGCGAGAGTTGTGGGTAAGCTGTGAATTCTGCATTATTTTCTGATTTAACTATTCTAACTATTTGTTGGAGTGGTTGTAGGAAAAGAAATTTATTTTTTTCTAGGAATAATGAAGAAAAGAAAGAGGTTGTAATGATCACTTTTTTTTGGATAGAATGGTTTTTCTATTAATGATTCTTGTTTCCTATAACGATTTAGCTCACATAGGCTTAGAATTATTGATATGTAATCCACTGCTTGAGGTTACAAAGTTCTGTTATTTATGAAACTTAATTGACAACAAAATCCAAAGGGGGAGATTTTTGGGGCCAAGCTGATGATAAAGGTGATGAAGGTTTCAAGAGTTGTCTTTTGTTGTCAAGTTTGGTTTTGAATAAAAGAAATCAATTCACTTTGTTTTGGCAACAATTGTTTTGGGTTTTTGTTTTCAAAAGAATTGGACCTTCAATTTAAAAAGAATCGGCCTGACATTTGAAAAGGATCAGATCTATAGTTTCTGGACAATCGGTCCCACGATGTCTTTGTTTTGAAAATAATCAAACTAATGTTTTTAGAAATTTTTCCCTCAAGATGAGAAGGAAAGAAAAAACTAGAATGAATGGAAAATTATGATACTTTCCAATGTTAAATGTGAAGATGCTTTGCTGTTTTGGAATTCTCATAAATCATAAGTAAAGTGGTAGAACTTATGATACAAGCTTGATGGAAGAAAGGGGTAAGTAAAATCTGTGAATGGTGATGACTATTGAAAATCTATGAATGGTGATGACTATTGAAAAGCTGTGAATGGTGATGACTATTGAAAATCTGTGAATGGTGAAGAATTTTGAAAAGCTATGAGTGGTGATGACTATTGAAAAACTGTGAATGGTGATGACTATTGAAAAGTTGTGAATGGTGATGACTATTGAAAAGATATGAATAGTCATGCTGATGGAAAATTCATGCTGATGAAATAAGAAAAGGTCAGTCAAGCTGAAACAATATTCACTTTGTTTTGCATCAAACTCAGAGTCGTGCTGATGGAATAGTCGTGCTGATGGAATAGTCGTACTAATGGAAAAAGTGATGTCGATGAAAGAAGAAAAGGTCTCTTAAGCCGTCACAGTGTTCACTTTATTTTTCATCAGACTTAGAGTCGTGACGATGGAATAGTCTTGCCAATGGAATAGTCTTGCTGATGGAAAGCGTCGTGCCGATGGAAGAGTAATGGTCATGTAGATTGAAAAGTAATAGTCATTCTGTTGGAATAGTCATGCCTATGGAATAATTGTGCCAATGGAAGTGTAATGGTCATGAAAATTGAAAAGTAATGGTCATGAAGATAGAAGATTAATATTCGTGCCGATGGAAATAGTCGTGCTGATGGAAATAGTCATGCCGATAGAAATAGTCGTGCCGATGGAAAGAGTCAGAGGAAAGAGTCATGCCGATGGAAAATAAGAAAGAGTCATGACGATGGGAAGAGAGAGTGAAGAGATTATTCTTGTCATGCCAACAGGATAATGACTTTGTTTTTCATCTAACTCACAAGTTAAAGTGAAAGAAAATAGATGATGCCGATTAAAGACCATCATATCCAGAAACAATCATACTCAAAAATCGTACCCACATTTCTGGTTTTCTAAAAGATTTTTTTGGGTTTTTGGAATAAGAAATGGGTATGGAGATACAAATGAAAGAGCCGAAGATTGAGATGAAGTTTGGAGAAGATTTGAGATGCTTCGAGAAACCTTGAAGAAGTCAAAATGTATCCCATAATTTTAGGGGGAAATTCAAATTTTGGAAAATTTGAGTGAGCGGAAAAAACTTTTGGATTCCCTCCAATTATCACCTATAAAAGGAGGACGTACTTTGTACTTTCTGACAATGAGTGTTGTTCACAGCAGAGGAGAGTGAAGCTTTGGGTTTTAGAGAGAGAAGAAGAGGTGAAGAGTATTCAACTTGAATTTTTTTAAAGTTTTCATCATATCATGATGAATTAATCAGTTTTGAGTTTTCTGTACTAGGTGTTTCCATTTTGGGATTCTCAGGCTAAGGAAGAATCATACTGTGTCTCTTTATCAGTATTAGGTTTTGAAGTGGTTTTGATTCTATTTGTCATGACTATTTCATACATGTTTTGAAGTGGTGTTGATTCTATTTGTCTTGACTATTACATATATGTTTTGAAGTAGTGATGATTCTATTTATCTTGATTATTGTATACAAGTATTATAGTGGTGTCGATTCTATTCTTTTGTATTAGATTGAAAGAAAATTGGGCTAAGAAGAATTGTACTAGGAGAATCATACTTAGGGTAATCAAACATATTGTTTTACATAGTCCAAGACGTTCTTACCTTTATTCTGGGTAAGGAAAATAAGAATTGTTTTACAATTGAATACATTTGGTGAATTGAAAAGAAGCACAGGTAACATGAGTTATTACAAAATAAATTTTATTGCCCTATTGTGCTAGGAGGGTGCAAACGCACTAGAGGGATTGTTTCATAGTGATACAAAAGTGTACAGGTATATCCTACTTGTTGTAATCCAAGGATTTATTTCTTGTGTATTGTATGGTATTGGATCATTTCCAAACCATACCAAGGACATATCTATTCTTATTGAATAGTGAACCTTTTAAATCTCTGTGTTCTTCTAGATGTGTGTTGATTTGTTTCTCAGTAGGGAATTAAAATATTTAATAGGATATGAAGTTTTTTTCAATTGAAAAGAAACATAAAAGAAAAAGAGTATCACTGATTCAACCCCTCCCCCTCTCAGTGATACAATACTCCTACTCGGCACTTTCAATTAGTATTAGAGGTAGGTTCCCTTCACTATTATTTGCTGATGGAGAATGTGAAATATGTGAATAGTAAAGGTATTATGGTCTTTGATAAGGATAACTATCATATCTAGAAATATAGAATGATTCCATATCTTATGTCTGTTAGTTATGTTGTTCTTGAAGATGAAATAGTTGGGTTTACTCCCATTGATGATAAAACTCCACTGACAACTATTGACAAGTGGTTTCTTAGGAATGATGGAAGGGACAAGAATGCTATATTATCATCACTTTCTGAAAGTGAATTCTTGAGAGTTAAATGTGTTGCTATAACTAAAGGTTTATGGAAAAAACTATAAAACATATACGAAGGAAATACAAAATTCAAGAAGGAAAAACTTTAAATCTGGAGGTTAAGGTATGAAGATTTGAAGATGGGTGAACATGAATCTGTTGGGGTTTTCTTTAATAAGGTAAATGACATTGGAAGCACTGTCAGATGCCTTGGGGAAAAGCTAGATGAATCTACAGTTGTTGAAAAGATTTTGAGAATCCTACCTAACAAATTCAATGAAAAAGTTTCCTCATTAAAATACAGAGACTCAGATACATTATCTCTCAATGACTTGCATAGAACCCTTATCACATATGAGATGAGAAGAGAGAAATATATGAAGAGCAAGACAAAAGTTGACAGAGAAATCTATTTCAAGGCTATGAAGAAGGAAAATTCTATGAATATGCTTATCGAAGAAGAAGATGGTGATCCTGACTCTAAAAACAAGGTATTCAAAAATCTTAATGATATTTTATCCATGTTCTATAAGAATGTGAAAGGAGGTATAGGGAAATGCAAAGGGAAACTTCCCTTGAAATTATTTGAATGTGGAGGTGTTGGTCACTTTGCGGATAATTTCCCTCAAAGGAAGAATGAAGAGGATAGTCATGATGAAGAAAGAAAACCAAGTAGATCATGGAAGAAAATGGGAGACAAGGGAAGGAAAAGAAATTATTCAAAAAATAAGAAGAAGTTTATTATCCAAAATGAATAAGAAGAGGAGAGTGATGCTGAATCTAAAGAATTAGCTCAGTATGGAAATGAAAATACTTTCATTGCAACAGTGAATGATTAAGAATTCATAAGAAGTAGTTCTGAAGAAGAAGAGACTCAACTTGAAATGCATTTAAAATAAGATTTGAAAGAATGTATGAGAAAGATTAGAAGACTTGAAAAGCAAAACAAAAAGTTGGAAGATGAATACTAAAGAAACCAAGAATATTTTTTTGTTGAGAAAGAAAATATAGTTAAAGAGATTGATGATTTGAAGAAGTATTTTGAAGATCAAAAGAATTGTAATGTGCATTTTGAAGTGAAGTTGAAGGAAAAATAAAAAAGAGTTGGAACTTATCCAACAAAAACTATCTAAAGATGAAAAGAAAAGTCTAAGTTTTCAAAACTCTATAACTAAAGTTGGTGAATTTTATCGTAATGAGAAACTTGAGAAGATTCAATAAAATATACCTTCAAAGGATGACAAGAAGAATGGAACTATGTTTGAAAAGAAGAATGATGGGAAATTTATGTATGTGGTCAAAGTGAAGAATTCAGAAGTTACAAAACATCTCGACTTCCAAAAGGTTTTATCTGGATCTGTAAAAGTTTGAAATACTTTTGATCCTATCAAGGCTGAAAAGAAGAAGAAGAATCTAATTGAAAGTGAAAAGAATACGGTTGAGAAATGTTTTCACAATTCTGATCAGTATAGAGGTTTCATAGGAAAATACTCTTTCTATGGGTATTGTTGGTATTGTGGGGGATTAAGAAACACAATAAGTATGTGTTGGTTCAATTAAAAACATTAATTTCACCCCATAGGTTATTAAAGGCAGATATTGAGGGGGAGTCCATCGCCTCAAAGAAGGAATAATGAGAATGTTGTCATGATGAAATCTAAAAAGAATGAATTAAATATTGAAAATAGGATCCAAACCTTAGAAAATATTTGTGAGATATGTGATCAAACTAGACACCTTGAAAAAGGATGTCTTGTTTTATTATTGGCTCAACAAAGGATTCTCAATTCTCAGCAGTTGAAGGTGAATAAAGAAAAGAAAGGAGAAATGGATCTTGTTTTCAAAACTGCATTGAAAGTCATGAAAGGAGAATGAACCTGGATACTTGATAATGGGTGTTACTCCCACATGGAAGGATACTTGAAATTATTGAAGGATTTGAAATATTTTAAATAAGGAACATTGACATTTGGCAATGGTGAATCATTGAAAATAAAAGGTGTTGGGTTATCCATCATTGAAAAAGAAGAGATGAAATCTAAGAAAACATTGTATGTTAATGAGCTGAAGCACAATCTTCTAAGTGTTTAAAAATTGTATGATTAGGGTAAAAAGGTTATCTTTAAGAAAGATGTATTTGTTGTAAAGAGTTAAGAAGATGGAAAGATTTTTATAAGAGTCCAATGTATGATAGGAAATTTGTTTCAGGTTGGTGATTCAAAAAACTCTTGTTACATGAGTATGGTGGAAGAGAATCAGTTATGGCATAAAAGGCTCAGACACATGTGTCAAAGAAACATGATAAAGTTATCTAATAAAGATAGTGTCCGATAAATTACTATTTTCCAAGAAGAAGAGATTGGTGTTGCACTATTTTATAGAAAGGAAAGATTACAAATGTTGTGCATAAAAAGGTTGATATTTGTTCAAAAAAACCCTTAGAGCTAATCCATTCCGATATATGTGGGCCAATGAGAAAATAATCAACACATAGAGATAAGTACTTCATTAATTTCATTGATTATTTTAATTTCATTACTTGTGTTATTTACATGAAACAAAAATTAGAATCTTTGAAAATGTTTAAAAGTTTCAGAAGAAAATCTGAGAAAGAATGTGAGTATTCTGCAAAGAAGTTGAGAACTGATAATGGTGGTGAATACAAAAGTGAATAGTTTTAAGACTATCTTGAGAAGCATGAAATTCATCATGAGTATAAATCTCCATACACTCCCCAACAAAATGGGGTTACTTAAAGAAAGAATAGAAGCCTGGTGGAAATGGGAAGAACCATATTACTTGAGCATAACCTTTCTCATTACTTTTGGAGTAAATCCATGAGTACTGCTATTTATATACAGAATCATTTTTTCTATAGGCCTCAATCAGGTACGACTCCCTATGATTTTTATGGAAAAACTCCATGTTTTTAGAACTTTAGAGTTTTCGAGAGTCCTTGTATTATAAATAAGAAAGGTGGAAACTGTGGTAAGTTTGAGAATAAAGGAGGGGATAAAATCTTTCTTAGATACTCTCTAGAATGAAGAGGATACATATGCTACAACAAAGAAACAAAAAATAATTGTTGATTCAGTTGATGTGAAAGTGATTGAAGTATCTAAGAAAGTGAAACATGTTCAGGCAGACAATGAAGTTTAGAAAGCTGAAGAAAACAATTATGATAAGGATACAAACAATTGTATTCCTTCTCAAGAAGAATAATCAGACTCAACTATTTCAAGTGACGAAGATGATACTAAAAAAACTCATCCCAGGCTAAGGAAAAAAGTGGAATATCAGAATATACTTGGTGATATACATAAAAAGGTTCAAATAAGAAGAGAAACTAATTCCTTTATACATACTTATTTTTATTCAAAAGTGGAACTAAATGATGTGAAAGAAGATTTTAAGAATCTGGAATGGGTTCAATCCATGAATGAATAATTGGATCAGATTGAAAATAATGATACATGGGAACTCATACCCAATCCTGAAAACAAAAACATCATTGGCAAAAAATGGGTTTTCCAGAACAAGATGAATGAAAAAGGTGAAGTTATAAGAAAAAAATAAAGATTGTTTTGAAAAGGGTATTCACAGATTGAGGGTATTGATTTTGATGAAACATTTTTCTCCAGTAGAAAGACTTGAAACAATCAGAATCTTTCTTACTATTTCCACACAACGAGGCTACAAGATCTTTCAAATGGATGTTAAATATTCATTTCTAAATGGTGATCTTTAAGATGAGGTTTATATTGAACAACCTTGTGTCTTTGTTGTTGGTAAAGATGAGAATTATGTATGCAGATTAAAGAAATCCTTTTATGGGATAAAACAAGCTCCGAGCGCATGGTATTCCAAATTGGATACTTTATTAAGAAGGATGAACTTCAAGAAAGGAAGAGACGATATCAATTTTTATATCAAAGAAAGTCAAGATTATTCTCTCATTGTTATCGTTTATGTTGATGATATTATATTTTCTGGGAATTATTAAAGAAGCTGTGAAAGATTTGCTGAAGAAATGAAGAAGGTATTTGAAATGTCTATGTTGGGGGAAATAAATAATTCCTTGGGTTAAAAATACCTCAAAATAAAGAATATATTTTTCTCTCCCAAGAAAATTATGCTAAGGAACTTCTCAAGTGGTTCAACATGGAAAAATCAAAACCTGTTTCCATACCAATTTCAGTGGGAACAAAGCTGAGTAAAGATGGAGATGGAAAAGAAGTGGATGAGAAAGAGTATTGAAAGCTGATTGGAAGTCTATTGTATTTGACTACCCCAAGACCCGACATTGTGTATTCTATTACCTTATGTGTAATATTTCAAAGTTCTCCAAAATAATCACATTTACTTTTTGGAAAATGAATTATCAGATACATCAAAGACACAAAAAACTTTGGAATCAAATATGATAGCTCAAAGTTTACTGAATTGTTTGGGTATTCAGATGCAGATTGGGTAGGAAATGTTGATGATAGAATATCCACATCTAGTGGTGTATTCTTTCTGGGAAGGAATTGTGTTAGTTTGAATTAAAAGAAACAAAATTTAGTAACTCTAAGTAATACTAAAGTTGAATATATTGCAGCTACTCAAGCCACTACTCAACTTATATGGATGAAAACAGAATTGGAAGATCTACTTGTAGAAGTGACGTTACCCTTGCTCTTGGGTTGTGACAATAAAAGTACAATCAATCTCACTAGGAATCTAGTGCAAAATTATCATTCAAAACATATTTATATCAAATATCATTTCATCAAAGAGCATGTGGAGAAGAATTAATTGAAGCTGGAGTATGTTTCAACATCAGAACAAGTTGCTGATATTTTCACAAAACCTTTATCAAAGGAATTATTTTCAAAAATAAGGTTGAACATGGATTTCCAACCTATTTATCTTCAAGGTTGAGGTATGTATTTCTATCCACCCTCTCATCTTACCTTTAGATTATTTTTTCAAGAGGGATAATTGTTTTGTTTCATAAATCTATTGCATAAAAGAGAGATTTGTGGGTAAGCTGTGAATTCAGAATTATTTTCTGATTTAACTATTCTAACTATTTGTTAGAGTGGTTTTAAGAAAAGAAATTGAGTTTTTTCTAGGAATAATGAATAAAAGAAAGAGGTTTTCATGATCACTTTTTTTTGGATAGAATGGTTTTTCTATTAATGATTCTTGTTTCCTATAATGATTTAGCTCACATAGGCTTAGAATTGTTGATATGTTATCCACTGTTTGAGGTTTGAATGTTCAGTGATTTATGAAACTTAGTTGACAACAAAATCCAAAGGGGGAGATTGTTGGGGCCAAGCTGATGCTAAAGGTTATGAAGGTTTCAAGAGTTGTCTTTTGTTTTCAAGTTTGGTTTTGAATAAAATAAATCAATTCACTTTGTTTTGGAAATAATTGTTTTGGGTTTTTGTTTTCAAAAGAATTGGACTTTCAATTTCAAAAGAATCGGCCTAGCGTTTGAAAAGGATCAGATCTATAGTTTCTGGACAATCAGTCCCATGATGTCTTTGTTTTGAAAATAATCAGACTAATGTTTTTAGAAAGTTTTCCCTTAGGATGAGAAGGAAAGAAAAAAATAGAATGAATGGAAAGTTACGATACTTTCTAATGTTAAATGTGACGATGATTTTCTTTTTTGGAATTCTCATAAATCATAAATAATGTGGTAGAACTTATGATACAAGCTTGATGGAAGAAAGGGGTAAGTAAAATCTATGAATGGTGATGACTATTGAAAAGATATGAATAGTGATGACTATTGAAAAGCTGTGAATGGTGATGACTATTGAAAATCTGTGAATGGTGATGAATTTTGAAAATCTATGAATGGTGATGACTATTGAAAAACTGTGAATGGTGATGACTATTGAAAAGCTATGAATGGTGATGACTATTGAAAAGCTGTGAATGGTGATGACTATTGAAAAGTTATGAATTCTGATGAATATTGAAAAGATTTAAATGGTGATGACTATTGAAAATATGTGAATAGTCATGCCGATGGAAAAGTCATGCCGATGAAAGAAGAAAAGGTCTGTCAAGCCGACACAGTATTCAATTTATTTTGCATCGGACTCAGAGTCATGCTGATGGAATATTCGTGATGATGGAATAGTCGTACCGATGGAAAAAGTCATGTCAATGAAAGAATAAAAGGTATATCAAGATGACATAGTATTCAATTTGTTTTTCATTAGACTCAAAGTCATGCCGATGGAATAGTCGTGCCAAAGGAATAGTCGTGTCGATGGAATGAGTCTTGCCGATGGAAGAGTAATGGTCATGAAAATTGAAAAGTAATAGTCGTGCTGATGGAATAGTCATGCCGATGAAATAGTTGTGCCGATTGAAATAGTCATGTTGATGGAAGAGTAATGGTTATGCAGATTGAAAAGTAACAGTCTTACATATGGAAGAGTAATAGTTGAGCCGATGGAGATAGTCGTACCGATGGAAATAGTCGTTCCAATGGAAAGATTTAGAGGAAGGATTTGTACCAATAGAAAAGAGGAAAGAGTCATGCCGATAGAAAGATAGAGTGAAGAGATGATGCCTGTCATGCCGATAGGGTAATGACTTTGTTTTGAATCGGACTCACAGATGAAAGTGAAATAAAAGAGATGGCGCTGATTAAAGACCATCATATCCTGAAACAATCGTACTCAATAGTCATACCCACATTTCTGGTTTTCTAAAATATTTTTTTGGGTTTTTTGAATAATAAATGGCTATGGAGATATAAATGAAAGATCCTAAGACTGAGATGAAGTTTGGAGAAGATTTGAGAAGTTTGGAGAAACCTTAATGAAGTCAAAATTTATCCCATAATTTTAAGGGGAAATTCAAATTTGGGAAAATTTGAGTGAGCAGATTTTTTTTTGGATTCCCAACAATTTTCACATATAAAAGGAGGATGTACTTTGTACTTTCTAAAAACGAGCACTATTAAAAATAGAGGAGAGAGAAGCTACAGTTTTTAGAGAGAGAAGAAGAGGTGAATAGTATTCAGATTGAGTTTTTTTAAAGTTTTCATCATATCAGGCTGAATTAATCAGTTTCGAGTTTTCTGTACTGGGTGTTTCCATATTGGGCTTCTCGGTCTGAGGAAGAATCAGACTGAGTCTCTTTATTGGTCTTAGGTTTTGAAGTGGTGCTGATTTTATTTTTCATGACTATTGCATACATGTTTTGAAGTGGTGCCAATTCTATTTGTCTTGACTATTACATATATGTTTTGAAGTGGTGCTGATTCTATTTGTCTTGACTATTGTATGTAAGTATTAGAGTGGTTCCGATTCTATTCTCTTGTATTCAATTCAAATAAAATCAGACTGAGAAGAATCAGATTGGGAGCATCGTACTAAGGGTAATCAGAAATATTGTTTTACATAGTCAAAGAGGTTATTACCTTTATTCTGGGTAAGGAAAAGAAGAATTGTTTTACAATTGAATACATTTGGTGAATTGAAAAGAATCATAGGTAACATGAGTTGTTATAAAAGAAATTGTATTTACCTATTGTGCTAGGAGGGTGCACACACACTGGAGGGATTGTTTCATAGTGCTACATGAGTGTGAGGGTATATACTACTTGTTGTAATCCAATGATTGATTTCTAGTGGATTGTATGGTATTGGATCATTTCCAAACCATACCAAGGATATATCTATTCTTATTTAATAGTGAACCTTGTAAATCTTTATGTTCATATGGATGTGTGTTGATTTGTTTATTAGAATGGAATTGAAATATTTAATAGGAGGTGAAGGTTGTTTCAATTGAAAAGAAACATAAAAGAAAAAGAGTATCACTAATTCATCCCTCCCCCTCTCAGTGATACAATACTCTGACTAAGCACTTTCAATTTTATTGGTCCCTGGATGATGATGAGATTCTATATGTTTGAAACAGAGTGGTAGTCCCTATGATAATGCATGATGAGATGATGAGGGACTTCAATCCTCGAAGTGGGCTATGCATTTGGGTCAGAAAAATATGTACCCTAACATAAATAGACAATATTAGTGGAATGAAATAAATAAATACATAGCATGTTTTGTTGCTTAATGCTTTACTTGTCATCTAGTAAAGGCTGAGCACCAACTATCTTCTAGTCTTCTCTATTTTTTTTTTCTAATTATAGAGTGGAAATGGGGTGACGTGACAATAGAATTTGTGACAGGATTTCCCAGAATGCAATGAGTTCATGATGTTTTTGTTGGAGTTGGTGGCCTAGAACCAACTACTTTGTACTTTATTAATAAATACCTTATCACATCTTGATTGTTCTTCTTCGTGAAAATGCACGTGATAATGTCCTAAGGATAACTGTTTCACTAAAAGGTCATAGCAGATCCTTGCTATGATGAGAACCTGGAAGTGCCATAACACTATTCTTGAATATATATTCTATGGCTGGATGATGTTATTTGAGGGACACAAATAATACAGGACAAAGGGATTACATTACACGGTAAGCATTCATAGGAGGTGATACATCATTGCGATATTAAATTATTTCTCTATGGGTGCCTTGGCGTGTTGCTAGATGCTAACCTTGGACTTTAGGCAGGCTCCACCTAATTTCACTGAGAAAGAGGCCTAGAGGGTCACACACTAAGTGTGTCCAAGTATCTCAGTTAAATATTAATTTAACAAGTTGAATAAAGATTATTCCCGATTGTGGTTTAATAATTATTCAAGGATGACTGATTGCATTTACTTCGATACTAGTTATTTGAGAGAATATATTGTGGGAGAAATAATATATATTTATTAGCGAGTAATGCAGTGATATTTATTTAAGAAATAAATATCCATTATTCATGGTCTAATAAATATGGTGGAGGAAATAAAGAAAATGGAAAAAAACAAAAGTACACGCCGTGTAGTTTTTCTAGGGATTCGTGAGAAATAATATTAATTAATTAATTAAATAATATTAGGTGTAATTCTCTAGGTTCATTTCAAGTAATAATAATAGTCAACTATTATTATTAGACATGGGGTCTTACTAAGAATTAAATGAAATGAATAAATTCTTTCGAGTAATTAATTCATTTTACTATTCTAGGTAATTAAAATCCCAATTATATAATTCTCATTAGCCTAGCCATTCATAGTGGTTTTACACAATGGATCTAGAGAAAGATCTCAATCCAAGAGATAATTTTTTTGTTCTAAGAACGCTCACAATCTATGAGAGAGATCCTCCTCCACAGGTTCAAGGAGAGTGCTTTGCAAGCGGCTCTCAAAGCGATCAAAGGCGGACATTGAAAGTGAAGGATCTTCTGCGCTAGCACCCATAGATCCATTTGGTGACATCTAGAGATACATGGAGAACATGTGGATCACCACTATATGAATCCTATACTTGGATTCTATGACGCAATGACAGATCACATCGGATTTTGACCAGAAACATCAATGGAGAGAGAATTCCATCAAGGTAATTCTTATCTTTTAATTAAATTAATTATAACCAATGGATTGAATTGGTTCACATCCAGGTTTGACTGCCACTATAGGACTTGGTGTGACTAAGAGGCAAAGGTTGAGGAAATCCAAAATTAAAGGATTTCATGATTGGGGAGTCCACTCAGAAAATCAAGGAGCCGCGAGTTAATACAGTTGGTATTTGGAATGCCTACCTAAAACCCTCCAAGTTTCTTGACCAACCCTAGTTGGGGTAATACGAAGGGAAATATGGATCCTTTCCACTAGAATATTCAGGCAACATAATATTCTGAAGTCAATGGTGAGGACTATTGGATTTCAATAAAATAGTGGGAGACTAATAAGTATTAATTTATTTATTTGTCTCAGTTTTATAATGATAAAGTACTAAACCTTTTATCATCTTAATTTGTAGAAATAGAAAGAAAAATGACTTTAAACATATCATTTCAAACCATACTCTAGAAGGAAAACCTTCTCACTGGCACCAATTTCCAAGAATGGAAGAGGCGTTTATGCATCATCCTTCGCCATGAGAGGAAATTGTATATACTGGAAGTGCCTATTCCAGTTGTGCCTAGAAAAGAAGCCAATGATGAGGAACTATCTCTCTATATGAAACATATGGATGATGCCACATATGTACAATTTTTCATGTTATCAACCATGCAATCTTGAAGCAACATGGGCACATATAACATGATGTCTCATCTTAAGGATCTCTATCAAGAGAAGGCATGACATGAGAGATATGAGATATCCAATGCTTTATTCACAACTAATCTTGGAGAGTATGTGCCAGCTGGGCCTCATGTATTTAAGCTTATTGGATATATTGAATGCCTAAACATCTTAGGGATTAAGTTCCCAGATGAGTTACATACAGATCTCATCCTATCATCACTTCCCAAGACCTTCTCTAGCTTTATTGTCAACTACAACATGAGCAATAATGAGAAGAGTCTATCAGAACTTATAAAATTAATTTTCTAAGTAGATAAGGACATGGGGCTTGAAAAACCCACAGTCCTTATGGCGAATAAGAAAAGGTAGAACAAGGAAAAGGGTCCAAGGATTCATCAACGGTTTGAAGCCCATGGGCACCATCCCTCTAAGAAGGGGAAGATCCAGAGGCAGGGCAAGGAACGGGAGGTGGTATGTTTTTCATGTGGAAAGCAAGGCCACTAGAAGAGGAACTGCACCCAGAAGTGTGGGGATGCTAAAGGGGTGTTCATTATCGAGTGTAATCTTTCCATTTCTACACATTGGGTATTAGATACAACTTATGGGGCTCACATCTATATTCAAATGATAGAACCAAGTAGATTTAGAAAGATTTTTAGAGGAGAGGTGGATCTTCGAGCTACCAATGATGCGAGGCTGGATACATTGTCCATTGTTGATTACCATCTCTCATTGCCAACTAGGATGCTTTTTTTTACATAACTATTATTATGTGCCTAGTGTTACCAAGAACATAATTTCTGTATCATGTATGGATATGGATGGATTTATTTTCAAGTTTGGAAATAAGGGTTGTTTCTTTTATAAGAACAAAATATATTATGGTATGGTGCATTTAAATAATGGTTTGTATGTATTAAATTACTAAAACTAAGTGATGTGAATTGATAATGAAACAAATTCACATGACTCATACAAAAACTAGTTGTGGAATCACCGTATTGGTCATGTAAATGAGAAGCGCTTGACAAAGCTTTGCTAGTATGGTTATTTAGACTCTATTGAGATAAAGCCACTTGATATATGTCATGCTTATTTATAAGGTAAAATGACCGAGCCTCCTTTCGGTGGATAGGGTGAAATGGCCACATAGCTTCTCGGATTAGTGCACGCAGATGTGTGTGGACCATTTCCGGTAGAAGCTAGAGGTGGATATTTTTACTTCATTACTTTCACTGATGATTTGAGTAGATATGGATATATCTACTTAATGAGGTATAAGTCAAAATCCTTAGATAAATTTAAGGAATTCAATAATGAAGTAGAGAATTAGCTTGGTAAGAAGATATAGAAGCTTCGATCAGATCAAGGTGGAAAATATTTGAACCAAGAGTTCATCTATCTTCTATGGGAGTCTGGGATTCTATCTCAGCTCACTACTCCTTATACACCATAGTAGAATGATGTTAGTTAAAGGAGGAACCACACCTTGTTGGACATGCTGAGGTCAATGATGAGTCATGCAGACCTTCCATTATCCTTTTGGGGATTTGCATTACAAACTGCAACATACACATTAAACTGAGTACCAACTAAGGTGGAAAATGGAATTACCTATGAGATATGGAATGGAAAGAAACCCATTTTGTCACACACATGTGTATGGGGATGTGAGGTGCTTGTTAAGGCCTTATTAAGAAAAAAACTAGCACCCTAGGGAATGAGGTGTATCTTTATAGGATATCCCAAGGAAACTAAAGGATATTACCTATATAACCCCTATGACAAGAAATTTATTGTCGCCAGACAAGATGTATTTCTTGAGAGGTAGAACATCCTAAAAAAGGATAATGGGAGCAAGATTGACTTCGATGAAGTTGATGCTTAATATACATAGGAGTTGGTACAGGAAAAAGTTCTACAGGTCCCTGTGGAAGAGGTTCTGGAAACACAAGTACTACATAGGAGATCAAGAGAGGTAAGGGAACCCGAGAGATATGGTTTCCTAGTCACTGAGGATGGTGAATCATTATTGATGGACAATGATGAACCTATATCCTACAAGGAAGTAATAGAAATCTCAAAAGCTACTTGATGGCTAGAAGATATGAATTTTTAGATGGATTCCATGTATCAGAACCAAGTCTGGGTTCTGGTCGATAGGCTAGTTGATGTAAAGCCTATTGGATGCAAATGAGTATTCAAGAGAAAACTGGACATGGAAGGTTAAGTTAACACCTATAAAGAAAGGCTAGTGGCTAAAGGATTCAGACAACGTCAAGGAATTGAATATGATGAAACCTTATCGCCAATTTCCATATTTAAATCCATAAGAATCATACTTGCCATAAAAGATTACCACGACTACGATATTTGGAAGATGGATGTCAAAATAGCATTCCTTAACAAGAACCTTCAAGAAGATGTCTATATGACACAACCAGAAGGGTTTGTGACACCAGGTGAAGCCAAATGGGTTTGCAAGTTGCAGAAATCCATTTATGGATTAAAGAAAGCATCCAGGTCATTGAACATTCAATTTGATGAAGCCATAAAGTAATTTGGTTTCATTAAGAATGAATTTGAACCTTATGTTTATAAACTGTTTAATGGGAATGAGGTCGTTATCCTAGTAGTATATGTTGATGACATATTACTTATTGGAAATGATGTACCAGTCTTACAGTTAGTTAAGGACTGGTTGAACAAGTGTTTCTCCATGAAGGAATTAGGTGAAGTAGCCTATATTCTAGGGATCAAGATCATTCGTGATAGATCCAAGAGGTTTCTTGGACTAAGTAAGGGTACATACATTGACCATATACTAAAGAGATTTAGTATGGAACATTCTAAGAGGCTATTGGTTCCAGTGTCACATGGCCTACATCTTTCTAAGAAAATGTGTCCTCAGACACAGTAGGAGAAAGATAGAATGAGTAAGATCCCATACACTTTGGCTATAGGATCCATCATGTATACCATACTATGTACCAGGCTTGATATTACCTACGCATTGAACATGGTAGGAAAATATCAAGAAGATCTAGCAGAACAACATTGGACTACTATTAAGACTATCTTTAAGTATCTGAGAAGAACTAAGGATATGTTCTTAGTGTATGGAGGAGATGAGGAACTTTTCATCAGAGGGTATGATGATGCTAGTTTTTAGATAGATCAGAACAATCTGAAGTCACGATCTGGGTATGTTTTCTATCTCAATGGAGGAGCTGTGAGCAGGAAGAGTTCAAAGAAACTAGTTGTCGCCGATTTTACAGTGGATTCTGAATATATAGTGGCTTCTGATGCAGCCAAGGAAGCCATTTGGATTCAGAATTTTTTCTAGGAGCTTGATGTTGTGCCTATCCATAAAGATCCTATCACATTATATTATGATAGTACTGTAGTGGTGGATCTTGCAAAAGAACCAAGGTCACATAAACGGACAAAGAACATACTCCAAAAGTATCACTTCTTGAGGGATTTATATCAAAGGGGTGAAGTTGCAGTGAGTAGAGTGTCCACGAAAGAGAACATGGAAGACCCCATGAATAAAGGACTATCTCAACAGAAGCATGAAAATCACATGAGAGCTAGCGGGTTAAAGGTTGTTAGCAGTTGGCTTTAGTCCAAGTGGGAGTCTATTAGAGTTGGTGGCCTAAAACCAACTACTTTTTACTTTATTAATAAATACCTTATCACCTCTTGATTGTTCTTCTATGTGACAATGCATGTCATAATGTCCTAAGGATAACTGTTGCACTAAAAGGTCATAGCAGATCCCTACTATGATGAGAACCCAAAAGTGACATAACACTGTTCTTGAATACATGTTTTATGGCTGGATGATGTTATTTGAGGGACACAAATAATACAAGCCATTAAGAGTGAGGACTTATAAAACTTTGAGTCACCTTCTCATGGTGTTCTCCCTTGGTAATATCTTGGAGGATATTATGAGAACAAGACCTGCCAGTAGAAAATCCACATTTCATAATGTCATTGGATGTTCCTATCTGTGGACATGTTTATTGGTCCTTAGACTTTAGTATTATTATTAATGGGTATTACAACTCACATACTTATATGTATTGATGAAAACTGTGACAAAACACTGTTCACAGTGAGGTAGGATATATTTGGTGAGTCACGAGTAATACTGCATTAATAGATAATGCAAGAAAGGATTTATCCCTTCTATTCTATAACAGAAGTAAATATCTCAAGCCCTTTGATGGAATTGATATAGCCTAAATAAATCCATGGCCATGGTAAGGAATGGGAGAGTTCAATTTCAGAAAGTCAAAGAAAGAATAATTGAGCACATGGGTTGATGGCACAAGCATGCAACCTGCTTAATTAGAGATATCGAGATAAAGGGATTACATTACATGATAAGCGTTCTTAGAAGGTGATACGTCATTGCGGCGTTAACTTCTTTATCTATGGGTGCCTTGGCGTGTTGCTAGATGATAACCTTGGAATTTAGGCAGGCTCCGCCTAATTCCACTGAGAAAGAGTCCTAGAGGGTCACACACTAAGTGTGTCCAAGTATCTCAGTTAAATATTAATTTAACAAGTTGAATAAATATTATTACCGATTGTGGTTTAATAATTATTCAAGGATGCTTGGCCGCATTTATTTCGACACTAGTTATTCAAGAGAATATATTGTGGGTGAAATAATATATATTTATTATCAAGTAATGCAGTGATATTTATTTAAGAAATAAATATCCATTATTCATGGTCTAATATATATGGTGGAGGAAATAAAGAAAATGGAAAAAAGTACACGCCGTGTATATTAATATACACGCTGTGTAGTTTCTCTAGGGATTCGTGAGAAATAATATTATTTAATTAATTAAATAATACTAGGTATAATTCACTGGGTGCATGTCAAGTAATAATAATAGTCAACTATTATTATTAGACATGGGATCTTACTAAGAATTAAATGAAATGGATAAATGATTTAGAGTAATTAATTCATTTTATTATTCTGAGTAATTAAAATCCCAATTATATAATTCTCATTAGCCTAGCCATTCATGGTGGTTGTGCATAACATATCTAGAGAAATCTCTCAATCCAAGAGAGTATTATTTTCTTCTAAGAACACTCTCAAGCTACAAGAGAGATCCTCCTCCACCAGATCAAGGAGAGTGCTTTGCAAGCGCCTCTCAAGGCGATCAAAGGAGGACATCACAAGCGAAGACTCTTCCGCGCTAGCACCCAAAGATCCCTTTGGCGATGTCCAAAGATAAGTGGAGAATGTGTGGATCACTACTATAGGAGTCCTACACTTGGATTCTATGACGCAATGATGGATCACATCGGATTGTGACCAGAAACATCAATAGAGATAGAATTCCATCAGGGTAATTCTTATTTTTAATTAAATTAATTATAAACAGTATATGATGATCCTCTCTATGGTTCTGGGACTCCCTTATTTTCTTTAGTTCTTAATTATATTACAAAGATCTGACGTTTTATTATCATGATGGATCTCAGATTGATCATTGATAACATAAAAATTAAAGTTGGGTACACCCACTAACGCGCTTCCACTGCGCCCGGAACCTACCGTTTTTAGGTTATCATGGACCAGATAATGAAAATGAATAATTTTTTACTGATCAAGGATACTTATTAAATGGATGTGATTGATATATTATATTTACATGAGGTGGTATATTTTCATGGGGTTCCACAGAGCATTGTCTAAAAAAGGGATTCCTAATTCACTTCTAAATTTTGGAAGTTATTTTAGAAGGTGCTGGGTAAGCTTGTACACTTGAGTAAAACTTATCATACAAAAATAAATGAATAATATGAATGTAATATATAGGTATTGGAGGAAATTATCCAAGAATGTGTTCTCAATTTTGGTGTCTCTTAGGAGATTCATCACACCTTGGTGGAATTTTCATATAATAATAGATACCAAATATCTATTCAAATGGATAATTTTGAGGTCTTATACAAGAGGCTATATTGACCACCTTTATGCTTACTAGAATCTAGATAGTCAGTGATGTTTGGGATGAGTATCATGAAAGAGACCATTGATTAGATTCAGTTGTTATAGAACTAGTTGGAAACAACCCAGACTAGGAATAGATCCTATTTTGTCTGAATACATCTTCCATTAGAATTCAAGGTAGGTGACTAGGTTTTCTTACACTTATCACCAAGGCTTGGGAAATGATAGATTCAAAAGTAGGGTAAGTTGGAACTGATATTTTCAGGGATATTTGAGTTGATCGTGAAATTCAATATTATGGTATACTAACTATCTATTACACAGAGATATACAACTATGCATGACTTATTCCACATCTCATAGATTTAATGGTATATTCTAGACCCATCTCATGATATTGATATTGATGATGTTGAGATGGAGGTCACTAATTCCTTTGAAGAATGTATCGCTCATGTTATAAACAATAGTGATAATATCCTTCATGGGAATACTTTCCCTCTGGTATGTGTGATCTAGAAGCTCAAGTGTAATCAGGAGGAGATGTTGGAGCAAGAGTTTTACATATGAGCACAATGGACAGATTTTTTCTTCGATGAAGCTCAGTGATACTTGTTAGTTCATCTTCATGATGAATTGACATACATTGGATAGTTTTTAAGGACCCATACTTCTTTGAGGTACATTTCTCTTTAATTTGAGTTAATTATTGTGTATTATGTCTAATTAAGTGTGTTTTTAGAGGTAGGAAAGGTGGAAGGAGTGAAATGGGGGCCCATGGACCAGAATTGAAACTGGATAATGCTACTACAGTCCAACTGATCAATTGATGGGTTAACTAGTAGCCCCATATGGCTAATGGGCTCACCAGATGGCTGGTGGAATGCTGTGATGTTTTTTATGGGGGAAGTTTTGTCTTTCCCCCCATTTCCCCTTTAAATACCTTACCTGATTATCTCTAACCATTTTCATTAGGATCCTAACATTGAACACACCTCCCTTATTCCTCTTTTACATGGTGATACCCCCTCAATCATTGTCCACTTAAGCCCTTTTTTAGTGTAATCAAGACCTTGAGGTAAGCCTATGAATCCACTTTCCCCTATTTTTAATTTATCTCACTATCAAGCGGTGCCCCAACATATTTATCTAATATAACCCATTTTAGGGATTTTTTTAATACCTAGATTTACCCTGATTTATGTTGAGTTGAAGGTTCATATCCAATGAATAAAATTCTCTATGGATAAGGTAGGTGGTCCCTAAGTTTCTCTTATATTTGATCCTATTTTTCTTTTGTTCTTTCATTGTGTTTCATGCCAGTTTTCCTCACATGGCATAAAATTTAAATTCTAAGTTTAAAACATGATATCATCATGATATTTAGTCCTCTAAATCATTAAATGTGAATGTTAAGGTGATTCCATGTGAATGAATTGATAAATTTATCGGCCTTATGATTTTTTTATAAAATGGAAACTGGGATAGTTGAGTTATTATTGGAAGTGGTATCTTGTGAAATGGTAATTGATGGATCATGTTTTGAGATAAGAAAAAACCCATTCTTGGGTGGTTTGTGATAACTAAGACAACACCTATTCTTGGATGGTTTGTGATCACTAATAAAACATCCATTCTTGGATGGTATATGATAACTAAGAAAACACCCATTCTTGGGTGGTTCATGATGAATAAGAAAATACCCATTTTGGGTGGTTTGTAATGGCCAAAGGAAACACCCTTATGGGTGGTTTTGATACTCCTTGGGTACTTCGGTTGGTATGTTCATCATGATGCGATCAGAGACATCTGACATAGGTCAAATTAGGTAGGTCCAACCTTAGGTTCCACCATGGAGCTCAATTTTAGAGTTTTATTATTATTTATTCATTTTCAATCATTTGATTTTTTAAATTACAATACTACTGCATGCACTTATTCTTAGGCTAGATTTATTTAGGAATGCTATTGGTGGTGGCCTACTAAGTTGTACTCAAACCCTCTTGTTCTACCATTGGGTACCTGAATATAATTCATGGTTTTAGGTAAGGAAAATGGAAAGCACCTAATGAAATATGCTTGATTGATTGGTTAGTATGGGGAAAAGATATGGGAGTCAGGCTAGTGTTCAGACCCTATTTTGGGGAATCATGTAAGTTTTGGTTGTTTGTCTTTTGTACACTTTTATTACACATTGGAAATGTTTGGAATGTATTTATGAAACTTGACTTGTCTTTTTTTTTTGTAATCATGGTAATTTATTTTTTATGGTTTGGTATTTTTTTACTTTCCTTGATGTCAATATGTGATGTGATGTGATATATTATACTTCCTCTATTTTTCATTGTGTTTACACTTTTACTAGAGGGTATAGTGTAAGAACCTGACCTTATGTATATGTATTTTACTCTTTTCCAGGTATCTCTTTAACATTGTTTTTATCTCCTTTTGGCTGAGGATTTTCTTGGGTGTGTTCAGGTGAGTTTTGAAAGCATTTAGAGGGTTTCTGGGTAGTGTAATGTTGGTGCACAATTCTACCAAACCATGAAAAAAACCCCATAAACCATTCACCATGGGATAGAGGAGGATATCATGGTTGGAATATGGTTAAACAAATCATATTCCCACCAGGAGAAACTATTCACCCTAGACCATAGGGGTGCATGGTTTGCCTAACCGTGCGGCCCGTCCAGGAAACCAGGCACATGGACTTTAAGTGCCCTGAAAATATAATTAAAAATTCTTGAACCCCTGGTTTATATCCCCAATTACCCCAAACTTACATAACATGATTTCCTTTCCTCTTGTAGGATTCTGAGAGGATTCCTAGGCTCCTCAAACTCTTTTATTTGTGAATCAAATATCCAGTGGATGAAATTGAAACATCTCTGTTATATGATATCTTCCTTGTTTAGGTTCCTATATCCCATATTCCTATCCCTTTGAATAGGTATGAATCCTTTTTTTGTTGATAATTTAGATATAGGTTTTAATTGATCTTTTTTCATTAGGTCTTGATCCTAGATCACCTAGTCCATTGTGAATTTGACAATTCTACATCTAATTGAGGGATAAAGTTTGGTGAGCATTCATAAACAATCCTATGGTTGGTGGTATAATTTATAATTTCCATAGTCTTGATCATGGTCTTGTTTTTGTAGTTATACCATTGCGTTTCCATGTTGTGATTTTTTTTAAATTAGAAAAATGATTTCATTTCTATGTATTTGTGAGACCCTTCATGGATCCCATTGGACCCATTGAAGATTATGAGACTGGGCATGATGGAAACCCATAAGGTATTAAAATATCCTTAAAATAACGATTCATAAAATTTAAAAAGAGAAATAATATGTATATGGAATTGAACTAAATCCTTATTTCATGATTTGATAATGATATTTAAAGGGGTGATTAGATTAACCTTGATGGGTTAATGAGTTGTGTAATAATTGATGATAAATGGATTAATGGGAGAATTGACCATGTTTTTCCTTATAATAAAAAGTAAAGAACCATGGTTGTGTTTGATAAATGAAATGGTTTACTATGTATAAAAATGGTTGGAAAGAATTTCACTGATGATGAACCTTGATATACATATTTATGTAATTGTAAACAATGAGTTGTGGGTGAGGGATTGATGCTCCGAGTACCCATGGGATTCCATACTGATGCTTTAGGCCCTCAATGTATATTTATATGTAATTGTGAAAAATTATTTGTGGGTGAGGGAATAATGATCTAAGTACCCATAGGGTGACAAGCTAATGCTCTAGGACCTAAATGCATGAATGTGAATTGATGTTGGACTGACACTCTAAGTATACGTGATAATGGTACCTATGATGATGCTATAGGGTATCATATGAAATTAGAATTGAATTGAATAATGAAATACCATAAAAAAGAGTAAAATTTAAAATCCCTATGGTGTATGGTTCAGTCTCCAGCATGACCAAAGTAGGCATGATGTGGTTGACTAAAGAATAATAAATGTGAAACCTGTTTACTTTTTTCCATTTGATCTTTATTCTTTACACAACTAAATACACTATTATAGATTGGATATTGCTTTAGAAACCATTTGTGGTGGCCTAATTATTTTTACTCACACCCTACTTAGGTCTCCTAATTGGTACCATAATACACTTCATGTTTGTAGAACATAATAAGGGAAAGAACCATAAGTTAGATGGATGAGTTGGGATTCATGATGGAGCATGGATGAGGGAACCAAATATGACGTCGAGACCCACTTAGGAGTTTTCAGTGTCTATTCATTTTGGGTTTTCATTTGAAACTTGACACTTATATGGAATGGAATATCTACAGCTTTGGTTTATGGTCATTTTCCCTATTTTGGATTTATTCATGTGTTGTTTGGTTGATTGTTGATTATTACAGTATCTTGGTTATATTTCATATTGATTTTCACTACTATGATGCTTTGATAAAGAGGGTATAGTATCCCTATATTACATTTTATAACCTCACTTCTAGTCGGTAACCTCTAGTGTATGGGTAGGCATGCCTGAGGTCATGCGGTGAACCATCTTGGGGCACTGGTATGTGGAACCCGGGTTGGGTAATTACAAAGTGATATCATAAGATGTTTTATTTTCATTTCAATTGTCTTATTATTTGGAAAATATGGATAGGAGACTAGGATAATTTGATCCTTATTCATGAGCTCTTGCATGAGATTATCTAACACATGTACGAAGGAAAACTCAAGTACCTTGGGTGGGATTGTTGTTCTTGATGTTTTCTATTACAGTTGGATGTTATTTCACCTTGGGTGATGCACTTTTTTTTGTGTTTTTATTGTTTTATAAGATTTTATTCATGGATTAGTATTTCATGGGATTTGTGTATGTATGTATTATTTTAGACACTGAGTAATTTATGTGACATGCATCATATTAGGTATGCATGGAAAAGCAAGCGATGAGTGGGTTTTGGGAAATGAAAATGATTTTCTTTATTTGAGTAATATAAAATAAGTGGTGCTTAATAATGAAATAATAATGGTTAAAATATGTTAAATGAGGTAATTTGAAATGATTAAAAAGGGATGTCTAATGAGAGCCTTATAATTATGAAAATTTGTTTGATCAGTATTAGCCGTAACCAAGTTAGGGATGGTTAATGGTAGTGATAGATCCTTAGTTTTGACCATGGGGAAGTATATGTGGGATAATTTATTATTTTATTATGTGAATCAATCTTTATAAAATATGTTAATTAATTGTTATGTATCCTAATATGTGTTCTTGGAAATGTAGATACATGCCTCCATGACGATGATTGTTGGTGGGATGACAAGATTACATTGATGTAAATGTGCCTCCAGCAGCAGAACAAGAGGCCCTGATAGTTCTGGGTGAAGGGGTGGGAGTGTAGTTCCATGAGAAATTTGATTTCTTTTTGTAGTTCATGGAAAGATACTTAGATAGGACTATGTGAAATATGTCCGATATGACCCAAGAGTTCCTATTGTATCACCCTACAACCTTCACCAGAGAATATATACCTAAGGCAACTAAGTTATGGATTGAATCAATACAGAAAATTATTGACCATTTAGAGACTCCTATAGAGAAAAGAGTCAAGTTGTTTTCTTAAATATTATGAGTTCAAACGAAGTGTTGGTGGTATATTTAGGCCTGAGATGTGTAGTTAGAGAGCATGGTATGGAAGGAATTTTAGGATAAATTCCTGTGACATTTTTATCCAGAGATGCTTGACAAGAGAGGGTGATAGAGTTTATGTGATTGAACCAGGGAATCATGTTAGCAATGGATTATGTTGGACACTTCATCGATTTTTAATGATTTTTTCCATCACTGGTAGGAGATGAGGCAACAATGGAGATACATTTTCAGGAAGAAATTAATGTGAGATTAAGTCCTAGGTTAATATCTTATGTTTGAAGAAGTTTTCTATGGTAGTGAACCAGGATCCCATTTCTTAGGGTAACATAAAGGAGGATTCTAGTGGAGTACAAGTGATTTTTTTGGATGACCAGGAGGTTTTTATTTTTATTGTAGGAAGAATATTTATGAGAATTTTTACCAGAGAAGTAAAAAACAAAGTAGCTAGGGGGAAGTATCGGTTATACAGAGTATTAATCGAGTGTTCTTCCATCAATGCGGTAGTCTGGGTCATGTTTCTAGTAAATTTTCCTGAAAACTAGTGGAAAGATGGGCCTTTGGTAGGATGAGACACTTATAGAGGTACTGTAGGAACCCTCTACCGATGGGTAGTGATGGTGGAGCTAGGATAAACCAGAGTAATGGAAGGGGGTACTCTACCCCATACCATTCATAAAGTTGGAGCCCTACTATTCATGTCTGTTGGGGAAACAAATGTGGTACTTTGGGGAAAGATCACTCATATAAGTAGAGTGGTGTAGTACGAGTATCTAGGACTAGAGCACTGTGCTAAGGTACAAGTCAATTACATGTAGTTTAGCCTACACTTGTTGATAACAAGGCTGGTACGTCGATAGTTATAGGTAAAATTCTTATAGATTATATGATTTCTACCATTTTATTTGATATAGGATCCTCACATACTTTTATATCTACAAAACATTTGAATCGTTTGAGTGTGACGTCAGAGTTTGTGAGTGGGGTTATAACGATTGACACACCTCTAGGTGTACATTCGAAGTAAATCTGTCTATTAAAAGGGTGTTCCCTCAAAGTTGGTGAGTATCATTTACTTTGGGAACTCTATGTAGTCAACATTTTAGGTTTTGATTTTATTTTGGGTATGGACTTTTAAGAACCTGGTTTTTGCTGCGAAGGAATTTGAAATATTCTTGATGTTATTCTAGAGCAGCGCCTTCAGACGGCGTGCGATTCCGAGCCCCGGAGTGCCCAGAATTAAATTTTCAGTGCTTTCACACTGGAAACACCAAATAAATGGGATAACTCCTGAACGGTGATCCAGATTGGAGATACGATTGTACGGAAGGGTCCGGAATGGGGTGTTTACCGTAGGAATGACATAAAGCGTGTCGGCACGGGACGTTTGGACCCCTCGCCCGCTTATGGAACGTTAAACGGATAAATTAATTAATTAATTTATTTGTTTATTGGTGAAACTATAGTATATCCTAAACTGTAGCTCGGATTGGAAAACCGATGGCACCGTTAAGTTCGAAGCATGCCGTTTACCCTAGGAGGGGTATAAGTTTTGCGGGCGCGGGCCATCTGTGAAAAATGGCCCCGGGGGCGTTTTCGTAATTTGGCGGCCTCGGGTGTTGAATTTAATAACTTTTAAACAGGGTCTCAGATTAAAATTCTGAGACTGCCGTTGTGATCGGGAGGTGGTGTTTACCCTAGGGGAGGCTTAATCTTGACCGCACCGGTGGTTTCAAGTGCGGGTTAAATTGGGGGTTTAAATTAATTAATTTTAATTAATTTTCTCTTTATTTAAATCAACCCCCCTCTCCTTCCCCATTTCCTCCCCCTGGCGGAACCTCCCCTCTCCTTCAAGTTCTCCTCCTCCTCCATCCCTCCCAATCAAGGAGGAATAAACGGCGACGAAGCGCAGATCGACCGAGAAGCTTCGGGCTGCGCCCTACGAGGTAGGATTTGTCATTTTCATTTTCTTTTCCCGCACCTACTTTGAGCTCGAAATTTTGTATCGAACCTCTGTCGAATTATCGATAAAATCACATGTATGTGTAGTAGATTTTATGCTCTTTCCATCGCACTACTCGGAATCGAAATCCGAGTTCGGAGTCGATCGCAAAAGACCGCCGAAGTTTGCGGGTTTTTGCTAGTTATCCGGCGGTTTTGGGGCGGTCCGGCAGTTCTCCCAGGCAGCGGAGGCCGGTTCGGCCAGGTGAGCACCGCGGAGGAGCGGCGGAGGCCGGTTCGGCTGGGTGAGCACCGCGGATGCGCGGTGGCGGCCGGTTCAGTCGGGGGAGCACCGCGGAGGCACGACGGAGGCTGGTTCGGCCGGGCGAGCACCGCGGAGGCACGATGGAGGTGCGGGCTTCGGCTCAAGAAGGCAGAGCAGGGGTGACCCGAGGCGGCGATCATTTTGTGTCGTGCTGTGGAGGGAGCTCGGCCAGGCACGATCGACCGAAGGGAGGTCGTTGGAGGCGACCTATGTGGAGAACGAGACCCGCAAGCAGCAGGTCTCTCTTGACCTGGAAAAGGGGGCGGCGACCCCTGTGTAGGGGAGAAGACGTGCCAAAAGAAAAAAACACAGGAAAGAAAAAAAGGGGTGGCAGTAGGGATATAAAACAAAAAAAGGGATAATAATAAATAATAATAATATAAATTGTTATTATTATTATTTGTTGTTAAATATTGTTTTCGGTCGTAACTCCCCCGTGAGACGTCTGATTGAAGCGCTGCCAGTGGCGATGTGATCTTGTTTTTGAGACGGTCATTTTGAGCCCAATCATGGGTATTTAATTCGGAGTTGAGGCATGGCCTGCGCGGGCCTCCGTTTGAGCTGTGTGCAACGTTTTATAACTTTCTCATTGGGCGTCCGTTCGGGGCGTGCGAGCAGTCGATTCTGGATGTTTTTCCGAGGGGATTGCAATGGTGCAATCCTACCGCCCCAATTCCGCACGATGGTGTGGGCCCCATGAGGACCATTTGGGCGTTGATAGTGATTTTCCATCTCCATCACCGGGCGACCGTTTTGGACAAGTTAATAGTCCAACTTGTGTACTTTTTCGAGAGGATTGCAATGGTGTGATCCGTTCATTGTGTTTCAGGACCAGGATGCGGGTCCCATGTAGCACCGCTCATGTGCGGTGCGCCGGAATGCATCTTTTTCTCTGGATATCTGTTGCGCTCAAGTTAGCAGTATTTTTGACATGTTTTCCTGAGGGGATCGCAATGGTGAGATGCGCCCGACTGTTTTCGGGGCCGAGGCTCCGGATCACGGGACGCCGTTCGAGAGTGAGGCGGTGTTGGTGACTTTTCCGTCGGATATTCGTTGGAGGCGAGTAAGTAGTCAATCTCGCATGTTTTTCCGCAAAGATTACAACGGTGCGATCCGTTTGGTTGTGCGGAGCCTCTTGCGTGATCTTATTAAATGTTGAAATGTGAAAGGTGCCCTGATGGCGGTTCTTCTCACCATGTTTGCAGAGAACCCTTGGTGTGTGATCACGTGCACTCCCGTGTGAGTGAAGAGATGTGGTTGGTTGTGCCTCAACCGTTGAGGTGGCAGGTTAGAGTTGTTTCATCATGCTTTCGAATTGACGTTGGGTGCCGTGTGCACGATAGCCTTTGGGCTGGAACGTGGTATACTCTGGGAGTATACAGGAACGCTTGGAGGTACATGTGGTTGTTTTTACCTGAGGATGTTTGTGCACTTGGTTGGGGTTGACTTGGGGCCACACGTCGTGTGGGCCCCATGTGCGTGTCGTGTTCTGCTTTACATACTTTTGACCTCTCACGATGTATAGGGTTCCTCTGTTCTTGTTTGTTGACCAGCAGGGTTGAGTTTTCCCCTGGTCCTCTTCCCGATGGTTTTGACCAGTAGGGTTGAGTAGTCTCCCCCTGGTTTTGTTTTCGATGGTTTGGATGGCAGAGATGGTTTGTTCCTCTATTTCTTCAGCTGTGAGGGGTTCCAGTACCATGCCATTTCACCGGGCTGCGGCACCGTTTGCGACTACAGGTGTTTGTACAGAGTGGGTGTTTTACCCACTTTTTGGGATGAGTTATCTCGGTCTGCTTTGACAGTGACTCAGAAGATTAGAGCGGGATCACCTTGAGAGGCCTGGGGAGTTTCTCCCATTGCTTTGTGTTCCCTGGTAGAGTTCCTACGAATTTGGTGTGACCAACACTTTACGCGGGCACCGATCCTCTACCCAGGAGGTTGTTTCCAGCAGGGCTGAGGTGGTTTCCAGTAGGGCTGAGGTTGTTTCCAGCAGGGCTGAGGTTGTTTCCAGTAGGGCTGAGGTTGTTACCAGCAGGGCTGTGGTTGTTTCGATCAGAGCTCACCAGTGGGTTACCATCCAGCAGGGATGACCAGTACAACGGTGTTCACCGAGCTGTACCATCCATCAGGGATGGCCAGAGCAGTTCCGGGCTTACCTCCAGCTGGGCTGGGTAGTGGTCCCCGATGCCGGGCTTACCTCCAGTGGGGCTGGGTAGTGGTCCCCGATGCTGGGCTTACCTCCAGCTGGGCTGGGCAGTGGTCCCCGATGCCGGGCTTACCTCCAGCTGGGCTGGGTAGTGGTCCCCGATGCCGGGTTACCTCCAGCTGGGCTGGGCAGTGGTCCCGTCGCCGACTTTAGCCGGGTCGCCCTCTAGTGGATTACCCTGTTACGGGACTGGGCATTGTGGAACCCGTCGACTTTCCAGGTCTCCCTGTGGTGGAAACCCGTCGACTTCCAGGGATCCTCCAGTGGGGCTGGGTAGGGGGTCGCCTATCGACTTTGAGCAGACCTCTCGACTGCGGGGCAGTGACGAGTTGTGGTTTGACATTCCCCCAGAACTCTCAAGTACGAGGAGCACTTTCCCCACTGAGACGCATCCTTGTGACGCAACCTAAAACCGTGCGGGCAAGTTAGTGCCGTCCAAAGTGGATAGTGTCGAGGTGCGGTGATTGCGCCCTTGACTTGTAGTTCGGGGAAGACGTGCGGGATGCTGGGCATCGATGGTGTTTACTTCTGGGACTGTTGGCTACTCTTTTCTTGGGCTGAGCTATGGGATGGAGATCCCCTTACGATCCTGTTTGGTCTTCTTGATTGAGCATATGGACTTGTATATACCTTGTTTCAGTACCCACTCCTTGGGTTTGGTTACTCTCCCTCCAGGAGAGGCGAAGACATGCGGGGTATGCCACGTGCTTTCCGTGTCTAGCTTCTCGTGGTTGGAAGAGTCTACTCTCCTGATATAGGTAGAAAAGACTCGATGGGAAGTTCATCTTCTCACCTTTTCCAGCTTCTTGCGTTTGGAAGAGTCTACCTTCTTTCCTATTGTTGGGTTGAGATGGACTCTCTACTGTTACTCTTTACTGTACTTTCAGTTGTACTCCTCCACTTTTCCTGTTCGCTATACTGCTCACCCTTCGGTACCTCCTTTGTTTCTCCCTCGAGCCTTCGGGGTATCCTACTGAGTATTTTTATACTCACCCCTGCTTTGGCTTCTCCCTCACTTGGTGTGCCCTTGCAGACGGCAGAAGGGTTAGTCGTGACTTCAGTGGAGCACAAGAGTTCGGGAGCTTGGACCGCGTGCGGTGGTCGTAGCCGGGTTCCAGGTGGGGGACCCTTCCAGCTATTTTCCTTTTTGTTTACCTGTTGCTGAGTTGTGGCACTTTTTGGTTGGGTGCGTGTTTTGACCCTTTTCTTTTCAGTTTACCTTCAGCTTGTACCTTGTACTGTTTAGAGGTTGATGCACTTTTGTGGTTTATATATATAACAGTCTCCCTTTTCTTGTCTTTTCTTTTACTCTGCACTTTTTCATTAAGTGTGCTGCGTGTGTGTGTACAGGTACTTAGGCAAAGGCCTCCCTGAGTTATTGTGCCTTCGGCGCTGGTCGCCAGCCCCTGGCCTATGGAGGAGGGCTTGGGGTAGTTGCGGCTCAAGCCCGGGTTGGGTCGGGTCGTGAAAAAGTGGTATTAGAGGTGGTTCGTTCCTTGGGACGCTATTCAGATGTCCCTAAAATAAAAGGAATTGGTTGGGATATAGGTCAACAATGTTAATGTGTCTCGAGAGCGGCTCTCAGGCCAGGGAGTCCAGTGGTGGTGCAGCGGCCGACGTATCCATTCACCAGGACCTTAATAACCCGCTTGTCGACTCGGCATGCTGAGACACTTGTTGCAGGGAAAATTGATTTTTGCATCACATAGGATTGAGTCTTTTACTGTCCTTCTTGAGTCATCTCCCCATCATTGTTGTATTGGTATATACATATATGCTCATCTGACCGCGACACTCCTTGATAATACTAATGATGTCTCTGTGAAGACAGCCAGCTAGGATACCAGCTTTGGTTCGTGATGATGACCCTGTGAACTAAGAGGCCTCAGTACAGGACCCATCATGCGAGCCATTTTCTCTGGGTGGGTCGGTAGCTGCACCCCCACCTATTGAGCATCAGAAAGTTTCAGTAGAGCAGGCTGATCTTGAGCGCAGGTTGAGCGCGCTCCGTGAGTTCCAGCGGTAGAGACCGCTGAGGTTCAGTGGTGAGACAGACCCTCAGGCAATAGAGGTTTGGATCGAGGCAGTGGTTTTCCTTTTCAGGCTTGTGCAGATGCCGACAGATCAGAGAGTGGCTTTGGAAGCCACCCTTTTTCGTGGAGCAGCTTGGCGTTGGTGGAGTCTGGTGACTCAGCTTCTTGGTGATTCATTTCTTTTGTGGGGTGAATTTCAGTTGTTGTTTTGTGAGGAGTTTTTCCCCTCCTGCTTGCACTCCGTTCGGATTTAGGAGCTCCTACAGTTTCACCAGGGATGGATGACGGTGGCCGAGTATGCGGCTAGTTTCGCAGACCGTGCATGCTTTTACCCGGACTTGGTCCGTGACAACGACATCCGAGCGCGGAAGTTTGAGCAGGGTCTCCGCCGAGAGATTTGTGCTGTCATAGTACCCTTGGGAATTTCCATATATTCCAGGGTGCTAGAGCAGGCACTGGTGATAGAGTGCTTCCTGTCATATTCTGGAGTTGGTGGTGGCAGCAGGAATGTTGGAGCTGGGACGTCTGTCGCAGATAGCGGGCGTCGGCAATCAGGACCTCGACGCAGGTGGCTTTCTGACAACCAGACTCAGGGGCGTGGTCGTATATCACAGTGGCCTTGGAGGGCACCAATGCAACCCAGGGAGAGTTGGTGCTATGCTTGCGACGGGCGAGGTCACCTGGCACGAGACTGCCCGACCAGGCATGCAGAGAGCTTCAGACAGGCAGCAGGTGCACCACCACGACGGAGGCAGCGCCGTGATCGGAGTAGTACCCAGAGAGGTGGTGCTAGTAGAGGAGCGGGAGGAGCTGGTGGTGGGGGACGACTTTACGAGATCTTCCCATCACCACTAGGCGGTCTACGTCAGGCTCTGGGAGCTGACAGTTGGGACCACGAACAACCGTAAGCTTTGGATGTCTACGATCCTGCAGTGCATGAGGTGAAAAGAGGTACACTCTACAACTCTTCTAATTTTTGCATTATAATTTTTAGACTCTGTGTGTGGAATGTTTTCCTCCCTGCTCCTTGCTTGAGGTGTTACCGGGGTGACGCAGGGCATTGGTGTAACCCTGTGTTGGTAAGGTAAAAGGCATGGGACCTTTTTCTTTAGTCGATGGTGTCGACTCCTTCGCCTTTAGAGCATGTAAGAGAGCCTTGACTGTGGAACCTTGCATGACTAGATATCCTTGGGTGTTTCACCATATGGATATTCTGAAGGAGGGAATCACTGGGCCTTGTTCCAGGTGCAGGCGGTGATTCCAGTCGCGACATGCGACGTAGAGGTTTGGTCGGGGACGTGAGCTACCCACGAGGTCCTTTGGACCATTTGAGACTGTGCAGAGGGATGGTGAGGTTCCATATCACCTTTCCCTAACCCCAAAGGCTGGTTTGGGCGCATGACGTCTCCCATGTGACTCACCCGAGAAGAGGTGTGCATGCTCCTATGCACAACATCGGTGAGGGCAGAACTCACGTGAACAGATCAAATCCTTTGGTCTGTGTGCGGTGGTGTAGAGCTGTGCGAGAGTTCTTCTGGGTACGGGAGAGCCAGGTGTGGGCTTAGTACCCTGAGTTGTTCCCTGGTTTGGCTTTTCAGGGACGAAAATCCTGAAGGAGAGAATGATTTAAGAACCCGGTTTTTACTGTGAAAGACTTTGGAATATTCTTGATGTTATTCCAGAGCAGCGCCTTCAGACGGCGTGCGATTCCGAGCCTTGGAGTGGCCGGAATTAAATTTTCAGTGCGTTCACACTGGAAACGCCAAATAAATGGGATAACTCCTGAATGGTGATCTGGATCAGATGTATGAGTGTACGGATGGGTCCGGAATGGGGTGTTTACCCTAGGAACGACATAAAGTATGTCAGCATGGGATGTTTGGACCCCTCGCCCGCTTCTGGAATGTTAAATGGATAAATTAATTAATTAATTTATTCGTTTAATGGTGAAACTCTAGTATATCTTAAACGGTGGCTTGGATTGGAAAACCGAGGGCACCGTTGAGTTCAGAGTGTTCTTTTTACCCTAGGAGGGGTATAATTTTCGCGGGCGCGGGTCGTCTGTGAAAAATGGCCCCGGGGGCATTTTCGTAATTTGGCGGCCTCGAGCATTGAGTTTAATAACTTTTGAACGGGGTCTCAGATTAAAATTCCGAGACTACCGTTGTGATTGGGAGGTGGTGTTTACCCTAGGGGAGGATTAATCTTGACCGCGCTGGAGGTTTCAAGTGCGGGTTAAATTGGGGGTTTAAATTAATTAATTTTATTTAATTTTCTCTTTATTTAAATCAACCCCCTATCCTTCCCCATTTCCTCCCCCTGGAGGAACCTCCCCTCTCCTTCAAGTTCTCCTCCTTCTCCATCCCTCCCAATCAAGGAGGAAGGAATAACGACGAAGCGCGGATCAACTAGGAAGCTTTGGGCTGCGCCCTGCGAGGCAGGATTTGTCATTTTCATTTTCTTTTCCCGCACCTAATTTGAGCTCCAAATTTTGTATCGAACCTCTGTCAAATTATCGAGAAAATCACATGTATGTGTAGTAGATTTTATGCTCTTTCCATCGCACTACTCAGAATTGAAATCTGAGTTCGGAGTCGATCGCAAAAGACCGCCGAAGTTTGCGGGTTTTTGCTGGTTATCCGGCAGTTTTGGGGCGGTCCGGCAGTTCTCCCGGGCGGCGGAGGCCGGTTCGGCCGGGTGAGCGCCACGGAGGAGCGGCGGAGGCCGGTTCAGCCGGGTGAGCACCGCGGAGGCGCGGCGGCGGCCAGTTCAGTCGGGGGAGCACCGCGGAGGCGCGACGGAGGCCAGTTCGTCCGGGTGAGCACCGCGAAGGCGCGCTGGAGGTGCAGGCTTCTGCTCAAGTAGGCAGAGCAGGGGTGACCCGGGGTGGCGCTCATTTTGCATCGTGCTGCGGAGGAGGCTCGGCCGGGCGCGGCCGGCCGAAGGGAGGTTTCCGGAGGTGACCTGTGTGGAGACTGAGACCCGCAAGCAGCGGGTCTCTCTTGACCTGGAAAAGGGGGCGGTGACCCCTGTGTAGAGGAGAAGATGATCCAAAAGAAAAAAAAACACAGGAAAGAAAAAAAAGGGGTGGAGGCAGGGATATAAAACAAAAAAAGGGATAATAATAAATAATAATAATATAAATTGTTATTATTATTATTTGTTGTTAAATATTGTTTTCGGTCATAACTCCCCCGTGCGACGTCTGATTGAAGCGCTGCCAGTGGAGACGTGATCCTGTTTTTGAGACGGTCATTTTGAGCCCAATCTTGGATATTTAATTCGGAGTTGAGGTGTGGCCCGCGCCGGCTGCCGTTCGAGCTGTGTGCAACGTTTTATAACTTTCTCATCGGGCGTCCGTTCGGGGTGTGCGAGCAGTCAATTCTGGATGTTTTTCTGAGGGGATTGCAATGGTGCAATCCGCCCACCCCAATTCCGCATGATGGTGCGGGCCCCATGAGGGCCGTTTGGGCGTTGACGATGATTTTCCATCTCCATCATCGGGCGACCGTTTTGGACAAGTGAATAGTCCAACTTGTGTACTTTTTTGAGAGGATTGCAACGGTGTGATCCATTCGTTGTGTTTCGGGACCAGGATGCGGGTCCCACATAGCACCACTCGTGTGCGGTGCGCCGGAATGCATCTTTTTCTCTGAATATCTTTTGCGCTCAAGTGAGCAGTCTTTTTGATGTGTTTTCCAGCGGGGATCGCAATGGTGCGATGCGCCTGACTTTTTTTGGGGCCGAGGCTCAGGATCACGGGATGCCGTTCGGGCGTAAGGTGGTGTGGGTGACTTTTCTGTCGGATATCCGTTGGAGGCGAGTAAGTAGTCGATCTCACATGTTTTTCCGCGAGGATTACAATGGTGCGATCCGTTTGGTTGTGCGGAGCCTCTTGCGTGATCTTATTAAATGTGGAAATGTGAAAGGCACCCTGATGGCGGTTCTTCTCACCGTGTTTGTAGAGAACCCTTGGCATGTGATCGCGTGCACTCCCGTGTGAGTGAAGAGATGTGGTTGGATGTGCCTCAGCCGTTGAGGTGGAAGGTTGGAGTTGTTTCGTCATGCCTTCGCGTTGACTTTGGGTGTCGTGTGCACGATAGCCTTTGGGCTGGAATGTGGTATACTCTGGGAGTATACAAGAATTCTTGGAGGTACATGTGGTTGTTTGTACCTGAGGATGTTTGTGAGCTTGGTTGGGGTTGATTTGGGGCCACATGTCGTGTGGGCCCCATGTGCGTTCCATGTTCTGCTTTACGTACTTTTGACCTCTCGCGACATAGAGGGTTCCTCTATTCTTGTTTGTTGACCAGTAGGGTTTAGTTTTCCCCTGGTCCTCTTACCAATGGTTTTGACCAGCAGGGTTGAGTGGTCTCCCCCTGGTTTCGTTCTTGATGGTTTGGCCAGCAGAGATGGTTTGTTCCTCTGTTTCTTCAGCTGTGAGGGTTTCCAGTACTGTTCCCTTTCACCAGGGCTGCGACACCATTTGCGACTACGGGTGTTCGTACAGAGTGGGTGTTTTCCCCACTTTCTGGGATGAGTTGTCTCGGTCTGCTTCGACAGTGACTCAGCGGATTGGAGCGGGATCTCCTTGAGAGGCCTGTGGAGTTTATCCCGTTGGTTTGTGTTCCCTGGTAGAGTTCCTGCAGATTCGGTGTGACCAACACTTTACGCGGGCACCGATCCTCTACCCAGGAGGTTGTTTCCAATAGGGCTGAGGTGGTTTCCAGCAGGGCTGAGGTTGTTTCCAGCAGGGCTGAGGTTGTTTCCAGCAGGGCTGAGGTTGTTACCAACAGGGCTGAGGTTGTTTTGAGCAGAGCTCGTCAGTGGATTACCATCTAGCAGGGATGGCGAGAGCAGTTCCGGGCTTACCTTCAGCTGGGCTAGGCAGTGGTCCCCGATGCCGGGCTTACCTCCAACGGGGCTGGGCAGTGGTCCCCGATGCCGGGCTTACCTCCATCTAGGATGGGCAGTGGTCCCCGATGCCGGGCTTACCTCCATCTGGGCTGGGTAGTGGTCCCCGATACCGGGTTACCTCCAGCTGGGCTGGGCAGTGGTCCCGTCGCCGACTTTAGCCGGGTCGCCCTCCAGTGGATTGCCTTGTTACGGGACTGGGCAGTGTGGCACCCGTCGACTTTCCGGGTCTCCCTGTAGTGGGAACCCGTCGACTTCCAGGGATCCTCCAGCGGGGCTGGGTAGGGGGTCGCCTATCGACTTTGAGCAGACCTCTCGACTGCGGGGCAGTGACGAGTTATGCTTTGACGTTCCCCTAGAACTCTCAAGTACGAGGAGTGATTTCCCCGCCGAGATGCGTCCTTGTGATGTGACCTAAAACCATGTGGGTGAGTCAGTGCCGCCCAAAGCGGATAGTGTCGAGGTGCGGTGATTGAGCCCTTGACTTGTAGTTTGGGGCAGACGTGTGGGATGCTGGGCATTGATGGGGTTTACTTCTGGGATTATTGGATACTCTTTTCTTGGGATGAGCTATAGGATGGAGATCCCCTTAGGATCTTGTTTGGGATTCTTGATTGAGCATATGGACTTGTATATACCTTATTTCAGTACCCACTTCTTAGGTTTTGTTACTCTCCCTCCAGGAGAGGCGAAGACGCACGGGGTATGCCACGTGATTTCCGTGTCTAGCTTCTCGTGGTTGGAAGAGTATAATCTCCTTCTATAGGTAGCGAAGACTCAATGGGAAGTTCATCTTCTCACCATTTCCAGCTCCTTGCGTTTAGATGAGTCTACCTTCTTTCCTCTTATTGGGTTGAGCTGGACTCTATACTATTACTCTTTACTTCACTTTCAGTTGTACTCCTCCACTTTTCCTATTCACTCTACTGCTCACACTTCGGTACCTCCTTTGTTGCTCCCTCGAGCCTTCAGGGTATCCTACTGAGTATTTTTATACTCACCCCTGCTTGGGCTTTGCCCGCACTTGGTGTGCCCTTGTAGACGATGTACAGGTTGGTCATGACTTTAGTGGAGCACAGGAGTTCGGGAGCTTAGACCGCGTGCGGTGGTCATAGTCGGGTTCTAGGTGGGGGACCCTTCCAACTATTTTCCTTTTTGTTTACCTGTCACTGGGTTGTGGCACTTTTTGGTTGGGTGCGTGTTTTTCTCCTTTTCTTTTCAGTTTACCTTCATCTTGTACCTTGTACTGTTTAGAGGTCGATGCACTTTTGTGATTTATATATATAGCAGTTGCCCTTTTCTTGTCTTTTCTTTTACTCTGCACTTTTGCATTGAGTGTGCTGCATGTGTGTGTACAGGTACTTAGGCAAAGGCCTCCCTGAGTTATTGTGCCTTTGGCACTGGTCGCCAGCCCCTGGCCTATGGAGGCGGGCTTGGGGTAGTTGTGGCTCGAGCCTAGGTTTGGTCGGGTCGTGACAGGACTAGCTAGTATCATACTGAGCCCATATAGATTTTTACCTTAGGAGGGTAACCTTTATGTCTCATAAGGGAAACAATTATGTTCATCATGGAGAAGGATATATCTAGGTAGGCCATGCAGGGGCAGTTGATCAACAACTGGGGGAGATCACCACCCATGTTGTGACTCTTTTATTGGATGATAGGGGTGTGAAGTAAAGTATCTTTCCACCCATAGTGGAACAATTTAAAGAAGTGTTTATTGAGGAATTCTCAGGGCTACCACCTGAGAGAGATGTTGAGTTTACAATTGAGCTCATGCTGGGATCTGATCTAGTTTCTATTCCACCTTATAGAATGGAACCAATAGAGATATAAGAGCTTACGACTTAGCTAGAAGAAACGATGGATGATGGATTTATACATTTGAGTACGTCACCTTGGGGTTCTTCGATTTTGTTTTCTAATAAGGATGAAGGGACATTGTGTTTTTTTGTTGATTACTGAAAGTTGAACCGGATGACAATTAAGAAACGTTATCCTCTTATGCGTATCGATGATCACTTTGACCAGTTGATATGAACTTGTGTATTCTCCAAAATTGACTTGAGATCAGGGAATCATCAGTTGAGAGTGAGACCATATAATATACCATGGATTTCTTTTAAGAGTAGATATGGAATTTATGATTTCATTGTAATAACTTTTGGTTTGAAAAACACTCTTTCTATGTTTATGGCCTTAATGAACTGAATATTCCACATGTTTTTGGATTAGTTGTGGTTTTTCTTGTTGATGACATATTAGTTTACTTCCAGACTCATGAAAATCGTGGAAAACATCTTGAAATCATCCTTAGTACTCTGAGAGAGCATATTCTATACACCATGATATCTAAGAGTCAATTCTAGATCGATATGGTATATTTATTAGGTCACATCATATCTGAGGAAGGTGTGTTAATAGACCCAAAGAAAGTATTAGCAGTTTTCTCTAAGGTGTAGCCCAAAAATGTTTTTGATATCAGAAGATTTTTGGTTTTAGTGGATTATTATTAGAGATTCATCAAGGAATTTTCCTATTTGGAACCACCAATTTTGGGTTTGACTAAGATGGGGATCAAGTTTTAATGGTATAGAGAATATAAATATTACTTCTAGGATTTAAAGAATCATTTGACCAACGAACCTATTTTGATCCTACCTAAGCTGGGTGAGGAGTATACCTTGTTTTGTGATGCATTTGGGATTAGACTTGGAAAAATGTTGATGTAAGGAGATCAAGTTTTGACCTATGGTTCGCAATAGTTGAGGAAAAATGAATGGAATTACCCGATGAACTATATCAAGTAAGCCATAATGGTTTATGCCTTAAAGTGCTGGTGGCATTACCTATTGGGAGAAAGGTTTACTTTTTATACCGATCACACAATTTTGAAGTATATATTTTCCCAATGATATTTTAACCTCTATCATTGGATATGGGTTGATTATATATTGTAATTTGATTTTAAGATGGACTATACATCAGGAAAGGGAAATAGTATTTTTGATACTTTGAGCTAGAAGACACAGATGCATGAAGTCTAGGAGTCTAACTTTGAATGGTAGATAATGGATTTGTTCACTGAGATGCATGTGGATGTTCAAGAGGAGTGGGAAAGAATGAACCTTGTATCCTTATCATTTGATTCAAAACTTCTGAACCAAATCAAAGAAAGGTAGTATGAGGTCTTGGAGTGTTTGATGTTGAGGGACAGTTTTGAAGGTGAAGAGACACCTCCTAATTGGACCATATATGAAGATGAGATCATCTATGTTCAGAGAAATGTTGTTGTGTGGAAGTGTATGTGTGAGGAGATGATACACGAGTTTCATTACTAGAAGTGGGTGGTGCATCCTATTTTTACCAAAAATTTATTGTGACTTAGATCAATAGTATTGGTGGATGGGCATGAAAAGGGAGTTTGTAGGTTTTGTGAAACGATGCTACACCTGTTAGTAGGTGAAGGTCGAGCATGAGTGGCCTGGTAGTTTGTTACAACTACTTTACATTCAAAAATAGAAGTGACATGATGTTACCATGGATCTTATAGTGGTTATTATAAGTATACCTAGGAACAATGACGTGATATGGGTGGTTTTGGACCAATTGAAAAAATAAATCCCATTTCTTTCCAATATGGAAAACTTTCACAGTTTATCACTTGGGGGATATGTTTGTTTCATAGATAGTCCATTTTCATAGGTTTATGTGGATAATAGTTTCAGATTGTGATTCATGCTTTACTTTTTACTTCTCACAGGTCTTAAAAAAGGTGTTGGGTACCCAGACATTTCTGAGTATGCTTTTTCACCCACAGACGGATGAGAAATCAAAATGTAGTATTTAGGTGCTATAGGACATGCTACGAGAATGCACCATATATTATGGTGAATCTTGGGAGAAAAAATTAGCACTCATTGATTTCACCTATAAAAATAGTTATCCAATGACTATTTAAATGGAACCATATGAGGTAATTTATGGCAGGACATGTAGATTTCCCTTATGTTGGATGTAGGCAGGTGAGTCAGAGTTTTTGGGACCAAGTATTGTTCTAGACACATCAAATATGGTTAGGTTGATTTTGAAACATATAAATATATCTCATAGTAGATATAAGTCTTATAATAATAAATGTTATTGACCTATTGAGTTTACAATGGGTGATAATGTATTCCTTTAGGTGTCGCCGAAATTAGGATACCATAGGATTCAGAGGAAGGATAAGTCAGCACCTAGGTTTTTCAGATCGTTTGAGATTGCAGAGAGGATCAGACTGGTGGAATATTGATTGTATCTTCAATATAGGTATAGTGATATGAATGATATTTTTCATGTGTCACAACTTCAACAGTATCAACCTGACCCTTCTCTTGTGATCAACTTTGATGATGTTGAGCTTGAGGTTGATGCGTTCTTTCAGGTTTATCTGATTCATGTTGTAGATCACAGCAAGAAAGTGTTGTGGGGAAAGACCATTCCAATAGTATAATTTCTTTGAAAAAAATGGTCATATTTAGGTGGAAATATGAGAGATGGAAGATGATATCTAGGCCCTCTGGCCTGACCATTTCACATCATAGGATTAGTGATGCTTGGGAGTAGAGCTCGAGGATAAGCTGTTATAAGGTAGAGATATTGTAAGATTATAACCTTCTAGATATTTAATGTACTTTTTTCTAGGAATATTTTTACCTTTTTTATCTCCTTTTGGTTGAGGCTTGTCTTGGGTGCATTTGGGTGAGTTTTGGAAGCATTTGGAGGGTTTTTGGGCAGTGCATGGTTGCCCATGGTTTACCCAAACCGTGCGCCCACCCCCAGAAATTTTGAAGCATGGGACAAAGGGGTATTGTGTGTCTAATAAAAGGTTAAAAAAACTATTCACCCAACTAGGAGAAAATGTGCACCCTATATAGTAGGGGAACATGGTTATGGTGCATAGTTTGTCTAATTGTAAAACCAGTCCAGTAAACCATGCACATGGAATTTAAGTGCCTTGGAAATTTAATTAAAAATTCACGAACCCCTGTTTATATACCTAATAACCCCACTAGACCAAACATGATTTCCTTTTATCTTGGATTCTCCAAATAGGATTCATAGTCTCCATGAACTCATTTCTTTGTGAATCAAAGATCCAGTAAATGAAATTGACACCTCTCAGGTATGTGATATCTTACTTGTTTAGGTTCCTCTATCTCCCATTGTTCTTTCCATTTATAGAGAGATGAATCATACCATTGTTTAAGTTTTAGATCTAGGTTTTAATGGATCTTTATCCTAGGTTTTTATCCTAGATATCCTTCCCCATTGTGAATTCATCCATTCTACATCGAATTGAGGGATAAGGTTTGGCGAGCTTTTGATAATGATACTAAGGTATATAGTATAATTGATAATTTCCATAGTCTTGATCATGGTCTCATGTTTTTAGTTGTACCATTTAATTTCATGTTGTTTAATTTATTTTATATTATAAAAATTATTTGATTCCTATGTATTTGTGAGACCTTTCATAGTTCCCATTGGTCCCACTGAAGATTATAAGACTGGGCATGATGGAAAACCATGTGGTATTCCAATATCCTTGAAATGATGATTATTGGAATCTATAAAGGGGAATAATGGGTATATGTAATTGAAATAAATCCTTATTGCATGGTTTGAAAATGGTATTTAAAGGGGTGATTGGGTTAAACTTGAAGGGTAAATGAGTTGTGTAATAATTGATGATAAGTGGATTAATGGGGAAATTTCTCATGTTATTACTTATGATAAAAGGTAAATAACCACGGTTGTGTTTTATAAATTAAATGGTGCACCATGTATATGAATGATTAGAATGAAGGCCACTGATGATGAACCTTGATATATATCTTTATGTAACTGTGAACAATGAGTTGTGGGTAAGGGAATTATGCTCTAAGTACCCTTGGGGTTATATTCTAATTCATTAGTTACCCTATGTATATTTATATGTAATTGTGAAAAATGATTTGTGGGTGAGGGAATGATGCTCTAAGTACCCATGGGGTTCTAGACTGATGCTCTAGGACCCCGATGCATGGATGTTAATTGATGCTAGACTAACACACCAATTATCCGTGATAATGGTACTCAGAATGATGATTTGGGTCATTGAATGAAATTTTAATTAAATTGAATAATGAAAGCTGATGAAAAGTGTAAAATGTAAAATCCTTATGGTTTATAGTTCAGAATCTGGCATAGGCCAAATTAGGTATTATGTGGTTGACTAAAGAATAATAAATGTGAAAACTATTTACTTTTGTCAATTGGTCTTTATTATTTATATAACTATATACACTATTATAGATTGGATATTGATTTAGACATCATTGGTGGTGGCCTAATGAGTTTTACTCACACCCTACTCAGGCTTCCTGATTGGTTGCTGAATAGACTTCATGTTTGCAGGATAATATAAGGGAAAGATACCAATGTTAGATGGATGGGTTGAGATTCAAGATGGGGCGTGGATGAGGGGACTAGATATGATATTGGGACCCACTTGGGAGTTATTAGTGTATCTTTATTTTGGGTTTTCATTTGAAACATGAAACTTATATGGCATGACATACATACTACTTTGGTTTATAGTCATTTCCCATGTTTTGGGTTTATTCATGTGTTTTTTTGCTTATTATTGATTATTATATTGTCTTAGTTATATTTTATATTGATTTTATCTATTTTAATGATTTGATAAAGAGGGTATAATCTCCCCATGTTACATTTTAGACCCTCGCTACTAGTCGGAAGCCTCTGGAGTGCGAGGAGGCATGCCTGAGGTCATGTGATGAACCAACTCAGGGTACTAGTATATAGAACATGGGTTGAAGTGTTACATATAGTCTCCCCACAATATTCTCATAAATCCTCACCACTAGTCATCAACTAATGGAATATAAGGAGGCACGCCTATGGTTACACATTTCACCTAGCCAGGGCACTAGTTGAGTGGCCTATGAATTAGGATGTTATATGTGTGATATATCCTTCCAATGCATTGGTGAAGTTTTATATCTCATGAAATAACGACGAGTGAAAATTATTATTTTATTCACAACTCTATGAGTGGAAATTATTGTTATATTAAAAAATTTACGTATAAAAATTATTTTTATGTTTAAAACTTTATACATGGATATTATTTTTATATCCACAACTCTACGTATGGGTATTATTTTTATGTTCAAAACTTTATACATGGACCTGATTATAGTTCCTTCAATCCATAATGTTACAATTTCCTATGGTTATTCTTATGAAAAATTTCTATGTCATGCCACATGCCTATATTATACCCCATGACTCAGGAATATAGTTCCATGTTTCCACATTCTTATTCTATGTTATATATTTTTCTTATATGATGGAACTTTTGAGGATATATGTCCTTTTATCATACCTTATAGACAAATATTATAGTTCTAAATTATTTTCAATCAAAAATTTCTCAAAAATTTATATTTTCCCATATGATTATGATCTAACCTTTTATGACTCATTGATAAGTTCTTTTCTTCTTAATCATTTGATCCCACTCCTTATTATGTATATATTCCCTAGGTAATGAAGGAGGGTATCAAATATGATGTGTCTAGATGGGTAATTTGTGAGCATGTTATTTGTAAAAGATATTTAATAAATAATGTGAAATAATAAATTTATATATACAGTATACAAAGACACTAAATCTTTGAGTTATAGTATTGTGATTTTATTTTTTATATGTAATGTTTAATGTTTGGAAATGATGTAAAATATATGCTTGTTATTCTTGGGTTTTATCAGTTAGTATCAAAATTATTGTGTGAATAATTTGTTTTTGGCATTAAATCTAAGAGTGTGGTTCTAGGGAACCTTAGTTGGTATTAGAGAGGGGTTTAGTTATTTTTGTTTATTAGGTTAAGTAGTATATAAGAACATAACTTAAAGAAACCTAGGTAGAACCAAAAGGATCATAAGATAAATGAATTTTCAATAGAATAATACATCACAATGTTGAATTTTTATATGGATATTTACATAGATTATATTAATATATTATGGTTTATTACTTATGTTAACCATTTATTATTTTAATTAAATGGTTGGAACTAGGAGGAACTGAATTAACAATGAGTTGATTTTACCAATGAGAAACCTAATGGGATAGAATATAGAGTGAATTAATTCATGGAAATTCTATCTTATGTTATGAGCAATAACCTAGACCATATTAATCTTCTAAACACACCATATAAGGAGAAACACACTATTGAGTTTTTCATGCATCATCAACTCTTGAACTTTAGTGGATATTCCAATCCAATAATTATTGAGCAATGGATTAACATGACAAAAAAGTTATTTTCTATTCTTTAATGCTCTGAGAAAGAAAAATTAATATTGGATTTTTATTGGTTGGAAGGTGAAGTAGACCAATAATGGACTTTGATAAAGAACATGTGGCTAAAGGAGGAAGTTGACACCATGTAATGGGAGGAGTTTAAGAAAATATTATTCATAAAATATTTTCCTTGAACTCTTCACATTAAAATATAGTGATAATTACCTAAGTTAAATCAAAAGGATGATAAATCAATTGATTTATATAAAGAAAAATTTATAATAATTTCAAGTTATGACTTTAGTTTTATTATTTTCTTTGAAATAAAGATCGATCATTTATTTAGTAACTAAAACTAAGTCTTCGAAAGACATTATCCATGAGGGAATTTAGTAGTAATGAATAAATTGTTTAATGTGAAATCAGGGTGGAAATGTAAACTGGATACTCTCATTATGTTCATGGATTTGGTGATAATAAAAGGGAAATGTAGTTTCATGGAAATTCGAATGATAAATCACATGGGGGAAATAAAATACACCGACCCACATATTAAAAATGTAAGGGGAAGAACTTGGGAAATTTTCTAAAAGGAATGAGAAAAGGTTTTAAGTGTGGAAGTGTTAGAAATCAAGAACATGAATGCCAAAGTGATATAAAGAGGTCAACTAATAAAATAGATATAAAGAAAGATCATCCTAATACGCCACACACACTTTAATGCTTTAAATGTAAGTAGTTTGGGTATTATGAAAATTAATTCCCTAACCTAAGAGTTAAAAAATATAATACACATCAGCAAACTCCTAAGAAAAGGGATAAGGGGAAGGATTATTCAATCACAACTGCAGAAGTAGGTCATGAAAATGAAGGGTGAAAGGTACAATAATCATCCATTCAATAACTGCATATGACTTATTTGATTCTAGTTTTACCAACTCCTTTATATATAGAATGTCATTTTAGAGCATCAAATAACCACCAAAATTATTAGATATTGAATTATTGGTGAAAATTTATTATAGTAAGATTATTACAACCCAATTTTATAAATTCTATCTGATAGAAGTTTATGGGAATACTCTTCCTTTAAAATTTATTATTCTCCCATTAGTCGAATTGATGTGATTTTTAGCATAGATAGGGAAAAAATATTTCATATTCTAAATCAATTAACAATTTTAATCAATAAAAGGTTAACTATTAAATCCATATGGAAATTAATTCCATTATATGGGACCTAATACCCAATCATGAGGGGCATTTAGCTCAAATGGTTGGGTAAAAATCACTATGTAGGATCTACCCCTAAAGGGTTGTATGTTCCTTCCCTAGATAATAATGTTATTTTTTCATATAAATTATATCTTAAATCATTTATATCTTATATATACCCTCATTTATTTTTCCATAGTGAGTGATAAGTAAAATAACATGGATGAAATTTATTTAATGTGAGTGGGAGGGGGGTGGATAATGTAACACCCCTAGTTTTAGAAAAAATTTTCATTTATTAAAAAATATTTTTTATCATTCATAAATATGTTTTTCTATTCTATTAAAATATTTGAACTTGTGTAGGAAGCAATTTATATTAGATATAAATCAAACTAATGACATTTTATTCACATAGAATAGAGAATTAAAACAAATGTATATGAAACCATGTATTACATGCCATGGATGATTACATCCCTTAAAATATAAAAAATTAAATTTGGATAATAAATAGAAAAGTACCATATTTTTATATCTAGGAAATCCCCTCAATCATCTTCATTGTTGAGAATTACTATTAGTAGAACTAAACCTACAATGATGAAAAACATCATGAAAGGAGAAATCATGTTGTAAAATTATAAATGAAAACTATAGAAATGAGAATTTTTATCTGTGAAGTTGGAATGAAATGAATTTATAGGATGTAATGGGGGTTAATATAGCTTTTATATGACCATTATTAAAGGGTATATAGCCATTGGGTATAATACTAGTAAACATCATACCAGTTTAGATTCACTAGTATGTAGTGAATATATATAATGTTTATTTAGATTATATATATATATTCATTATGAATAATTTGTTTGAAATAAAATAATTAATATTTTAATATAATTAAAAGATACTAATTTATTTTTGAAAATACCATTGATTATAATTAAATTATTTTTATGAATTACATATTTTTGTTAAATTTTTTAATTTTAAAGTATGATATCAATAAAATTTATTGAAAAAAATAAAGTAATTATTAGTAAAATAAATTAATCCCATTTAATAAATAATTAAATAACTATAAGGAATATTAATTTAATAATTTATGACTAAACAAAACTGTTTTGTTTAAAAAAATTATTTTTATTATATATTATATATTTTTATTTAGTAGATAAATTGGTTAGATTTGGAGTATTAAATTTATAAAATTTTATTTTATATATATAAACAAATTAATAATCTTTCATACATTGATTATCAGTTGGTAGAAATGAAGATAAAACTATTTAATGGTAAAAAGATATATTTTTCAAAGAATAGTTTTTATATCTGATGTGTTTTTATCCTAATAAATAATCACTATGAAATAATTTATTTTATGAAATTAATTGATAATATATACAATAAAATAAATTAACATTCACCAAATGTTTATTAAATTTTAAGAAATATGAATAAATTCATTTTATTTCATAAAAAATATATTTTTCTAAATATTATTTTTCTAAGAATTATTCATCATTATATTAAAATTAATTATTATCAATTCTAGAAATTGAATATAATAAAATGTATCTCATATTTGGAATCATTATTCCAAAATTAAGAAATAAGTTCAATTATATTTTTAGGTATAAAAATAATTTACTGAGGTAAAAATTAAGTTACCATGGTAAAGGTAAAATGTGGTAAATGAGTTTAAATTAGGGGAAAGGATCTAAAATATCATGAAAAATTATCCATAAATGGGTGTATTATGTAATTATTAACGTCCATTTTTCTTATCTTCACTTAATTTCAAATTTTGATCCATTTTCCATGAGAAATTACATTCCTTACTCATTAATGAATAAGTATCTGCAAAAATATCACTTAAGCTCACCTATAAAAGGACCCTACTATATCAACCTCAAAACACACATTTCCTTTGGTTCACTCTTAAATAACTAACTATATTTTCTCCCTAAAAATCCCCTATCAATTTTTGTAACCTTTGGTTACAAGGAGTCCCAAATATGTTATTTCCAAGAGGTTATTTAAGAGAAGATTCAAGTCTACATTATAAGTATTATCCATAACCTAATCATTTATTCTTTAACTTTATCATCTGAATCTTCCTCAATATGATTTATCACTTTAATAAAATGTTTTTTTAAATAATTAATCTTTTATAAAATTGATATTATTACTATAAATATCACTTTTTTACACATTCAGTCACTATAATGAGTTTTTGTTTGCGTCGATTCTACCACCTATATGAATGATGTTATAATATTTAGATCCTGAATGACTCAGAAAATTTAAATACTAGTGATATGATATAATAGTCATGAATTAAATATGTTTTAATAATTCAATAATGGAGATATATATAATTATATTCATGTTTAATATTAATTCTTTTTATTGAATTGAAATTCACAAAAAAGGATATTCTAACCGCTCTCGATGAATTGTCTCTATAAATTCCCTAAAATGAATATTAGACTTAAAAAATAAATAAAACAAAACTATTTAATATACATGGAAATTATATAGGCGATTAACACATTAGTAAGGATGAAGGACTAGAACTACTATACCAAAGCTAGTTCATAACAAATGATACAATTAACACTAAAATATTAATTTTTAAAAAGTGTGATTTATAAATAGTTAATAAGAATTATAAATGAATGGTTTCAAGTAAAATTAATATAAATATGGTTTTGGTATAGATGAATAATAAACCTCAATGGATTATACAAAAGGTTAGAGTGCGTTCAATCAACTAGGAATCCAAGATAAGGGATTTTCATTGCAATTTTTCTTCTTTGAGATAAATTTTATATTATGAACCTATTTTAATTTATATGTTGTATATAATGAATATTTGGAATATTTTTTATAATTATTTTTTTATTAATGGTAATTAGAGTTCCATTTCAAGTTCTATATTTTAATGTATTTTACTTTAAAATTTACAAAACCTGTAAGGGGTTTTGTTAACTCATTTTCCTTTTATTGAGTTATAATCATTTTTAACACTTTATTCATCATCAAAATTTCCCACCCCACAATTTAGATTTATCTAAAAATAATAAACTCCAATTATTCATGGTTTTACAAGTAATTTTTATTTTCCTTTCTTATAAACTATTTCCTTTTAAAATAAAGTTATTAAAGAAGTAAGGGTTTTTATTGACACAATTACCATTTCATTGGGTTGTAATAATTCTTCTTTGAATATGAAATTATAAGTTTATTAAACTGTATAATTACTCTATTTAATATAGTATTTTATATTTCTATTTGATAAATTACATTTTCCTTTCATAATCTTATTATTTTATGGATTTCTTTCTTGATAAAAATATGACATTGTTAAGAAAAATTCTCATCCACTCTATTAATTATTTTTTCCTCCATGACCAAATTATCTTTTAGCACAAATGTTTACTTATCTTATTTTGAAATCCAAATATATATTATCTTCTTTACTTTTCATATTCCTATTTATCTCTTTTCAAAATAAAGTTTTATAACTTTTTGATCGATGTGGGATTTCTCTAAAATCACCCTAAAAACATGAAAAATAATTTATTATCATTTTCATATATTTGGTATCTTCCATTTAGAAATTATTTACATAATATTTATTTATTTTAAAGACTAGACTATTGATGTTTCCTTTAAAAATAATTTTTTAAAAATTATTCTTATTATCTTCTCAATTTTTTTAAAAGTTACTCATAATTCTAATTTTTTATGACAACATCGAAAAATATTTTTTGATAGCTCTTCATAAAGTTTCACTTCTATTTTTATCTTTATCACCAATAGATTTTCCTTCATTGGAGTTATGTTCATGCTCACCCACTACATATTCTTATGATATGATTCCCTGAGAAATTAGATTTTTGGTATCAACTGATTAAATTCTTGATGTCATTTTACGTGATACCTTTTAAAAATGTTATGTAATCCATTTTTTTCCATAGGTTTTATTGATGAGTTTCCTGATTAACGTCCCATAGAACACTTATGTATGGTTTATATTTATCCTATGGGTGGTTATGTTATAACACTCTAATGAATTTGATGAAGTTTTATATCTCATGAGATAATTATATATGTAAATTATTGTTATCTTCATAACACTATGTCTGAATATTATTGTTATGTTTATAACTATATGCATGAAAATTATTATCATGTTCATAATTTTCTATATGAACATTATTGTTTCACTCACAATTATATGCATGGGAATTATTCTTATGTTCAAAACTTTATGCATGGACTTGATTATGGTTAGTTTTTTCCATAATATTTTTATTTTATATGCTTATACTTGTGACACATTTATATGTTATACCACTTGGCTATGTTATACCCCAAGACTCATGAATATTGTTATATGTTTCCACATTATTATACTATGGTATATATTTTTATTATATGATGTTTCTTTTGAGGATATATGTCCTTCTATCATGACTTATAAACAAATATTATATTTCAATGTTCTTTTTAATAAGATATTTCTCCCATGTTCATGTTTTATCACATTCTTATGATCTAACCCTTTATGACTCATTGATAATTTTTTCCTTTACTGAGAATTTTAACTCAATCCTTTTATTTTTTATTCCCTAGGTAATGGATAAGGGTATTAAGTTTTATGTTTCTAGAAGGATAACATGTGATCAGGTTATTTGTGGGATATTTGTAAGAAATAATATGAAATGAGAAATTTATATTTCTAATATATAAAGACACTAAATCTTTAGGTTATGGGATTGTGGTTTTATTTATGAGAAATAATGTTTAAATTTTGGAAATGTTTTAAAATACATGCATCTTATGCTTGGGTCATATCAGTTGGTATAAAAGATAATGTGTAAATAATATGTTTTTTAGTACCGAATATAATGGTGTGGGTCATGGGAACATTATATAAGGTTTTATTTGGATAAATAAGGGTTTTTTATATATAAGGATTTATCCTTTATTAATTTTTGAAGAGTGGATTTGGTTGCTTTTTGGGATTTATGGCCATTATTTGATGTGGAAATTATGAAATCTGGTAAATTATTTAAGACCACTATGATATGTAATGGTATAGAATATGATACATGAAGGTCATTTGGGAAATGTAAGGATTATTACTTTTAAATAATTTGAAGCATCTCTTTTCAGACCATGACATGTCTTCCATGCTGTGAGGATTCTTAGGTGATATTCAATGGTTCTATACTTCTGGAGATGCTCACACTAATTAAGTGATTCATGATGTAGCATATATCATAAAATATTATTGATATATCCATATTTATGTGGCTTATAAACCATGTTGTGAAGTAATATTAAGAAAATCTCAATTGTTCTATAATTTTGGAGACATCCACTCCAGGAAAAAGGTTTTATTTATAACAAGTATAGAGTTTGTGAATATCCAGAAATTGATCATACCATGATTTATCAATATTTAAAATGAGGTGTTTTTTTAGAGAATGTGGATATGCTCATTGGATTTTAATAATTCTCCAGTGGAAGAAATTATTCCATAGTTTGGGAGTTTTTTATAAGGCACACTATATGTTGGAATAGGCTACACTATGAATGTGGAATCCTGCCATTATATAACATAAAATTTCATTACATTACACAAAACTGAGGATCTTTAAGGTTTAGTGTCTTCGAAACCAGGAACATAATACATGAAAACAACATAAAACATTCTTCTTAAACAATTGAAAGGTTTATCCTTAAGTTCATCCTAGGTTCATTACTGCATCTCATAACTTGGGGACATACATCAAAAGAAAGGGTGAGCAGAAGGCCCAGTAAGGGAAACAAGAGAAACATTTTACATGTGAACTTGAGATACTTCAATAAGGTCATGAAAAGAATTTTAAGGCATGAGAAAGAAATCATGAGGAATATCATAATAAAAATAACGTTTTTTCATAACTTGAATATGTGGATACAAAATTTAACAAAGACAATCATTTACGTTTCACCAAGGTCCATCCCCAAGGTGTCAATAAAAATTACCAAGGTTATTCACCAAGGTATCAGTCAAAATGGTCATCTCTAGAGATTAAGTCTTTACCCAATGCATTGGAGCGCTATCAGGGCGCACCCTTAAATTCGCCTTTATTATCATGTGAGCCACATATATCATCATCAATAATTTCATAAACAATCCATATAGCATAAAAGAAATGGGTTTCATTTCATAATCATAACGTTTTAAAAACTACTTTAAAGACATGATCTTTGTGTCACTTTAAAACCTACAGAAAAAGAAGGTGGGTATCATGTATGTAAATAAAATAATTTAAAATAGAACATTTTGGTATATATGTGAATAAACCTTTAGAAGAAGGAGCTTTTAGTATTCACTTAATAAGATAAATGTATTTTAGAAAAAGAGAGAGACATTTTGAGACGGAAATTCTGTAGCATAACGGCTATGTTACGAGGTTTTAGAAAACATTGAAAAGAGAGGGGACATGGGTCACCCACTCATAAATGATCCATAAAACAGTTGGGGAACAAAATATAAAGGATTTAAGAACATGGTAATTAAATTTCAAACACATACCATATGAAATGAAGAACATGAAAGGAAGACAAAAATAAGATTTCTCTTATGAAAATTCGGCAGCCTAACGACGTCACTTAAACTTCAAAAAAAACGAATTGACGAGATCAAATAGGGTCTCTAATCATATGAAAATAAAAGTTAAGTATGATAGATATAGAGATAATACCCCAACATAATAAAAAGGAACTTGAAATACTTGACATGAAAGTAGAACTTTGAAAAATGAGAAAGGTGAAAGAATCCCTTAAAAATTCGGCAGCCTAACGGCGCCACTTAAACATTCTTAAAAAGAATTGATGAGAGAAAGAGGGGGTCTCTCATCATATGAACATGAAAAGGGAAGTAAGAGGAATATAAAAGAACATCATCCATCATAAGATCATGGATCATAAAAGAAATGACATAAAAGAGATTACTTGAAAAGAAAGAGAGAGGTAGGATCCCTTACCTTAAAACGTAACTCTTAAAACTCAAAGGTTTGGACCTTGAGGGATTGGGGGCACCTTGGGATGAATCCTTGGGAGGTAATGAGACCAGAGCTTCGTTGGGGGAGAGTTGGGATTAAAAAATAAAGGAGGAAAGGGTGGGTATTTATAGGGAAGGTGAGGTGATACTTTAATAATTTCAAGGGACACCTCACAAGTGGTTTTCTCAAAACCATGGGCTCTCCCAAGGTATTTTCCATAGAGTTAGGCCACATGGGGCCCCCAATACAATAATTCATCAGCTTCGGTCGTCCAAGCCTTAAAATATCTCATGACATCATCATGACACAATTATGATGTCATTAAACATACCGAAACCCTAAAACTGCATTTTTACTATTCACTGAAAATTCATCTTTCTCAGAAAAATACCAAAATTTCACCTTAACCAAATATCGATGCTCTGATTACAAATATGAAATCCATTTTATAAAAAAAAATTCTAAGTATTTTTAATTTAATTTTTAAATAAAAACACTATTCACCGAGAATTCATTTTTTTCAGAAAAATCCCCAAAAATTACCATAACATAATATCGATGCTCTGAGTTCAAAAATAAAGTCCATTTTATAAAAATAATTTTCTAATTATTTTTAATTTAATTTTTTAATTAAAAAACACTATTCACCTGAAAAAACTAATACTTGACTAATAATTTATGAAATCGTTATTTACCCATTTTATTGGATCACATTACTTAATCAAGGTGTCTAAATTATATTAAAACTTTCTTTAAGTGAGATTACTAATCCATTTGGTCACATTACTAATCCTAAGCGTAAAATCACTATTCATAATTTACTATTCATAAAAAATTAAGTTGATCTTATTAGACTCCAAATTCCTTACTGAACACTTTTGCAGAAGACCATTTTTTGAAAATCATTACACATCATTAATTATTTAAGGTTTACATAAATATTTTAAAATATCCTTTTTTTTTCAAAATTCATCAATAAAATACATCCTAAAATTATCCGGACATTTGAAATTTCACAAACATCACTAAAGGAAGAAATCTCAATTTATTCATCCCAAAGGATTACACAAAGAAGCTATGGTCTCATCACATAGCCCCTTATAAAACCAGCATATGACCTAAGTGTAAGGTGTGATATGGTGAAAGAATCTGAGGGAGGCTCAGATAACATTGCCCTAGTAGTAATCTCTACTAACTTGAACTTCTCCCGCAGGCATTTCCGTTCAATCTTGACACACTGGAGTTCGGCTTAGGCTTGGTCTAAAGCGAAGCCCAAAGATGCCACCTCCTTTCCAAGCTCTAATAAGTGGGCTTCATAAGGTTCGAGTCTACCGGATGAAGCCATCGACTCCTCTTTCTGCATTAACCATTAACATCTCTATTAAATCGCTAAGAGTAAGTTAATATACTATTCAAAAATTTTGTGTCGTTACATTCTTCCCCCCTTAAGAAATTTCATCCCTGAAATTTTATATTTGAGGCCTAGTCGAAACGGCGAGGGTACTTTTACTTCATTGTTTCCTCAAGCTCCCAAGTTTCTTCTTCATACTTATGATTCCTCCACAACACTTTCACAAGGTGGGTAGTCTTGTTTCGTAGAACCTTGTCTCTACGGTCTAAGATATCCACTGGATGCTCCTCATAAAAGAGGTCATGTTCTAGTTGTACCACCTCTGGGTTCAGTACATGCGAAGGGTTGGGTATGTACTTCCTCAAGAGAGATACATGGAAGGCATCGTGAACTTGAGCTAGGTTCGGTGGAAGTGCTAGACGATAGGCCACTGCTCCTATGAGATCAAGGATTTCATAGGGGCCAATGTACCTAGGGCTGAGCTTCCCTTTCTTCCCAAACCGCATGACTCTCTTCCATGGAGAAATTTGAAGGAATACTTTGTCACCAAAACCAAACTCCAAGTCCCTTTGACGGTTGTCAACATAGCTCTTCTGCCAACTCTGAGCATCCTTTATGTGTTGTTGGATGGCATGAACCTGTTCTGTCATCTCTTGCACAAGATCAGGCCCAAGAAGCTTTCTCTCACCAGTTTCATCCCAACAAGTAGGAGTTCTACATCACTTTCCATACAGAGCTTCATAGGGTGCCATCTGAATACTCGAATGGAAGCTGTTGTTATAGGATAACTCAACTAATGGGAGGTGTTGATCCCATCCACCTTTAAATTCCATTGAGAATAATATCAGCATGTCTTCGAGTGTCTGAATAGTCCTTTCATATTGGCCATCAGTTTGAGGATGATAGTCCGTACTAAAATTCAATTCAGTATTCATTGCATGTTGAAGACTTCTCCAAAATTTTGATGTGAATCTTGGATCACGATCAGACACGATGGATAGTGGTACCCCATGCAGCCTTACCACTTCCTTTATGTTTATCTTGGCAAGTTGATCCAGAGATAAATCTTCCCAAATAGAGATAAAATGGGAGGTCTTGGTGAGATGGTCCACAATAACCCATATCGCATTATTTACTTTGGATGTTTTCGGGAGACCAGTTACAAAGTCCATAGTGATATTATCCCACTTCCATATTGGTATGGGTAGCGGTTGTAATACCCCCTTAGGAAGTTGTCGTTCTGTATTTACTTGTTGACACACCAGGCACCTTGTAGTGTAATCAGCAATATCCCTCTTCATGTTATCCCACCAATAATGATCACGAAGGTCTCTATACATTTTAGTGCTTCCTGGATGTATAGAGAAAGTAGAGCTATGAGATTCATCCATCAGTTCTTTCTTTATCTCCAGAATAGATGGAACACATAGTCTTGTATGAAATTTCAATACACCTTCTTGATCAATATTGAAATCAGGGAACTTCCCATCCTTTACAGCCTCAAACTTCTCCTGCAGCAAAGGATCTTCTTTTTGAGCCTTCTTGATCTTCTCTAGTAATGAAGGTTGAGAAATCATTTGGGATAAGGTTGATGATGTCCCTTCCCTTACAATTCCCATGTCCAGTTTTACTAGATCTTTAATCAAGGTATCTCCTAGGATCCTCATTGTTTCCATAACAACAAGATCTTTCCTGCTTAACGCATCCACGACTTTGTTTTCTCTTCCAGGGTGATAATGAATTGAACAATCATAGTCTTTAATAAGCTCCAACCATCTCCTTTGTCTCATGTTTAATTCTTTCTGCATGAAAATATACTTTAAACTTTGGTGGTCGGTGTAGATATCACATTTCTCCTCATAAAGATAGTACCTCCATATATTTAGATCAAAAACAAATTCCACTAGCTCTAGATCATGCGTAGGATAATTCTGCTCATGAATCTTCAACTGTTGAGATGCATAAGCAATTAACTTGTCATTTTTCATGAGGACGCATCCAAGCCCTTTCAGAGATGCATCACTAAAAATAACGAATCCTTCTCCGATAGAGGGTAGTGTTAACACAGGTGAAGTAACCAATCTCTTCTTCAGCTCTTGGAAACTTTCCTTGCATTCCTTTGTCCAGATGAACTTAACCCCTTTTCGAGTCAACTTGGTTAGTGGATTAGAAAGCCGTGAAAAGTTTTTCACAAACCTCCTATAATATCCCGCTAAACCAAGGAAACTACAAATCTCAGTTACTGTTTTGGGTTGAGGCCACTCCTCCACAACCATTGTCTTTGTAGGGTCAACTGAGATTCCTTCATTGGTTATGATGTGTCCTAAGAAAGCCACTTGTTGTAACCAAAACTCACACTTGCTGAACTTTCCAAAGAGCCTCTCTTTACACAGAGTTTTCAAAATAACCCTCATATGATCTTCATTCTCCTCACGAATTTTTGAATATATCAAAATATCATCAATAAAAACTACCACAAAGTTATCAAGGTAGTCCTTATAGACTCTATTCATCAAATCCATGAAAATAGCAGGAGCATTAGTCAAGACGAAGGGCATAACAGTAAAATCATAATGACCATATCTTGATCGGAAGGCAGTCTTTGGAATATATTCCTTCTTCACCCTCAGTTGATGATAACCATATCAAAGGTCAATCTTGGAGAAGAATTGATCCCCACGAAGTTGGTCAAATAAATAATCAATTCTTGGAAGAGGGTATTTGTTCTTCACTGTGATCCCGTTCAGTTCTCTATAATCAATTCATAGCCACATTGATCCATCCTTCTTCTTCACAAAGAGAATTGGTGCTCCCCAAGGAGAAACACTCAGTCGGATAAACCCCTTATCCAACAAGTCTTGGAGTTGTTTCTTTAACTCTTCTAGCTCCACATTTTCCATTCTATATGGGGTCTTTGATATCGATTGAGATCCAGGTACGTGTTCAATGGAGAACTCTACCTCTCTTTCTGGGGGAGGTCCAGATAACTCCTCAGGAAATACATCCATGTATTTCTGAACAATCAAAACATCATCTATTTGTATACTCCCTTTTCCTTCATCATCATCACCGATTAACTCCATAAATAAAGCTATATGAGGTGCTTCTAGATAGGGATCAGTTCGGGATATCTCTCCTTGGAAGATAATTGTAGGTCGTTCATTCAAGACTACTGACATTTCCTTACTTCTGCATTTGATCTTAGCATTATACTTTGAGATCCAGTCCATCCCTAGTATAACGTCGAATTCCAACATGGGAATGACTACTAGATTTGCGATAATATTGTGCTCACTGAAGTAAACACTAGAGTCTCTAAACACTGTTGATTCATGGATAATCCCACTTGGAGTCTTGACTGACAATTCTACCTCAAGCAGTTCAGGGATTGATTCTATATTCTTTGCAAACTTGGAGGAAATAAAGGAATGTATAGAACCAGAATCAAACAAAGTACTTGATAGTTTTGAAAGGAAAACAAGAGTACCTGCTACCACGTCATTCAGAACTTCAACTTTAGTTGTTGTGATAGAAAAAGCATGACCTTTCTCCCTTGGCCTTTTCTGAGGTTGATGGTGATTCCCCTCCACTACCCTCGGATTTGGAAAGTGATTAGCAAAGTGCCCAAGCTGTCCACACTTGAATCATGTGACTTCAGGTAGGTCCGGAACCATATTTACTTTGTCGTTAGTGTTGGGAAGTTGAGGCTTCACCTCACTATGACAATTCTGAGCAATATGGCCATCTATTCCACACTTGTAGCACTTTCCACTTCCGATCAAGAAGTACCCCGGATGCTTCTTCCCACATTTATTAAATGTGGTAAGTTGCATTTTCTTTCCACCTCTTCCCTAATCAAAAGTCTTTCCTAGACTGGGCTCCAACGATCTATTCTTGTCATTTGATTTATGAGACCACTATGTCTCACCAAACTCTAGATCAACTTTCATTGCACTCCGCACGATATCCTCATAGCTATCGTAGTCCCAGTTGGCTAGATTCTTCCGCAGATGAGGTCTCATTCCACCGAAAAATCTGTCAACCTTCCCACTTGGATCCATGACAAAGATAAAGATATATCATGAAAGTCGAGTGAAGTTCATCTCATAGATTCTGATAGATTCTTTCTCCTTCTGCTTTTGCTCGAGAAACTCTTTCTCCATTCTCGTTCTCATGGAACGATGTAAATACTTATTAAAGAATATTCCCTAGAACTCTTCCCACTCCATAGCTTCCATCTCTCCTCGTGGCTTCGTGTTTTTGATCAGTGACCACCACTGATCAGCTTCTCCCTCTAGGCGATAAACAACAAGGGTGACTTTTTCTTGTTCCGAACAATGAAGTACAGAAAAGATCTTTTCAATGGAGCTTATCCATTGTTCCGCAACCAATGGGTCAGTAGATCCACTGAATGTTAGTGGTCATTGACGCATGAAGGACTCAATAGAATGTTTTTCCCTTCGTGGTGAGATTGGCCTCTTAGCTTGATTCAAGTTATTACTCATAACTTGAGTCAGTTGGTTCATCATTCGCATGAATGTTTCCATTCTGGTTTCCATCGGAGGGCCGTGAGCACATGGTGCATTGCAGTCACCATCTGCACAGTTCCTCCTATTGCTCGCCATTTTCTAAAATAATAAAACCTTAGTGAGAAACTTATTTCATTTATGAATCTTTTAACTAAGACTTCATGCTTAAACAATTACATTTCTCTATAATTCCTTCATAATGATTCATAAAAAGATTGTGATTAACCAAACATATCCCCCAGAAGTGTTGTAACCAAGAGTGCAGCAAGGCCCGTTATTGTGCACCAGTTCCCGTTCGAGTCTAGCTCAAAGCGGTGTTTTCGGGTTTTACCCCTATGTACATCTGTTCCAAAGCCGCCTCTACTTACTCGTATCTAGACAGGGATGTATTTGTTTGATAAACCACTTACTCAATACTTACCAAAATACCATGAAGTTTTCCTATATTTAAACTTTTCTATAGGGTCCTTCCTAAATTTTTTATATCCTAATTTCTACAAATAACTAAACCATCCTTTGATACCAACTGTGGCATACCGCCTTTATATAACATAAACTTTCATTGCATTACACAAAACTGAGGATCTTTAAGGTTTAGTGTCTTGGAAACCAAGAACATAATACATGAAAACAACATAAAACATTCTTCTTAAACACTTGAAAGTATTATCCTTAAGTTCATCCTAGGTTCATTACTGCATCTCATAACCTGGGGCCGTACATCAAAAGAAAGGGTAAGCAGAAGGCCCAGTAAGGGAAACAAGAGAAACATTTTACATGTGAACTTGAGATACTTCAATAAGGTCATGAAAGGAACATTAAGGCATGAGAAAGAAATCATGAGGCATATCATAATAAAAATAACATTTTTCATAACTTGAAGATGTGGCTACAATATTTAACAAAGACAATCATTTCCGTTTCACCAAGGTCCATCCCCAAGGTGTCAATAAAAATTACCAAGGTTATTCACCAAGGTATCAGTCAAAATGGTCATCTCTAGAGATTAAGTCTTTAGCCAATGCATTGGAGCGCTATCGGGGTGCACCCTTAAATTCACCTTTATTATCATGTGAGACACATATATCATCATCAATCATTTCATAAAAAACCCATATAGCATAAAAGAAATGGGTTTCATTTCATAATCATAACGTTTTAAAAACTGCTTTAAAGACATGATCTTTGTGTCACTTTAAAACCCACAGAAAAGGAAGGTGGGTATCATGTATGTAAATCCCAGAATTTAAAATAGAAAATTTTGGTATATATGTGAATACCCCTTTATAGGAAAGATCTTTTAGTATTAACTTAATAAAATAAATGAATTTGAGAATAAGAGAGAGACATTTTGAGACGGAAATTCTGCAGCATAACGGCTATGTTACGAGGTTTTAGAAAACATTGAAAAGAGAGGGGACATGGTTCACCCACTAATAAATGATCCATAAAAAAGTAGGGGAACATAATATAAAGGATTTAAGAACATGGTAATTAAATTTGAAATACATACCATATGAAATGAAGAACATGAAAGGAAGACAAAAATAAGATTTCTCTTATGAAAATTCGGCAGCCTAACGACGTCACTTAAACTTCAACAAAAATGAATTGACGAGATAAAATAGGGTCTCTCATCATATGAAAATAAAAGTTCAGTATGATAGATATAGATATCATACCCCAAAATAATAAAAAGTAACTTGAAATACTTGACATGAAAGTAGAACTTTGAAAAATGAGAAAGGTGAAAGAATCCCTTAAAAATTCGGCAGCCTAACGGTGCCACTTAAACATTTTTAAAACGAATTGATGAGAGAAAGAGGGGGTATCTCATCATATAAAAATGAAAAGGGTAGTAAGAGGAATATAAAATAACATCCTCCAACATAAGATCGTGGATCATAAAAGAAATGACATAAAAGAGATTACTTGAAAAGAAAGAGAGAGGTAGGATCCCTTACCTTAAAACGTAACTCTTAAAACTCAAAGGTTTGGACCTTGAGGGCTTGGGGGCACCTTGGGATGACTCCTTGGGAGGTAATGAGACCAGAGATTCGTTGGGGGAGAGTTGTGAGTAAAAAATAAAGGAGGAAAGGGTGGGTATTTATAGGGAAGGTGAGGTGATACTTTAATAATTTCAAGGGACACCTCACAAGTGGTTTTCTCAAAACCATGGGCTCTCCCATGGTATTTTCCACGGAGTTAGGCCACATGGGGCCCCCAATACAATAATTCATCACCTTTGGTCGGCCAACCCTTAAAATATCTCATGACATCATCATGACACAATTATGATGTCATTAAACATACCAAAACCCTAAAACTGCATTTTTACTATTCACTGAAAATTCATCTTTCTCAGAAAAATACCAAAATTTCACCTTAACCAAATATCGATGCTCTGATTAAAAATATTAACTCCATTTTATAAAAATAATTTTCTAAATATTTTTAGTTTAATTTTTAAATAAAAACACTATTCACCGAGAATTCATTTTTTTCAGAAAAATCCCCAAAAATTACCATAACATAATATCGATGCTCTGATTTCAAAAATAAAGTCAATTTTATAAAAATAATTTTCTAATTATTTTTAATTTAATTTTTTAATTAAAAAACACTATTCACCCGAAAAAACTAATACTTGACTAATAATTTATGAAACCATTATTTACCCATTTTATTGAATCACATTACTTAATCAAGGTGTCTAAATTATATTAAAACTTTCTTTAAGTGAGATTACTAATCCATTTGGTCACATTACTAATCCTAAGCGTAAAAGCACTATTCATAATTTACTATTCATCAAAAATTAAGTTGATCTTATTAGACTCCAAATTCCTTAATGAACACTTTTTCAGAAGACCATTTTTTGAAAATCATTACACATCATTAATTATTTAAGGTTTACATAAATATTTTAAAATATCATTTTTTTTCAAAATTCATCAATAAAATACATCCTAAAATTATCCGGACATTTGAAATTTCAGAAACATCACTAAAGGAAGAAATATCAATTTATTCATCCCAAAGGATTACACAAAGAAGGTACGGTCTTGTCACATATCCCCTTATAACACCAGCATATGACCTAAGTGTAAGGTGTGCTATGGTGAGAGAATCTGAGGGAGGCTCAGATAACATTGCCCTAGTAGTAATCTCTACTAACTTGAACTTCTCCTGCAGGCGTTTCCATTCAAGCTTGACACGCTGGAGTTCGGCTTGGTCTTGGTCCAAAGCGAAGCCCAAAGATGCCACCTCCTTCCCAAGCTCTGATAAGTGGACTTCATAAGGTTCGAGTCTACCGAATGAAGCCATCGACTCCTCTTTCTGCATTAACCATTAACATCTCTATTAAATCGCTAAGAGTAAGTTAATATACTATTCAAAAAGTTTGGGTCGTTACAATAAATGAGGTTAATCCAAAAAAATTTGTAGATTGAATTCATTATTAAATTTATGGGTGTTCAATTTACTTGTTTGACATTATTATTGGTTAATGGGTTGTTTTAAGACCTAATCAAAAAGGAAAAAGTGGAAAATTTATAGAGAATGATTTGGGGAAATAAAATCTTGATTTAAATGTGGATTTAATGGAAGAAAAGATATGGAAAAATATTAATAGATGCATAATATTATAGAGGTGGGGAGACTATTGAGAGAAATCAAATTGAATATTAGGAGTTGAAGAAGTATCAAAAGTACAATATATCTCCCCAAACTTGAATTCATAGATCAGGTGCTGAAAACACATAATTTACATAATGGATTTGACACCAATGGTAGATCCCCAAACTGACACTCCCAGATCTAGTGCAAAAAAATATACTTTACATATCGTCTTTGATACCAACTACGACAACCCAAATGTAACCATACCATAATTACATGATTCAAATAAAATATTGAATTACATATATTCCCATAACATTTTATGTTTAGAGATTTAGAGAATTAGAAAGAAACATTGACTAATAAATCCCTGCCTTTCTCTACTAATGTAAATTTTCCCATAATACTAAAAACCATTTAATCCATAATAATTCTTAAATATCTCCAATAAATTATTTAAACATGATATTATTTTAGAAATATCATGTAAAATACATTTCTTTATAACTTGGGGAAATGTAAACATAATAAGGGTGAGCTCAAATACTCAGTAAGGGAAAGTGTATTCAAGGAGATATCATAGAATAAACAAGGAATGGATAACATGGAAGGAAATATATGATAATAAAACAATTCCATATAATTGATCACATGGACTTAAAACAAACCTATGGTTAATAATATAAATAAACACATGGACAATAATAACCAATTTCATGCTGATCAAATGAAAAATGTCGGACTAGTCAAGACCTTATTCCAAGACATTACATACTATCAAGGCCTTGTTCAAATACATCTACTTACTGTCACAAATTTAATCAATACATCTAAATAAATGGGAAAGAATACACAAAATACCCATGTCAGTTTGTGTCATGTTACCTACCTATATATAGAGTGATTATTTTGGGCCCCACCTATCACTAATTAAATCCAATGCATTAATCAAACAAAATAAATGGATAATAATACAATTCATAATCAACATTCTATGTTAATCAATAAATATCGATATTGAAATTAAAAGTATATGGATCATCAATATTTCTCCAATCGATAATTGGAATAGCTTTCTATGTAAGCATCCCTCAAACCAACACCATATAGAGTAATGGTAGACTGTTAAGTCAATAATTTTCCCAAATCAATAAATTTATGGGTATCTAGATGAATACCCTTCAAATAAAGAAATGAAAAATAGGTTATTTAGAGATGAAAGGTGTAACAACTGGACCCTGACTATTATAATAGAAGCAGATGAGGTGATACTAATATTAGGTTATGTCCTTGAGACACTAAGGGATAGAAATAAATGATAATGTATTCCTTAAACAATGGGGGATGATTTTCCATTAAGAAAAAAACACAACATGACATGAAAAAATAAAAACAAAACACCCAAACCAACTATATGATGTATGGAGTACAATAATAAAACTCAAAAGAAAAACCAATAAAACATAAAAATCAGAGTTGCATTAGAAAGTTAAACATGACATCCAACCAAAAACCAAAAGACATATTGACACATAAAAATTGATGTGGTATCACTCCAAACAATCTATAAGATATCTCTAAGCTCCAAACACCATCCAAAGGAAGTATCATCATGATACCCCACTAGAGTAATATGAGATATTTCCTTTACCTATTTCATGAATAACTACACCTATATATTCCTTAAAGTGAATATTTAGGGGGTGAGAAATCATACCTAGTGGGATTTACCCAAGAGACATCCTAACTCATGCAACTAAGATAAGAATGCATTATATCACAATTAAAAATATAATTTTAAACAAAGAGAGGAACATCAAATAATCTTATCAATTTAAAACAATTTAAATTAAAATAATAAATAATTTATCAAATTTTTATTTAGTTCTACTTAGCATACCCCAATCCCATCCATTACCCACACACACATGCATTCTGGGTGAAAATACCATACCCATGAGTGGTTACTCACTGATCCACCAAGTCTCCAATAGGTGAAAAATCCCTAGGTTCCCCTAGTATTGAAATATGACCCTTATTTAGGGTCACATCTAATAAAAATGAACTTACGCAAACCATGTATTCCAAGTTTTCATGCCATTTAATTTCAAATAAATCAATTATTACCTTTAAACATTAAATCAAATATATTTCTTGCATTAAACCAAAAATATAATTTTAAAACTATAAATCAAAGGGGTTTTCCTAAAATTATTCAATTTCTAGAATTCTTAAATTATCAACTAGATGGGTTTATAGTAAGAAATATAAGGACCCATCCTTATTACATTAAATAATCTTGAATTTAGTCAAGAAATAAACTCCTTTAACATTGAGGATATTTTTAAGTTTATAGATTTAGAGAATTGGACACAATACAGTCATAATATTACACATTAATACAGAGTGGATACTATAAAAATAGTATTCATTTCTTACAAAAAATATAAAACTTTTCAAATAAAACATGATTTATTTGAAAATTCTTCAAACATTTAACTTGGATTCCTTATTTTTCTTACACATCCTTATAACCTATGAAAATATTTTAAAAACTTGTAATGAGCACAAAAAGCTCAGTAAGGGATATAAAAAGAAGGAAAGAACACATTAGTCCATGAATACTTGTAACGTATGAAATAATTTCCAAAAGACACACTTGTTACCCATATATACTTACTTTGTGAAACATAAGATTTACACAAGGTTCCCACAATACATAAGAACATAAATAGAACCATAAAGGTATCTTGGGGAATTACTTACATAATCTTGTAACGCTCTTGGCTACCTTATAATTTGTAACCCTCAAGGATACCGTACAATTTGTGTAACCATCGTAGTTACACTTGGAGTAACCATATGTCCAACCTCCAACATACACATACCCAATGAATTGGAGGGATATATAGGCCCCAAACTTAATCATAATCAATTACTAAGAACCATAACATAATCACACAACATGAAAAATTTCATAAAAACATTGGTTCTGAATTTTGTAAAACCGAATTTTAAAAGAGGATTTTAAAAGAAAATCCCCTTACAAATTTCAAATAATTGAAGCGATACATAATAGAGTGAATGGAACATGTATATACACTGTAAATACACATAATTAAACATAATATAAACAAAATTCATCTCAATTTTTTTTAATACCACATAAATGATGTATTAGAATGTTAACCTAAAGAATGGAAATTGGGTTATGAATTCCCTTACCTCAGGTTTGTCTTACTTCTAACTCATATAAACATCCTGTATAATGGTTAAAAGAGTGTTATTTATATATTAAAATAAATATATTCATGTTTATATCACCTTATAAGATCATTTAATAGCATCATTTCACCCTTTAATTATTAGTATTTTGTTCCTTCCATTGTTTTGGGTGCGTTCTTTACCTGATTTCCATGATCGGTTTATGATGGATATTCTTATTAATTGAAAGTGAAAATACAAAATTGGAATGTAGTGGTATTTACATATTTCTAGAGCCATAAATTATACCATTTTTGATTTTGAATTTTGACATGATTATGATTCATAAGTTAAAACATTATTGATATTTGTTTAGGTCATTTTGGCGATTCGATCGTAATGAACACATTTTGTTTTATAAATTAATAACATGTGTAAAAAATGATTTTATAACCTTATATAAGATATAATACATAAATTATAATCTGGTTCAACCATAAAAAAGGTTTCATGACTAGTTTTGAAGGAAGTAAAAGAAATTGAAATCACATCGTCCACGATGTCGGTAAATCGACACATCATGGGCGGTGTTTTAATTTCTTGAATAAGTGGGAGAGGAGAAGAATTATAATGGTGAGTCTTCCATAAACATGGTGAAATCCAGAATATGTAAGATACTATATCATTCATGTCTCTTGGATAAGGGAAGGTGATAAAAGAAGAAGAATAGAAAAGAAAATGAAATGAAAAGAAAAGAAACAAAAGCGGATGCTTACCTCTTAATCTCTTCTCCTTGAGATCCTTCTTAAGGCCTTTGGTTTTAGCCTTTTGGCGAGACCAGAAACTGTAGGATGTGGGGAATATCCTTGGGAGGAGTATTGGGCAGAACTTAGATACGGATCAGAGCTTAAGAGGTGTGGGAGGAAGAGGGGAATGAGGGTGGTATTTACAGTGTAGGAGAGGAGGTCTTTTACATTATTCTAATCATTATTATAATATTTTTTCTCAAGACTATTAATAGTATTAATTAATGTGACCCAAAATAGTAATAATGACATGTGAGTTTGAACCAAGTGGGCCTAAATCACTTATTATGTCATAAGTAGTTTATTTCACTGATAATTGGAATATACGATATTTTATTGTATTTCACTATTCATTAAAAATTCAAGAATTTCAAAAAAATCGAAAAAATTCACCCTAACCATTTTTAAATGTTTAGAATTCAAAAATGAACTCCATTTTTTGAAAATATTTTTCTAAATATTATTATTTTAATTTTTAATTAAAATCATAATTTATTCAAAAAGGACAATTTTAAATCTATAACTCATTTTTAACACCTTGAAAAAATTAATCAAGTTGAAATTATCTTAAATTATTAATAAAATAAAATAATAATACAATTTACTATTCATCAGGGTCATATTACTATTCATATCACTATTCATTAGGGTATGGTACTATTCACCCAAAAAAACAAGTTGATTCTATCAGACTCCAAATAACTTACTGATTACAATTGTAGATGACCATTTTATGAAATTCAAAACATAGAAGTACCAAATTATGATTAAAGGCTAGTTATAAATATCTACTTAAAATAATGTTTCATTCATTTCAATTTATTTTTAAAACCTTGGGGTGTTACACTATCCCCACCTTCTGAAAATTGCATCCTCGCAATTTTATTTACTTATTAAACAAGTGAGGATACCTTTATCTCATAGCATTTTCATACTCCCATGTTTCTTCTTCAACTATGTTGTTTCTCCAAAAAACCTTTACCAGGTGGATTACCATATTCAGCAATACCTGTTCCCTTCGATCAAGAATCTGAATTGGTTTCTCTTCACAATAAAGGTTATCTTCCGGCTAAACTACTTCTGGGATCAATACATGAGATGAATCTAGAACGTACTTTCCCAACATCAAAACATAAAAAAAATTGTGTACCTAAGACAAACTCAGAGGAAAAGCTACTCTATGGGAGACTGGTTCAACCTTCTCCATGATTTCATATGGTCCAATGAACCGTGGACTTAGCTTTCCTTTCTTACCAAAATGAATAACGCTTTTCCATAGTGAGATTCTAAGAAAAACATGACCACCTTCCTAAAAAGAAGAGTCTTTCATCCTATTATTTGCATAATTTTTCTATTTTCTCTGAGCTGTCTTCATGTGTTGTTGGATCATCTTCACTTTCTCAACCACTTCCTCTACTAATTATAGTTCCATCAACCTCCTTTCCTTGACTTCATCCCCAAAAGTTGGAGTTCAACACCAATTCCCATACAATGCATCAAAAGGTTCCATCTGTATACTGGAATGAAAAATATTATTATAATAAAACTCAATTAAAGAAATATATTGATCCCAACTTCCCTGGTAGTTCATTGAACAATATCGAAGCATATCCTCCAAATTCTGAATTGTTCATTCTGACTTCCCATTTGATTGAGGATGAAAATATGTACGGAAATTTTATTTTATGCTTAAATACTTTTGAAGGCCCTTCTAAAAGTTAGAAGTGAACCTAGGATCTCAGTCAGATACAATGGAAAAAGGAAGTCCATGTAACCTGACAATCTCTTTGATGTACATTTGAGAAAGCTAATCCAAATACATTGTATCTCGAATAGAAAGAAAATGTGCATATTTTTTCAGTCGATCAACAACAACCCAAATCACATTATTACCTTGATAAGTCTTAGGTAGTCTCACCACAAATCCCATTGATACATTATCCCGTTTCCACTCTGGAATTGACAGAGGCTAAAGCACCCCCTTCAGTAATTTCCGCTCTACATTAACATTTTAAAATGTCAAACATTTCATGGAAAAATTAGCAATATCTCTTTTCATTCTATCCCACCAATAATACTCCTGAAGGTCTCTGTACATCTTAGTGCTATGAGGATGAACTAAAAATGGAGAACTATGAGCTTCACACAACAATTCTTTCTTCAACTGGTAATCACAAGGCACACACAACCTTTTACCAAATCTTAAAACATAGTCTTTATCAAAGTTAAATTATGGAAACTTACCCATTTTAACCAATTATACATTTTTCTGTAGCTCATGGAATTCCTTCTACATTTGCTTAATTCTATATGATAATAATGACTACACTGAAACCTAAAATAAAGCATAGGTATTTCCTGTACCAACACCTTTTAATCCAAAATTAATCAAATCATTTATCAAGGGATCATGTTCCAAATGTATCATGGTTAATGATGCGTGATGTTTTCGACTCAATGCATCTACCACTTTGTTTGCTTTTTCTAGATGGTAATTGATCGTGCAATCATAATCCTTTATCAGTTCATGCCGTCTTCTCTGCATCATCTTTAATTTCTTCTGATTTAATATATACTTCAGACTTTTATGGTCAGTATATATTTGACATTTGGTTCCGTATAAATGAGGCCTCCAAATTTTCAAAGCAAAAACCACATATGCAAATTCCAAATCATTTGTGGGATAATTTAACTCATGGGGTTTTAATTGTCTTGAAGAATAAGTAATTACCTGATCATTCTGCATTAGAACACAACCGAGTCCCTTCAATGAAGCATCATTGTAGATGAAAAAATCACCATTTCGATAAGGCAAGGCCAAAACTGGAGCATTCACCAATCTCTTCTTTAGTTCTTGAAAAAAAAATCACATTATTCTATCCAAATAAATTTAACCTCTTTTCATGTTAACTTAGTTAGCGGGCTAGATAACCATGTAAAGTTTTTAACAAACCTTTGGTAATAACCTACTAATCCAATAAAACTACGAATCTCTGTAACATTTGTGGATCTTGGACATTCATCAACCACTTTTTTTGGAAGGATCCACTATTATTCCATCCTTATTTATAATGTTCCCAAGAAAATAAATCTGTTGCAACCAAAAATCACACTTGCTGAATTTTCCATATAGTTTATTTTTCTTTAAGGTTTTTAAAACAACCCTTAGATGTTTTTTCATGCTCCTATTTATTCTTATAAAATACCAAAATTTCATCAATAAACCCAACCAAAAACTTATCCAATAATTCATGAGATATTCTATTCATAAAATTCATGAATATAGAAGGTGAATTAGTTAACCCAAACATCATAACAACAAATTCATAATGCCCATATCTAATACTAAATGCTATTTTCGGGATGTCATCCTCCTTCACCTTCAACTGATGGTATCCAGATATCAATTAAATCTTGGAAAATTATTGATCTCCCTGGAGCAGATAAAAAAAGTCATCGATATGAGGAAAAATATACTTGTTTTTAATAGTGATGTTATTCAAGGATCTATAATCATTGCAAAGTATCATGGAACCATCTTTCTTTTTAACAAACAAAATAGGATCACCCCATGGTGAAGTTCTAGGATGAATGAAACCTTTATTAAGAAAATCTTACAAATGATTTTTCAATTCAATAAGCTCAATTTGATCCATTCTATATGGGTTATTTTATATTGGCTTAACATTAGGAACTAAGTAAATTATGAATTTGACTTCCTGATTAGGTATGAAACTGGGTAACTAATCAGGAAAAATATCAATGTATTCATTTACCACTAGTGCATCATTAATTTGAAAACTTCCCTTGTTTTTAACAATATGAGCAAGATAAATTTCATTTTTATCTTTCAATATTTTCTCATATTCCTATTATGTTATCAATTGTATGGGTTCGTCCTTGAATACAAACTGAAACTCTTTCTAAAAAAATCTTCTTTACCTTTACAGTCAATCTTATCATGATAAATAGAAACCCAATCCATTACCAAAATGACATCAAAATCTACTAAGGGGAAAACAACAAGGTTTTATGGTAAATTATTTCCACATACCACAATAGAAATATTCTTATAATTCCTCTTTTCTATAATATTTCCCCCTAGTGTTTTAATAATAATTTTTAGTCTCATTTGTTAAGGTGACATTTCCAATTTACCAGAAAATTTCTCATAAATAAAGGAATGTGTAAACCCTGTATCAAACAACAATTTAGAAAAATCAAAGTAAAAAAACAAGGTACCTAATACAACTTCATTTTATGACCCGACATCTGCTGACATAGTCACAAAGGATCTCACTACACCTTTCTGCTTATAGTCTGGCATCTTTGCATCATTCATATATCTCTTTGGGAAGACATTTGAATAATGAACCATCTCATCAAATTTAAATCATTTTATAGTTTTATTATTAGGATTAGTCTTAGGATCATTTTCATTACAATCTCGGGCCATATATCTAAACTTACCACATCGAAAAAACTTCCCAGTTTTGGTAAGGCATTCCCCAAGGTGATTCTTTCCATACTTTTTACCAACTGGAAACTATATTTTCTTACCATCATATTTATTTGGTTGATTATTACCCATCACTTTCCATCTAGACCACATCTTATCTTTTTTTTCAAAATGCATGTGATCATCAGAAAATTCCATCTCTAACCTCTCAACACATCAGACAATTTTCTCATAAATTTTGAATTCATGGGAGGCCAATGCCCTTTGATACCTTGGATTCAATCCTGAGTAAAAGAAGTTGATTTTTCTATCCAGATCCAGAATAATATTTGGAGAATACCTCGACAGTAGGGTGAAGTTTGCTTCATAAAAAACCACTGAATCTTCCTCCTTTTACTTAAAATCAAGAAATTGCTTCTCCATCCTAAGTTGCACCACCTTAGGAAAATATTTTTCAAGGAAAATACTTTTAAATTAATCCCACTCTAAGGCATCAATATCCTCTCTATCTATGATATTCTTTTCCATTTACCATCACTAATTAACTTCACCTTCAAAAATGATAAATCAAAATACTTAACTTTTGATTATATGAACATCCCAAAACATAGAATATCTTTTAAAGGGATTTAATCCATCCTTCAGCCGCTACTAGGTCAGAGGATCCATTGAAAGTAGGAGGGTGTTATCTTATAAAATGTTCCACTATTGTCATGTTCCTTTATGGTACTTATGGTTGTTCTCTTGCATGGATTCCACCACCATTTATTACCTGTGTTAGCTGATCCATTATTGTCACAAACTTGTTGGTTCCAATCCCTACCATTATGGGCTATAGATTCAGAAGGATGTCGTTCTGTCGGTTCCTCTCCTCTTTAGCTTCCCTGTTTCTTCTGTGGACAACCATTTTGAACAAACATATCTTAGTCGAAGCAACATTGTAATATTTAAATTCTACAAGATTTTAAATTAACCATATAGTTAAAATCATTTATGGCATTCTATTAACATCATCTTAACCCCTAAATTTATCTAAACCATCCTTTGATAGCTATAAGGACCAGACCTTATTACATTACATAATCTTGAATTTAGTCAAGAAATAACTTCCTTTCACATTGAGTATCTTTTCATGTTTAGAGATTTAGATAATTGGACATAATACATTCATAACATTACAAATTAATACATAGTGGATACCATAAAAATAGTATTCATTTCTTCCAAAATATAAAAATTTTCAAATAAAACATGACTTCCTTGACAATTGTTAAAACATATAACTTGGCTTACTTCTTTGTCTTTAACATACTTATAACCTGTGAAAATAATTTAAAAACTTGGTATGAGCACAAAAATCTCAGTAAGGGATATAAAAATAAGGAAAGAACACATTAGTCCATGAATACTTGTAACGTGTGAAATCATTTTCAAAAGACACACTTGTCACCCATATATACTTAATTTGTGAAACATGAGATTTAAAAATGGTTCCCAAAATACATAAGAAAATAAATAGAACCATAAAGATATATTTGGGAATTACTAACATAATCTTGTAACCCACTCTACTGCCTTATAATTTGTAACCCTCACAGCTACCTTACAATTTGTGTAACCATCGCAGTTACACTTGGAGTAACCATACGGCCGAACTATAACTTACACATACCCAATGCATTTAAGGGAAATATAGGTCCAAAATTTCATCATAAAAAATGCACAATAACTAGAACATAATCAGACAACATGAAAAAATTCATTAAAACATTTGTTTTGAATTTTGTAAAACAAAATTTTAAAAGAGGATTTTAAAAGAAAAGCCCCTTACAAATTTCATATAATTGAAGTGATACATAATATATTGGATATAACATGTATATACACTATAAATACACATAATTAAACATAATATAAACAAAATTAATCACACAAACAATTTTAATACCACATAAATAATGAAGTAAAATGTTAATCCAAAGAATGGAAATCTGGTTATGAATTCCCTTACCTCAGATTTAAAACTCATTTAAAACTCCTATATAATGGTTAAAAGAGTGTTATTAATATCTTAAAGAAACATATTAATGTTTATAACACCTTTTATTTTCATTTCATAACTTCATTTCACCCTTTAATTATTAGTATTTGTTCCTTCCATTGTTTTGGGTGCATTCTTTACATGATTTCCATGATCGGTTCATGATGGATATTATTGTCGATTGGAATTGAAACTCAAAAATTGAAATGGATTGGTATTTAAATATTTCTAGAACCATAAATTATACCATTTTTTATTTTTAATTATGACACAAGGATGATTCATAAGTTAAAACATTATTGATATTTGTTTAGGTCATTTTGGTGATTCTTCGATCGAAATGAACTCATTTTGTTTTATAAATTAATAACATGTGTAAAAAATGATTCCAGAACCTTATATAAGATGTAATAAATAAATTATAATTTGGTTAAACCATAAAAATGGTTTCATGTCAAGTATTGAAGGATGTAAAATAAATTGAAATCACATCATCCACGATGTTGGTAAATCGACACATCACGGACGATGTTTTAATTTCTTGATTAAGTGGGAGAGGAGAAGAAGTATAATGGCGAGTATTATATAAACATGATGAAATAAATAATATGTTAGATACTATATCATTCATGAATCTTTCATAAGGGGAGGTTAGAAAATAATAAGAATAGAAAATAAAATAAAAAGGAAAGAAAGAAAACAAAAGAGGATGTTTACCTCTTGATCCCTTCTCTTTGTGATCCATCTTAAGGCCTTTGGTTTTTGTTGTTTGGTGATACCAGAAGCTCTAGGAAGTGGGAAATATCCTTGAGAGTAATATTGGGTATAACTTAGGTAAGTATCAAGGCTTGAGAGGTGTGGGTGGAAGAGGTGAATGAGGGTGGTATTTATAGTTGAGGAGAGAAGGTATTTTACATTATTTTAATCATTATTATAATATTTTTGTTCAAGACTATGAATAATATTAATTCATGTGACCCAAATAGTAGTAATGGAATGTGAGTTAGAAGAAAGTGGTATTACATCACTTATGATGTCATAAATAGTGTATTTAACTGATAATTTGAATATACGGTATTTTACCGTATTTCACTATTCATAAAAAATTCAATAATTTCAAAAAAATCCCAAAAAATCACCCAAACCATTTTTCGATGTGTAGAATTCAAAAATGAAATCCATTTTTTGTAAATAATTTTCTAAATATTATTAATTTAATTTTTAAATAAAATCATAATTTATTCAAAAATAACAATTTTAAATCTATAACTCATTTTTTAACACCTTGAAAAAATTAGTTGACATTATCTTAAAGCCTTAAGAAAATAAAATAATAATAAAATTTAAAATTCATTAGGGTTATATTAATATTCATAAAGGTATGTTACTATTCACCAAAAAACAAGTTGGTCTTATCAAACTCCAAATAACTTACTGATCACAATTTTTGATGACCATTTTCTGAAATTCAAAACATAGAAGTGGAAAAATTATTTTTAAAGGCTAGTTATAAATATCTACTTAAAAAAAAGTTTCATGAATTTCAATTTATTTTTAAAACCTTGGGGTGTTACAAGAAATCATCAAAAGTTTCCTTTATAATCTAATAAATTTAATTTAAATATCCAAGAGTTCTAGTTTTATAGTAATTATATAAGAGAGAGAATCCACCTACCTCACAATAGGTGATTAAAATGGAGAACGACATATTGAAACCTCTAGATCTGGGCTCAAAACATATTTTTTTCAATAGATCCAATCATGATATTATTAAAAAACAACATTGATCATAGATGTATATAAATGGATTAGATATAATATATTATGTGGGAGGATATGAGGATATCTAAAGAGAAAGAGATGAAATAGAGACTTACCATTGATTTCGGAGATCCAATGCATTTAGATTTGTCAAAAATGGATTTTAGATCAAAGGGAATAACCAAGAATGATTAGGATAGATTTTGTGTTCAAGAATATTATAATATAAGTGTAAAATGAGGGGTTTTCAGGTTAAAACCAAGATAAATTGTAACTTACACAACATTGAATGCATGTCGCATGGTTAGGCTACACAGTTTGGGAAACTATGCGCTAACTATGTGCATGATACTGCCTCCAAACACCCAACTCATACAGTTGGTTCACATGGCTTGAAAACCCATTCGCCAACCATGCTTCTCTACTCTGTCTCCACTTTCATAGTTTATCCTATGCACCCGCACAATTTGTAAAAATTGTGTGCACCCTCATGTAATCCTAAGCCTATCGTACCATTATCTGAGAAAAGCATCACAATTTACCCTAACCGTGTTCCCTCTAAACACCTTACAAAACTCCCCATAAACTCCCATAAACATACTGAGATAAATTAAAAGAACAATATAGATCCAAAATACATGAAACAACATAAAATACCTTGAACTAAGGGTGTTAAATTCTCCCCACCATTGGGATTTTCATATTCAGAAAGCTAGAGATTAAAGTTTATTTGGAAGAGCTCAGGCCACTCATCTAGCATCTATTTCTCTCATTCCCATGTCTCTTCCTGAATCTATCCATGTTTCAAAAAATAAACACCAAATAGACACTCTTTACACATAGAAATTTATCTTATCTATCCACAATCTGTATCTACACATGTAGCAAAGTATCATCCAGTATAATATTAATGTGGTCACATAAAATCATATGGTCAAGATGAGGCGGGTACTTCTCTAATTGAGATAAATGAAATACATAGTGTATAGATCTGAATCATGGAAGTAAAACGAATTAGTAGTCCACATCACTAATTCATTCCTTTATTTCAAAAGGACCAATTTACAAAGGAAATAATTTACCTTTCTTACCAAAAATGTCTATGGACTAGCCTTGGAGAGACTTATAGGAACACATGATCTCCCACATCAAAAAATAAAATCTACCACCGACAATCCACATAATATTTATGATGAGTACGAGTCTTTACCATCCTTTTCCTAATCATATGAATTTTCTCAGTCATATCCTGAACAGGACTAGGTCCCAAGAATGAAGTTTCTTCAGTCTCTACCCAATAAAGTAGAGATTGAAAAGGATGAACATACAATGATTCAAAAGGACCCATATGTATAGAGGCCTAATAACCATTATTTTATGAGAACTCTATTTATGATACTCCCATGATCCTCAAAAATCCATAACACATGCATGGAGTATGTATTCTAATATTTGGATCATCTGTTTTGATTTTTCATTCATTTCAAGATGATAAGCCATGCTCATGGTCATATGGGTACCCAAATATTTCTATAAATATCACCAAATCCAAGAGGTAAAATGAGGATATCAATAATAGATGATAAAAAATGGTATTCCATGAAAATTTATGACCTCCTGAATATAGAGTTTCACCAAGTCTTCCAAAAACTAGATTCTAGAATAAGGATGATGTGAACCTACTTTATGAGATGATCTAGAATCATCCATATGGAATAAAATTTCCCAAGAATTCTTGGTATAATTGTGAAAAAATACATAGATATGTACTCCTATTTACATATGGGTGTAGGTAAAGATTTCAACATACTATCTGGTCATTGGTTCTCATCCTTAACCTGATGACAAGTGAGGCATTTGGAGACATAATCTGCCACTTTCCTTTTCATGAAATCCCACCAAAAATGAGTTCACAACACCTTATACATCTTCATAATTCCAGGATTAACAAACCATTTTGAGTGGTGTTATATAGAAAGTGTTCATTCTTGAAAAGTTAGTTGAACAACTATAGGACCTTAAAAAAGAAACACAGAGTCCCCATATTTTTTCCATCTATCAATAGTCTCCCCACCATTATGTTTTGACATACTAGTAAGGAAATCTAGATATGATATTTGAGAATCCTTAACTTTTTTTTACCAAATTAGGTATAAGAGTCACCAAAAATAAAATAGAAAATTTATTTTGTTTATTGAAATCCAAATACATATCAGTAATCATAGCCATAAACTTACATTAACCAAGATATTTTTTTCTAATTTATTTTATGAATTTATACTTAAAGCATCAACTATATAATTTACTTTACCCAGTGTACAAATCAAGTAAAAGTTGAACATATGTAGATATCACATCCATCATCTTTGTCTCAGGCTTAAATTCCTATGTGAAAAGATATATTTCAAGACTTTATAATTAGTTAATATAATGAATTTCTCACCAAAGAGATAATGATTCCATATTTTCAAATAATGAACCATCAAAACTAATTCCAAATCATGGGTTAGATAATTATTTCCATGAATTATTAACTTTAATGATCCATAAGACACAATATGATCTCCTTGAATAAGAATATAATTGATTCTAGACCCAAACGTGTCATAATAAACCACATAACCCATCCAAGGTTGTGGAAAAAAAATTGGTGGTAAAGTGATCCTTGATTTAAGCTCTAAAAAGGATTTTTGACAATCATCACTCCTATGGAATGAAGTTCCATTTCTCATGATCTATTTCATAAGAGGTTCAATACATTAGAAGTCCAAAATGAAGTGATGATAGTAACCCACTAATCCTATAAATCTACATATCTCAGAGATATTATTCAGAGGTTTTAAAGAGAATACAACTTTTATCTCTTTAGGATATACCAGGATGAATTTCTTAGAAAATAAATGGCTAACGAAGCGAAATTCCTGTATCCAAAAATCAAATTTAGATAATTTTTCATATAAGTGGTACTCTCAAAAAATGATTAACATAATCTCTAAATGTTCTTCATGTTATTTTTGAGTTTGAGAATACACTATAATGTTATCCCCAAATACCACAATGAAAAAGTCTAGGTACAGTTGAAAGACATGATTCCTCAATGCCTTGAAAACCGCTGGTGCATTTGTAAGAGAAAAAGGCATAACCACATATTTATAATGACCATAATGACTCTTAAAAGATATATTTGGAATATAATATTTCTTAACTCAGATTTGGTGATACCTGGGTCATAGATCAATTTTGGAGATTCATTGGGATCCTTTTAACTAATAAAAAGGTCCTAAATTCAAGGAAGATGATATTTTTTATTTATCATATTATGATTTAGTTTATGATAATCAATATAGAATCACAATGAACCATTTTTCTTCTTCACAAAAATAACTGGTGAAATAAAAGGTGATGAAATCAGTTTTATGAACCCTTTACTTTCTAATTCATCCAATTAGACTTTCAACTCATTCAGTTCTATTGGTGACATTATATAAAATGGAAGTGAAACAGTATTTATTAATAAAAAAAATTATAATTCAATTTCAGGTGGAAAACTGGTGAAATTTTTGAGAAGTACATTTGGATATCAATCCACAATGGTAGGAAAATTTATAGCCCCAACCATATCATTAGTCCCCAAATTGACTATTGATGATTGATTAGAAATAGTTCCAAAAATTGGTGCTAAAGGTTATATTTTTTCATCATTCTCATATCATACTCCTTTAAAGATATAGGAAATCCCATCAATAGTTGTAAAATTTACTCATCGTGCATAACAATTGATATGGGACTTGAAATCCACTAACCAATCCACTACCATGATCAAGTCAAAGTCATCCATGTCCAAAATTGAAAAGTCACAAACAAACTAGAAACCATCGATTGTTATAGAACATGATGTATATTTAAATCCGCTAAACTCTCACTTTCTAATAGGTGTTTGGATACTCATAACATGAAACATCATCTTGATGCTTAAACCCGCTTGATTAATATCACGTAAAGAAATAAAATAGTGGGATGAACTGGTATCAAAAAAAAATTTCATAAGAATTTATTTAAGTATAATGGTACCTCATACAATTGAAGGATTTGATTGGTATTCTATGATCATATTCTCCTAACCATACAAATGATTACTCATTCCCTCTTATTATTTTATTCCTTACTATAGTTACATTATCTGAGGAGTCAAGGAATTCCTGGAATCACCCTTGTTCACTCAGTTATAAGGATGATAACTATTGTGATAAGACCATCCAGTTGAAGAATAAGATGTATGAGACATATGAGCTTCATTTCCTGTAACATAATTTGTATATTTAGGGAAATAACATTGAATATGTCCCATATTATTACAATTTTAACATTATTTTGATAGTGTTGTACAATCTCACTTCATCTTCTCTAAGGATCCACATTGGAAACATTTAGGGTTGCTACTGGGGCATAGAGGAAAGTTAACCGTTCTAGTTGATTGATTCTATGATTATCTACCAATTTTGAAGTCGGTGTACCTCTTTATCTTGTTACTTACATTATATTTCCCACATATTCCCTTGCAGAAAAATGTAATTCCTTCAATTATATTTCTAGTGATATCCATTTTTTCCACTATTTCTTTATTAACAATCTCTATATAATCAGTAATATAGAAAAAAAATTATCTTAGAATGAATATTTGGTCACAGTGGAGACTCAAAGAGGAATACTTTTAAAGACATTATAATAAATACTTATGGAGTAAAATTAATTAAGTTTATAAACTTAGCTTCATATTCTATCACAAATATACTTTCTTGCTTATGATTTAATAAATATATCATTCCAAATATTTTATGGTGTGTCGATTGAATTGTTTATAGAATAATTCTTTAAATATATCCCATTTAAGGACTTGGTCAAATTTATCTTAGATAACTAAATCCCACAATTGGTGTGCAATATCCTATAATACATAGACCGGTAACTTTCCTTTAGGCTAGTTGAGATTCTAAGGAAATCAATGATTTGGTTCATTCTATAAAGACACACTTCGACCTTTTTAGGTTTTGAACCCCCTAAATGATTAGTGGATTATGTTTATGAAATTTTATATAATGATCCACTTATTTTGGTTTGTTATTTTTATCTACCATACCAACATATTGAAAATATTGAACTATTACCAACACAATATATTGGTTTACCTATCGCTCAAATGAAACCATGTTCTCTATGACCTCTTCTAGAAGGTTTCTAAGTCACCTAATCGGTGATATTTCTATATAGATAGAACAAAAACACCACTTAATCATCACTAACTTGAATCCAAAGGCTTAGAATATCGCAAATCATCCAAAGAAACAATTAATATAACCAATTATCAAGAATCATCAAACAAAACATGAGAAATATTGTCTTAGTGGGAAGTCTCAATACTAATTCATGATATGATACACTCCTTGGATAAACCCCTTAAGATGAGATGAAAACACACCTAAAAGTATTTAGAACACTTTTTATACTCGGACCACCCTGGTATCTTAAAGTTCAGAATAATGATACTAGTTATGTATTTTTATTCTATACATTTCATATTCTAATAGTTCTTATATCATTGATACCATCCTGACTTAAATAACGATTAATACTAACACCATTTATAACATCCCAACCCTAACCATTGTCTTGGAAAGATTTGAGGTGCCACTAACCTTAGTTGATGTACCCAAGACACCAAAGGCTAGAAATAAATACCAAGGGATTCTTTAAATATCATGGGATTATTTTACCTTTAGAAAAAAACACAACATGATAGCACAAAATAAAAAAAACTTTGAAACCAACTATAATATATATGAAGCACAATAATGAAACTCAAAAGAAAAACCAATAAACTAACAAAATCGTAGTAGTTGGATAAATTGAAACATAAAATCCAACCAAAAACCAAAAGACATACCAATGAAACAAAAATGATGTGACATCACTCCAACCAATCCATAAGAGTTATCTAAGCTCCAAACACCATCTTGATGAAGTAGCATCATTATGCTCCAATAGATAAATACAAGTCCTTTCCTTTACTTATATCATAAAGAACAATGTCTGGATACACACAAAATTATATATATAAGGGGTGATTAATCATACCTACTAGGTTTTCCCTAAGATAATTACCAACTAATTCTAATAGTATAAGAATGAATTATCTCATATTTAAAAATATAATTTTAAATAAATAGAGTAAAATCAAATAAGTTTATCAATTTAAACCATTCAAATTAAGATATGAAATTATTTAAACCATTAAAATTAAAAGATGAAATAATTTATCAATTTTTTCATTTAGTTCCACTTGGAATACCCCAATACCATACATTACCCACAAACACATGCATTATGAGTAAAATTACAATACTCATGAGTGGTTACTCAGTGATCCAACAAGTCTTCACTAGGTGACCAATCCCAAGGTGCCTCTAGTCTGGAACCACGAGACTTATTCAAGGCCACAACCAATACAAATGAACTTACACCAACCATGTATGATAATTTCTCATCCCATATTCTCATTCCATTTCATTTATTATAAATCAATTATTCCATTTAAATATTAAATTAAACATATTTCTTTTATAAACCAAAACCACAATTTTAAAACCATAAACCGAATGGGTTTTCCAAAAACCATTCAATTTATAAGATTACAAAATTATAGAGAAATGGGATTTCCAATAAAAATAATCACAAGTTTCCTTTAAAATTAATTCAATTTAATTTAAGTATCCAATCCTTCTAGTTCTAGAATAAATGGATAAGAGTATAATCCACCTACCTCGCAGTATGAAATGAAAATGGATAACAGCACAACAAAACCTCTAGATTCAGGATCAAAACCTATTTCCTTCAATAAATCCAATTAATATATAATCAAAAAACATAATAGATCATATATATATATCTATAAATGATTATATCTAATGTTTTGTGTGAGAGGAGATTTGAATATCTAAAGAGAAAGATAGAAAACAGAGACTTAACATTGATTCTAGAGATCCAATGCCCTTAGATCCACCAAAACTAGATTTAAAATCAAAGGTAATCACCATGAATGATTATGAGATATTTTAAGTTTTATATACTAATATTAGAGTCGAAAAATTATGGTTTCAAGTGTTAAAATTGAGTTATGATCTAATTTTCATAACATTAAATGTATGTCGCATGGTTAGGATACACAATTTGGGAAACCATGTGCTAACTGTGTGCATGATACTATCTCTAAACACTAACTTCACATGGTTTTACAAACCAAGTGAAAACAATTATTTTTACATATATCTCCACTGTAAAATATTTCTCTAGGTCACCCACATGGTTTGGAAAATCCTTGTGCACCCTATTGTACTCTTATGCCTATCACCCAATTACCTGGGAAAAGCTGTATGATTTCTCCTAGCTATGGTCCAACCATTCACTCTATAAACACCTTTCAAAACTCATAAAAAACTCTTATAATTTTTTTTATATAAATCCCAATCATAAAGTATCTCAAAAATACATGAAAAAACAACACATACTTCAAAATAGGGTTGCACTAGAAGAAAAATCATGCCTATACAAAGTAGATGATTAGAAAAGAAAAAAGTAGTAATGGATTTTACACACGGTTAAAACCCTAAGAGAAAGTAGTATGAGAGGATTTATAAGGTAATTCATGAAACATAACTCCCAAGGTGGTAAAAACCTTTTAATATCAATTGGAAAATTTAAGTGAAGTCAAAAAATTATTTTTATAAAACATTTTTAACAATGACATAAAAATAGATAGTTATAAGCCACTTTTAAATTAAATTTCTATAAAGGTGAAAAACGTTTTTTGAAAATAATTTATTTTAAAAATAATATTCAATAAAGTATCCTTGAAAAATAAATAAATGTTTTTTATAGAAAACATGGTGTGGATGAAAAGAAAAATGATCATAGAAGGTAAAACATTTTCAATAATTTAAAATACCTTTTTCAAAAATACACATTTTAAAAAGGATGAAAAAAATTAATTTTGAAAAGGGATAAATATAAATATAAATAACACATAGAATAATACATAATTGTGATTCCAAATACTAAGGATAAAATTGTAGGGAAGGAAAAATATAGTCAATTAGGGGAAACCATTGTTAAAGAGGATGATAATTATTCTCAACAATGACATACTTTTTGAGGAAGAAATTCATCAAGGTAAAATATTTGAATTATAAATTAATTTTAACTATATAGAAATAAAAATTAATATGAATTAAAATATTTGGTTAGATTTAACCAAGATTGGAAGAAATAAGTTTAGTAAGAATCATTATAACTCAATGAAAGGGTATTGAGTTATGAAACACCCTTACAACTTTGGTAATTATCAAAAGAATATGATGGTGGGATAATGAATTAGAATTGTAAATACCATTAATTAAACTTAAATTATGATAAAATAATTCCATGTGGAATTAATTACACCACAAAATAAAATTTGGTGCATAATAAAAATAGGTCTCAAGGAGTGAAAGTTGAGACAAAGAACCCTCACCTTTATTCCCGCTTAAGTGAATGTGGTCAAACATCCTGCATAAAAAAATAGATATCTCAATATTCTATTTTATAACCTTATTCATAATTATAAACTTTTATAAACATAAATTATAATAATTTATTTCAAATATATTAGTTATTTATATTTTATTTCCATCATCGGATGATATTGGTTTTGATTGCTTTTTTAGTACTAGTTCTGTAATGGAAGTGGTGATTATTGTTTATAGATTGTAATTTCATCATTATAATATCATTATAGGTAATTAAAAATAGGTTTTATAATGATTTATAATTTTCTAATTTCAATTCATAACTAATTTGGTTATGATTCACAACGATGAAATTGGAGATGATCTTATTTTGGTAATTTTCATGAACAAGGTGTGGCATCTTAATAATGGGTTATATATTAACATTAAAATTATATAAAAAAATTATTTACTTATTATTTTAGAATATAACTAGTATATATGTTTCCTTATTTACCCATGATATAAATTTATAGCATTGTTCATATTGGTGGTTAAACCGACCCAAACTACAAAAAATTATAATATATGGGTGAGTATAACTAAGAAAGTGATTCCTTTAGTGTAATATCATTATTGAATAAGTATAATGATATTATTTAGATATTTATAAGGTGGTGAATCAATTTAAAATATTGTTCTATAAATAATAAATTACTAGTGTGAAAATTTAAATATTCCACTTTCATGGAGGCGATAGTTCACACTTACACATGAATGACACATTCATTTTCCATAGACCGAGATGAATATTGATATTTTTTTATAATATAAGAATATTAATAATTTTATAAATATCATATTAATAAATTAACTATATATTTATATCCATCCATTTAAGGCAATGATAAAAAATAAAGCACACCATTCATGGTGGAGATAGTCCACATGTACACATGACAACATCTTCATTTTTTGAAAGGTTTTAGAGGAATGTAGAAAATTTATATTCCATTAGTATAATAAAATTTTAAAAAATTAGTAATATTAATGGTATCATAATTTCATGGATAAAATATATTTAACTAGGTATAATAAAAAAATAATCAAGAGAGCTCGGTTGAGAACATTGCCTCTCCCATTTTATATTCTCCCTTAGGTAACACCTCAAGGCTCCTTAGCTTGGTCTTTTGGAAATACCATGTAAAGAACCAATAAAATAGGCCCCATATTTCTAGTGATAATCTAAGTATAAAAACCCAATCCTGCCTATAATAGTCCAGGGGCTCACGACTATCACCGAGTAGGAAAATATAACACATGGGAGGCCTCAACCTAAGTACCTGTACACATGAAACATTTCCAAGTACCCATAAAATGTTGAAAGGTAAATAAAATAGGTACTAGTAATTCATTAATAACATCTATCCCACATTAGAGTATGAAAAAAATACTAGAAATCATAAAGGTCCAAATAGAATCCCACCCGTAATCTGATAAAGGGTCCAACATACTAAGTAGGAGGGGACAACTATTGAATGAAACATAGGGTCCAACCACAGTTTTTCTAGCTCACTATGCTCCAAGAACTCCTAGTCCTATAAGGAAACCATCATAAGGGATATCATATATATAAGACAATACATGTGTGGGTAGAGCCCATGCTGGGGTGAGTATAAAAATACCCATTAGAACACCTCAAAATAACCAAACATAATCATCAAAAGAGTAGTCATCTCATCATCACAAGGTATGTACATTAGGATATGAGACATAACTATAAGAAAAATAAAAACCCAAGTATACTCATAATTGACTCTGTCTCAAGAAGGTATCAACCATACTTATATCCACAAGGTTCTACCAAAGGAATCAAGGTAATGATCTTCCAAGAGAACTCACTCCACGAGTTATTCTATCATTGATAGTGATCATCCAAGAGGCCGTGCTCATTAGGAATTTCTAATAGGTAATCAATGGTTCTCCAGTATCTCGATAATTAGATATGGGATCAAACCCAAGGTTCATGGGGGACACCACAAACCCTAACTAGAACAACTCTCTAAGTAGGGGATTACACACCTGCATAAGTTGGTTATGAATATTCTTCAAACCCCACATAGGGAAATCAATATTATAGATTATCCCACCCTAGTATCATGGAGGGATACCAAAAAATCTATCTTATTTAAAAATAACATAGGTGATCATAATCATATTCCATTTATGCAATGACACACTGAACCCTTATAGGGATGGACTAAGGCAACACACTCAACATATAATGGTCCAAACTAAAGGGATGGAGGGCATCAACCTTCCCTATAAAAAGTAAATAGCATGTACTGGGGGGTACATGATGTATTTCCTGCATCGTTTATACCCTTGTCCCTCTATCTCGCATGATATGTAATTCTCTAAATACATGATACATTATCTTGGGACACACGATGTGTAGAGGTCGACCCGTCACTCGACGTGTAGCCTGCCCATGCCCGTGTACATCTGGACAAGCATTTGTACTTAAGGTATTGCCTATGTAATATGTTCATTCCCATGTACTATAGCCATGACCATGTTCCTGACCGTGTTTATAACCTTGTACCCTCTAGAATACATTCTGAGTTACCAGCATTGGGTCACATAGAATATGACATGTTCCAAAAAAGGAGTGACATTTTTCTCTATGCAAAACCCTAGCACTACAGAAGGGGGACTACATGGCATGTGTTCTTCATACTACATGATGTGTAGTTGGGAATTTTCTAGAAACTCTAAAATGCTTCATGTGTTTCCCTATGTCACCATTACCTCCGGATCTACCGATAACTTGTTGTAATAGTGGGTTCCCTATACCCAACTTGAACAATACTTTTGATTACAATACCATGTATATAATTAGTTAGACATGATGTAAACTTTCCATTATAATGTTGATATTTCTACATCCACTATTTAAATGGTAATGTCCATCAATTATTATCATATCAAAAGATTATAGGAGTTACTAGGCTATAATGATAACCTCAAGATACTATTAAATTAATCTTAAATATATGAACTATGGTATAGATACATCATACTGACTAGACATAGTTGATGTATAACTATTAGGTGCTAGGGGCTCATAAGCATTGGGATTTATTCTCATGAAGTTTACACTTGGAGATATCTAATAGGTTAGATTATGAGGAAAAAACTACCAATAGAAACACCACATTTTTTAGGTGTCATTGGTTGTTCCTATCTACAAACATGTGTATTGGTCGCCTGATTTGAGATCATTATCAATGTGTACCATTTGAACGCATAATTTGATGTAAGGAAAAAATCATGACATTGAAGTCATGGTGAGATAACTTGTGTTGGGTGTGTCAGGGGTGGTATGGTATTGGTTGAATGGTTAGGATAAATTTTTTATCTTCTGAGTTGAGGAAGTGATATCTTGGGCCTAGTTGATCAGGATGGTAGGACCTTCATAAATCCTTATCCAAAGTAGTCAATGGTATGTCTATCTAGTTAGATCAAAAATAATAAATCAAAAAATAGATGATGAAACAAGTTGTGCATCTTTCTTTATGAGATATAACGAGATAAAAAGATTATATTACACAGTGCATGTTCATAAGATAGTCCTAGTTTTTATGGCTATTCCTTATCTTTTTAGAGGCCTTGATGGGTTGCTAGAATCCACTCTTGGTCTGTGAATAGTATTCACTGCTATCGTGATAAGGGCCTAGAGGATCACACAAAATAGCATATTCAAGAGTCTTCCTTATTATGGTGAATATGAATATGGGACATGGTGGGCCCCACCATGGGGTCAGAGAGTTTTCTAAGTAATCGATCACTGATGAATAAGTAAATTCATTATTATTAGAGAATAGAATAATTGGATTAAATTTATTCACAAGGTATTAAGTGAATACGTGGAAAAATATTATATGAATGAATATTATTTTATTATTCAAGGTTTGCCTAATATTAACAAGAATTATGAGCCAAGTTAATGACTCAGGTTTTCACTTAATATATTTAATAAATATTAAAACTATGTGATAAATTATACATAATATTTATTACATAGTTATTTCATCATAACTATTTATTTATTCCTTATTTAGTGGGAATTTTACTTACAGGGGCTAGGGAACCCTTTTCGGGTATTTAAGCCTCTAATTATATAAACAGGAGAAAGACTATATTCTAGGGACTATTAATTCCAATGGAATGAGAGCCTCTCTCTCACACACCTTCCTATAGAGATAAAATCAACATTCAATCAATTTAGCCAATAACCCCTTCATTGGATTGAAGGGATAATATCAATGTGATCATCATGATGTCGAAGGAATCTTCAAATATCCCTATCGGTGCTTGGAGTTCAAAAATCAACATCCACATGGATTATTGGGGAATGTGTGGATGAGCTAGAGGGGTTAGGCTTTAGATAATTCAAGAAATTATTGGCAGAGACTAGGTGTATTAGAACATGCCACTAAATTGAAAAAGGTACTAATTTACTTATTTTTGTGCCTATTAACTTCACACAAGATCCTTGAACCTCTACTGGGGCTCGAATCATTAGAGATGATGAAGTTTCATCACTCTAGTGATGAAAATTTTTAAATCCCCAAACCATCAGATTTTGATACATGAATTAGTACCAGAAATTGGAATCAAAGGGAGAACATTAATTTTATGAGCTAAGAAAAAATCAATTTTCATTAAAATAAGTATAGGGTTTTAATTTGGCCCCAACGGAACAAACCACACGTCGATCCGTTTTCAGATGACCAAGTTATGGCTATCCAATTTTTTTTGATATAGATCATTTTTGGTTTGTTTAAGGGTACTAAATTGAAGATAATATATATATATATATGTATGTATGTATTTTTTTTTACCCAAATTTAATCAGTAATGTGTTTTGTGGTCATCTTAAAATTATGGCCATTTTTAGTGGTCAGAACAGTTTTCTGACTGGGGAAATGTTTCCAACAATAATGTTTAATTTTAATTATAATAATAATATTTATTATTTTATTAAAAATTATATTTCAATATCCTTTATAATTTTTTTAGAAAAATACTTTTATATGGGGGTAGCGAGATCCGAAAAATAAAAAAGGTTACCGATTTGACTTTGCAATCAGGAGGATGATAATAGAATAAAAAAATATATTTTAAGAAATTAAATATTATGAGAGAAGACTTCATTATAACTCTCTATGGCACTGCATGAACCTCCATCCAACACCATTGGACACACCTAACAATAACCTCCAACTGGTGTAGCGCGTTCCAGTAGCCTCCTCCTGGTCGGCCATGTCGACACTATCTCCTATCCGATCTACCATCATAGGATGACCCCAATGCCTCATCCTCCAATCAACTAACCACCATACTCTTTTGACCATCAACCCTACTATATTTCACCTTGGGCAGTGCATGCGATCCCCTATAGTGGTTTCCTAATATAACCACCATTGATGGCTTAGTCGACCAACTTTCTGTGAACCTGACATCGCTGATCCTACTCGGTGGTACTTGTGCTACCCAGATCGACACTCCACCCTATTAGATTGAGATGACCACCACCCCCTTGGCCTTCTACCATGATCTCCACTACCTTAATCCTATATATAACCAGGCCAAGCCAGTTCCCAATGCCTGCTGGTCACTATCACGCAAGGTAACCCCGATCCACCATCCCACGGGTCCTGTTTGACCCAAACCGCCCCACAATGGGTATGGGTGGGTCTGGATGACCTGGAATAGGTTAGGGTAGGTCTTCTTGGCCCAAAATATCCCTACATGGGTCTACTCAGTCCAGAACAAGCCTACGTCAGGTTGGTCCAATCTGCAATAGTCCTAGGCAGGGTGAATAGCCCAAAAAAATATATTAACTATCCCAAATTAATTAATTAATTTTTGGATGTTTTTAAAATAATACTTATTTTAATATTTCAAAAAAATTAATTTAATTATGAAATAAATATTTAACTAATTATTAGACCAAAATTAAATTAAACCATTTGAGTTTAAAATAATTCATTTAATTTATTAAATGCACCCATACTTAAATTTATTGCATTTTAATTTTTGTGATTCTTTTAATTTACCTGTAAACTAGTCTTGAGCATCGATTGTGCATGTCAATTTTATTTAAGTGTTTATTACAATTGAATGTGATGTTTGTAATATTTAATTAATTTCATTGATGGTTTTCACATCATCTTTGTCATTTAAATATGTATAAGGTCTTGCACATCCATTGGTTTTTTACTATATGTACATTGAAATTCCCAAGACCTCATCGCTTGCATGTAAGAATATTTTTATTTTAATTATGATTATGTGAGATATGGAATATTCCATGATGAGGTGGTATACTAGATGATAAGTCCAAACCCTCAATTGGGGGTGAGCTGCATCATGAGTCATGACCCAACTCAAGTATGATTCCCCTAAGTCATGGTTGATCTATTAAGTTTAAACAGGACAACTAATATTATATGATCAATACCATTTAGGTAATTTTATTTTATTTATTCATTATTTATTATTTTATGTATTTTTTTGTCTGTGGGAACACATAAAATAATAAAGAGAAAATTTCATAAAGAATTGATGAATGTATTATATTAACAAATTTTTAGTTGTGAGCGCGACAACATAGTATGAATATATTTAATAGAAAAGGATTACATTCATTAAGAAATATTAATAAAAGCCAAAAATATATTTTAATCCGAAAATTCATTAAATTTTTTGAATTTGAACAAATCCAGGTGTACAGGGTGCTCGTTAGCCAAAGTTGAGGGTGCCTCCTACTACCAGATATTTATTATAATATTGATGGGTCGAGTTAACTAAATATGGAAGAAAATGAGTTTTAAAATAAATCATTTTAAAAATTTATAGTCAAGCATCGAGTAAATAAAGTTTTTGATTTTAGAGGTTGAGACTTCACTCAATAAATCAAATATCCATGAGTTAATGTAGTTGGACAGTCAAACACTAACCTAAAAACTCCCTAAGTAGTGTAATATCCAAATCTTGTTGACTATGAGGAGATATTTCAAGTATCCTTTACACTATAATACTCAAGAAATAGAGTATTCTGATTCTAGTAGAGAGGGTTTCTAGAATTAGATAAAATAGTGGGAGACATTTAACAATTTAACTTAATTAGTAATGTATAATAATTAATCAAGATAAAAGTACCAATCTTATAGTTTTTTATATAAAATTTCAAGTAATAAATCAAGTACAATATGATAATATTGGATTAAGAAAAATGTCCAAACTGACATGAGTTTCTAAAGATAAGTATAGGTGCTTGTGCAATGTACTACGACATTGGAGATTCAAGGTGTTGGTGTCCCCAATACCCGTTGAGCCACCTCAGGAAAAGAGGGTAAAAAAATTCTTATAGGAGACTCATGAATGATGCGTATGATGGTTATTTCATAATGTTATCATCAACATATGAGTGAGTTGTGGATACAAAATCAGGAAAATATTGATTTAACATGTTATCTCATCTCTGAGAATCTTATGAGGAGAGAGTGAAGCATGAAATGAATGGGTTATGATTACATTGTTTATGTGTAAATATGAAGGATGGATCATGATATTTCATCACATACCATTATTATATCTTTATCACCCATATAATCCAATTTCATTTAAGATTTCAAAAAAAATCTATGGAGAAATATTCTTCATTACCTTTTAGGTATGGTTCACCAAGTCAACAAGAACTTGAAAATTGTTTTAGCTCTTATGGTGAAAAAGTTGAAATATAAGAGAAAAGGACAATGAAAAGTGTTCCACCAAAGTCTCCTTCACAATGTATTTCAAAGAAAATAATTTGGTTATCATATTAGATGTCATTCCCTTTTCATGTCATTAAATAAGTCTGTGGAAGTGTAAATGAAATAGAAGAAGCAAGTAGTCACTTCTTCTTCAGGTATATTCATCAATTTTATGTGATGTTTCTATCATACTTCTTGAGTATTAAATACAATATGCCTGTCACATATGTGTATTGAAAAATAGTAATCAATTAAGTATATAAATTCTATTATAAGTAAGGTTTGTTCTCCAAGATACTGAGAAAGGGTGGATCCCAAGTCAATAGCGAGAAACACACAACTTCTAATTTCCAAGTAAATAGTTCTAGTTGAAATATTATTCAGTATTACCAAAAAATTTATCTCACGCTTCGTTATACATAAGGAAACATTATTCCATTTTAGGAATGAATGTTGTTTGTGGTATTTAATGCTCAACAAATAGTTAAGTAATGTTTGAATCATTAGAAATACTTGGTGAATATAAAATGTAAGACTTGTATACCTAGTTGTGGAAAGATAATACATTGTAAAGAAAAACTAAGAAGTTATCAAGGATATATCCAGTATGGTTTTAGAATCTTTGAAGTTAAAGACCTTAGGTATTATTGATATAATTATGTACTTATCTTTGGACAAAGAAACCTTTTAAAATAATGGTAAGTCACAAATCATTCAGAAGTAGTTGAGATAGAGATCATGAAATATTAAAGGTTTAATCTAGTGGTAAATATACTTAATACGATTCCTTTTAAGTGTTTAATTAAGGAATATGAAAATAAAGTATGGTATATGCATGGTTAGAAGATATGTGTTACTTTGGGCCCGTGTGTGGAAGAATATTTTGAAAAAAAAATCATTAATATTTATAATGTAGCATGGAGTAATTCCTAAATGCACATTACCTTATACACATCAAAGATATGATGTTAATAAGGAGGATCGATGAAGAGTATTACATGTTAAAATTGGTAAATATAATGTAGTGTGGAGTAATTCTTAAATTCAAATTTCCCTATACACATCAGAGTCATGTTGTAAGTAAAAGAAGTATCAATGTTTCAAATTATATACATTGCAGATACTTGCATTATTTTTTGAGACATGCATCAAAAATAACAACATTATCCCATAACAACATGGAAACTATAATGACCAACAATATTATATGAGTTATAGTATGATATAAATCCATTATGTCATAGTAATATGTGTTTAGATGCAACAAGTTTGTTAAGATATAAAAAAATTTTCATCAAGAGAAACACAATGTGAATATAAAGTAGCTATCTTAATATCTTCTAAGGATATTACATAAATTTACAAGATAGAAAAGTTATAGTCAAGTGATCTAATACAATTCTATAAAAGGGTTCACATCCCTACGTGAGATAATGGGAGAAATATTGACTTGGATTTAGTCAATTCCAAATATTCACAAGTAGTTAGAATAGGGAAAAAGACCCACAGGTGCATAGGAAAAAGAACCATAGGTTCATTTGGAAAGAGAATATTCCAGAGACACATACCACATAGGATGGATAAAAATATGGTGGTGGTTTTATATTCACCATGGCTGGTGATACATTATTCACTGAGAATAATAATTCCTACAAGTAAGCAGTATATGGAAATGATCTAATATTAATAAGATTAATTAAAATTAAATAATGGATTCCATGTATCAATGTATATGGGGATTATTATTTTGAATATCGTGGTGGGTATTCAAGTGATACTATACATGGATTATACAAGCATGGTACAAATAAGGCTCGATTGGTAACACCAAGTCATTATGCCTAAATCCATTATAATTTTACTTATCATAGTTACTTTCTATGATAATTATATTAATAATTGGATGTCAATGACACCAATCATGGAAGGTGTTTCTACGATGAAACCATAAAGTGATGGATACATCATAGAATGCTAATTAAGGGTGCAAGTTACTTAAATATAGTTTAGGATTAGAGTAAGAAACTAGATCATTGAATATTCATTTGGAATGAATGTTTTCCATGTTTTTCAAGAGGTTAGTGGTAGTGAAATTTTTTTCAAGTAAAATATGTTTGATAACATATGAAAAACAACTATTAGACTTATAGTTAGTCAATACCATAATAAATATAACTCTTTAGAGATTGAATTGAAGTAAAAACCTAAGTTCTATGGGATAAGATATACTGGGGAAGATTTAAAGGTTTCTTAGACCAATTTATTAGTAAATATACTGACAAGGTATTGAAAATACAATATAGAAAAATTCTAGAGATAATTTTTACCAATTTCACATGGCATAAATCTCTCTAAGAAGATATGCATGGGAATACGAGGAGATTAATGTGGTGATTAGAGTTACATACTCTATTGAGATGGATCAATCATGCATTCCATGTTATGTACTATATATTGATATTTCCAACATATACTTAATGGTAATAAAATGTCGATTATATCTAGGAGAACTTCACAAGAAGCAATCAAAACAATCCAATTGTTCTTGTGAAAGTACAAAAGGAATGTACCTGATATGTGGAGCAGAAGGGATAATAGTTAAAATGGAACAAAAACTAGTATTACTATAGATAAATATAATCTAATATCATAGTAAGGCTAAGTTAATGAGCACGAGAAGCTAATTTAATCTAGTGGTATCCATATCTACAAATACTGTGTACATTGCAGATTCTGAGGCAGCTAAAGAAGCCTTTTAAAATTAAAAATGACTTGTTCCATCTCTTGGAATCAGACCTGGTAAGTAAAGTTTTATCATTATGATAATTATATTAATATTACTATCCAAGATGTAAAGTTTATATAATGAAAAAAGTGATATACTTTGGGATATCATCTCTTGATAAGTCTTACTCAAGGAGGTAAAGTTGTAGATATCAGTATTTCCATGTAGTAGAGATGTGACAGGACTATGAATAAATCCATAACTTAGAAGAAACATGATATAATTATGTAGGAGTTAACAAATTTAGTTATAAAGTTGGCTCTAGTGAAAGTGGGAGTGTTTTAATATTGCGTTTCCTAGACCCAACTTTAATAGTACTTTTGATTATCATACCATGTATATAGTTAGTAATACATGATGTACACTTACCATTATAGTGTTGATATTTCTACATCCACTATTTAAATGGTAATTTACATAGATTATTTTAATATAAAAAATGTTATAGCAGTTCCCAATCTATAATGAGAACCTTGAGATACTATGATATTAATCTTAAATATATGTCCTCTAGTCAAGATATATCATAACGATAGGAAATAGTTGATTTCTAACTATCATGTGCTGGGGGATCATAAGAATTGAGGCTTCTCCTCATGAAGTTCTCACTCAGTGATCTCTAGTAGGTGAGATCATGAGGAAAGACTTTCTAATAGTAACACCACATGTTTTAGGTTTCATTGGTTGTTCTTATCTATAAACATGTGTTTTGGTCTCCTTACTTGAGATCATTATCAATGTGTACCATTTGATCATGTACTTTGATGTAAGGAAAAAACTATAAAATTGATGTCATGGAAAGGTACCTTATGTTGGGTGTGTCATTGGTGGTATGGAATTGGTTGAATGGTCAAGATAGAATTTTTCACCTCCAAGTTGAGGAAGTGATATCTCAGGCATAGTTGATCCTGATGGTAGTACCTTCATAAATCCTTATCCAAGGTATTTAAAGGTAAGTATATCTAGTTATATCAAAATAATAATAATTTATGAATGGATGGAAACACAAGTTGTGCATCACACTTTATGAGATATCATGTGACAAAAAGATTATATTACATAGTGCGTGTTTGTAGGATGATTGTCATTGATATGACTATTCCTTCTCTTTGGGGGCCCTGATGGGTTTATAGACTCTAGTTTTAGTCTTTGAATAATATTCAATACTATCAAGATAAGGGTATAGAAGGTCACACACAATAGTATATTCAAGGGATTTCACTATTATGGTGAATATGAATATTGGATGTGGTAGGCCCCACCATGGTTTTTGAGAGTTTTCCAAGTAATTGATCATCGATGGATAAATTAATTAATTATTATTTGAGTATAGAATAATTGGATTAAATTTATTTATTAAAGTTATCCATAAGGTATTAAGTGAATACATGGAAAAATATTGCACAAATGAATATTATTTTTATATTCAAGTTTCATTTAATATTAGCAAGAATTACAAGTCAAGTTAATGAATCGGGTTTTTCACATAATATATTTAATATATATTACAATTATGTGATAAAATATAAATAATATTTATGACATAGTTATTTTTTCATAACTATTTACTTATTTCTTATTTAGTGGGAGTTTTATTTTTGGGGGCTGGGGAACCCTTTTTGGGTATTTGAGCCTCTCACTATATAAGCCGGAGAAAGAATCCATTCTAAGGACTATTCATTCCAATGGAATGAGATAATCTCTATACCCATTCTTGTAGATATAAAATCAACATTTGAGTGATCAATATAAGAAAACCTTTGATGGATTGAAGGGATATGATCAATGTGATCATCATGATGTCGAAGGAACCATCGAAGATTCGTGCTAGCACCCATATTTAGATGATCAACATCCATGAAAATTATTGGATCATGTGTGGGAAATCTAGATGGGTCGTCTTTGGATCCTCAAGAAATAATCACCAGTGACTAACTTCATCCGAACACATCGTTGAATCAAATGAGGTAATGGTTTATTTATTTTTGTTCTTATTAAATTCACAAGAGATCCCTAGACCTCTAATAGAGTTTGGATCGCTAGAGACGATGAAGTTTCATCACTATGGTGATGAAATTTTTTAAATCCCCAACCCACCGGATTCCACTTCATGCCCAGGTACCACAAAATATTATCTAGAGATTGTGGATCAAGGTTGACCGACACTCGAGCCATCAATGATGACTGGAGTCCGTACTTTAATCCTCTCACAATGCCTCCCCCATCGCTCCACCATGTCTATATTCTAAATAATGAAACCGAGGATCACAAAATCTAGAACCAATCCACTATCATTTCTATAAATTTTAACCACATTGTTGATGTTCATCCTGAACCCACAATAACGATCCATTGAACCAATGATCAATTTAGTACTTATCGTTTACCAAGTATTTATCAAACTACTGGCCAAATAGAATGATAATGATGATCATATGAATAACATGGAGAGAAATGAGTAAAACACAAACATTAGGAATGAACCTAATTTAATGTTCTTATTGGACTCAATCCATTATTGTAGGAATGAATAATAAAGAGGAATAATTAAAGACATATCAAATTACTAATTCTTGGAAGATAAAATCATATCTATATGATATGATCAACTGACAAATCAAACTGTTAGAATAATTAATTCTTGTTTGTCATGGGATTATTAAAAATAGATAAATCCACATAAAAATTTCCCCCTTGAGTTAGGATCGATCACTGATGAAGAATGAATCTGCATTGTCATCACTAGAGATATCCATGAATCCCATTTTTGTTGGTGATCCTTGTGGTATTTTGATCATCAATCCATGATCCTGACATCTTCCAACACTCCTCCCTGTGATCCTATCAGTTCTCATGGTAATGTAGATAACCCTATGAATTAGATATTACCATGTATTTATAGAGTAAAATTAGGTTCAGATATTAATTAAACACTTAAATAAATATATTTAATTTATTTAATTACTTCGCCCATGGTTTCACTCAATCCAAAAAACCGACACCAACCAATATTATGTTGTTCCTAGGGTACAATCTATGTTTTATATTTAATGAAAGTATCAAATTTATAACTTGTGACTTCTCTTTGGATTTATTCCCTCATTTTACAAAAACCTCACTCAAGTGATATTAAAATATTAAATATTTATATAATATCAATACTGAGCCTCTCTGGGCCTCGAAATCTCATGCTATTTTAGGTCATGACTCTACAAATATTCCTTAATATATTTCAAAGTATTACAAGAAAATAATAGGGATGTTACATTCTCCCCATGTTAGTGATTTTTGTCCTAAAAATAAAAAATCCTGCTAAAAAAGACTAGGGCACTAGTCCCGCATCAGGGTCTCCCACTCCTAGGTGTTCTCCTGAAGATAATCATGCTTCCATTGGACACACACCAAGGAAATCATTCACCAATGAGGTTATTATCCTATTGATCCTTAATCTATAATGAGTACTCTGCAATGGTAGCTCTATCCTTGATGTCTATCTCACCCTAGTAGATAATATGTGGTAGGTCGTGCACATACCTTCTCAGCTGTGACATGTAGAAGACACTGTGTACTCAATATGACTGTAGTGGTAGGTCCAAATGGTGAAATACATCACCAAACCTACATAGTATTTGGAAGGGTCCAATAAATTTCATAGATAACTTACTGCCTTGGACAAATGTCCATAATCCAAGTCTAGGTGTGACCTTAAATAACACATGGTCTCCCTCCTTAAACTCCAATGGCCTCCATTTTCAGTCCACATAAGAATTTTGATGACTCTGATTAGTCCTCATACACTCCCAGATTATCTTAACCTTCTCTATCATCTTTCATACCAACTCTAGTCCCATGAGTGCTGACTCACTTTGATCAGTCCAACATAATGGTGATCTACAGGGTCATCCATACAAGGCGTTAAATAATTCCATACCGATAGTAGAAAGATAGCTGTTATTGTATGAAAACTCCACTAGGGGTATATGATCCCCCAACTATAACCAAAGTCTAACATGAAAGATCACAATATTTTATCTAGAACTTGAATGGCCTGATCAGTCTGGCCATCAATATAGAGGTGAAACATTGTGCTCAAACACAATTGAGTCCCAATGGCCTATGAAAATCCTCTCCATAATCATGATGTGAAGATTGCATCATGGTCATAAATTATCATTAAGGTAACTCTATGAAAATATAATATCTTCTACATGTAAATGAATCCAATGATTTCAAATAAAATACTCTCTTAGATAGTTAAGAAGTGGGATGACTTAGTGAGTCAGCCTATGATCACCCATATGGAATCATATCCTCTAGAAATTCATGAAAGTGGCATCAGGAATCCCATAAATATACTATCCCACTTCTGCTCTATCACCTCAATGGGTTGAGCTAAATCCACTGGAACCTAGTACTTAGCCTTCATCTACTGACACATGAGTTATCAAGAGAGAAAATATGCTATACACTTCTTTATCCTTAGCCACCAGAACTGATGCTAATGGAATTAGTACATCTTTGCCACACCTAGAAGTACCACTAATGTATATGTATGAAAACCCCTCAAAAAATCCACATGAAACATTAATAGTACCTTCGTCCATCCTTTGGAAAGGATTAAATTCTCCCCACATTTATAAAATCCATCAGGATCACATCCAATGGATATCTTAATACAGAAGGTATAATAGACAACACCTCTATGATGAGCCTCCCTAACAAACTGTAAAAGTGGAGTTGTAAAAACTATCCATTAGAGGTAAGATTCACCATCCCCATCTATAAGGGAAAGCTACAATGAGGCTAACTGCTCTAGTGACTCAGTCAAAAGCTATAAAAAAGATCTCCTACTGAGAGAATCTTCCACAACATTACATTTTGAGGGAGTATAGACTATTTAAAATTCATAATCTTGGAATAAATATAGACATATATTTTGTATCAAGTTAATATCCATATATGAGAATATATACTTGAGACTCTTATGGTCATAGTAGATTTTAAACCACTTGCCTATAAGGTAGTGTCACCACATCTTCAGGGTGAATACTACCACTACCAGCTCTAGATCATGAGTGGTGTAGTTCTTCTCATGTGATATCAACTGTCGGGACCCATAGGAAATAAATTCATACCTTTGTATTAGAACACAACCTAGTTCGACCCATGAGGCATTATATAACACTACATACTTGGAACTCTCTTCTATAAGTCTCAAGATGGTGGTGCTCATTAACCTCTACCACAACTCCTAAAAATCCTATTGGCACCTCTCCATCCACATGAAAGGCTACCCTTTCAAGTAAATGTATTCAAGTGTCATGATATCCTAGAGAAACCAGGAATGATTCTCTTGTAATATTATATAAACCCAAGGAATATCCACACATCCCTCATGATCTTGGGTGGATCCTAAGCTAAAAATACCACAACCTTCACTGGGTCCATTGATAAACCCTCTACTGAGATGAAATGTCCTAGAAAGTGGAACTCTCAAATACAAAATTAATACTTAATGAGCTTAAAATAATTATGGTTCTCTAGATGTAATTCCAGAACTACCCTCAAGTGTCTTGTGTTCTCCTACTTAGACATTGAGTTCACTAGGATATAATCAATGAAGAATAGCAAAAATAAATCTAAGAATGTTGAAATATTTGGTTCATGAGTCCCTTGAACACTGCTGGGGTGTTTTTAACACCAAAGGGAATCACCAACTACCCATAATAGCTATTACAACATTAAAATTCAATCTTCAGTATATCCATTTCTCATACTCGAAGATAGTGATAACCTAATCTGAGGTCAATATTTAAGAACCATCTCACCACTCTCAGCTAGTCTAAGAGGAAATTGATCCTTGATAGTGAATAATTATTATTTATAGTTAACTAATTCATGCAATAATATTTTATACATAACCTCAATATCCAATCCACCCTCTTGGTGAACAACATTGGGGCTGACCAGGGTAACACATTGGGTCTGATAAAGCCCTTTCTATGCAAGTCCTCCAACTACACCTACATCTCATTAATCTTTTTATGAGACATCTGATATGATGGAATAGATATCATGGAAGTACCTAGGTTTAATTCAATGCAGAAGTCTATTTTTTTGTGGGAAGTAAGCCTGACATGTCCTCAAGAAATATTTCTTTATAGTCTGCCACCATTGGAGGAAGCTGAAAGCCCATAAAATATACTTATACAAGGTTAATATTTTCCAACTAATAAGTTATCAACAATATCCTCCTATTCATGAGACCACCCTACTATGACTAGTTTTCCTTTTCATGAATAATGGGAAACCTCATCCTATTACCATAGACACACCACATCCCCTGATTGATGCATTCAATCTGGGCATGAATTGTGGATAGCCATTCTATATCTAGTATGACATAATAAGGCCTCATTACCTCTAAAAATTGATCCCATAATAAGATATATCCTCTAATAGTTAGGTCACACTATCGACATAAGTGTGTAACCACTAAACACCCTTCGATTGAGGTCTCCAAGTGTAAGGGTAAATCTAAGGGATCAACCAGAATCTCTAATTCTTGAAAAGGAGAAGTGGAAAAAAAATACCATCACACACCCATGTCTATCAGTAAAACATCTAAAGTAGATAAGATATATACCACACCTCTAATCATCCATAGAGACTTGATGTTATATGCCTCCATAGCTAGTATCTATCCTCATCCTTTTCCACCAGCTCCCTGAGCCTGAAACAGACCACCTAGGGCTGGTGGTGGCAACAAGTTAAAATTTCTACAACCTCATGATACTTTAGCCACCCTACTACCATGTATTATTCCCTACAGACATCCCTGGTCTTGTAGATATTTATGCGTAGGTGTTGTATCGACTATCTCTCTGTTAGCTATATGATGGGTCGAATAATCCCACGAGAGGTGTCCCCAAAAGTCGCAAGTGAAACACCACCTAAATCTAAGATAAATAGAACCATACTAAGTGCCATAAGACATATATACTCTATCCTAGGATCATATACTGAAATCTATCACATTCCCAGATCCCTGTGTCTACCATAAGATACCAGATGTCTTGGTCTCAACCCCGATGCACCCACTACTAGCACTAAGAGTCAACATTTTCTCACCCAGAAATTACTCCACTACTAAGGCTTTCTAGAGAACTCCAACATAGGTGGGAATGCAAATAGATATTAGTAAAGCCCTTATATCTCAACACAGACCCTATTTGAAGGTATATTCTTGGAAAAATAAATATTGAACCATATATATAGAGTATCATGAGAGTTTATTTAACCTCGATGAATAATCTTCCATCATAAATCTACCCTACTGCAACTACAGTAGATCCTGGATACACACTAATTTCAACATGGATAGATATCACTACTCCTTGAAGAGATTCTAAAAATTTGACCAGGAGAGAGTTGTGTCATCATGTGTCTAAATCACTAGAATCCACCATCACTCAATGGAACCCTGAACAAGACTCGCCACTGGGACCACCATCTAATCTCTAGGAGTCTTCACAAGGAAAAAATACTCAGTTAACCACATTAAGACAATACTCATTTTCCTAGGGGTCTAGATATCTATGAAAACTATGAGGTAAATACCTTTTAAACTCATTGAGTTCACTCAGCCTATGCAGATCCTCATCTAGTACTATCGGCATAATCTACTGCTCAACGGGTGGTAGGAAAATTGGAAACCACCCAAAGGTACCACCTCAGGTACAAGACCCTATAATGAATCCTCATCACTCAAAAGATCATCCTCATGATCCTGATTTAAAATACTAATCAAAAATCATCACAGAGGCATCCTGAAATAAAATAAATATGTACCATAGTCAAGAGTATATATGGTGAGTTAACTCGATAAGGAAATAAAAACCACAAAATATTACTATATTTTTCACATACTAATCTTATCTCTGAAACCAGCACCTACATGTATCAATTCAACAAGAAGGTTTTCAGAGTCCTAGTGAGTGGATGCATCAGCCGCTGCACCAACACTAGATTAACTGTCTCAAAAGATGAACTTGATACACTTAAACACTATTTATATAAATCCTAATCCAAACTCATAGCTAGAAAATCTCTAAATTTCGATACTAAAGATAAAAATTATTTTATACCACTATTCCAAGACCCAACCCATAAGGGCCCACCTGGTCAGTGATAAGCCTAGTGTGACACCCTAAGACCGCCTCTAATAGAATAGGGTCAAGAAACCAATGTCAAGTATGAAAATATAACACATGGGAGGCCTTAACTTATGTACTTATACACAAACAATTATTTCCAATTACCCATACAATGCTAAAAGATAAATAAAACTAATACCAGTAATGAATGCATAAAATTTATCCCACATTAGAGTAAGAAAAATCATTAGAAAGAAATAAAGGGCCAAATACATGCTCACCCATAAGCTGATAAAGTCTAACCCACTAAGTAGGAGGGGACTACTATCGAATGAAACACTGATTACAACCACGATCAGTCTATCTCACTATGATCCACCTTCCCCTAGTCCTCCGAGGACACCATTAAAAGTCCCATTGTTTGTATAAGACGTGACATGTGTGGGAAAATACCAAGTATGGGTGATTATAAAAATAGCCATTAGGACACTCAAAAATAACCAAGCATAACCATAAAAATAATAGTTATCTCATTATCACAAGGTATGTCAATCAGGATATGAGACATACCTATAAGGATAGTAAAACCCAAATATAAACATAATAGACTCCAAAACTCAAAATGGTCTTAACTATACCACCATCCATAGGATTATGATCAATAATTTAAGGTAACAATGATATAGGAGAACTTGCTCCATAAGCCATGCTATCATTGATGGCACTCATCCAAGAGGTCCTTCCCATCAGGACTCACCAATAAGTAATCACTAGATCTCCAAAAATCTTGATACTCAAATAGGGGATCACAACCAAGGATCATGGGGGACATTGAAAACCATAAAATGGAATAACATACTAAGTAGGGGATTGAATGCCTACATAAGTTGGTCATGATGATTCTTGAAACTCCACATAAGGAAAGAAATATGATAGAGGATACCACCCTAGTATCATGGAGGGATACCAAAAACTCTATCGGATTCAAAACCCATAGAGGGGAACACAACCCTATGATGAAGATGTAATGAAACACTTTACCCATGTAGGGATGGACTAAGGGAACACACTCAACTTTTACTGGTCCAAACTAAAGAGATGGAGTGCCTCAACCTACCCTAGAAAAATACATGGTGTGTACTAGGGGGTACATGACATGTTTTTCCAGCCCTGTGTATTGTAGAGACCCGGAGCCTGATGTACATGTACATTACATTACTTTTCCGGAATACTTAGTACATAACAAAAAAAATACACACACAAGGATCGTAATAGTTTAGTGTCTTTGGAAACTTGGAACGTAATCTTCTAATCGTGGTGAAAGATCTCCAATATCTCCCATAAAGATATTCCCTTTTTTTTTACCTAAAACCTTTCTTTATATCCTGGGGAAAAGAAAACATAAAAGGGTGAGCTCAAATGCTCAGTAAGGGTAAACAAAAGAAATATAAATCTCATCGTATACACAAGCACATAACTTTTGGAAATCTTAACCTGCAAAAGAGATCATAATTTCATAACATGGGATAAATCATGGAAGTGAAATGTAATTACAATAATCATAACTTAAAACATGAAACTTTGTGGCATACACACATAATCATAGAGAATCATTTCTTGTTAGTCAAGACTCATTTCCAAGACTATCTTAGTGGACAAAGTCCCTTTCTGAACCGATTCACCCTCGTTTCAGTCCTGTTTCACTGAACCGGTATAACCTACCGTTCCAGCCCTGTCTATCTCATGAGATATAAAATCTTTACCCAATGAATTGGAGGGAGATATAGGTCCCACCCATCTCATAATGATACCATTCTTATGTGTGCCACAAAATCATAAACCATACATCATTGCATAACCCATGTAATACAAATGGGAATCTTGAACATCATGACATCATAAAACAATTCATACAAGATAAAGGAATTCATAAAAATAATTCCATCACAACATGATCAAATCAATGTAATAATAGGGATAAAAACAGAACCCTTTATTATCTTAGATGGAAAATTATTTTGATAAAACACTTGAACTCCATTCTTGAGGAAAATATCCTTTCTTCTTCAAAAACACTTTTCTTTTCTTAACATGTCATACAATTATAAACTAAAAGAAGTTGATCAAAAATAAACTTGAAAACTTGTAAAGGAATCTTCTTGGAAATAATGTTTTAAAAATCCATTCATGTCGTATAAGTTAAAAAAAAACATTCTTCGTACCTTTGTCGGAAAATTCAAAAAGTACCTCGTACGAAAAAAAAACGACAAAAGATTCCTTTCATATTCTTTACTAAAAACTCACCGAAGGGTAAAATTGGATTTAAACAATTGTAGGTGGATGGAAATAATATTACATATTGATGAAACATGTATGTAGATGATAAAATACACCCCAGTAAATTTCAAAGTATAAACAATCTCGGATAAAAATGAGATTGTGATATTTCCCTTACCTTAGGTCCAATTTGCTTTGTACGTGTCCGAAGCTCCTGTATAATGTTTTAAATAATGTTATTTACTTATTCCAGAATCATACATATTGATATGATATCATATATGGTCATATTCTTAGCTTCTTAGTAGTAATATTTCATTGCTACTTGTTATTTGGGTGTTTATAACTTTTTGTTCTTATGCGTGTTTTGTCGAATAAATTCTTATTCTTTTCTTTAGGTTATAGATACCTCATTTCTAGAATGGTATTAGTTTAATATATATCATATTCATTCATTCAATTCATTTATATAATCAGTATGAAATGAAGATCATGTAGAACGAGTCGCATCACATCGTGGAGACGGTATTCCGTACGTATGCACGAGTGATGATATCGTTCCTATGATCGTGGAATTGTATTTAAGTGTATTTATACTATTTCAGTATCAATATCACTTTATAATAATTATATATAGTTACTCATTACACCATTATACCCATACTTGTAAGGTGATGGTGGAAAATAGAGTACACCACGGCGTGGAGACGATATTCCGTACGTACTCACGCGCGGTGATTTCATTTTTCCGTAGGATGGATAGAAGATTAATTAGGGTTGTTTCATATTTATAATAACATATCAGTATGTATGTAATACTGATGTTATTACTTTATCATGAAACAACTAAAGAAGAAGAAGTTGAAGAAGAAAGAAATTGAAAAGATCGGTAATGGATATTACCTCTTCTTTGGAACGCCTCTTTGAATCCTCCACTTAGGGAACTAAGATTGGTCTTTGAAGAAGACCAGGACCTCTAGGATTATTCTAGGTAAGTGGAGAGGATAAAATGTCAGGGGTTGGCCGAGCATGAGTGCTCAAATTGGTGTGAGGAGGAGGGGGAGGAGGTGCCCTTTTATAAGGGAGGAGAGGGGCACCTTAGGAATATCTCAAAATATTATTTTATATTAAAGTCAAAATCGGTTTATAATGGTTCCAAAGGGTCTTATTTCGAAGCTAAAGTGGGTATGGGTAGAAATACTATCAACCAATAGGATTTAGACAAGTTTAGGTTATTATTTTAACCTTATCAATTAGATTTAACTCTAAGTTAAATAATTTAACTTTTACCGTGTCTTTTTGTTTTCTTACACTATATGGTTAATAAACTTACTATAACATGCCAAACGAACCCCAAATTGTTTATTATTAATATATATATCCTTATCTAAGTCATTTGGCCGAACCTTAGATTTTTAGGAATAAAATAACAATTAATAATATAATATTTGATTTAAAAACTATTTTGTGTCAATTTTGACACTATTTGATATATGATTTTTGTAAAAGTCATAACAGAATTATATGTTCTAACCAAGTTGATTAAATCAACACTAATATATCATAGTAACCTAGAAAATTAGTGGAATTCATAAAAAGTCTCAAATTACATTTATTTTGGTGTTTATAACATCAATTATGTCAATATTTCATTAATAAGATAATTACTTCATCATCATTGTGTCATAAATAAATTAAATTATTTAATGTCTAAAAATTATAAATAAAATACCATAATGTAGGAAATATTTTAGATTTCTAATGAATATTTATAGTCGAATTTATCTTATGTATAACCCCATATTAAAAATGATTTACTTATTAAAATTTGATTTTAACTATTTTAACCCTTCTTTAAATAAATTAATAATAAATGTCCTAATCTAATCCAAGTGGACCTAAATGGTCATATTTTATTCCTAAGTTTGTTTTTGGTCTAATTACACTTGTCCAATAGAATTAGGATATGTGTTAGGGTAATAATAATATCATATTTACCCTTAGTTACCCTATTTACTATTAACCGTGGTAAAAAAAAGTAAAAAGTTACTATTCACCAAAAATTATTTTCATCTCATTGAACCAAATTTTAGTCCTTGATATTAACCGTGTCTGTCGGATTTTTGAAATTCCATTCACAGAAGCGGTAAAATTACGTTTTATGCAAAATTCAGTTTTTAACCTACCACTTAGTGGTTTCACTATTCATCAAAAATTGAAAGTTTTCAGAAAAGTACCAAAATTTCACCCTAGGCTATAATTGATATTCCGAATTCAAAAATGATTTTTATTTTACAAAATTCCCAACATATAAGTTGCATTAATTAATTTGATAATTAATTTCCGCTGTCACAACAAATAGCGTGTTTTTAAGAGATAATAACTATCAAAAGATTGACACTTGTTTATAACTGGTTTAAATGTGAAATTACATCCAATGTCCAACATTGTATTAAATTGTAAAAATATATTCTAAATATACTTTAAAACCACTCAAATTAATAATTTATAACTATTAATTATTTCGATTGAAAAAGTTGTTTTTAATTAAAATTTAGTAATTTCCACTATTCATCAAAATATGAAAGTTATCCGAAAATTACCAAAATTTCACCTTAGGCTAAATTCAATACTCCTAATCCATAAATGAAGTCCATTTTGAAAAATAAAATTTACAAAATTTCAAAAAGTGGTTATTACTATTCATAACGGCTAGTTTTAATAATATCTTAATAGCATATCGTTGTTTAGCGAAACTTGGTGTTGCGTACAACACACGCTATCATGGAAGGTCGCGATTGCGTGTAATTCAAGCCAGGTCAGAGATGTGTGTTGTGAAAGCTCCTTTTGGTGTAGCGTATAACACAAGACATTAATGAAATTAAAAAGAATATTTTTCATAAAATCTCGGGGTGTTACATGTATGACCTTGTCTTTCCATCTCACACAACATGTAGTTCTATAAATATATGGAATGTTCTCTCAGGATACATGGTTTATATAGGTCGACCTGTCAATCGGTATGCCACCTAAGCATGATCGTGTACATCTAGTTGTGCCCATGTAATTTAGGTTATGCTTGTGTACCATGGTCATGCCTATGTACTGTAGCCATGCCTATGTGAATGTCCGTGTCTATGATCGTGTACCCTTTTGGATACATTCTAATCCACTAGATCTAGGTCACATGACATGTGAAATGCGTCACACATCATGTGATATTTTTCTCTATATGAAACCCTAGGATCATATAAGAGGGACTACATGGGGTGTGTTCTTAAGACTACACACCTTGTAGTTGGGAATTTTCCAAAAACTCAAAATTACTTCACGTGTTCTCCCATGACATCATTGACTTGGGATAAGATGATAATATTATTTATATATTTTTAATCTAGGTTGATTGATGTTAGAGCTAGAATTGGGTTTTAGAATCCGACCTTCAATATACTCATGACGCCTCTCCCATTGCACCACTATGTTGAGACACCAAATCTTATGACCAAGGATCACTAAATCTAGAACCGATCCTCTATCATTTCTATGCATGGAAACCACATTATTGATATCCATACCAAAACCATAGTAACTGTCCATTATGACAAATATCGATTACATAATGATTATTTACTAGGTATTTGTCAAACCTCTATCCTAATAAAATGCCAATGATGATTACAAGAATAATAGGGAGAAAATGCATAAAAAACACAAGTAAAGAAACTTATCCAATGATAATGTTGGACTAGATTCATTATATTATGAATAATTAATGAAGAGGAATAATTTAAGAAATATTAAAATCCTATTTCTAGGAAGATAAACCCATATCATCATGACATGATTAACCCGCAAATCGAATTGTCTTAATAATTGATTCACATTTGTCATGGGATAAATAAATGGGGACAAATCCGTATAAAACAACATCCTACCTCAAGTTAGGATTGATCACTAACACATAACAAATCTACATCATCATAATTAGTGATATCCATGAACTCTATTGTATTTGGTGATCCTTATGGTATTTCTATCATCGATCCATGATCCCGACATCCACCAACGCTCCTCCAAGATCTCATATTAATTCTTAAGGTTATGTGGATAACCCTTCGAATTAGATATAACCATGTATTTATAGAGGAAAATTATTTTAAGATTTTAATTAAATAATTAAATTAATATCTTTAATATATTTAATTATTTCTCCCATGGTGGCTCTCAAGATAAACACCCAACATCGACCAAGATTATATTGCACCTAGTGTATAACATACACTCCACATTCATAGACAGTCTCAGATTTATGACCCGAGACTTCACTCAGGATTAATTCCATTATTTTACAAAACCCATGCATTCATGATATTAATATATTTAATATTTATATAATATCAATACCAAGACTTTTTAGTCATTGGAATCTTACACCATCTCAATACCTGGCTCCAAAAATAATCCTTAATATATTTCAAAGTCTTACAAAGAAAAATAGGGAAATTAAAAAACAAGGCTTATGAGATACATGTATTGAGTTAAGGAGAGAATAGGGTAGTGGTTTTGTAACACCCCTAAATGATAAAGGGTTAAATTACTAAATGATATGAATCATTTCAACAAGGTACACCTTCCTTTTTGGGATCCCACTTGATTAGAACTCCACAGTTAAGCGTGCTTGGCCTGGAGTAGTGATCAGAATGAGTGACCTTCTGGAATGTTTCCCAGGGTGTGTGTGAGTGAGGATAAAGCACACTGGAAAGGACACATGTTGGGTTGTGGGGACAGTCATTAGTCATATGACCCATTTAGGCACATGGGTGGGCCCCAGGGTGGGGACCACGTGTCTGCGGGGCAACTGGTGGGCCAAGACCCAATGACCATGTTAAGGCGGGGTGTCTATGCTGTCACCGGGACCTAGATGTCACATTTGGTATCAGAGGAGAAACCTGGCCTTAAGTGTGGTGCACTTCCTGGGTTGAGTTATAGGGCCCACAACAAGGATTTTGTTCTCTAAGGGGGGGGGGTGATTGTAACACCCCCAAATGATAAACAGTTAAATGACTAAATGACATGACTCATGTCAACAAGGTGCACCTTCTTTTTCGGGAGCCTTCCTGGAGTAGTGATCAGGATGGGTGACCTTCTGGGAAGTTTCCCAGGGTGTGTGTGAGTGAGGTAAAAGCACACTGGAAAGGAAATGTGTTGGTCTTTGGGGACAATCATTAGTCATATGACCCGTTTAGGCACTTGGGTGGACCCCAGGGTGGAGACCATGTGTCTGCGGGGCAACTGGTGGTACCTGGGGGGCCAAGACCTAGAGACCATGTTAAAGCGGGGTGTCTATTCTGTCACCGGGACCCATTTGTCACATTTGGTATCAGAGGAGGAAACCAAACTTAAGTGTGGTGCACTTCCTAGGTTGAGTTTTAGGGCCCACAACAAGGATGTTGTGCTCTAAAGGGGGGTGGGGGTGATTGTAACACCCCCAAATGATAAAGGGTTAAATGACTACTCTAGGGACCCAGGTAGGAACTAAAGGGGGGGGGGGTGATTGTAACACCCCCAAATGATAAAGGGTTAAATGACTAAATGATATGACTCATGTCAACAAAGTGCACCTTATTTTTCGGGAGCCTACCTGGAGTAATGATCAGGATGGGTGACCTTCTGGGAAGTTTTCCAAGGTGTGTGTGAGTGAGGAAAAAGCCCATTGAAAAGGACATGTGTTGGCCTGTGGGGATATTCATTAGTCAGATGAACCGTTTAGGCACGTGGGTGGGACCCAGGGTGGGGACCATGTGTTTGTGTGGCAACTGGTGGTACCTGGCAGGCCAGGACCCGACGACCATGTTAAGGAGGGGTGTCTATGCTATCACCGAGACCCAGTTGTCACATTTGGTATCAGAGGAGGAACCCGACCTTAAGTGTGGTGCACTTCTTGGGTTGAGTTATAGGGCCCAAAAAAAGGTTGTTGTGCTCCAAAGGGGGGTGATTGTAACACCCCCAAATTATAAAGGGTTAAATGACTAAATGATGTGACTCATGTCAACAAGGTGCACCTTCCTTTTAGAGAGCCTACTTGGAGTAGTGATCAGGATGGGTGACCTTCTGGAAAGTTTCCCAGTGTGTGTGTGAGTGAGGACAAAGCACACTGGAAAGGACATGTGTTGGCCTGTGGGGACAGTCATTAGTCAGATGACCCATTTAGGCATGTCGGTGGGCCCCATGGTGGGGACCATGTGCCTGCGGGGAAACTGGTGGTACCAGGTGGGCCAGGACCCGACGACCATGTTAAGGCGGGGTGTCTATGCTGTCACCGGGACCCAGTTGTCACATTTGGTATCAGAGGAGGAACCCGACCTTAAGTGTGGCGCACTGCCGGGGTTGAGTTGTAGGGCCCATAACAAGGATGTTGTGCTCTAAAGGGGGGTGGGGTGGGGTGATTGTAACACCCCCAAATTATAAAGGGTTAAATGACTAAATGATATGACTCATGTCAACAAGGTGAAACTTCTTTTTCGAGAGCCTACCTGATTAGAACTCCACAGTTAAGTATGCTTGGCCTATGGGGGCAATCAATAGTGAGATGAAAAAGCACACTCGAAAGGATATGTGTTGGCCTATGATGACAATCATTAGTTAGACGACCCATTTAGGCATGTGGGTGGGCCCCAGGGTGGGGACCACATGTTTGCGGGGCAACTGGGGGTACCTGGCGGGCCAGGACCCGATGACCATGTTAAGGCAGGGTGTCTATGATGTCACTGAGACCCAGTTGTCACATTTGGTATCAGAGGAGGAACCTAGACTTAAGTTTAGTACACTGCCTGGGTTGAGTTGTAGGTCCCACAACGAGGATGTTGTGCTCTAGGGGGGGGGGGGTGATTGTAACACCCCCAAATGATAAAGGGTTAAATGACTAAATGATATGACTCATGTCTACATGGTGCACCTTCTTTTTCGGGAGCCTACCTGATTAGAACTCCATAGTTAAGCGTTCTTGTTCTGGAGTAGTAATCAGGATGGGTGACCTTCTGGGAAGTTTCCCACGGTGTGTGTGAGTGAGGACAAAACACACTGAAAAAGAAATGTGTTGGCCTGTGGGGACAATCATTAGTCAAATGACCTATTTAGGAACGTGGGTGGGCCCCAGGGTAGAAACCACATGTTTGCGGGGCAACTGGTGGTACCTGGCGGGCCAGGACCCAACAACCATGTTAAGGCGGGGTGTCTATGCTGTCCCCGGGTCCCAGTTGTCACATTTGGTTTTAGAGGAAGAACCCAGCCTTAAGTGTGGTGCACTGTCTGGGTTGAGTTGTAGGGCCCACAATGAGGACGTTGTTCTCTAAAGGGGGGGGGTGATTGTAACACCCCCAAATAATAAAGGGTTAAATGATATAACTCATGTCAATAAGGTACACCTTATTTTTCAGGAGCCTACCTGATTAGAACTCCATAGTTAAGTGTGCTTGGCCTATGGGGACAATCATTAGTTAGACGACCCATTTTGGAATGTAGGTGGGCCCTAGGGTGGGGACCACATGTTTGCGGGGCAACTAGTGGTACCTGGCGGGCCAAGACCCGACGACCTTGTTAAGGAGGGGTGTCTATGATGTCACCGAGACCTAGTTGTCACATTTGGTATTAGAGGAGGAACCCAACCTTAAGTGTGGTGTACTTCCTAGGTTGAGTTGTAGGGCCCACAATGAGGACATTGTGCTCTAAAAGAGGGGGGGGGGGTGATTGTAACAGCCCCAAATGATAAAGGGTTAAATGACTAAATGATATGAATCATGTCAACAAGGTGGACCTTCTTTTTCGGGAGCCTACCTGATTAGAACTCCATAGTTAAGTGTTCTTGTTCTGGAGTAGTGATCAGGATGGGTGACCTTCTGGGAAGTTTCCCAGGGTGTGTGTGAGTGAGGACAGAACACACTGGAAAGGAAATGTGTTGGCCTGTGGGGACAATCATTAGTTAGATGACCTATTTAGGCACGTGGGTGGGCCCCAGGGTGGGGACCACGTGTCTGCGAGGCAACTGGTGGTACCTGGCGGGCCATGACCCGACGACCATGTTAAGGAGGGGTGTCTATGTTGTCACCGGGACCCAGTTGTCACATTTGGTTTTATAAGAGGAACCCTGCCTTAAGTGTGGTGCACTGCCTGGGTTGAGTTGTAGGGCCCACAATGAGGATGTTGTGCTCTAGGGGGGGGGGGTGATTGTAACACCCCCAAATGATAAAGGGTCAAATGACTAAATGATATGACTCCTGTCAACAAGGTGCACCTTCTTTTTCAGGAGCCTACCTGATTAGAACTCCACATTTTAACGTTTTTGTCCTGGAGTAGTGATCAGGATGGGTGACCTTCTGGGAAGTTTCCCAGGGTGTGTGTGAGTGAGGAAAAAACACACTGGAAAGGACATGTGTTGGCCTGTGGGGATAGTCATTAGTTAGATGACCCGTTCAGGCATGTGGGTGAGTCCCAGGGTGATGACCACATGTCTGCGAAGTAACTGGTGGTACCTGGCGGGCTAGGACCCGATGACCATGTTAAGGCGGGGTGTCTGTGCTATCACCAGGACCCATTTGTCACATTTTATTGAGTTTGTTTGCTATTTAATGTTTATAAACTCCGGTAAATCATTCCCAAGCTTTATTTTATGATACCCAGGTGCTTGTGCCAGCCCGTGGGGATCGGGAACGCCCTTCGGGCCTTGTCGCAGGCTGGGTCGGGTGCTGGTTTTGATGGCGACCAGATTTGGTTCCTGACAGGTTTTTTCAAGATAAGGATTTGTAATGGGTTGAGACATGTGATGTATTATATCTCCTTTTATAAGTGATTAAAATGGATTTTTTATAAGTATCCATTGCATTTTTAATGATAGAATAGAACTATTCAATGGACAATAACTCCAAAAAATGGTCAATAATTAAGTTTTTGGTGATATAATTTCGATAAATACTATACCATGCATTTAAATACTTGTTTTAAACATGTTTCTAGTCTTTTACCACGAGTTTTTTTTACATTTTACCATTTTGGTTTTTACCTTGGTAACTAGTTTTTAACCAACTTGTTTATATATTATTAAAAATATAAGGTTACCAATATTGATTTTTTATGTTCTAAGCCTAAATTTAAGCTCCATAAAATCAATTTTAATTTCTAAATAATGTAAATTTACTTTTAAATTAAAAAATTTAATATATATAAAAAATGTTTCATAGAAAAAATATTATTTTCACCATTAAGTGTCATTAATATTATATAACATTAATTACCAATTAATTGAGTGATAATGTATTTTTATATATGTGTAAAAATAATATCAAGGTAATTATATAAAATATATCAATTTAATTTATTAGATAAAAATTACTCAACATTAATAAAAAAATCATTTGAAAATAACCCTTTCACCATTATAATGCTCATTAACTTTAATCTTAGTAATCATACTTTATTTATTAAAAATAACACTCACCTAATTAAATAATATTAACATGTTTATATAAAATAAAAAAAATATTTTTAGGCAAACCAAGTATAACATATATAAATATTACATCATTTTAGTTGAATATTAAATACATTTGATAATAATATAGGCCCAAGGATTGTAAATGTTTAGTGTCTTTAGAGGCTAGATACATAATCATTTACTTTTTTAAATATCTTAAAAACATCCCACAAATATATTCTCACATAGTACACTTCTTATACATACCCTACATAAAACCTTTCTTCATAACCCGCATAAAAGAAATGTAAGAAAGGGTGAGCTCAAATTCTTAGTAAGTGTAAACATAAGAGATATTAATAAATGATCATAAGCAATTATAAGATAAGAATAAAGGTGTAAGAACATGATTATAACTTAGAATAATCATACCTAATCAGTCAAAGATCACTAATCATAGATCATTGAATAAGTATTTATCATAAAAAAATACACAAGTCATAAGTTTGTGTAATCATCAATAACCAATCATGATACATGAGAACATATCATAAGCCTAAGATATAAGTTTCTAGCATACAAATATGCATAAATAATCATTTAATTAGTCAAGGATCACTAATAATACTATCAAAGTAGACTAGGTTCACTCTTTATTCCATATTTACTTAGTTAAGGTTCACTTTCAAGACTATCTTATTGGACATAGTCCCTTATTGAATTGGGTTCACTACCGATTCTGGTTCTTATTATCTCATGAGATATCATTCTTTACCAAATACATTGGAGGGATATATAATTCCATTAATACCTCTAAAATAACGAAAACCATACACATATGATCCACAAAATCATAAAACATTCAACAATTCAATGTATTATAACCCATGGAAAGGGAATGGGTTTCATAAACATTCCATAATTTTATCATAGCATAATCTATGGAAAAGAAATGGGTTTTATAAAGGCTTAATCATAACTTCATTAACCCATGAGAAATAAAATGATTTTATAGAATCATCCTTAATTCATAATCATCTTAAGATATCCTGAGAATGAAATTGGATTGTATTACAAGATCATATCCCCAATGAAGCATAAAAATAATTATTTTTTTGAAATAGATGAAATACCCTTAAAAGAACATTCTAACCTTTCTTTGAAAATATGAGAAATATATCATTTTATTTTAATAAGAATTTATTTTTTTCTATAATATTGAGAAAATTATTTTCTTTGAAAATAATATTGGAAACTTATAAAGGAAGTTTCAAATAAAAAAATGGCCATAATGAAGAGAAAATTAATTCATATCATATACGTTAAAAGAGAAAATTCTTTTCATATTTTTTCTAAAATGTAAAAAAATTAATTTTTAATAAAATTTTTCTTTAATAAAATTCCTTTTAAATTTTTTAAATAAATTAAAAGGCAATGAAAATGATGGACATGGAAGAAAAAGTTCATCGACCAAAGAGAGAATGAGGTTGGATTTTATTGAATAACGTCTTCTTGATCATTTTACATACCAAATAGAGGAAAATGATACTAATACATTAAAATTCTAGGAATAAATACATGAGAAGAAAATATATAGGGTTTAGAAGATAATATCCATATAATTCCCCTCAATGGAAATTTTTCATAGACAATCCCATAAGGAAATGTGAATGTTGTATAAAACCCTTACCTGAAGTCTCATCTTTCTTTATACACATTCAAACATCACGTATAATAAATATATATTTATTATAAATATATTCCAAAATTATATTCAAATATTAATTACTACGTATAATTCCTTTATAATTTTCAATTAACCTTTTATTTATAATTTCTTCATTAAAATGGCCATTTGGGTAAAAACTAGTCTATTTTCCATGCATTTTTCGATTCGATGGTTCCAGTACATTCACCTTGGTCATGGTTTCATCATCTAAAGAATATTAATCATGAAATAATTGTCATATTTATTCATCATATAAAATTTTACAATAATTCATATAAATCAGTGATGAAAAAATAATTACATCACTTTGCAGAGACAATAGACTATACATACACCCGAGTGATAATTCAACTTTTTAATGGATTGAAAGAAAGAAATGTAAATAATAATCCACCCATATATAATCATTATGATATCATAAATATCATATATATTCATTAAATCCATCCTTATTACAAACCGTGTAAATTTTAAATGAAAAACAACGACATCTCTCCATAGAGGTGGTAGTCCACATGTATGCATGAGCAACGTTATCGTTTTCCAATAGATAGAAAGGTAATAAGGTAGATAAGATATTATAATTAAAGAATCATAATTATTTAATAAATATAATTTATAAACATTAAATAAATATTAATAACCAATAATGAAAGATGATTATGGAAAATGAATCATATCACTACATGGGGAAAGTAGTCCACATATACACAGGATCGATAGTTTCATTTTACATTTAATAGAAAGGAAGTAAAAAATGGTTTTACCATAATGATAATAACATATAAGTATATTTATTATACTTGATAAATCATGTTAGGGTGGATAAAACTAATTTATTGGAAGTATAATAATAGATAAATCTTGAAAGAGTCGGGTAAGATGATTACCTCTTCTTTAAGAGACCTATTTTGGATTACACCTGAAGATTTCATAGGGTGGTATTAGGGTATGAAAAAAGATCAATAAAAAAGGGAAGGAAACTAGGAATTTTTTTATTAGGTATTGGATGATCTATATTTCTCAATGTGTGTGAATGAGGGAGGAGAATATATTCCTTTTTATATGATATGGGAGGGACACACATTGAATTACTTAATATATTTTAATAATATAAAGTCAATTTATTCTGAAAATATATCGAAATGGAAAATAATTATAATTTAGGATAATATAAGGTCTAAATATATTCAAATAATAATATTTAGACAAGTTTAAGTGACATTGTTATAGTTATCTCTGTGTTTACCCCCGATAAACCCCTTTTAACCCTAACTGTTGTATTTTTTTTACTATTTGTACTATTCATAATGGAAAAAATTAAGTGAAATATATTAAATTATATTAATTATTATTATTTAAAATATGGACTCTATTTTATAAGATTAAATTTATATAACTAGAAAAAATTCATTTAAAAATAATTGCATAAATCACAAAGAAAACCATTTTTTAGAAAAAACAATTTTTACGCATAAAATTGAGTTTACTTTCATTATCCATGTAAAAACTATTTATCTAAACATTAATTTTTTTGAATATAAAATATATAAATTTAATAAAAATAATTCAATAATAGATATTAATTTAATTTATTAAAATAAAAACACATGGGTGCACAAAAAACTATTTTTTAGAAAAACATATCTTTTTAACTTAACAAATTTATAACCAATGAATACATTATATACATATGTAAAAAATTTATTTTATTAATTTAGGTAGTACTATTCATAAACTCCAATCCAATGACTATGTAATAAATATCATAATAAATAATAATATTTTAATAGTATATCATGATTTGTTTAAACTAAGTGTTGCATGTAAAGAAAGCTATCAAAGAAAGAAGATCTAATTAAAGATAAATATATCATAAAATGTTAGGGTGTTACATTATACCCCCATTATAATAATTTCTCCCTCTAAATTCCATTACTCAAATATAAACAACTGGTGATACTTCTACGTCATCAAATCCTTGGGTTCCCACGTAGTTTCCTAAAATTTATGGTGTCACCACAAAACTTTGACTAGGTGAGTGGTCTTGTTCTGCAACACTTTCTCTCATTGATATATAATATGCATTGATTGTTACTCATAAGAGAGATAATTATCTAGTGGTATGACCTATTAGTTCAGTACATTTGAAGGATCAAGTATGTACTTTCTCAGGAGAGATACATAGAACACATTGTGAACATGAGAGAGATTCGGTGGAGGCACCAAACAATAAGAAACCATCCCGATACAATCAATAATTTTTTAGGGAACAATATATATAGGGATCAACTTGGGATAATTTTAAAATATCATAATCTTATTCGAAGGGGATATTTTTAGGAATACCTTATGACCAACTTCAAACTCTAGATCTCACTAATGATTGTTAGTATAAATTTTTTGTTGAATTTTAGTTTCCCTGATGTGATACTTAATGGATCTAAAATTATATTCCACATCCTCATCTATTTAAATTTCTAATAGCTTTCATTATCTAAATTCATCCCATCATATTGGATTTCCACCATTCCTATGATAGAGGTATTCATAATGATCTATCTAAATGCTTGAGTGAAAGCTATTATTGTATGAAAAGTTGACCAGAGAAAGGTGTTGATCCCAAAAACCTTTAAAATCCATAGATTTTTATCTCAATATATATTATAGGGTTTTAATGGCCCTATAAGACATTCCATATTTCAAAGTATGATATGAAATGCTAAAGTGCAACTCTGTATTTAATTACAAATGAAGACTTATATAGAACTTTGAGGTAAAACGTAGATTATGATTAGATATAATAGATTATGATACTATATGAAATATTACTAATTAATTGATATATCATATAAATATGATAAAGATAGAAATCTTATCCAATAGAAATAAAATGTGATGAGTTTGTATGGTGATCAAATACAACCTAAATAACATTATTCCCTTCCGATTTTTTTGGGGATTCCAGTGATGAAATCCATAGTGATGTTTTCTCATCTCCATTTTGGTATATGTAATGGTTGTAACATTCCATTATAATTTTTCTCTAATAATTAACTTTCTAACATACCAAGAATTGGGATACATACTCTACAATATCCCTTTTTTTTATCCCATTAGATTTACTCTTTTAGATCTTTATATATCTTCTTAATTGTAAAATAAATAGAGAATTATGAACTATCAAATTCATCCAAAAAATACTTATTTAAGTATAATATTTATGGGGAACATACTTGGTTCCCAAACCTTATCATTCCATTATAATCATGGTTAAACTTAGTAATATTTTTACCTTCTTCTACAGTTCCACATCCTCCTTCTACACCTCTTTAATCCTCACATGGATGGATGGATGAAAATTCATATAAGAAAGATATGATCTATCCAATTTCCTCATTATTTGAAGATCTATCTTCTAAAAACCCATAAATATTAGATCTATTTAAATAATCACCATGGGAAAACTAGTAGGGTATTTCTGAATTAGAGCAACAACCACCTTTTCCCCTTCCTAGGATGGTAGTATATTGAGATGTCATAATGCTTAATAAATTCTAAACATCAACCTTGGTGAATATTTAGATCTTTCTTTGTGAATATACACTTAAATATTTTATGATCAGTATATATATCACATATTTCACTATAAATATAAGTCCTCCATATTTTTAATGAAAAAAAATACTTTTTCCAACTCTAAATCATGAGTCGGGTAATTTTTACCATGAATTTTTAATTGGTGTGATGCATAATCTATCACAATATAATTATACATGATAATGCATCATATTACATTTTTCAATGTTCTGGTAAAGATTAGAAACCATTCTACACTACTGGGTAGTGTAAGAACAGGTGTGCTAACCAACCTTCTTTTCAGCTCCTTGAAAATTTCCTCACAATCATATTTATAATGAAACTTGCTACATTATAATTAAAATTGGTTATTATAATATATTGACATGATAAATACCACATAAAGAATTGATATTATCCATAAAAACTAATAAAACTAAAGATCTCAGTTACCATGGTTAGCCTGGTCCATTTCTTAATAGCGCCCATCTTTGAAGGATCCAATGATATACCCATGTTTGAGATTATACGTCCCATGAATGAAATTTTTTGTTTCCATAATTCACACTTATATATTTTTTCATACAAATTATAATTCCTCAAGTTCTTAAATACAATCATAAAATTATCTTCATACTCTTCCTTACTATTTTAATATATAAGAATATCATCTATAAAGACTACCACAAACTAGCTGGGGTAATCTTTGAAGACTCTATTCATTAGATACATGAGGATAATAGAGGAATTGATAAGTATAAATGTAATAAATATAAATTAATATTTAATATACCTCAAAAGGAAGGATATATTATGTATATCTTCCTTCTTGACCCTCAATTGATGATATCCAGAATGAAGGCCAATCTTGGAAAATTATCTAGCTCCATGCAGTTGATCAAAAAAATCATCTATATGGGGTAAATGATACTTGTTATTGATATTGATCTTATTATGTTATTTATAATAATTTAGAAGGATCATTGATAAATATTTATTCTTAACAAAAAGAATATGTTCTCTCCATGACGATCTATTAGGGCATATGAATCCCTTATCAAAATTTTCTTGGAGTTTTTTCTTCAATTCATACTACTCAACCAAGGCCATTCTATACAGAGTATATGAAATAAGTGTATCAATAGGTATTTATAACAACCCAAAATTATAAAATAATAAAATTTTATTTGATAGCATATTTTAAATGCAATACTGAGCTGAAATAACCCAGAAAATATATTTCTTTAAATTTAATCTCTTTGATGGCTTGCAGAACACACAAACTTGAGTCTAAATGAACTATAATATAATATACCATTATAACCAGCTAATTAAATAAGTGGGTATGACTATTAATAACTAAAATATGAAAATTATGGTTATTTATTTATTACAAATAAAATAAGAATCATTTAAAAGAAAAAGAAATGTTTTTTGAAAAACTATATTTTTCTATAAGATGGATTAGTCATGAATTGTACACATAATTTAAAATTTATTTTTACCACTTTTAGAATAATTATTTGATAATATTAACTTCATTTATGAAATTATAATATCAAAATTATCTTAGGTTAATTTTTTGTTATTTTTCTGACATATTTTATTTTTCAAGGAAGAGTGAAAAATACTAAATTTAAATTGAAAAATTTATTTTTTTTAAAGTAATTTATAATGTTAAATTATATTTTGAATTGGTTTTAAATTAAAATCAGTTCAATTTTATTTTAATTAACAAAATTTAGTTCATTGGAATCATTTTTATATTGAATTTTTATATAAAATATTCATAAACTTTTGACCATTTTCTCTTTAAAAACACGCTTTCTCATCGTGGATGTAAGATTAATTTAAAATTAAATTTTGATACTTCTATTAATTGAATTTATAAAAATGGATTCCATATTTTTAATTTTAATAATTTATAATTTATAATAAGTTAAAATTAATTTTTTACCAAAAGTAATAGTGAAAATAATAAAAAATTAATTACCGCAATTATGGTAAAAACTAATTTACTAGGGAGTTAAACTAAGAAAATAAGGGTAAAAAATGATGCAAAAACTTTTAAAAAACTCATTTTATGGCCATAGTTAGACATTATGTCTTATATTTTCGGTAATGGACCATTTTTGAAGCTTTTTAAATGATAAAAAAATAGTATGACTGAATCTTTTCCAAAAATTACAAGTGTGCCACTCATCTCACTTATAAAAGACTACCCCCTCTCCTCTCTTATTAACACATTATAACCCTTTAATTTTAGAAATAGGTACCCAAATAAGTTCCCAAATTCCCTCCTCTCATCCTAGAAACCTTATTTTGGTTATAAATTCAACCTAGGAAGGCTTTGGTGCAAATCTAAAGAGGATACCTGAAGAAGAGGTAATGTTTTTCAATGAGAGATTTTATTTTTGTTTCTTCCAACGCCTATCTAAATTATTATTAAACCATGATGATATAATAAAATTAGTATCTTACATATACTGAGATTTTTTTAATAATTTTATGACCTAAAAACACCTCCACTTCTATCAAATGTGTTACGAAATCATTGTTCGTGTGTACGGCGAAGTACCGCCTCGTGAATTGATGTCATTCATTTTTCCATTACCACCTCTCACGGTTGGGTATTATAATGGATATAAAGTATGAGTAAGATATTTATAAAATAATTATACCTATGGATTTATTATATGATATATACCTTTTTTACTTTCCATTCCTTAGGGGATATGATAACGTCGCTCGTGTGTACGATGGAATGCCGCCTCACGAAGCGATGTGATTCATTTTTCCCTAACGCTTTACATGGATAGTGATAATGATATATTTAATGATTATATGTGATATTCATGACATAATTATGATATTAATGACATATTTATCTTTCTATAAAAATAATATATCATTTTATTTCTCAACTTTTTCACTCACTAAAAGATGATAACATCATTCGAGTACGTGTGGACTACTGACTTCACAAAGTGATCCACAATACAAAACTTGGTTTTAATAGCGCTAGTAAAGGGAATTTTATAGTTCTTATAAAGTGATTTATATACAAGAAATTTTAAATTGAATGATTTAAAAACATTCTCAAAAAGTTCTGTTAAAGGGGTATTTTAACAAAACTTTTTTAGCACTATTAAATGGGGTAAAATTATATTTTTTCATAACTATATGAGCCTGACCCCCTTATTAGTGCTTCCATTCCCCCTTTAACAGTTCTACACCCCCTTTATTAGCACTCTTCACTCCACCACCCCTTTAATAGTGATTTTGGAATTTCCAGCCTCATGTGCATGCTTGGATTCGAACCCTGCACCTCTCCTTTGAAGATGGAACACCTTTACCACTACACCATGTTGTTTTGTTGTATATTTAATGAATTATTTGTTTATTTATATATATATTTACATATTTTTTTATTAATGTATATATAATTATTTTTTAATAAATTTATAAATATATATGTGTGTATGATATATATATATATACTTATATTTGTTTAAATATATTATATATTATATTCGTTTACATATACTAGAAAAATATAAATATATATCCATTTATTAATACACAAATATATGAATATATAAACATTATATATATATATATATTTAATGTAAAAATGGTTAGATATTGCTTTAAATACATTTTTAGAATATGTATTTATTTATATATATTAGAATATACATATACATATATATTTGTTTATTGACACATGCATGTTTATATATAAACATTACTTGCATAAGTATATATATACATATTAGTAAATTTTTATAAGGTAAATAAAATGGATAATTTTCTACTTTAAATAAAATAAATAATAAATATTTAGTTTATATATTTAAAAATACATTTCTACATAAATATATTGATATATGTATTTATACAAGTGATTTATTATAAGTAAATATAAGAAAATATGAATTTATTTAATTATAAATAAAAATATATTAAAAATGATAAAAATTAAAAACCATAATATCAATATGAGCGTAAGCCCAAAAAATAAATTCAATCCCCACTAAAAAAAGACAACAAGATCCCCTTAAAAGAGGCTGAAATTCCATCGAATGTTAAAAAAATGGGATACCCCAACTAAAAACTCAATTTTGGAGGCATTCTAGGACTTTTTTGGCCTTGAAAAATATGATTAGGGGTTCCACTAGGTCACCAGGGCATATAAATCATCATAGGCATTGATTTTATATATGGTAGAGCCCAAACAGACACTCGAATCAGAAGTTATGGCTGTTTGAAGTTCAAGTCATGTTTTCATCTTATCATAGACCGTTCATTAATTAATTTAATTTTAATTTCATTCAAATATTATTAAATTACTATTAATTAATAAAAATTATAAAATTATTAATTAATAATATTTTTTTAATTATTTTATATGCTATTTCCATAAAATATCTTATATATTAAGTGCAAATTCCTATTTAGCCTTATTTAAAACAAATTTAAAAATTATATATTTTATTTATATCAATATCAATATATTTATATATTTATATATTATTATATTGGAATATATATATTTTTATAAAATATACCCTTTATCAGTGCAAAAAAAAAGTGCTGCTAAAGGGTGAGACTTTGGGAGTGATTTTTATAGCGCTCATAAAACCCCCATTTATTAGTGTTTTATAAAAAACACTCAAAAAATTCCACCCTTTATCAATGATTTTTTTCTAACACTGATAAAGAGGGTGCCTTTATTAGTATTTTTTTACAAGAATTGATAATGTTCCCCCTTTAACAACTTTTTTGTTAACACTATTCAAGACCCCCTTTAACAATGCTAAAAAAAGCACTATTAAAGGCCCCCTTCAACAATGATTTTTCTAGTGCTAATAAAGGGGGTATTTAATAGTGATTTTAACTAGAATTTTTAAATCCCTAGTGATTTAAAATTGTAACACTATGAGATTTTTTAAAATATATTTTTTTAATTAAGTTAATCTTTTTGATATTTTTCATTTCTTGAAACACTGAATATAGATTTCTTATATTAAAGATCTATGTTTGTCTTGAGTTTTATGCAACACAAATTTGATCATGCACTACAAGAAAAATGTATATTATCTTATAGTACATATAACACCATGTTTTTCTTGTGTTACACACAACACTGAGTCCCTTCGATAGCTTTCATTTTATGCAAGACCGATTTTTTATCGAACTACAATATACTATTAATAAGATTATTAAAATATTATTATAGCTACCACCTAGCCATTGGAACAAAAGTTAAAAATAATATTAACTAAATTTTGAAAATATGGTCTAAACATGTATATAAAATAGATCAGTTGGTTTTCAATTAGTTATAAATGAAAGTAAGAACTATTTGAGAATAAAGAAATTCATTTTTTAAGAAAACCATTTTTCTATTTACAAACACAATTTTATCTTAGTAAATTAAAAAAACTAATTTAGATTAATATTTTTAATAAAATTTATATATTATATATTTAATAAATATTTTTGATACCCATCCAAAATATTTGATAGGTATATGATAAGAATAAATCAAATTTTATGAATAAAAAGATGTATTTTCTAAAAAGTAATCTTACCACCTTTTAACAACGAACCCATTTTAAATATGATTTTTGAAACTTTTATAATTGTTATTTTAAAAAATAAACTTTATTTTTCAAATAGTAATATAAAAATTTACTTTGGGTTAATTTTTGTTATTTTTTTATGTAGTTTCATTTTTTGTTGAATAGTGAATAATATTGAAATTTAATTCAAAACCGTTTTTTGTCAAATTTATTAATAAGTTTAAATTATATATTTTTTTATTTTAAAGTTAATTTATATATATTATAAATAAATTAAACCAATTTAGTTCATTTTTATAAATTTCACTTTGAAATTGGATATAAAAACATGCCCAACTTTTGAACATCTTTACTTAAAAAACCGTCTTTGTCATCCCATCTACTGGATTAAATTTAAATTAATTTATGACACTCATGTGATTAGAATTTGAAAAGACGGATTCTATATTTGGAATAAAAATAATTTATAATGTCTAATAATTTCAACATAGTTTTTTACCAAAAATATTAGTGAAAGTGATTAAAATTAATTACATCGATTAAGAGAAATATTAGCTTAACACGAGACTAAACCTTAAAATTAAGGGTCCAAATGACATAGAAGCTTGTAAAAAATCTATTTGATGTTCATATTTCTACCCTATACTCCCTTTTCTATAATTTGGTTCATTATTGGTGCCAACTTAAAAATGTGGGTGAAATTCCATTTTCAAAAATTTACAAGGATGCCACTCCTCCTTCACTATAAAAAGGCATTCACCCCTCCAACTTGTTCACACCTCTAAAGACATTTGGATCTCCCAACATCTTCCCAAATAAGCTCCCAAAATCCCTCCCTTGATCATAGAATCCTCTATTTGGGTAGAAATCCAACCAAGGAAACCCTTTGGTGAAAACCAAGAGGAGTTACCCAAACAAGAGGAGGTTTGAACGTGTACAAAGAAAGTCAAGACTTAAGGTTAGGGTTTTCTCATATCACTTTTTATATCAATGAGATATATTCCTTGTTCACCACTCATTTCTTTTTTTTATGGTGTATATACTTACCATGAATGTATTCTCTGATTCTTATACATAAACCTTTGGGTGATTACATATCCATTTGATGATCTTTCATTCATGGGGGTTATGGTTCAAAAGTTACCAAATTTATAAAGTAATTTTGTCTCAATTTTCCTTCTTTAAGATACATGACACGTTATGAACCTATATTATTCTATGGGGTGATACTTCCCATTGAAAATTTATATCATGAATATACTTATTTTAATGATATTTCAAGCTTTATGTAATTTTATTCTTTTATGGGGGGTATGATTCCAAGTTACCAAAGTGGTAATATTTTATTTCAAAAATCTCATCTTTTATCTAGTTTTTTATAATTATGATTCCATTAATGAAATTATATGACCCGTCTCTCAAGAACACCCATGAATTTTCTCCTCCACTGGTTATTTATGTTATATCCAAGTAACGGTACCGTTTTCCACTCTTTGGTACTTAAGATAATTAAGAAAATGATTTTATAAAAATCCAACTTTATTTCTCATTTCAATCAAAAATATGTTTTCTTTCAAAATAATATTTTCTAAAAAGGTATTCAAAAATGTTTTAATATTATCCAATAATGTCTAAAAGAATATTTTACCCATGTTTTACCTTTTAAAAAAAACGGTTTTATAAAGGAATATTTTTTCACTTTCTGATCTCAGAACTTTTCTAAACTTCTAAAACATAAAAGGAATGTTCAACATGTATGGATTTATCCATAGTTTTGGCCTTTTATCCTATAAGGCTTCCTTATCAATTTTACAAGATTTATTTTTATATAAAATTATTTTCCTAATATTCTATACATTCTATATTTTTAAATTGGTTTTCAAATAAAAAGGTTTTCAAAAGTTTTTTATGATTCAAGAAGTGTTTTAAACAATTTTCAAAGATTCCTTTAAATGTTTTCTAAGATATTTTCAAAGAAAAATGTTTTCAAAGATGTTTTAATGTTAAAAAGTTTTTTAAATGTTTTCCAGATTCCTTTATAAGTTTTCAAGTTTATTTTCAAAGAAAATTTCTTTAATTTTTTATGTTTTAAAAATATTTTTTCAACGAAGAAAAGATATTTTTCTCAAGAAATGTTTTAAATTAAATGGTAAGGATTTATTTATAAGAAAATGTATTTTTGAAAATTTTCTATGAAAATTATTTTCAAAGAAAGGTTATTTAAATTATGAAATGTTTCATGTGATCTTTTAAAATCCTTCTCCATCTAAGATGACTTACTTTATTATAGTTTATGATTTACTAGGGAAATGATCTAATAATATGATTCATATTCTTTCTTGAATATTTTATGTTTAGATGGAATGATTTTTATGACACCCTTTCCTCTTCCATGAGTTATATGATTTTGAAACCCATTTCTTTTCACAAGCTATTCTTTGATGAAATGATTAAGAAACCTATATATTTTTCATAGGTAATGATATGATAAAATGTTATGATACCCATTTCATTTCACGGGTTATAATATGATTTTTTTGAAACCTATCTATTTTTATGGGTCATGATATGATGAAAGTTTTTTTATCTTGTGGAACATGTATGTATTATTTTATTATATGACGGGTGGGACCTATATCTCCCTTCATTGCATTGCATAAAGATTTATATCTCATGAGATAATGATGGGAATGAAGTCAACATTCTTGATCAACTATGGGAAGATAGGGAAACCTGATCCACTATGGAAATATGAGGAAACCTAATCCACTATGGAAGATGAGGAAACACGATCCACTATGGGAAGATGGGGAAACTAGATCCACTATAGGAAGATGGGGAAATGTAACGACCCAAAGTTTTTCAATGGAAATTAACTTCTTATAATTATGTCATAAAATAACATGAAAACACAACATAATGAACTACTAAGTTCTAAGTGACCTTTAAACATAATTTTTTCACTTATGTGTTTTGAATTTCGAAAATCCGACATACACCGTTGTGTTCAAGATGATTTTTGGAGTCTAATAAAACAAAAATAATTTTTGGTGAATAGTAACCTACACTTATGAATAGTAACATACCCTTATGAATAGTGATATACCCAAATTAATAGTAACCTTACCTATGATAGTATAAAAATTACATTCAAGTGAAAGTATGATGTACCTATATTTTAGAATAAGTAAATGAATGTTTTAAAACTGTTTTTTAGTAATAAACCATGATTATAATTAAATATTAAATTTAAATAATAATTAGAAAATTAATTTTGAAAAATGGAATTTATTTTTATATTCTACACATCGAAAAATGGTTGGGGTAAAGTTTTGGGATTTTTCTGAAATACTTGAATTTTTGATGAATAGTGAAATACCGTAATTTACAAAAACAAGCTAAATAAGCTAATTATAGAGTCATGTGTGATGTTATTCTGATGTAAGCCCACTTGTTTTAGTATCACATGATAAAATAACTATTCTTGGTTAATCAAGACTCACTATTCCTTATCTTATGGGAAATTAATAAACTAATGAATTTTATATTAAGGAAACCCCTCTCCCCTCCACTATAAAAACCACCCTTCACACCCTCATTTCCTGACACCTCTAAATCTCCAAGACTTCTCTAAACTCTTCCCAAACATCTTACCTATACCCTATCCCACGTTCAAGAGCTTCTGGTCTCATCAAAAGACTAAGACCAGCTTCCTTAAGAAGAATCACAAGAGGAGGATTTAAGAGGTAATTTCTCTCCCTCTTCTCCTTTAATTTCCTTTCAAGTTCAAGTTCTTTTCTTGATCTCTCCCCAACTATCTTCATAAAAATGGTATTTTAACTCCATTATTATACATATACTGTAATTTTATGATTCTAATGGGATATTATATCATCCAACCCCCTTTCCCTCTTCCTTTTATTTTATTAAAGAGAACGTTGTTCGTGAGGTGTTAATTTATCACCTTCAAGAACGACATGCTTTCTTCTTCCATTGATACCTTCCGATATGGTCATGAAACCATTTTTTATGGTTTGACCAGAATTTTTTTATATGTATTATTTTCTATTTAAAGTTCTGGAAATAACTTATGGCCATATTACTAAGTGATAAATTAAAACAAGTTCATTGTGATCGAAAAACCGCCCAAATTAACCCAAATAATCATCATTTAATTCTTATCTAATGATTCATCCACATCGATATAATATGATTCATTATAAGATCACTAAATATCCTGTAATATCATTAATAATATTTAATATCAGTTCTAGATGTTTACCCATGTTCTACCCAAACTTCAATTTAAGAATACAAGTGAACCACTCAAGAAAACCATAAAAACAAACACCCCTGATTAATGTTTTTAAACTCTATAACTCATCCAAAGGCACATAAAATCACTTATTGTAACCATAATGAACCATATTAATTTACACAAGGTTATGGATTTATAATTAATGAATATAATGTCATTATACAGGACATTAAAGAGAAGGAAGTATTCGGATACAAGGTAAGGGGAAATTCTCGAACCCAATTTTATTTCTTCAGGTTCTACCTATTTCACTCCATTTTTTGATATGGTTAGTACTTAAAGATCATTTTATCATCAATTTATTTTCTTTTTTTGGATCTACATGTTTACCAATACTGCTCATGTCAAACAAAATGTTTTCCAAAAGAACTCTTCTTTTAAGAACTCACCTTTTACTTCTCATTCAAGGTTGATGGTTCTTGTATCAAGTATGTTATTCCCTCTTTGTTTTGGGAACCAAAAGTTTATTAATGTGTTATTATGAGATTTAACCCATTAATTTACATGGGTTAGTTATTTTCACTTTTGATATATGTTTCATGTGGCAAGCATGATGATGATAATGTTATGATATGATGGGTGCACCCGAAATTATAGAGCGCAATATGAATGATTGAATGTGACAGGTGCACCCAGAATTATACAGCGCTCCAATGAATTACGTAAAGTGATGAATCTCATGAGTAAATGTGAATTGATGTGTGAACAAGATTCTAGCTTGGTTCACAAGTTTTTGTTGTAGTTAACCACTAAGACATGATGTTTCATTTTTATGCATTTCCACATTTCAAGTATTTTATTTATGCTCCTCTCATGTTCATGATCTTTTTCATATGTCATGATTATGCTCACCCCATGATATATTCTTCTTATATATCCTCTTAATGGGATTTTAGCTCACCCCTTTTTATGTATATCCTCAGGTGGAAACATGTAGTAAGGAGAGGACAAGTTCCAATAAGAAGCTAGAGAATAAGAAATTAAATAAATGTTTATGCTTGATGTTGTAATTGTTATGCACAGTCCTAGTTTTCCCAAGACACTAAACCTTTGGATCCTTTATTTGTAATAATATTATGTTTTTTATCTTTAAAATGATGTAATATTAATGTAAGAAAAGGCCAGGTCTCTATAGTTGGTATCAGCGGAAAGGTTTAGTTAATATGGGAATTAGGATTAGTGAACCCTAGAGAAAACCTATAGCATGAGACTAAGTACAAATATGAACACAAGAATATTTACATAGGGATCCCATATGTTATTTTATGTTATAAATTGTTTAAATGAATAATTTATTCATTATTTTTTTACTTATGTTTTGTTCTGACCTTTTCTATTTTAGAAAATGGTGGGAACCCGGAGAAATCAGGCCAACAACTCATGTGAGGGCCAATGCAACGATTGCCTGAACGAAATCCCCAATGATTTGGGAGGTGGAGTTCAAAATTTCATGGAGATACTTACCCAATTATCTCAGGTTATGAACAATAACCATAATAATGGGAAATGTCCTCCTTCACCAAAGAGGGAGAAACTGGTTATCAAATGTTTTATGCGGTAGCGACCATTGATGTTTAGTAGATCTTCCGATCCACTAGTTGCGAAACAGTGGGTCAAATCCCTGGAGAAGATTCCTTTTGTTCTTTAATATTCTGAGATGAAGAAGGTGAATTTATCCATTTATCATCTAGATGGAGAAGCCAATCAATGGTGGGCTTTGATTAAGAACACCAAGCCAAGGGAGGAAATTAAAGTGATGGAATGGGAAGACTTTAAGATAATGTTTCTTAATAAGTATTTCCCACGAAATCTTCATAAGAAGATGGAGAGATAATTTACAGAGCTCAAGAAAAAATAAGGAGAATCAGTCACAACCTATGAAGCGAATTTCACAAGTCTTGCAAGGTACGCTTCGGGTTTTGTTACCAACAATGATATAAAATTTGATTGATTCTTTAGTGGATTAAAACCACACATTCGAAAGGCTCTTGAAATTAGAGACTTTGGGAGTTATGAAGAAGTTGTTCGATGTGCTCTCAAAGTGGAGATGGAGTTTGGAGAATGGTCCCATGGATATGGGGATAAGAAATGAAATATAGAGTTTCAAGCTGAAGGATCTAATGAAAAAAGTGGGAAGAAAACTCAACGACCCACATGACAAAAATGTGGGAAGTTTCACCATGGGAACTGCCTCAAAGGGACGGGGAAGTGCTTTAAGTGTGGGAAAGGAGGACACCACACTCAAGAGTATCGAAAAGACACGAAAAGGAAGGAGAAAGTGGTAGAAGAAATGAAATAACCACTCATGGTTCCATGCTACAACTGTAGGGAGCTAGGGAAATATGAAAGTCAGTGAACTAAACCTCAAGTTCTCAAGGGTAATCAACGTCGACAACCACTAAAGACAAAGGAACATGGGAAGGCTTATGCCATCACTACTACAGAGGTGGAGCATGATAATGAAGTCGTACAAGGTACACTTCCTATTCACTCAAGAATGGAAAAAGTCTTATTTGATTCTGGTTCTACGCATTCCTTTATATCTTACAAGTTTTCTAGAACTATAGAATCGAAGCCCCGAAACCTTGAAGTAGAGATATCTATAAAATCACAAAGTGGTGTAATCATTGCAACCCAAGTGTTTAACTCTTCTCTTGTTGGCGTATGTGGGGAGATTCTTTTAGAAAATCTTGTAATGATTCCCTTGGCGGAATTCGACGCTATAATGGGAATAGATTGGCTCTCTTTATATAGAGCACATATCAACTATCTGGAAAAGGAAATATCTTTTCATATTCAGAACCATCCCATGATCCTCTAAAAATGCATGGAAGATCATGAATCTCCTTTGAAAAATATTTCAATGGTGTGGGTTTTGATTCCCTATAAAGAAGCATACCTCACCCAAATGGTTGAGTCGAAGGAAAGTGCAAACCTTGAGGAAATTCCCATCATGAGGGAATACGACAATGTATTTCCTGAAGAGTTACCCGGAATTTCCTCAGATCGTGAGGTAGAGTTCTCAATTGAACTCATACCTAGAGCTACTACTATCTTGAAGTGTCCCTATAGGATGGCTCCTATTGAACTGGAGGAGTTAAAGAAGCAGCTGCAAGAGCATCTGGACAAAGGGTTCATATGCCCTAGTTCATCACCTTGGGGTGAACTAGTGCTCTTTGTGAAGAAGAAGGATGGAACAATGCAACTGTGTATCGATTATCGGTCAACAAGATCACCATAAAGAACAAATATCCTCTCCCAAGGATTGATGACTTGTTTGACTAGTTAAGAGGAGCTCAATACTTCTTAAAGGTGGATCTTCATTCTGGATATCATCAGGTAAAGGTGAAGAAGGAAGATATTCAGAAGACTGCCTTCCATACAAGGTATGGACACTATGAGTTTTTTGTGATTCCCTTCAAACTTACTAATTCCCCTGCAATCTTCATGGATTTGATGAATAAAGTCTTTAGACATTACCTAGAAAAATTTGTGGTAGTATTTATTGATGATATTCTCATCTACTCCAAGAGCATGGAGGATCATGAAGAACATCTAAGACTTGTGTTGGCGACATTGAGAAAGGATAAGTTGTACGCAAAGTTCAGCAAGTGTGACTTTTGGATGAAGCAAGTCAAGTTCTTGGGACATGTGATCACAAGTGAGGGAATTTATGTGGATCCTTCAAAAACAAAGGTGATTGAGGAATGACCCAGGACCTCTAGTATCACATAAATCCATAGTTTTCTTGTATTAGCTGGGTACTACTGACGTTTTGTGTGAAACTTCTCACGATTGTCAAGCCCGCTAACTAAGTTAACAAGGAAAGGGGTAAAGTATGTCTGGACGGAAGAATGTGAGGGAAGCTTCAAGGAGCTAAAGAGAAGGATGATCACTGTACTTGTACTCACACTACCAAAAATTGGATCATGTTTTGTGATATACAGTGATGCTTCAAATAAAGTCTTGGGTTGTGTACTCATGAAAAATGATAATGTGATAGCCTACGCCCCACGATAGTTGAAGATCCATGAGCAGAACTACCCGACACATGATCTAGAGATGTCAGCTATGATTTTTTCCTTAAAAATCTGGCATCACTACCTTTATGGCGAGAAGTGTGACATATACACCGACTATAAGAGCCTAAAGTGTATATTCACACAAAAGGAGCTCAACATGCATCAAAGGAGATGATTAGAGCTAATCAAGGATTACGATTTCTCTATTCACTACCATCCTGGAAAGGCGAACAAGGTAGCTGATTCTCTAAGCAGAAAAGAACACACTACTCTATCCATGTTATAGATTGAGAAAGACCCTTTCTTATTAGATATGAAAAGAATGGATTTGGAAATCATAAGGTCAGGGGATACATCCTACCTTGCCCAAATGATTGCACAACCATCCATCTAGGAGAAGATTAAGGAAGCAGAAAGAGATGATGTGAAGATACAAAAGAGGGTGAATGCAGTAAAGGAAGGGAAGCTACAAGAGTTCCATAACGATGATGATGGTGTGATTCGGTTTGGAACACAGCTTTGTGTGCCTTCATCACCTGGGATAAAGAAGGAGTTATTGGAAAATGCACATAGCTTAACTTTTTCTATCCATCTTGGGAGTACCAAGATGTATCGTGATCTCCGAGAACACTTCTGGTGGGATAACATGAAGAAGGAGATTGCGAAATATATATCAAGGTGCTTGGTATATTAGAAAATTAAAGCTGAGTGACAAAATTCCAAAGTATGATGCAGCCATTGCCTATACCCATGTGGAAATGGGAAAATGTTACTATGGACTTTGTCACGGGTCTCCCAAAGACGTCAAAGGGAAATAATTCTATATGGGTTGTGGTTGACTGACTCACCAAGACTGCCCATTTTATCGCTATTCAGGAAGATATCTCACTTGAACAACTTGCAAAGATATATGTGAAGGAAGTGCTGAGACTACATGGTGTTACACTCTCAATTGTCTCTGACCATGATCTAAGGTTCACATCTAAATTCTGGAGGAGCCTTCAACATTCTTTGAGTACTGAATTAAATTTCAACATGGCCTATCACCCCCAAACTGATGGCCAGTCTAAAAGAACTATTCAGACACTTAAAGATATGCTTAGAGATTGATCTCTAGAATTCAAAGGCAGATGGGATTAGTATCTCCCATTGGTTGAGTTCTCATACAATAATAGCTTCCACTCGAGTATTCAGATGGCTCCATATGAAGTTCTGTATGGAAAGCGATGTAGAACTCCAACCTGTTGGGATGAAGTTGGAGAAAGAAAGCTACTTGGACCCGATCCTGTTCAAGAGATGACAGAGAAGGTTCAAGTCATCTAGAAACACATCAAAGCTGCTCAAAGTCGGAAAAAGAGCTATACTGACAATCGTCGAAGGGACTTAGAGTTCGACATCGGAGATAAATTCTTCCTTCGAATATCTCCATGGAAGAGAGTCATGTGATTGGGGAATAAAGGGAAGCTAAGCCTAAGGTACAATGGACCCTTTGAGATCCTTGAACCCATAGGAGACATGGCCTATTTTCTTGCACTTCCACTGAATATGGATCAAGTTCATGATGTGTTTCACGTATCACTCCCGAGGAAGTACATACTGGACCCCTCACATGTACTAAACTCAGAGGTGGTACAACTGGAAGGTGATCTTTCCTATGAGGAGAAGCCGGTAAGGATTCTGGATTGGAGAGATAATGTTCTACGCAACAAGACAACCCATATTTTCAAAGTGTTGTGGAGAAACCATAAGATTGAGGAAGTAACTTGGGAACCGGAATAGGCAATGAATGAGAAGTACCCTCACCTGTTTGTGTAAATTGAAATTTCAAGGGCGAAATTTCATAAGGGGGGAAGAATGTAACGACCCAAAGTTTTTCAATGGAAATTACCTTCTTATAATTATGTCATAAAATAACATGAAAAAACAACATAATGAACTATTAAGTGCTAAGTGACCTTTAAACATAAGTTTGTCACTTCTGTGTTTTGAATTTCGAAAATCCAACATACACGGTTGTGTTCAAGATGATTTTTGGAGTCTAATAAAACAAAAATAATTTTTGGTGAATAGTAACCTACCCTTATGAATAGTAACATACCCTTATGAATAGATATATACCCTAATTAATAGTAACCTTACCTATGATAGTATAAAAATAATATTCAATTGAAAGTATAATGTACATATATTTTAGAATAAGTAAATGAATGATTTAAAACTGTTTTTTAGTAATAAACCATGATTTTAATTAAATTTTAATTTAATCATAATTAGAAAACTATTTTTGAAAAATGGACTTTATTTTTGGATTCTACATGTCGAAAATGGTTTGGGTAATGTTTTGGGATTTTCCATAAATACTTGAATTTTTTATGAATAGTGAAATACTGTAATTTACAAAAATAAGCTAAATAAGATAATTATAGAGTCATGTGTGATGTTCTGCTGATGTAAGCCCACTTGGTTCGGTATCACATGATAAAATTACTATTCATGGTCATTCAAGACTCACTATTCATTGTCTTATGGGAAATTAATAAACTAATGAATTTTATATTAAGGAAACCCATCTCCCCTCCACTATAAAAACCACCCTTCACACCCTCATTTCCTCACACCTATCAAGCTCCAAGCCTTCTCTAAACTCTTCCCAAACATCTTCCCTATCCCCTATCCCACGTTAAAGATCTACTGGTCTCATAAAAATACCAATCCTAGCTTCCTTAAGGAGAATCTCAAGAGGAGGATTTAAGAGGTAATTTCTCTCCTCTTCTCCTTTAATTTCCTTTCAAGTTCAAGTTCATTTCTTGATCTCTCCCCACCTATCTTCATCCAAATGGTATTATAACTCCAGTATTATAAATATAATGGAATTTTATGATTCTAATGGGATATTATATCATCAAACCCCCTTTCCCTCTTCCTTTTATTTTATTAAAGAGAACGTTGTTCGTGAGGTGTTAATTTATCACCTTCAAGAACGACATGATTTCTTCTTCCATTGCTACCTTCTGATCTGGTCATGAAACCATTTTATATGGTTGAACCAGAATTTTTTTATATGTATTATTTTCTATTTAAAGTTCTGGAAATAACTTATGGCCATATTACTAAGTGATAAATTAAAACAAGTTCGTTGTGATCGAAAAACCGCCCAAATTAACCCAAATAACCATCATTTAATTCTTATATAATGATTCATCCACATGGATATAATATGATTCATTATAAGATCACTAAATATCCTGTAATATCATTAATAACATGTAATATCAGTTCTAGATGTTTACCCATGTTCTACCCAAACTTCAATTTAAGAATACAAGTGAACCACTCAAGAAAACCATAAAAACAAACACTCCTGATTAATGTTTTTAAACTCTATAACTCATCCAAAGGCACATAAAATCACTTAATGAAACCATAATGAACCATATTATTGTAAAAAAGGTTTTTTATTTCTAATTAAGGAATATAATGTCATTATACAACACATTAAAAAGAAGGAAGAATTCAGATACAAGGTAAGGGGAAATTCTCGAACCCAATTTTCTTTCTTCGGGTTCTCCCTATTTCACTCCATTTTTGATATGGTTACTCCTTAAAGATCATTTTTTAATCATTTTATTTCCTTTTCTTTGATATACATATTTACCACTACTGCTTATGTCAAACAAAATTTTTTCCAAAAGAACTCTTCTTTTAAGAACTCACCTTTTACTTCTCATTCAAGGTTGATAGTTCTTGTATCAAGTATGTTATTCCCTCTTTGTTTTGGGAACCCAAAGTTTATTATTGTGTTATTTTGAGATGTAACCCATTCATTTCCATGGGTTAGTTATGTTCACTTTTGATATATGTTCCATGTGGCAAGCATGATGATGATAATGTTATGATGTGATGGGTGCGCCCGGAATTATATAGCACAATATGAATGATTGAATGTGATGGGTGCACCCAGAATTATACAGCACACCAATGCACTGGGTAAAGTGATGAATCTTATGATTATATGTGAATTTATGTGTGAACAAGATGCTATCGTGGTTCACAAGTATGTGTGGTAGTTAACCACTAAGACATGATGTTTCATTTTTATGCATTGCCACATTTCAAGTCTTTTATTTATGCTCCTCTCATATTCATGATCTTTTTCCTATTTCATGATTATGCTCACCCCATGCTATATTATTATTATCTATCCTCTTATTGGGCTTTTAGCTCACACCTTTTTATGTATATCCTCAGGTGGATACATGTACTAAGGAGAGGAAAAGTTCCAATAAGAAGCTAGAGAAGAAGAAATTAAATAAATGTTTATGCTTGATGTTGTAATTATTATGTACGGTCCTAGTTTTCCCAAGACACTAAACCTTTTTATCCTCAATGTGCAATACTATTATGTTTTTTATCTTTAAAATGATATAATAGTAATGTAAGAAAAGGCCAGGTCACTATAGGAAACCCGATCCATTGTGGGAATATGGGGAAACCTGATCCACTATGGGAAGATGGGGAAACTTGATCCCTTACAAGGAAAGGACTACGACTGGGGATGGTGGTGTGTCCCACCTAGTTGGTGTAGTCCCCACGAAGTTCCCTGTTAAGTTTTGGAAATGTGACTTGATTTATAGGGAATTATGTCACATGTTTATGTGTCTACCAAAAATTCTATGTCTTATGCCTTTGATATAATAAAATGGTTCATATTCTTGATTATATTATAATTTCATGCCCTTTAAACTTCAAATATTTATAAAATTTCTCATGATTACAATATTTTAATATAGGGTATGATATTTAAATTTGATTCTCATGTTCTCAAACCCCGATTTTCATGTTATTCCTATGTATTTCCTTTATTTACCCTTACTGAACATTTGAGATCAACCCTTTCTTATGTTTCCTCTACAAGGTTATGAAGAAAGGTTTTAAGTAGGAGTGGTAAAGAGGAATATCTTTAAAGAATATGTTGAAGATCTTTCAAAAAACTAGAATAATGTGTTCCAAGTTTCCAAAAATAGTAAACTATCATGGTCCCTAGGCATGTTTTTTGTAATCTTCTGAATAATCATCTAAAATGATGTAATATCCATGTATGTTAAGCCCAGGTCACTATAATTGGTATCAAATGAAAGGTTTATTCAAAATTTGAAAAATAGTATAAGAAAAGTTTCATGATATCCCTAGGAATATTTATATGGATATGTCTAGGTATGTCTCTAAGGATGAGTCTAAGTATGAGTTAATTTTTAGGAAAATATCTTGGAATTTTGGTAAAGGATATAGTGAGTAGCTTCCTAGAAATACATCCATATCTGGATACTACAAGTGGATGTGGCTCTGGATTAGATGTACATAGGGGTAATAACCCCGAAAATACCATATTGACACTACTAGAAAAGGGGGCATTGAAGCCCCCCAGACTCGGGCGACTGCCATTGGCGGTCGCTATAGCTAACCAATAGTGACCGCCAATGGCGGTCGCTAACCTACATAAAAAAACGGGGGGCTTCTGCGCCCCCCTTGTGCCCCCTCGACCTCGATCCCCCTCGCCGCCCTAACCCCCTCCCTCCCTCGCCGCCCTCCCTCGCCGCCCTCCCTCGCCGCCCTCCCCTCCCCTGCCGCCCGGCCTCCCCCGCCGCCCGGCCTCCCCCGCCGCCCGGCCTCCCACGCCGCCCGGCCGCCCCCGCCGCCCGGCCTCCCTCGCCGCCTGCCCTCGGGCCTCCGGCCGCCGCCCTCCGCCCTCGGGCCTCCGGTCGCCGCCCTCCGGCCTCTCGGCCCTCCCCCTCCACCCCGGACGACACCCGCACCCCGGACAGCCCACCCCCCGCGCACTCCAGACCGCCCCCCGCACCCCGGACGCCTCCCCGCACCCCAGAAAGCCCCCCCCCCCGCGCACTCCGAACCGCCCCCCGCACCCCGGACGCCTCCCCGCACCCCGGACAGCCCCCCCTGCACTCGGACACCCCCCTCCGAACCCGGACAGCCCCCCCGCACCCCGAACAGCCCCCCCCCCCCCCCCCCCCCCCCGCACTCAGACACCCCCCTCCGAACCCGGACAGGCCCCCCGCACCCCGGACAGGCCCCCCGCACCCCGGACACCCCACCCCGCACCCCCGACAGCCCCCCTGCACCCCAGACAGCCCCCCCCCCCCCCGCACCCCGGACACCCCCGGACACCCCCACACCCCGAACACCCCTGCCCGCACCCCTGACAGGCCCCTGACACCCCTGACACCCCTCCCCGCACCTCAGACAGCCCCCCCGACCCCGGACACCCCCCCCCCTTGCTGCCCGTCCCCCGTCCCTTCACCGCCTCCTCTCCTCCAGCTCCCCGCCGCCGCCGCCGCCCGTCCCCTCCCTTGCCGCACCGCCTTTGGCTCTGGCTCCCCTTCGCTGCCTCCTCTCCCTCGCAGCACTGCCTTCGGCTGCCCTCCCTTTCAGGTTTGTAGCTCAATCAGGTAACATGAGCTTTTAGTTACATTATTATTTTATCAATGGTTCATAAACAAATGGTTAATATTTATTTTGAATATAGTTGATTTGAAAATTGTAAATGTAATAAGTATTGTGTAAATGTTTGTTATACAGATATTATTATGGATAAGAGTTGGATTGATCTTCCAAATCGAACGTCTAGAGAATATTTCAATGGCATTATGCAGTTTATTGACTTCACGAGAGGATTTGAAAGTGACTATATTAGTTGTCCATGTAGAAAATGTGCTAACAGATATCAATTCACACGAGATACTGTGAGGGAGCACATTTTCTTTAATGGATTTCTGAAAAATTATAAGAGTTAGACTCGTCATGGAGAAGAATATGTTCATTGTCAAAATACAGATGCAGCTCAGATGGATGTTGATGCAAGGATGACTGATCTAATGCATGAAATGCTTACTGAAATGGTACGTGGGTTTGATCTTGAAGGCATTGACATCCAGAATCTTGAGACTGGTGAGATAAATCTTTGCTCTGGTGCAGATCGTGATTCGAGGAGGTTTTATGAAGTACTTGATGATGCGAAAACAGAATTATATCCTGGATGTACTTCTTACAATAAACTGTCGTTTATCGTGGAGTTGTTGCATTTGAAGACTTTGAATAATTGGTCAGACACATCATTCGACATGCTTTTGGTTTTATTGAAAAAAGTTCTTCCTGTCGACGCTAAGATTCCTGAGTCGTATTACTATGCTCGTAAGTTGACAGAGAACTTAGGTTTTACATATGAGACTATAGATGCATGTGCAAACAACTGTATGTTGTTTAGAAATGAAACTGCTCATTTGGATATTTGTACGGTTTGTGGCGCTTCCAGGTGGAAAGAGAACAGGGGAAATAAGACTCATCAAAGTCAGATTGCGATACAGGGGAAACCGATTGCCGTAAAGAAAATGCATTACTTTCCCCTTAAACCGAGGTTGAAAAGATTTTTTATGTCATCTAAAGTTTCTAATTTAATGAGATGGCATACAGAAAGAGTTCATGAAAGTGACATGTTAACCCACCCGGCAGACTCTCATGCATGGAAGGATTTTGATAAGAGACATCCCGACTTTGCTAAAGATGTTCGTAATGTCCGATTGGGATTGGCAGCAGATGGTTTCAATCCATTCAAGTCTATGGTTGGTGCAACTCATAGCACATGGCCCGTGGTGTTGGTTCCATATAATCTTCCTCCGTGGCTTTGTATGAAGCAACAATTTATATTACTTTCCACTCTTATTGATGTACCTAAAAGTCCAGGGGATAAGATTGATGTTTACCTTCAGCCATTGATTGATGAGTTGAATGAATTTTGGGGCGATGGTGTGATGAATTATGACTGCGAAACGACTGAAATGTTCAAACTGCATGCTGCTTTATTGTGGACAATCAATGACTTCCCAGCTTATGAAAATTTATCAGGCTGGAGTACGAAAGGGGAATTTGCTTGCCCTTGTTGCAATAAAAGTAAAAAATCTGTATGGCTTAAACATTCCAAAAAATGGGCATACATGGGTCACAGGCGTTTTCTCCCTCCTCAGCACAGGTTCAGAAAGGACAGAGTGGCATTTGATGGTTCTAGAGAGTTCAGCCCAGCACCAAAGATCATGACAGGAGTCGAAATGTTATCGCAGATTGAGGAAGAAAACATCCGCACGGTATATGAAATTCAGGATTTGGTGGCTCCTCCAGTACGTAATATTCGTGCTGCGGGTAGGCAGCGCAGTCACAATTGGAAAAAGAAAAGTATTTTTTATAGTCTTCCGTATTGGAAAACTAACATGTTGAGGCATAATTTGGATGTCATGCACATTGAAAAAAATGTTTGTGATAACATATTGTGGACCATTTTAGGTGTCAGTGGAAAGTCAAAGGACCATGTTAATGCACGCCGTGATTTGGAAGAAATGGGTTTAAGGAAACAGTTGCATTTACAGTTAGCTGAGGGAAACAAGGCATATATGCCTGCTGCACAGTATTCGATGACTACAGAGGAGAAAGAGACATTTCTTTCCATTTTGAAGATGGTCAAGGTGCCTGATGGTTACTCTTCTAATATTTCAAAGTGTGTGAATCTGACGAGCAAGACATTGCAAGGGTTGAAAAGTCATGACAATCACATATTACTTCAGCAGTTGATTCCAATCGCAATTTGGGATTGTTTATCCCCCAATGTTGTTCAACCCTTGATTGAGATGAGTAATTTTTTTAGACAGCTTTGTTTAAGAAATCAACGAATGAGTGATTTAAAAAGTTTGCAGGACCGAATTTTACTTACGCTTTGTCACTTTGAGAAACTTTCCCCCCCCCCTCATTTTTCGATGTTATGGTCCACTTGATAGTGCACCTAACTGATGAAGTAATGGCTGCTGGTCCAGTGCAATTCAGGTGGATGTATCCTATTGAACGGTATTTGAGTACATTGAAAAGATTTGTACGCAATAGAGCTCGTCCAGAGGCATCAATAGCCAATGGTTATTTGATGGATGAGTGTACTACCTTTTGTGCATAATATCTTACGGATGTTGAAACAAAATTAGATAAGCCCTCTTGGATTCATGATGGTCCAGTTGGAGAAGGAACCACATTTGATATGGACAACATCGAGTGGATACAAGCACATCGATATATCTTGTTCAATACTCCATCAGTTGCACCATTAATGCAGTAAGTATCTTATCAATGTGCTTGTATAACTTTTACATGTTTTTTTGCATAAGTTGATCTTTTAAACATCGCGTAATCATTTGCAGGAAACACATTAATGAGATAAAAGAAGAGATGCATCGTGCGACTGAGTTGCAAATTCAACAATCTCATTATGCGGCATTTCATGATTGGTTCAAGGATTATGTATGTATAAATTGATTTTCATTATGAGTGAAGTATTAAACTAATTCTTTCTGCATATATCAGTATTGATTTTTATAAATTATGTAGGTTCGTAAGCTGAGGGAGTTAGGGGACCCCACGCTACCTGAAGTATTTATCCAACTGGATGAGGGTCCATCTATAACGGCTCGTCGTTATAAAGCTATTGATGCTAATGGTTTTCGATTTCGCATTAAAGATGTTGACGACAAATGAGCAACACAAAATAGTGGCATCGGTTGTCCCTTTGTTGATTCTGGTTATTACTATGGTCAATTGATAGACATCATTGAAGTTGTATACACACACGGTTTGAAGTACATATTGTTAAAGTGTAATTGGGTTGATCCAGTGCGTGGATGTAAAGTCGATCAATATCAGTTTTCATTGGTGAATTTTAACTATATGTTATACAGAAATAATGAATGAGTTGAGAATGAACCTTTCATTTTGACATCACAAGCGGAACAAGTATTCTTCGTTACTTTGCCTTCGGATCCAAGTTGGGAAGTTGTTGTCAAAATGTCTCGGCGAGGAGTGTTTTTATTTGAAGAAGATGAACCCGAGACTGTTCCGTTTGTTTACCAACAACTTTATCAACATACCGTAGTTCAACGTGAAGAAGATATTTATTGGGTCAGAGCGGCTGTTGAAGGAGAAACGGTCGATTTGCATGCTTAATGAAAGGTATAATTGTTTTCCCGCTATTCAGTAGAATGTCCTAGGATATCATAAATTATCTAATCATTTTATAAATCCTTATAAGTTTTAATCCTCACTTTTGTAAGTTAATTCAGTCATAAATATTTAGGTTGATTAACTTTCTGATTTTTTAAAATTCATTCACAACTAATTATTCAATCCATTTTTTGTTTGATTAACAGTTGTACAAGTTTGATTTATTAAGAACAATCCAATTTATCTTTTAAACACTTTGGACTCATTACTGATATTTTCTATGACTGCAGACATGTCAGGGGAAGAGGCAGAAGATCCACATCATCCATCTGAGGCATCTACGTCTCAGGGTCGAGGTATGTTTGAATGTCATTGTCTATATTTTTTATGTAATTGACATATATATATATATATATATAACATTTGTCAATTTATATATAAAATTGTTTTCAACAGGATCAGACTCGGCTGCTTCTTCCTCTCGCAGGAGAGGCCCTGGTCGTGGCATATTATCATGGAATTCTGAAACGACGATAGATGTTTCATTTGATGAGGTATTTCATCCCGTGGGACTGAATTCCCCGACATTTATTCGTCAGCTGGGTCATATCATACGTGACCCACATCGATTTCCATTGACCACGCGTGATTGGGCTTCTATCCCTTAGGACACATTAGATCGTCTATGGAGGGAGGTTCAGGTAAGAAAATAATTTTACTTTATTTTCTATTTATAAAGAATACTAATATGTTTGATTATTTTCTTTATAGAAAAATTTGAAAGTATGCCCTGAAGAGTTTCGGCCCGTGTGTATGAGCAAATGCCGTAAGATGTGGAAAGATTATAAAGGCAAAGTGAAGAGGGACCCACTGGGTACCAAATGTGGGTGCCCTTGACATTTTGGAAAAATTCCCGAGAGGTGTCCTCCCGGCTCAGTGGCGTGACTTGGTTGCATATTGGTCTACTGAGGGTGTTGCGGTTTGTATATTAATTATTTTTCTGTATATATATTTTCAAGAATATGTGATTTGTTTGAAATTTGAATGAATTGAATGTAGGAGGTGTCAACACGCCATTCGGAGAATCGAGCGTTGCAGGGACCAGCTCACAGGCTCGGGACTCGTCACGTGTCTCAGATCCAACATGAGGTATATATTATTCATTTTTTAATTTATTAATTAATATGGTTTTGTGTTTATATTCTTTTAATATACAGTTGCGAGGGCAAGGTGCAGTAACTGATAAAATGTCGGTGTGGATAAGGACTCGTGATCGCAATGATCCAGAGGTTGCAACATTGATAGTAAGTGTCTGTACTTACCAATAATTACATAAATCTATATATTAACATATATATATTTATATATATTTAAATATTTCACAGGCTCAATTTGAAGCTGAGTTAGAACATCTGCCAGAGGACCAGCGACAGCTTCCCATGCGACGGGATGAGATCTTTCATCGCATTATTGGTCGGGACGGGCATGGCTATAGTTTGACCTATGGAGCAGGGATTCCTCGTTCTGTAGTGTCACGAGCTGCGGTTGTCGGTCCTGCTGTTGCTCATATGACACAGCAGATGTCAGATTTTGAGGCACGGCTGCGCGCTTCCGAGGAGACAAATGCGCAATTGACCGCTGAGGTTAGAGCACTGCGGGAATATGTGCGTCGAGATGATGGTACAGGGGATCATACGACACAGGTATATACTGTATTTATTTATTTAATTTAAATTATTTTTGTTATTAAAATATTTATAATGTTTATTTGTTGTAGGCACCTGGCCCACCAGAAGGAGGTAGCAGTGATGACAACGCGTGACGCACCATATATTCACGAGATATGTTTTTTGTTTTTACTGGTAGGGTTGACATTGATGTACTGTATTTATTCATTTAAGTAATGCATTATTACCATCCATGGTGGTCTTTTAAATATTTTATAGACATATTGAGTTTTTGATCAGATAATCTTGAATGATTCTACATTTGAAAAAGTCAAACTAACTCCAACAGATCAATAAATCTGATATTATAGATTATGTATTATCCAATATATTTTTTATAAATTTCTGTATGGTATCGATAAAAGAAATATGTATTAATTAGATGTTATCACTTTTATTTTTCACTTTTGTAATCAATGGGATGGCCTTTGCACCCCCGGAGAGCCCCGCGCACCCCCGTACAGCCCCCCGCACCCCCGTACAGCCCCCCCGCACCCCCGTACAGCCCCCCGCACCCCCGTACAGCCCCCCGCACCCCCGTACAGCCCCCCCGCACCCCCGTACAGCCCCCCCGCACCCCCGTACAACCCCCCGTACCTCCGTACTGCCCCCCGCACCCCCGTACTGCCCGCCGCCACCCCCGTGCAGCCCCCCGCACCCCCGCACCGCCCCCCGCACCCCCGTACAGCCCCCCCCCCCCCCCCCCCCCCCCCCGCACACCCGTACAACCCCCCGCACCCCCGTACTGCCCCCCGCCACCTCCGTCCAGCCCCCCGCACCCCCGTACAGCCCCCCGCACCCCCGTACAGCCCCCCGTACCCCCGTACAGCCCCCCCGCACCCCCGTACAGCCCCACCCGCACCCCCGTACAGCCCCCCCCCCCCCCCCCCGCACCCCCGTACAACCCCCCGCACCTCCGTACTGCCCCCCGCCACCCCCGTACAGCCCCCCGCACCCCCGTACATCCCCCGACACCACCGTACAGCCCCCCCCCCCCCCCGCACCCCCGTACAGCCCCCTCCACCCCCGTACAGCCCCCTCGCACCCCCGTACAACCCCCCGCACCCCCGTACAGCCCCCCGACACCCCCATACATCCCCCCCTGCACCCCCGTACAGCCCCCGCACCCCCGTACAGCCCCCCCGCACCCCCGTACAGCCCCCCCGCACCCCCGTACACCCCCCCCGCACCCCCCGTACTGCCCCCCGCACCCCCGTACTGCCCCCCGCCACCCCCGTACAGCCCCCCGCACCCCCGTACCGCCCCCCGCACCCCCGTACAGCCCCCCCCCCCCCCCCCCCGCACCCCCGTACAACCCCCGCACCCCCGTACTGCCCCCCGCCACCCCCGTACAGCCCCCCGCACCCCCCGTACATCCCCCCGGACCCCCGTACAGCCCCCCCCCGCACCCCTGTACAGCCCCCCCCCCCCCCCCCCCGCACCCCCGTACAACCCCCCGCACCCCCGTACTGCCCCCCGCCACCCCCGTACAGCCCCCCGCACCCCCGTACAGCCCCCCGACACAACCGTACAGCCCCCCCGCCCCCCCGTACTACCCCCCTCACCCCCGTACTGCCCCCCGCCACCCCCGTACAGCCCCCCGCACCCCTGTACCGCCCCCCGGACCCCCGTACAGCCCCCCCCCCCCCCCCCCCGCACCCCCGTACAACCTCCCGCACCCCTGTACTGCCCCCCGCCACCCCCGTACAGCCCCCCGCACCCCCGTACAGCCCCCCGACACCACCGTACAGCCCCCCCCCCCCGCAACCCCATATAGCCCCCCGCACCCCCGTACAGCCCCCCCCCCCCACCCCCGTACAGCCCCCCCGCGCGACACGTCCGATTGTGTCCTTTTCAGCAGCGCGGCGCGCGCTGAAATGGCGTGTTGGGGGGTCAAAACCACCCGAAAGACCTCCGAATGCCACAAAACCGTTCGACAACATCCGGGGCGTGAATTGTGAAATGGTCGGCCAGACGGAACCTCATTCGGAGGTGCCGTGTGACCGCGGCGGCCGGAAACGCGTTTCCGGCGCCATAAAACACAAAAACGGCGTGCGGCGGTCCCAATTCGGAGCACACGTGCTCCGAACGACCTGAAACCGCACGGGAACGATAGAAATATTATTCCTGAGATGCAGGAGGAGGCCGCACATCCATCGGACGTGCGGTGCGCGCGGCACGTCCGATTGTGTCCTTTTCAGCAGCGCGGCACGCGCTGAAATGACACGTTGGGGGGGTCAAAACCACCCGAACGACCTTCGAATGCCACGAAAACGTACGACAACATCCAGGGCGTGAATTGTGAAATGGTCGGCCAGACGACACCTCCTTCGGAGGTGCCGTGTGACCGCGGGCGGCCGGAAACGCGTTTCTGGCGCCATAAAACACCAAAACGGCGTGCGGCGGTCCCATTCGGAGCAAACGTGCTCCGAAAGACCTGAAACTGCACGAGAACGATAGAAATATTATTCCTGAGATGCAGGAGGAGGCAGCATGTCCAGCGGACGTGCGGTGCACGCGACACGTCTGATTGTGTCCTTTTCAGCAGCGCGGCGCGCGCTGAAATGGCGCGTTGGGGGGTCAAAACCACCCGAACGACCTCCGAATGCCACGAAACCGTACGAAAATATCCGGGGCGTGAATTGTGAAATGGTCGGCCAGACGGCACCTCATTCGAAGGTGCCGTGTGACCGCGGCGGCCGGAAACGCGTTTCCGGCGCCATTAAACACCAAAACGGCGTGCGGCGGTCCCATTCGGAACAAACGTGCTTCGAAAGACCTAAAACCGCACGGGAACGATAGAAATATTATTCCTGAGATGCAGGAGGAGGCAGCACGTCCAGCGGACGTGCGGTGCGCGCGGCACGTCCGATTGTGTCCTTTTCAGCAGCGCGGCGCGCGTTGAAATGGCGCGTTGGGGAGTCAAAACCACCCGAACGACCTCCGAATGCCACAAAACCGTACGAAAACATCCGGGGAGTGAATTGTGAAATGGTAGGCCAGACGGCACCTCATTCGGAGGTGCCGTGTGACCGCGGCGGCCGGAAACGCGTTTCCGGCGCCATAAAACACCAAAACGGCGTGTGGCGGTCCCATTCGGAGCAAACGTGCTCCGAAAGACCTGAAACTGCACGGGAACGATAGAAATATTATTCCTGAGATGAAGGAGGAGGCAGCACGTCCAGCAGACGTGCGGTGCGCACGGCACGTCCGATTGTGTCCTTTTCAGCAGCGCGGCGCGCGCTGAAATGGCGCGTTGGGGGGTCAAAACCACCCGAACGACCTCCGAATACCACGAAACCGTACGACAATATCCGAGGCGTGAATTGTGAAATGGTCGGCCAGACGGCACCTCATTCAGAGGTGTCGTGTGACCGCGGCAGCCGGAAACGCGTTTCCGGCGCCATTAAACACCAAAACGGCGTGCGACGGTCCCATTCGGAGCAAACGTGCTTCGAAAGACCTGAAACCGCACGGGAACGATAGAAATATTATTCCTGAGATGCAGGAGGAGGCAGAACGTCCAGCGGACATGCGGTGCGCGCGGCACGTCCGATTGTGTGCTTTTCAACAGCGCGGCGCGCGCTGAAATGGCGCGTTGGGGGGTCAAAACCACCCGAACGACCTCCGAATGCCACGAAACCGTACGACAATATCCGGGGCATGAATTGTGAAATGGCCGGCCAGAAGGCACCTCATTCGGAGGTGCCGTGTGACCGCGGCGGCCGAAAATGCGTTTCCAGCGCCATAAAACACCAAAACGGCGTGCGGCGGTCCAATTCGGAGCAAACGTGCTCCGAACGACCTGAAACCGCACGGGAACGATAGAAATATTATTCCTGAGATGCAGGAGGAGGCCGCACATCCATCGGACGTGCGGTGCGCGCGGCACGTCCGATTGTGTCCTTTTCAGCAGCGCGGCGCGCGCTGAAATGGCGCGTTGGGGGTCAAAACCACCCGAACGACCTCCGAATGCCACGAAACCGTACGACAACATCCGGGGCGTGAATTGTGAAATGGTCGGCTAGACGGCACCTCATTCGGAGGTTCCGTGTGACCGCGGCGGCCGGAAACGCGTTTCGGGCGCCATTAAACACCAAAACGGCGTGCGGCGGTCCCATTCGGAGCAAACGTGCTCCGAAATACCTGAAACCGCACGAGAACGATAGAAATATTATTCCTGAGATGCAGGAAAAGGCAGCACATCCAGCGGACGTGCGGTGCGCGTGGCACGTCCGATTGTGTCCTTTTCAGCAGCGCGGCGCGCGCTGAAATGGCGCGTTGGGGGGTCAAAACCACCCGAACGACCTCCTAATGCCACGAAACCGTACGACAACATCCGGAGCGTGAATTGTGAAATGGTCGGCTAGACGGCACCTCATTCGGAGGTTCCGTTTGACCGCGGCGGCCGGAAACGCGTTTCCGACGCCCTAAAACACCAAAACGGCGTGCGGCGGTCCAATTCGGAGCAAACGTGCTCCGAACGACCTGAAACCGCACGGGAACGATATAAATATTATTCCTGAGATGAAGGAGGAGGCCGCACGTCTATCGAACGTGCGGTGCGTGCGGCACGTCCGATTGTGTCCTTTTCAGCAGCGCGACGCGTGCTGAAATGGCGCGTTGGGGGGTCAAAACCACCCGAACGACCTCCGAATGCCACGAAACCGTACGACAACATCCGGGGCATGAATTGTGAAATGTTCGGCTAGACAGAACCTCATTCGGAGGTGCCGTTTGACCGCGGCGGCCGGAAACGCGTTTCCGGCGCCATAAAACACCATAACGGCGTGCGGCGGTCCCATTCAGAGCAAACGTGCTCCGAAAGACCTGAAACCGCACGGGAATGATAGAAATATTATTCCTGAGATGCAGGAGGAGGCAGCACGTCCATCGGACGTGCGGTGCGCGCGGCACGTCCGATTGTGTCCTTTTCAGCAGCGCGGCGCGCGCTGAAATGACGCGTTGGGGGGTCAAAACCACCCGAACGACCTCCGAATGCCACGAAACCGTACGACAACATCCGGGGCGTGAATTGTGAAATGGTCGGCTAGACGGTACCTCATTCGGAAGTTCCATGTGACCGCGGCGGCCAGAAACGCATTTCGGGCGCCATTAAACACCAAAACGGCGTGCGGCGGTCCCATTCGGAGTAAACGTGCTCCGAAATACCTGAAACCGCACGGGAACGATAGAAATATTATTCCTGAGATGCAGGAGGAGGCAGCACGTCCAGCGGAGGTGCGGTGCGCGTGGCACGTCCGATTGTGTCCTTTTCAGCAGCGCGGCGCGCGCTAAAATGGCGCGTTGGGGGGTCAAAACCACCCGAACGACTTCCGAATGCCACGAAACCGTACGACAACATCCGGGGCGTGAATTGTGAAATGGTCGGCCAGACGACACCTCATTCAGAGGTTCCGTTTGACCGCGGCGGCCGGAAACGCGTTTCCGGCGCCATAAAACAACAAAACGGCGTGCGGCGGTCCCATTCGGAGAAAACGTGCTCCGAAAGACCTAAAACCGCACGGGAACGATAGAAATATTATTCCTGAGATGCAGGAGGAGGCAACACGTCCAGCGGACGTGCGGTGCGCGTGGCACGTCCGATTGTGTCCTTTTCAGAAGCGCGGCGCGCGCTGAAATGGCGCGTTGGGGGGGTCAAAACCACCCGAACGACCTCCGAATACCACGAAACCGTACGGAAATATCCGGGGCCTGAATTGTGAAATGGTCGGCCAGACGGAACCTCATTCGGAGGTGCCGTGTGACCGCGACGGCCAGAAACGCGTTTCCGGCGCCATAAAACACCAAAACGGCGTGCGGCGGTCCAATTCGGAGAAAACGTGCTTCGAACGACCTGAAACCGCACGGGAACGATAGAAATATTATTCCTGAGATGCAGGAGGAGGTCGCACATCCATCGGATGTGCGGTGCGCACGGCACGTCTGATTGTGTCCTTTTCAGCAGCGCGGCGCGCGCTGAAATGGCGCGTTGGGGGGTCAAAACCACCAGAACGACCTCCGAATGCCACGAAACCGTACGACAATATCCGGGGCGTGAATTTTGAAATGGTCGGCCAGACGGCACCTCATTCAGAGGTGCCGTGTGACCGCGGCGGCCGGAAACACGTTTTCGGCGCCATTAAACACCAAAACGGCGTGCGGCGGTCCCATTCGGAGCAAACGTGCTTCGAAAGACCTGAAACCGCACGGGAACGATAGAAATATTATTCCTAAGATGCAGGAGGAGGCATCACATCCAGCGGACGTGCGGTGCGCGCGACACGTCCGATTGTGTCCTTTTCAGCAGCGCGGCGCGCGCTGAAATGGCGCGTTGGGGGGTCAAAACCACCTGAACAACCTCCGAATGCCACGAAACCGTATGAAAATATCCGGGGCGTGAATTGTGAAATGGTCGGCCAGACGGCACCTCATTCGGAGGTGCCGTGTGACCGCGGCGGCCGGAAACGCGTTTCCGGCGCCATAAAACACCAAAACGGCGTGCGGCGGTCCAATTCGGAGCAAACATGCTCCGAACGACCTGAAACCGCACGGGAACGATAGAAATATTATTCCTGAGATGTAGGAGGAGGCCGCACGTCCATCGGACGTGCGGTGCGTGCGACACGTCCGATTGTGTCCTTTTCAGCAGCGCGGCGCGCGCTGAAATGGCGCGTTGGGGGGTCGAAACCACCCGAACGACCTCTGAATGCCACGAAACCGTACGACAACATCCGGGGCGTGAATTGTGAAATGGTCGGCCATACGACACCTCATTCGGAGGTGCCGTGTGACCGCGGCGGCCGGAAACGCGTTTCGGGCGCCATTAAACACCAAAACGGCGTGCGGCGGTCCCATTCGGAGAAAACGTGCTCCGAAATACCTAAAACCGCACGGGAACGATAGAAATATTATTCCTAAGATTCAGGAGGAGGCAGCACGTCCAGCGGACGTGCGGTGCGCGTGGCACGTCCGATTGTGTCCTTTTCAGCAGCGCGACGCGCGCTGAAATGGCGCGTTGGGGGGTCAAAACCACCCGAACGACCTCCGAATGCCACGAAACCGTACGAAAACATCCGGGGCGTGAATTGTGAAATGGTCGGCCAGACGGCATCTCATTCGGAGGTGCCGTTTGACCGCGGCGGCCAGAAACGCGTTTCCGGCGCCATAAAACACCTAAACGGCGTGCGGCGGTCCAATTCGGAGAAAACGTGCTCCGAACAACCTGAAACCTCACGGGAACGATAGAAATATTATTTCTGAGATGCAGGAGGAGGCCGTACGTCCATCGGACGTGCGGTGCGCGCGGCACGTCCGATTGTGTCCTTTTCAGCAGCACGGCGCGCGCTGAAATGGCGCGTTGGGGGGTCAAAACCACCCGAACGACCTCCAAATGCCACGAAACCGTACGACAACATCCGGGGCATGAATTGTGAAATTTTCGGCCAGACGGCACCTCATTCGGAGGTTCCGTTTGACCGCGGCGGCCGGAAACGCGTTTCCGGCGCCATAAAACACCAAAACGGCGTGCGGCGGTCCCATTCGGAGCAAATGTGCTCCGAAAGACCTGAAATGAGATTATTTCTTGAATCGAAGTTTTTAAATTATTATAGCACAATGATTTGATATTATATATATATTAAAACATTTAAAATATATTATATATATATATATATTTAAAATATTGTATTTAATAGTATATATATGAATATTTATATATATATATATATATATATTCAATTCAATAAAAAAATTTTTAAATTTTTTTTTTTTTAGACTAGCGACCGCCATAGGCGGTCGCTGAAAGCCTCTAGCGACGAGGCAACAGCGACCGCTAAAGGCCAGATTTTCAGTAGTGTGAGCTAGACTCGATTGGGAAATAGTATACAAAAAATGGGACTTGCTGCACATCTGGTTTGACACTCCTAGGGGATATGCTTTGGGAATTCACAAAATCTTTAGGAACCATTATGAAGGATTTAAATAAAATATGGATATGAATAACCATAGATATGTTGATTCAAAATATATTTCAAATTTACCATTGATGCTTTTGTTTTGGAAATCACAAATTACTTCTTGTTTCTCATATATGTTGTTTTCTTATCATAATCATGTATATTGTTTCACATCGTAATCATATACTGTTGTTCTGTATTGTAACCATGATATGAATCGTAACCACGATATGAATTGTAACCATGATATGCATCGTAACCACAATATGCATCATAACCATGTTATGAATCGTAACTGTGTTATGCATTGTAACTATGATATGAGTCATAACCACGATATACATTGTAACCATGCATCATAACTATGCTATGCATCATAGTCATGATAAAAATCATATTCATATCATGCATCATAACCATGTTATACATGGTGATCATGATATGCATCGTATTCATGTCATGCATCATAATCATGTATCATATCCATGATATGAACCGTAACCAAGTTATGTATTGTACTCATGTAATGCATTGAACTCATGTCTTACTCCAATACTGAATACATGTTTTTTATCATACTCATTTATTCATACTTTTTTACTTACTATCGTTTAACCAAAATGACTTCGTGAAGATAGTTAAATACTAATCAAAATTATGTCATGCATTCTATTTTTGTTGACCATTATAATGCCTGGTGTTCAAGTCCCTTTGACTTTTTTGGAGAAACATGATTGTTGGATACTGAGGCCTATATATAGGAGGTTAGTCAAACTAGAGATATCAACTCTTGAATGTTACAAGTTCTAGAGAGAGACTGTGTGACATCTCTCTTGCTTTATGTGAAAAGTCTCAAATATACAATACGTGAATGGCTCATTCCTAGTTCTTGTATTTCAATAAGTGATTTTTATTGCTTTGTGCGACAGATCATTGTGATAATGATCAAGGGTTTATGGGGATGGGAAGATAGTGTTACCGATCGTTGTATCGACGGCTTTCAAGTATTTCAAAGAAATATGTACTTATTACCTTCTTAATCGAGGGATTATATGGACAGGAAGATAGACATGCTGATCATCGTATCGAGGGATTACCTAAGCGGTGGTAAGACATACCTTTTATCCTAGGTGAAAGGATACCCTATTCTTTAGGATAAAAGAACTGTAATACCTTTATTTTTCTACTGTAATTTGTAATAGAAAGGGAATAATTTTGTTTCTTCTTTCTATTCATATTCTTTTATATTGTAATTGTTTCAATTATGATACATTCATTACATATTGTATTAAGAGGTTCTATACGCTGTATGGTAGAATCATTTACATTTGTATTACTCTGATCATTACATTCAATACAAATACAATTCTCCTGGATTACTTGTGGTATCATATCATATCACATCCATCAGATCCCAGACCATTTTGATCATTTTTATTGGTTGTGAATTGTATTAGTTTTAGACCTCTTAAACTATTTTTATTATTAAGAGTTTAAATACAAAGTTTTTTAACCTATAATTCACCCCCTCTTTTATTGTGCCATCTTATATATGTTTATATCTATATTACGATCCAAAAATTGGTATCAGAAGAGGTTTCCACTGATTTGTTTTACTTTCCTTATTTATTTTTGTAAGATAATTGTTTTTTGTTACAAATACTTTGTTTATTTTTACTTACTACACTAATGTGTGGAGTGGAAAAGTGTTATATTATAAGATGGCATGAATAAATATTGGATCAATTGAAAATCTAAAACCAACTATACCTACTATTTTTGATGGGAATGATTACAAGTACTAGAGAGATCGAATTAAGACTTTTTTTTATTAATACTAGAGTAGATAATTTTTTGATGCTCACTAGAGATTACAAAATTCCATACAAGGAAGTCAGAACCTTTACTAACCAAGAGAAACAAGAATACCAACTAAATTAAAAGGTACAAAATACTCTGTTATGTTCTATGACCAGGAATATATATAGTCATATATCTTCATGTGAAGCAGCCAACTGCATCTAGAAGAAACTAGAAGTCACACATTTTCATACATCTAAAGTTATATAAACAAGAATAGCCATGCTCTGAGATGAATATCATGGTTTTTTGCTTATGGAGAACCAATATGCAAGATTCAACAAATATTTATGACAATTGTTAATGGTCTTAAATCTATGGGAGAAAAGGGTCTTAATGAATAAGTTATTTTGGACAAGATAATCAATAAAATACCCAATGAGTGGGAATAAAAAAGGGAAGCTATGAATGATAATAAGAAAGTTACTCAAATCAATCTTGATGAATTATTTGGTACTATCTTACAACACAATACAATAATAAAAATAGATGTAGATTTTAACAAGAAGAAGAATGGTAATGGAAGTGTAGCTTTTACTACCACATCTAAAGCCAAGACACCAAAAAGGGTAACAAGATCCAGAGCTAAGAAAGTTGTTTTAATTTCAGAATCTTTTGATAGTGATCATTCAGAGAATGAATTAGCCAATCTTTCTCAAAGAATGAACAATATTGTGGGAAATAATTATTTTCAGTAAAAATTCAAAAAGAAAGATAGAAAGGACAATAAAGACTCAGAAGTCACTTGTTATGAATATAAAATAGTTGGTCATATCAGACTATATTGTCCTTTTCTTAAAAGAAAAGACATGAAGGAGAAACATTCTGAAAGAAATAATAAAAAGTATTACAAGTCTTAGACAAAGAAAATCTTTAAAGAAAATGATACTTGGAGTAAAAGTGGTGGTGAATCTTCAAATGAATCTTCTGAATATGAATCTTCTGGTTAGAAGAATATAGGAATTATAGCCAAACTACCTATTGAAAATCATTGTCTCATAGCCAAGGTACACAATGTAGAATCTTTTACAAATGTATCTTTAAATTCAAATTACCCTAATGAAAAATATTCTAACTCTTCGGATGAAGAATCTTCCCTAGTAGAGGCCAATTTACCATCTTTTGAAGAAGTATCCAGATTTGACAAATTACTTGAGAAAGAGAATTTTAAACTCAAGAAAAATACTGATAAGAAAAAATATAGAATAACCATTATTACAAAATAAGTATCAGATCTTTCAAAATATCTTGATAAGAAAACTATTGATTATGAAAATATTTCAAAAAACATTATGGAAGTAATTTATGAGAAGGATAATCTCTCCAAGGACTTTGAATTTTTTAAAAAAAAAATTATTTTGAAATAAGAAACAATTTTAAAACAATTTCTAATGAGAATGAAAATTTAGTCATTAGAATAAAATTTGAAATTTTTTCTCTTAAGAAACATTTATCAAACTTTACCTCTGGTAAAGAAAATTTTGACAACATGTATTATCAAATTCATTCTCTAGGAAATAACTCTAGAATATGTTATTATTGTTCAAAACCTGTTTTTAGACATAACTATTTAGTTCCTAAAAGTTACCCATTTTCACTAAATGTCAGAGTGGTGGACAATGGGAAATAAATTGTTCTCTTAATAAAACCCAATCTTTAAGATTTCACAAATACCAATTTAAAAAAAAATGGATTCTAAAAGTTATTTTATCTAACATTTCCAAATCCAAACATGTTTCGGTTATGAAAATATAATTTTTTTTATTTTCAAGAAAACAAAAAGTGTACCAACAATAAGAATATTTAGTACATGGATAGTGGATGTTCTCAACATATGACTAAAAATAAAGATTTATTTGAAAAGATCATTGAAATAAAAGGTGGAAGAGTTACCTTTGGAGATAATTCTCAAGGAAATATCATTGGTATAGATAATATTTTTCTTTTTGGAAAAGTTTTAATTTTAAATGTTTTGTTTGTTAAAGGTCTTAAGTACAACCTTATAAGCATAGGTCAATTATGTGATGAATGTTACCTTGTGAATTTTAGGAATGATAAATGTTTAGTTCACAATTCAAATGATGAATTCATTATCTCTTCCCATAGGCATGAGAATGTATACACACTTAACTTAGAAGACCTTAGGATCCAAGACTTACCTTTATTAAGTGCAATAGAAGACTAATCTTTGTTATGTAAAAAAAGGTTAGGACACTATAACCTTAGAAAAATTTTTAAACTCTCAAAGAAAAGACTTGTTAAGGATCTACCAGATCTTATAATTTATTCTTCAAAAGTCCGTGATCCTTGTAAATATGGAAAGAAACATAAAACTAGATTTAAATCAAATAATAAAGTTTAAAATTCTAATGCATTACATTTAGTGCACATGGATATTTTTGGTCCTACAAAAACTGGAAGTATTGGAGGAAAATAATATATATTTGTTTTAGTTGATGACTACACCATATTTACATGGGTCTATTTTATAGAAGATAAATCTAAAGCATTTTTCTATTTCAAAACTTTTAGAGACCATGTTAAAAATGAGAAAAACCTACCACTGATAACTATTCGAAGTGATCATGGTGGAGAATTTCAAAATTCATATTTTGAAATTTTTTTCAGTAAGAAAGGTTTTAATCAGAAATTTTAAGCTCTAAGAACCCCTTAGAAAAATGGTGTTGTGGAAAGAAGAAATCACATTATTTAGGAAATGACAAGAACCATGTTGAGTGAATACTCAATTGATAAGCATTTCTGGGCTGAAGTTGTAAGTACTGCTTGTTATACTATAAATCCAGTTTTAATTAGACTTTTTTTTTAATAAAACACCTTATGAATTATGGAATTTCCAAAAACCTAACGTTTTTTACTTCAAAGTATTTAGATGAAAAGTATTCATACTGAATACTAAATATAATATACATAAATTTTCACCTAAATCCGATGAAGGAATATTTCTAGGTTATTCCACTACCTCTAAGGCTTATAATGTTTTTAATAAAAACTCTTATACTATTAAAAAAATAGTGCATGTTAAATTTGATGAAACTGATCCTTTTATTTTTATTCAAACCCTTCCTACATCAACAGATGTGTTTTCAAAAACTGATTATCAACCTTTGATTGAAAACTCTTATGAAAAGGGAAATAATCAAGAAAATTTTTCTAAAATATTTACCCCAGAAGACTTTCTACCTTATGTTGATGAAAAAGTTTTACAAAACCCAAATCAATTGTTTCTTAGGAATCATCCAAGTGATAATATCATTGGTGATATAAATCAATCTATAAGGACTAGAAATTCCTTGAGAAATGAAATAGAACATCTTACTTTTCTATCTCAATTTGAACCTAAAACTTCAAATTAAGCCTTAGGTGATGAATATTGGATTAAAGAAATGCAAGATAAACTAAATTAATTTCAAAGGAATAAAGTTTAGACCTTGGTTGAAAGACCTAAAGAAACAACTGTAATTGGAGTAAAATGGGTTTTTAGAAACAAATGTTATGAAAATGGAGTCATTATAAGAAATAAATAAATACTTATTGCTAAAGTCTATAATCAACAAGAGGGAATAGGCTATGAATAAACCTATTCTCCGATAGTTATACTTGAATCTATTCATATTCTATTATCCTTTGTAGCATTATTTAACTTGAAATTATTTTAAATGGATGTAAAATGTGCTTTTTCTAAATAGTTTTGTACAATAAGAAGTTTTTGTAGAACAACCTCCTGGTTTTATAGACTCAAAACATCCTGATTATGTTTTTAAACTTACCAAAGCTTTATATGGCCTTAAACAAGCCCCTAGATCTTGGTATGATAGATTTACAAGATTTATTTTACAAAATAATTATGTAAAACGTCCTGTAGATCCAACTCTTTTTATAAAAATGGTAAACAAAAACTTTTTTGTTGTTTAAATATATGTTGATGACATTATATTTAGATCAAATTAGCAATCCCTAACTGATTCCTTTGAGAATCTCATGAAATCTGAGTTTGAAATGAGTATGATGGGTGAGTTAACATTCTTTTTAGGTTTTCAAATCTATAAAAAACTAGAAGGAACCTATATATCCCAACATAAGTATATCAAATATATACTTAAAAAATATGGATATGACAACACTAAAAGTATAAGCACTCCAATCGGCACCTCAAATACACTTGATCTTGATGAAGCTGGGAAACCAGTAGATCAAAAATCTTTTAGAGGTATGATAGGATGTTTTTTATACTTAATATCTAGTTGTCTAGACTTAATGTTTTTAGTATTATTATATATAAGATATCAATCTAATCCAAAGGAATCCCATTTAAAAGTAGTGAAAATATTTTTTCGCTACTTAAAGGGAACCATGGATTTAAGACTATTTTATTCTTCTAGAAATGATTTTGTTTTAAAAAGTTTTTCCGATACTGATTTTGGTCGATGTAGAATGGATAGATAAAGTACATCCAGAACATGTATTTTCTTAGGATATTCTTTAGTTTCTTAGTCATAAAAAAATCAACATTCAATAGCACTTTCCACTACTGAAGCTGAATATGTAGCAGCTGGAAGCTATTGTGATCAAGTGTTGTGGATGAAACACACACTCATTGACTATGGCATGAGTTTTTAGAAAACTCAAATACTATGTGATAATACTAGTTCCATTTCTATTAGTAAAAACCCTAAACATCACTCATGTGAATAACACATAGATATTAGGCATCACTTTATTATAGATCACACACAAAAAAGAGATATTATTTTACAATTCATTAGAATGCAAAAACAACTTGCTGATATTTTCACAAAACCATTATATTCTGATAGATTTGAATACATTAAATAGAAACTAGGAATGATTATAGTAAAGTAATAATTCACATCTATTTCTTGTTTAAACCATCTCCTTACATTAAGTTACTCCTTTTCAAAGGGGGAGTATACATATATTTTTATCGGTTTTACTTTTTATCAGTTTCACTTTTTATTAGTGTCACTTTTTATCTGTTTCACTTTTTATAGGCTTCAATTTCTATTGGTTTTAGTATTTATCAGTTTCACTTTTTATCAGTTTCAATTTTCATTGATTTCACTTTTTATCAGTTTCACTTTTTATCGGTTTCACTTTTTATCAGTTTCATTTTTTATAAGTTTCACTTTTTATAAGTTTCACTTTTTATCGGTTTCACTTTTTAATGTATTAACTTTTTATTAGTTTTACATTTTATCAGTTTCACTTTATATCAGCTTTACCTATTATCATTTTTACTTCTTATCAGTTTTATATTTATCAATTTCATATTCATCAATTTTTTTTCAGTACTAGATTATCTGTATTAGAATATTTTATCAGTACCAGATTATTTTTATTTTATCGATTTTATAATTCTTATCATACCCATATGATTTCTGTATTGTTTGTATTATTATCATAAGAAAAATATACTGAAACCAATATATCTATCCTGATACTTTGATAGGTATAATTTCTAAAACATTATTTTGGTCGTTCAAATATTTGTTTTTTAATTATTTCTTTTAACTCCGAATTCATTTTGAATATGATTTTATTTTAATGAAAACCAAAAGAGTTCAAAGTCATTCTCAACCATTGGATATTCTAGATATAATCTTGTCTATCAAATTACTATTTAAAAGAACCCCTACTTACCCATCCCATATCGAATTCCTCTAAATGTCTCTCAAGTCTTGATGCTCTATAAATATCCAACACAGTTTGTAATAAGTTTTTACCTCATTTTTCCTAATCAGAGAAGACCTCAACAAATCGTAACTAGGAAAATATTCTGGGTTCAAGATAGTCTTTCATGTCTAAGTCAAATTCTTCTTATCCAAATAAAATGTCTCCAAAATATTTCCCCTCTATGGCCTTTCGAGGTGAAAGGTTAGTTTCTCTAGATTTTTATGAGACTTTTGATTCCTCATTGAAAAGGATAATAAGATTCCAAGGGTGGGAATCCATTTGTGTTGAAAGATTGGATTCAGATCAATATTTTTTGTTTTACGAGGAAGTATTACAATTTTACAATACAAAAGAGATAGACAATGGTCTCAATATTTCTTTTATAATGTATGATAATAAATACACAACCTTTATAAAACAAGCATCTAATTTCCTAGGAGTATTGTCTGAGGGTGATGCCCTATGTCCTTCCCACAAATTACTGGAACATGATGGGAATTTTTGATAAGGGTAAAGTAGAGGAATCACTTTTTGATATTCATGATGATAAAAGTAAGGTTAGTCATCTGTCAACTGAAAATCGTTTAATTTCCCTTTGGAGAAAGGCTTTCTAGTACCAAGAAAAGGTGATAAGGAAACTTTGAAAGTTTCTTATGTTTATGTTCTTGATTATTTAATGAATATGAGGAAGTTCAATCTTATGGGATTCATTTTCTTGACAATCAAGAATCTTAAATCCGGTTCCATAAAGTCTCAGCTGATCATGTTTCCCACAATTCTGAGCATGTTTTTGAAAGAGTTCCTGAGTTTGTGCATTGTTTCAATAAAGTCAGATCTGATATCTTCCAAAGATCCTCTCATCAGTAAGGATATAATAATGATACTTAGGTTATGATTCAATCCTAAATCAAACAAGTTTGAAAAATATTCATAAGTTGAGAAAGTAAAGGAAGTAACTTAAGGGAGTGAAAAACCTTTAAATCCATCCAAGTATTATTAAAGAAAAATAAATTTAGTTAAGACTACAAACCCCAAAAGTCAAAGAAACAAAAGGAAGTATCAGATGAGGTTGCGGCTGAGCAGAGGAAAAATAAAGAAGAAAAGAAAGAAAGTGATCCTCAGTTTGGTTTGGATCCAGCTGAAGCCATGAATGTTAAAATAAGAACCAAGGAAACATTAAAAAAAGAATAAAGGAAGAAGAGAATGAAGAATAGAAAGGCCAAAGCTATTGACATTGATATTATTCTTAAGATATCTAAGGATGTCAGAACCATAATCGTAATAAGGGAACTACCTGTTCAGACTCAATCAGTTCCAGTAGAGAATGGAAAGGAGAAACATGCATCTGAACAATCGACAACATAGAGTCTCATTCAAGAATCTAAAGAAGAAGAAGAAGAACAAGGTAAGAGGAACAAGGAAAAGAATATGAATAAATGTAATAGAATGAAGATGAAAACAAGATAAATATTTCAGCAGAATAATCAGAAGTACCATCTTTTAAGTTTCCATCTCCTAATCCTCAGCCATCCAAGAAATTTTCTCAAAGGATTTATTCTAATAAAGTCATTCAAATTTCAGATAAAGAAGAAGAAGAAGAATCTGATAAGAATCAGAATCATACAACTATTTTTGATAGCACCAAAAATCATTTTGGAGTTCTCCCAGAATATAATAAAGATACAGATTCTGAAAGAATAATCACAATGAATGGAACTCAATACATCAAACAAGCTTTAAACAGATTGAAAAGATTATAACATTATTTCCAAAAACTGAAGTCCTGATAGAAATCATTTCAAATAGTCATAATGAAAGAATTGAATCTATTAAGACTCGTATGGACAAGTTTTTGAATCTTGAAGCCGATTTCAAAATATTCAAAGAACGTTCTACTGAGCACAACAAGGCTTATAACAAGGTTTTCAAGTGGTAATACAACATTGATGATAATATCAAGAATCATGTGTACATTCTTGATGAATTGGTGAACCAGGGAAATGATCTCAATTATGTCTACCAAAATTTGGTCACTGATTTGAATAAGAAACTTGAAGTCTTTCAAATACCAGGTATGTAAAAATGAATAGAATCTGAAGATCTTGATCATCTAAAGGCAAAATTGGAGAATGAATGTAACGAGGGTTTTTTTATCAAATAGAGTTGTAATCCTAGATAAGGCCCACAGACTCAGAGTGGATGATTTTATTTCTTAGGAAGTTAGGCTTAAAGCACAAGAATTAATCAATTAGCTTCATGGACAAAGGCTTAAAAAAAGAAAGGATTATTGAAGAACATGATGTGAAGCTGAAGGCTCAACAATAAGCTCTTAAAAAATTGATGGAGGATAGAAAATAGTTCAATAAGATGAAGCTCACTATGTTCAACCTCTTAGAAAAAATGGGGAAATAATGATTTTTAGAAATATTGTTTTAATAAAATATAGTTTCATTACAAGTAATGTGTATTGTTTTTTACTCTATTTCTATGAGTCTTTATAAAAAATTAAGGTTTCCCCTTATTCTTTTTGAAAATCACAATAGGGAGAATAAGTTATAAAATAAGGAATTGCTTTTATAAAAAGGAAAAAGGGAGAATACCTTACTAAGGGATAGAACTCACAAGAAAAAGTAAAGAGAATATGGTCCTTAGTGATATTTTTATCCTAGGGTAGAATTAGTCATATTAACTATTAATTTTGGAAGAGTTTATAAACTCATGAGGAGATAAGTATTTATTGTTTGTTTTCTGATTTCCAAAAATGGGGAGATTGTTGAGTCAAAATATGTTTTCACTTTCCCATTGATCTTTTTGTTTTTTAAATCACAAATTAATTATTATTTATCATATATGTTGTTTTATTATCATAATAATATATATTTTTTTACATTGTAATCATATTCTGTTGTTCAGTATCGTAACCACGATATGAATCATAACCCTGATATACATCATAACCATGTTAAGAATCATAACTATGTTATGTATCATAAGAAATATATGAATCGTAACCATGATATGCATCATAACCATGTTAAGAATTGTAACTATGTTATGTATCGTAATCATGATATGAATCATAACCATGATATGCATCATAACCATGCATCACAACCGTTTTATGCATCATAGTCATGATACACATCGTATTCATATCATTCATTATAACCATGTTATACATATGATCATGATATGCATCGTATTCATGTCATGAATCGTAATCATGTATAATATCTATTATATGCATCATAACCAAGTTATGTATCATACTCATGTAATGCATTGAACTCACGTCTTACTCCAATACTGAATACATGTTTTTCATCATACGAATTTATTCATACTTTTTTACTTAATATCTTTTAACAAAAATGATGTCGTGAAGATAGTTAGATACCAATCAAAATGATGTCATGTATTCTATTTGTTTTGACCATTATAATGCCAGGTGTCCAAGTCCCTTTGCATTTTTTAAAGAAATAAGACCGTTGGAACCAGATGCCTATAAATTGTAGGTAATTAGAACCAGAGATATCAACTCTTGAATTATCCAAATTCTAGAGAATGATTGTCTGACATATATCTTGTTTCATGTGAAAATCCTTGAAGATATTATATATGAATGACTTGTTCCTAGTTCTTGTATTTTAATAAGTTATTTGTATTTATTTGTGCGACCAATCATTTTGATAATGATCAAGGGCTTTCGGGGATAGGAAGACGGTGCTACCGATCATTCTATTGATGGATTTAAAGTATTTGAAAGATAAAGGTGCCAATTACCTTATTAATCGGGGGATTCAATATATAGGAATATAGACGTGATGATCATCATATCAAGGGATTACCTAGGTGGTGGTAAGAACGAACTTTTATCCTAGGTGAAACGATATCCTACTCTTTGGGATAAAATAATTAGAATACCTTTATTTTTCTACTGTAATTTATAATAGAAAGGGAATAATTTTGTTTCTTATTTCTATTCATATTATTTTCTATTGTAATTGTTTCAATTATGATACATTAATTACATATTGTATTGAGTGATTCTATACACTGTATGGTATAATCATTTACATTTTTATTACTCTGATCATTATATTCAATACAAATAAAATTGTCCTGAATTACTTATGGAATCATATAATATCATATCCATCAGATCCAAGACCATTTAAATCATTTTTATTGGTTGTGAATTTTATTAGTTTAATACCCATTAAACTAAGTTCATTCTTAAGAGTTTAAATACAAAGTTTCTTAACCTACAATCCACCCCCTCTTGTATTGTGCAATCTCATATACATTTACATCTATATTATGATCCAATATGATAAACCTAAGGTTTCATAAATTAAAGAAGTATGTTTCATGATTTAGACATCATCGAAGTGATTTTTACTGATTATGAAGTTTTCTTCAATGATAAATTTTTCTCACACTAGGATTTCTAGTTTTAGTAAATAGAGGGAACCAAATGAAACTGGGTTAAAATTGATTGTGATGAACAATTTCCAGGTGATCATTCAAATGGGATGATCATTAGAGTAAATGATGTTGTGATCATGATTTATATGTTTTCATGGAACATGATTAACAATGTGTACCTTAATCAACTATTAAACTCACCAAGGAAGTGAAAGAAAGAGTTTTCTAAGAATTCTTGTAATAGAGACCCTAGAGGATACAAGATTCATTTTCCAACATTTCAAGAATGTGGGAAGAAACACCCAAGTGAATGTCTCAAAGGAATAGGAAGATGTTTTGATTGTGGAAAATAAGGACACAAAGAAAGTAACTGCAATGGTAAAATGAAATGTTTAGTTAATGACCTTATTTTTTTTTCAATGACCTTATTTTCCAAACTGAAAAATTTAATGGAACTCATGAGAAAACTTCCTTTGTGATTCCTTACACACCTCTAACATTAAGGAAGATTATTTTTATTTCCTCTATGAGTATTATTATTAAAATTTACTCAAAATTAAATCTTTATTTTATCCTCCAAACCATGAGAACACTAAGAGTCTCCAATACACACTTCTATCTTGAGATCACATTGATTTATTTCTTCATAGCTATCAAATTCTCTTATAGATAATTACTTTTTGATACTTGGTCTCAAGACACTAAGGAATAGATAAACTTTTATTTTAAGATCAATGATAAAACTAAAATCATACCTTGTAAGTCTGGTAAAATTTTCTTCATAGATACTAATGAATTTTTCATTCTTCTTCTTTAGTAATAGAAATTCCCTCTCTATTTTTCATGTGAGGATTCTAGGGAAAATAATTATTGTACAATACATTATTAAATGCTTCCTATGTCAAGGATTCAATTTCCTCCTCCTGCCTCATGTTCTTGATAAGAGTCTACTATTTATTATATTGACCTTCAAAATGATGCACTACTAAAATAACCTTTTCATGGTCTAAGAACTGGAGAAAAGGGAATATATTTTCTATAACATTGATCCATTTATCAATAATAAGTTAATCGTAGGAACCATTGAAATAGGGTGGATGTTGCCTCATAAAAGACTCAATAGTGAGTTGTTCTTTCCTTTGGCTATTTAGAAGTTCAACATGTTTCAAGTTACCATTCATATCTTGAGAGATTCAGGTGAGAAAAATTGTAGGATTTTTCATCCTAGCTCCTATTTAATTTGGTTCTTCATGAGTAAGATCATTACACTATCCATAAAATTCATTGTTCACTCAATTTATCTATGTTCCAACCATTTAATAAAACCAAAAACTTAGTGTGAGCATCAAACATCAATAATTATAGTAAAAAATCATATGAATATGAAAATAATTCTTATAATTTCCTAAATTATGATAACTTATTTTAACCCCTGACACTTTAAGTTCATCTCATATCACTATGGCTTATCATTAGTTGTAATAGGTTCTACTCTATCATTCATTATAATGGTTCATAAAGAAAATGTGAATAAACCCAAGAATATCCCCTAGGAGTGTTTATCTTGGTGTGTAATATTAGGCCCACTCATCATGAACCAATGACAATCAAGATAGTACACAATATTACCCTTTTAGAGTCATTTTTCCTAGGTGGATGCGTGCCACATCCACATCCACTTTCTAGTATCCTGACATGGATGTATTTTCTAGGAAAACCACACAATATCTACTTTAAAAAATCTTTAGGATGTTATCCTATAATTAGATTTATCCCCATGGGTTTCAACCAAGTTCTCTAATCCTAATCTATAAAAATAACTACACCCTTCTTTGATTACAACTGAGCTAACCTGAGCATAACATACATAAATATTAAATTTTTTAGATGAATATTAAATACATTTGACAATAATACATACCTTAAGACCGTAAAGGTTTAATGTGTTTGGAGACTAGATATATAATCATCTTATTTCATGAAATATCTTCAATATATCACACAAATATCCACTCATATAATACACTTGTTAGACATACCCTACTTAAAATCTTTCATCATAACTTGGGGAAAGGAATCATAAGAAAGGGTGAGCTCAGATACCGAGTAAGGGTAAATATAAGAGATATCAATCATTGATCATAAGTGAGAATAATATTAGTACAAGGGAATGATAACATGATCATAATATAAAATATTCATACCCAATCAGTCAAATATCATTGATCATAAATCATGGAATAATGATTTTTTTCATAACAAAATACATAAGTCAAAAGTGTGATAAATCATCAATCATAAATCATGATCCAAGAGAACATATCATAATCATAAGACATAAGTTTTTGGTATAAACATAATAATATAAAATCATTTTCTTAGTCAAGGTTCATTGCCAATACTGTCGTAGTGGATTGGGTTTATTCACTCTCCATAATTTCCTTAGTAAAGGTTCACTCCCAAGACTATCTTATTGGACACTGTCCCTTATTGAAATGGGTTCACTCCCTATTATTGTCATTATTATCACATGAGATATCATTCTTTACTGAATGCATTGGAGGGATATACAATTATAATCCCAATCATCACATAAAAAAAACCATATATATGTGTTCCATAAGATCATAAAATAATAAAAAATACATCATATCATAACCAATATAAAGTAAATTGGTTTCATAAACATTATATAATTTCATTATAGAGTAAATCATGGAAAAGAAATGGGTTTTATAAATATTTCATCAAAACACAATTAACCCATGGGAAAGAAATAAGTTTCATAGAATCATCCATAAGTCATCATCATTATAATCCATCTAGAGAATAAAATCAGATGGTATCACAAGATAATATCCCTAATGAAGCATAAAAATAATTAAAGTATTTTACATAGTTAAGAAAACATTAAAATAAAATTTGAACCTTTACTTGAAAAAATGAGAAAAGTATATTTTTTGATAACATTTTATCTAAATATTACTAAAATATTGAGAAAATGATTTTATTTAAAAATATCAAGGAAAAAATATAAAGTAATCTTAAAATTAAATAATATTAATGATGTTGGAAAAATACATTCATATTTTATATGTTCAAAGAGAACATTATTTTTATACTTTTATAAAAAAGTCAAAAATTACTTGTTCAGAAAACATTTCATTAAAAAGATCAATTTTTGATATTTTTAAATAAATTAAAAGGTAATGAAAATGAAAATTTTAAGACATTTCAATTATAATTAAAAACTTCCATAAAATAATTTTTAGGAGCATGAACATAGAAGAAAAAGTTCATCGGCCAAAGTAAAAATACGGTCAGATTATCTTAAAAAAATTCTCAATAATTTTAAATTAAAAAGAGATGAAAAATTTAATAATATATAAAAAATATAGGAATAAATAAAGGAGAGGAAAATATATGGGGTTTAAAGTATAATATACATATAATTTCCCTCAACATAAATTTAGCATAGAAAGTCTTGAAAAGAAATGAGATTGTAACATAAATCCCTTGAATCAAATATCATATTTCTTCATATGTGTTCAAAAATCCAATATAATAAATATTGATTTATTATAAATATATTCCAGAATTATATTAATATATAACTTACTATGTGTAATTATTTTATAATTTCTAATTATCCTTTTATTACCAGTTTCTTCATTAAAATGATCATTGAAGTAAAAACTGGTCAGTTTTCCATGTGTTTTTTGGTTTGATGGTTCAATTATGTGCACCTTGTTCCTAATTTAATAATATATATAATATTAATCATTAAATAATTATAATACTTAATCATAATATACACTTTTATAATCATTCATAAAAATAGGCGATAAAAAATGAATTATATCACTCTGTGGAGACGATAGTTCATACGTACGCACTAGTGATGTTTCCAATTTTTGATGGATTAAAGGAAAGAAAGGTAAATAGTAATTCAACTCAAAAAAATAATTATTATATCATAAATATCATATATATTAATTAAATATATCCTTATTAACATCTATGTAAAGTGTAAATGAAAAACGAAGTACATTGCTTTGTGTAGGTGGTAGTCCACACGTACGCACAAGTGACATTATCATTTTCCAATGAATGGAAAGGTGATAAGGTAGATAATATATTATAATTAAAAAGAATAATTATTTTATAAATATCATATATAAACATTAAATAAATCATAATAACCAACCATGAAATATTATGATGGTAAATGAACCATATCACTATGTGGTGGTGCTAGTCCACACGTACGCGCGAGGGATACTTTCATTTCACATTTGATTAAAAAGGAAGTAGAAAATGGTTGTCACATAATTGTAATAAAATATAATAATATTTATGATACTATATTCATCATGTTAAGATTTATATATTTTTTAGAAATTATAAGAAGAGATAATCCATGAAAGATTTGGGTAAGACTATTACCTATTCTTTGAGAGACCTCCTTTGGATTACACCTTAATCATTCTTAAGTCAATACCAGGAGATCAAGAAGGAATGAAAGTATTATAAGATTTTTTTTGTTAGTTACATTCTAATATAGAGCAATAAAAATTCATTTATGAGGGAGGAGGATAGGTTCTCTTTTATAAGCAAGGTGAAAGATACACATAGAATTACCTAAAAGATTTAAATAATATGAAGTCACTTTCTTGTGAAAGTGGATCCAAATGGAAAATAATTATAATTCAGGATAATATAAGGTATAAATAATTTTAATAAATAATATTTAGAAAATTTAAGTAGGAATTTTTACCCTTATCTCTTAGTTTAGCCCCTTATAAACCCATTTTAATCCAAACTATGGTAGCAAAATTTTAACATTTTTACTATTCATTATGGCCATAAATTAAGTCGAACCTATTAAATTATATTATTTATAATTATTTAAAATATTTAATAAATTTTAATCAATTAAATTATATAATGGGAATAAATTCAATTTAAAATAAGTTTGCAAATCACAATGAAAACCATTTTTGAGAAAAATAAAATTTTAGGCATAAAACTGATTTTACCTTCATTCCGTTCCATGTAAAAACTATCCGATGAATGTTAAAAAATATGACTGAATATATAATATATAAATTTAATTAAAATAATTCATAAATATATATTATTTTAATTTATTAAGATAAAAACACACTGCGTGCATAAAAACCATTTCTCAGAAAAATATCTCATTTTAACTTCAAATGTTTTTTTATGGATAAAAAATTGAAAACAAATGAATTAGTTTGATATAGGTTTAATTTTTTTCATTATTTAGGTACTACTATTCATATCCTCCAATCCAATGGGTAGACAATAACACTCATAATAAATAATAATATTTTAATTATATATTATAGTTTGTTTAAACTCGACGTTGTATGTAAAACAACCTATGAAATAAATAAAATTTATTAAAAGATAATTATATCATAAAATATTGTGGTATTACAATTTTTTTAGTTTAATTTTTTATAAATTTTGAAAAATAAATTTTATTATAAATGAATTAAAATAATTTTTATACTAAAATAGTAATTAAGTTTCCAAAACTTTATACATGAATATTATAAATTAAACATAGTATTTTTAAATGAATTAATTTATTCATTAAATATATTTTTAGTTTAATAAATATTTTTACATGTTTTTAAGTAATACTTACTTCATGATAAATTTTTAAAACTTATAATACTAGTAATGACAATATTTTTTTTACTATACACCAAAAAAAATATTTCAGAAAAATATCAAAAATTTATTCTAAGTCAATTTTAAAATCATGAATTTAAAAATGAATTTAATTTTTTAAATTCATATTCTAAAATTTAGAAAATCAAATTTTAAATAAAAACATGAAAATATAATGAAAACCATTTTCATAGGGAAATAACTTTTAAAAATATTAACAATTATTATTATTATCTTCTATAAATTATTCATAAAATTGGTGTTAATATATTATTAATATTAAGAATATATCTGATCCCTTATATACTTAGTTTATTAAATATAATGTTTATAAAGGATACATTTTTAGGAATAAATCAGTCTTATTAATTATTTAGCTATAGTAATTGAATTTTATAAATGAAATGTTATTAATAATGAACTTTATTTTCTTATTTGTACATATATTTCATAATTCAAACTACATTTATTTTTACCTAACATGTCTATGGATACATTTTAATGGTTATATAATTTTCCATAGCTCATTTTGGTTTTGTGTTGTGTATGAAACAATCTATTGAAAACATTAGGTTATAAATGAAAATCTAATTTAAAATATTGGCGTGTTACATACAAAGACAATGCCATTATATAAACTGGTATTTTTATTTGAAAAGAATCAATTTGAGTGATCATTGTATCACCTTTTTGTATTCCGTATCTCAAAGTAGTGTATAAAGAGATAAAAGAGGGAGTTACCCTAGGATATATAGTGCATATTTCCTAAAATATTGTAACACATACAAAGAGTAATGTTATACCTTAGAACATCAAAAAACCCTCAGCGTATGCTCATTGGATCATCCCTTTGTGGTGAAATAACTAAAATCTATGTCTCTATATTTAATTTCTATATCTGAATTTGGTATTTACCAGAAATATATATTGGTTTGAGTTGTTCTTGCTAAAATGAGAACAAGATCAAAGGGAATAATAAAAGAAATAAACAAACTAATTCACTCCTATTAGTTCATGACTGAAAATTAATTTTTTATTTCAAAATCACGTTTGAGGAGAAAGTGGGAAACCAAGATGACATCAAAGAAAAAAGCACAACCAAAAATCCATGGCCAAGATCATAAAGACCAAATACAATCCAATTAAAAATAAAGTAAAATCCCCACCCTAGAAACAAAAAAATATGATCAGTGTCCACCTTCCCATCGTTGCTCGGCTAGCTATCTAGTGCAAGGATGCATGGGCCTAGTAATGATGGAAAATTCCATACCCTCTAAAAAATTCCAATTCCAGATAGCAATGAAAAGGAGAACGATCACCGCTCTAAACATCTTTCATAACAGACCCTTGAAAATAAACTGAATGCAATGTATCATGAACCAAGGGAATAGTGCCACAAGTGAAAACAAAAAATTCAAACTACAAAAGCCTCATCCAAGAAAAGAAACATAAACCAAATCATCCCCGTCAACATGTTAAACCGCAGACTGTAGGACAACACAATAAAAACATAACCAAAACCAGAATATTGAACCAAAAACCGATTTACCCTAAATCTTATTCATCCTAAATCAAATAGATACTTAACCAGAATCATACGCTTCACTGATGAAAAGAGGGAGTCAACCATGCATTTTTCAAAGAACCACCACTGGATCGAAGCACACCAGAAAAAACCACGAAACTCCATCCTAAAATCCATACGAAATAGAAAAGTAGATGAAAAAATAAAGAAAAAATAAGACCTTCACCAGAACACCAGAAGAGAACCCAATTTCAAACCAGATCAAGATCCCACCGCTGCCATCTAGAAAGCCCATAGAGGCTACTCCCAACCACCAAACACATGAATTCGAGGAAGAATCAACTCCCTCATACCACAGAAGTCGAGATCAGCCTCTGGTCCAACACCGTGCCACCGAGGAACCCTATCCATCGAAGGAGGATTTGAACAAGAATGAAGTCCAACAATGTGTATCACCAAGACGACCGATCCAGAAAGCACCACCGTGAAAGAGGAGTTTCTGCCACGAATAGCTAAGCAAGGGAAGTGAAGTTGATCCAGTCCAAGATAAAGGAAGGAGGAGACATCAAGAGGGAACCCTAGAATTCATCATTCCTTATGGGTTCATCCCTCCTATTAGTTTATATCATACCTATAGTTTTAGCAACTGGTTTAAAAAACACAAGGTTCTTGAATAATGAGTAGTTTTATTAAATATTTCTTTTTTGGAAAATGTTTTGAATAGATAAATAGTCCTCTTATATGATAGTTATAATTTAGATATAAGAAATAATCAAATGATATATCACTTGTGATCTCTTTTACTTGATGTTTTTACTACTAAAATCCATGGAATACAATAAAGTGATGTTTTAGTGATTTCAATTGCTAAAGCCACTGTGAAACTTCCTAATATTAATTTAAAGGAACAAAATGACTTATTTGGAGTCTTACCAAACCAAATATATATATATAGATATGATGATTTACACATAAAAGAAATCCATTCAGGACAAATTTTTTGATATTTATGAAGGAGATAATATGGTGAAAGATTCTAAATTACAAGTGATGTACAACAATTTTTATGATACGAAGATGATAAATAAGAATAATATTGATTTTTCTTCAATTTTCTTGTTGAATTTGTGGAATCCATCTATAAAATTATTTATGAGATGAAATATTTTGATGCTATAAAAATAATCTCAAAACACTATCACCATTTTACAATTCCATGGACTTGACACATGAAGAAAAATATGTAATAGATATGACTCTAAAAAATATTAATATACGTCGGTGTCTTACAAAATGCATGCAGAACTATAATACACCATAAAAGGGATTCCTTTAAATATTTATGATAATATAGATATGCATGAACATTTAGAAAACAACAATGATGTTAGTGATGAATTTTTTTCACTTGTTTTAAGAAAATTCAAGCAAGGAAAATGAAGGTATAAAGGAAAATAACCATTTTCATGCTTGAATTATGAAAATATTGGGAATATCACAACAATATATACAAGGAAGTATAAAAGTGGAGGTGCAGATGATGTTTTAGCAACATGACTGTGAAAGATCCCCCCAAGATGAAATTTTAAATTAGGAAATCTATTGGGAATGAGGTTCTAGTGAAAAACTTATTAAGTAAATAGGAAATAAACGATGAAATATGTTTTGAAAATGATAAGGTTGAGTTCATTTCATATATGTAAGATTTTATGATGGAAATGATAAAAAAGAATAAATTTCAAATCATGGAAGAATACCAGCCTAAATAATTCATTGATCTGAAAGTAAAGCTCGAAATATTACTCAAAGAGTTGTAAATTCATGCAGGAATAAAAAAAAATACCAGTTTACAATTAAAGGGATCATCAAAATACATTGATCAACTTGAAGCTATAATTACTCTCTAATAAAAAGTGGAGAAATAACTTGGGGATTCTTAAGTTATATCCAAATAAGGGGCTCATTTCAAGGTAGAAATTAAAGATCAAGATAAAATGATTAATGATACTAATAATCAGATAAAATAGAGGATTAAAATTGTTGAGTCCATTGAAAAAGAATTTTTTATTTTATGAATAATTTTTGAGGATAAAGAATTTTTTTTGGAAATAATAAGAAGATAAAATTCAAAAAAATTAATTATAAGGATTTGATCAAAAGATCATGAAGAGGTAGAAGGATTGTTGATAAAATTTTAAACAATCATAAGAATAAATTATCAGAAAGAGTGGTCTTGGGTGTGAAATTGAGACATCCAAGGTTAGAGTATTTTTTGTATGTGACAAAATAAATAAAAATATTAATGACAGATTTCAATTTCCAAGGACCCATAAGCAATCAAGAAGCTACTTAGAGTCTAGAAATGTATTGATGGGAAGACATGATAAAATATTTCCCTTTATAAAATGACAAATTTTTTTGTAATATTTTTTATAAAATTACCTAGTTCTCTGAGGAATAAATTTATTTTAAATGTGAAGTTATTGGGAGCCAACAATGAAGGATGATAACATGTGCTTCAATATAAAGAAAAAAGAATCATTTTATGGACATTTTTATTACTTCTCTAAATTTGGTCATAAAGATATAAATTTAATGCAATATAGAATTAAGAAATACTATAATTGAATCCAAAAGATAATGGTAACTAAGAAATCATGAGATATATCCTTTTAAAATAGTTTCTATCCCTTGGAGGAAGAGTATTATAATCTCACAACCTATTCTAAGGAAAATGTAGAGAGAACATTTAGTTGTAACTCTCTATCTCATAGTGTTTTAATGATCACATACACTCTTTAATGTGTCTAATTATTTAATTTAAGTGATTAATAGTTTAAATTAATGAAATCATGGTAAAATCTTAAAAGAACCTTTAGAAAATCCTTAAGTAAGTCTTACTGGACCTTTTGAACTCATGTAGTGAAGTTCACAGACCAAAAAAAGGCATTTAAAGCTATACAAATTCAACATGATTCAACACTATAAACTATGCTATAACAAATAATTGTAAAATTAATTATGGTGCAATGAGAAGGAATACTACATAACTCATCTCATTCCAAATTTTTCTTTGAGAATTATGGTGAAAATCAAGGATCCAAATCATAGTGAAATCTTAGATCCTACCAACCTAGGAAAGGTCACACTGAAAGGTAAATATCTACTTCATGTAACTTCTATGTAGGAGTATTCCACACAAAAGCTTAAGGGATACACTATAAATACCTAAAAATAATCAAAAACTCCAAAATGATCCTATAACATGTAGAAAATCAGGTTTTTCCCTATCAAACTTTGGAATATTCCTAATAATAGTTTAGGAGATGGGTGCTAAGTCGGTGCGAGGAATCAGGGCCCAGGGTGGGGATTTTAAATATATTAAATATATTTTATCACCCAAGTGTAGTTTCTTATGAAACATGGGATAAATCCCATTCGAAGACTCAAATCATATTTCTAAGACCTTGGTTGTGTCTAGAATATTGTGTTTACCCTAGGCACATCATAAAATTTTTCGGCACTAGATGTCGGGTTAAAGGCGAGTCGGGGCTAGAATGTTAGATGGAGGGTTGGGGATTTAATAAAAATTTTAACCCATATCCCCTATCCTCTCTCTTGTACATGTCACACTCATATTTTCTAATTTGTTTATTTTATTAAACTTTCTGGACATCGGGTAGTTCAGGTCGAGGCTCGACATAAAATTTTTTAATTCTTATTTAAAAATGCGTGATTTGGCCTTGACCGCATCCATCGCATTGCAGTTGAAGTCGTGCGGCCTCGCATGGGTCACCGTGCGACCTCTCCTGGATCACCCCATGCCTTTCCAATGTTTAATTACTAAAATAAAATGATTTAGGAATGGTTTCAATAATAAAAATAATATCAATGTCACTTGAGAATATTATTATTATCATCTTGGATAATAATTTAATTGAGAGCATTATTTTTATTATTTGAATTTTATTAAATTGATTATTGTATAGTTTAATATTTAGTATATTGAGTTTGTTATCACCTTATTATTATTATTATTACAATTGTCATAACTTATTATTATTATTTTCCATTTAAAATTATTATTATTATTAGCCTTGTGTTATAATTATTTTTTTTCATTTTCATTTTTTTTCTCCTTTTCCCTTACGGTTAGGGTTTAGTCGGCGCCCCCCTCTCCCACTTCGGGTCGCCCCACCACCCATTCTCACCGGCTCTGGCGACCGCCCGACTCCCCGCCCCTCGTCGCGACCCCTATTTCTCCCTCTTAACCGTTGCGCCGCGCCCTTGTTCACCCAATCCAGCTGTAGTCGCAGCCCTTCTCCACCCTCACCGGACCAGCATCTTGGCCAGCCGCCCCCATGTCTCAACCAGCAGCTCGTGGCATACCCCCTTCCCCGGACACCCTCTGCCCCACCGAGCCCCCTCCCATGCCAATCCCATCGAGCCCTTCTTCCCCCAGGTGCGCGCCATGCCACATCCGTTGGAATCCATCACCGGTTTCCCCCTATTGACCGACACAGGACTTCTTCCAAAAAAACCGACCAGTTCTGCTCTCCTCCAGCACACACGCCTCTGTTCGGTACGTTGTTTCCCCTCATCTTAGGGTTTCAGTTTGGGGTTTTTGAGTTGTTTAAGGTATGATATTGATAAATTTGGGTCGGTCCTCTGTTTTAAGGTTTATTTGAAGTTGTTTGAGGTGCGCTTGGTGCAAAATCGGAGTTCCACTTTGAAATTTGGGGGTTTTGGTGTTTCCGACATTTAGGGTGTTAATTAGGGCCTTACTTTTTGCCTATTTTTGGTTCGATTTCTAGTTTAGGGTTCACATTTGATTTCGTTTGAGGTGCGGTTGACGTGCGACGATCGTTATGAACCATTGTTTTGAAGTCTGCTATGACAAGATAGGTGGTTCCGTGTTTTAAACATTATTTAATGAATTCATTTTCTTGATTTGATAGTTTATAATTTTCATTGGTTAATTCTTTTGGGAGTGGAATTTGTTTTCTTGAAGTCTTCCACGTGTTAGATTTATTGGGTATTATGTCATATGGGTGGGTGCATTCATTGGATGAAAACTTATCTTTAGTCAATTGTTAGTGTTCAATAATGTTTGCAGTTAGATTTTCAAATGTGCAAAGTGCAATGTTTGTGTTCTAGTGCTTTTATAAAGTTTGTGTTTGTTTTGTGAACATGTAAAAGGTGTGCAGTTTGTGTTCTTGATGTGGCATTGGGTGTGTTTGGTCATGAAAGAGGGTTGAGTTGGTTTTTCATGTTAAAGTTGTGTTATGTTTCTTTTCAAAGAATTTGTTTACAAAGAATTTAATATTATTTAATAAAATTATTAACGATAAAAATTTAATATGTTTTTTTAATAAACAATTATTAGCAATGCACAAATTGTTTTAATTGAGCTGGGTAAAGTCTTTTGGCGTGTGCACTTTGCCAAATGGTTTTCTGTGTATGTGAAAGTGCGACATTTTGTTTATGTAACACCCTGGTTGTTTTATTTGTTTGTTTTTGACATGAAATGTGAAATTGGAACATCTTGAGCACAAAAGGGGAAGCCCAAGTACTAGGTGGGTGGACTAGATCTAGCGTGCTAGTGATTCGGAAGCAGCTCTGGCCCGGTTTCACTTAGCTAGTTTGACGATTACAACACTAACTAAACATTGGATGATGACTGGAGACCACTAAGTTATGGATGTGTTTCCCTACTAGTGTATCTTACATGGGAACGTATGATATGGATTCTCTGGTACACCGAGACGTGAGGTTCTAGGGTCCCATTCCTTTTGCTAGTACCTATAGGGCCCCTCCCACTTTTAGTGCTCCTGGATTACTATAAACTCACCATTGGCATGCAGTGTAGCATTTGGGTTCTCTTGAAGGTTTGAGTTTTCTTAACTGCAAGGGTGTTTAATTTTTATTTAAGTTGTTTTTTTAAAAGTGTTTTCTTTATAGAAACTATTCTTTTAATGTTGTTCAAGATTTGGTGTCTTTTATTTTATTAAGCATGAAAATGTTTTTGTCATCTAATGTTTACATGTGGAACCTTTTTGTTGGGTGATATCCTACTGGGATTTTGTCTCACACCCTATATACACCTTTGGGTGTATGTAGAATTTGTTCTTGTGTATTCTGGGTTGTGACATCGTGCTCAGCGACAGTGGTTTTGGTCGGTGGTGGTCTTCTCATACAGGTTGGTGTTGTGGCATGTGGATGTTGCACCTATCTTGTTTCTTGGAGGTTTGAGTTAGAGTTTTAGTTTCTTTTGATGTTGGTTCAAGTTGTAAACCCCTAAAATTGTTTTTAGTTTAAGGCCCGGTTTGGTTTTCTATTTTCATTTTCAGTTTATTTATCTTATTAGTTGATTTGTGTTTACTGTTTCGGGTAAATCATTACCATGAGTTAGTTTAGATACCTGGGCACTTGTACCAGCCCGTGGGGATCGGGAACACCCTTTGGGCCTTGTCGTAGACCTGGTCGGGCTCTGGGTCGGATGGCGACCCGACCTGGTTCGTGTTAAAATGGTATCAGAGGAGGAGGTTTGTTCTCTTGGGTCATTTTATTTTGGGATAGAGTCAGTGTAGACCAAAGTTAAGGTTTTCAGGACTCAACATCCTGGCTATGAGTAAGGTGCCTGGCCAGCACAGCTCATGGTGGGACTCGAGTTATGAATGTAAGTTGAGGTCTGTTTGAGTCTTTGGTCCTTGCGGTTAATCTTGTCTAGGAGAAATGAAAAGGGAGTAGGGTTAGTGGTCCTAGTGAGCTCACAGGGTCTAGCAAGCCATGTAGAGCCAGGGACGCTGTCCTAGAATACCCTCCGTGGTAGTGGCGTGATTGGTGTATGGACACCAACCATATGTTCCAGTCACCCGTCGACACTATTTTTCTCTTGCACCGTTCCTTGTTTCTTTGTTTTGGAATTGTGGACATTTGGTTTTTAAGTAAAAATAATTTGGTCAAGGAAAATGTTTTGGAAAATGTTTTGAAATAAATCACTTTAAAAAGAAAATGAGGTTTGAGGTTTGAAAAGTGTGGGTTGGATGTTTTGGTTTTGAAAAGTGGAAAGGTTTGGTTTTGATCCTTGGTGTTCTCATGGGAAACCACATGCATGAGTATATATGGAAAGAGAAAGGGTTAATGGCACGAGTGGATTAGTGCCTGGATGGATATGAGGTGGGTGCTGGTGTGGCATGGGAACATGCATGTGCAAGGCCCATGGGACACCATTGGTGTTTGTGTAACCCACAAGCTTTGATTATTTTTCAAAATTTTTTGTTAAATGAAAATTTTGTGTTTTAGTAAACGGTGATTGCATGGTGTGTCCTTGTGATTTTGACATGTTGGATGTGAGACATTTAGGGTTGAGAATCCTTTTTGACTGAATTGTGTTCGAGTTTTAATTTTTATTTGTAAGATTGTATGTAAGTGTGTAGTTAGTGAATTATTTTGAAAAGTACATCGGCGAGCCCTTACAGTGGTTCCCCCTGCACATTTAGTGTTTTCTTGTGGTAGGTCTTGAATGTTGGACTAGTTTGGTTGGGTCTATGGTTTTCTTTCTTGACTAGTGTATGCCCCCCATAAAACGTTGACATGTGATTGAAGTGTGGCCATAGGAAAATTATCGTTGGCCGAACCTCCAGTTGATTAGAGGAATCTCTTCTTGAATTATAGAATTGAACCCACCTCTCCCTTTTTTTTCAACTAATTGGATCCTCTCGCAGTGGGATGACAGATGTTGGGGGAGTTGAAGGGAGTTTTGGTCTTTTGAGTGTCTGACTCATCGGGCATGAAGTTTGAAATTGTCGTGTTTGAAGGTTCCCCTGGAAACAACGAAAGGAATTCCAGCGGGGAAGAGTGATGGAAGTTCAGAATTATCAGTGTTGACCAGTGTCTTGAAGGGCTTTGTAGTGATTTCATTGGCTTCAAGGGTCATGTTTGGTGACGTCTTGCAGTGTGAGTTTTATTTGATAGTCAAGGGTGAAGTTTGACCTCATTAATTTGAGTGTTCTATTTGGAAACGATGAAGGATATCCTAGTGGTGAAAGGTGGAAGAAGCTTGGAGTGGTCGGTGTGGGCCACTATTCTAAATGAACTTTGGTCGTTCGTTGGTTTCGTTTAAGAAAGGGGTCTACGTTAGGCCACTAGTGTGGCAGACCTAGTCACATGGGGATGCTACAGTCAATTGTAGGAATCACGTATTTTTTAAGACTCAGTTTGAAGTCCCTCTCCGTATAATGTTCCTCTCAACAGCAATGGTCATTTTCTTGTGATGATTTGTGGTGTTGTGTTCTCATTCAGTGTGAAAAAGGGTGATTCCCATGCACCATTTCAACTATGGTGTTGGTGAATGTTCCGTGTTTGATCAGTCAGATGCCATAATGTGTCGTGTTTGCTGGTGTTTTCTTGGTTGCAGTGTGGTTGCATGTGACACCAAAAGGGGAAGCTCCATTAGGGAGTCTTCGACACCTGACTGCGAGGCAGGAGATGCTTCAAACATCAAGGCTCCAGCCATAGGCCTCAGAGTGAAGCTGGTGCGTGGTCAGAAACCCTGGGAGTGTATGGGACCCCAACTTTATTTCTGTCATTAGTGTTAAAAGTATAGGCAGTTTAAATTTTTTCTATGGTTGTTCTTCTCTGAATGGGCTGTCTGGTTGCATAAGGTTTTCGTGACCAGGTGGATGCATGTTATTCTTGTGCCTTAAAGTCTTGGGGGTTGCGTCCCACTGGATGCAATCACTTTAGTGGTCCTTATGGGAGTCTGTTGGGTAACTCAGTCTCAAATTTGAATAATGATCATCCAAGAATGTGGAAATGCTAGTTTGTCTTGGGTCATGCTTTTGACTCCCCGGTAGTCAGGCCCCTCCCAGTGGGGTGTTTGGTCACCATTGGAAAACTTTCAGAGTTCCACAATCCTCTGTTAGTTCTAATGGCGGTGAGACCCACGATGGGTCTCGCACAAAGGTCTCTTTAATAAATCGGTGTTGGCCTTTCCTTAATGGTGGGGAGTCTGCCTGGACCTCCCCATGTTGGTTTTCTAGTCTCGTCTTGGGCATTGGTATATTCTTAATGGTGGGGAGACACACATTCGGTCTCGCACGAATGAATCTAGAATAAATCAGTGCTGGACTTTTCTTTAATGGTGGAGAGTTCGCTCGAACCTCCCTGTGTCAGTTTTCCAGTCTCATCTTGAGCATCAGTGAGTTTCTAATGGTGGGGAGCCCCTCAGGCCTCCCCATGCTAATATTTTGCTTCTATTTTTAAATATGGCTTGGTGATAAGTGATAAAAGTCTTCCTTGTACGTGGTTTGATCTTGTTTGTTCATTCTATCCAATTGGTGTGATTTTCATTTAATAGTGTTTGAGATGTTTCAGCTTGCCAGGTTGGTTTTCGCGGGTGTGAGAGTCTCTTTCCTTGATCAGTCAACTGGAGGCGTTCTTTCTCTTTGGGGCAGGCGACACATATCATAAAGTCTTTTTACACGTTTCTTGAGGTTTTCATTTGAGTCACTCTCTCTAAGCATGATGCTGTTTCCTCTCTTTGCTTGATGTTTATGGGGATCCCCTTTGAATCTTACGGGAGTGTGGTTTTCTACTTTGGGGTTCGGTCCTAGTTGTGGAATTTCGGGGACGGAAAGCTTTATGGTGGGGAGAATTTTCACACCCGTCTTTTCTAATTTGTTTATTTTATTAAACTTTCTCGACATCGGGTAGTTCGGGTCGAGGCCCGACATAAAATTTTTGAATTCTTATTTAAAAAAGTGTGATTTGGCCTTGACCGCATCCATCACATCATGGTTGAAGTCATGCGGCCTCACATGGGTCACTGCGCGACCTTGCCCGCATCACCCCATGCCTTGTCGATGTTCAATTACTGAAATAAAATGATTTAGGAATGGTTTAAATATTAAAAATAATATCAATGTCACTTGAGAATATTATTATTATCATCTTGGATAATAATTTAATTGAGAATATTATTTTTATTATTAGTGTTTTATTAAATTGATTATTGTATAGTTTACTATTTAGTATATTAAGTTTGTTATCACTTTATTATTATTATTATTACAATTGTCATAACCTATTATTATTATTTTCCATTTTCAATTATTATTATTATTAGCCTTGTGTTTTAATTATTTTATTTTGTTTTCGTTTTCATTTTTTTCTCTTTTTCCCTTACGGTTAGGGTTTAGTCGGCGCCCCCTTCTTTCTCTTCTCTCAGTCTAACACCTTCTCCCCCTTTTTTCTTTCACGCTGTAGCACCCCCCTCTCCCGCTTCGAGTCACGCCACCACCCATTATCATCGGCTCTAGCAACCACCCGACTCCCCACTCCCCGTTGCGACCCCTATTTCTCCCTCCAAACCGCTGCACCGCGCCCCTATTCCCCCAATCAAGATGTAGTCGCGACCCTTCTCTACCCTCACCGGACCAGCATCCTGGCCAGCCTCCCCCACATCTCGAGCAACAGCTCGCAGCATACCCCCTTCCCTAGACACCCTCTGCCGTGCCGAGCCCCCTCCGATGCCAATCCCGTCGAGCCCTTCTTCCCCCAGGTGCGTGCCATGCCACATCTGTTGGACACCATCACATGTTTCCCCATCTTGACTGACACAAGACTTCTTCCAACGAAACCGACCAGTTCCGCTCTCCTCCAGCGCATGCGCCTCCCTCTGGTATGTTGTTTCCCCTCATCTTAGGGTTTCAGTTTGGGGTTTTTGAGTTTTTTGAGGTCTGATATTGATAACTTTGGGTCGGTCCTTTATTTTAAGGTTTATTTGATGTTTTTTTGAGGTGATCTTGGTGCACGACTGGAGTTTCACTTTGAAATTTGGGGGTTTTGGTGTTTTCAACATTTAGGGTGTTAATTAGGGTATTAATTTTTGCCTATTGTTGGTTCGATTTCTTGTTTAGGGTTCACATTTGAGTTCGTTTGAGGTGTGATTGACGTGATACGGTCGTTGCAAACCATGGTTGTGAAGTCTTCTATGACTAGGTAGGTGGTTTCACGTTTTAAACATTATTTAATGAATTCATTTGATAGATTTGATAGTTTATAATTTTCATAGTTTAATTATTTTGGGTGCAGACTTTGTTTTCTTGAAGTCTTCCATGTGTTAGATTTATTTGGTATTATGTCATATGGGTGGGTGCGTTCATTGGTTAAAAACTTATCTTTAGTCAATTGTTAGTGTTCAATAATGTTTGCAGTTAGATTTTAAAATGTTCAAAGTGCAATGTTTGTGTTCTAGTTCTTTTATAAAGTTTGTGTTTGTTTTTTGAACATGTGAAAAGTGTGATGTTTGTGTTCTTGATGTGGCTTTGGGTGTGTTTGGTCATGAAAGAGGGTTGAGTTGGTTTTGCGTGTTAAAGTAATGTTATGTTTCTTTTCAAAGAATTTGTTTACAAAGAATTTAATATTATTTAATAAAATTATTAAAAATAAAAATTTAATATGTTTTTTTAATAAACAATTATTAGAAATGCAGAAATTGTTTTAATTGAGTTGGGTAAGGTCTTTTGGAATGCGCACTTTGCCAAATGGTTTTGTGTGTGTGTGAAAGTGTGGAGTTTGGTTTATGTAACACCCTGGTTGTTTTATTTGTCTGATTTTGACATGAAATGTGAAATTAGAACATCTTGAGCACAAAATGGGAAGCATGGGTACTAGGTGGGCGGAATAGATCTAGCGTGCTAGTGATTCGGAAGTGGCTCTAGCCCGGTTTCACTTAGCTTGTTTGACGATTACAACACTAACTAAAAAATAGATTATGATTGGAGGCCACTAGGTTATGGATTTGTTTCCCTACTAGTGGCTCGTGCACAGGAACATATGATATGGACTCTTTGGTACACCAAGATGTGATGTTCTAGGGTCCCATTCCTTTTACTAGTACCTATAGGGCCTCTCTCACTTTTAGTGCTCTTGGATTACTATACACTCACCGTTGGCATGCGGTGTAGCATTTGAGTTCTCTTTAAGGTTTGAGTTTTCGTTACTGCAAGGGTGTTTTATTTTTATTTAAGTTTTTTTTAAATGTGTTTTCTTTATAGAAACTGATATTTTAAAGTTGTTTAAGATTTGGTGTCTTTTCTTTTATTAAGCCTACAAATGTTTTTGTCATCTAATGTTTACACATGGAACCTTTTTGTTGGGTGACGTCTTACTGGGATTTTGGCTCACACCCTACATACACCTTTGGGTGTATGCAGACATTGTTCTTGTGTATTATAGGTTGTGACATCGTGCTCAGCAACAGTGGTTTTGGTTAGTGGTGGTCTTCTCATACAGGTTGGTGTTGTGGCGTGTGGATGTTGTGCCTCTCTTGTTGATTGGTGGTTTGAGTTAGAGTTTTAGTTTCTTTTGATGTCTTTTATTTTTGGATGTTAGTTCAAGTTGTAAACCTCTAAACTTGTTTTTAGTTTAAGGCCCTGTTTGGTTGTCTATTTTGAGTTTCAGTTTATTTATCTTATTAGTTGCTTTGTGTTTACTGTTTCGGGTAAATCGTTCCCATGTGTTAGTTTAGATACTCGGGCACTTTTGCAAGCCCATGGGGATCGGGAACGCCCTTTGGACTATGTCGCGGACCGGGTTGGGCACCGGGTCGGATGGCGACCCGTCCTGGTTTGTGAAAAAATGGTATCAGAGGAGTAGGTTTTCTCTCTTGGGTTGTGTTCTTTTGGGATAGAGTCAGTGTAGACCAAAGTTAAGGTTGTCGGGACTTGACGTCCTAGATACGAGTAAGGTGACTGGCCAACATAGCTCGTGATGGGACTTGAGTTACGAATGTAATTTGAGGTTTGCTTGAGTCTTTGGTCCTTGCAGTTAATCTTATCTAGGGAAAATGAAAAGGGAGTAGGGTCAGTGGTCCCAGTAAGCTCACAGGGTCTAGTAGGCCATGTAGAGCCGGGGATTCTGTCCTAGAATACCCTCCGTGGTAGTGGCGTGATTGGTGTATGGCCGGCAACCATATGTTCTAGTCACCCACTGACACTAGTTTTCTCTTTCACCATTTATTGTTTCTTTGTTTTGGAATTGTGGACATTTGGTTTTTAAGTAAAAATTATTTGGTCTTGGAAAATGTTTTGGAAAATGTTTTGAAATAAAGAACTTTAAAAATAAAATGAGGTATGAGGTTTGAAAAGTGTGGGTTGGATGTTTTAGTTTTGAAAAATGGAAAGGTTTGGTTTTGATCCTTGGTGTTCTCGTGGGAAACCACATGCATGAGTATATATGAAAAGAGAAAGGGTTAATGGCACGAGCATATGAGTTCCTGGATGGATATGAGGTGGGTGCTGGTGTGGCATGAGAACATGCATGTACGGGGCCTATGGAACACCATTGGTGTTTGTGCAATCCACAAGCTTTGCTTATTTTTCAAAATGTTTTATTAAATGAAAATTTGGTGTTTTAGTGACCGGTGATTGCATGGTGTGTCCTTGTGATTTTGACATGTTGGATGTGAGACATTTTGGGTTGAGAATCCTTTTTGACTGAATTGTGTTCGAGTTTGAATTTTTATTTGTAAGTTGGTATGTAAGTGTGTTGTTGGTGAATTATTTTGAAAAGTACATCGGGGTTCCCTAGCAGTGGTTCCCCCTGCACGTTTGGTGTTCGCTTGTGGTAGGTCTTGACCGTTGGACCAATTTGGTTGGGTCCATGGTTTTATTTCTTGACTAGTGTATACCCCCCATAAAGTGTTGACATGTGATTAAAGTTCGGCCACAGGAAAATCTCCGTTAGCCGACCCTCCAGTTGATCAGAAGAATCTCTTATTGAATTATAGAATTGAACCCACCTATCCCTTTTTTTCAACTAAGCGGATCCTCTCGCAGTAGGATGACAGATACTGGGGGAGTTGAAGGGACTTTTGGTCTTTTGAGTGTCTGACTTGTTGGGTATGAAGTTTGACACTATCGTGTTTGAAGGTTCCCCCTAGAAATGGCGAAAGAAATTACAATGGGGAAGGGTGAAGGCAGTTCAGAATTATCAGTGTTGACTAGTTTCTTGAAGGGATTTGTTGTGCTTTCATCGGCTGCAAGGGTCATGTTTGGTGACGTCTTTCAGTGTGAGTTTTCTTTGATAGTCAAGGGTGAAGTTTGACCTCATTAATTTGAGTGTTCTATTTGGAAACGGTGAAGGAGATCCCAGTGGGGAAAGGTGGAAGCAGCCTGGAGTGGTCAGTGTGGGCCACTATTCTAAATGACCTTTGGTCCTTCATTGGTTTCGTTTAAGAAAGGGGTCTACGTTAGGCCACTAGTGTGGCAGACCTAGTCACATGGGTATGCTACGATCAATTGCAGGAATCACATGTTATTTAATACTCAGTTTGAAGTCCCTCTCTGTATAATGTTCCACTCAATAGTAATGGTCATGTTCCTGTGATGATTTGTGGTGTTGTGTTCTCATTTAGTGTGACAAAGGGTGATTCCCATGCACCATTTCAACTATGGTGTTGGTGAATGTTCTGTGTATGATCAGTTAGATGCCGTAATGTGTTGTGTTTGCTAGTGTTGTCTTGGTTGTAGTGTGGTTGCATGTGACACCAAAAGGGGAAGCTCCATTAGGGAGTCTTCGACACCTGACTACGAGGTAGGAGATGCTTCAAAAATCAAGGCTCCAGCCATAGGCCTCGGAGTGAAGATGGCGTGTGGTCAGGAACCCCGAGAGTGTATGGGACCCCAACTTTATTTCTGTCATCAGTGTTAAAAGTAGAGGAAGTTTAAATTGTTTCTATGTTTGTTCCGATCTGAATGAGCTGTCTATTTTCATAAGGTTTTCATGACCATGTGGAGGCATGTTCGTCTCGTGCCTTAAAGTCTTTGGGGTTGTGTCCCACTAGATGCAATCACTTTAGTTGTCCTTATGGTAGTCTGGTGGGTAACTGAGTCTCAAATTTGAATAATGCTCATCCAGGAATGTGGAAATGCTGGTTTGTCTTGGGTCATGATTTTGATGCCCCGGTAGTCTTCCCCCTCCCTGCCCGCCCCTTGTGGTGGGGTGTTTGGTCACCATCGGAAAATTTTCAGAGTTCCATAATCCTCTGTTAGTTCTAATGGTCGCGAGACCCATGATGGGTCTCACACAAAGGTCTCTGGAATAAATTGGTGTTGGCCTTTCCTTAATGGTGTGGAGTCCTCCCGGACCTCCCCATGTTGGTTTTCTAGTCTCATCTTGGGTGTTGGTCGGTTCTTAATGGTGGGGATACCCACATTGGGTCTCAAACAAATGTCTCTAAAATTAATCGATGGTGTACTTTTCTTTAATGGAGGGGAGTCCGCTCAAACCTCCCCGTGTCTGTTTTTCAGTCTCGTCTCGAGTGTCAGTGAGTTCCTAATGGTGGGGAGCCCCTCGGGCCTCCCCATGTTGATCTTTTGCTTCTGTTTTTAAATATGGCTTGGTGATAAGTGATAAGAGTGTTCCTTGGATGTGGTTTGATCTTGTTTGTTCATTCTATCCAATTGGTGTGATTTTCATTTAATAGTGCTTGAGATGTTTCATCTTATCAAGTTGGTTTTCACGGGTGCGAGAGTCACTTTCCTTGATCAGTCAACTGGAGGCGTTCTAGCTCTTTGGGGCAGGCGACACATATCTGAAAGTCTTTTTACACATTTCTTGAGGTTGTCATTTGAGTCACTCTCTCTGATCATGATGTTTTTGCCTCTCTTTTCTTGATGTTTGTGGGAATCCCCTTTGAATATTAAGGGAGTGTGATTTTCTACTTTGGGGTTCGGTCCTAGTTGTGGCTTTTTGGGGATGGAAAGCTTTATGGTGGGGATAATTGTCTCACCTATCTTTTTTAATTTGTTTATTTTATTAAACAAACTGAAGATCGGGTAGTTCGGGTCGAGGGCCGAGGGCCGACATAAATTTTTTGAATTCTTATTTAAAAACGTGTGATTTGGCCATGACCGCATCCATCGCATCACAGTTGAAGTCGTCCGGCCTCACATGGGTCACCATGCGACCTCGCCCAAATCACCCCACACCTTTCCGATGTTCAATTACTGAAATAAAATGATTTAGGAATGGTTTCAATAATAAAAATAATATCAATGTCACTTGAGAATATTATTATTATCATCTTGGATAATAATTTAATTGATAGCATTATTTTTATTATTAGAATTTTATTAAATTAATTATTGTATAGTCTACTATTTAGTATATTAAGTTTGTTATCACCTTATTATTATTATTATTACAATTGTCATAACCTATTATTATTATTTTCCATTTAAAATTATTATTATTGTTAGCCTTGTGTTTTAATTATTTTATGTTGTTTTCGTTTTCATTTTTTTATCCTTTTCCCTTAAGGTTAGGGTTTAGTCGTCTCCCCCCCTTCTTTCTCTTCTCTTGGTCAAACACCTCCTCCCCATGTTTTTTTCTTTCACGCTGTAGCACCCCCCTCTCCCGCTTCGGGTCACACCACCACCCATTCTCACCAGCTCTGGCGACCGCCCGACTCCCCGCCCCCCATTGTGACCCCTATTTCTCCCTCCTAACTTCCGCACCGCGCCCCTATTCCCCCAATCCTGCCGCAGTCGCGGCCCTTATCCTCCCTCACTGGACCAGCATCCTGGCTAGCCGCCCCCACGTCGCAACCAGTTGCTCACGACATACCTCCTTCCCCAGACACCCTCTACCACGCCGAGCCCCCTCCCATGCCAATATCATCGAGTCCTTATTCCCCCAGGTGTGATCCATGCCACATCCATTGGACGCAATCACTAGTTTCTCCCTCTTGACCGACACAAGACTTCTTCCAACAAAACCAACTAGTTCCGCTCTCCTCCTGCGCATGTGCCTCCCTCCGGTACATTGTTTCCCCTCATCTTAGGGTTTTAGTTTGGGATTTTTGAGTTGTTTGAGGTCTGATATTGATAAATTTGGGTCGGTCCTCTATTTTAAGGTTTATTTGAAGTTTTTTGAGGTGATCTTGGTGCATGACTGGAGTTTCACTTTGAAATTTGGGGGTTTTGGTGTTTCTGACATTTAGGGTGTTAATTAGGGTCTTACTTTTTGCCTATTGTTGGTTCGATTTCTTGTTTAGGGTTCGCATTTGAGTTCGTTTGAGGTGCGGTTGACGTGCGACGGTCGTTGCGCACCATGGTTGTGAAGTCTTCTATGAAAAGGTAGGTGGTTCCGTGTTTTAAACATTATTTAATGAATTCATTTTCTTGATTTGATAGTTTATAATTTTCATTGGTTAATTCTTTTGTGTGTGGACTTTTCTTTCTTTAAGTCTTCCATGCGTTAGATTTATTTGGTATTATGTCATATGGGTGGGTGCGTTCATTGGTTGAAACCTTATCTTTATTCAATTATTAGTGTTCAATAATGTTTGTAGTTAGCTTTTAAAATGTGCAAAGTGCGATGTTTGTGTTCTAGTTCTTTTATAAAGTTTTTGTTTGTTTTGTGAACATGTTAAAAGTGAGCAGTTTGTGTTCTTGATGTGGTGTTGGGTGTGTTTAGTAATGAAAGATGGTTGAGTTTGTTTTTCATGTTAAAGTCATGTTATGTTTCTTTTCAAAGAATTTGTTTACAAATAATTTTATATTTTTTAATAAAATTATTAACGATAAAAATTTAAAATGTTTTTTTAATTAACAATTATTATTTTTATTATTTTAAAGAAATTACCTCTTCAGCAATGAAGAAATTGTTTTAATTGAGTTGGGTATAGTATTTTGGCGTGCACATTTTGCCAAATGGTTTTCTGTGTGTGTGAAAGTGTGGAGTTTGGTTTATGTAACACCCTGGTTGCTTTATTTTTCTGAGTTTGATAAGAAATGTGAAATTGGAACATCTTGAGCACAAAAGGGGAAGCCTGGGTACTAGGTGGGTGGAATAGATCTAGCGTGCTAGTGATTTGGAAGAGGCTCTGGCCCAGTTTCACTTAGCTGGTTTGACGATTACAACACTAACTAAACATTGGATGATGACTAAAGACCACTAGGTTATGGATGTGTTTCCCTACTAGTGGCTCATGCACGGAAACGTATGATATGGATTCTTTGGTACACCGAGACGTGAGGTTCTAGGGTCTCATTCCTTTTTCTAGTACCTATAGGGCCTCTCTAACTTTTAGTGATCCTGGATTACTATACAATCACCGCCGGCATGCAGTGTAGCATTTGGGTTCTCTTGAAGGTTTGAGTTTTCTTAACTGCAATGGTGTTTTATTTTTATTTAAGTTGTTTTTTTAAAAGTGTTTTCTTTATAGAAACTATTCTTTTAAAGTTGTTCAATCTTTGATGTCTTTTCTTTTATTAAGCCTGCAAATGTTTTTTCATCTAATGTTTACACGTGGATCCTTTTTGTTGGGTGACATCCTACCGGGATTTTGACTCACACCCTACATACACCTTTGGGTGTATGTATACTTTGTTCTTTTGTATTCCAGGTTGTGACATCGTGCTCAACGATAGTGGTTTTGGTTGGTGGTGGTCTTCTCATATAGTTTGGTGTTGTTTCATGTGGATGTTGCGCCTATATTGTTGCTTGTAGGTTTGAGTTATAGTTTTAGTTTCGTTTGATGTCGTTTATTTTTGGATTTTGGTTCAAGTTGTAAACCTCTAAACTTGTTTTTAGTTTAAGGCCCTGTTTGATTGTCTATTTTCAGTTTCAGTTTATTTATCTTATCAGTTGCTTTGTATTTACTATTTCGGGTATATCATTCCCATGAGTTAGTTTAGATATCCAGGCACTTGTGCCAGCCCGTGGGGACTGGGAACGCCCTCCGGGCCATGTTGCGGACCGGGTTGGGCGCCAGGTTGGATGGTGACCCGGCCAGGTTTGTGACAGTACACATGAAGTATGAGCCAAAAACCCTCTCCCCCTCTTTGACTGATGAATGACCTGAAGTCCGGATCGAGCAAACGAAGTGCTTTTGGTCTCAGATCTTGACACTAGATGCTCCCAAATCGTGAAACAATAACTTCCAAGCACCGATTCGTCCTTGAAGATTCGACGTTCCACCCCTAGGTAGGAGGTTTTTAATTTTATTCATAGTAACCATTTTTTTCATTTTTTAAGGTTATAGATCCCTTAGACAACTGTTAGGGACCCCTAATGGGTCGATCTGTGTGTTTCGGGGTGAATAAGGGCGATCTGGGATGTTTGCAGGGAAATCCCATCAAATTTTCCTATCAACATGGCTTGTAAACCAATCAGACATGCCATGTGTTCTTTCCATTTAGGTAAGAAGGACTATTCATAAGTATACACTATGTACTCACAATATATGCCATGTAGTAGCACATGGCCATGTGTCCGACCTTGTGAAAAAGAACATTGAATTGTTGTTTTTGAATAGTAAACACCGTTTAATTTAAAGTACATGACATGTAATTTTACATAGCCAGAACCCATGTTGATCTAGACATTTAAAAGTACATGGTCTGGAGGAGAGATTAGAGTACACGCTGTGTACTCTAAATTACAAGCCATGTAATTTTTCCAGCTTAGAGGTTTTGGGTATTTTGTGCCCTAGAAGTCAGATTTGGGCATGTGAGTAGTCCTTTCTGAGCATTTTTCCACATAGATCAAAATAGTGGCACCCTTTTGACTTATAGAGGTCATTTAAAAGGTGTTTTTTGAAATTTGGTTCAGAAGGATGTTTTCCATGAGGATCTCCTTGAGGCCTTCCACCTTTCGTATCTTCTTTTCTGGGAATCGGATTCAGGCTTGTGAGTAGCCAATCTGAAAATTTTTTCCTTGTAAAATGTGATGTTGGCCTCTGTTACGGCTTGAGAGATATGAGTTGGAATGAATTGAGAAAGAATCATGTGTAGTGGTGCTCGATCGATGTTAGAGATTAGTTTGGTTTATGAAAAGAAACGTTGGGTCAGGTAATATCTTGTTGAGGTGAAGGTTTCCCTTACCTCTAATTAATTATAGAAGAGACTCAGCATGTTATAGGAATGGTTTAGTTACCTTTTGTCCATGTAAAAGTACATGTCCAAGAGGATAGATTAGAGTACACACTGTGTACTCTAAAGTACAATCCATGTAAATTTTATACCTTAGAGGTTTTGGGTATTTTGTCCCCTAGAAGTCTGATTTGGGCATGTGAGTAGTCCTTTATTATCATTTTCCACATATATTGTAGTAATGAGATTTTTTTGACTTATAGAGTCCATTTAAAAGGTGTTTTAGTAAATTTGGTTCAAAAAGAGATTTTCCTTAAGGTTCTCCTTGAGGCCTTCCACCTTCCATATATTCTTCTTTAGACTCAGATTTAGGATTGTGAGCAGCCTATCCTGAGTATTTTTCCATGTAGAATGCGATGGTGGCCTCCGTTATGGATTTATAGATATGATTTGGCATGAATTGAGAAAGACTCATGTGTATCGGTGCTCGACCGATGTTGGCGATCTGTGTGGTTTGTGAAGAGAGGTGTTGGGTCAGGTTCTCCCCTGTGGCATTAGGGTGCATGTTTCCATTACCTCTACTTAAGTAGATAAGAGACTCCGCACATTGTGGTAATGGGTTAGTTACCTTTAGTTAATATCCTCTGGGGTTACTCCCCTGATGGACTAGGGTGTGTGTTCCTCGTGGTGATCATAAAGTTTGACTACTACCCTATCATTCTAGGGAGCGGGCTCTCTAATTGTGTTGGATGGTAGTGTCGGTACTCCCCTATAATACTAGGGTACGAGTCCTCTAGCCTCAAAATGATGCTACCCTACTGTGTTAGGGTGTGGTCCCATGTTACCCAAATTGTCACTCCCCTACTGGTTTAGGGTACGAGACCACGTTTCTCGGAATCGTTCCCCCTACTGGGTTAGGGTGTGAGCCCATGTCTTTTAGAATGGTGCTCCCATACTGAGATAGGGTACAATCCCATGTTTATTGGAGTGATTCTCCCCTACTGAGTTAGGGTGTGGGCCCATGTTTCTCGGGGTGGTACTCCCCTATCTTACCATGGCGCGGGTCCACGCCTATGGAGTAGTACTCCCCTATATTTGAGTATAAGAAGGGATCAAGAATCTCTACTTATTATATGTGAATCTTAGTTCGGAGTTAGTGCTCCCTCAATGGACTGAGGCACGGGACCCTCCATATAGAAGTGATGAAGGTTTCTTGAGTTAATTTAGGAGTTATTATACCCTGGACTCCATGGAAATGGAGATGTGTGGGACTCTCCACTTGGGTTCATTCAACCTTGTACTCAGCACAACTCAGTGTTGGCAGGACCTCTGATGCTGGTTACTGGGGATGGGCTTAGTGTATTGCTTCAAGAAGATTCTTGAGTAGAACTTTTCCCTGGTGATGAGGTTGTAACCTCATGAGGCTTGGTGCCTAAGACGAGTATATCTAGGTTTTTTATCCAGGTTTCATTATAGTTTTGTCACATATGGTTCAAAAAACCCTATGGTATGATTTGACTAGTTGTGTTGTTCCATGGATGGTCTCGAGATGGATTTTCTCGCTCGTTTGGGTTCTCTTTGGCTGGGTTAAGATGACAATTTCCTTTTAGTGGATTCCTTTTATTTTTGGGTTTTTGGGTCCCCTATTGATTATTTTTATTCTCACCCCTGCATGGTATTTTCCCACACTTCTTGTGTCTTGTGTAGAACATATTCCTTTCAACAGAGTCCCAAGAGGACCCGAAGGAGGAGGATATTAGTGATATTGACCGATTGAAGTGTATACCAGAGCTTTCCCAAGGAGCTTACTAGAAGGAGTTTACAGTGATACCCTCTATCTAAGAAGGTTGGATGATTTTTTAGTTTTATTTTGGTGGGCCTGTATTTTCCCTTTTTGTACTTATACTATACTATGGTTGGGATACATGTATGCATGCATTTATTTTTTATTTTTTGTATATATATGCACTTTTTAATAAAGTTATATGTGGGTCCATGTATAAAGGTACAGTTGGATAAGGCCGCCTATGTGTGTGATAGCCAAATCGACGCTAGTCGCCAGCCCATGGCCTTTTGGAGGCGGGCTTGGGGAGTCACGACTCGAGTCCCATTGGGTAGTGTCATGAAAGAGGCTATCAGAGATAGTCGATTCTACTTTGGGACCGCTATTAAGAGCTTATATTGGGTTGCATAATGATAGTGTTAGGGTGTTTCAAGTTTATATTTCAATCCCATGACTCTAGTGTTGGTGCGGTAGTTGACATAGCTATTCACCAGGAATCTGATAACCCACCTTTCAACTTGGTATATTAGGACACTGGTCACAAGGAAATAATGGTACATGCATCATATAGGATTTGGTTTTTGGTTTTTCCTATCCTTCTTGAGTCATCTCCCTAGATATACTCTTTGATCGTGGTGCATCTTGAGTTTTATGTTTGGATGTCTCCACAGTGACAACCATATAGGGTTCTACGGTGGGATTGTGATGATGATCCACCCTGAGATGAGCCTTTAGTGCAGGGTAATGGTTCTGAGGCTGGACCTCCGAGTGGCCTTCCTGTTGTTCCACGCTCTGTAGAGATGCAGGTTGTTTTGGCTATGTAGGATGAGGATGAACGCTGGCTGAGTGCACTACATGAGTTCCAGAGGAAACGACCTCTGAGGTTCTAGGGTGACCCAGACCCCCAGGTAGTTGATGAATGGCTCGCAGCATTCACGCGGGTCATCCACCTCGTGAGGACACCTCTTGGCCAGATGGTGGTCTTAGTGGAAAGACTTTTTTAGGGTTCTTCTAGGTGTTGGTGGAGTCTAGTGACACATACCCATGATGAGGAGATTCTCTCTTGGGCTGAGTTTGAGCGGCTCTTCTGGGAGGAGTTCTATCCGGCAACGCTGAGGTTGGTGCATATCTAGGAGATTTTGTAGCTTTGACAGGGTATCATGACCATGGTAGAGTACTCAGAGAGGTTCACTGACCTGTCATATTACTCCTTGGACATGGTTCTAAACCCATTATTTAGGTCCCAAAATTTTGATAAGGGACTCCATAGAGATGTCCACACGGGTGTGGTCTCTTTATTCCTTACCACTTATGTGGGGGCACTGGAGCAGGATCTGGTGGTGGAGGGATTCTTGGTTGAGAGACAGGAAGACATGGTCTGTAGTGGGGTTTTTTAGGTTGAGACTTTCACCACAACTGGGAGGAAACAGACAACCAGATCGAAGTGCTGTAGGCATACCCATGCCCAGACTCAGGCATGTGGGTACAACACACAGAAGTCACACTAGGAATCTGGTCAGCAGTAGGCGAGGCACTTCTATGCTTGAGACAACCATGGGAATCTTGTTATATATTTTTCAACCTACCGTACTGATGATAGGGAGATGGTCGATGGACCAAAATGGAATAGGAATCATTTTGATCATGAAGGTCCGTAGGGTGATAGACGTGGTGATGGAGTGGGTTTAGCTGTAGGAGGTGTCCGACAGTATGAGTTTCCACCAGCACCACCCCCATATGGTCCATGTTGGGTTCTAGGAGCTGGAAGATAGGGGAATGGAAAAATACAGGCCTTAGAGGCCTTTAAACTAGAGGATTCATAGATGGATAGAGGTTAACTTTGTGTCCTTTATACTTTTTGCAGTATTATTGATGGACACTGTTAGGTGGAACACTTTTCTTTCTGCTTCTTTCTTGAGGTTTGTTCAGGGTTTCAATAATACCGTGTCTTAGTGTTGTTTGACGTAGCTTTGAATGTATGTGGAAGAGGGATCCTTCCCCTAACGAGACACATTTTCGTGAAATGATCTAAAACCGTGAGGGAGTGTCAATTCTGCCCAAAGAAAATAGTGTCAAGGTGTGTTGGATGAGTCCCTCTAACTTGTTTGTTTGGGTTAGGATTAACTATTTGAGGTTTTTTATGGAGGTCCTGGTAAGGCCCAATGTGTGTTCTGGGCAGCCCTGTTCATTTTTTGGTGTTGTTGCATTTTTGGTGTTGGATTATACACAAGACATTTGAGGAGGGTGTAGTTCAATTCAACATGGATTCAAACTCACAAGAAGAAGGAAATCTTTCCTCACTAAGACTCATTCTCGAGACACGATGAAAAAACATGAAGGTGAGTTTGTTCCACCAAAATCAGATAGTATTGATGTGTGATGGATTAGTTCCTCTTAATTGTGCGTTCGAAGTTAAACATCATTGGTCTCTGTGTCAAGTTAATGTGGGGTGTGTTCCACTAGACCATATGACTATAGAGGAACCAAGGTGACTGGTGTTTCCCATCTGTCACAGTTTAGGAGACATGCACCACACATTGTACAATGTAGACATGGTTGAGCTGTATTGGGCATGGTTTCCCTTGTGGTTCCTCTGAGTGCGTGCTCATTGGCAGTATAAGAACCGTTGGTGACCTTTATGGTCGTCTATATGAGCTCACTGGCATGGGAGTCCCAATTGATACCTAAGATTCTTCCTGTGAACCCATCCTTTCACTTTTTAGGGTTGAAAATACTTAAGGTGGAGAGGATGTAGTGACTATGGTTTTTCCCTTTCAGACTTTCTAATATTCCTAAGAATTATTTTGGAGCTGGGTGATGAGTCGGCGTGAGGAACCAGGGCCTGGGGTCCCCAAGGTGGTGATATTAAATATATTTTATCACCTGAGCATAGTTTCTTGTGAAACATGGGATAAATCCTATTGGAAGTATCAAATTAGATTTCTGAAACCTTGGTTGAGTCTAGAATTTAATTTTTACCCTAGGCACATCATAAAATTTTTCAGCACCAGATGTTGGGTCAGAGGCAAGTCGAGGCCAGAACGTTAGATGGAGGGTTTAAGATTTAATAAAAATTAAAACCCCTCTCCCCTCTCCTATAACTTGTTTGAATGAAGGAGGAGCCACAACCCCTCTCCCCCTCTTTGACTGATGAATGACCCCATGGCTGGATCAGTCTAAATAAGCACCATTGGTCTCAGATTTTGACGACAGACACTCCTGGATCATGCAACAATAGCTTCCGAGCGTGGATTCATCCTTGAAGCTTCAACATTCATCCCTAAGGTAGGAGGCTTTGAGTTTTAGTCCCAATACACCTTTTTATGAATTTTTTAAGGTTATATATCCCTTAAATAACTTCTAGGGACCCTTTATGGGTCGATCAGTGTGTTTTGGGGTGAACAGGGGTGATCCGTCCTATTTCTAGGGAAATACCATCAGATTTTTCTATCGACACGGTGTGTAAACCAGTCACACACACCCTGTGTTCTTCCTGTTTGGGGAAGGACTATTTATAGGTACAAATTGTGTACTCAGAGTACATGCCATGTAGTATCACATGGCCATGTGTCCGACCTTGTGAAAAAGAACATGAAATTGTGATTTTTGAATAGTACATGCCATATAATTTAAAGTACACGTTGTGTACTTTTAAATAGGTAGAACCCATGTTTTTTTGGCTATGTAAAAGTACATGGACAGGAGGAAATATTAGATTATATGTCGTGTACTCTAAATTACACACCATGTACTTTTTCTAGCTTAGATTTTTTGGGTATTTTTTCCATGGAAGTCATATTTGGGAATGTGAGTAGTCCTTTATAATAATTTCCAATATAGATCCCAATGGTGGGATCATTTTGAATTATAGAGTTCATTTAAAAGGTGTTTTAGGAAATTTGGTTTAGAAGGAGATTTTCCTTGAGGATCTCCTTGAGGCCTTCCACCTTCCATATCTTCTTCTATGGGACTCGGATTCAGGATTGTGAGTAGCCTATTGTAAGTAGTTTTATACTTAGAATGTGATGGTGGACTCTGTTCCATCCTAAGAGATATGAGGTGGCATGAATTGAGCACAACTCATGTGTAGAGGTGCTCGACCAATATTGGAGATCAGTGTGATTTGTGAATAGAGACGCTGGGTTAGGTACCCCCCTTTGGTGTTAGGGTGCAGGTCTCCATTACCTCTTCTTAGGTAGATATGGGACTCCCCACATCATGAGCATGGGTTCATTACCTTTGGGCAGTATCCCTTGGGGTTACTTCCCTGACAGACTAGGGTGTAGGTTCCCCAAGGCGATTGTAAAGTTGGACTGCTCCCCTATCATTCCCTAGCATAGGCTCTCCAATCACGTTGGATGGTAGAGTTGGTACTCCCCTATTGTAATAGGGTGAAGGTCCTCTAGCCTCACAATGGAACTCCCCTACCGAGTTAGGGTGCAGGCCCATGTTACTCAGAGTGGTTCTTCCCTACTGGGTTAGGGTGTGGGCCCACATTTCTCAGAATGGTGCTCCCATACCGGGTTAGGGTACATGACCCTGTTTCTTGGAGTGATGCTCCCCTACTAGTTAGGGTTTGGGCCCATGTTTCGTAGGGTGGTACTCCCCTATTGTACCAGGTATAGGGTCTATTCCTATAGATTATTACTCCCCCATCTTTGAGTAGAAGTGGGGAGTGGTCCTCTATACTTATTATGCATGACTCCTAGTTTGGAGTTAGTTCTCCCTTGATGGACTAAGATGCGGGCCCCTCCATACAATATATACAAAGGTTTCCCAAGTTCATTTAAGAAATAATACACCCTAGAATATGGGGCAGTGTGAGGTGAGAGAATCTCCACTTGGGATCTTTCAACCTTGCATTGAGCGTAGTTCAGCATTAGCATGACAGATGATGCTGGGAATTGGGGATGGTCTTAGTGTGTTGCTTTAGGAAGAGTCTCAAGTAGAACATGTCACTGGCGATGAGTTTGGAACATCATGAGGCTTAGTGCCTGAGACGAGTATATATGGGTGTTGTATCTAGGTTTCCTAATAGTGTTGTCACATCTGGATCGACACACCATGTGGTATGAGCTGAATAGTCATGTTTTACCGAGGATGCTCTCAAGAAGGAGTTTCTCTCTTGTTTGGGTTCCCTCTAGATGGGTCGAGCTGACTTATGCCTTTCAGTTTCTCCCTTTTCTTTTGGGGTTTTTGGGGTGCCTACTGAATATTTTTATACTCAAACCTATTTCCCTCACTTCTTGTGTCTTCTATAGACCACAATCCTTTTAAGAGATTCCTAGGAGGACCCAAATCAAACAGAGCTTAGTGAGATAGACCGACCAAGGTGTATAATAGAGCTTGTATGAGGAGCTTATGAGGGGGAGTTTGACAGCGATCCCCTCCATCAAAGTAGGTTGGATGCTTTTGTAGTTTTCTTTTGGTGGGCCTATATTATCCCTTTTTTACTTCTACTATACTCTGGTTGGGATAGATGTATGCATGCATTTCCTTTAAATTTTTATATATCTCTTCACAGTTTCATGGAGGTGTATGTGGGTGCGTGTGTATAGGTATGAAATGCTAAGTCCTACCATGTGTGTGATAGCCTACTCAGCACTAGTCTCCATCCCCTAGCCTTTTGAATGTGGTCTTGGGGAGTCATGGCTTGATCCCTTTTGGGTTAGGTCGTGACATAACACACCATGATTCATCACTAATCCATACACCATAAAGACCACCTCTACAATGAAAATAAGTCTACCATGATATAATATGCTATGATTCATAATGTTCAGATAAGAATTTAATGTGGTTAAAAATCATTAAAAGTGGTAATCTTTAGCTTATAGTTAAAATAAGTCTACCATGCTATAAGAGACTGTGATCTAGAACTTTCAGAGAAGAATTTAATGGGGTTAAAAATGCATTAAAAGTATTCATATTTAGCTTAGACTCCCCTAGATAATTCTAGAAGTTTCCCAACTCTTTTTAATACTATAAATCAAGGCATTGTTTGCTTTTATCTATATAGAAAATTCATGTAATAATACTTTGATTGAATCAACACCAAATCACTATCATTCTCTAAGACCTCCTCTCAAAGAACCATTATTTATTTCTTTATCTCAAATGATATCATATTTTATCTCTATCTCTCTTATTTGAATTGTATCCATTCTGTAGGAGAGATATAAGAGAATAATTATAACATATTTACACCAAGAAAATAATATTTCTTATCCCAATTTATTCCTTTTATTATTTTTTATCTTTGTTAAAAAGTAATGGAATTAGTTTCGGGCTATCTCCATTAAAAATAAATAGAAGTTTGGTTTCTTTCTATCTCCATTTGAAAAAAGGAAATCTCTATACTTGATCTCCAGTAAAATCAAGGGATGAATATATATATATATATATATATATATATTTATATTTATATCAATTCATAGGGTGGAGATGTAGGGGAACATCATATGCTATTACTGAACTCCTTATCAAATTATGTTCACTCTCTCTTTTATTTTATACATTTCATCATACAATATTGATACACATAAAGCATATAAATTTGAAACATCTATTTTATTTTTTTCTTAATCACTCAATCAAATTTTATATTAGTTTTAAATATGGTAAAAGTTATCTATTTATCATATTAGCATGTAGAAATTGTTTTATTTTTAATTTACCTTTCCATTCATTTTTGTAATTTTTTAAAATCAATTCACCCCCAATCCGGATATTTTATAATCTGGCCAATAGTTGGTATCAAATGGAGTGTTATTATTTTTCTAATTTTTTTTAATAAATTTATTTTAGTTTTAAAAATCCTAAACAATTTAAAATTTCAATATGTTAAATGACATCTTATTTTCAAAATTCCCTCAAAGGACTTTCCTTGGGGTGATCTTCTTTCTTTAATAGATTAGATTATTCTTATTAGAAAAATCACATGACTACCTTTCTTAGTATCATTGGTTATCCTATTTTGAAAATGGTTATACATGAATACACTCCTATAAAATAATTTTATGATAAATAGAATCCTCAACATATTTTTGATTTTGAACATAATATAATATATATGAATGCTCTCTATTGTGGGATTTACCAAAATTAATTTAATTTAATTTATTCTTATAAAACCACCCATAAAATATGGAAAATATTAAAAGTCACACAAAAAGGTATAAATAAATTTAAAGACACTATATTGGATATGTTTATATAAGAACTTTAAATATTTACCATGAATTCAAATGAATCTATTACAGATTGTTTTATATATTTTACTAAAATTTTCAATGGTTAAAAGTCTCTTAGTAATTATTTATCTATAAAAACATAAGTAAAGAAAAATTATCTTGGTTTTTCCATGATATTGGGATCCTAAGGTGATTATTATACAAAAATAGAATGGAATAATAAATATGCTACTCAAAGAACTAATCAAATCTCTTATGAAATATGAAATGACCATGAACAGACAAGATAATAAAGAAGTGAATGAATCTAAAGAATCCAAAAGATAAATTTATTTCAATGCTATTAATGATAAATATTCTTCTAATAATTAATCCAAGATTTAATTCTTGACTAATAGAAAGAAAAAATTGAAAAAAATAAAACATTACACCGATACAATAAAAATAAAATTGATACACTAAAAGTAGCTTTCTTCAGTTTTAAAAAGAAGGGTCACATCAATATAGATCTTCCCATGAATAAAAGTCTAAATAAAATAAGAAAGGTATAAAGGCTCCAAGAGTCTCAATATGAAGTGATATAGAGTATTAAATTTCAACATATAAATCAAGTGAATAAATTCCTAAATTCCTCATGGATCATATCAAGGTTGGTGAAGAGATTTGTTCCCCCATTTCTCACTCCTCTTATCATTACTCTTCTTACTCTCATCCATCCTCTTATTCTTTATCTTATTATCAACAAGATGAAATTGAAATTTTTTGTAACTAACACCTTTCAAAATATTAATATCTTTCAAATAAATATAAAAAAAATTATTAATGAGAAAACAACTATTTAATGAAAAGGATATTCTTTCCAAATAAAAATATTATTTGGTTTTGAAATTAAAAATAAAAAAGGTGTTGATGTTTTAAAATATAAAATCAAGGATCTGAAAATATCTCTTTAAAAATTCACCCAAGGAGAAAAAAATATTAATAGGATCCTTGGTTTTTAATGTAATAAAATAAATGATCATAGTTGTTTTAAAAAAATTATAGTTCTTTAAAAAATAAAATGTTTGTAAAAGGTGTTTCTCAAAATAATTTTTTTAAATATTTTCATAAATTTGGAATCTTATTTATGAGTGTGATTATAAAAATTATAAACATGGAAGACCCAGATATATCAATCTTTCATCTTGTTTAAAATCTCACACCAAACAATTTTGGGTTCCTAATTATTTATTTATCCTATTATAGTGGACACAAAATTGTTTCATCTTCAAAATGTATTTTATCTAATGTGGTTGGACCCTCAAGGGTAGAAAAAGAAAATTACTTTTCAGATTTTTTGGGTCTATGCTACGAAGATTCATTGATATATTATATAGTGATTTCTCTATAAAATTGTAAAAAACATCTCTTGAAGTGATTGATTTATCTTTTTTAATCTTGAACTCTTTGTTAAATGATCTAATGAAAGGGGAGACTTACTCTTCCCTTTATGGAGAAGTGTGGACATAAAACTTGATCAACATAAGAAATAAGTCTTTATTTATTTTAAGTTATTTATTCCCTCTTGAACTTAATTTCAATATCACTCATCTCTATCTCTCATTACTAAAAGAGGATAGTTTATCCTTTAAAAAAATATATTTTCACTATATTTATTTCTCTTATATTATCAAAATTTCTTTTCTTCATTTTTTCAAATTTTCTTTCTCTTTTTTTTAAATTATTTTTAAAAATATTTTAATATTTTTTTAAAATATTGAGATTAAAACATATATTTTACTTTTTAATTGAGGTTATGTGATATTAATTATTTTAACTTTGATCCATCTCAAGCACATTACTTCTTTATATCATATGGTTTTTTATGATTTACATGCATCATTATCTTATCTTTAATTTTATGTTTATGATAATCATTAAGGGGGAGATAGTATTGCATGTCATATTTGTTTTGAATCATATTTATCTAATCTTATATTTTATCCTCTATGTTTCCTTTTTGATAATCACATGGGGGATACTTTTGGATAAATGTGGGAAAGAAATATTTTTTAAATGGGGAGTTATTTCTTAGTTATTTGGGATAAGATTTTTGGTTTAAAAATGGGGATATTTTTATTGAATATATTTTATTTATATCTTGATCATGTTGATTATATTAATATCAATATATTAGATTTATTTGAATACATATTTTACTCTTGATTTTTTCTTAATATATATTTTTATATTAAGTATTTTTTATTATAAAAAGGGGATATTTTTATTCCCCCCTATCTCATGCTATTTTAAGGATAAAAAAACTCTTTAAAGATTATGATGATTTGTTTTAAGTGACTTTAATTCAAACTTAATGTACTCATGTTAGAATCCTGAAATAACCCTAAAGAAGCCTTAAAAATAGTTTTTATAGTTGTTTAAATCATGGAGCGAAGTTCCTAAAATAATAAAAGGCCTTTGAGTTTCATAGATTCACCAAAGTGCAACACTATACACCATGCCAAAAAAATATCTAGAGTAGGAATTATGGAACAATGAAAATGATGACACTATAACTAAAATTATTCTAACTTATTCTCAAATAATTACAAAAAAAATCTCAGATACACAATATAATAGAATCTAAGCTCCTCTAAACCCAAGAAAGGCCATGCTGTAAGGTAAATATCTACACCATAATAATTTAATATAGTAGTCTTCCAAACCAAAGCTTAAGGGATATGCTGTAATAACCTTGAAATTGAAAAAACCTTCAAAATGGTCCTATAATACTCTATAAAATAGATTTAATCCAAACTTTATAAGGAACCCCTCCATGATATAGAGAAGTCTACCCCACTATAAGAGGCTATGAACCTGAACATTTTGAGAAGCATTTAATGTGGTAAAAAATGAATTAAAAGTAGTATTATTTTGATTAAGTCCCCCCAATTAATTATATATGGTTAATATCTATTTTTAATCATATAAATAGAGGTCTTGGGTGCTTTTTTAGAGACCCCAATCCGAGTATCCCAAAATTTGTATCTTCTTTATAAAATTTCTATAAGATACAATGAATCAAATCATGAGGGACAAAATAATTTAGTATTCTTAGTAAACTAGATAAATAAATGATTCCCATATTATATTTAAATAAAAAAATTAAAACAATATTTTTTTATAATAACATTATTCCCTCTAGAATATCCTTTCTTATTGAACATAGTGCACTTCATGGATCTTGATAAAGGAAAAAAAATAAGGGTGAGCTTAAATTCTTATTAAGGATTAAGTATAGTGGAAGATATCACAAATAAATAAGAATAATCAACATGAAAAGGTAAATAACTGAGTACACATGGCATATAATCAACAAAATTAGAATGAAGTTCATCCAGAGATAATATCAATGTGAAAAGATGAGGGATAATAATCAATATGGAAAGGTAAATAATTGAAAATTCATTCTATTTAGACTATAACATGACAATAATAACTAGACAAGTCATAATAAATATGGAAAGGTAAATAATTGAAAACACATGTAATTTAAATACATAGATAAAGAAAATTCAATAAGGAAATTTAAATAACTAAAAACACATGAAATTTAATCAATAAACTGAGAATGAAATGTGTTCATAGATAATATCATTATGAAAATGTCATGGATAATAATAATTGAATTCTTAATGAAGTAAATGCTTAATTATTGGATTTCATGTCTTAGGAACATGATATATATACCATTAAGAACTTTCAAAAGATGTTTTAAACTATAGGTAAAAATCTATCTAATGACAGCTTACTGATTTGTGTCATTGGACCTACTGATGCATTGAGGGGCTATATAATTCTAGGCCCCACCTGCCAATTTAGGTTCAAATGATTAATCATATATCTAATAATTGATTTTATTAATTAATCAATATTCCTTAACATCAAATATATGTATTGAATAAAGGATACAGATTTATCAATATTTCCATAGTCAATAAAATAACTTTCAAATTAAAACACCATATATAGAAATGAGATATGGTTTAAGAAATTATAATATAAATGATAAATTGTATGGATATTTAGGGGAAATTTAAGGTCTAATTATCACAAGAATGTGAATATTTCAAGGAGAATTTAATAAGTATAAAATTAAATAAGGAAGTTAATGTAAATAATATCCTTATTCAAAGTAATTATAAACCATCTAGAGGAAGAATAAGGATGGTATCAACATATACCAATTGGAGTAAGAATAATGGGTTGTTATTATTGAATAATATATATAACATAAAAATATATTTGAAAATATCCTTTAGGGAAATATCCTTTTCATTTTGAAAATCACTTTTTAAAACTTAAATCATTTTGAAAATCCTTTTCTATAAAAATATATTTTTAAAACTAAAAATTTCTAGAATAATAGGTAAAAAAACTTCTTTAAGAGGAAATTATAAACATCCAAAGTAAGATTCAAATAAATGTCATTCATGATGGAGAGTAATTATGTAAATTCCACTGATGTTAAAAATAACACTCTTTTTTCACTACAAAAGGATTAGAAACCGTCCTTGTTTGAAAAAGGACCAGAAGAATCCTTTCACATTTTTTATAAAATCCAAAAAACAATTATTTTAAAAATGACATAAACAATCCTTTGATTTTTTTTATCAGTAAAAATGTGTAAAAATTTCTTTAATAAATCATTGTGAAGAGGTTAATTTTTTTTTGAAAACATGGATTTAGAAGAAAATAGTTTTCTGACCAAATAGATAAATGAAGTTGGGTTTTCTTAAAAACATTTTATAAATTATTTTAAGTACCAAAGAGTGAAAAAATGGTACTATAACTTGAAAATATCATGAATAACCAGTAGAGAATAAAATTAAATGGTTTTATTTATATAATCAGCAAATATTTTCCTTAAACTTAAATATAAGAATACAAATTTTCAATTTGAATGAGATTCTGAAATAAAACCATAAAATGATCATAATGTTGAAGTGATAATTAATTAAACAATTTATTATATGTATCAAATATATATAAACATAAAAATAGTGAAAATAAAAAAATATTTAGTCAAAATTCATTACACACATAATCTTAGAATATCAAATATGATGAAAAAGTAATATAACCCAATGAAAAAATTGAGTTATGGAATTATTTACCCCTTGGAAAATTTTAATTCAAATGAGATTAAATGAAATAATTAAAATTTAAACTTAAAATACCATTAATATTTAATCATTCATGATATTTCATGTAAAATGGGAACTATATACACCATATAAAATAAACTATGTTCATAACATTACAATACACCTCAATGAAATGAGATTGAGGCGAAATCCCTTACCTCGCGCTTCCTTTTGATTGAAAATTCTTAAAACTCTAGTTTAGTGGTTTTAAAAATGTTATTAACTTATAAAAGAACCATATTTATATTTATAATGTCATATAATATCCTTTAATAACATCTTATCACCTATTCATTAATAATCTTTCATTATTTTCATTATTTCAGGTGTTAATTTCCTTTTTTTCTTATACGTGTTTTGTTATTAAAGATATGGTTCTCACACAGATTAAATGGTTTGATAATTTAAAAAATAATAATCATGAAATAATTATAATATTTATAGCTCAATTATATTTTTAAAATTAATCATGATATATGGTTATGAAAAATGATGTACGTTACGATCATGGAGACAGTAGGCCATACAAATGTATGAGTAACATTTCTAATTTTCAATGATTATTATAAAAAGGGTTTAATTAATATTTTATATTTCCATAATGATAATAATATCAAAAATAAAATATTATTTCTTTAAATATATTTATATATCCATGCATTTTGGTGATGAACAGAGAGTCACATTGTTTCATGAAGGTGAAGTCCACATGTAAATGAACGATACTATCATCTTTCATTGAGTGAAAAGGTAAGAAATAAAATAAAATATATTATATTTTAAGAATGATTAATTTGTAATTAATATCATAATTATTTCATTTATATCACATATAATCATTAAATCTATCCATATCACATTCCATGTAAAGCATTAGTGAAAGACGAATCACTTCGTTTCATGAGACAGTAGTCCGCCGTACACCCGAGCAACATTATCGTATCCCCTATGGAATGTAGAGTAAAAATATATATATTATATAATTAATACATATGTAAAATTATGTTATAAATATCATATATACACTTTAAATACATAATCATACCCAACCGTGAAATGTTGTAATGGAAAAACAAATGACATTGGTTCGAGAGGCTATAGTCCGCAGTACACACAAACTATGATTTCATAACCCATTTGGTGGAAGTGTAAATGGTTGTAGGTAATTAACTTATAATAAAAGCATTATAGTATATGGAATATACTAAGTTTATTACATGATAATGTTTTAATAAAAATTTTATGGATTTGGATAAAGAAATAAAATATAGATGCTTGTTGAAGAACATTACCTCTTCTTATGGAATCCTCCATAGGTTTTCAATAAATCCTTAATATTTTGGATTTATTCCAAAATAAAGCTTTTAGGATGATGAGAGGAAATTTTTAAGCGAATTTTTTAGGTATTTTCTGAAAAAATATGTTTCATTGTGTGAATAAGGGAGGATAAGGGGTGACCATTTATAAGTGAGGTGAGTGGTACACTTGTAATTTTTTTTGAAAAGATTCAATCATACCGATGTTCTTATCATGAAAAAAGATTCTAAAATGGAATATTATATAACCAAGAAGATATAACGTCTAAATAATTCTAGAAATGGGTTTTTTATAAGTTGGTAGGTCATTTTTAAAACTTATATTATTACTTTAACCCCTCAGTGAATTCATTTTCACCATAACCACTTTAATTATTTTTTACTGTTTTCACTATTAATTTTGGTAAAAAATTAAGTTGAGATTATTATAGATTATAAATTATTACAATTAATTTTTTTTAACCCATTTAAAAAATTTGATTCACATAATTGGAAAATCTTAATTAAAAATTAATCCCCCAGATGCGACAAAAAATCAGGGTTTTAAAGAGAAAATGTTCAAAAGTTTACAAAGATTTTATATCTAAATTCATTATGAAAATAATTCCAATGATCTAAATTGAAATAGTTGATATAAAATGGAACTAATTTTACTTTAAAAACAATTTAAAATATATTTTAACATTATAAATTTTTTAAACGAAAAGGTAGTTTTCAATTAAAATTCAATATTTTCACTATTCATCAAAAAATGAAACTTTTCCAAAAAATCACAAAAATTTAACCTAAGATAATTTTTTTATTATGATTTCAAAAAATAATTTTATTTTTTTCAAATAAATTTTTTAAAATTTGTAAAAATTAATTTAAATTATGCATGCAAAGCATGACTAAACTATTATTTTGAAAAATATAGTATTTCAGAAAACATCTTTAAGTAATTCTTATTTTATTACTAATCAATAGATAACTAATGATAACTTATAAAATAAATATTTCATAATTTAGTTAAAATTATCCATAACCTCCATTCCAATGGCTAGACCATATGTGAAATAATAATGTTAATAGTATATTATTTTTTTGGTAAAACTCAGTCTTGTGTGTAACGCAAGCTACCAAAGAAACTCATTGTTACATGTAATGAAATATAAATGAAGTTATATGTGTAATGAAATATATTAAATAGATTAAATTTATTTAAAAATAAAAGTATCATAGAGTCTAATATTGTTATATTTTCTTCTAATATTAGTGTTTCATGTCATATACGCTATCGAATATATTGTTCTTCTTTTAGAATTTATGGGTGTTACATTCTCCCCACCTTAAATAAATTGCATCCTAGAAATTTAAAATTGATCTCGGTAATGAAGGATTTTATATTTTAGAATATCTCTATTTAAATCCCACATCATGATAAGGGTTGATAAAACATCATATTAATAAGAGAGAAATAGAAGTACAAATGCCATATAAAGTAATCACATAACTAGGTTTCTAAGTAAGATAACATTGTGGGAAAGTGAAGATATAGACATGGAAAAAAGATTAAATAATTATAGATAGTTATTGAGTTCACTGATCACAAGAAATTGAATGGTCAATGTAAAATTAAGGTCTTCAAAACCATAAATCTTTGATGATTTAATGAATCATCTGATTTATTAGATATGAACGTAATAGGATAACATCTTTGTTTCAAGATATTTTCCTTAAAGTTGAGGAATTATTTTACTATCTAATAATATAATAAAACATAATTACTTGATTCATTTATATTTCATAAGAACAATTTTATCCTTCGGTTGTATTTCAATCAATTTATAATTCATTTCTTAATCCAATAAATGAATATCCAAAAATGATTTTTTATTCTGGAAGCACTAAAAATCACTTTTAACAGATCATAAGATCCATAAAAGAGTGAAAAGTATTTCCATAGGTATCTAATTATTCTCAAAATCCAATATGGTTATCAAAAGTTATCTGATATAATAAATTAATCTCTAAACCTAAAAAGTAACACCACTGGTTTGTCATTAATATTTATTTTTCAAATAGTTTAATTAATGACATACTAACTTGGACACCACGTAGGACAGTGGTAGGTGCTAAATCATTATCATATTTCAGTCATGGGCTCAAGACCCATGAATTTTCTGGATGTGATTGGTTTTCACCCTATATGCGGGTTGTCCTTTTTATAAACTATATTAATATAATTCTTATAATGTTCCAAAAAATATGATGGAAATACGTGAAATAAAATTAATTATTAAATAACCGTTTTATTGAGGTTTTTAATTGAAATCATTTTTTTCTATCAAAATCTTATTTTACTATTATTACAATGTAATTAATGATCAAATTAACCCTAAAGGTTATTAATATATTTAAACTTATTTCTAAAGAATTTAAAGGCATTATTACTCAAATAATTTTTCCACTAAAACATCTACTTGCTATAATTTTTTCCAATATATCCTTAATCATGGTATAATCCAATCAAATAAAACCTAAAAAAAGGTTTTTAAGACTTTGAACATATAATCAATCTTAAACTCATAACCCATGATGGTATCCGTAACTCTTACACTAATGAATGCACATATGATTCTAAAATTCAACACAATCCTTATATGTTTCATGATTCTTATAACCAAAATACCATTGATAAAAATAATTAAATAATTTAATTATTAAAACCAAATATATAAATAATTCATCTTTTTATTTCCACATAGGTCCTTCCTTGGTCTAGGTTTTTACCTTTAGAAGAGGGAATCAACTTGGATAATTCCCAGGTTCTATAAATTGATCCCTAGGATGAAATTTATTTCTTTCCATCACACTCTTCGTCATTATCAGAAATCCTATACTTTAGGCCCATATTTTTCACACATTAAATATTTTCCAATTCCTTTAAGACGCCTTCTTTTTAATAAAATACACCTTATATTTAACCTAGGTCATTCATTATCATCATCCATTCAAATACCTCATAATGTTTTGTAAATAAAATGTGAATTATCCTAAGGATATCCAACAGGAGTTTCAAACTAGAAGTATAATAAGGATCTTTTTTATACACCAGGTAATGATCAGGTCAAGATCAATGTGCCCTTTTTGAAGTTATTACCCATAGGTACCTCTATGCTAGAACCATATCCACTTTTAGTATCTAGGATGTGATTTATTACTAATAAAAACCACATAATCTGTTCCTTACCAAAACTTTAGAATGTTCCTATACTTATCCTCAAAGATTATCATAGGGTTATATTCCATAATCTATGTTTTTAAAAATCTATTTACCAATGTTTCTACTAAGACTCCCTTTGATACTTACTTTAGCGTCCCCGAACCTAGTATCCAAAAGCCAGTGTCTTCTTTATTACATTGGAATAAGGTACGAGGAGTCACATCCCAAAAGAATGAATATTTTAGTGGTCTTGGAAAACTATATTTATACATGATTCCCATATTAATTTTTAATAAAAAAATTACAACATAATTGTTTTTAGAGAATAACATTATTCCCTCTAGCATATCCTTTCTTATCAAACATAGTACACTACATGGATTATTGTTAAAGGAAACAAAATAAGAGCGAGATATAATAATCAGTAAGGGTTAAGTATATAAAAATATATCATGAATCAATAAGTATAATCAATATTTTAAGGTAAATAAATGAAAACACACACACACACACCATATAATCAATAAACTGAGAAGGAAGTGAATCCAGAGATAATAACAATGTGAAGATCTCACGGATTATAATCAATATTGCACAATAAATAACTAAAAACATATGAAATTTAATCTATAACATGAATATAATAATTGGTTAAGTATTAATCAATATAGAAAGGTAAATAATTAAAATCACATGACATTTAAATAGTTTAATAATACATAATCAATATGGAAAGGTAATTAATTAAAATCACATTCCACTTAATCAACAATCTAAGAATGAAATGAAACCATAGATAATATCATTATGAAAACATCATGGATAATAGTAACTAAATTCTTAATCAAGTAAATGCTTAATTATTGGATGTCATGTCTTAGGAATGTGATACATTTTTCAACTATACTTTTCACAAGACGATTTAAACTATAGGTAAAACCCCATTTAATTCTATATTGTTGATTTGTCTCATGAGACCTACCATAGGATCTATGGGATATATAATGTCAGGCCCCACCTATCACTATTGGTCCAAAGAATTCCTCATATATCAACTAATTGATTTAATTCATGAATCAATATTCGTTAACATCAAATATCCATATTGAGTAAAGGATACAAACTTATCAATATTTTCCCAGTGAATCAAATAACTTTAAAAGTATAACACTCTATATAGAAATTAGATATAGTTTAATAAATATGAATATTTATGAAAAATAAATTTAATGTCTATTGATCACAAAAAAGTGAATATTTCTTTGGGAAGTTAATTACTAATAAATTAAACAAGGAAGTGAATGTCAATCTCATCCTTGGTCAAAATAATCATAAACCATTTAGAGGAAGAATAAGGATGGTATCAATAAATACCCATTGGAGTAAGAATAAAGGGTTGTTTTCATTGATGAATTGAAAAACAATTAAAATATATTTTAAAAAACTCATGAGAAAAATATCCTTCTCATTTTGAAAATCACTTTTTAAAACATAAAACATTTTGAAAATCCTTTTCTTTGAAAATCATTTAAAAAAAAATAATTTCTAGAATATTAGGAAAAAATATTTCATGAAAAGATTTATGTAATCTTATAAAGTAATCTTCAATAAAATATCATTCATAATGGAAGGTAATTTCATACATATAATAAAAGTTAAAAAGAACATTCCCTTTTCACTATAAAATGGTTAAATTTTTTTTTTCAAAAAATGATAAGAATACTCCTTTCGCATTTTTGGTAAAATAAAAACCACTTTTTTTGAAAATACATAAAGATTCATTTAAAAAGATTATTTAATAAGTAATTTTTTTGTAATAATGTATTTAATAAATCATTTTGAAGAGGTTAAAAACATTTTTGAAAACATTTTTAGAAAACATGGTTTTGGAAGAAAATAGATTTCCGATCGGAGAGAGAAATGGAGTTGTATTTTCTTAAAAACATTTTAATAATTATTTTTAGTAAAAAAGAGTGTAAAAATGGTACTATTACTTGAAAATATCATGAATAAACAGAGGATAATAAAATGAAATGGGTTTATTTAGATAATTATGAAATATTTTCCTTCAAATGAGATTCAAGAATAATTTTTTTTATTATAATGAAATTGTAAGATAAACCCTTAAAATGATCATAATGTTGAAGTGAGAATTAGTCAATGAATTTATTATGTGTATTAACTAAAAAAAACACATAAAAAAGTGTAAATTTAACAATATTTATTAAAAATTCATTACAAAAATAATCTTATAATATAAAAAATGATAAAGAAGTAATATAACACAATGAAAATAAATTTAGTCATGAGATTCTTTACCTCTTTGTATGTAACATACCATTACCCACTTTCAGGTATTTTTATTCTCTTTACATGCTTTCCACTTCTTTTGGGTTTGTCATGGTACTCCCAAGGATTGAGAGAATTTTCTGAGGGAAATTAACTATTTTTAGGGATGTATGTTTATTTTAATTAATAGGGTCTGGGTATAATTGTGTAATAGATTAATGAGGTTCTCCTATTGTACTGAGAATGCCCAAGGTGATTTGGTTTTTCATTTATGAATTTTTTATTTTGTAGGATGTTGGGAAATTACACACTATGTAACTATTTTAGACACTGTGTATTTGATCGCCAGTCTCATTTCATGAGTTGTGTATACATCATGAAAGAATACACACCGTTAGAAGGTTACACACTGTATAATGGAAAAATATGGTTTTTAATAAAATGAAACTGGTTTTTTTGGCATATAAGATCCTCGTGAATTACATGACGTGTAATGGGATTACATGCAATGTAATATTCATGAGTTGGTATTTTAGGGTGACACATGTATGAATTCTAATTCATTATTCTACATCCTTATCCCCTATCATCCTAGATTATTTCTTTGAAAATATTGGGAACCTCCTCTCTTTCTGGATTGATTCATTCAACATTTTATCATCAGGGTTATGCATGATGTATCTTTGGGTGAGTAATCCTTTATGGTTATTCATTTCCTTTGATATTGTGTTGCGTTATCGGGCCCATTGACCCATAGTAATGATTCTTATTTATTCTTTCAAGATATTTTGTGTGATCTTTTATTGGGGGATGATTATTTATTGGTCATGGTTAAGTAGGTGTGTATTCTTATGGTATGTTGTTTTTCTTTCCTCTTTATCAAACCCTTTTGTTAAATTGAATCAATTATGTTATGTTCATATTTATTCTAGGGCCTCTATTTTCATTGTTGTGTTCTTCTTGAGGGTGGATCCCTTTGATGGTGTGTGTATCCCCGAGTTTTGAGGTAGGTGGATTTATCTCAAGCTTGTGTCGGTGAACTACATTGCTCTAGTTTTTGATAAATTGTTTTATTAAATGAAATTTCATGATTGACTAATTTGATTTGTGGTTTTGGAAATTTGGTTTTTGGTAGAATATTATTTCCCCTAGTTTTAGTAAATGGAAAGAGTTATCAAATAATTAAAAAATGGTTTTGTGAAATGTTTTTAAAATCATGGGTTGATGAAAATGGTTTTGATGAATTAGTTTGGAAAATAAACCACATGAGAGTCCTTGGGTACTTAGCTGGAAGATGTAGTAATATTCCTCATCGACTATTGGGGGATTTAATCATGGGGCCTTTCTCTTCTACCTAGGCCCATTATTCTATGTACTTGTTAGACTAGTTGGGGGTTTACATTATTGGGTGTTTCTCTGAACTCTATACATGATGAATATGTCTAATGGATTGATGCATACAATTTTCTAGGTTATGTATGAGTTTCCTAGCCATATTAACCTAGTGTGATCTTTGGCATGATGTTACCTATGATTTCACTAGTTTGGACTATTTTGGATTGTAATATTTTTTATACTTTCATGGATTTGATATGATATGTGATACATTCTTTGGTTTGATACGATACATTTTTTGATATAAGTATATGAAATGATTTGAAATTGATTTAATTTCTTTATTTTTAAATGAAGAAAATGGTAAATTAAATTGTTTTTCCATGTTTTTTATATAAAACTATTAGACTATTTATCATGAATATTTTTTATTTAAAGTTGATCATTTTTGGATTATTTTTTAGAGACTTGATATGAAACACCTGTGTGGGACCCTACAGTTCCTATTAGCTCACACCCTATGTACCCCCTCTACAGTGGGTATACCTTATTTTGTATTTCTATGTAGGGAAAAAAAGGTTCCCTAGTGATGTCGTGAAGTTTTTTATCTACTGGGTTTTAGTTATCTAGTGGTGAGACTGTGGGAGTTTTCCCAGGCTACCAAATAGAGATGGTTGAGGTAGGTGTTTTAGTTTTATCATCATTTGTAGTTGGAATTATCTCTTAGATATTGTTTTTCTACCATTCCATTCATATCACTTTTTTTGTTTTGTATATATTATGAGATATATATTAATTTTTTATTCTATTTTTTCTTTCTTTGTATGTATATATTTCACATTTTTTTCTTTAGGATGAGAGAAATTGTTCCCTCTCTTTGTGGTTTATACTCGAGTACTAGTTTCCATCCCATGGTGATCATGAATTCCCTCAAGTATGTGGAAATTTGGGTCATGTATGTGTTTGAGAGGGAAACTAGGTCGATTTCATCATAGTTTGGTATTAAAGGAGGCCTTTCATCAATATTCCTTGTATTTGAAAATTTTGTAGACTGAAGATAGGATTGTCAAGACTTGAGAGGTAGGTTGCAATAAGTGTCGGGTAAGGAGTTTCCATGACAAGACTCAAGTTACCATGGGATGTTGAGATGTGTGCATCTTATTTTGAGTTCTTGTTATAATCCTAGTTTTTTTACTTATGGGTTTTCTAGTTTAGATTGGTGTTAATCTACCGTCTGGTCATTTCTTCTATTTTAGTGTGCAACAATATGCCTATGAGATGTTTTTTGAGAGTTTCATAGGAGGGTAAAGCTGATGCTTCTAAAGGAAACCAACCACTTGACTAGAATTTTATCAAGGATATAATTTGGGAATTTCATGATATCGACCAGAATGTACTACTAGTTCAGAATGTGGTTGCGGAGGTACATCCAGGAGCTGCAGGAGAAAGGGATCCATCATGGGAGTTCTTACATGAGAATCCACCGTAATCTAAGGATACTAATGAAGATCAAGAGGTTTAGTACTATATTAATAATATTAATCATATATTTTACTTCCTATACATATATGATAATATCAAGGTGAAATGCATGATGTTCAAACTTAAGGGTCCCAACAAGCATTAGTGAGATTCCATAGTATAGGCTGATAGGCATGTGAGAATAGACTAAAAGGGTTTTATGTTTCTCTTCTTACTACAATTTTTTATAGAGTCACTAATTATGGAAACGTCTATGGAGTTATTCACTTTGAAGTAGGTAGTGCATTCAGTGTTAGAGTACACCAATCAGTTTACTGAGAAGGTTCATTTTTCACCAAAGGTGGTAAAGAATGACCAGATGAAATCTCAGAAGTACATGTAGGGTTTGCGATCAGATATCAGATCAATGGTATTTTTGTTAAAGATTTCAACCTATTCAAGGATAATAGACATGGATATAAGGGTAGAGATGAATATGGTATACATGGTTAGTTATTTCTCAGCTTCTCTTCTACATAGTGGTAGCTTTATTGGCGCTCTAAGAATGAATAAAAAGTGACTATCACCTCATGATTGGTAGATGTTGTTCTTGGATTCAGGCCTCTTCGACACATCTAATTACATCTAGTAGTGTTCCTTTGACTTGATATCAATGTGGCAAGGTTGGGAACAACATGAATTTTTTCCTTCACCTGTAAATATGTGTAACAGTTGTTGAAATTATTGTCATCTGTAACATTTCTTTTAGGATATGTCTACTCCTCGATATGGTCAGAGATTGTTGGCTCCAAAGGCTACTGAGGGGTAGTCAGATTCTTTAAAGACTACAAGGATCTAGACATAGGCCTTAGGAGTGAAAAAATTTCCTAAATTTGATGAGTTTCCAATGGTGGTAGATGATGGTATAGTGGCTGTAAGAGGTACCATATTTATTACATCTTCAGTTGCAATTTCTTTATTTAATACTGGTGATCACAACTCATTTATATCTAGATGTTTTGTTGATATTCTTGAACTTCCAATGGAACTCATACACTTTGTTATGGATTTAGTGACACCTCTATGGAAGAGGAAATAACATGGGTATCCATTTCATTCTTGTGCGCTATCTATAGTTGATGTGGGGTTAGTATGGGATTTCCTTGTTCTTGATCTAGATTTATTTGACATCATCAGTAAGATGGATTGTCTTGTTACTCATAATTATAAGGTTGATTTTTATCATCATTGTGTCATGTTTCTTATAGTTGATGGAAGATCACAGGTGTTTCAGGGAGAGTGGGATCTTAGGTCTAGTTGTGCAGGACATTCCCACCCAAAGCTCAATTTTTTTCTTCTGTAGTAGTCTAGCCCGATGATGTTTCTTCTGTTTTTGATCTTCTTGATATTGTTCCAGAATTCCATGATGTTTTCCCAAATTATTTATATGGGGTCCCTATAAATATGGAAGTATAGTTTATGATTGGCATAGTTATAGGTATGTTTTATATTTTGATACCTTCTTATCATATGGAACCAATGGAGTTAAAAAATATCAACATTTTGTTGGATGATTTGATAGAGAAGGGTTTTTCCCCTAGTTTTTTAGCATGGGTAGCCCCAGTGCTCTTTTCTGAGAAGAAATATGGATCATTCGATTGTTTATGTACTATCAGAAGTTTAATCGAGTAATAGTTAAGAATAATTATCCTTTTCCTCATGTGGATGATTTGTCTGATCAGTTAAAGGGAGAAAAGTGGTTTTCAAATATTGATATTTTCTCAGATTATCCTTAGCTTAGAGTTTGGGATGATGATTTACCAAAACCAATGTTTAAGGGAATGTATTTCTATTACTAATATCTTGTGATGCCATTTCTTCAGACTAATTATCCTTCAGTTTCAATGATTTTATGAATTATATATTTCATCAGTATCTCAAAACTTTTTTGGAAGTTTTCATGGATGATATCTTAGTCTATATGAGATCTAAGAGTGAGAATGATCACCATATGAGTTTGGTTTTAAAAATCCTGAGGATTATCCATTTATATAGAAATATTTTGAAATGTCATTTATGGATTCAAGTATTATAGTTCTTATGGAATGTGATTTCTGATCATGGATTATCAGTTGATCTTGAGAAGGTGAAGGCTGTTTTGTCATGGGAAGAACCACAAAATGTCTTTAAGATTTAGAGTTTCCTTGGGCTTGCTGGATACCACCGATAGTTCATTAAGGATCTATCAAAGTTGGTATCACATATTACTACTCTTACCAGGAAATGTGTAAACTTCATATGGGATAAAAATTTTATTCTTCTTTAAACAAGCTAAAAGTAATTTTGATATCAGGTCCAATTCTAATCTTACCTAATATTAGTAAGGGGTATGTGGTTTTTTGTGATGCTTCTAGAACCGGTTTTGTTCATGTGATCAGATAGGATGATCATGTGGTAGCTTATGAATCTCATCAACTTCAAATACATGAGAATAATTACCCCACTCATGATTTAGAACTTTCAAAAATTATGCATGAGCTTATGTTTTGATGGAACTATCTTTTGGGGGAGAGATTCATGGGTTTTTATGACCATAAGTGTTTGAGCTATATATATTCTAAAAATAATTAAATCTCAAATAGAGGTGGTGGATGGAATACCTTCAGAAGTTTGAATTCAACATTTCCAACACTTAATGGAAGGGAAATTTTGTTTCAGATTCTCTTAGTAGGAAAGATCCATCTTATGCTATTTTAGAATCAAAGGAATAGCAAAAACTTATGGGTCTCTTTGATTAGTGGCATCTAGATGTTGAGGAGGATGTTTCAGGTGCTGTTCTGGTAAGTGTTCAGTTATATCCATCTCTCATTGAGTCTATTCTAGAGATTCAGAAAAATGATTTTGAGTTTAGATGAATTTGAGAAACCCTTTATAGTGGGGAGACCATTTATCTTTGGATTATCTCTTCAGTTGGTATTATCCATTTCAGGGATCATTTTTTCATCCCAACATCTTTGAGAAGGAAAATTTTGTTTGATTTTCATGGTTCTTCATGGGATGTTCATATGGGAACTATGAAGATGTATTATGACATGATATGGAATTTATGGAGGTCTGGTATAAAGTGTTACATTTCTGATTATGTGTCCCACTATTACACCTACCAACAGATAAAGGAAAAGAATATAAAACCTTATGTTTTTATCCAGACACTTTTGGTTTTGTTTTAGAAATGGGATGAGGTATCCATAGTCTTTGTTGTTGGATTACCATGAACTCCCTAAGGGAGGAATTCTATCTAGTTTTTATTGATCAATTAAAAAATTCAAATAACTTTATTCCAATTAGGGACACCACTAAAGTTGAATATCTAGGTAAATTTTATGTATAATAGATTTGGAGGTTTCCTAGGGTTCATTCTTCCATTATTTAGACAGGGATCCACGGTTTACTTAGAGGTTCTAGAGGATTCTCCAAGGAGTGATGGTGACTTAGATCATGTTGAGTAAAACTTATCATCCACATAAAAATGACCAGATATATCATTCTATTCAGATCATAGAGGATATGGTCCATGCCTGTGTCCTGGATTTTGGTGGATCTTAGAATATTCATTTGGGACTTGTTGAGTTTACTTTTAACAATAGTTATCAGTCATCAATTAGAAAGGATCCTTTTGAGGTTTTGTATGTTCACCTGTGCATATCACCTCTTTGTTGGGTAGAGGTGGGTGAAGATTATTTAGTGTGGCTAAGTTTGGTTTATGATATTTTTGTGAGGATTTAAGATATATGTTGGAATATGGATACATATCAAAGATGATAAAAATCCTATATAGATTAGTGATGGCATCCTTTGGAGTTTTCTATAGTGGACTAGGTTTTCTTGAAGGTTTCTCTTAAATTAGGTCACTATTGGCTTAGAAAATAGGTAAAGTTATCACCAAGATATGTTGGAAAGTTTGAGGTCACTAAGAGACTTGGGTTGGTTTCTTATCAGTTGGAATTGATGACTCAGTTTATAGGAATTAATGATGTTTTCCACGTATCGCAACTCAGGAAATACCATCCTGATCCCTATCACATTCTGATTTGGGAAGAGGTCAATTTAGATCCTGATGTCTCCATTGTGTAAAATCTAGTAGAAATCATTGAATCTCAATCGAATGTCTTTTTGGGGAAGTCAATTCCATTTCTCAGAGTGTTATGGAAGTATAAATCATATTTTCATGATACTTGGGAGAGAGAGTTGCCGATAAGGGAGGAATGACCTCACCTCTTTACCAAAATTCATTCTTCCACATGGATTTTGATAGATGGAAAGTATTATGGTGGAGAGTTTGTAACATACCATTACCCAATTTTAGGTATTTCCATTTTGTTTACTTGTTTTCCTCTTATTTTGGGTGTATCTTGGTGCTATTGAGGATAGAGATTTTTTTTAAGGAAAATGAAATAAAGTTTAGGGATGTTTGTCTATTTAAATTAATAGATTCTGAGTATAATTTTTAATGGATTAATGGGATTATCACTAAATTTGTACAATTCCTGATGTGGTTTGGGTTTTCTTATAAGAATCCCTGATTTTATTAGGCTGCTGGGATATTACACGCCGTGTAACTGGTTTAAACACCATGTATTTTATTACCATGATCATGGCATGAGTGATGTACACAGTGTGAAAGAATACATGATGTGTAAATATTAAATTCCATATATTTTTAAAAATCTTGTTTTTGATAAAAATGTGGTATGTTTTCATTGTACGAAGACCTCATGGATTACATGGTGTGTAAAGGGATTACACACCATGTAGTCATCTCGAGTTGGGATTTTAGGGTGTTGCATAGATTATTTCTAATTCTTTCTTCCACAACCCCTTACCTCTCAAGATAGAAGCTTTCTTTGGAGATTTTGGGAACCTCTATTCCTTCCGGATTGATTCATTCGATGTTTGATCATCAAGTTTTTGAATTGTGTCTCTTTGAATGAGTAATTATTTCTTCTTGTTCATTTACTTTGATCTAGGTAGCACCGTTGTGTTGTGTTATCAGATACTTTGACCCATGATGATGATTTTTCTTGATTATTTCTAGATATATTGTGTGATATTGTACTAAGGGATGATTATTTGTTGGTTGTGGTGTGGTGGGTTTGTATTCTTGAGGTATGTTGCAGTATTTCATCTTAACTAACCTTTTTTAAATTAAATCAATTATGAGATGTGCATATTGATTCAAAGGCCTTCTATTTCATTGTTGTTTTCTTCTTGTTGGTGGATCCCTTTATGGGTGTGTGTGGCCCCAATTTCCATATAGGCGGTTCTGCCTCTAGCTTGTTTTGGTGAAATTTATCACTTCAGTTTTTGATATATTGTTTTATTAAATGAAATTAAGTGATTAAATAATTTGATTTGTGTGTCTGGAAATGGGTTTCTGGTAAAATATGGTTTTCCCTAGTTTTGGTAATTGAAAATGGTTTTTAAAGCATTGTGAAATAGTTTTGTGAATGGTTTTAGAAGAATATTTTGATGAAAATTGTTTAATAACTTGATTTGAAAAAAAGATCACACAGGATGACTTGGGTACTTAGGTGGAAGGTGTAGTAATAGTCCTTGTCCACCGTCACGGGGTTTCTCATGGGGATTACCTTTTCCCCTAGGCCTGTTGTTCTAGGGACTTGTTAGAATTATTTGGGGGTTAATTTTCTAGGGTGTTCCTCTGCTCTCTAGAATATATGAATATTTATAGAGGCTTAATGTGAAAAATTATCTATGTTAGGTATGATTTCCATAACTATCCTAACCTAGTGTGATCCTTGCAATTATGTTACCTATTCTTTGGATGATTTGGTTATTTTGGATTTACTATTTCTCTTGTACTACCATGGATTTGATATGATTTGTGATATTTGATTTTTTTGATATGATACATATATTTTATAGTTGTATATGAAATAATTTGAAACTAATTTAGTTAATTTATTTGAAAATGTGGGAAAAGGGGAAATTAAATTGTTTTTCAATGCTTTTGATATAAAAACATTAAACTGCTTATCATGACTTGTTTTATTTAAAGTTGTGAATTATTGAATTATTACTCAAAGTCTTGATATGAAACACCTATGTCGGACCCTAATGAGTATGTTAGTTCACACACTTCACACCCCATTGATGGTGCATACACCATTTTATGTCTTTTGATCCAGGGAAAGACAAGGAACCACAGTGAGGCAACAATGTTTTCTGTCAGCTGGGTTTTTATTAGCTTGTGGTGAGACAATGGGAGTTTTCCCATGATATCAGATGGAGGATGTTGGAGTTTTTATTTTAGTTCTATCATCCTTTACTATTGGACTTGTCTGTTGGGGATTGTTTTTCTATCTTTCTAATCATATCACTTCTATTGGTTGGAATTTGTTATACTATAGATATTCATGTTTTCTTCCACTGTTTCTTTTTTATATGTATATATGTTGTGTTGTTTACACCAGGTTAGGTGAAAACATTGACTCTATTATTTATTGATTCTCTGGTGGTAGTCTCTATTCCATGATGATCAAGAAATCACTTTTTTATGTGACAATCTAGGTTGGGTACCAATTTGAGATGGTATCCGGGTCAGGTTCGTCACATGGAAACATTTAATTCAAATCCAATTAGATGAAATAATTCAAATTGAAACCTAAAATTACAAGAGTAGTGAATTATTCGAGATATTGCATGTCAAAGGGACAATATATACACCATATAAAATAAACTAGGTTCATAACATTACAATATGCCTCAATGAAATGAGATTGAGATGAAATCCATTACGTCTCGCTTCCTTTTGATTGAAAGTTATTTAAACTAATGTATAGTGGCTTTAAGAATGTTAATAAATTATATTATAACCATATTAATATTTTTAAAATAATATATAATCCATTTGTAACATCTTATCAGCAATTAATTAATAATCATTCATTATTTTTACTGTTTCGGGTGTTAATTGTCTTGTTTTCATATGCGTGTTTTATTATTAAAGATCTGGTTCTTTCAGATATTACATAGTTTCATCATCTCTAGAATAATAATCATGACATAATTATAATATTTACAAATAAATTATACTTTTAAAATCAATCATGATATATGGTTAATAAAAATGAGGTATGTTATAATCATGGAGAAGTTAGGTTGTATGTACGCAAGAGTAACATTTCAATTTTTCAATGATCATTATGGAAAGGGTGTATATAATATTTTATCATTATATAATGATCATAATATCATAGTTACCATATTTTATATTTAAATATACTTATATATCCATATGGTGTGGTGATGAAAATAGAGTCACATCGTTTCGTGAATGTGGAATCCACATGTACATGAAAAATGTTAACATATTTCATTAAGTTAAATGGTAAGAAATAAAATGATATGTATTCAATTTTAAAAATTATAAATATTTCATTAATATCATAATTATTTCATTCAAATCACATATAACTATTAACTTTACCCACATCACATTCCATGTAAATCATCATTGAAAGACGGATCACATCTCTTTGCAAGGCAGTAGTCTACCGTACACACGAACAACATTATCGTATCAATTATGGAATAGAAAGTAAAAATATATGTATGATATAATGTATTAAAATGTATAATTTTGTTATAAATATAAAATATATACTTTATATCCATCATAGTACCCAACCATGAAAGGTGGTAATCGAAAAACGAATGACATCATTTTGTGAGGCGGTAGTCCACCATACATACGAACAATGATTTCATAACCCAATTGATGGAAGTGGAGATGGTTTTAGGTCATGAAATTATAATAAAAACATACTAATATATGGAATATACAAATTTTATTATATCATAATTTTTTAATAATAATTTAAGGAGGTGGAGAAAGAAATAAAATGAAGACGCTCATTGAAGAACATTACCTCTTCTTCAGGCTTCCTCTTTAGGTTTGCACTAAATCCTTCCTAGGTTAGATTTAAACTCACAATAAGGCTTTTAGAATGAGTTTAGTAAATTTGGTAAGTTATTGTCCAAACCAAAGGGTAATTAATGTGTGAATAAGGGAGGATAGGTGGTGACCTTTTATAAGTGAGGTGAGGGACACACTTATAATGTTTTGAAAATATTCAATCTTACCCATGTTCTTATCAAGAAAAAATCTTCAAAAATGGTCCATTATAGAACATAGAATATATAATGTCAAAATAATTTTATAAAATTTGTGTTGGAAATTTTTTTAGGTCATTTTAACCCTTATCTTCTTAGTTTAATCCCTTGGTAAATCCATTTTCACTTTAACCATAGTAATTAATTTTTACTATTTTCACAATTAATTTTGGTAAAAATTAAGTTACCCTTATTAGAAATTATAAATTATTATGATTAAAAATATATAATCCATTTTTAAAAATTTAAATAATATAATATGAAAATTTTAATTTAAAATTAATCCTGTAAACATAATGAGAAAATGAGTTTTGAAAGAGAAAATGTTCAAAAGTTTAAATAGTTTTATATTTAAATTTAACATGAAAATGATTCCAATGACCTAAATTAGATTAATTTATTTAAAACTAAACTTATTTTACTATAAAATTAATAAAAATATATTTTATCACCATAAATTATTTAAACGGAAAGGATGTTTTCAATTAAAATTCAGTAGTTTTCACTATTCATAAAAAATGAAACTTTTCAGAAAAATCCAAAAAAATTACCCTAAAATAATTTTGAAATTAAAATTTAAAAATGAAGTTAATTTTTTAAAATAAATTTTCTAAAATGGGTAAAAACTAATTTTAAACTATGTGTGAAAAGTGCGACTAAACCCTCATTTAGAAAATTACATTTTTTAGAAAATATTTTTTTCCTCTAAATGATTAATATTTTATTACTAATAAATAGATAAATAATAAAATTTTAAAATATATATATTTTCTTAATTTATTTAATCCTATTTATACCCACCATTCCAGTGTTTATGTGATATATTATTTAATAATTTTAATAGTATAATGTTGTTTGGTAAAACTCGATCTTGTGTGCAACAAAAACAATCAAAGAAACTAGTTGTTGTGCGAAAAAAAGATAAAATCAATGTTTCATGTAATTCAATATAGTTAATATATTTAATTTATTTAAAAATAAATATATAATAAAGAATCAATGTGTTATATTTTCTTATTGTAAGTGCCCAGTGAAGATAATTGTATCACTAAGAGGGGGGGGGGGGTGAATCAGTGATACTCATTTTATTTTAAGTTTCTTTTCAATTTAAACAACCTTAACCTCCTATTAAAGATTCAATTCACTATTGAATATAATTCAATACACACATTCACATGAACTAAAATATTTACATGGTTTACTATTTAATAAGAATAACTACATCCTTGGTATGGTTTGGAAATGATCCTATACCGTACAATCCACTAGAAAAAAAATCCTTGGATTACAATAAGTAGGATGTAACCTCTCAATCGTGTATCACTTTTAAACAATCCCACTAGTGCATGTGAACCCTCTTAGCACAATAGGGTAATACAATTGTTTTTTAGCAAATCATGTTAAATGTGATTCTTTTCAATTCAAAAAGTGTATTCAATTGAAATAAAATTCATCAATTTCTTACCCATAAGAAAGGTAAGAACCTCCTGGACTATGTTATGAAACACTGAGTCTGATCTTTTCTGAGTATGAGTTCTCCGAGTCCGATTCTCCTTGATATAATACTCTCTATCCAATTTTTTATGGAATAAAATTAAAATGAATTGACACCACTTCAATCCCTGAGTATGATAAAATTAGTACAATAATTCCTCAGTCTGAAAAACACAATATTAAGATACCTAGTACAAAAATCCCATTACGATTAATTCAGTCCGATATTAAAATCAGACAAATATAATTAATGTTGAAATGTATTCAATACAAAACAAAACAGTATCACTTTCTCTCACTAAAAACACATATATCCTCTCTCTACTATGTTGAACAATACACCATCATTAGTCAAGTACAATATACATTTTTCCATTTATATGTGACCCATGAGTGTTTTGGTAGGAATCCCAAAAAACATTCCTACTCACACAAATTCACTCAAAATGTAATTTCCCCTAAAATCTTAGAATTCATTTTGACTTCATCAACTCTTATCGATTATTCTCGAAAATTCTACAATCTTTACCTCTTCTTATCCAGAATACCATTTCAATTGTTAGCCTGATTTCAATTAATGAGTAATATCTTGGTACAATCATCTGAGTCTGATTATCTTAATCCAATTTCTGAATACAATTCACAGAACCGATTTGAATCAAAATCTTATATTTGAAAGTCAATATGCCCCTTAAAAAATCATTCAAAAATCTATTTTCTTCAAACATATCATCCAAAAAGTAATTAAACCCTTTTGAAATGGTTGACTACATTGTTGATCACCTTATTTACTTATTCTCTTTACCCACTTCAAATATAAGCAACCTTATTCTCCTCTTATCTTGACCCACTTGAAAAAGACATTTGAGAGTAAATCATTATTAACCTGTCTCTTCCTTCAGAAATTTAAATAACCATTCTACTCAGCATGATTATTATATACAGAGTATGATCTTTTTGAGTATGATTGGACTGGGTATGTAAAGTTTTTATATCATGCGATGGAATATAGGATGCTACAATAAATCATTATAACCCATTTCAATCTATACCACCTTTTAATTCAATACCACATTTTCAATCAATACCACATTTTCGATCAATACCGCATTTTTGATCAATACCATATTTTTGATCAATACTATATTTTTGATCAATACCACCTTTTTTTATCAATACCACATTTTTGATCTATATGGGTATTATTATCCTGATACCGATCTTTAAGTATGGGGTTTATGGAAAACTAAATGCTACAGTAAATCAGAATCACTATTTCAATCGACATTTCCTTTTATTTTCTTTCACCTGGATATGATTATTTTGAAAAAACAATCCATATCACTTCTTTCTCTCTGCCACTTGGATATGATATTTTTTGAATTGGAAGCATCACTTTCACTCTCACATTCTCCTATAAAGATTTCATCACAAGTTATCCATTCAACTCATGGTTTATGTGAAATAAAAATCAACAAAGCATCGTCACATTTAAAATATCATAGTCATGCTAACCCCGATTCTCCAAAAAAACAAACACTTCTTTCAAAATAGCTTCTTCTCATTACGATGGACTATCATAACAAGTCCGTTTCTTTACAAAACATGACTCTTATTTTTATCAATCCCATAGTGAGTTTGATTTTTATCAATACCACATTTGTTTCTAGAAACAAAGTGAAGTGATTTCCTTCCTTCAAAATAGACATTGACAACAAAATACAACACAAAACACCTTCATCATCAATTTGGTCCTAACAATCTCCCCCTTTTGATTATGTTGTTAACCAAGTTTCATAAATCACTAAACTTTGTATCCTCATGAAATGGATTACATATCAATAATTCTAAGCCTACGTGAGCTAACTCATTTTAGGAAACAAGAATCATTAATAGTAATACCATGTTGTCCATAATTAGTGACTATGAAAAAATTATTATCTTTCTTCCTTAGATCTGATTCCACCTTCCTGGAATAAAAAACAAATTCTTTCATAAAATGACTCTAACAAATAGTTAGAATAGTTAACACACTAAAAAATGATGAATTCACAACTTACCCACAACTCCCCCTTTTTTATATGCATCACTTGGATTTATTTATCAAACAATACAATTATACCTCTTGACAAAAAAATATAAAGGTAAGATGAGAGAGGGGAAAAACACATACCTTAGCCTTGAAGAGATAGAGGTTGGACACCCATGTTCAACCTCAGTTATGAGAATGATTCTTTAAATAAAGGGTTTGTGAAAATTTCAGCCACTTGTTCTAATTTTGACACATATTTAAGATTTAATTAATTATTCCCCACATGATCTTTGATGAAATGATATTTGATATCAATATTCTTTGAATGAGAATTTTGAACTGGATTCCTGGTGAGATTGAATGTGCTTTGATTATCACAACCCAAGAGAAAGGGTAACTTCACTTCAACAAGTAAGTCTTCTAATTGTGTTTTCATCCACATGAGTTGAGTAGCAGCTTGATTAGAAGAAACATACATAGCTTCAACTTTACTGAGAGTTACTGAATTCTATTTTTTTTGAATTTCATCTAACATTATTCTTTACCATAAATAATACTCCACCTAATGTGGATCTTCTATCATCAACATTTCCTGAAAAATATGCATCTAAATACCCAAAAAAATCAATATTATTTGAGCTGCAATACCTAATTCCAAATTCTATTGTGCCTTTGATGTATCTAAGAATTTTTTTCCAACAATAATATGTGATTATTTTGGAGAACTCTAAAATCTTACACATAAGGTAACAACGTACACAATGTTGGGTCTTGAGGTAGACAAATACAATAGGCTTCCAATCAACTTTTGATACTATTTCTTATCCACTTATTTTGCATATATATCTTTACTCATATTTGTTCCTACTGAAATGGGTGTAGAAACAGGTTTTTAATTTTCTATTCCAAACCTCTTGGGAAGTTCTTTAGCCTACTCATTTTGGGAGAGAAAAATGTATTCCTTCTTTTGAAAAATTTGTAACCCAAGGAAGTTTATCTTTTCCTCCCAACATGAACATTTTAAATACTTCCTCATATCCTCAGAAAATCTTCCACAACTTATTTTATCATTCCCAAAAAATATAATATCTTCAAAATAAACAATAACAATGAGGGAATGCTCTTCACTTTCTCTGATATATAGATTGCTATCCACTCTTCCTTTCTTAAAACACATCTTCCTTAAGAAAATATCCAATTTGGAATAACATTCCCTCAGAGCTTGTTTTAACCCATACTGTGATTTCTTAAAACTGTACACATAACTTTCATCTTTCCCAACAACAAAGCCACAAGGTTGTTTAATGTAAACCTCCTCTTCAAGATCACCATTTAGAAATTCATATTTAATATCCATTTCAAAGATAATGCCACATCGTTTTGTAGTAATAATAATAAATATTCCAATTGTTTCCAATCTGGTCAATAGAGAAAAGGTTTCATCGAAATCAATTCCTTCAATATGAGAATACCCTTTGTAAACCAATCTTTTTTTGTTTCTTATAACCTCACCTTCTTCATTCAGCTTATTTCGGAATACCCATTTTGTGCCAATGATGTTTTTTTTCTTTCAGTCTTGGGTACGAGTTACCATGTATTGTTCCTTTCAATCTAATCCAATTCTTCATTCATGGCTTGAACCCATTCTATATGTTCAAATGCTTCTTTCCCATAATTTGGTTACAATTTTGAATATAATGAATTATGTGTGATAAATTTTTTTATTCTTATGGTTTGAATTTTTTTATTTTGATAACCCATTATATTCTGAGCTTCCACTTAATTCCTCATCCTAAGATGAGTTTTTGGAGAGTCATATTCATCCATTGAAATAGCTTAGTCCGATTCTTCTTCTTGAGAAGGAATATCATTGTCTGTATCCTTATCAGATTTTTTTTCTTCACCTTGCTCAACTTCCTTGTCTTCCTGAGCATGTTTACCTTCCTCTTCTTTTTCAATTACTTTCACATCAACTGAATAAAAAATTCAATTTGTTTCTTTATTGAAACATCTATAACCTCTTATTTCTGGATGATAGACAATAAAGATTCCAACTTCTCCTTTCTTCTCAAACTTTCCAAGGTTTCCACCTTTCTTCTTTATAATACATGGACTCCTGAAAACCCTCAGGTTTTTCAAACTTGGAGTTTTTATGTAAAACAATTCATATAGAGTCTTACTTAATTGAGGCCTTTAGAATAAATGGTTCTGAATATAAACAGTAGTACTCACATTTTTCCTCCAAAAGTAATGAGAAAGGCCATGTTCAAGTAACATGGTTTTTTCCATTTCCACCAAGCTTCTATTCATTTTTAAACAACCCCATTTTGTTGGGGAGTGTATGGGGAACTATATTCATGCTGAATTTCATGATTCTAAAGAGAGTCTTTAAACTCCTCACTTTTATATTCACCACTATTATCTGTTCATAACTTCTTCACAGAATACTCACATTCCTTTTCGTCTCTTCTTCTAAAACTTTTAAACATTTTCAAAGCATTTGATTTATGTTTCATATACATGAAACAAGTAATGAAAGTAAAATAATCATTTAAGTAATGAAGTATGTAAGAAACGAGATCTTATTTTTTAGTTATGTCTTCCTTTTCTGGTCATTTTTGAGAAAAAGAGGAATTTCTAGAAATTTTTGAAGTACACGCCATGTACTTTCTGAGTACACGCCGTGTGCTGGCCGTGTAGAGGCTATGCTCACGACCATGTGGGAGGTGACTTGGAGGCCGCCTAAAGAGGAGTATAGATATGGAAAGTACACATCATGTACTTAAAAAGTACACACCATGTATTTTTTTCATTAAACGTATCAGGGTCGCGTCTAATCGCAAGAAACACCATCTTATAGGTTTGGTTCAGTCGAGAGCTCCTGTAAAACTGTGATATTCCTCTGAGCCCCCAACTGAGCATCCGATATCTAATTCAACCATCGTTGATTGTGTTGGGATCACCTCGGTAAGATCTTCCTTATGCTTGAGCTTCGTTTCAAGTTTCCTCTTCTTTCTCAAGTTATCCTCTATTGAACATTTTAGACGTTTTTGTAGATCTTTAGAATTATAAGGTGATTCAAGCCCTAAGACTAAAGTATATTGACCTACCAACACAAAAGTAGGTGGTTTGTGCCTTTCTGTTGAAATTATTTGAGTTATATGTGAAAAATCTCCAATATCCATGAACGGGGTATTGCGTGTTTACTGTTTTAGCCCTATTTGTTTTTCATGTTATGATTTTATGCTTGAGTAGAGGTTAATTGAATGTGAATAGGGTTAATTTATATGCTTTAAAAGTTTTTTCCCTTGAATTATTTCCTATTTTGATCATTGGGTATATTTTTCCTATTAGTCTGTTGTTTACTTTCCCATGCCTAGTTGTAGGATGGTGTGATTGTTCATATATGCTGATTTGGTGTAGACTGCTATCCAATTAGTTCTTGAGGGTTACTTTGGCCGATACACATTTCTATACCTACTTGACTTACACCGGTCCATGAGAACCTCATGTAGTAGACCATAGGGAGAATGGATGTAAGGGCTTCTCCATATTGTCTGTTATTGCTTATGATGTGAGACCATAGGGGGAATTGACGTAAGTGCTTCCTCAAAGTGTCTATAATTCCTCGATGTGAGCCACAGAGGGAATGTGATGTAAGTGATTCCCTTGAGTGCCTTTAGTTACTAATATGATACTATAGGAGGAATTGGCAACAATTGCTTTATTAGAGAGTCTATGCTTAAGCTGAACCAGAGGGGTTAGAATGAGTGTACTGCCCAGAGGGTTGCTTGTAATTTTTAGGTAGGACTAGAGGGGATAGACTATGAGTACTTCCCAGAGGGTTACCTGTTGTGTTATTTGTTTGCTTATGTTTCTAGGTAGGACCATATGGGATAGGCTGTGGGTACTTCCCAGAGTGTTACCTTTTGTGATTATCTGCTTTGATTAGCTATTGCTTGATATTTTAAACTGTGGATTGTTACTACTGAGTACTTCCTTGTTTACTGCTTTCTGTACTTTACCTGCCATATATTAACTGACGGTTAGGCATAGATATTTTTGTGGATGCCTACTGGGATTTAGTCTAACACCATGTTTGGGCCCAAACAGATTATATTGTTGTAGGTATATATAAGGGCAAGCGACCTTCTACTTCAAGTACTTGATTTGCCATGGAGCTGGAGAGCATGGGACCAAGCTATGGATTGCGATGCTGAGGAGTTGTTTACTTGATTTCATTTGTACTTTGGTTTAGTTATGTTGTATTCCAGCATTGTGATTTTTTTGGATGCTTTCCTAGACATATGTGTCATGCATCATTCATATATATATATGTGTGCTCCAGTTTATTATTTCCAGTCTTTAGCTGTTACTTTTGTATGGATTATTCCTGCTTCTACTACTGCTATTTGTTTTACTTCTGTTGTGTTACTCTACCAATGAGGGTATAGTTTCCCCACTATCACACCCAAGGCCCTTGCTACTAGTTGGTAGCCTCTAGAGTTTAGGGAAATGCGCTTGAGGCCATGTGACCAACCGAGTACAGGGCACCTCTGGGTGGATTCCGGAACCGGAATGTTACAAAGTCGTATCAGAGGTATTATTTTCTCTTGACATACTGTTTGGATCCTATAGCCTGGGATAGGAAAAAATAGGTACTTGGTAATAAGCTGTGCCTGGGAGTAGCTAACCCATGTACAGGGAAAATCCAATCTACCTCGTTATTGTAATTTGTCTGGTTTCGTAATTATTACAGTTGATTTGATTTCACTTTGAGTGATTCACATGTTTTGTGCTATTATTGTGGATGTTATTGATGTTATATTTCTTTTACAACCTGATGAGATGAGGGTATGCCATCTCATGCATCATTTAGGAACTTTCTAGAAATCACATGTCATGTATTCTTGCCATGCCATATAGGGTCAATTAGAGATTACATATTGTTGTGATATATGTTGTGCTAGATATGCATGCTATTATGATAGTTGCCTTGATAAAATACCTTCTATTTTATAGGGTATCATTTTTGTAAGTTTTTTTTTAATAAATGCCAAACTTTGGTTCTTGAGGTGTTATGGGCCCTCATTGACTAGAATTTGGTGGATAATTGACTTGTTTAACTTTCTTATAACATGCGTAAGATGCAAAGATTTGATTCGTGGGGAGTATGGGCCCTCACAGATCAAAATTTGGCACTTTAATGTTTGTTTTAGTGTTTTTTTGGTCTCCAGAGTAGTTTTTGAGGATTACTATCTGGAAAAGACCCAGAATACATGCAGTGTAGTTTGACTACAAGCCATGTGTTCTTCTGTTCAGGAAGAAACTATTTCTCTTAAGTACATGCCATGTACAATATGTACATGCCATGTAGTCTCTAACTGTGTCTCAGACTATGTGGGCAGGGACATGGGGTTTGGAATCTTTGGTAAGACACGCCTTGTAGAGGATATACACGCCGTGTCATAGAATCATGTAACCGGCCATGTCACTAACAACATGGCTTGAAAAAATCTTCTTAGTACAAGACATGTCCACATGGAACATGCTGTGTAGTGTGAACCATGTTACCAGCCGTGTATCTAACAACAAGGATCAGTGAGGTTCATCTAGTACATGTCGTGTTTGGCACTAACACTCCATGTAGGCTTATTCTAAGGAGAACCGTGTGGCTTAGCCATGTAGAAGGACTCATGCATGGGAAGAGGATTCAAGTACATGTCGTGTGTTAGCTGAACATGGTGTGTGTATGGGGTGTTACATGACCAGTTTTGGCATGAGTACACACCCATGTGAATGGATGAAGAAAAAACACCGTGTAGGGGTTATACATACCGTGTAGTCATGTTTTTGAAAAACTTGAATGTTTTCCCTCTCCCGTTCCCTTCTTCTATTTTCAGTTCTTAGTCTTTGATAATCTTTATCTAAGGTGTGCGTTTGATCATGCAGAGTCATGCTGCCGATACATCCTCCAGTTGTATGCCAGTTGTAGGGTTGTGATTGGTCACTGGATATGGCTGATTAGGGACTACATGTAGATCCTCCCATTGTACCAGTCTTGGAACCAGCCATTATACCAAATGTAGGTGCTGATGCACAGTTCAGGGAAGGCTTTATGAGGATGATGTAGACCTTTCAGGGAGCACCACCTCCTGCCTCGTTGATAACAGAATTGACACGAGTCTTTCAGCAGTAGCATCCTCCCACATTCTCATGGGATGGAGGACCCTAGGCAGTAGAGTCATGGCTAGAATCCATGCTAACAATATTTGAGCATCTGGAGATGCCTTTAGAGAGGTGGGTCAAGATCGCTACATATATGCTTCAGGATTTTTCCAAGAGATGGTGGGATGTGATCTCAGAGGAAAAACACCAGCTGGTAATGACTTGGGAGGAGTTCTATCGTATCTTTTATGGATACTTCTACCTAGATAATTTGAGGACTGATCGAGCCTGAGAGTTTATGAGTGTAGAGTAGGGTACTCTTTTGTTTATGGAGTATTCCTACCACTTTATCGATCTACAGTATTTCACGCCTATTCCAGGAGGTAATTAGTTATTCCTGGTAAGGAAGTTCGAGGATGGTCTGAGGCATGAAATTCGATCACAGATAAACATCTTCAGGTTGAATTATATCACTTCCATCATCAACCATACACTGATTACAGAGCGCAGTTTGAGAGATTCTGGAGTTGTGAGCTAGGGCGGCTAAACATATAGAGTTAGTATTCCTCCTACTAACAACAGGAAGCGTTGTAGGGAGTCTACGTGTGGAGACCCAAGGATGCGAGATACTTCTTCTGGTAGTCAGGTGGCATGCTACCATTGAGGGAAGAGTGGGAATACGAGGCCACACTTACTGAGAGACCCAGTGGAGTACCCATCTTGTGGAAAGATAGGTCATCTTCAGCGATTTGGTCAGATCTTCTCACTAGCATCTGGTGACATGGGTTATTCTATGACTCCCCATTCAGGAGTAGCACCACTAGTTTCTCACCAGTTTGGGAACTAGAGTTCTTATGGCCGTTCAGGCTGAGGTGGAGGTCGTGGACATTGTAGAAAGTAACCCGGTTTTCAGCGATAATAGGTTGAATCATCTCAGGGTGGCCAGATAGGGTCACAAGGCCATAGTGTAGGTCAAAATTTTTCAGTGAAGCAGACCCAACATGAGTAGGATCCCGGACCCTCTACAGTTCGAGGTACAATATTAGTTGCCTCAGTTTTATCTTCTGATCTTTTTGATACAATGTCTTCCAATAGCTTTATATATGTTGCTATTATGGAGATCCTTGGGCTCTGCATCTTTTCTTCTACTGATATCTTGATAGTAGACACTCCATTGGGGACTAGAACAACGAGTGTACGCCAGTGCAAGGAGTGACCTCTATAGGTTTGTGGGTGTAACTTTTTATGGTACCTCTATGTCCTAGAGATAACAGGCTATGATGTCATTCTCATAATCGACTGGCTAGTTCCCTTCCAAGAAGTTGTTGACTATTATCACCGCAGGGTGAGTTTCATATCACTAGAGGGTGGATCTTTTCTTTATAAGGGCGAATGGGATGTCTATGCGAGCAGAGCAAGACCCGAGCATCATGGGTTAGATGGAGTTACAACCTAGATTGCTAGTCTATATCTGGATGACCAAGGGTTTTCACAGATAAACTCTTCTTCAGTGGTGGATCATTTTAGAGATGTCTTTGTAGAATACTTTTTAGGTTTGCCTCCGGAGCATGAGGTAGACTTTTCTGTTGAGCTTGTTCTAGGAGCAGCACCGGTGTCTATTTCTCTTTATAGGATGGCTACACCAGAGTTACAGGATCTCAAGAAGCAGTTATAGGAGTTGTAGGAAAAGGGTTTAATCCGACCTAATACTTCTCCTTCGGGGTTCACCTGTACTTTTTATAAAGAAGGCGGACAGTACCCTCAGGCTTTGTGTGGATTATCGGAAGTTGAACCAGTTGACGGTCAAGAACCGATATCCATTACCGAGGATTGATGATCTCTTTGATCAGCTTTGAGGAGCACAGGTGTTCTCAAAGATTGACTTGAGGTCCGGTTATCATCAGTTGTGCGTTAGACCATCAGATATAACTCTTACAACCTTTCAGAGAAGGTATGGTCTATACGGGTATATGTTTATTCTGTTCAGTCTCACAAACGCACCTATAGTTTTCATGTCACTGATGAACCAAGTGTTCCATCCATACTTGGATTCCTTTGTGGTGGTTTTTGTGGATGATATCTTTGTGTAATCTCACAATCGACACGACCATGCCACACATATTGAGATCATTTTGAGTACACTGAGAGAGCATCAATTATAAGCTAAGCTCTCAAAATGCCACTTTTGGATGGATCAGATTCACTTCTTGGGTCATGTTATCTCTGAGACAGGAGTATCAGTAGACCCAGAGAAAGTGAGAGCAGTAGTTTCCTGGTAGAATCCGAAGAACGTCTTTGAGGTATGGAGTTTTCTAGGGATGGCTGGATACTATAGACACTTCATTCAGGACTTTTCATGATTAGCATCACCACTGATGAGTCTGACTAAGAAGGGTGTAATGTTCTTGTAGTCATATTATTGTGAGTCAACCTTTCAAGAGCTGAAAGGGAGGTTGACTTAAGCACCGATACTAGTGTTTCTAGATCCAGGAAAGAGCTATACCGTGTACTGTGATGCTTCAGTAATCAGACTGAGAGCAATGATTATGAAGGGAGAAGGATTCATTGTGTACGGGTCTCGACAGTTGAGGCCACATGAGAGGAATTATCTGACGCACGATCTTGAGTTGGATACAGTTGTTCATTCCGTACGCTGTTTGAGACATTATCTTCTGGGAGAACATTTTGTGGTTTTCACCAACCACAAGAGTCTCAAGTACATATTCACTTAGCCTGATCTGAATTTGAGACAACGAAGGTGGGTTGAGTACCTTCAGTCTTTTGACTTTGAGCTTTCCTATATGTCTAGGAAAGGAAATGTAGTGGCTGATGCATTGAGAAGAAGGACTCATATATAGGCAGTTCAGGAGGCCAGTAATGAGTGGTAGCTTATGGATCTGTTCTCTGAGATGCATTTGTAGGTTCATGACAGACAAGGGTAGACGTTTCTTTCTTCTACAGTTGTTACCTCTACTCTTCTTGATCAAGCGCAAATGAGGCAGCTATCAGAATCAGAAGGCCTAGTCCTATGAGAGAGTGTGTTAAGAGAGGACCATTTTCCTGGATGGTCCATAGGCGAGGACAAGATCTTGCGTTTCGAGTGGTTCATATGGGTGCCAGTAGACATACGCGAGGAGTTGATGCGGGACTTTCATTCCTCAGTTTGGGTAGTTCATCCTGGTGTCACCAAGATGTATCATGATCTACACCATCAGTATTGGTGGCCAGGTATGAAGAGAGAAGTTGCTAGTTTCTTCATGAGGTGTTCCACCTGTCAGCAGGTGAAGGTGGATCATCAGCGACCAACATGGATTTTAAAACAGTTACCCATTCTCAAGTGGAAGTGGAATGATGTCATGATGGATTTCGTGATAGGTTTACCGAGGTTTCCTCGAGGGAATGATTCAGTTTGGTTTGTCATTCACAGACTCACGAATGTTTGTCACTTATTACCGATCAAGGAGACCTTCAATGTTGATGAGCTAGGATAGTTGTACATCCATGAGAATGTGCACTTACATGGAGTTCCACACTCCATTGTTTCAGACAAGGATTCACGTTTTACTTCTCGAGTCTGGAAGGGGCTTTAGAAAGTTTTGGGTATACAAGTACTTTTGAGTACAACTTACCACCCCCAAACAGATGTCCAGTCCAAGTGTATGATACAGGTGCTTTAGGACATGCGTCAAGCATGTATTCTGGATTTTGGAGGTTCTTGGGAGAAACACACACCTCTTGTGGAGTTTTCCTAAAATAATAGTTTTCAATCAACTATTCATATGGCACCTTATGAGGCCTTGTACGGTAGGCCATGCCGATCACCCTTATGTTGGTTAGAGGAAGGAGAGGAAGCTTTGTTGGGACCTCATCTTGTTCAGGAGACATCAGAGCTGATAGAGTTGATTCAGAAGAGGATGGATACTACATAGTCTTGATAGAAGTCTTATGCTGATCAGCGGAGACGACCTTTAGAGTTCGATGTCAGGGATCGAGTTTTCCTGTGTGTCACACCGAGGTTGGAACACAAGAGGATTAGGAGATGGTTAAGCTTTCACGGAGGTACGTCGGGCTGATTGAGGTGTTAGAGAGAGTTGGTCTGGTTGCCTATCAGTTGCAGTTAACTTAGAGGTACCGAGCTATGTATGACGTTTTCCATGTTTCTTAGGTTTGACAATACTTCTCAGACCCATCTCATGTTTTCCAACCTAAGGTGGTTGAGTTGGAAGTGGATTCATCGTTCGAGGAGCATCCTATCTGGATTGTTGAGCGCAGTACGAAGGTTCTCCGTGACCGGTCTGTTCCTCTGGTATGGGTGCTTTGGAAGCACGGATGAGTACAAGACGAGACTTGGGAGATGGAGACCGATGTACGATTATAGTGGCCAGAGCTGTTTGGGGTTTCTTCTTCTACACCGCCTTGATAGGGAAATTCAGGGACAAATTTCTTTAAGGGGGGAAGTTTGTAAGAACCCTAATATTCTTTTTAAAGTATGTTTTCCTTTTCTAGTCATTTTTGAGAAAAAGAGGAATTTCTGGAAATTTTCGAAGTACACATCGTGTAATTTCTGAGTACTAGCCATGTACTTAGTTACCGCAGGTAGCTGTGTGCTGGTAGTGTAGTGGCCATGCACACGACAATGTGGCTGGTGACCTAGAAGCCACCTAAAGTGGAGTACAAAAACGGCAAGTACACACCATGTTCCTCCAAAGTACACGCTGTGTATTTTCTTTTTTTCATTAAACATACTGAGGTCGTGTCTAATCGCTAGAAACATCTTCTTCTAGGTTTGGTTCGGCTGAGAGCTCCCATACAGCTGTGATCTTCCTCAGAGCCCCCGACCGAGCATCCGATCTCAGAATCGGCTGCCATCAATTGCGTTGGGATCACCTCGGTAAGCTCTTCCTTCTGCTTGAGCTTCATTTCATGTTTCCTCTTCTTTATCAAGTTATCCTTTATTTAAAATTTTAGAAATGTTTTTATATATTCAGCTTTATAAGCTGATTCAAGCCCTAAGACTCAAGTATATTGATCTCCCGATAATGAGGTAGGTGGTTTGTGCCTTTATGTTCAAATTATTTGAGTTATATGTGCAAAATCGCCAATAACCATGAACGAGGTATTGCACATTTATTGTTTTAGCCCTATTGTTTGCCTGCTATGCTTGTATTCTTGAGTAGAGGTTAATTAAACGTGAATAGGGTTAATTTCTATGCTTTGGAAGATTTTTCCCATGCCTGATTTCCTGTTTTGACCATTGAGTCTAGTTTGCCTGTTAGGCTACTGTTTACTTTCCCATGCCTAGTTGTAGGATGGTGTGATTGTTCTGATATGATGATATGCTGTAGACTGCTCTCCAATTAGTTCTTGAGGGTTACTTTTGCCGATACGTGTTGCTATACCTACTTGAATTACACAGGGCTGTGAGAACCTCGTGTAATAGACCATAGGGAGAATGGATGTAATGACTTCTCCAGAGTGTCTGTTTTTGCTTACGATGCGAGACCATAGGAGGAATTGATGTAAGTGATTCCTCAGAGTGTCTGTTGTTCCTTGAAGTGGGCCACATAGGGAATGTGATGTAAGTGCTTCCCTAGAGCACCTTTAGTTACTGATACGAGACTATAGGAGGAATTGACGGTGAGTGCTTCCTCAGAGAGTCTATGCTTAAGGTGAACTAGAGGGGTTAGACTGAGTGCATTGCCCAGAGGGTTTCTTGTACTTTTTAGGTAGGACCATAGAGGATAGGCTGTGAGTACTTCCCAGAGGGTTACCTATTGTGTTATATGTTTTCTTATGTTTCTAGGTAGGACTAGAGGGGAGAGGCCGTGGGTACTTCCCAGAGGGTTACCTTTTGTGATTATATTCTTTGATTAGTTGTTGCTTGATATTTGAAATTGTGGATTGTTACTATTGAGTACTTTCCTGTTTACTACTTTCTGTACTTTACCTACCATATATTCACTGAATGTTAGGCACAGATCTTATGGTGGTTACCTACTGGGATTTAGTCTCACACTCTATTTGGGCCATTCTTTTGGGCCCAAATAGATTATATTGTTGCAGGTATAGATAAGGGCAAGCACCCTTATAATTCAGGTACTTGATTTATTATGGAGTTGGAGAGCATGGGACCATGCTATGGCTTGCGATGCTAAGGAGTTGTTTACTTGATTTCTTTTGTAATTTGATTTAGTACTATTGTATTCCAGTATTGTGATTTGTTTGGCTGCTTTCTTAGACATATAGGTCATGCATAATATATATATATATATGTGTGTTCTCTAGTTTATTATTTCTAGTCTTCTACTATTTAATTTTGTATGGATTATTCCTGCTTCCACTACTACTATTTGTTTTAATTCTGCTGTGTTACTCTGCCAATGAGGGCATAGTTTCCCCACTATCACACCCAAGGCCCTCGCTTCTAGTCAGCAGCCTCTGGCATTCGGGGAAATGTGCTTGAGGCCATGTGACCAACTGGTTACGGGGCGCCTCTGGGTGGATTTCGGAACCAGGACGTTATAAAGTACTTATCTATATTTTTTGATGTTTTCTCATTGGACCACATATATTAGAATAAATTATCTTCAGGGGTTGTTTTGAAAAAATATCAACTTTCTTATGTACAAAATTTGTAATCATTCCTTTATGGAAGATAGTGAAACACCAATATCTTCTTCTTGGTAAATATTAAATGTCTTTAACACTATCTATTTTGGATAACTTGATCATTTTTCTCTGACACATGTTTCCTAGCCTTTTATGACACAATTCATTCTCTTCCACCATACTGACGTAACAAGAGTTTTGTATTTCACCAATCTGAAACAGATTCCTTTTTATATGTTGGACTCTTGTAACAATTTTCCCATATTTTTCACTTTTCACAAAAAAAAACATCTTTCTTAAAGATAAATTTGTTACCCTCATCACAAAATTGTGAAACACTTAGCAGATTGTGTTTCATCCCACCAACATACAATGCTTTCTTAGATTTCATCTTTTCTTTCTCCAAGGATGGATGACCCAACACCTTTGATTTTTAGTGATTCATCATTTCTAAATGTCACTGTTCGTTATTTAAAATCTTTTACATCCTTTAAAAATTTCAAGTCTCCTATCATGTGGGAGGAACATCCACTATCAGGAATCTAGGGTTGTTCCCCTTTTGTGGCTTTTAATGTAGTTTAAAAAACAAGAGCATTTTCTCCTCTCTTTTCTCTCTTCACTTACGACTTGTGAGAATTTGTAAGAATATTCTATTGTTATATAAACAAAACAAGACACCCTTTTTCAATATGTTCATGTTTTTTAAACCTTTCAAAAATAGTTTCCATAGGATTAAACCTATTTTCAATTTTCACTTCATTATTTTCATGTTTCTTCACAACAACTTGCTCAAACTTATTTATTTGATAAGATTGACTCCCCTTCAGTCTCTGTATTCCATATCTTGTGGGATAATAGAAATATTGTTGGTTAAACCAACACATACTTATTGTATGTCTTAATCCCTCACAATACCAGCAATACACATAGAAAGAGTATTTTCCTCTAAAGCCTACATATTGATTAGAGTTGTAAATACGTTTCTCATCCACATTATTTTCATTATTTTTTGATCTATAAAACCTTCCATTATAAAATGGATTCTTCATCTTATTTTCAGCCTCAATAAAATTAAATGTATTTGGAACCTTTCTAGATCTAGAAAAAACATTTTTAGACTCAGGATGTTTTGTAACTTCTAAATTCATCACTTTGGCCACATACATAACTTTCCCAACATTATTATTTTCAAAAAAATTCCATTATTCTTCTCACCCTTTCAAGGTAAATTTTGTTGAACCTTATCTGGTTTCTCATTATGAGAACATTCACCAATTTTAGTGATAGAGTTTTGGAAACTTGTATTTCTTAACTCAGCTTTGGAAATTATTTGTTTGACAAGTTCCAACTTTTCTTCTTTTGCCTTCAGATTCACCTCTAGATGCTCATTACAATTATTTTATTCTTCAAGTGTCTTATTCAAATTATCAATCTCTTTCAACAATTCTTCTTTCTCATTAGAAAAAAATTCTTAATTTCTCATTGAATATCATTCATCTTCTAACTTTTTGTTTTTCTTTTCAAGATTTCTGATCTTTCTCAGACATTCTTTCAATTTTTCTTTCAAATGAATCTCAAGTTTAGTTTTGTCTTCTTCAAAAATATTGATCCCAAATTCTTCATCATTCAATACTTCAATAAATTTATTCACAATAGAATACTAAACTAATTTTTCAGATCCAATATCACTATCTTTACCTTCCTCATCTTTAGATAAGAAATTTAGTCTACTATATTTGAAGAATTTATTTTCTTTCCCTTAATTTCCTTTATCACCCTATTTATTCTATGATCTTCTTATCTTTCTTTATTCATTATCACTACCCCTCTATTATTTCTTTGAGGACAATTATCTACAAAGTGACCAATCCCTCCACATTCAAAAAATTTCAAGGGAAGTTTCCCTTTTTATTTACCCTTACCTATTTTCACATTTTTTAGAAAACAAGGATAGAATATCATTGAGATTTTTACATAACTCATTTTCAGATTTAGAATCACCATCTTCTTCTTCAGAAGGAAAAATCTTTGAATTTTCTTTCTTTATAGATTTAAAGGATACTTCTATATCATTTTTTGTTTTTATCTTCATATATTTCTCTATTATCATTTCAAATTTTATAAGAGTGCTATGAAAATCATCAATAGATAATGTTTCAAGATATATGTCTTCCAATGAAGAAATTTTTTCATAGAATTTGTTAGGTAGGATTCTCAATATCTCTATAACAACTGTAGATTCATTGAGCTTTTCTCTAAGACATCTGATAATACTCACTATATCATTTACCCTAGTAAATAAGTACCCAATAGATTCATTCTCTCCCATCTTCAAGTCTTCATACTTCAATCTACATATTTTATGTTTTGCCTTATTGACTTTTGTATTGCCTTCGTATATGTTTTTCAATTTTTCCCATATACATTTGGATGTGGCAATACATTTTACTATTAAGAATTAACTTTCAGAAAGTGATGAAAATATAAGATTCTTCACCCTTTCATCATTCTCAAGATGCTTCTAATCAAAAGCTGTATATAGAGAATTATCCTCAATGGGTGGAAACCCAACTATTATAGATTCAAGAATATCATAACTTATTGACATAAGATAAGGCATCATTCTATCCTTCTAGATATGATAATTATTTCCATCAAAGACCAGAATTCCTTTACTATTCACAAAGTTCAAATTCTCCATCAATAAAGAATAGTGAAGGGAACCTATCCCTCTGATACCACTTGTAAGTTCCAGGTGAGGATGATTGTATCACTAATTGGGGAGGGGGTGAATCAGTGATACTCTTTTTATTTTAAGTTTATTTTTAATTGAAACAACCTTTGCCTCCTATTAAAGATTTAATACCCTCCTAAATAAAATCCAATCCAAACATCCACCCGAACACAAATATTTATAGGGTTCACTATTCATTAAAAATAGATACATCCTTGGTATGGTTTGGAAATGGTCCAATACCATAAAATCCACTAGAAAACAATCCATGGATTACAATAAGTAGGATGCAACCTTTCACTCGTGTAGCACTATGAAACAATCCCACTAGCGTGTATACACCCTATTAGCACAATAGGGTAATAAAATTGTTTTGTAACAACTCACATTACCTGTGATTATTTTCAATTCAACAAGTGTATTCAATTGAAATAAAATTCATCAATTACTTACCCATAAGAAAGGTAAGAACCTCCTAGACTTTTTTTATGAAACACCAAGTCCGATTTTTTTTCAGATTCTGATTTCTCCGAGTCTGATTCTCCCTGATAAAATACTCTCAGTCCAATTTTATGATGGAATACAATACAAATGAATTAGAACCACTTCAATCTATGAGTATGATAAACTCAGTATGATACTTACCCAATCTAAAAAACCCAATACCGAGATACCCAGTACAGAAATCCCATTCTGATTAATTCATCCTGATATCAAAATCATCTGAATACAATTGTCATTGAAATGACTTCAATAAAAAACAAAATGTTATCACTTTCTCTCACTGAAAACTCTAATCTCTTCTCTCTACTATGATAAATAGTACACCATCATTAGTCAATTATAATGTACTTTTTTCCTTTTATAGGTGACCCATAAGTGTTTTGGAAGGAATTCCAAAAAACATTCCCGCTCACAAAAATTCACTCAAAATGTAATTTCACCTGAAATCTAAGAATTAATTTTAACTTTGTCAACTCTTCTCAATTATTCTCAAAACATCTACAATCTTCACCTCTTCTTATCCAGACTCCCATTTCAATTGTCAGTCCGATTTCAATTAATGATTAATATCATGGTACAATCATCTGAGTCTGATTGTCTTAATTTAATTGCTAAATACAATTCATAGAAATGATTTGAATAAAAATCATGTATTTGAAAGTTAAGCCCCCCCTTGAAAAATCCTTAACCAATTTTTTTCTTCAAACAACTCATACAAACAAAGTAATTAAACCCTTTTGAAATGGTTGACTACATTGTTGATCACCTTCTTTACTTATTCTATTAACCCACTTCAAATAAAAAGAATTTTCTTCTCCTCTTATCTTGACCAACTTAAAAAATACATTTGAGAGTAAATAAATGTTCACATTTCTCTTCCTTCACTAATTCAAACAACCATTATACTCAACATTATTATGATAAGCATAGTATGATCTTTCTAAGTATGATTGTCCTGGGTCCAAAAAGTTTTTGTATCATCTGATGGAATACATGATACTACAGTAAATTGGTATCAACCTTTTATATATATACCACCTTTTCAATAAAAACCACACTTTCAATCAATACCACCTTTTCGATCAATACCAAAATTTTCAATCAATACCACATTTTCGATCAATACCATCTTTTTGATCAATACCACATTTTTGATCAATATGGGTATGATTATCTTGATGCCGATCTTTAAGTAAGGGGTTCTTTGAAAACAAAATTCTATAATAAATTAGCATTACTATTTGAATCAGCATCACCTTTTACTTTCTTTCACCCGGATATGATTTTTTTTAAAAAAAATCTGTATAAATTCTTTCTCTCTGCCACTTGGATATGTTCTTTCTCGAATTGGCAGCATATCTTTCACTCTACTATTATTCCATCAAGCTTGAATCACAGGTTCTCTATTCAACTCATTATTTATGTGAAATACAAATTAGCAATGCATCATCACATTTAAAAAATCATAGTCATACTGACCCCAATTCACCAATAAAACAAACACTTATTTCAAAATAGATTCTTCTCATTATGATGGACTATTGCAGTGAGTCTGATTCTTTACAGAACATGAATCCAATTTTTATCAATCCCACAGTGAGTCCAATTTTTATCAATCCCATAGTGAGTCTGATTTTTATCAATCCCACAATTGTTTCTAGAAACAAAGTGAAGTGATTTCCTTCCTTTGAAACTAACATTGACAACGAAATACAACAAAAAACACCTTCACTATCAGATTGGTCCTAACACTTATAATCTTGGTGTTTCATGTCATATACAATATCAAATACCATATTCTTATTTTATAATTTTGGGGTGTTACTGTCTGGATATCTAGAATAAATGTGTGAAATAACTCTACGATCAAATCCAAATTGAATCATTAGCTTTATACAAGACCTCATGTCAAATATCCATTCTTTATTTCTCTATCTCAAAGGCTCTCACGTTTTATCTCTACCTCTCTCCAATAAATTATATCCATTATTCAGGAGAGATAGAAGAGTGTAATTGTAATTAATTTTCATCAAGAAAATCAAATTCTCTCATCCCACCTTCTATGATTTCATACTATATCCATTAAAAATTAATATAAATTAGTATACTTCTATATTTGTTAAAAATAAATAGAAGTTTGGTTTCTTTCTATCTCTATTATAAAATAAAGGGATGTTTGGATTTTGATCTCCATTAAAATCAAAGGATATATATATACATATCTCAACTTAAGGGGTGGAGACATAGGGTCACCTCGTGTTCTATTTATAAACTCCTTATCCAATTGTGTTTTCTCTATATTTTATTTTTAACATTTCATCTAACAATCAAGATACACATAAAGTGCATAAATTTGACATGTCTATTTTTTTCTCTACTTAATTACTGAATCAACATTGATATTAATTATAAATATTTATTGAATTTATTAATTTATCATATCATCATATCAAGATCATTTAATTTTGAATTTTCACTTTGCATTCTTTGATTTAGTTTTTAAAAGGTAATTCATCGCCACTTTCCATTTCTTACTCAAAACAACACATCCTATGTTTGAACTAAATCAGATGTTTTTAGGAAATAAAATAGGAGGAATGAAAAGTGTATCATGATTGTGATTTATCTAAAATTAACCAAAAAATAGAATCTCTTGGATCTTTAATAGTAGGTGTTCATCCATCATGGCTGGATGTATAAATCTCCTAAAGAATGTGAAAGGCCATTTTGATGGTAGGTTCAGATTCAGTAATGATAGAGCTCTAAAAATATAGGGAAGTGGAAATAATTATATTCATGTATATGATCTAAGGAATATATAAGTCTTTTATTTGGATTTTTTATATAACATATTGATCATAAGTCAACTTTTTGACTCTAGACCTAATGTCACATTCAATAAGATTGGTTTCTCTATTAAATAAAAAATTTGAAACTCTTTTATGAAGGGATACAGAACCAATGAAAATATATATCAAGCAGATTTCAATAAGAACAAAATTTATCTCTTTTTAATATAAGAATAAATTCATATTGTTAATCAAAGGATCAAACATATTAATCAACAATGCAGAGAAACTCTACCGATGTTGAAGGTTGTGACTGACATTACTATTCTAAGATGAAATAAAGAGAATATTTATGATTCCTTTTAAGATGAAAATTTGTGAGAAATCCCCATTGGTTAAAGAAAAATAGGGATAAACTCTATTATATTTTATTCACACTGATGTGTGTGGTCCCCTTAATGTTCCTAGAACATACAGTGAGAAATACTTCACTCTATTTGATGATGATTATAGTAGAATGAGGTGTATCATGTTTCTATAGAAAATGGTTGAAGTGATTGACTAAATTATGTGGTTTTAGAGAATAGTTGAGAATGAAAATAAGAGAATTATTAAGGTTCTCTGATTTGACAATGGCACAGGATACACCTCTAATGAGGTATAAAATTACTTGTACAAGCATGATATTAAGCATGAATTCCCACAAGTGAGAATTCCATAATAAAAATATGTGGTGTAAAGGTGTAATAGAATTGTGAGAAATATAAAAATGACATTAATCCTTGAATGTGACATCTCTTATCACTATTATAAGGAAGATGCATAAGTAGTAGTGCACACCCAAAACCGATCATTTTTGTGACCTAGAGAAAAAAAGATCTCATACTAGACATGGAATGTATTAAAAACAATGTTGAAAAAAATTCAAAATGTTTAACAGAAAGTTTTATATCTATAATAAGGAATTAAATCATGAAAAATTTAGAGATTTTATAGATAATGGGTTATTTTAGGCTACTTCTTCAAGAGTAAAACCAATAAGTGTTTCAATGAGTGGTTGAAAAAGAGAATAGAGAGTAGTGATGTAAATTTTTTTGAAAAAAAATATAGAAATTTAGTTAGAATTCCTCATATGACCAAAATATATGATAAAGAAGAGGAATTAGATATGAATCACAATGGAATACATAGTTTTACATATGAAGAAAATTCCAATACTAAAATAGTGGTTAAAGAATCTACCAAAGGGGAAAACCATTGTATCAATGAGAAGAATATGAGTAGAGGTTTATGAGACAAATATTATCGATGATAAATATGATCCTACACAAACATGGAGGATGAAAACTATCGAGAACACTTCTTTACTATCTCAAAATGTAACCATATTCATTTTATGAAGTAGTAAAAGATGATTCATGGGTCATAGATATGAATAGAGAGTTATATCAGGTAGGTAAAACCTAAACTTGGGATCTTGTGAATAGGATGACGGATCACAGTTCCATAGAAGAAAATTGGGTTTTCAAAAATAAATAAGATAAGAAAGGAAAGATCATTCAAAGAAAATATAGGTTGGTGTGTGTAACACCTTGAGATTTTATGAGAATTTTTTTAATGTCTTATGTTATACACAACACCAAAGGAATCTTTCACTACACACAACACTGGCTTGGCTTGCGCTACACGCAAGAGCCAACCTTCCTCGATAGCTTGCGTTGTACGCAATACCGAGTTTCACTAAACAATGATATATTATTATAATATTATAAACTAGCCGTTATGAATAGTATTAACTAAATTTTGAATTTTATAACATTATAATTCATCTTACACATTTTCTAGAATGAGATATAAAAACAAAATCAATTTTTCGGATAAAAGAAGTATTTTTCAAAAAATGCAGTTTTACCGCCTTTTAATGGAGCACCAATTTTAAATATAAATTTTGACAAGTTTATAAGTTATATTTTACAAAATAAAATTTTTATTTTGAATCAAGATATAAAAATTTACATTGGATAAATTTTTGATACTTTTCTGATAACTTTCATATTTTGATGAATAGTAAAAATACGCTAAATTTTTCTTAAAAACATGTTTTTTCATCAAGATAATTTACATGTTTAAATGATAAAATTTAATGGTTTTAAAGTATAAATAGAATATATTTTTAACATTTAATATAATATATATTATTTCCATTAATTTTACATTGAATCCATAGGTAAAAACATTTCAATCTTTGACAATGTTTTAACTTTTAAAACCCATTTTCTTAACAATGGGATTAATTTTAAATTAATTACTACAACATCTGTGTTTTGAATTTTAAAATATGGATTCCATATTTGGATTTAGTGGGTACAAATTATGTTAATAGGTTACTTTTATTTTTTTGACATTATGAATAGTAACTACGTAATTATTATTTACTACAGTTAAAGGTAAATTGGTTAATTAAGGCTAAAAACGAGATTATAAAATAACCCTAATACCTGCCAAAATTCTATTGGATGAATAAAAGTAGAACCATATCTCCTAAGGGTTTCAATAGATTAGTTTCATGGACTATTGACCATGAAAATGATATAATTATAATTAAAACCAAAGAAAGTGATAACATGTCACTCTCTTATATCTTATAAGTGTAATAATATTAATTTAGTGATAAACTTCATAAAACCTAGAATATAAATATTATCCAGAAAGATAATAAAATTATCTACATCATGAGAATTTATTTAGAATTATTATGGATAAAATAATTATCATTAATGATGACACAATAGTGATGTTGAAATTATTTTATTGATTGAAATATGAAATAAATGGTTTTAAAAATATTAAAATAAATATTATATGAACTATTTAATGTTATAAACGAATTTTATAGATGAATATTACATTTTAGGAATCTATTAAATATATTTTTTCGAATATATACTATGTGCAGATTTTATTAAATTCAAATAAATGAATAGTGTCAAAATTGACACTATTGTTATTTTATAAAAATAACATATTATAAATTTTTTTAAAAATCACAAAAATATTTAAAAATTATAAATTGAAATTTATATGGTCTAAAATGTTATAAATTATACGATTATATACAATTAACAACACATAAGTAATTATTTATAACAATTTAAAATTTAGAATATTACTACCACAAATAAAATTAAATAGATTAAATAAGAATAAATCAATTTTATAAGGTTTAAAATAAATTAAAAACTTTTATAAATTTTATTGTTTGATAATATTACAACTCTATCTCATCTCATCTTCGAATTGAGTCATTTTTTGAGGGTTTTAAGTGGGTTTGGAATTTATTATAAATTAATATTTCTTATGTTTCCAAAGTTGCCCCTCTCCTCCCTTATAAAAGGGCACCTCCTCCCTATCCTCTTCACAACATTTTGAGTCTTTAAGATCGTCCAAAACCTGTCTATTTCTCTTCTCCACTTCACTAGAAACATACTAGAGGTCTTGTTCTTCTTCAAAGACCAACTTTAGTGCCCTAAGAGGAGTTTTAGAAGAGGCGCGTCAAAGAAAAGTTAATACCCTTTACCGATCCTTTCAAATGTATTTATTCTTCTACTTCCTATTAGTTATTTGTTTCATTATAAAGTAATAACATAAGTACCACTAATATACTGATATGTTATTATAAATATGAGACAATCCTATTTCACCTTCTATCCATCCTACGGAAAACGAAATCACCGCGCGTGCGTACGTACGGAATACCATCTCCACGCCGTGGTGTAATCTGTTTTCCACCACCAATTTACTTGAATGGGTGTAATGGGGTATAGAATAACTATATATGATTATTATAACATTATACTAATTCTGATATATACTATCATCCACTCCAAGACCATTTAATAATTACGGGAACGATATCGTCACTCGTGCGTACGTACGAATTACCGTCTCCATGATGCGATGTGATTCATTCTACATGATCTTCCTTAAACCATGATTATATAAACGAATTGAATGAATAAATATGATATATATTATACTACTACCATTATTTAAATTATTTATCTATAACCTAAAAATATGAATAATAATTTGTTCGAGAAAACTCTCATAAGAACATAAAGCAATGAACACCCGAATAACAAGTAGCAATGAAATATTACTAATAAGAAGATAAGAATATGAACCTATATGATATCATAACAATGAATATGATTCTATAATAATTCAATGAAATTATTTAAATCATTATACAGGAGGTTCAGATACATAAAATGCATATCAGACCTAAGGTAAGGGAAAATATCACAATCTCATTTTTATCCGAGATTATTTATACTTCAGAATTTACTGGGGAATATTTATCATCCACATCCATTTTTCCTTAATATGTAAAATTATTTCTATCCTCCTACAATTTTTTAAATCCAATTTTACCAATTGGTGAATTTTTAGTAAAAGATATGAAAGTAATCTTTTGTCGTTTTCAGTACGAGACACTTTTTGACTTTTCCAACCAAAGTACGAGAAGAATGTTTTTTTAACTTATACGGTATGAATGGATTATTATGATTTCATAGAACATTATTTCCATGAATATTACTTTACTAATTTTCAAGTTTATTTTCAATTAACTTCTTTTAGTTTAAAATTGTATGACATGTTGAGAAATGAAAAAATTTTTTGAAGTAAAAATGATATTTTCCTCAAGAATGGAGTTCAAGTGTTTTATCAAAATTATTTTCGATATAAGATAATATAGGGTTCTATTTCTATCCCTATTGTTATATTGATTTTATTATGTTATGATGGAATTATTTTTATGAAGTCCTTTATCGTATATTGATTATGTTATGATGGCATGATGTTTAAGAATCCCATTTTTATTACATGGGATATGATATGATGTATGATTTATGATTTTGTGGAAAAAATAAGAATGGTTTAATTTTGAGATGGGTGGGAAATATATCTACCTCCAATGAATTGGGTAAATATTTATATCTCATGATATAGATATGGTTGGAACAACAAGTTAATCCAGTTTAGTGATACATGACTAGAACGAGGAGTGAACTCGGTTCAGTAATGGACTTTGTCCGCTATGATGGTCTTGGAAATGAGTCTTGACTAATATGAAATGATTTTCTATGATTATGTGTGTATGAAAAAATGTTTCATGTTTTATGTTATGATTATTGGGATTACATTTCACTACTATGATTTATCCCATGTCATGATATTATGATCTCTTTTTGAGGTTAAGATTTTCAAAATGTTATGTTCTTATGAATATAATATGATTGATATTTCCTTTGTTTACCCTTATTGAGAATTTGAGCTCACCCTTTTGTATGTTTTATTTTTCCACAGGTCAGGAATAAGGGTATTAAGTAGGATATGAAAAAAAGGGACTCTAGATATGATGAAATAAACCGGAGACAATGTAGTTGATTTATGAACCAGTTGTTTATGCTTCCCAGTTTCTAAAGACACTATACCAATATGGTCCTATCATAGTTTTGATATATGTTGTAATAATTATGCTTCATTTCTGAAATAATAACAATGTATGTAAAGTATGGGTCATTATATTTGGTATTAGAGGAAAGGTATAATCAACCTTTGGAAACTAGGATGTGAAAGCTTTAGTAAGAACCCTAAGGATATGTCTAAGCATATAACGCAATATTATTCTTTTAGAAATGGCCATGAATAACCTATGATAAGACCTAAAGTGTGAAATTTTATTCTTGATTATGTGGTTTTCCTGTTATGATTAGTGTTTCTCACAATATGCTTCTTGATTTTAGTTAATGAATTGAACTCGAAGGAACCGTATTAATCCTGAATGCGATGGGAAATGCAATGATTGTACCCCGGGGCAACCCAACGTTATGGGAGTTGGAACGAAAAATATTGTTACCATGCTCACATAACTTTCTCAAGCTATGAATCATGTAGGACTTCCAAATGAGCAAAGGAGGGAGAAACATTTTTTTGAATCCTTCATGAGGCAGCGTCCACCTTCATTCAGTGGTTCTTCTAATCCATTAGTGGCTGAACAATGGATCAGTACCACTGAAAAGAATACAAGGAAAAGGGATGAAATTTAGTCCATAGAATGGGATGAGTTCAAAAAATTATTTTTCAATAAGTACTTCCCTCATATTCTTCAAAAAAATATGGAGAAATAGTTTCTTGAACTGAAGCAAAAGGATGATGAATCTGTTGGTACCTACGAAGAAAATTTTAAAAGACTTTCAAAGTATGCTTCTGGGATTATTATCCAACCTGAGAGTAAGATCAATCGATTATTTAATGGCTTAAAACCAAGTCTCCAAAGGGAATTAGCTATAAGGTACTTCAATAGCTACAAGGAAATTGTTCGATGTACTCTCAAGGTTGAGATGGAGATTTGAGTAACCCATCAGTCATATGGGTTTGATAAGAAGAGGAAAATGGAATTCAAAGGAAAATATAAAGTCCAAACTAAAAAGAAGACGAGTTTTCCCTTATTCTCAATGTGTGGAAAGAAACATGGAGGGAATTGTCTTAAAGGGGCAAGTAAATGTATTAATTGTGGAAAATAAGGTCATCGGGCAATTGAATGTCGCAGTGATGGGAAAAATATGTCTAGTGATGCGAACAAATAAAAGGCTACACAGAATACACCTACAACACTTCAATGTTACAAGTGCAAGGAAATGGGGCATTATTCCAATCAATGCTCTAATACAAGGGTTGTTGATGATGATCGACGTCAACATACTCTTAAGGCCAAAGAAAAAGGAAAGTCACATGAAATTTCTATCGGCGGTGTGGAGTTCGATAACGAAGTGGTGAAAGGTACACTTACCATCCACTCTAAAGTAGAAAATGTTTTATTTGATTCTAGATTCACCCACTCTTTTACTTTTGAAGAATTTTCTAAGGGTATCACCATACAACCCCAACGATTATATGTTGAGTTAGCTGTGGCAACTCCTAATGGCACAACAGTCACATCAAAAGTTTACAATTCTTCTCCGATTGAAGTTTGTGTGAAAGTGCTTCTTGAAAATCTTGTGATCCTTCCTATAGTGGAATTTGATGTGATTCTTGGCATGGATTAGCTTTCTTTATATGGAGCTCATATCAATTTCTGAAGAAGGGAAGTCACATTTCATATTACCGATCAATCTATGATCATCTATCAATGCAAGGATGAATATAACCTTCCAGTGGAAATTTCTTCCATCTTATGGGTCTTGATTCCAATAAATGAAGGTTATTTATCTCAAATGGTTGGAGAGATACTCACGATTAAGAATATGACCATTGTACGAGAGTTTTATGATGTCTTTCCAGAGGAATTTCCAAGTCTTCCAAAAAACAGTGATGTTGAGTTTTCAATAGAACTCATACCAGGTGCTATGACCATTTCAAAGACACCTTATAGAATAGACCCAATTGAGTTGCAGGAATTGAAGAAGAAACTCCAAGAGAATCTTGATAATGGATTCATATGCCCTAGTGCATCACCTTGGTGAGCACATGTTCTGTTTGTTAAGAAGAAATATGGATTAATGAGACTCTGCATTGATTATCGATAACTTAACAAGATCACTATCAAGAACAAATATCCTCTCCCATGCATTGATAACTTATTTGACCAACTACGTGGAGCTCAATACTTTTCCAAAATTGATATTTGTTCAGGGTATCATCAATTAAGGGTAAAAAGGGAGGATATACCAAATACGGCTTTCCGTACAAGGTATGGACACTATGAATTTATAGTGATGCCATTTGGTCTTACTAATACCCATATTATCTTCATGAATCTAATGAATAGAGTCTTTAGAGACTATCTTGATCAGTTTTTGGTAGTCTCTATAGACGATATTCTTGTCTATTCAAAGAGCAAGGAATAACATGAAGATCACTTGAGAATTGTACTAAATACCCTAAGAAAGGAGAAGCTTTATGCCAAATTTACCAAGTGTGAATTTTGGCTTCATAAAGTTTCATTTTTGGGTCACATAATCTCAAAAGAGGGGATATCTGTGGATCCAGCAAAAACAGAGGTTACCGAAATATGGTCGAGACTAACAACAGTAATTGTGATCCGAAGTTTTCTTGGTTTGGCTGGATATTATCGACGTTTTGTGAAATATTTTTCACGATTATCTAATCCACTCACCAGGTTGACTCGAAATGGAGTTAAGTTCATTTGGATGGAGGAGTGTGAAGAGAATTTCGAAGAGTTAAAAAGAAGGTTATCCAGTGCACATGTGCTCACACTTCCTTGTAGTGGAGAAAGTTTTGTGATCTATAGTGATGCATCCAATAAGGTATTGGGGTGTGTTCTCGTGAAAAATGATATGGTAATATCTTATGCCTCATGACAGTTGAAAATATATGAGCAAAATTACCCAACTCATGATTTGGAGTTAGCTGCGGTAATCTTTTCATTAAATATTTGGAGGCATTATCTTTATTGTGAAATGTGTGATATTTATACTGATCATAAAATTTTAAAGTATATTTTCACACAAAAGGAGATGAATATGCTCCAAAGAAGATGGTTGGAGCTGATTAAGGATTATGACTACTCAATTCATTATCACCCAGGGAAAGCAAACAAGGTGGCAGATGCATTAAGTCGACAAGACCATGCTAGCTTATCCATGATGAGGATCACAAAAGATCCAATATTTATGGATTTAGAAAGGATTGATCTTGGAATTATAATGGAAGGGGAAAAATATTATCTTTCTCAAATGAATGTTCAATCATCTATACATGTGAAGATTAAAGAGGCACATAAAGAAGATGTAGAGTTACAAAAGAAGGTGAGAAATGTTACTGAATTCCATATTGATTGTGATGAAATAATAAGGTTCAGGAATCAGGTTTGTGTTCCTACCATCCCAGAATTAAAGAAGGAAATATTGGATGAGGCTCATAATTCTTCATTCTCTATTCACCCTGGAAGAATGAAGATGTATAAGTACCTGAAGGAGTACTTGGCATGAAAAGAAATGTTGCTGAATATGTCTCTAAATGCTTGGTTTGTAATCAAGTTAAAGATGAGAGACATAAGTCTAAGGGGATGTTACAACCATTACCCATACCAGAATGGAAATGGGAAAACATCACTATGAACTTTTTCACTGGACTTCCTACAACATCCAAAGGCAATAATGCTATCTGGGTTATAGTTGATCGTCTTAAGAAGTCGACACACTTGATTACTATTAGAGAGGATTTCTCTCTTGATCAACTTTCCAGGATATATGTAAATGAAGTGGTAAGATTACATGGAGTACCACTTTCCATTATATCTGATCAGGATCTGAGGTTTACCTCAATGTTTTGGTGATTTTTTCACCATACTCTAGATGCAGAGTTGAGTTTCAGCACTGCTTATCATCCTCAGATAGACGGTCAGTCTGAGAGGAAAATTCTAACTCTAGAAGAAATGTTGAGAGATTGATCTATGGATTTTAAAGGTGTTTGGGATAAACACCTACCTTTGGTGGAATTTTCTTATAATAATAGCTTTCACTCCAGTATTCAGATGGCTCCTTATGAAGCTCTCTATGGAAAGAAATGCATAAATCCAACTTGATATGATGAAGTTGGGGAAAGAAACCTATTAGGAACTGGTCTTGTTGATGAGATGGAAAAAAGGTCAGACCTATTCAAGAACACATAAGATCATCTCAGAGTCGACAAAAAAGTTATGCCAACAACTGAAGAAAATACCTAGAGTTTTAAGTGGGTGATAAAGTGTTCTTATGAATATCTCCTTGGAAGAGAGTAATGAGATTTGGAAAGAAGGGCAAGCTGAGCCCTAGGTATATTGGTCCTTTAGAAATACTGGATCGTGTTGGGAAGGTAGATTAATGATTGGAGCTTCCACTGAATCTCTCGCAAGTTCATGATGTGTTCTATGTATCTCTCTTGAGAAAGTACATACCTGATCCTTCACATGTACTAAGCTCAGAAGTTGTACCACTGGAGTAAGATCTTTCTTATCAAGAACAACCAATAGAGATTCTGGATTGTAGCGAAAAAGTTCAACAAAACCAGACCACTCAATTGGTTAATGTTTTATGGAGTAACCACCAATTATAAGAAGCTATATGGGAACTTGAGGATATGGTGTGAGAGAGGTATCCTCATCTGTTTGTTACGAAGTGACGAATTTCGAGGGAGAAATTAATTTTAAGGGGGGTAGAATGTAACACCCTGATATTTTATAAGATTTTTTTAATTTCTTATGTTATATGAAACACCAAATGAATCTTTCACAACACACAACACTGGCTTGTCTTGCATTACACACAAGAGCAACCTTCCTCGATAGCTTGCGTTGTACGCAATCTCAAGTTTCACTAAACAATGATATATTATTATAATATTATGAACTAGATGTTAAGAATAGTGTTAACTTAATTTTGAATTTTATGACATTATAATTCATCTTACACATTTTATAGAATGAGATATGAAAACAAAATCAATTTTTCGGATAAAAGAAGTATTTTTCAAAAAATGCAGTTTTACGACCTTTTGATGGAAAACACATTTTAAATATATATTTTGACAAGTTTATAGGTTAAATTTTACAAAATAAACTTCTTATTTGGAATCAGGATATAAAAATTTACATTGGATAAATTTTTGATACTTTTATGATAACTTTCATATTGTGATGAATAGTAAAAATACGCTAAATTTTTCTTAAATATTTTTTTCATCAAGATAATTTACATGGTTAAATGATAATATTTAGTGGTTTTAAATTATAAATAGAATATATTTTTACCATTTAATATAATTTATGTCATTTCCATTAATTTTACATTGAATCCATAGGTAAAAACATTTCAATCTTTGACAATGTTTTAACTTTTAAAACTCGTTTTCTTAACAACAGGATTAATTTTAAATTAATTACTGAAACTTATGTGTTTTGAATTTTGAAAAATTTATTCCATATTTGAATTCATTGGGTCCAAATTATGTTAATATGTTACTTTTATTTTGTTGACATTATGAATAGTAACTATGTAATTTTTATTTACTATAGTTAAAGGTAAATCGGGTAATTAAGGGTAAAAATAAGATTATAAAATTACCCTACCACCTGTCAAAATTCTATTGGATGAATAAAAGTCGACCGATATCACTTAAGGGTCGGAATAGATTCGTTTTATGGACTATTGACCATGAAAATGATATAATTATAATTAAAACCAAAGAAAGTGACAACATGTCACTCTCTTATATCTTATAAGTGTAATAATTTTAATTTAGTGATAAACTTCATAAAACCTCAAATATAAATATTCTACAGAAATATAATACAATTATATACATCATGAAAATTTATTTAGAATTTTTATGGATTAAATAATTAACATTAATGATGATACAATAGTGATGTTGAAATTATTTTATTGATTGAAATATCAAATAAATGGTTTTAAAAATATTAAAATAAATATTATATGAACTATTTAATGTGATAAAAGAATTTTCTAGATGAATATGACATGTTAGGAATATATTAAATATTTTGGTTCGAATATATCCTCTGTGTGGATTTTATTTAAACTCAAATAAATGAATAGTGTCAAAATTGACACTATTGTTATTTTATAAATATAACATATTATAAAATTGTTTAAAAATCAAAAAAATATTTACTAATTATAAATTGAAATTTATATGGTCTAAAATGTCATAACTTATCCAATTATGGACAATTCACAACACGTAAGTAATTATTTATAACAATTTAAAATTTAGAATATTATCACCACAAATAAAATTAAATAGATTAAATAAGGATAAATCAATTCGATAAGGTTTAAAATAAATTCACAACATGTATAAATTTTATTGTTTGATGATATTAAAACCTTATATCATATCATCTTATAATTGATTCATTTTTTGAGGTTTTTATGTGGGTTTTTTAATTTATTATAAATTAATATTTCTTATGTTTCCAAAGGTGCCCCTCTCCTCCCTTATAAAAGGGAACCTCCTCCCTCTCCTCTTAACAACATTTTAAGCCTTTAATATCATCAAAAACTGGTCCATTTCTATTCTCCACTTCCCTAGAAACATTCTATAGGTCCTGGTATTCTTCAAAGACAAACTTTAGTGCCCTAAGAGGAGGTTTAGAAGAGGCGCGTCGAAGAAGAGGTAATATCCTTTACCGATCCTTTCAAATTTATTTTTTCTTCTAATTCCTCTTATTTATTCGTTTAATTATAAATTAATAACATCATTATCACTAAAATAATTATATGTTATTATAAATGTGAAACAAACCTATTTTACCTTCTATCCATCCTATTGAAAATGAAATCACCGCGTGTGCGTACGTACGGAATACCGTCTCCATGCCGTGGTGTAATCTATTTTCCACCACCACCTTAATTGATTGGGTATAATGGTGTAAATAATTAATATATATGATTATTATAACATGATAATAACTCTGAGATATTCTATCATCCCCTCCAAGACCATTCAATAATTACAGGAACCATATCGTCGCTCGTGCGTACATACGACTTACCGTCTCCACGATGCAATGTGATTCGTTCTACATGATCTTCATTAAAACATGATTATATAAACGAATTGAATGAATAAATCTGATATATATTATACTAATACCATTATTTAAATTATGTAGATATAACCTGAAAAGGGGAATAATAATTTATTCGATAAAACACATATAAGAACATAAAGCAATGAACACCCGAATAACAAGTAACAACAAAATATTACTAATAAGAAGATAAGAATATGGCCATATATGATATCATAACAATTAATATGATTGTGGAATAATTCAATTACATTATTTAAATCATTATACATGAGTTTCAGATACGTACAAAGCATATCAGACCAAAGGTAAGGGAAAATCTCGCAATCTCATTTTTATTCGAGATTGTTTATACTTCAGAATTTACTGGGGAATATTTATCATCCACATCCATGTTTCCTGAATATGAAATATTATTTCTATCCTACTAAAATTTTTTAGATCCAATTTTACCTATTGGTAAATTTTTAGTAAAATATATGAAAGGAATCTTTTTTCGTTTTTAGTACAAGATAATTTTAGACTTTTCCGACCAAAGTAGGAGAATAATGTTTTTTTAACTTATACGGTATGAATGGATTGTTATGATTTCATATAACATTATTTCCTTGAATCTTCCTTTACAAGTTTTCAAGTTTATTTTATGAAGTCCTTTATCGTATATGGATTATGTTATGATGGCATGATTTTTAAGAATCCCATTTTTATTACATGGGCTATGCTATGATGTATGATTTATGATTTTGTGGCACACATAAGAATGGTTTCATTATGAAATGGGTGGGACCTATATCTCCCTCCAATTAATTGGGTAAAGATTTATATCCCATGAGATATACATGGCTAGAATGGAATGTTAATCAGGTTTAGTGATACAGGGCTGGAACGATGAGTGAACTTGGTTCAGTAATGGACTTTGTCAGCTATGATGGTCTTGGAAATGAGTCTTGAATAATATGAAATGATTTTCTATGATTATGTGTGTATGCCACAAAGTTTCATGTTTTATTTTATGATTATTGAAATTACATTTCACTACTACGATTTATCCCATGTCATGATATTGTTTTTTTTTTATTTTAGGAATATATATTTTGTTAGTTGTAGAAATATAGAGGGATATACAGTCTATAGGGAACTAATAGTGGAAAAAAACTATTCAGTGAAAAAAGAAAATATAGCAGATATTGGAATATTTTATTATTTCCAACAATGATAATTGATCCACACAGGCTTATAATTTTTTTAATAAATCTTTTCTTAGTTTTTTAAATAGTGGTAGTTTTTGAATTGTTGGAAAATATTTTATCTATAATAGGAGAAATTTTTTTAATTGTATTACCAAAGGGGGATAATGACTACAAGGGGAGTGTCATATATAGGGAGAGAAAAATATGGATGGAGTGAAACACTTTTAGGAACATATAAAGGATTAACTAAACATAAAAAGGGGGAGAATAGTTCAACCATAGGTTTTTATATTATTATTTTTTATCAATTTGGAGTTGATTGGAAGCCATTTGAAGTAGATTTAGGTGTGTGGAGATGAATGGATTTGAGTTGAGTTGATTAGAGAAGTTCTGTGAGTAGCAGGAACAAATGATGGAATAAAAACATGGTACATTTTAGGAATGGAGTTGAAGTGAAAAAAATATAAAATTCATTTAATAATATATAAGGTTTTATTTGGATATATAATGTTTTTGTTTTAATACATAAGGTTTTATACTTTTCTGATTTTTGAGGATAGGAGCGGTTGTATTCATATGATTTATCGCCATGAAGTGGATATTCTGAAATGAAACTAAATATTGATGAATTATATGATACATAAAGGTATATAAGTTCATTTATGAAGTTCATTTTATAAGCATAAGGATTCATAATTTTTTAATAATTTGAATTATATATTTTCATGTCACGACACATCAGCCACACTATGAGAATTCCTAAGTAAATTTTAGTAGTTATAGACTTTTAGGGATTCCTATTCCATATAAGATATTGACACTACAAGTTATATAAAAAATTACTATTGACATATCAGATATTATGTGATCTTTTGACCACACCATGAAATATTTTTAGGAAAATTTTAATGTTTCTTAGAATTATGGATATATCCATGGCATAGAAAAGGTTTACACTACAATAGGACTAGAGTTTTAGAATATATGGTAGGTGATTTATGTATAGAATTTATCCATATAATATGGGTCAAGTTATTGGTATTTAATTACACTAATATGGAGGAAATAATTTTATATTCTGGAAGTTTTTAATAAGACTCATGCCATAATATAAGAGTACAATCTATGAATGGGGTTAATCTAAGAAATTATAAGAGATTGAATCCAATTTAGATTTTATGGGAGTTAAATTTACTTGGTTGAATTTATTGGTGATTAATGAGTGGCTGAAAGACCCAATATAGAAGGAAAACGTGGTAAATTTATAAAGCATAATTTGATGAAATGAAATCTTGATTCCACGGTGGATTAAAAGGAGGAAAAAATATAAAAGAATATTGATAGATTTGGATGATTATAATAGAAGATACATTATCGATACAAGTTCTATTGAAGATCAGGAGTTGAGTAAGGATTAAATGTACAATAATAAAACCCTTACCAGACTGAAGTTTCTCTTTATAAAGAGTCATTATGACAACTTTTTATATTGAATTTTGTATTCATTTCCTTGAAGTAGTGTGTAGAGTGAAAAGAAGAGGGATTTCTCCTAGGATTGAAAATACATTTTCTAATACTAGTGTAACATAAATAGTGATCAATGTTATCCCCTGCTAAGTTGATACACCATCGATATATGAAACTTGTATTAGTCCATTATGGTGATCCAAATAAAATATGTATCATTTAATTTAATTTATATATATAAATTTTGTGTTTTCTTGAAATATTGATTAATTAAATTTATTATTTAGTACATGAAAACAAGATCCTATGAAAGACAAGAAGAATTTGACAACCCAATTCATCCCCAATTAAGGTGTATTGGGCCTATGGTTTTAACACAGATCAATATGAACCATCTCCAGAAAAATATTTAATTATTATCATTTGGATTATAGGTTATCTAAATGACCTTTCCCTTTTAAAAAGTGTCTCATGTGTGGGTAAAATCATAATAAAGTTTAGGAATATCATGATCTCCTTCATTATTCTCCAAACCTTCTATGGATTTTTGGCTTAAGTGGATAAGACTTTTGTACCAAAATTTGTTCTCATATACCATGGATTAGAAATACATTTATTATTATCCACTAATGAGGTAAATATTCCCCTTCACATACTTTCCTTTTATCATACTTACACTATCCATTCCTTTTTAAAATCCAAGTGTTCTTGGGGAAATTGATCGTATACCACATGGCATAGAATTGAATTACCATTAAAATGTTTTGACCATAAACTTTGAGTATAAATGAATATAAACAACTCATGTATTTTCCTATATTTTTTTTATTTCCCAAATACAATAATCTTCAATGATTCATCCTTTTTAAATCAAATTCTTTAGTGACCTTGATTTTTCTTACATATCTATTACATCATTTTAAAGGTAAACAATATAAAAGTGTAACAGAACCAGGATCCAATGGTTTAATGTCTTGGGAAAATTAAGAGAATACATAAATTTTACACAATAAAACATAAAAATTTATTTAATTCCTTCTTCTCTAGCTTCTTATTAGACATTTTGTTCTCCTTAGTACAATTATTCTCCTGAGGATATACATCAAAAGAAGGAGTGATAAAAAATCTCAGTAAGAGGATGAATAATATACATGAAACATGGGTGAGAATAATCACTATAATCATAATATAATAAAAGTATCATAATCATAATAATTATATGAAACATTAGATAAGGCATGGAATGTGGAAATGCATAAAAATGAAACATCATGTCTTAGTGGTCAAATACCACACATAGTTGTGAACAAAGATCGCCCATGTTCATGCATATTTCAATTTATACCATGAGATTCATCACATTATCCAATGAATTTGAGATATATATAATTCCAATAACACCCAACAGATCATAATATTTACATACACTATATAATTCTGGGCGCATCCATCACATCATAACATTTAGATTATCATGCATGACACATAGAATGCATATTAATATTGGATATAAAATAATCCATAGAAAGAAATGGGTTTCATTTGAAAAAAGAATAAATTCATGAATAAAATTTGGATTAAACCAAAAAATATGTAATAACATTCTTGTTATAAGAATCATCATTATTGAATAAAAAAGAAACAATCTCATGAGAAGTAAAAGATGCATTTTTTGGAAAGAAGATCTCTTTTGGAAAAATCTTTGAATTTTCATAAAACCAGATTGGAAAAATTTATATCCCAGAAAAGAAAAGTGAAATAAAATAAAATTATATTTAAGGAACATTAAAGAGAAATCAATACTAAAAATGTAGTGAAATTGGGAAAACCCAAAGACAGTTGGGTTTGAGAATCCCCTTACCTTATGCCCAAATGCTTTCTTCACATTAATATCCTGGATAATAAAATTAAATTCATTAATTTAAAAATAAATAACCTTTTATAACTAAATTTTATTAATTATTGTTTTATTAATTTCATTTATGGGAATTTTTATGAGTTATAGAGTTCAATTTCATAGTTCGGGACTATTTTTTTTTTGTTTTCATGATCATTTTGCTTGTATATGAGTATGGAAGTTTATGTAAAATGAGAATGATTCTCTAGAATTTAAATTATATTTTATCAATGAACAAAAATAATTTTATTTGGTATTATATTTCATTTTAATATGGTATGAGGATGAATCATTAGATAAATAGTTAATGAAAATTATTAATTTTATTTAGTAGATTTTATGACCATCACGAACTCATATCATTTTATTTAATATAATGTTAATATATTGGTTCTAGAACATTATATAATATATAATATGTATAATAGAATCTTGTTTAACCATAATTATAGGTTTATAACCATCCTTGAGGCTGGTAGTGAAAAATGAAAATGCATCCTCTATGGTGGTGGTAAATCAAAACACCACGAATGATATTTTCATTTTTAGAATAAAAAGAAAAGGGAAGAGATTAGAATATGAATTATTCAATTAAAATAATAAAATTACATTATATAAAAGATAATGGAGTCATGATTATTTTTTTATAGGTGGTAATTAAGAGATGATAATAAAAAAATGAAATTGAAAAGAAATTAAAAGAAAAAGAAAGTGGGGTTTACCTCTTGAATTTCTCCTCCTTAAGAACCACCTTAGGGTAAATGGTTTGGTATTTTGATGAGAACAAGAGATCATGGATGTGGGGGAAGTACTTGGAAAAATTATTGGGTGGAACTTGTACAAGGATAAAATCTTCTAAGGTGTGAGGAGAAGAGGTGGTGAGGGGTGGTATTTATAGGGGAGCAGAGGGGTGTTTCTCATTATTTTATTCATTAGTTTATTATTTTTGCTCATGAATATGATTATTTTGTGTCTTATCACTAAATATATTAAAATAATAAAGGATATTTTAATATTGTGGGCTTACATCATCCTTACATCATTTATGACTCAACAATTCATGTATTTAACTTTTATCATAAATTATTGTATTTTATTATTCATAAAAAATTCATGTATTTAAAAAAATATGAAAAAATAACCCAAACAATTTTTCTATGTGTAGAATTAAAAAATGAACTAAATTTTATGAAAATAATTTTCTAAATATGATAAATTTAATTTTTAATTAAAATCATTATTTTCTTAGAAAATATCTATTTTAAAATTATAATTAATTTTATAACACTTTGAAAAATTAAGCAAGGTCTCAAAAAATTATATTATAATCATAAGGAACAAAATTTTAATTTATGAATCTATTTTATGAAAATATTTTTTTAAAATAATTATATTAATTATATTATTGTAAATAAACATTTATGTTGTATAAAAATACCAACACTTAATCAATAACTTTTTAAAATATGTATTTACTTATACTATGATAAAATTATATCAGATTGTCATTTATAAGATTCCTAAATTTTATTTATAGTTTCATAGATGATATTACTATTCTATTGGATGGTTTACTTATTCCTAATGGTCATAATACTATTGTAAAGGTCAGTTTACTATTCCATCGGGATTGATTCTTTAATTTATAGAAAAGCCTCTTATTTTTTTCATTATTCATTTAAAAAGTTTGAATTGTGTTCTATAAGTGATTTTATGTGATTTATAATATATGACATAATTAAATAATTGAATCTCCATTGATAAAATTTGGGGTCATTACATTTTTTCACCTTAGGAAATTTCTCCCTCAAAATTTCAATTTACATACTATGGTGAAAAAAAGTGAGGTTACGTCTCCTTCATTGATTCCTCTAGTTCCCATGTTTCCTTTATGTACTTATGGTTCCACCATAGTACTTAGAATAGGTGAGTAGTCTTATTGTGTAGAAAATTATCTCTATCGTTTTAGATATTCATTGGCTTCTCTTCGTAAGGGAGATCATTTTCCAACAATACCACCTTTGGATTCTGTAATTGTGAGGGATCTGGTATGTATGTAATCAAGAGGGATACATGGAATAAATCTTGTACTTGAGAGAGAGTTGGTGGAAGTTCCATTTGATAGGCACAACTCTGACTTAATCAATAATATCTAAGGGGATGATGTACCTGGGTCTCATCTTTCATTTCTTCCCAAATCTCACGATCCTCTCCCATGGATATATGTAGAGGAATACCATGTCTCTAGACTTAAACTATAGGTCCCTTCAACAATTGTTTGTATAGATATTTCGTCAAATTTGGGCTGCCTTGATGTGCTTCTGAATTATTTTTACCTTTCCCACCATTTCTTTGACCATTTTAGGTCCTAGAAACTTACATTCACTGACATCATTCCAGCATTCTAGTGTTCTGTATCTTTTCCCATAATGGGCTTCATATGGATCCATTTGGATTCTATATTGGAAAACATTATTGGAAGAGAACTCAACCAGAAGTAGATGTTGGTCCCATCCTCCTTTAAAGTTAATAGAACATTCCCTCAATATGTCTTCTAGTGTCTAAATAGTTCATTTAGATTTACCATTAGTTTGAGGATGATAATCTGCAATGAAGTTCAGCTTAGTGTTTAGAGCATGTTGGGTACTTTAACTAAAAATATAGGCGAATCTCCGATCTCGATCAAAGACAGTCTATAATGGTACTCCATTCATCCTTACCACTTATCTAATGTATATCCATGTAATTTTATCCAATGAGAATTCATCTTGAATTGTGATAAAGTGGGATATCTTTGTAGGACGATCCACAATAACCCATATAACATTGTTTCCCCTGGATTTCTTTGGAAGTCTGATGATAAAGACCATGGTGATGTTCTCCCATTTTCATGTTAATGTGGGTAATGGTTTCATCACCCCCTTAGAATTTTTTCTTTTAGTATTCACTTTGGGACATACCAGGAACTTTGATGTATAATTAGTGATATCCTTCTTCATATTTCCCACCAATAGTTTTCATAGAGGTCTCGATACATCTTTGTGCTCCTTGGGCGAATATACAAGGTTGAGCTATGTGCATCATTTAGAAGCTCCTTATTTATCTCTATATAAAATGGTACACATAATCATGATCCAAATATTATAACTCCTTCCTCATCAATTTTAAACTCCTAGGATCTATCCTTTCTCATAGATTCCACCTTCTTCTAAATTTCCACATCATTTCTTTAAGAATATATTATTTTATCCATGAGTGATGGTTGAGATTTCATTTGAGAAAGGATAAATGATGTTCCTTCCTTAATGATTCCCATGTGCATCCTTTGGAAATCTATTAATATTATATCCTTCTCAATTCTCATCAGTGATAATGTTACAAGATCCTTTCTACTTAGAGAATCTTCCAATTTAATCACTTTTCCAAGATGGTAGTAGATTGAGTAGTCATAATACTTGATGATATCTAACCATCATTACTAGCACATATTAAGTTCCTTCTACGTAAATATATATTTTAGGTTCTTATGATTAGTATATATTTCACACTCCCCCCCTATAGAGATAATCCTGCCATATTTTCAATGTAAAGATCACAACTACCAACTCCAAATCATGCATAGGATAGTTTTTCACATATATTTTAAACTACCTTGAGGCCCATGCTATCAATTTATTATTTTACATCAGTATACAACCTAATAACTTATTTTAAGCATCATTGTATACTATAAACAGTTTCCCACTGATTGGAAGTGTGAGTACTAGAATGGTGACAAGCCTATTTTTTAACTCTATGATTCAATATTCACATCCACTAGTCCAGAAAATCTTTTCTCCCTTCTGAGTCAGATTGGTTAGTGGGTTTTACAATTATGATAAGTTCTTCAAAAACCACCAGTAATACCCTACTAGACCAAGGAAAATATAGATCTCAATTACATATGCTGACTTAGGACACTCTTTGATTGTATTTGTCTTTAAATGATCCACATATATTTCTTTACTGGTGATAACATTCCCCAAGAATGATACTTCCTCCATCCAGAACTCACATTTACTATACTTTGCATAAATTTTCTCCCATCACAATATCTTTAGAACTATATTCAAATGCTCCTCATTTTCATCCTTGATCTTGGAGTATATGAGAATATCATTGATAAAGACTACTAAAAATTTGTCGAGGTAATCTATATGGACTGTATTCATTAAGTCCATGAATATTTTTGGAGAATTAGTGAGTTTTAAAGGAATCACTATGAACTCATAGTGTTCATACCTCATTTGAAAGTTAGTCTTGGGAATATCTTCTTTTCTCACCTTTAATTGGCGATATCCCAACCGAAGGTCCACCTTAGAGAAATACTTGGCCCCACACAACTGATCAAACAAGTAATATATCCATGAAAGGGGATACTTTTTCTTTATCATGATTTTATTGAGCTCACGATAATGAATGAAAAGGTGCATTGATCCATCCTTATTCTTGAAAAAGATTACTGGTGGACCCCATGGTGAGGCACATGGGAATATAAAAACCTTTTCCATATTCTCTTATAACTACTTCTTCAGTTCCTCTAACTCAATGATGTCCATTCTATATGTTTTATTTGATATAGTTAGAGATCCAAGAATAAGTTCAATCAAGAACTCAACCTCTCAGTTAGGAGGAAGACCAGACAATTCTTTAAGGAACACATCAATGTAGTCCCTCACAATGGGCATGTATTTGATCATGATTCTATCCTTTCTCTCAATCATTTGATCCAGATATTCCTACTCATAAAGAAATAATATCCATACTTGATACGATGGATATGAAGAAGATTTTTCATCCTCATTACAATTTTATAGAATTAAAGGATTCTTCAGGATGTGAAGATTGATCTCCATTTCCTAGTAGTTGATGTTACATTTGTATAAATATATCCTATCCATGCCCAAAATATCATCAAACTCCACCAAAGAAAGTAAGATAATATTTGATGGGAGGTTCAGTATAAAAACATTAACTAGGGAGGAGTTATATACTTTGGATGCAATAATTTCCCCATTTATTGTTTTCAAATATAACTCAACCTCTATATTTTGAGGTGGTGTTTGAATAGTTTTACTAAACTTGAAAGAAATTATGGAATAAATAGAACCAAAATTAAATATTATGTTCTCTATTCTTGAATTAATAACCAGAATACCTATCAACACATCATTATCGGGCTCACATCAGTAGTAGTGATGGAATAATAATTCCCTTGTTCCTTTGTATTTGGTGACTGGTGACACTGATTACCCTATAAGAATCATGGTTTAGTGCACAGGCTTTCATAGTTCCCTTGCTCCCTATAGTTGAAGCATTGAACCATGGGTGGTGCTCTCTATTCCTCCTATACATTTTCCATCTTCATAATGTCTCTTCGACATTCATGAGTTTGGCGGCCTTCTCCCCCACACTTATATCATTTCACCATCCTTTTGAGGTAATTCCCATGATGCTTCTTACCATATTTTTGACATGTGGGTTGTTGAGTTTTCTTTCCAACTTTTTCATTAGACCCCCCATCATGAAACTCCATATTTTGTTTCTTATTACTACAACTATGGGAAAATTCCCAAAACTCCCTATACACTTTGAGATCACATCAAAAAACATCTTTATAAATACCAATGTCTTGAATTTATATATACTTTAAAAGGTGTTGTTTTAAACCACTAAATAATCTATCTATTTTTATATCATTGTTGATAATGAAACCCAAAGAATACGTTTCCAGAATTTCAAAATTTTATTTATAGGTTGTGATAGATTCTCCTTCCTTTTTCTTCAACTCTATTAATTTTCTCTCTATATTTTATGAAGATTTTGAGGGAAATACTTTTCAAGAAACATTATCTTAAAGTATTCCCACTCCATCTTATTCAATTTTTTCCTTCAGCTTTGTGTTATTAATCAACACCCACCATTAGTTGGCCTCTCAATATAAACAATAATTGGCTAGAGCTACCTTCTTTGCTTAGAAAAGTGAATCACAAAAAAGATCTTTTCTATTGAGTTGACCCACTATTTCAAGATGGGTGGATCAAAAGATCCACTAAATGCTGGTGTTTATTTCCACATAAAAGACTCGATAGCTAGTTTCTCCATGTTAGGTGAAGGAGGATGTTCCACGTTATTCAGTTTATTGTTCATAGACTAATACAGCTGGGTAATAATCACTATAAAATTTTGAACTCTACCTCCCAAGGCATTAGGGATATCATTCAAGAAATCACTGCATTGTCCCTCATATGGGTTTTTGGACTAGTTTCTCTTGGTTCCCACCATTTTCTAAAATAATTAAGGTTATAACAAAACATAAGCCAACAATTTATGAATAAATAATTTATTACTTTGTGAAATTAAGTCTAAATGTGTATCTTGTGGGATAAATATGTATAAAATTTTATAAAATAAAGATTCTTTGGTGATTACATAAACTTATTCTCATACTAAGTATTTTCACTAATGTTCACTAATACTAATTCTCAAATTAACTAAACCACACTCATATACCAACTATAGAAACATTACTTTTTATTACATATCTGTTACATCATTTTAAAGATACACAACATAAAATGTAACGCAACAAGGATCCAAAGGTTTAATATCTTGAAAAAATTACGACTATATATAAATTTTACATAATAAAACATAAACATTTTTTTAATTAATTCTTCTATAACTACTTATTGGCCCTCATGTTCTCCTTAGTACAAGTATTCACCAAAGAATATACATGAAAATAAGGGGTGAGATAAAAGCCCAGTAAGAGGACGAATAAGAGACATGAAACATGAGAAGAAATAATCAAAATCATATAATAAAAGTATCATAATAGTAATCATGAGTGGAAACATTAGATAAAGGCATGGAATGTGGAAATGCATAAAAATTAAAGATTATGTCTTAGTGGTAAAATACCACACATAGTTGTGAACAAAGATAGCATCATGTTAATGCATATTTCACTTTTTCTCATGAGATTCATCAAATTACCCAATGCATTGGAGAGATATATAATTTCGGGCGCACCCAACACATCATAACATTTACATGTGCTATATAATTTTGGGTGCGCGCATCACATCATGACATTTACATTCTCTTGCATGCCACAGAGGATATATATCAATCTTGGATATTAAATAACCCATGGAAAGAAATGGGTTTCATTTCACAAAGAATAAATTCATGAATAAACTTTGGGGTTCCGAAAAGAAAGAGGGAATAAAATTATTAGTATAAGAATCACCAATATTGAGTGAAGAGGAAATAATCTCATGAGAAGTAAAATATATATTTTTAGAAAGAGTTATTTCTGAAAAATATTTGAATTTATCGTAAGACCATATTTTAAACATGTATATCACAAAAAATAAAATTAAAGGAAAAATTGATATTTAAGGAGCATTAAAGGGAAATCCATATTGAAAATAGAGTGAAAGAGAGAAAACCAAAAGAAATAGAGTTGGGTTTGAGAATCCACTTACCTTATATCTAAATGATTTATTTAATTTAATATCCTGGATAATAAAATTAAATCCAATAATTTACAAATATAGAACCTTTTATACAAAAATTTGATTCATTATAGTTTTATTAAATTCATTTATGGTCCTTTTGATGAGTTATAAAGTTCAATTTCATTGTTCGAGAGTGTTTGTTTTCTTGTTTTTCATGATCAGTTTGCTTGTAAATGAGTATGGAAGTTCATGTAAAATGGGAATGATTCTAAAAAATTGAAATTATGTTTTATTAATGAAAATAAATAATTTTATGTGGTATTATATGTAATTTGGTTATATTTTATGAATATGGATCATTATATAAATAGTTAGTGAAAATGATTTAATTTATTTAGCGGATTTTACGGCCATCACGAACTCATATCATTTTATTTAATATAATGTTTATGTATTGATTATACAATATAATATAACTTTTATTATGTATAATAAAATATTATTTAACCATAATTATGGTTTTATAACCATACTTTAAGGTGGTAGTGAAAAATGGTAACACATCCTCCATGGTGGTGGTAAATTGACACACAATGCCCGATATTTTTATTTTTAGAATAAAAGGAAAAGGGAAGAGATTAGAAGATGAATTATTCCATTAACATAATAAAATTATAGTATATATAATATAATAGATTTATCATGTACCTTGGATAGGTGTAGGTGAGTATAGGATAAGAAAATAAATGAAATTAAAAATAAATTAAAAGAAAAAGAAAGAGGGTTTTACCTCTAGAATTTATCTTCCTTGAGAACCTTTTTAGGGAAAAGGGTTTCGAATTTTGATGAGACAAAGATCTAATGGACATGGGTGAGGGTCTTGGGAAGATTATTGTAAAGAACTTGTACATGGATAAAATCTCAAAATGTGTGAGGAGAAGAGGTGGTGAGGGGTGGTATTTATAGGGGATGAGAGGGGTGTTTTCTCATTATTTTATTCATTAGTTTATTATTTTTTTCTCAAGAATAAGAATTGTTTTAGAATTATCACTAAATATATTAAAATAATGAATGATAGTTCTAGATTTTGTACGTACATAATCCTTACATCATATACGACTCAATAATTCATGTATTTAGCTTTTATCATAAATTATCATATTTTACTATTCACAAAATTCATGTATTTTAGAAAAATATAAAAAATCCACCCAAACCATTTTTCAACATTTATAATTAAAAAAAGAACTCCATTTTAAGAAAATAATTTTTTAATATGATAAATTTAATTTTTAATTAAAATCATTATTTACTTGGAAAATACTGATTTTAAAATTATAACTAATTTTATAACACTTTGAGAAATTAAACAAGGTCTCACGAAATTATCTTAAAATCATAAGAAAAAAATATTTTAATTTATGAATCCATTTTATGAAAATAAATTTTCTTTAAAATAATTATATTAATTATAAATTATAAATAAACATTTATGTTGTATAAAAATACCAACACTTAATTAATAGTTTATAAAATATTTATTTACATGTAGTATGATATATTTATATCGTATTTTCATTTATTAGATTCCTAAATATTATTTATACTTTTATAGATGCGGTTACTATTCTATTGTCCAGTTTACATATTACTAATGGTTACAATACTATTCCAAAGGTCATGTTACTAATCCATCGGGATAAGTTCCTTAATTTCCATAAATACCTATTATTTCATTAATTATTCATTTAAAAAGTTTTTATTGTGTTCTATAAGTTATTTTATTTGATTTATACTATCTGAAATAATTATAAGAAGGGAATTTCCATTGATAAAATTTTAGGTCATTACAAATGCCACATTCCATATTGTATTTTATGACTATAATAAGATTCTTGTTTTCAATCATATAAGAAGTACATATGCTATAAAGGAATTATAAAGTAGCTCAATCCATTAATTTTAAATCAATCCAAACTATATTTAACTTATTATACATTTGAATTTTTATCCACATTTTTTACTTCCCCTCTTTTGGTGGTGAATAATCTTGTGCTTCCTCTGGCTATGTTATTTCCATATCACCTTGCAATGATATAAATTTATTTTATGTTTTCATCCCACTATATGATTCTTTCTACTAATATGAATATTTTTTCTAGTTCTCATTTATAATATTAATTTATATTCTTAATAATTGATCTATGTCTTTGTGTCTTTATACTTCACAATAAAAGAAATAACCCTAAAAAAATAATGGGTATATGAATTTATACTCACCTATATTCATTTATATTATTAATTGAAGTCACTTTTAGCTACATAACACACATACTATATATAATCCATCTTTATACAATAATAACACCAAATTTTTTATGTATTGATGGGTGTATTTGCTGCTCCATTGATGGCCATTTATATCTTTTTTGATTTACCCAAATCAATATTCTTTTGAGATATGGAGTTTGTGTCTTATTATTAACTATAATTGCCTTTTTTATTTTGATTAATACAAAAAATGGCTTTTCATTAATTATTTAATAATATTTTTATAAGAAATACTCTAGAAATTACTTTAAATGTCCACACTTTTCCTTTAATTTTTATACAACCTAAAAAATCCAAATTCCTAACATCATTCCAAGAATCAAGATCCTATCATGATAATTAACCTTCCACTATACACCAATAATTTTTCATTGAAGCTTCCAAATGCATTTGTATTGATATTTCATTGACCTAGTCAATCTATCGATAGTCTTGGAATGCTATTTAATTTGTGTTTGTACTCAACCTATGTGTTAGAGTTTTCTAGATATACATATTTTATCCATTAAATCTCTTCATTCAACTCATATTTATCCTCTTCTTACTACTGTATATAGAGTTTGTAATCTTAATCCAACTTATTGGCCTTTTTTGTCTCTATAAACATCAATTTCTTCAAACATAGTTTTCAACTCCACTTTGCGGTCTAGTCTTCCCACTAATTCATCACATTTTCCATCAATATCTTATATTTTTGGTTTTTTATATGGAAACCTAATGTAATTATTTATTATTTTATTTTAAATCCTCAATCTCTTCCACCTTCATTTATTTCAAGCTAATGCCTTATTGTGAAAGAAGTTTCTTATTTTAAAAGTATTTTTTATTGTTAAATTCTCACTCATTTAATATCATTTGATTATTTATTCATGGGAACTTCAAATTTATTTTCATCATAGATTTTTTTGGGAAACTTTTCAGAGTGGTACCTAGATTATACCCACTAAAATAAACTGGATCAAAGATTACCTTGGAATTTTCCATTTCCCCATTTCATGTTTGAGGAAGGGAAATACATGACATTATAAACGTTTTTATCTTTGAGACTTCCTTCATTGTAAGACTCTTCAATTCTTTAAATACCTCTTATAAGTATTTCTATATAGTAATAAAATCATTTTTTCTAGTCCTCATCTACTATGGAATGAGAGTTCCATGATGTCTATCCAGTGTAACCTCTTTAGGTTCTTATCCTTGAGTATAGATAATTTTATGTTGAACCAAAAAGGAAATATTCTATAGATTATCTTTATGATCTAAATATCATTAAGGGTTTCTATAATTTTGGTCATGTGCTCCATATTCATGTTTAGTTGATCAAATAATGAATCAATCAGTTAATTTGGGTGAAAAATCAAGCCCTCATTATCATTCTGAAGAACTTAAAATTTAACTTCATGCACCTTTTAATTGTCTTCACAAATGTTGAGAATATTCTCCAATATAGTGTGTGAGGTCTTAAATGATATTATTTTTGGGTATATTTTGTTGGATAAATATACCCCTAACAATTTAATTCCAATGGATTTTTCTTCTATCTCATTTTGAGCACTTTTAGATAATTATTTTTTCTTTATATTTATCTAGATTATTTATATAGAATCCACATATATATACATTACCAATGATTTTAAATAGTGTTGAATCTCATTCTTCTATAATTTAAAATTTCTTCCATAAAATATTGAATCATCTTTGTGGTTGAAAACTATTTCCATAACTCTATATAGATAAAAATACTTAAAATTGAACCTTCATCTCTTATACCACTTTTTTCCCCCTCTAAGGAAGATAACTTGGGGGGGGGGTGAATTAGGGTATATAAATTTGAAATAACCCATCCAATTATCATGTTATATATTCAAGAAGAAAAATACTTTTATCCATCCCAATTAATATGGAATAAATAATGAAAGTAATGAGAGACACAAATATTTTTTACTTAATTCAACTACATTGGGATGTGTCTAAGATATCATAATAGGGCGATACCATAAGGAAGCCCAAAATCTCTAATATGATGGTAATAATTTAGGGTTATGATAGATTATCTAATTTACCCTCCCCCACTATGAGTGGGGGGGGGGGTAGTTCCTCTTTTTTAAATCCAAATGAACTTATGTCATTTTATTAAACCTATATATATTCTAGACATTACCCACCTCTCTCTCTCACCCAAAAAGTTCTTTTACTACATTTAGGGGATTCAAATCTTCCACGTCCACTCCTAGAATCTACTGAGGCATTGACTCTCAATGATCTTAACTTGGTTTATAGAATATAAATATGATTTACAATGGTATATGAATTTGAAATATTCATCATTATTATTTAGCGATTGAAGGAGAATGCTATAATCGATTTGATGAACACTCACCATACGATTGTTGTATTTTCAACTAATGAAGAAATTTTTTTCTTAGTCAAAATTCCCACATCTATTTGATGAAATTTAGTTATTTTTTTTTAGATATACCTACGGACTTAAAATGAAATAAGATCCTCCATCCATAGTGATTTGGTAATCTTCATGATTTTCCCCCTACTTTTGAAAAACCCTTCCATTCTTGAGATTATTAGCAATTTGGTGGGTATATTATTGATCTTATATAGTGTGATGAAGGTAATAAGTCATCCTATAACTCATCATATTTATTCTAAAGTGGATGTTTCCAATTACCTAGTAGAATCCATATAGAAATAGGTGGGATATGAGTTTTTATGCCATAATATGGTTCATTTTTAGTCATGGTATGATTACTGTTCTTATTATATTTTACTAAGAGACCTTCACCATGAATTTTACGAAGTTCATTTAAATACGGAGGTTTTAATTAGAGATTGATTAGACAATTTTTTTGAAGGAAACATAATTAACAATACTACCAACAATATTATTCTAAATGTTAATTCTATGAATGGTGAGGCTGGTTTGAGTGGGAAAACTTGTGTGTTGACCTATGCTCAACCAATGATGAACGTTATTTTGAATAATATAGAACCACCTCTTTTTATTAGAACTATTTTTAGAGTTTCGAGGAATTTTTTGTATCCCATGGATAGAAAGGATATCTCCTCATGTATTCCCCAATCCTAGTTGTAGGTACCATAATAATATATATGAACCTTGTAGTTATACTGTGTCCTCCTCTAACCCCACATGATCTAAGGTATTTTTAAGAACCTACAATCTAAGAAAATATATATCAATATGGGCCTAGGGGTCTTGACTAAAATTTTCTTGTGTAGGGATTTAAAACCTATTTCAATGCTAATAAATATGCATAGAAGACTAACATAAAATTTAGGGTACAATTTTTTTTGAGATCCCATGCATAAATGTTATAAAAAAGGATGATTATGAGGTATGAGAAGAACTGAAGTCAAATTAGAAGAAGAAAAATACTGGTATTAAGATTATGTAGGCTAAGCAAGAACTCCAAATCCATGTAGTGGGATCAGATGAGAAAACATGCATAACATAATAAATAAGAAACTCACATGCTGAATATACAACAAAGAAAGCATAAAATACCATACATATCATGATGAAACATGATAGGGAGTAGTGGTAAAGGGAAAGCAGTGAAAAGTAGACCAACTATCGGTAGGTTAATGATCACATGCATGTCAATTGAATCACTCTAAATAGTATCCTCAGTGACTATACCACTAGCCAATTGTAACATATAACTAGAGGGACTTGCCAGTTTGTAAATCTAAACTACCCCAACACTATATCACTACTTCCCACTTAGTAACACTTGATTCCTCATGGAATAACTAAATGATTTAGGATTTCGATAAAAAATTTTATCACATGACAATAAAAAATACCCAAGTGCTAACACCATAATCACATCCTCTACACCTCACATACTAACCTTTAAAAGAGCCCCAATATATAAGAACTACATGAACCAGATCACAAGAATCCATCACATGCATTAACATAATGTAATCAATAAGGGAAAGGGGGATAAAAAAGGGTATTAAAACATTCAATCAGTCAACACATCATAAAGTTCCAAACAATCCATCATCTGACCAAATATAGCATATAAATTGGGAAATCCATTTTTTAAAACTATTTGGAATCCAAGTACAATTCAAAAGAAAACCACTATAAATAATAAACAAAAACAAACAACTCAAAGGAATCTATATTCCATTTTAAAAAGGGAAAACCCCACACTTTTTATAAAACATGCCTTTAATGACAAGAACTCCCATTTTAAAAATGGAACCGACATAAAATTAACTTTTAAAAACATTTAAATCCATTTTTGAAAATACAGATAGTAATTTAAAGAACAATTGACATGAGACCTAAGTACCTGCAAAGTCATCAAACCATGAGAAATAAAACCAAACCCCAACAAGGTATTATGGGATCCATCAATTTCATAATAAATATTATGAACATTTGAAATAATTTTGAAATACCATATTGGGATATTTTGCAAGCACTTGGAATACATGTTAGAAAAATGCAAAGTGAAAAAGCCAGTTTCAACAGAAAAAATACTACCATGATATATATAAAGATTCAAAATTTATACAAATAAATTTTAAACAATCCATGAAATTTATAAAATGTAAAACAAGGGGTTTTATAGAAAAAACTATCTCAAATGGTGGATGACAATACAAAATGGTCCGAAACACTTTTCCTTTAGTGGTAAATTACAAAACACGCAAGACAGAATCCGGAGAGACCCCTCAAATGCCCTAAAGATGAGAATATCCCTAAAATTGGGTTAAACCTTGAATTACAGTTTGGATGAGTGAATGAGAAATGAAGAGAAGATAAAAATTCCAAAAATAGAAGGAGAATGGAAGTTGAGACCTTACCTTGAAGTAATGACCAAGAATATTTAATAAATCATAGAGGAATGGCATGGAGTGAGAAGAAAAGGGGAGGTTATTATGTATATAATGTAGGAAGGGATGGTGATGGTCATGTAACACACATGACAAGGAGAGGAGAAAAGAAATAAAAGAGGGTAGAAAAAGGGAAAAACTAAAAATAATAACAAAATAATATTTAAAAAAATGGATATGAAGAATTTTTTAGGTGAAAAATTTACCAAAACAAGCAATAACCATGTTATCCCTACTAGAAAAGCATGAGGCACGTAAATGGTTATCCCTAGGAAAGTTGCATGGCTGATCTAACCATACTTAGACCTTGTGAATATGAAATGTCAAAGATAGACCCCTCATGCATGGTTAGTGCATGTTTACTCCAAACCAAGCACAAACCTTATGAAACACCACTTATGTTAAAAAGTTTAAAATTATAGCCCAAAAATTTTAGTAACCAGCAAAGGATAAAATCAATTAAATTAATTAATTATTTACACCACTCTGAAATAGAGGGTGTCAAAAATTCCCCACCATACCACTTTCCACACCCAGAAAGTCTGAGGTCCAATATAGAGGTAGAGTAAGAATAAATTTCATGAAAAATATATTATAAAAATGAATCCATAAACAAAAATTGATCACAATACAATGAAAGAAATGATATAAAGAAATAAATACCTAATATTGGATCCACACCGTTTATGAATGAACTAAAATGGTATAACATTAGACAAAATCTTACCACAAAATAGAAGAAAATCACAGAGAAACCATATTCAAGAAATATCAAAAGGGAATAATAAAAATTTATTAGATAAGGAAAAACAATCCAAAACCTTAATGAGAGAACTAATATAAGAAACATAAGAAGGGGTAAAAAAGGGGATCATCAAAACTAAAGGTTTCAAAAAACCAAGGTGCGCAAGAACATGAGACGTGATTTGTTAAGAAATAGTTATTCTATAACCCAAGGGTCACATTTGTCAAAAAGGTGTGTTTAGATCCAATTACTTAGAATACTATCCCTTGGTAATTATAAAGTAAATCAAAACCCAGTATATTACATAGAAAAATTGGAAGTAAAACTACACCCTAAGTATCCACACATGAACCCTAGGTTAGTTCCCTATCCTTGGAACAAGATATAAAATTTCTAAAAATGAAATGACCCATAGTGTACTCCATATGATGGAGTGAAAAAAAGAACAAGGCATGATAAATCATCAGAAGAAACACCACCTACAATGGAAAATAAAATTAGAACACAAGAAACACTCATCCAAATCCTCCTCAAGGAAAATTAGCTCTAAAATCTATGAGAACAAATCCCAAAATAGTTCTTAATCTACAAAAGACACACCCCAACACCTGATGGATACACTAAATGACAAACACTCAACCATGAAACCTAAAATTATTCCAAATAAAACCTAGAAAACTTACCAAACCAAAGCTTACACCAAGTATTCCAAAATAAAACCGACCCTCACTAATCCATCCATCAAATAAAATTCATGGGTCTAAACCACTGGACCCAGAAATTAATAAAGAGATCATAATAGGTACTACCTCAGATAAAAAGGAAGCATGATAGTTCAAGAATGAATTGAAAAATTATACTATATTAGGATCCCAGTAAGTGTTAAAAAGAGGGAGGAAGAACCCCTAATTTGAACACTCTAAATTCACACTAGACCTTTCTAGGAGGGATGGGGGTTATACCAAAAAATCTAACACATAGTCCCTCATGTATACATGTCTCCTAAATCTCACCAATCAGTAACAAAACACAAAAGGGACTAAACAAAACAATACTTAATAAAACAATCCAAGATTTTATCAAAATCAAAATTTTAAAACAAAGATACCATTAAAATTAAGCCTTATTTCATTCAAATACAAACAAAAATCATTTTCAAAATTGAAACCTTAAGACCTTACACAACATGATAAATTTTAAAACATTTAAAAAATGATTTCAAAACTATCACCACTTGTTTTAAAACCAAAAAACCACTTTCGGTTTCAAAATAATTCAAAAAACTTCGTTTTTGAAACAATTTTCAAATTCTTTACCCCTTTTAAAAACACTTACCAATGGTAAAAACCCAATTTGGAAAACATATGTTTCCCTTAAAATAGGCATCCCATTATTAAAACACCACACACTTTACTTAAAGGAATAAAATTTACATAATAATATTTCTAAATTACAAATGAAATCAACAGTTTTAATTTTTTTTATAAAACTAACCTTATTTTACAAACTATATATAGGGACTTACTTTAAAAATCAAACCATTTTTTTGTGAAATCCATTTTCCATACACACAAAAATGAATTTCTTATCACTTGAACAAGATTCATAGAAAAATAATAATACAAGACTAAATCAAAAACTCCATTCAAAGATAAATACACATAAAAAGACAAATAATGACCAATATACTATTTCAATTACACACTAGGCAATCCAAGGGTCAAGCAGACTAAATAAAAAAACAAACCAAGATGCAGAACTATGATCAAATTGGACACATGGTTGAAGACCTCATGCTAATCAGGTGTTGGTTTCTAAATAGTTTATAGAATCATGAATTTGTTTTTAAGATGGTATTTTAGGACCTACAAACCAACCTCGCATCTTGATTTCCTTCTTTATCACCATCTGAAAAATTGAAGAAACCCAAGTCGTAGCTGAAGCTTGAAAAACATGAAATTTAATTTTTTTGGGTTTAGAATCATGTTAAAAATACTAAATCTTGAAAACTAATTTCTCTAATTTCTTATAGGATCATGTTTAATTAACTTTAACATGAAATATAAAATTGAACAAAAGCGTAAATGGCAACTTGTTCATTTAAAGTCTCTAGTTTGATTCCCTCACCATCAATATGTCTTGACCCAAAGGCACTAGGATAACAGTCCTCCAGATTTTCTACATGTGCACCAGATCTCCTGGATCATCTATATATGTTTCCCAAGTTCTAGATTGAGATGTTGATGAGATTTATGATGTTCCATTGATTACATGAAGAAAGTGGGATTGATTGAGAAATAAGGATCGATCTGACCTTGTTCTTCCTTTGGAATCTCTCTCGAAGAACATAAGAGGAGATTAGAGGAGAGGTTCTCTCAATAAATATTTCCAAATGGTGGAGCTTACTATTCAAGAGGATAAATTTTTTTTTATACTTAGGTCACACCTTCAAAATTTTCACTTTAGTCCCCAAAAATTAAGGACCTTCATTTTAGACTTTTCTCTCACATATGAATTAATAAACTTGTCATAAAGTCACCAATATTTTATCACTAAATTATAACACTTTAAAATGTTAATAAAATATGAACCATTAACATAGCCCATAATCTACCAAAATAATTTAACAAACCTTGAACATGCTAGGTTCATTCGAAAAATTATATTTTCTTATATTCACTTTTATGATTTATAAACACGCGAATTCCTTGAGAAATAAATTCCATCATAGTTATTCTAAACATGAATAATATAAATGAATTTTTTTACTTTTGATTGATCATACTCAAACATTCACCGGCCCCCATGTGGGCCCTACTTCGCCCTAAACTTCTATTCATTAGAATAGGTGGAACTTGTGGATACACTTAGTGTGTGACCCTCCAGGTCTTTATCTCAATTGGAGTGAGTCCAACCCATAGAACATGAGTAGATTCTAGAAACCCATAATGTATATTAAGGATATAAGAAATTTTATAACTATGGATACCACCTAAAAACACATTCTATATAATATAATCTCTTTCTCTCATGATATATCATAAATTAGGGTGGAAACTTGTGTCATTATCCCTTTATTTATATATTTCATGACCATACTAGATGGGATTACCTTATTTTACCATGATCATGTTTTTAATTAAGGTACTAGAATCATGGTCAACCTGGGCCCCTGATATATCTCTTCCTCAACATGGAAGTAAAAAATTCTATCTTGATCATTAAAGCAATGACATACCACCAATGATGCACCCAACACAAGCTAACTCACCATGAATTAATTTTTTTTGGGTTTTTACTTGTGTCAAATTATATGATAAAATGGTACACATTGAAAATGAGATCAAGTTTGGAGACCAATATACATGTTTTTAGATAGGAACAACCAATTCCACCCAAAAAATGCGGTGTTACTTTTGGTGGGTTAGTCCTCATTATCTCATCTAATGCGATCTCCATGTAAAAACTTAATGAGAGGAAGTATAAATGATTATAAACCCCCACACCTGATAGTAATACACAATCATTTTCCCATAAATATGATGTATCTAGACCATAAAAAATATATTTAAGATTACTGTCACAATATCTTGAGGTTCTTATTATTCTAGGAATTGCTATATCCTTTTTATATTATATGTATTCTAAGGATATTACCATGTAAATTGTAGATTCAGAAGTACCGAAACTATTATGGTAAGAATAAAAAATGTATACATCAAACTCTATACATGTAATGGTAATAAATTTACATAAAGTATTTGGGTCTAGAAAACCCATTCACAATACTCCCACTTTCACTAGAGACAACTTCTAACAATTCTCATATCAATAGATCTCACATAAGTATCATTATTCTGTAGATATATAGATCTAGTTTGGGGGTATTCCATGTTATCCTATGTGGCTACTATTTTAACCATTACTTCACCTCTATAAGTAAAATACATCAAGAGATGAAACTTCTGAAGTATGCAATTTATCCTATAGTATGACCTGGGAACCTTAAAAAGAAACAATGTCATAATATTATCGTAGTATACTATAACATGTTTTACAATACTAGGTACAACACCAAGATTAAAAATAATTATGAATATTTGAACTACCACCTTAGCTATATTAGAATCCTCTATATATTGAGATTCTTATGTAGAGTCAGAAACCACTGACTCTTTCGTGCTCCCCCAGCTCACTACACCACCATTTAGAAAAAATACATATCCAAACTATGATTTTAGGTCATCATGATCTTTCTAAAATATAGTATTAGTGTATCCCATCATAACTAGATCATCATCTCATCTATACACCAGGAATGTATCCTTTTTACGTATCAAGTAATTTAGGATTTATTTTATATCTACCTAATGTATCTCTCATGGATTGTCTTAATATCTTCCCACCATGCTTAAAGAAAAGCAAAAATCAAACATAGTCCATAGCATAGAATACATGATAGATCCCACTACTGAAACATAAGGGATTCTACTCATTCTTTAAATCTTTTTTTTGGGAACACAACTTCTTGGAGTGATTAATTACATGCGACACTGGAAACAATCCTCTCTTGGATTGTTCTATACTAAGCCATTTGAGTACCTTGTCAATATATGTACATTGAATTAGCCCAAGATTCCAATAAGATATATCTCAAAATATCCTGATACATAGAATATAGTCTTATTAACCTAAGTATTTTATATGGAGTCATTAATTTAATCAAATATTTATTGACCACAATACATGCACTTAGTTTACTATTAATAATACATCATCAACATATAATACTAAAAAAATGATGGAACTCCACTAAAATTATTTTAGACACATGGTTATCTTTCGTTCTCAATGAACCAAATTATCTTATGGAATCATCAAAATAAACATTACTTGACCATGATTCCTCCTTCAATCCATAAATGTATCTCTACAAATTTCCTACCTTATTGGTACTCTTTGCCTTATTACACTATTTAGTTTGTGTCATATAGACATCATAAACTAATATCTTATTTAGAAAATCAGTTTTGATATCTATTTTCCAAATTTCATAATCATAGAAGGCTACTATTGCAAGTAATATTTAGATATATTTCCATATTTAAACTAACGAGAAGGTTTCATCAAAGTCAATTTCTTAATGTCACCTAAAACTCTTTTCTACTAGCCATGAATTATTGTTTCTTACTTGACCATCCATGTCTATATTTTTGTTGAATACACATTTAAACCCAATAGGTTTTACATTAGATGATGGGTTTACCAAAATAAAAACTTGATTTTGGTACATGTACTCTATTTCAAAATGCATAACTTCTTCCTATTTAGAAGCATCTTTTCCATATAATACTTCATTGTAGGTCATAGGTTTATTATTATATACGAGTAATGGGTCACCTTAATTAGTGATAGGAAAACTATATCTCTCTGGTTCTCTAAACTATCTAGTATACCTACATAATACTCACGTCATGAGAACATCTTTCTCTTAGAATTCCTCTTATAGAGACTATTATTGTACCAACTCTTATGCATATGGAGCATCAACTTCATCAAAGTCAATTTTCCTGCCATTTCCAATGGAAATGTGTTCTCATTCCAAAAATTTAGTATGTATTTCTATTACAACCTTTCTCTCTATAAGGTTATATAGGTAATATCCTTTAGTCTCTTTATGATAACCTATAAAGATGAAATTCATGCTATGAGATGTTAATTTCTCACTAGGTATAGTCTTGAAAAAAAATCTAACATCCCTATACATGTATGCATGATAAACTGAATTTATTTCCATACAAAAACTTCTATGGAATACCATCTTTTTCTTTAGTTTGTACTTGGTTTAGTGTATATTCCCTGGTCTGTAGTGCATATCCCCAAAAGGATAATGGTAGAGTTTCATGAATCATCATTGATCTGAACAAATTAAGAAGAGTCTAATTACCCCTTTCACTAACACCATTCCACAAATGTGTATAAGGATGTGTGAGTTGGGAAACTATCCCACACTCTTTTAAATGATCAATGAAATATTTGTTTATATATTCTCCACTATGGTCTGCGTGAAGTTTATTAAAATTTTTACCAGGTTTTTTCTCTACTCCGTTATGATATTTCTTAAACATGCTAGATGAATCTTACTTATACCACATTAATTAGTTATATCCATATCTACTATAGTCACAAGTAAAAGTAATGAAGTAAGAAAAACCATCCCTTTACTATACTAGAAACGGACCACATACATCAATATGAACCAATTCCAATTGTTTTTTGTCTCTTTCTCCTTTCCTATTGAAAGGTGATTTGGTTATTTTATCTTGTAAACAAGTGTGAAATATTGTTGGAACCAAGTTGTCTGGAGAATTTTTTTTGAAAGTAAGAAAAGTTTTTTTAAAGAGCATTGTATTTTGTTGTAAAAATGATACATCTATTCTTGTGTTCCTATGGATGTGTGTTTGAATTGTTTTTAGTAGGGAAGGATATATTTAACAGGAGGTGAAGGTTATTTCATAAGTAAATAAACATAAAAGAAAAAGGTATAACTAATTTACCCCTCCCCCTCTCAGTGATACAACTATCCTAACTAGGAAACTTCAATTGGTATTAGAGTGAAGTTTCCCTTTATTTATTCTTTTATGAAGTTTTTAAGATAAATTGTGATGGAGAATCTAAATTTCACGAATAACAGTAGGTTTTTTATATTTAATGGAAATAATTACCATATCTAGAAAGATAGAATGATGCCTTATCTTATGTTTCCTGGGTATCAAGTTCCTGAAGCTAAAATAAATTTATTTCCTCCTATTGATGACCATGATCCTATTAGACATGTCGATAAGAAGGATCTTGAGAATGATGGAAGAGCTAAAAATTCTTTACTCTCACCACTTTCTGAAAGTGATTTTTTAATAGTGAAAGGTATTTCCACGACTAAAGGTATCTGTGATAAGCTGAAAAACATCTATAAAGGAAATAAAAAAGTGAATAAGGAAAACCTACAATTTTAAGGTTAAAGTATGAATATTTGAAAATGAGTGAGTTTGAATCTGTTGGTTACTTCTTTACCAGGGTAAATGAAATTTTCATCACTACCAGATGACTTGGTGAAAAGTTGGAGGATTATACAGTTGTTGAAAAGATCTTAAGAATTATTCCTGATAGGTTTGATGCTAATGTTTCTTCATTTGAAGATAGAGACCCTAAAACATTATCTATGGATGATTTTCATATCACTCTCATCATTTATGAAATGATAAGGGAGAATACTATGAAGATAAAAACAAAATATGATAGATAAATTTATTTCAAAGCCACCAAGAAAGAAAAGACTAAAAAGAATCTTAAGGAATATTTTTTTGTTGAGTATAACTCCAAAAATTAGGTATGTAAAAATCTTGATGAAATTTTATCCTTGCTTTCTAATAATGTGTGAATAGATACAGGTAAATAAAAAGGAAAACTTTATTTAAAGTGTTTTGAATGCAGATCCATTTGGAAATTTGTGACTAATTGTCCTCAAAAAAATAAATAAGAAGAAAATGATGAAGAATAAATAAGGCCAAGAAGTTCATGGAATAAATATGGTGATGAAGATAAATATTTTTCCAGAAGTAAGGATAAAAATTTATTCAAACCTAAAAGAAGAAGATTTTTTCCTAAAGATGAAGAATAATTAGATAGTGAAGTTGAATTCTACAAATCCTTTTTTAAAAAATCTGGAGAGAATACCTTTATTAAAGAATTTAATAATGAATATTTTAGGATAAACAGTTCTGAATAAGAATAAACTCAACTTGAATCTCATTTGAAGGAAGAGTTGAAAGAATTTTTTAGAAAAATTAGAAGGCTTGAGAAGGAAAACAAGACAATGATAAATAAAAATTACTCATTAAAAAACAAGAGTGTTTTATTGATGATAAATTCAAGTTGATAAAAGAAATTGTTGATTTAAATAATTCTCTTGAGAAATAAAAGAATCATAATGAACATATGGAAGTTAATTTGAAGGAAAAAGAAGAAGAGATAGAAATTGTCCTTCAAAAATTTTATAAAACTGAAAAGATAAGTACAAGTTTCAAAAAATCTATCTTATTAGTTAGTAAAAATTATTATAAGGATGATCCTAAGAAGGATAAAAAAAATTTACCTTAAAAGGTTGAGAAGAAATATGGAATTGGTTCTGAGAAGAAGAAAGTTGGGAAATTTATGTAAGTGGCCAAAGTTAACAATGTTAAAACATAAAAAGCTTCTAAAAACCTGAGTCTAGAAAGAAATTTTAGTTGAAGAATAAAGTTTCATATGAAAATATAATGTTTGATGGTCAAAAATGTTCTATTAAAAAGGTTGCTGAGAAACATACTCACAACATCAATCAATCTGAAACTTTCTGAGGAAAATTCTCTTTATATGGATATTTATGATATTATAGTGGATTTGGACGTAAAAAAATATGTGTTGGTTCAAAAAAGACATTACTTCTATTCTATATGTTATGGAAGGCATGGATTGGTGGTGGGGGGGGGGTCAATCCTCTAAAAAGAATAAGTCTAAGAAGGATGTTCAAAATAAATCTGAGAAGGTTGGTGTGAAAGATGATAACAGGTTCCAAACACTGGAAAATATTTATGAAATATGTGAAAAACATGGAAATATTTCTAAGGTTTTTCTTGTTTTGTTACTATTGCAACTAAATTTTCTTAATAATTATCAGAAGATGTAAGTGAAGAAAGAAAATGAAGAACACAAATCTCTTGTTTTTGAAACCACTTTGAAAGCTATAAAAGAAGAACGAGATTTAAATCATAAGAGTGGGTGTTCTTATAATATTATAGGAGACTTAATGTTGTTAAAGAATGTGAGATAATTCATAGAAGGAATTGTGACATTTGGAAATGAGGAATCTATGAGAATCAAAGGTGTTGGATTAACCATTATTAGAAAATAAAATATGAAATCTAGAACAAAATTTATCTGTTGTTGGGATGAAACACAACTTATTGAGTGTTTAAAAACTTTTTTATGAGGGTAAAAAAGTAATCTTTAGAAAATACGGGTTTGTTGTGAAAAGTGAGGATGATGGAAAGATAGTAACAATAGGCCAACATACAAAGGGAAACATGTTCTAAGTTAGTTCAAAATAAAACTCTTGTTATTTGGGTCTAGTAGAAGAAAATAAATTATGGCATAAAAGGATGGGATACATGTTTCAGAGAAAATTGAGAAAATTAACAAAGTGATATAGTGTCTGATATATTCAGGATATTTCAAGAAGTATATATCAGGGTTTAATAATTTATCAAAAAGTAAATATTAAAAACTATGTTCATAATAAAGTTTACATTTGGTCAAAACAACCCCTGGAACTTATTCATTCTGATTTCTATGGGGCAATTAGAAAAAAAAAATACAAATGGAGATAAGTAATTAATCACTTTCATTGATGAATTTACTCACATTACTTTTGTTATGTATATGAAAAATAAGTGATATGATCTAAAAATGTTTAAGAGTTTTTGGAGGAAAGAAGATAAGTAATGTTAGTATTCAATTAAGAAGTTTAGAACTCATAGTGGTGGTGAGTATAAGAGTAAATAATTTAAAAATCATCTTGAGAAGCATAGAATTCAGCATGATCTAAGTTCACCATACAAAACTCAACAAAATGGGGTTGGTAAAAGAAAGAATAGATGTTTGGTGGAAATGGGGAGAATTATGTTACTTGAATATGGACTCTCTCATTACTATTGAAATAAATCCATGAGTACTACTGTGTATATTCAAAATCTATGTTTCTATAAAACACGTTCAGATATGACACCACATTAAATATTTTATGGAAAAAATCCAAGTTTGAAACACTTAAGAGTTTTTGAGAGTCCATGTATTATAAAGAATAAAGTTGGAAAGATTGGAATGTTTGAGTAAAGAGGTGAATATAGACTTTTTCTTATCTATGCTCTAGAGGGAAGAGGATATAAATGTTTTAATAAAGAGATATGAAGAATTTTTGATTCTTCTAATGTGAAAGTAGTTGAAATTAATGAGGAAGAAAATAAGACTTATTCCAATATGGAAGTTGAGTAGGATAAGGAAAGTTTTTTAATAATTCAGATAATGATGATGACAGTGGTAATTTCACTCAAGAAGAATAATCAGACTCAACTATATCAAGTGATGAAGAGAAAACTCAAATAACTCATCCTAGGCTAATAAAGAAAGTGGAGGATCAGAACATTATTGGAGGTCAACATCAAAAGGTTCAAACAAGAATAATTTCAAAAGTTTTTACACACAATTATTTATATTCAAAAGTCAAGCTAAATGATGTGAATGTAGCTTTTGAGCATCCAGAATGGGTTCAGGCTGTGAATGAATAACTTGATAAAATAAAAAGTAATGATACATGGGAACTCATAACCAAGATGGTAAATAAAAATTTTATTTGTACTAAATTGGTTTTCTGGAACAAGATGAATGAAGAAGGATAAGTAATAAGGAACAAGGAAAGATTAGTGTGTAAAGGTTACTCACAAATTGAAGGCATCAATTTTGATGAGTATTTTCCTCTAATGGAAAGGTTATAAAAAACCAGAATATTTCTTTTTATTAATTCAAAATGAATTTACAAATTTTTTTAAATATATGTGAAGTTAGCATTCCAAAATGGTGATATTGATGATAAATTGTACATTGAACAACTATGTGTCTTTATTGTTGGGAAATAAGAAAGACTTGTATATAGGTTAAAGAAAGTCTTTTATGGGATAAAAAATACTCAGAGGGAATGATACTCCTAATTTGACACTTTCTTAAGGAAGATGAGTTTTAAGAAAGGAAGAGTTGAAAACAAACTTTAAATAAAATAAAGTTTGTATTTTTCTCTCATTGTAATTGTTTTTGTTGAGGTCATTATATTTTTTAGAAATGATGAAGGATCATGTGAATGATTTTCCATAGAGATTAAAAATTTGTTCGAGATGTCCATGCTGGGAGAAATAAAATACTTTCTTGGGTAGAAAATATTACAAAAGAAGAAACACATTTTCCTTTCTCAAGAAAAGTATACTAAGGAACTTCTTATAAAGTTTGACATGGAAAATTTAAAACTAGTTTCCACCCTGATTTCAGTGGAAATCATGTTTTCTAAATATGGTGAAGAAAAAGAAGTTAATCAGAAAGAGTTTTGAAATATTATTAGAAGTTTTTTATATTTAACTACCTCAAGACCCAATATTTTTTTTGTTGTTACCTTATGTGCAGTATTTTATACTATGCATAAAGAATCAAATTTAATTGATGGAAAAATAATTCTCAGATATATCAAAGGAACATTTTTTTTTAATTAGGTATGATAGCTCAGAAAGTATTATCTTGTTTTGGTATTTAGATGCTGATTGGGAAGTAAATGTTGATGATAAAATATCCATATCTGGTGGAGTTTTATTTATTTGAAAAAGTTGTGTTAGTCAACATATAAATAAATAGAATTCTGTAACTCTTAGCATGGTATAAGCTAAGTATGTTTATGCCACTCAATCTTTCAGCCAACTTATATGGATGAAAACTCTTTTGGAAGACTTACTTATTGAAGTAAAGTTACCCATTCTCTTAGGATGTGATAATTAATGTAATGACCTAGGTATTTATAGAATAATACATTTTAAATTCTTTTAATACTTATGAATATGATATTAATTTTACATTAAAGGGGACACTTTTTATGATAGTGTACTCGACACGTAATAAGGGGTTTCTCTGAAATCTTATGTTGCACACAACATTGAGTTATATTGAAAAATAATACAATAATAATATTATTATTTTAAATGGTAGTTAACGCCTAGCTGTTGGAATGATGAGAATGAATAGTATCAACTAAATTTTGAAATATGTTTTACAGATGTTTAAATTATGATTCAATGATTACCAAATTTATTATAAATATAAATAAAAACCAATTGAATATAATGGATGTGTTTTTATGAAAACCTATTTAAAAGAGAATAATTGTGTTTTCATGTCAATATTTATGGATTTTTATTTAATGAAAAATATATGATATATATTCAATGTAAATTTTTTTAAAATCATCTTATATGTTTTCTAGATATGATATAAGAATTAATTCATTTTTTGGATAAAAGAGGTATTTTTCTAAAAATGCAGTTTTACCACCTTTTGATAGAGAACCCTTTTTAAATCTAGTTTTTGACACATTTATATGTTTTATTTGAAAAAATAAAATTTTTCTTTATAATTGGAACATCAAAATTTACTTTGGATGAAATTTTTTTATTTTTCTACTAAAGTTCAATTTTTAATGAATAGTGAAAAATATTACATTTTAATTCGAAACTGCCTTTTAATCTAATTTATTTATATAGTTGGATTATATATTTAATTAGTTTTAAAGTTTAATTGGATTATATTTTTATCATTTAATACATTTTTTGTCATTTTATGTAATTTCACTTTGAAATTGGACATAAATGCATGTCAATCTTTTGGTAGTTTTAACTTATTAAAAACATGCTTTTTGGTTTTGACAATGAGAATTAATTTTAAATTAATTTCTGAAATGTTTGTCTGTTGAATTTGAAAAAATGGATTCCATATTTTGAATCAAGATTTCCAATTTTTTTAAATAGGTACCTTTTATTTTTAGACATTATGAATAACAACTTCAACAAATATTTTATTTACCATGGTTAAAGGGTAATTCCGGTAAATAAGGGTAAAAAAATAATATTATAATAATATTAAATTACCATAAAAATTGTCATAACTATATTGGATGGGATATGTCTGACCATGGTCATCCTTGGGTCGAGTTTATGACCCCATAGAGCCACTTGTGTGTGAAAATGACATTTAATTACTTTTAATTTAAAGTTAAGGAAAATATAACCTAAACATGTATCTTTTAGTAAAACAATTTTTATATGCAGTTATATAAGTTATAATTTTGACAATAAATAGTCATCAGAAGGATAATAATATTTACTACATCATGTTATTTTATTTATAAATTTTAGACATCAAATAAATAAATATATTTATGACACAATGATGATGCAGTGATTACTATATTAATGAAAGATTTAAATAAATGAGATTATAAATATTAAAATAAATTTATTTTGAAACTTTTTATGCCATACATGAATTTTAGGGATTATTATTACTTGTTTGATTCCAATTTATGAAGTTTTTTTTTTGAAATAATCATGTTTTTATAGATTTTTAAAAAGTCATGATATGAATAGTATAAAAGTTGACATAAATGAGGTTTTCAAAAAAAAATACTATTTTATTAAATGATATAATAGTCCTAAAAATCTAAAATTTGGTAAAATTAATTAGATAATGTTTTAAATGTCATTAATGAACCAATTTAGGTTCTATTATCATTTTATGGTAACTATATTAACCATATTGTATAAATATACAAGAAGACATGGTAATAGTTAAATTAGTTAACTAAGGGTTAAAGCTAATTGATATGGTTAAATTTGAAAATATAACTTGTATAAAACCTTTTGGTTGAGAGTATTTAAAACAATACACATCTTATCTTATAATTAAATGAGTTTTCGTCCTTTTAAAAACCGAAAATCAGTTTATAATAAAATAATCTTTCAAGACATTCTAAAAGTACCTCTCCTCCCTCTTATGAAAGGCCACCACCTCCAACCCCTTACCCACACCTCTCACACCCCTTGGATTGTAAACAATCTTCTCCAATAAGCTACCAAAATCCCTATATTATTTCTATAAGCCTTAACTTAGGCATAAGGAAATTCAAGAAAGCCTTTTGGCTCAAATTAATGGGAGTTACCCATTTTAAGAGGCAACGTTTTCTCTAAAGTTCCTTTAAAATATTCTGCTTATTCACTCCAAATTATAATATTATTCTTTGATTACATAAAAAAACCAGTATCCTCAATATAATAGGTTTTTTTACAATTATTTGAACTACACTTACACACACCTCCATCTAATGTATTTAGAACATACTGTTTTTGTGGACGATGAACTACTACCTCACGAAACGATGATTGTTCAATTATCTCCTACTGCCTCTCATGGTGTCCATTATGATAGAAATGTAATTATATATATTATATATAATATTTATTTTATCTCTATTCTTTTGGTAATTATCATTTAGAAAAGATCTTTATTCTTTTTATGTTGTATAAATATGAAAATTTCATTTGAGGAAGTGCGGACTACCGCCCCCTCAAAGTGATTTGACTTGTTCTTGGAATACATTTAACATATAAAGGTTGGAGTTAATGAAATTATGTAACATATATAAAATATTATATTATACTATAATTATAATATACCTATGTATCATTAAGTTTTTATTCCATTAAATATGAAATAGAAATGAAAGTAGAGTTCGTGCATGCGTACAACATACCATCTCCATGAACGATGCATTTAATTTCTTATCTCTAAATTTTATTGAATATTATAAATACATATATAATGGATATATATGATATATATATGAATAATATTCTGGATATAATATTCTTTTGACCACATGGACAATTTTTAATTACAACAAGTTTATTTTTGACACAAGTACCCAATATTGACAAAATGACCGATATTAACTAAAATAATTATGTAATTTTTATAATGTGGTAATAAGTGATATAAATAGAATAATAAAATTGAAAAATGTTATGAATAAATTAGAAATTAACTTATGTTTATTATTCAGGAAATTAAAGAATGAATGAGTCAAGTCGGACATGAGGTAAGGGATCTTCTTAACCTAATTTCCATTCTTTGGGTTAATCATTTACTTCTTGATTATGCCATTATATGATTATGTGGTAAATATATTTTTATATACTATCTTGTATTTATACTTGTTTTATGTGTACTTATAGTTAATGCACATAATCAATCTATTTTATTTAAAAATGATCTTTGTAAGGGACTTTGTCTCAATCTGCTTTCATTGAGGCATATTTTGACAATATACACCAACTTATTTTATACGGTGTATAATAAACCCCTTTGAAATTTAATTTCCTTAAAAGGTAATCTCTTTTCTATGAAGAATTTTACTAAACAACAAAAGGAATGTTTTTAACGTATGTGGTGATAATGACCTCTCTGCTAGCATAATCATTATTTGGCGTCCTCTATAAGCCTTAATGACTTTGAAAGGAAAAGAAATCCCATATTCCCCCTTTGGATGTTTTTATATCAAAAATGGTTTTTGAAATGTATTTTGTATTTCAATATCTTGAAATGATTTATTATGATTGAAAATGAAATTTTATTAGTGAAATGTTTATATTTTCAATATTTTAGGTGTTATGATTATATAATGGTACTTGGAAATTTGATGGGTGGTTACATGATAAACCAAAGATGGGTGGTTAGCTAATAAAGCAAATGACGGGTGGTTCCGTGATAAACCAAGGAAAGGTGGTTACATTATAACCTCAAATGCATTGGGTATGGAGGTCATCCATTTGGATTTTCCATTTAGTGATATGTGTGGAAGTCAACTATATGGTTATTCCATTTCAGTATGTTTATGTCCCAAGTTACCTTTATATGCTAAAAGTTTCTTTTTATGGGATTTATGGTAATATTTTAGTTATAAAAAGGGTAAGAAATGAATTATATCCAGTGAAGTGTTTTTGCTACTTATTAAAGGTGAAAAGTATTACATTATGATAAAGTTTTCATGGTTTACATGTTTTTGCAAGACCAACAACTTTATTTCATTCTGTATCCATTTCGAATCTTTTTATGCTCATCCCAAGTTTTAAAATGTTCTTTACAGGACATAATTAAGAATTGAGTCAAGTATGGGATCAAGGAGAAGTTATTCTGTTTAAACATGAAATGATGTCATATTTCGTTTTAAAGAGTTTTTGTTATATGAAAAAAAGGATAGTGAGTATAAGTGTCTACTTGTAATATGAAAGATGTTATGTATAATTTATGACCTAATTATCTAAAGCTCTAAACCTGAAAATATCCTAAAAGTGAATTATTAACTTAATTCAAGATTATGTAATATTTATGGCTTGGGCCTTACAGTTGGTATCAGAGGTCGGTTTAGATAACTTTAGTCGTTAGCATGTTATTTAAGCATAAGTGACATAACCATAATATTTAGCATATTTGAAAGAATCATAGTAAGTTTAGATATATTGAATGAGTTTAAGATAACATGAATAAGTATTTATTAGTTTTTACCCTCCTCATAAGATATTATATGATGATTTTAAAGATATACTCAAACTGACCATTTTGGTTTTAATAAATGGCTAGATCTAGTGGGCACCAAAGTAACAATGGATGTGAAGAAAACTGTAATGGTTTTCTGAATAAGAAACTGAATTAAATGGTAGTTTCAATGAGAACTCCTATGGTTATTCTCAACTAAATAACTGGAGTTAGGATTTACCACCTAAACCTTGGTGATTTTTATGTCGCATTGTATATGTGAGAAACAAATCCCAATAGAAGTTCAGGTAATAATCATAAAGGCAAGTATATTAAAAAACCTATGTGTCAAGGATGTGTATTTAAACACCTTGGAAAATGATTCAAAGGGATGGGAATATGATATATATGTGGTAATTAAGGTCATAAATAAAGAACATTCCATGGAAAAAGGATGCATCCAGTTGACCCCAGGAAGGGGAAAAAATTTATTTACGAGGGATTAATTCAATGTTTTAAATGTAGTGTGCATTGTAATTATACAAATATATGTCCTACTAAGATGGTTAGGGAATGGTATCAGTAATACCATACAAATATATGTTTACCAATACCTAATACCATTCCAATTTAGGATTAAGAAATTGATAATGACCAATGCAAGTTATGGATTATTTCTTGGTTGATGTTTTGACATTATTGAATCATAAGACATGATTCATGATTTTTTTGTAGGAAAGAAGTATTAAAGAATAAGTTGGAAAATAATGGTTATTATATCATAAAGAACACTAAATGATTAATAAGTCTACACATATGGGATTCAAGAGTTATAATAGATTTTATGATGATGAAATGCTTAAAAGTATTAAGGCTCTTTTGATGATGGGATTACTTTGGAATAATTTTTATAGCATGTGTAACCCTGAAGTTTTATATGTGTAAATGTTATTCAAGAAATAATTATATTTTCTTGTTTGGACATAATGGATAGCCTTAAGGGTTCATATGAGCTTTTATTTTTTAGGTGATAAATGGTTATTACATTTTGGGAGGTAAAATAAAAGGAATTAGATAACCTTTTAGGATAAAATAGTTTAGGGTTATTTTTGAAGAAATTATCTTATTTTTGATAATTTTATAATAATTATATGGTTTTAGAAAAAGGAAAACCCACAGGATGGGAAACATCCCATCATGTTTGTCAAGGCCATGGGAATTGATCCCACAACCGAAGGACAACAAGGGCGCATGACCTTCCACTGGAATACGTGAAGTACCTGGTTATTATAACTTATTCTTTTTTGTTAAATTATTTTATTGATCAAGAATAAGTTGATTTATGATATTATGTTTTATAAAATGGATATCATTAGTATAGGAAATTGTTTTGTTTATTAAGTGATAATGGTTATTTTGGAAGACGTTTGCTCTTTTGGGAACACTATATTCCTAAGGAAAATGGAATACTATGGGATTTCATTTGAGGAGTAATAGTTGAATTTTATTTTGTAAGAATATATTTTTTATTATAATTATATGGAATTTTGGTTTATTTATGGATATTATTAAACTATCATGGAGAATATGTGATTAGGTTAATTGGTTTTAAGTAAGAGACTTTAAGAGTAGTCGATGTTACTTGGAGGTAAATGTTAAGATTTTCCATGGATGTCTAAGTGATCAAATCCTTCTAAATTTTGGGTTTCAATATTAGTTTGGTTTAATTTGAATAATTTTAAAAACAATTGTGTATTTAATGGTCTTTTTTTATCCTTGGGTATTATTTCTTCAATTTTGGAGATTAAGAGTAGTATTTCTTTTAATAAAATATTGTCCTTTTGGGGATTATCTGATCTTGTACTAACCATTTTGGTTTTGGTTAATGTGTAAAGGTAGGGGAAATATATGGTTCATCTTTTTTGGATCATGTTATTCTCTAGAAGTTGATTATAGTGCTTCAGTTGTTACCAAGTCATCTTGAATACTCATCATTTGGATAAAAGATGAGTTTTTGGTGGAAACTTATTAAATGATGAAACTCTACTTTTGAATAGTAAGAATATTTCCTTCCATTTTTAGTCAATATCATAAATAAATTCTCCAAATTTATTAAAGGGAAGTTAAAACAAAAAAAAATTTATATTTAAGTTTTTCATTGGGGAATCAAAGACCATTTAACCTATCAAAAGTCTATGGTTTTCTGGTGGTTAAATTTCTCCATATCATGTTTTCTATCACCTTCCATCAGAACTTTATGGTTAGTTTACTCTTCCATATCATTGTTTTCATAGAATCCTAGCATGAGTTATCTCACGTGACCTCTTTACTTCTTTTTTTTTTCTTTTAAAGTGATAGTTTTATTGACTCTTATTTTGATGTGGGACTTTCAATAAAGTTTCTAATCCTAATATTAAAATTGCTAGGATGAAATTTCCAAAAGGGGGGAAGGATATAATGAACTTGGTATTTATAGAATAATAACTTTTAATTTCTATTAATACTTATGAATATGATATAAATTTTACATTAAAGGGGATGCTTTTTCTGATATCATACTCAACACACAACAAGGGGTTTCTCCGAAATCTTACATTGCACATAACATTGAGTTATACTGAAAAATAATACAATATTATTATTATTGTTATTATTTTAAATGGTAGTTAATTCCTAGCCATTGGAATGGTGAGAATTAATTATATCAACTGAATTTTGAAATATGGTTTACACATATTTAAATTATGATTCATTTATTACAAAATTTATTAGAAATGGAAATAAAAACCAATTTAATATAATGGATGTGTTTTTATAAAAACCAATTTAAAATAGAATAATTTTTCTTTCATATCACTATTTATGGATTTTTATTTAATGAAAAATAAATGATACATATTTAATTTAATCTTTTAAATTCATCTTATATGTTTTATAGTTATGATATAAGAATAAATTCATTTTTTTTCAGATAAAAGAAGTATTTTTCTAAAAATGCAATTTTACCACTTTTTGAAGGAGAACCATTTTTAAATATAGTTTTTGATGCATTTATATGTTTTACTTGACAAAATAAACTTCTTATTTAGAATCAGAACATCCAAATTTACTTGTGATGAAATTTTCATATTTTTTCTACTAAAGTTCATTTCTTAATGAATAGTGAGAAATACTGGATTTTAATTCAAAACTGCCTTTTAATGTAATTTATTTATACAGTTAGATTGCAATTTTTACTGGTTTTAAAGATTAATTGTATTACATTTTTATTATTTAATACAATTTTGGTCATTTTATGTAAATTCACTTTGAAATTGGATATAAACACATGTCAATCTTTTGGTAGTTTTTACTTCTTAAAAACACGTTTTTGGTTTTGAAAACGGGAATTAATTTTAAATTAATTTCTGAAACTTCTGTGTTTTGAATTTGGAAAAATGGATTCCATATTTAGAATCAGGAGATCCAATTTTTTTAAATAGGTACCTTCTATTTTTAGACATTATGAATAGTAACTTCAGAAAATATTTTATTTACCATGGTTAAAGGGTAAATTCGGTAAATAAGGGTAAAAAAATATCATAATAAAATTAAATTACCCTAAGACATGTCCTAACTCTATTAAATGAGATATTTCTGACCATGGGAATTATTGGGTCAATTTTATAATCCCATGGAGCCACTTGTGTGGGAAAATGAAATTTAATTACTTTTAATTTAAAGTTAAGGAAAGTATAACCTAAACAAGTATCTTTTAGTAAATTTTATATATGGGGTTGCATAAGTTATATTTTGGACTATAAATAGTAATTATAAATCCAAAAATATTTCCTACATAATTGTATTTTATTTATAATTGTTAGACATTAAATAAATAAATATATATATATATATGACATAATGATGATGTAGTGATTACCTTATTAATGATAGATTTAAATAAATGAGATTATAAATATTACAATAAATTTATTTTGAAACTTTTTATGCCATAAAATAATTTTAGGGTTGTTTATGACTTGTTATATTTTAATTTATGATTTTTTTGAAAGAATCAAGTGGTTATGGATTTTAAAAAATTCATGATATGAATCGTATAAAAATTGACAAAAATGAGTTTTTAAAACAAAAACTATTTTATTAAATGATATAATAGTCCTAAAAATCTACGATTCAGAAAAATGAATTAGATAATGTTTTAAATGTTATTATTTAATCACTTTATGTTATATTGAAATTTTATGGTAACTATATTAACCATGTAGTATGAATATAAAAGAAGACATGGTAGTAGTTAAAGTAGTTAACTAAGGGTAAAAACTAAATAATAAGGTTATATTTGAAACCAAAACCTATCTAAATTTTTTTGAGATTATTTCGAACAATAATTATCTTATATGAGAATTAAATGATTTGTGGAGCTTTTTAAAATACAAATTCAGTTTATAATAAAATAATATTTCAAGACATTCCTAAAGTTCCCCTCCTCCCTCTTGTAAAAGGCCACCACATCTAACCCCTTACTCTCACCTCTCAATCCACTTGGATCATAAAAAATATGATTAAATAATCTCCCAACATCCCTCTCTTCATCCTAGAATCCTTACCTTAGGCATAAGGAAATTCAAGAAAGCCTTTTCGCTCAAATCAGAGGGAGTTACCCATTTTAAGAGGTAGCGTCTTCTCTAAAGTTCCTTTCCATTATTATACTACTTTACTTCCTATTATATTATTATTATTTGATTACATAACAACACCATTATCCTCAATATAATATGATTTTTTGATAAGGATTCGAACTTCACTTACACACACCTCTATCTAATGGATTTAGAACATTCTATTTCTGTGGATGACGAACTACTGCCTCACGAAATGATGATTGTTCAATTATCTCCTACCACCTCTCATGGTGGCCATTATGATGGAACTGTAATTATATATTATATATATGATATTTATTTTATCTCTATGATTCTGTAATTATCATTTAAGACATACCTTTATGCATTTCATGTTGTATAAATACGAAAATTTCATTTGAGGAAGTGCAGACTACCGCCCCCTCAAAGTGATTTGACTTGTTCATGGCATACATGGAATGTATAAAGGTTGGAGTTAATGAACTTATGTAACATATATAAAATATTATTTTATACTGAAATTATAATATACCTATTTATCATTAAGTTTTTATTCCATTAAATATGAAATAGAAATGAAAGTAGCATCTGTGCGTGCGTACGACATACCATCTCCATGAACGGTGCATTTCATTTCTTCTCTCTAAATGTTACAGAATATTATAAATACATATAAAATGGATATATATGATATATATATGAATAATATTCTATATATAATATTCTTTTTACCATATGTATAATTTTTAATTATAACAAGTTCATTTTTGACTCAAGTACCCAATATCGACAAAATGACAAATATTAACTTAAATAATTATGTAATTTTTAAAACATGGTAATAAGTGATATAAAAGGAATAATAAACTTGAAAAAGTTTCTGAATAAATTATAAAATAACTTAAATTTATTAATCAGGAAACTAAATAATGAATGATTCATATCAGACATGAGGTAAGAGAACTTCTTATCCCAATTTCCATTCTTTGGGTTAATCTTCTACTTATTGTTTATGTCATGCTATGATTATGTGGGAAATAGATATTGATATCCTATATTGTATTCATACATTTTTATGTTTACTTATAGTGAATACACATAATAGATCTATTTTATTTACAAAATTATCTTTGTAAGGGACTTTATCTCAATCTCCTTTCATTGAGGAATATTTTGATAATATAAACCTGCTTATTTTATACGGTGTATAATAAAACCCTTTGACTTTTAATTTCATTCAAAGGGAATATTTTTTCTATGAATAATTATACTAAAATACAAAACTAATGTTTTTAACACATGCGGGGACAATGACCTCTTTATCACCATAATCATTATTTGGCTTCCTCTATAAACCTTAATGTTTTTAAAAGGAAAATAAATCCCTTATTCCCTTTTTGGGTGAATTCATATTGAAAATTGTTTTTGAAATTTATTTTGTATTTTAATATCTTGAAATAATTTCTTGTGATTGAAAATGAAATGTTATTAGTGAAATGCTGATATTTGAAATATTGTATGAGTTATGATTATATAATGGTACTTGGAAATTTGACTAGTGGTTATGTGATAAACCAATGACGAGTGATTACGTGATAAACCAAATGATGGGTGGTTCCATAATAAACCAAGGAAGGGTGGTTACATTATAACCTCCAATAAATTGGGTATGGAAGTCGGCTGTATGGATATTCCATTTATTGATATGTGTGGAAGTCGACCATATGGTTATTTCATTTAACTATGTTTATGTCCCAAGTTACATTTATATGCTATAAGTTTCTTTTTATGGGCTTTATGGTAATATTTTAGTAATAAAAAAGGTAATAGAGGAATTATATTTAGTGAAGTGTTTTTGAAACTTCTTAAAGGTGAAAAGTATTACCATTTGATAATGTTTTCATGGTTTATATGTTTTTAAAAGACCGAAAATTTTCTTTCAATATGTATCCCTTACTGAATTTTTTATGCTCATCCCATGTTTTGAAATGTTTCTCATAGGAAATAATGTAGAACAGAGTCAAGGATGGGATCATGGAAAAGTTATGATGTTTAAAAATGAAATGATGTCATATTTAATTTTAAAGAGTATTTGTTTAATGAAAAAGGATAGTGAGTAGAAGTGTCTACTTGTAATATGCAAGATGTTATGTATAAGTTATGAAATAATTCTCTAAAGCTATAAACCTGAAAAGATCCTCAATGTGAATTATTAACTTAATTCAAGATTATGTAATGTTTAAGGCTGGGGCCTTACAATTGGTATCAGAGGTTAATTTAGATAACTTTATAGGTTAGCGTGTTATTTAATCATAAGTGACATTACCATAATGGTTAGCATATTTGAATAAGTCATAGTCAGTTTATATACTTTTAATGAGTTTAAGATAACATGAATAAGTATATCTTAGTGTTTAACCTTCTCATAAGATATTATATGATGATTTTACTAATTTACGCACACTGAACTTTTTTGGTTTTAGTAAATGGCTGGATCTAGCAGGCACCAAAGTAACAATGGATGTGAAGAAAGCTGTGATGGTTTTCTGAATAAGAAACCAATTGAAATTGGAGTTGCAATGAGAACTCTTGTGGTTATTCTCAAGAAACTATCCAGAGCCCTGATTCACCACATGAACCTTGGTGATTTTTATAAGGCATTGTGTATGCAAGAACCAAATCCCTACGGGAGTTCTGGTAATAATCATAAATGTAAGTATATTAATATACCTTTGTGTCAATTATGTAGAAAGAAAAACCTAGGAAAATCATTTAAATGGATGGGATGATTCTATAGATGTGTTAATGAAGGTCATAGAACAATAACCTGCCATGGAAAAAGGAAGCATCCAGTTGACTATAGGAAAGGGAAATAAGTTCTTTCCAAGGGATCAATTGAATGTTTTAAATGTGGTGTGCATAGTCATTTTACAAATAGATTTCCTTCATATAAGGTCTGGGAATGGGATCAGTAGGACCGTACAAATATATTTTTATCAATACCTAATTCCATTCCAATTGAGGATGAGGAAGACAATGACCAATGAAAGGTATGGATTATTTATTAGTTGATGTTTTGACAATATTGAATATTAGGATATGATTCATCATTTTGTTTGTAGGAAAGAATTATTATAGAATAAGTTGGAAAATAATGGTTAATGGATCATGAAGAATGTTGAATGAGTAAGAATTATACACATAAAGAATTCAAGAGTTATGGTAGATTTTATGATAATTAAATGCTTAAAAGTGTTAAGGATCTTTTGATGATGGGATTACTTTTTAAGAAATTTTTTAGTATGTGTAACCCTGAATTTTGATATGTGTAAATGTTATTAAATAAAGAATTATATATTCTTTTGTGGAAATAATGTATAACCTAAGGGGTTCATATGATCTTTTTTTGAGGTGATAAATATTTATTACATTTTGGGAAGAAATATTAAAGGTATTAGATAACTATTTAGGATAAAATTGGTTATGGATATTTTTGTGGAAATTATCATATTTTTGAGAATGTTATAAGAATGATATGGTTTTAGAAAAAGGACTACCCATAGGATGGGTGACAACCCATCACTTCTGGAAAGGCCATGGGAATCGAACCCACAACCAAAGGGAGACAGGGGCACATCACCTACCACTGGCCTATATGAAGTCCCTAGTTAGTATGACTTATTATGTTTAGTTAAATGATTTTAGTGATCAAGAATAAGTTGATTTGGGATCTTATGTTTTATCAAATAAATATACAAAGTACAATAAAATGTTTTGGTGATTAAGTGATAAAGGTTATTTTGGAAGATGTTTTCTCTTTTGGGAATACTATATGCCTAAGGAAAATAGAATACCATGAGATTTCATTTGATGAGTAATGGTTGAATTTTATTTTGTAAGAATATATGTTTTTATTGTGGAAATATGGTGTTTTTGGTTATTTATGGAAACAATTAACCTATCATGGAGAATATGTGATTAGGTTAATGGCTTTTAAGTATGAGAATTTAAGAGTAATCTACATTATTTAGAGATAAATGTTAACATTTTATGTGGAAGACTACGTGATCAAATCCTTCTAAATTTTGGGTTTCAATCTTAGTTTTGTTTACTTTGAATAATTTTAAGGACAATTGTGTATTTAATGGTGTTTTTTGAGATTTGGGTACTGTTTGTTCAATTTTGGAGATTGAGAGTAGTATTTCTTTTTATAAAAGATTATCCTTTTTGTTGATTATCTAATATTTTACTTACAATTTGGATTTTGGTAAATGTCTAAAGATAGGGGAAATATATGGTTCATCTTTTGTGGATCATTTTATTCTCTAGAAGTGATTTTAGCGCTTTAGGTGTGGCAAAGTCATGATGAATACACATTGTTTGGAGAAAAGATGAGTTTTTGGTAGAAACTTATTAAAGGATGAAACTCTACTTGAAAAGTAAGTATTTTTCCTTATACTCTTAGTCAATATCATAAATAAATTCTCTAACTTTATGAAAGGGAACTTAAACAAATGTTGTTCGTTTAATTTTTCTACTGGGGAATCAAATACTTTTTAAACTATCACAAGTTTGTGGTTTTTTTTGTGGTTAACTTTCTCCTAATAATGCTTTATATCACTCTCCATCAGAACATCATGGTTAGTTTACTCTTCCATATCAATGTTTTCATGGAATCCTAGTATGTGTTATCTTAGGTGACCTTTTACTTCTCTTTGTTTCTTTTAAAGTGATATTTTTATTGACTTTTTTTCCGATGTGGGACTTTCAATGATGTTTCCATGCCAAATTTTAAAATTGCAAGGGTACAATTTTCAAAAGGGGGGAAGGATGTAACGACCTAGGTATTTATAGAATAATACCTTTTAATTTCTATTAATATTTATTAATACGATATTAATTTTTCATTAAACGATATGATTTTTCCAATAGCATACTTGACACGCAATAAGGGGATTCTCCAAAATCTTACGTTACACACAACATTGAGTTATACTGAAAAATAATACAATAATAATATTATTATTTTAAAAGGTAATTAATGCATAGCTGTTGGAATGGAGGGAATGAATATTATAAACTGAATTTTGAAATATTGTTTAGACATGTTTAAATGATTATTCATTGGTTACCAAAGTTATTAGAAATGGAAATAAAAACCAACAGAATATAATAGATGTGTTTTTATGAAACCCTATTTAAAAGAGAATAATTGTTCGTTAAAATCACTTTTTATGGATTTTTATTTATTGAATAATATATGATATATATTAAATTTAATGTTTTAAATTAATCTTATATTTTTTCTAGATATTATATAAGAATAATTTTTTTTTTCGGGTAAAAGAAGTATTTTTCTAAAAATGCAATTTTACCACCTTTTGATGGAAAACCCCTTTTAAATCTAGTTTTGACACCTTTATATATTTTATTTGATAAAATAATATTCTTATTTAGAATTGGAATAAAAAAATTTACTTTGGATGAAATTTTGGTATTTTTCTACTAAAGTTCATTTTTTAATGAATAGTGAAAAATACTACATTTTAATTAAAAACTTTCTTTTAATATAATTTATTTATATAGTTGGATTGTACATTTAATTGGTTTTAAAGTTTTATTGGATTGTAGTTTTATCATTTAATCCAATTTTGGTCATTGGAAGTAATTTCACTGTGAAATTGGACATAAACACATGTCAATCTTTTGGTAGTTTTTACTTCTTAAAAACACGCTTTTTGGTTTTGACAACGTGAATTAATTTGAAATTAATTTCTGAAACTTCTATGTTTTGAACATGGAAAATTAGATTCCATATTTCTAATCAGGAGGTCCAAATTATGTAAATATATACCTTTTATTTTTAGACATTATGAATAGTAAATTTAGTAAATATTTTATTTATCATGGTTAAAGGGTAAATCTGGTAAATAAGGGTAACAAATAATATTATAATAATAATAAATTACCCTATCAAATGTCCTAACCCAATTATATGAGATATGTCCAACCATGGGAATCTTTGAGTCCATTTTAGGGCTACATGGATCCACTTGTGTGTGAAAGTGACATTTAATTACTTTTAATTTAAAGTTAAGGAAAATATAACATAACATGTATCTTTTAATAAAACAATTTTTATATGGGGTTATATAAGTCCTATTTTCGATTATAAAGAGTAATTATAAAGATAAAAATATTTCCTATATCATGGTATTTTATTTATATTTTTTATACATCAAATAAATAAATATATTTATGATACAATGATCATGTTGTGATTACTGTATTAATGAAAAATTTAAATAAATGAGATTATAAATGTTAAAATAAATTTAGTTTGATACATTTTATGCCATACGAAAATTTTATGGACGATTATGACTTGTTATATTTTAATTTATGAAGTTTTTTTGTAATAATCAAGTTTTTATAGATTTTTAAAAAGTCCTGATATGAATATTATAAAAATTGACATAAATGTGTTTTTAAAACAACTACTATTTTATTAAATGATATAATAGTCCTAAAAATCTAACATTTTTCCAAATGAATTAGTTAATGTTGGAAATGTCATTAATGAATAACTTGAGGTTCTATTGGAATTTTATGGTAACTATATTAACCATATAGTATGAATATACAAGAAGACATGGCAATAGTTAATTTAGTTAACCAAGGGCTAAAGCTAAATGATAAGGTTAAATTTGAAACCAAAACTTGTCTGAAACTTATGGGTTGAGAGGATTTCGAACAATACTCATCTTATCTTCTAATTAAATGAGTTTTGGACCTTTTGAAAATTGAAATTCAGTTTATAATAAAATAATATTTCAATACATTCCTAAAGTACCCCTCCTCCCTCTTATAAAAGACCACCACCTCTAACCCCTTACTCATACCTCTCAGGCCCCTTGGATCATAAAAAATATGCTCAAATAAGCTCCCAACATCCCTCTATTCCTTCTAGAAGCCTTACCTTAGCCATAAAGAAATTCAAGAAATCCTTTTAGCTCAAATCAAAGTGAGTTAACCATTTTAAGAGGTAGCATCTCGCCAAAGAGCCCACACTTGAGTGGTAAGGGCTCATGCTTGGAATCCAAGAGACCCAAGTTCAAAAATGGGTAGAGGTGAATTTTTAGGTTAATGTAGTAGTATTGGAACAAGAACTATAGCAGGTATTGTTCGGTACTGTAGCAGCCAGAAATATTCACCCGATTTGGGTCTTCGGGCGACCGGTTTGGGCCTACAGGTCTCATGGACTTCAGGTCATCAAAGGCCTTCAGGGCTTAGAGAATTCAGGCCAAAAAGACCATGGAGTATCCCAATTAACATAGATCAGGCCCCAAAATAGGATTAGAGAAAATGAATAGAAGTCACCCGAAGCCAAGCTTACCAGTTTGGAAGAATGAGAGGGTATGGAAACCACCATTGGGATAAAGAAGCATGCAGCTTTGTTTGTGGAAATGCTAGCTGATCAGAAATGCAAGTTGGGGAGATAGGAGATCAATGATGCAAAAGTTGGGGAGGGAATATTCTAGTGGGTTAGGCCAACGAGTCATGTAATGGGCATAGTATGCCTCAGGGCATTCGGGTCATGTATTGGCCTTTAGGTCGTGTCGGGCCCTGTGCCTTGGGATTACGCGTCGTGTAAGTGTTCCCCTTCAACTTTAAAAAAAGAGGATTTTCCATAATAAAATAAAAACAAGGCCTTTTTTCCATTCCGGGGTAGAGGTAGTGTCTTCTATAAAGTCCCTTTAAAATATTCTACTTCTACACTCCTTATTCTATTATTATTCTTTGATTACATAAAAAAACTAGTATCCTAAATATAGTAGGATGTTTTTTTAGAAGTATTAAAACTACACTTACACACACCTCCATCTAATAGATTTAGAACATACTGTTTCTGTGGACAACGAACTACTGCCTCACCAAATGATGATTGTTAAATTATCTCCTACTGCCTCTCATGTTAGCCATTAATATGTAACTGTAATTATATATGATATATATGATATTTATTTTATCTCTATACTTCTATAATTATCATTTAGAACATACCTTTATGCTTTTCATGTAGTATAAATACAAAATTTCATTCGAGGATGTGCGGACTACCGCCCCCTCAAAGTGATATGACTCGTTCAATCCATATATGGAACGTATAAAGGATGGAGTTAATGAACTTATGTAACATATATAAAATATTATATTATACTGGAATTATAATATATCTATGTATCATTAACTTTTCATTCCATTAAATATGATATCGAAATGAAAGTAGTGTCCATGCGTACGTACGACTTACTGTCTCCATGAACGATGCATTTCATTTTTATCACTAAATGTTATGGAATATTATAAATACATATGTATTTTATATATATGACATATATATGAATAATATTCTAGAGATAAATTAATTTTTACCCCATGGACAATTTTTAATTATAACAGGTTCATTTTTGACTCAAGTACCCAATATCGATAAAATGACCGATATTAACTTAAATAATTATGTAATTTTTATAATGTGGTAATAAGGGATATATAAGGAATAATAAAATTGAAAAAGGTTCTAAAGCAAGTAGAAATTAACTTAAGCTTATTATTCAAGAAATTAAGGAATGAACTAGTCACGTCGGACATGAGGTAAGGGGACTTCTTAACCCAATTTCCATTCTTTGGGTTAATCTTCTACTTCTTGATTATATCGTACTATGATTATGTGTGAAATAACTTTTGATATCCTATCTTTTATTTATACATGTTTTATGTGTAATTATAGTTAATAAACACAATCAATCTATTTTATTTACAAAATGATCTTTGTAAGGGACTTCGTCTCAATATCATTTCACTAAGGAATATTTTGATAATATACACATACTTCTTTTATATGGTGTATAATAAACTCCTCTGAATTTTAATTTCATTCAAATGGAATATTTTTTCTATGAATAATTTTACTAAAATACAAAAGGAATGTTTTTAACCTATCCGGTGACAATGAACTCTCCACCACCGTAATTGTTATTTGGCTTCCTCTATAAGCCTTAATGTTTTTAAAAGGAAAAGAAATCCATTATTCCCTTTTTGGGTGTTCTCATATTGAAAATGGTTTTTGAAATTAATTTTATATTTCAATATCTTGAAGTGATTTCTTGTGATTTCACATGATTTTTTTTAGTGAAATGTTGATATTTTCAATATTTTTATGTGTTATGATTATATAATGGTACTTGGAAGTTTGACGGGTGGTTACATGATAAACCAATGATGAGTGGTTATGTGATAAACCAAATTATGGGTGGTTCCATGATAAAATAAGGATGGGTGGTTATGTTATAAGCTCCATGGAGTTGGGTATGGAAGTCATCCATATGGAAAATCCATTTAGTGATATGTGTGGAAGTCGACCATATGGTTATTCTATTTAAGTATGTTTATGTCCCAAGTAACCTTTATATTCTATAATTTGATTTTTATAGGATTTATGGTAATATTTTGGTTAGAAAAGGAGTATTCAATGAGTTATATTCAGTGAAGTGTTTTTTCTACTTCTTAAAGTTGAAAAGTATTACATTATGATAAAGTTTCATGGTTTACATGTTTTTTCTAGACAAAAATTATCTTTCATTATGTATCCCTTATTGAGATTTTTATGCTCATCCCAAGTTTTGAAATTTTTTTCATAGAAAATAATAAATAATATAGTCAAGGATGGGATCAAGGAAAAATTCTGTTGTTTAAAAATGAAATAATGTCTTATTTCATTTTAAAGGGTTTTTGTTTTATGAAAAAAAGGATAGTGAGTAGAAGTGTCTACTTGTAATATGAAAGATGTTATGTATAATTTATGACCTAATTCTCTAAATATCTAATCCTGAAAATATATTCAATGTGAATTATTAACTTAATTAAATATTATGTAATGTTTAAGGTTGGGGCCTTACAGTTGGTATCCGAGGTCAGTTTAGATAAATTTATAGGTTAGGGTGTTATTTAAGCATAAGTGACATAACCATAATGGTTAGCATATTTGAAAGAATCATAGCTAGTTTAGATCAATTGAATGAGTTTAATATAACATGAATTAGTATATATTAGTGTTTACCCTCCTCATAAGATATTATATGAAGATTTTACTGATATACCCACACAGACCTTTTTGGTTTTAGTAAATGGTTGGATCTAGCAGGCTCCCAAGTAACAATGGATGTGAAGAAAACTGTGACAATTTTCTGAATAAGAAACTGAATAAAATGGGATATGATATTAGAACTCTTGGGGTTATTCCAAACCAATATCTAGATTCATTATTGACCACCTAAACCTTAGTGATTTGTATAAGGCATTGTATATGTGAGAAACAAATCCCCATGGAAGTTCTGGTAATAATCATAAAGGTAAGTATATTAAAAAACTTATGTGTCAAGGATATGGAAAGAACACCTAGGAAAATTATTCAAAGGGATGGGAAGATTCTATAGATGTGGTAATGAAGGTCATAAATAAAGAACCTACCATGTAAAAAAGGAAGCGTCTAATTGACTCCATGAAAGGGAAAGAAATTATTTTCAAGGGATCAATTTAATGTTTTAAATGTGGTGTGCATGATCATTATACAAATAGATTTCCTATGAAGAAGGTTCGGGAATAGGATCAGCATGACTTTACAAATTTATGTTTACGAATACCTAATTCCATTCCAATTGAGAATGAGTAAACTGACAATGACCAATGAAAGGTATGTATTATTTCTTAGTTGATGTTTTGAAATATTGAATATTAGGATATGATTCAGGATTTTGTTTGTAGGAAAGAACTATTACATAATAATTTGGAAGAGAATGGTTAATGGATCGTGAAGAATGTTGAATGATTTAGAAGTCAACAAATAATGGATTCAAGAGTTATGGTAGATTTTATGACGATGAAATAGTTAAAAGTATTAAGGATTTATTGATGATGAGATTACTTTGGAAAACGTTTTCAAGTATGTGTAACCTTGATGTTTGATATGTGTAAATGTTATTCAATAAAGAATTATCTTTTCTTGTTTGAACATAATGGATAACCTTAGGGGTTCAAATGATCTTTTGTTTTTGAGGTGATAATGGTTATTACATTTTGGGATGCAAAATGAATGGTATTAGATAAAATTTGAGGATAAAATAGGTTATGGTTATTTTTGATGAAATTATATTATTGTTTAGAATTTTATAATAATTATATGGTTTTAGAAAAATGACAACCCACAGGATGAGTGAGAACCTGTCACATCTGGAAAGGCTATGAGAATCAAACCCACAATCAAAGGGCGACAAGGGCGCATCACCTACCCCTGGCCTACATGAAGTCCCTAGTTAGTATGACTTATTAATTTTAGTTAAATGATTTTATTGATCAATAATAAGTTGATTTGGGATCTTATGTTTTATCAAATGGATATCCTCAGTATAGGGAATTTTTTTGGTGATTAGGTGATAAAGGTTATTTTGGAAGATGTTTTCTCTTTTGGGAACACTATATGCCTAAGGAAAATGGAATACTATGGGATTTCATTTAAGGAGTAATGGTTGAATTTTATTTTGTAAGAATATATGTTTTTATATTGGACGTATGGAATTTTGGGTTATTTATGGGAATGATTAACCTATCATGGAGAATATGTGATTGGGTTAATTGCTTTTAAGCATGAGAATTTAAGAGAAGTCGATGTTATTTGGAGATAAATGTTAAGATTTTACATTGAAGACTAAGTGATCAAATCCTTCTAAATTTTGGGTTTCAATCTTATTTTGGTTTACTTTGAAGAATTTTAATGAAAATTGTGTATTGAATGGTCTTCGTTGAGCTTTGGGTTTTTTTGTTCAATTTTAGAGATTAAGAGTAGTACTTCTTTTTATAAAAGATTATCATTTTTGGGGATTATCTGATCTTGTACTAACCATTTTGGTTTTGGTTAATGTATAAAGATAGAGGAAATATATGGTTCACCTTTTGTGGACCATTTCATTCTCTATAAGTTGATTCTAGCGCTTCAGGTGTGACCAAGTCATCATTAATACTAATCGTTTGGACAAATGATGAGTTTTTGGTAGAAAATTATTAAAGGATGAAACTATACATGAAAAGTAAGTATATTTCCTTATGTTCTTAGTAAATATCATAAATAAATTATCTAACTTTATGAAATGGAACTTAAAACAAAATTTTTTTTCTGTTTACTTTTCCTATTGGGGAATAGAAGACCGTTTAACCTATCAGAAGTTTGTGGTTTTATGGTGGTTAACTTTCTTTTGATCATATTTTCTATCGCTCTCCATCAGAAATTGATGGTTAGTTTACTCTTTCATATCCTTGTTTTCATGAAATCCTAGTATGTTTTATCTCGGGTGACCTTTGTACTTGTCTTTTTTTAAAGTGATAGTTTTAATGACTCTTTTTCCAATGAGGGACTTTCAATGATGTTTTCAAGCCCAATTTTAAAATTGCGAGGACGCAATTTCAAAATGGGGGAAGGATGTAATGAACCAGGTATTTATATAATAATAATTTTTAATTTCTATTAATACTTATGAATACGATATTAATTTTATGATAAAGATGAATTTTTTTATGATAGCGTACTCGACACAAAATTAGGTGTTTCTATAAAATCTTTCGTTGCACACAATATTGTGTTATACTGAAAAATAATACAATAATAATATTATTATTTTAAATGGTAGTTAAAACCGACCTGTTAGAATTTAGGGAATTAATAGTATCAACTAAATTTTTAAATATGGTTTACACATGTTTAAATGATGATTCATTGATTACCAAATTTATTAGAAATGGAAATAAAAACCAATTGAATATAATGGATGTGTTTTTATGAATACCTATTTAAAAAATAATTATTATGTTTTCATAAAACCATTTATGTATTTTTATTTAATAAAAATCAAATGATATATATTCAATGTAATATTTTAAATTCATCTTATATGTTTTCTAGATATGATATAATAATAAATTCATTTTTTGGATAAAAGAAGTATTTTTCTACCAATGTAGTTTTACCGCCTTTTAATGGTGAACCCTTTTTGAATATAGTTTTTGACACAATTATATTTTTTATTTGACAAAATAAACTTCTTATTTAGAAAATTAAAATCAAAACTTACTTTGGATGAAATTTTGGTATTTTTCTGCTAAATATTTTATTTACCATTGTAAAAGGGTAAATTTGTTAAATAGGAGTAAAAAATAATATTATAATAATATTAAATTACCCTAACACATGTCCTAACCCTATTTGATAAGATATTTCCGACCATGGGAATCCTGGTGTCGATTTTAGGACCACATGGAGCCACTTGTGAGTGAAAATGACATTTAATTACTTTTAATTTAAAGTTAAGGAAAATATAACCTAAACATGTATCTTTTATTAAAACAATTTTTATATGGGTTATATAAGTTATCTTTTCGTCTATAAATATTCATTATAAATATAAAAATATTTCCTATATCATGGTATTTTATTTATAATTTTTAGACATCAAATAAGTAAGTATATTTATGACACAATGATGATGTCATGATTACCTTATTTATGAAAGATTTACATAAATGAGATTATAAATATTAAAATAAATTTATTTTGAAACTTTTTATGCCATATACAAATTTTAGGGATTCTTATGACTTTTAATATTGTAATTTATTAAGTTGTTTATAAAGAATCACGTTTTTATGGATTTTAAAAAAGTCATGATATGAATATTATAAAAATTGACATAAATGAGTTTTTAAAACAAATACTATTTTATTAAATGATATAATAGTCCTAAAAATATAATATTCTTCCAAATGAATTAGATAATGTTTTAAATTTCATTAATGAACCACTTGAGGTACAATTTTCCTTTTATGGTAACTATATTAACCATATAGTATGAATATACAAGAAGACATGGTAATAGTTAAATTTTTTGACAAAGGGTTAAAGATAAATGATAAGGTTAAATTCGAAACCAAAACTTGTGTAAAACCTATTGGTTGAGAGTATTTAAGAAAATCCTCATCTTATCTTATAATTAAATGAGTTTTGGACCTTTTGAAAACTGAAATTCAGTTTATAATAAAATAATCTTTCAAGACATTTTTAAAGTATGCCTCTTCCCTCTAATAAAAGGACACCAACTCTAACCCCTTACTCACACCTCTCAAGCCCCTTGGCTCGTACAAACTCTAATACAATAATCTGAAAAAATCACTATCTTCCTTTTAAACTCCTTACCATAGTCATAAAGAAATTCAAGAAATCCTTTTGGCTCAAATTAAAGGGTGTTACCCATTCTAAGTGGTAGAATCTTCTCAAAATTTCCTTTCCAATATTCTACTTCTTCACTCCATATTATATTATTATTATTTGATTACATAATTACAACATAATCCTAAATGTAATAGGATGTTTTTTTGATAAGGATTATAACTACACTTACACACACCTCCATCTAATGGATTTAGAACATACCATTTCTATGGATGGTGAGCAACTACCTCACGAAACGATGATTGTTCAATTATATCCTACCGCCTCTCATGGTGAAAATTATGATAAAAATTTAATTATATATGATATATTTGATATTTAATTTATCTATATGCTTCTGTAAATATCATTTAGAACATACATTTATGCTTTTCATGTTGTATAAATATGAAAATTTAATTTGAGGAAGTGCAGACTACCGCCCACTCAAAGTGATATGACTCATTCATTCCATACATGGAATATATAAAGGATGTAGTTAATGAAATTATGTAACATATATAAAATATTATATTATACTATAATTATAATATACCTATGTATCATTATGTTTTCATTCCATTAAATATGAAATAGAAATAAAAGTACCGTTCATGCATACGTATGACTTACCGTCTCCATGAATGGTGCATTTCATTTCTTATCTCTAAATGTTATTGAATATTATAAATACATATAAAATTGATATATATATAATATATATGAATAATATTTTGGAGATAAAGTAATTTTTACCACATGAAGAATTTTTAATTATAACATGTTCATTTTTGACTCAAGTACCCAATATCGACCAAACGACTGATATTAACTTAAATAATTATGTAATTCTTATAACATTCTGATAAGTTATATTAAAGGAATAATAATCTTGAAAAATGACCTGAAGAAATTATAAATTAACTTAAGTTTATTATTCAAGAAATTAAATAACGAACGAGTCAAGTCAGACATGAGGTAAGAGAACTTCTTAACCCAATTTCCATTCCTTGGGATGATCTTATACTTCTTGATTATGTCGTGCTATGATTATGCGGGAAATAACTTTTGATATCTTATCTTGTATTTATATTTGTTTTATGTCTACTTATAGTGAATACACATAATCAATATATTTTATTTTAAAAAATTTATTTTTAAGGGAATTCATTTCACTCACATTTCATTGAGGCATATTTTCATAATATACACCTACTTATTTTATATGGTGTATAATAAAACCATTTTTATTTTACTTTCATTCAAAGGGAATCTTTTTTCTATTACGTGTTTTACTAAATGGAAAATGGAATATTTTTAACGTATGCGGTGATAATGACCTCTTCGCTACCGTAGTTGTTATTTGGCTTCCTCTATAAGCCTTAATGTTTTTAAAAGGAAAAGAAATTCCTTATTCCATTTTTGGGTGTTTTCATATTGAAAATGGTTTTTGAAATGTATTTTGTATTTCAGTATCTTGAAATTATTTCTTGTGATTGTAAATTAAATTTTATTAGTGAAATGTTTATATTTGAAATATTTTATGTGTTATGATTATATAATGGTACATGGAAATTTTATGGGTGGTTACATGATACACCAATGACAGGTGGTTACGTGATAAACTAAATGAAGGGTGGTTCTGTGATAAACCAAGGAAGGGTGGTTACATTATAACCTTTAATTCATTGGGTATGTAAGTTGTTCATATAGTTATTATATTTATTGATATGTTTGGAAGTCGACCGTATGGTTATTTCATTTAAGTATGTTAATGTCCCAAGTTGCCTTTATATGATACAAGTTTCTTTTTATGGGATTTATGGTAATCTTTTGGTTACAAAAATGGTAAGCAATGAGTTATATTCAATGAAGTGTTTTTTCTACTTGTTAAAGGTAAAAAGTATTACATTATTATAAAGTTTTCATGGTTTACATATTTTTCCAAGACCAAACGTTTTCTTTCATTATGTATCCCTTATTGATATTTTTATGCTCATCCTATGTTTTGAAATGGTTTTCACAGGACATAATGAAGAATAGAGTCAAGGATGGGATCAAAGAAAAGTTATTCTGTTTAAACATGGAACTATGTCATATTTTTTTTAAAGAGTTTTTTTATGAAAAAAATAATAGTGAGTAGAAGTGTCTAGTTGTAATATACAAGATGTTATGTATAAGTTATGACCTAATTCTCTAATGCTCTAAACTTGAAATGATCCTCAATGTGAATTATTAACTTAATTCAAGATTAGGCAATGTTTAAGGATGTGGCCTTACAATTAAAGTTAAATCAATCTTAAAAGGAATTTGGTACAATATTTTGGTTCAAAACATATTGACATAAAGTACCACTTCATCAAAGATTTTTTAGAGAAGAATTAATTGAAGTTGGAGTATATTTCTATATCAGAACAAGTTGATGATATATTCAAAAAACCATTACCAAAGGAACCATTTTATAAATTGAGGTTGAACATAAGAGTCCAACCTATTTCTCATCATGGTTGAGTTATGTGTATATATCCTCTATCTTATCTTAACTTTGGATTATGTTGTCAAGAGGGAGAATTGTTTCATTAATCTATCCTCATGGAATCACGCATAAAGGGGGAGTTGTGGGTAAGCTGTGAATCCAGCATGTAAGTGTGTGAACTATTCTAAATATTTGTTGGAGTGGTTGCATAATTTTTTTGTATTATTGGAAATATTAATAAGTGAAGAATGGTAAGGAAGAAGTTTGAGGAAGAAAGGATGAGGAAGAAGGTTGAAGAGGTTTCATAGTAACTACTTTTGGATAATGTGGATTTTGCAATCAATAATTTTAGTTTCCTATAATGAGTTAGCTCACACAGGCTTAGAATTGTTGATAAAAAATCCATATATTTAGGTTATAATGTTGATAATTATAGTTTCCTATAATTTTTTGTTGACAAAAAATCTAAATGGAGAGATTCTTGGGACGAAGTTGGAAAGAGAAGGTTTTTGGAAGTAAGAGAAGTTTTTTTAAAGAGTTTTGTATTTTTTTTGTCAAAAAGAATAAATCAATTTTTCTATTCTAATGGATGTGTGTTTGAATTGTTTTTATAAGTTAAAAATATCTTTAATAAGAGGATAAGGTTGTTTCATAAGTAAATAATCATAAAATAAAAAGATATCACTGATTTAACCCCTCCCCCTTTTAGTGATACAACTATCTTGATTGGGAAAATTCACATATATCCAAAGGTTTTAACTCTAGGGAGTCTAAATGACCTTATTTTTTTAGTTTTCATAAAAAATTCTCATTTACCTAACCTATAATAAATATCCATAAGCGGGTATGATATTATTCATTCTCACTATATTTTTCATTGATTATCAGTATTGGATTTTCTAGTTCAAGTATATGTATAACCCACTATTAAGATATACCATACCATAACATATGTCATCCTTATACATAAGAAAAAATATATTTACAAACTTTAAATAAAATCCCATAATTTCTAAACTCGACCCTAAGATTATGTTTCTGGTAATAGATGGTACATAATAATAATAATTGAATACGATAACCATCATGCTGGGAAAAGTAAAATGATAATCTCCCACTACTAATGTTTCTAATCTCACAAAATTTTCTTCTCAGAGATTTATTTCACATTTTTTCAATTGCCTTGTATATATATAGTTCCTATTTTTTAATAAAAATGTGCGAGCCACATGCATTATCAAATACCCAACTTGTAGAAATAGACAAATTACATTCAATTAAAAATATTCCTAAAGTAGAATCATGAAATTACTTCTTTTTTGCAACTATGTAATTATTATTCTATTGACATTACTTTCTATATGAAAAGTAGAGTTCCTCCTACTCATTTCTCTCCATATATATATTTTTATTCTTGAAAGGGAAGTACATCAGTGTTTTCTATTTAGACTTATACCTTGATACTTTTTTACTTTACTTTCCTCCTCTTCCTTACTATAAGGAATGAAGAGTTTGGTTTCTTCATATCCTTATCTTCATGGGGAATTATAGCCAAAAAAATCTAGGAGAAACTTATTCATGCCATTCATATTATAATAAATAATGAAAATTGAGAATATATGTGGTAAAGAGTAATGAATGAGGTTAGTTTCTAGGTCTTCATTCAATTTAATCCCAAAGGTCTATAGTCTCTCAATGTACCCAATCATCATGAGTGCATGAGGCCCTTCTTGATCCTCTTATGTCATACTTCATCTATACAGTGCACTTGATATCACATATTTTTCATGCAAAGATCTCAGCTAGTATAACTATAATGAACTAATGTTTTTTAAATGAAAATTCCATTATTATAATTATTTCTTATGTTATAATCACATAATATTACATATATAACAGAATAAAAACTTTATAAATGAATAATTAGTGAAATAAAAGGCATTTATAGAAGTTAATAAATATATACCAAAGGAATAGTAACTTGAATTTTTGAATAGTAATGTGACCCTTATGAATAGTAAACTGACCAATTGAATAATAACCTCACTAATGAAAGTATAAATAAATTTTATCCATATTATAAGTTACAATATGATATAATTATATCATAGTATAAGTAAGTAAATATTTTAAAAATTAATTATTAAGTGTTGGTATTTTTGTAAGTCATAAATATATAATTAAAATTTATGATTAATTTAATAATTAATGAAAATAATTTTCATAATATGTATTCATAAATTAACATTTTTATTTCCTATGATTATAATATAATATAATGAGAACTTTGTTAAAATTTTAAAGTGTTATATCAGTTATAATTTTAAAATATGTATTTTTTAAGAAAATTATGATTTTAATAAAAAATTAAATTTATAATATTTATAAATTATTTTCTTAAAATGGAGTTATTTTTTGAATTATACACATTCAAAAAATGGTTAGGGTGAATTTTTTGGATTTTTCAAGAATACTTGAATTTTTGGGGAATAGTAAAATACGATAATTTACGGTATATATAAACTATAAGTTAAATACACTATTTATTGAGTCATAGCTGATATAAGAAACATTTTTTAGAACTCAAATTATCTAATTACTATATTTAGTCTCAATAATCATCAAAATTTCTTATCTTGATCAAAATAATAAACAAATGAATAAAATATTGAGAAAACACCCTTCTTCTCCACTATAAATACCAACCTCATCGCCTCTTCTCCTCACACATATCAAGCCTTGTTACTTGTAAAAATTAAGCTCAAATATCTTCCTAATTACCTCCCCCACATCCATGATCTCTTGGCCTCACCAAAAGACCAAAACCTCTTCCTTAAGGAGGCTCTTAGGGAGGATAAATTCAAGAGGTAAAATCTTCATATTTTAGAAATGACTAAGATGATGGATCCTGAGTAATGGTTTAAGAATAAAGTTGGTTTATTTAGGTGTATATATTTCATAATTCAAGGATTATTTTATATGAATCATGATATATATAACTGTTTTTAGTATAAGTTTTTCATTATAGATTGGAAAGGATATGTTTAATAGTTCTAAGAAGCTAGGAGAGTGATTTAAGGGTAAGGTGATATACTTGGAGAACACATGATTAAGGGAAAGATAACCGTTAATATGTCCCTTATGTTAATATAATGATGTTTGGATAAACATATGTTCATTTTTAATAAGTAAATTGGATGATTCTATTTTCTTGATTTGTTGACAAGAGGGTTGTGCTATCATGGATGAAGTATGCAAATTTTTGGTATTTAAGGAATATATCTAATGAGTTTTGGAATTAGGAAACATGCATGTTTTAAATATAAATATATATATATGGTAATTAAAGTTATTACCATGACTCAAGAGAATACCTGATGGATGTGTTCACAAGTTTATAATGTTAACAATAAGACATACATTATGCTATATAGGGGAAAAATGTTAAGCTGAATTAGTGAACCTCTTTTTAAATTTTTGGATTTTCATATTTCATAAGGATTACAAGGTTATCAATTTATGTAAAATTTAAGTTAAACTTCAGATGAAGTTTGTTATAATAAATTATTATCTCACTATAGGTGGACTTATGCATATTTTATAACTTGTGATAACCTTTTTTGGTGATAAATACAGATGGAATAAACTATCATCATATTTATGGACCACATGATCTGCTAATGCTTCATGAGATACAAATTAAACTTCATTTCATTGAATAAGAGATTATGTATAAATTTTTCAAGGCATGACCAATGGTGATATTTTACCAAAATAAAGTAATTATATCTTCTCATGAAAATTGTTCAACATTAGGAAAAGGGATCGTGATGTAAAAGGGTGTCATATTATCATTATTTTTGATGATATCATTGACCTATTTAATGCTTCTTTAGTTTATGGTTTGGTGATTTTGAAAATTCTATGGATCAAACACTTTACTATGATCACTAATATTTATCAATATCAATGATTTTTTTATGATTTTTTACCATTCCAAAATCTTCACCTATGTTCTCCTATGTAGAGACCTAGTTATGATCTACTTTGGGTAACTGTTATTTTCTAACTATTCCATTTTAAAATAAATTTTAATTCTTTGTTTTTATGATGTGGGTTTCTATCTTTTTATTACCTTGAATAAATTTAGGGGAGAAATTAATTTTAAGGTAGGTAGAATGTAACACCCTGATATTTTTATAAGATAGTTTTTTTAATTTCTTTGATGTCTTGTGTTGTACGCTACACAAAGATATGCTTGTGTAATAAACAACACTAACTTTGCTTGTGGTATATGCAACACTATTCTTGTCATGTGTTACACACAATTTCAAGTTCTTTTGACTTAATTCATTTAATGAAAGACCAATTTTAACTGAACAACTAAATATTATTATGTTACCTTATAACTTAGTCATTATAATGATGGGTATGAACAATATTAACTTTCCTCTAAAAAATATTTAAATGAAAATAAGTGAGTTTATAAAATAATAAAATCAATTTTTACGGATTTTATTAATTTAAAAAATATATAATATATTCAATAAAATGTTCAAAATTCATCTTATATGTTTTTTATACATGATATAATAACAAATTCAATTTTTCTGATAAAAGACGTATTTTTCAAAAAATTTAGTTTTGCCACCTTTGGTTGGAACACCCATTTTAAATATAGTTTTGAAAATTTTATATATTCTATTTAACAACATAAACATTTTATTTAGAATAAGGATATAAAAATTTTCTTTGGATGAATATTTGATATTTTATCTGATAACTTTCACATTTTGATGAATAGTAAAAATACACCTAATTTTAATTGAAAACAACTTTTTTCATTGAAATACTTTATGTGGTCAAATTATATTATTTAATGGTTTTAAATTATAAATATAAAATATTTTTTATCATTAAATATAATATATGTTATTATAATTAATTTTACATTGAATTTTGATGTAAAAACATTTCAATCTTTTGCAATGTTTAAAATTTTAAAACCCGTTTTTCATTCCGACAATGAGATTAATTTTAAATAAATTAATGAAACTTATGTGTTTTGAAATTTTAAAAATTGATTCCATATTTGGAATAATTAGTTCAAAATTATTTAAATAGGCGCCTTTTTATTTTTTTGGATTTTATGAATAGTAACTTTGGTAATTTTTATTTACCATAGTTAAAGTTAAATAGAGTAAATTTGGGTAACAAATTAATATGATAAGTACAATAAAATTACACTAAAACCTGAAAAAAATCCTATTGGATGAGTAACCATCGACCCTTAACACCTAAGGATTGTAATTGACTCATTTAATTGAGTTTTGACCATAAAACTGATATAAATATTATTAAAATAAAAGAAAGTGATATGAAAGTTACAAAATGTAACCTTATTATTTATTATAAGTATTATAATTTGAATACAGTGATAAACATGATAAAACTTCAATAATAAATAGTCTACAAAAATATAATGAAATTATCTACATAATTATAATTTATTTCTAATTTTTAGAGATTAAATAATTACCTTAAATGCTTATACAATGATAATGTAAAAATTATTTAATTGACAAAAAATAAATAAAATAAATTTAATTAAAATGATAATAACCTTTAAAAGTCCAAAAAAATGACCAAATATTATTGGTATATTATATATGTACCATATTCATCCATGTTTTGAGTTATTGACCATTTTGAGCCTTATGGAAATGATTATGACACTTATATTGTTTTATTTAAAGTGATGTTAAAGTTGTCACATTCATGTTTGAATAAATATAAAATTTTTAATGTTTAATTTTAAATAATATATATTAAATTATATGTATTTTTATAAATTCTATAGAATTTATCTTCATCATAGTATTTTATTTATAATTTTTACTCAAAAAATAAGTATATTAAATAATTACATAAAACCGATGTAGTAATTATTTATTAATGGAAATATCAAATTAATGTTATTAAAAATACTAAAATAAATATATTTTGAGATAATTAATATATAAAAAAATTTCTATATGACCTTGAAACATTATAGATATAATAAAATATTTTTTTGAGGTTAAAATATTATCTTGATATTCTTAAAAACCCATTAAATGAATAGAGTCAAAATTGACACTATTGTTATTTTTTGAAAATAATATTTTATTAAATTATTTAAAACACATAAAATGTTTTAAAAAATATAAAATAATTATTATAATTTCTAAAAGGATCTAAATTATTCATTTATTTTCTAATTGATATTAAATAAATAAAAAACTAAACTATTTTAATATTGAAATATTTGTTACCTTAGTTAAAATAAATAGAATAACTAAGTGTTAAATTAAAATGATAAGGGTTAAATGTATATAAAAACTTGTATAAAAAGTAATTTTTGATGATATTGAAAGCTTATATCATCTCATATTCTAATATAAGACATTTTGGATTTTTTGTATGTGTTTTATGTTTATTATAAATTAATATTTTTTAGAGTGTTCAAAAGTGCCCCTCACCTCAATTATAAAAGGGCCCCTCCTACCACACCTATACACTTAACTTTGATCCTTAAATATTATCCATTACCTTAAAATTTCCCTTATGAACTTAACTAGTTATATTATATAGGTTTTGGTCTTCTAAAAAGACCATCTCTAGTGCCTTTAAGAGGAGATATAGGGGGAGAACATCGAAGAAGATGTAATCTCCACTACAGATTCTTTCAAATTGTTTTTTCTTATACTTCATATTCAGGTAATTTTTCCATTATAAATTAAAAAATATGGTATAAATTATAATCTTAGATGTTATTATGGTTATGGGATAATCATTTTATACCTTCTATCCATCCTATGAAAAATGAAGTCACTACGTGTGCGTACGTACGACTTGTCGTGTCCATGTTGTGGTGTAATATATTTTACACCACCATCTTAATTATATGGGTATAATTATGGAAATAATAATTATATATTATTATTATAACATGATAAAGATATTTAAAAAACATATATACCATCCACTTCCATACCATTTCAAAATTATCGGAATGATATCGTCGCTCATGCGTACGTACGGTCTACCATCTCCACGATGCGATGAGATTCATTATACAAGATATTCATTAAATAATGATTATATAAATTTAATTAATGAATAAATATGGTATAAATTATTTTAATATCATTTTTAATGATATAATCATGAACTAAGAAGGATAACTGGAACTTATTCGACAAAACATACATAAGAACATAGAGCATTTAATACCTGAATAACGAGTAACAATGAAATGATACTAACAAACAGATGATAATATAATCATATATGATTTCAAAAAAATGAATATTATTTTTTAATAAATCTATGACATTATTTAAATCATTATACAGAAGGTTTGGATACATTCAAAGGATATCAGACCTAAGGTAAGGGATTAATTTGTCTCACTTTTATTTATGTGGGGTATATGGCTTATACACCACATATTTATTTTGTGTGGTGTTTCCCATGAATTATTTTATGATTCTTATTATGAAGGTAATGATATTTAAATATGAATATAATTTTCTTTATTTTATGAGGCATACTATTCGACTGATTATAAATTGGTAAGGGATAATTTTCTAATCTCATTATTATCTGAGATTGATTATACGTAATTATTAAATAGGGTATATTTATCATCCATGTCCATGTTTCTAAAAATATTTTCATAAACTTTTTTCTATTATCCTATGGATTTTTGAAGTCATTTTTACCCATTTTTGACTTTTACTACATGGTTTGGACGAAATCATTTTTTTTTCATATGTGGTACTTTTAGTCTTTTCTTGAAAAATTACAAGAAGAATGTTTTTTAAACATATACGACATGAATGAATATTTATTCTTTCATAGCACATTATTTGAATAAATATTCTCTTAAAAAATTTCAAGGTTATTTTCAAATAATTTTTTTTCTTTTAAAAATGCACTTTACTTTAACAAAAGAAAACTTTTTTGAAGAGATGATATTTCCCTCAAGAATTAATTTCATATTTTTTTATCAAAATTATTTTTTGTATAAGATTAAGGATGTTTTAAATTATAATATCCCTATTATTATTATGGTTTATTATTTTTTTGATAGAATTATATTTATAAAGTCCATTTGTTTTACATGGATTATGTTATGATGGAATGATGTTTAAGAAACCCATTTTATTCCTTGGGTTTTACTATGATGAATGATTTATGTTTTTGTGGAACACATATGTATGGTTTTTATTATTAGATGAGTGAGACATATATCCTCATCAAATGAATTGGGTAAAGATTTATATCTCATGAGATAGACATGAATAGAAGGGAAAGTAAATCTGTTTCAGTAATATAGGATTGAAATGACAAGTAATTCTAGTCCAGTAATACATGGCTAGAATGGAAAGTAAGACCGATTCAGTAATGTAATTTGTCCACTATAATGGCCTTGGAAATGATTCTTGGATAATATTGAAATTATTTTCTATACTTATATGTTTTCCAAAATTCCATGTTTTATGCCAATGCTATTTTATCATCATTTGTCTTCCTTTATGATTTATTTCTTATGAGCTTCCAAGATTTATTTTATGACTGAAGATCTTGATATTTTTTCTAGATATTATAATTTTAAAAAATTATGTTCATGGTTTTACATTCTTATGTTTATGTTTTATTTGATATTATCCATGTTTACCCTTACTGAGCATTTAAGATCACCCTTTTCATTTTTTTTCTTTTCCACAGGATATAAAGAAAGGTTTTAGGTAGGAAAAAAATGGGAAGATATTTATGGGAGATGTTGAAGATATTTAACCAAGTTAGCAGAATGTGTTCCAAGTTTCAAAAGACACTAAAATAATACGGTCTTTGGGTGTATGCTTGTGTCATGTAGTATGTATGCCTCCAAAGTAATGTAATTTCTATGTATGTCAAGATTGGATCTCTACAAATGGTGAGATAAAAGCCCAGTAAGGTAAAAAATAAAAGGGAAGGAACATGAGATATGAAACAATATAGTACATGGGTGAGCATAATCGTAATCGTCATATCATAAGTAAAGGATCATCATTAAAGGAATGATGGAATCATATGAAAATTTCATTGAATGTGGAATACTCCTAATAGAAAATCAACATAACATTGTGGTCAAATACCACAAATAATTTGTGAGCAATGATATTATCATGTTCACACATAACATATGTTTTCAAACTATCACTTTAGAAATTATGAACAAAGATAACATCATATAATTGCATAATACACATAATATCATGTGATATATCACATTATCCAAATCATTTTAGGGCTATAAAATGTTGATCCCATCCATTATATCATGAAATGATAATAATCCTGCATGCCATATAGAATGGAAACATATGATAATTGTAATTATGAAATAAAAACATAGAAAAAAGAGTTGGTTTCATAAATATTTGATAAAGAATATTTCAATGAATAACCATGGAGGTTCCAAAATGAATAAGGGAAAACATATTTTTAATTTAAATATTTTCATAATGGATCATAGTTTATAGAGAGAAAAATAAATAACTAAATAAGAATCAATGGAATGTTTTTGAAAATATAGTATTTCTTGAAAAATTATTATAGGTGGATTAGAAATTATCTCAATGATGTAGAATCATATATATAACTAGAATAAAAAATAAAGTAATGTGGAATACATTTATAAGGAACTTTAAGATGAATCATAGTGAAAGTATAGAATAAGATAAGATAAACTCATAAGAAGAGTTGGGTTTGGTAATTCCCCTAACCTTAGGAAATATTATATTTCATTATATTTGTGCCTCTTGTAAAATAAAATTCTGTTTATTAAAACATAAATACCTAAGTTAATTATATTATTATTTTTAATTATTGATAATTTATAATAATTGAGAATTATTTATTAATATTTCATTTAAACATAAAATAGCTTGAAGACTTGTTTTCTTTTTAAATTATGTTTTTTGATTTATTGTTCTTGATTACATATAATAAATAATTTTGTAAAATTATTTATAAAAACATAGAATACATTAAAAAATAAATTTATATCACATCATCTATACTAACTAAAAAGGTAGGTGGTGATAAATAAATCATTGAAAATGTCCATGTAGGCATATGAAACTGACCATTAACAAGAATGTGTCAAAGGAGGGAGAGAGAGAGTGATTAATATAAATATGTTAACATAGTTATTATAGTATAATAATAAAATTAATATGTTATATACTTATATGTGAAATATTTTTGTAAGGTAGAAAAAATAAATTTGATTAAGAGAATATAAAGAAGAAGAGAGAAATACAATAAAAGGAGAATTGAGGTTTTCTCTTCAGTGAAGATTTACTCCTAATCTAAACCCTTGAAGGATATGGGTTTTTTAATCCAAAATGACTCTAAGGGTTCTAAGAGTATTATTAGAAAGTGGTGTTCCAGGTAGTCTCACCACTTCTCCAATGTATATCATTTCAAGTTTATTTGGTGATAAATATTTTAGAATAATGGTGAAGTTATTATTATTTATGATATGGTCCACTATAACCCATATTGAATTATTTTATTTTGATTTCTCATGAAGACATGTGAAAACGTCTATGGTGATGTTCTCCCATTTACATATAGGTATAGGTAATGATTGCATCACCCCTTATACTTTTTTCCTTTCTTTATTCACTTTTTAGAATAAAAGAAACATAATTTTATATTCAAAAATATACTTATTCATATTTTCCCACTAGAATTTATCTTTGAGATATTTATAAATATTTATTCTTCTTGGGTGGATAGAGAATATCGAGCTATGAGCATCATTTAATAGATCACACTTTATCTTAGGTTCTGATGGTATGCATAATCATTCCAAAAATGTCATAATTACTTCTTCATCATTGTTAAACCCTAAGGATTTACCCTTTAGTATATCATTCAACTTTTTTTGTACCTCTATATCAACCCTTTAAATTTTATTTTTTTCTCAATAGAATGGATGGTAAAGAAACCATTTGAGAAAGGTGTGATGTCGTTTTTTTGTTTATGATTTTCATTTCCATCCTTTTCATTTCTAAATAGATTGTATCATTTTAAATACCCATGATAAGGTTGATATATCTTTTCAAATTAGATTACCTTCTACATTATTCCCCTTTTTAGGATGGTAGTGAATTGAATAATCATAGTCCTTTATTAACTCTAACCATCTCCATTGGTGCATATTGAGATCATTCTTTGTTAATATATACCTCAGAATATTATGATAAATATACATGTCACATTTCTTTCCATAGAGGTAATTCTATTAAATATTTAATTCCATGATTTTTAAAGAAAACTCTATATCATGCGTTTGATATTTTTTCTCAGAGAGCTTATGTTTTATAGAGGTATTGGATATCACTTTATCATTTTTCAAGATTATGCGACCCAATAATTTATTTGAAGAATCACTATATATCCAAAATCCTTTTACACTTGAGGGTGGTTTGAGTACAAGTGTAGTGATTAGCCTCTTATTTATATTATTGAATCTCTCTTTACATTCATCATACCAAAAAAAAAATTACTGTCTTCCATATTAACTTGGTTCATGGGATTTAAATTCATGAGAAGTTTCTCAAAAATAATCAGGAGTATCCAATTAATCCAAGAACATAATGGAAATTTGCAGCACTATCGGTTTTAATCCATTCCTCAATCACTTTTTTCAATGATTGATCCATCAATATCCCCTTGATTGTCATTACATGTCCAAGAAAGTGACTTATTGCATCCAATAATGTATAAATTCTCTTCCCTCAATGTTTTTAGAAAAATCCAAAGATATTCCTCAAGTTATTTCTTACTCTTTGAGTATATGTGAATATTTTTAATAAATACCACCAAAAAATTATCAACATAGTATCTAAAGACTATATTTATCAATTACATGAACATATTAGTGGAATTTTTTTATCTGAAAAACATCAATATAAACTAATAGTGTCTATATCATGTATGGAATGATATATTTTGAATATATTATCTATTCACCTTTAGACAATGATGTATATAATGAAGATATACTTTTTAAAAGTATTTATCTTCATGAATTTTATTGAACAAGTCATCCATCATTATTAGTGGATATTTTTTCTTTAGGAGATCTTGTTGAGAACTTGGTAGTTAATGCATAACCATATCAATCCATCATTCTTTGAGAAAAAGATAACTGGTTCACCACAAGGTGATGCACTAGGGTATATAAACCCTTTGTTAAAATGATCTTACAATTTATTATTTAACTCCTCTAGTTATATGAGGGCCATCCTATAGGGTCTCTTTGATATGTGTGTCTCTAGGTATAAGTTCTATTGAGAACTCTACCTTATGATCTGATGTAAGGCCAAACAATTCTTAGGGAAATATATCAATATTCTCCCACACAATGTGAATGTAGTCAGGGTTTATTCATTTCTTTAAATTAAACATTTGATCAAGATATGCTTCTTGATTGGGTATCAACACCCATACCATTGACGGAGTTAATAAAGGGGATCCATAATCCTCCTTGTATCTATATAGGGCCATACGATGATTAAAAATATTGAATTATATTTACTTTTCCTTAAATTTTATGTGATATATATACAATAAGATATAATTTTTAATTGAAAAGTATTATTTTGAATCTTCTATTGCTTTTAGTTTTGTAAATAAAAAACTATTTTTTAAATGAATACATATATTATATTTAAAATTAATTATTTTTTTAATTTCTAAACTAATATTTTTTATCTAGATACAATAATAATTGTACTCACTTGTTTCATAAAAATAATCCTTTAATATGCATATCAATATGATCCTAGATATATTTATCATCTTACTCATCAGATAAAATCTGAATACGATTTTTATCAATCTCACTATTATGCATTTCATCATACTCACTGATAAAACCATATTTCCTCGATTTTCATACTCATAGTTTCAAATGAATAAAGTCTTACCAATTTAATATTTACTCAAGTATTTTATTGGATATTCAATATTCTTTTCGTACTCACTCCATCGCATCTAGAAAATACTCTTGTATCGAACAGAATAACTTTAAGTCAAAATGACTTTGTGTATTCTGTTTTGATAAGTATTAAAATGATGTCATTGTTTCAGTTATAATTTGATAGTTAGAGTTCCACCTGTTCAAGTCCCTCTAAGAATTCATGAAGAAATATAACCATTGGGGGATAATATGACCATTAGGACGAAGGTTAAAAAAACCAGGTTATATGTACAAGCTAAAAGTTGTTGCTGGTTTTTGAATGTACTGAAACTCTGCCAAATTTTCTTTGTAAAGAAATATTTTAAGTGATATAGTTGTGAAAATCTTGTTTGATGCACTTTTCATCTTCAATTAATTTTTTTGGATTCAAGTAACTCTGTTTTTTTCTAAATACAATTGAGGGATTTTGAGGATAGGAAGATATAAGGCACCGATCACCATATTGATTGAGGGATTTCAGGGATAACTAGATAGACTCTGATCATCATATTGATGGATTTCCTTGGTATGAGTAAGACATAATTTCTTTAAATTATAAATAAAGTGATCCTTATTGAAGGTTTTTGTATAAAATTCTCTTTGGGTTAAAATATTTTTATATATTTACTTGAATTTTTACTTTCTGCTATTTGTAATATAAAGTGAATTGTTCACTTGTTCATTTTCTATTGTGTACTCTTTACTTTGTAATTATATTGATTATGATCAATTATGTTATTACAATAATTTTTTGATTATGATCTTTTGCAATCTATGTAATATGAATCTATATTCTATATGGTAGAATCTATTTATTTTATCTACTCTGATAATCATATCCATTATGAATATGATTCATTACCACACATTTGTGATTACAATAAATAGTGACCTGTGGATTATCATCATAGTCACTCTGAATATAATAACTATCAGGCCTAGGGACCTATCAGAATTAGTTTTTTTTAATAAAATAGTGGTTGTGAATACAATTAATTTAAATCCTTATAAACTAAATCCTTTTAAGGAATAAAAATGAAAGTTTCTATACCTAAAAATCACCCCTCTTGTAATTGAGCATCTACATCTAAATTTTGATCCAACAATTGGTATTAGAGGATGTATCTAAAATACTAAGATAAAAATTTGTATTAAAATAGGATTCCACTTTTTTTTATCTTAATTGTTTTTTTCTTACAATTTAAATTTATTTATTTGATAAAATCTTTGTTTATAAATACATACTACAATAATTTGTGGAGTCAAAATGTTTTGTTTTGGAAGATAGTAGGAATTAATATTGGATCCATAAAAAAATCTATACCCTAAAGGACAAACTATATTTGATGGGAATGATTAAGAATACTGGAGAAACATAATGAAGACCTTTTTCATTAATACTGGTATGTAAAACCTTTTCATGCTTACTGTAGATTATCAAATTCTAGATAAAGAATTCATACCTTTTACTAATCAATAAAGTAAATAATATAATCTAAACTATAAGGTACACAATAATTTTACTTTTTATATGAACATGAATATATATACAGATATCTTCCTATGAAGAAGCTAATAGCATTTAGAAGAAACTTGAAGTTACACAATTTAGAACAGCTAAAGTTATTGAGACTAAAAGAGACATTCTTAGAGTAGATTATCATGAATCTGTTTTCCCCTATAGAGAACCTATAGTTATAGTTCAATATAGATTTATGAAAATTGTAAATATCCTACATTCAATTGGAGAAAAATGGCTAGATGATGAGATGATTATAGATAAGATTATAGGCATCATGCCTAATGAATGAGAATTTAAGAGATATTCTATTGAAGAGTCAAGAAAAGTTACAAATATAACTCTTGAATAATTATTTGGGACTCTCTTGAAACATGAGAATATATTAAAGAGAGATGCTGATAATATAATGAAGAAGAATTCAAGTATTTCTTTTACTAATAGTTTAAATCAGATGAAAGGAAAAACTCCTAAGACAGATTCTAAGACAAAAAAGTCTAAGAATGTTGTTTTTTAGTTAGATTCAAGTGATACCGATTACTCCAAAAATGAGTTATTCAATATTTCTCGAAGGACAAACAAGATTGTTGGAAATAAGGATTTATTATGTATATATAATAAAAAGTATAATAAGGATAATAAAGACACTGATGTCACATGCTAAGTGTTCAAGAAAGATATACATATCATACCTGATTGTACAAGGCTGAAAATAAAGGACAAGAAAGATATACATTCTAAGAGGAATTAGAAAAGATATTACAAGAGTAAATGAAAGAAATTCTTGAAGGAAAATTATTCTTGGAGTGCCTATTGTATAGACTCATCTAATGAATATTCATATAATGAATCTTCTAGATAAAAGAAAATTAGTCTTTTTTCTAGAGTACCTAATGAAAACTAATGTTTCATGGATAAGGTACACATTGCTGAATCCTTAACTAATATATCTTTAAGTGATAATTATCATGATGAAGAACATTCTAAATCTAATGATGAATAATATTCTTCAGTAGAAGATAATTATTTACCTACTTTTGAAGAAGTATCTATATTTTCCAAATTAGTTGAGAATGAAAATAGTAAGATAAAAAAAGAAACTTGATGAGGAAAATTCTATAATTAATGTTATAATAAAAGAAGTATCATATTTTTATAAATATATCGATGAAAAATCATTCGAAATTATTTTTATTTTAAAAAACATTAAGGATGTTAATTTTGAGAAGGATAAACTTTATAATGATTTTTAAAAAGTTATTTCTAAGAAAAATGTTTTAGAGAAAAATTCCAATACTAAGAAAATGACTATGGGTATAATAATTTATTCATTAGACTAAAATATGAAATATTTTCCCTGAATAAACTTTTATCAAAATTTACTTATAGTAAAGATAATTTTGATAAAATGTATTCACAAATTTTTCCTCTTAGGAATATTTCTGGATTTGGTTATTCTAACTCAAAAACTGTTTTTAGTAATGACTATTTTCTACCTCAAACTATCCCTTTTTTCACTGAGTAGAAAATTGGTGGAAATTGGGATAAAAGTTTTTCTTTAAACAAAATCTAATCCGCAAGTTTTCATAAAGCTTATTTTCTTTGCAAATGTGGATTCTAAAGATTGTATTTTTTGAAAATTCTAGATCCAAGAAAGTTTGGATTCCGAAAACCTAACTATTCTTTTTTCAATAAAACAATTAAAGTACTAACAATAATACATAGTACATGGATAGTGGAAGTTCCTGAAACACGACTAGTTAATTTTTTTTTTGAAAAGATTATTAATATGAAAGGTGAAAGAGTCAATTTCCAAGATAATTCTTAAATAGAGATTGTTGGTATAAGTAACATCATTTTTCATGGAAAAGCCCTAATTTCAAATGTTTTATTTGTTAAAGGTATTAAGATTAACCTTATAAGCATAATAAAATTATGTGATGAAGTTTAACTTGTGAATTTTAGGAATGATAAATGCTTAGTACACAATTCCAAGGTTGAATTCATTCTTTCTGCCCATCATCATGAGAATGTCTACACACTTAACATAGATTACCTTTGGAGTCTAGAATTACCTTTCCTTAGTGCAATGTAAGATCAATGTTGGCTATGGAATAAAATAATATGAAACTCTAACATAATAAACTTATGGAAACTATATAATAAAGGATTTGCTAAGGATATACCAAATGTTAGATTTGATGATTTAAAAGTCTGTAACCCTTTTCAATATGGAAAGCCACAAAATTAAATATTTAAATCTATTATTGAAGTCACAAATTATGATGCATTACAACTACTGTACATGGATCCTACACAAAATGGAACCATTGGAATAAAATACTGTGTATTTGTTTTAGTTGATGATTACACTAGATTTACATGGTTCTATTTTCTAGAAAATAAATCTAAAGGAATTTGTTATTTCAAATCTTTTTCAACTAAAGTTAAAAATGATAAAAACCTTCCACTGATAACTATTCATAGTGACCATGTAGGAGAATTTTAAAATTCAAATCTTGAAACTATTTGTATTAAGAAATGAATTTCTCATAACTTCATAGCTCATAGAAATCCTCAACAAAATGATCTTATTAAAAGAAGAAATCAAATTCTTCAAGAGATAACAAGAACCATGTTGAGTGAATACTAAATTACTAATCACTTTTGGGATGAATATGTAAGTACTTATTTTTATACTATAAATCAAGTTTGAATCTGGAAATTTTATTATAAAACACCTTATAAGTTATGTATAGGTCAAACACCAAAAGTTCCATAATTCAGAGTATTTGGATGAAAATTATTCATTTTGAATACAAATGATAATTTACATAAATTCTCACCCAAACTAGATGAATGTATTTTCATAGGCTATTCCACTAAATCTAATTCTTAGAGAGTTTTCAAAAAAATCTTATACTGTTGTGGAAATAGTACATGTTAAATTTGATGAAACTGATCCCTTTGTTTTTAAAAAGTTACAACCTACATATTTGTATCTGTTTTCAAAAACAAATTATCAACCTTCAATAGAAGTCTCTTCTAACTAGGATAATTCATAGGAAAATGTTTCTGAAGAATTCACTCTAGAAGACTTTATACCCTATGTTGATGAACATGTTTTAAAAAACCCAATTCAATTGTTTCTAAGGAATGATCCCAATGATAGTGTCATTGGTGTTGTAAATCAACCCATAAGGACTAGAAGTTATTTAATAAAAGTAGTAGCACATCTATCATTTCATTCTAAATTTGAACCAAAATGTCATGATGATGCTTTAGGTGATGAATATTGGATTAAATCTATGCAAGATGTGCGAAATGAATTCAAAACGAACAAAGTTTAGACCTTGGTTGAAATAACTAAGGAAACTTCTATAATTAGAGTAAAGTGGATATTTAGAAACAAATGTGATGAAATTGGAATAATTGTAAGAAATAAATCAAGATTAGTTACTAAATACTATAATCAATAAGAAGATATAGACTAGGAAGAAACCTATGCTCTAGTAGAAAGACTTAAATCTATTCATATCCGACCAGCCTTTGTAGAATTCATTAATTTCAAAATTTTTCGAATGGATGTGAAGTGTTATTTCCTTAACAAATATGTACAGGAGGAAGTTTTTGTAGAAAATCCCATGGGTTTTGAAAATAAAAAACATCCTAAATACATTTAAAAACTTACCAAATCTTTATATAGAATTAAAAAATATCCTAGAGCCTAGTATGTTAGATTTATATGATTTTTGTTACAAAATAATTATATTAAGGTAACCATTGATCCAACCCTTTTTATAAAGAAATAAAACAAATATATTTTGGTTGTTCAAAGTTATGTTGATGAAATTATATTCGGATCAACTCAACAATTCATAACTGATTCATTTGTGAATCTTATGAAATATGAGTTTGAAATGAGTATGTTGAGTGAGTTAACATTCTTTTTGAGTTTTCAAATTTCTCAAAAATTGAAAGGGATCTATATATCTCAACATAATTATATAAAATATTTACTCAAAAAGTATAGATATGAAAACACTAAGTATACTAGTACTCTAATCGGTACCACATATACTCTTGATCTTGATGAAGCTGGAAAACCAGTGGGTCAAAAAAAATAGAGTTATGATAGGAAGTTTACTATTCTTAACAGAAAGACAACCAGAATTAATGTTTTTTGTATGAACATATGCAAGATATTAATAAAATCCAAAGGAATTTCATTTAAAAGTGTTGAAAATAATTTTTTCTATTAAAAAAGAACTACGAATTTGGGACAATTTTACTCTTCTAGAAATGATTTTGTTTTAAAAAGTTTTTCTGATGCTGAATTTGGTGGTTGTAGAATGGATAGGATAAGTACATCTGGAACTTTTCATTTATTAGGAGATTCATTAGTTTCTTGGTTATGTATGGAAACAACACTCTGTGGCACTTTCCACTACTGAAGATGAATATGTGGTAGCTATAAGTTGTTGTGATCAAGGGTTGTGGATGCAATACTAATTCATAGACTATGGCATGAGTTTTACCCAAACTCAGATACTGTGTGATAACTGTAGTTCCATTTCCCAAAGCAAAAACCCTTCAAATAACTCTAGTGAAAATCACATAGATATTTGGAACCACTTTTTTAGGGATCACACAATTAAAGGAGATATCATTTTACAATTCATCGGAACTCAAGAACAACTTACTGATAAATTTACAAATCCACTACCTTTCGATAGATTTGAATATATTAAACAAAATCTTGGAATGATCACTGTAAACCAGTCCTTCATTTCTAATTGTTTAAACCATCTCCTTACATTAAGTTACTTATTTTCAACGGGTGACTTCATATGCTTGTTGTTTTATATTTTAAAATTTTAATGGTTTTATGTTTTAATAGTTTATTTTTTTACCAATATCACATTTTTATCGATATAAAATTTTTATTGATATCATGTTTTTATCAATATCACTTTTTCATTGATATCACTTTTTCATCGATATAAATTTTTTATCGATCTCATTTTTTGATCTATCTCATTTTTTTATCGATCCCACATTTTTTTAATGATATCACATTTTTCATCGATATCAAAATTTTATCGATATCATGTCTTTATCAATCTCAATGTTTTTTAAAAACAATCTACTGATTTTTTCCCTAAGATCCTAAAAGGTACATCCTTATAATTTTCAATTTTTTTTCATTAATTTTATATCTATTGGTATTTGTTTTTAAAACCCTATCAGAGTATTTTTGAATATGTTTTTTAAAAAAACATAAAGAGTTAAAAAATTCTCAAAAGTCAGGTCTCCTTGATATAATTTGGACCTTAGAATTACAACTGTCACTTCTCTACGCCTACAAATAAGGACCCCTTTTTCCCACATGAGTATTTTATAATGATTGCAGCAAAGCTCTACACTTCTTAAATTAACCGAGATCGATATTTTCCATACTTAGAGTTTATCTTGTGTATTCATGTCTGAGTCCTCAACAAAATCTCTAAAATAGATGGTACTGAAATATTTTTCAAAGATAAAGTTCTTTCGAGAAAGGATGCTTAAGAGGGATTTATATGAGAACTATGATTTTTCTCTGAAAATAATTATTCAATCCCAAGGATAGGAATTTTTATGTGTGGAGAAACCAAAAATTGAAATTACAATCAATTCAGATAAGGTAATTCAATTTTAAAAAACTCTTGAAGATAATGAAGATAATTTGAATGTTTCCTTTCAAATTTATGATAGTGAATTCAATCAATCAACCAAAGAGGATAAAATTTTACTAAATATTACATATGAGGGTGATGAATTCTTTCCATCTCACAAACTACCAAATAAGTTGGGGTATTTTTATAGATAAATGGAAGATAAAACATTTTTTGAGATTCATGAAGAAAAATAGCGGTAAATAATTTGTTAGTAGATAATAGATTAATTACTCTCTAGATGAAAGGGTTTATAATACCTAGGATAAGTGATAGAAAAACCATAAATCTATCAGACATATTTACTCTTGATTACCTTGTAAATATAATGAAGATCAACCTTATGGGATACATTTCCATAACTATAAAAATTCTCATGTCTGGAGGTATTAAGTCACAATTGTTAATGTTCCTTGTTATCCTAAAAAAGCTTATTTTTAAAAGTATAAAGTTTTGTAAAATCTATCTTGCATCTATACCAAGAAACATGATAATTGGTTAGACTATAAATGAAACACTAAGAAGGATGAAAATGTGTTTTGACTCGGATTCTAAAAAGTTTATTTAAGTTTGATGGAGTAGAAACTCCAGAAGAAACAGTTGGAGAAACTCAAGTTCCAGTTGCCTCAGAAAAATAATAAAAGTCTAATATCATTCCAAAACCAAATAAGAAAAGTGATTATGGTGAAGGTATGACTGAAGTATAGAGGAAATATTATGATAATAAAGAATAAGGAGAACCACATTTTGGTCTCAATCCAGTAGAGCCCCTTGTAGAAAATAATCTAACTAAAGAAACAATTAAAGCTCAAGAAAAGGGAATGAAGGAGAAAAAGAGAAATGAAAAGAGTTTTGATATTGGAATTCTATTAAAGTCCATATAGAAACCCAGTGATAATATAAAAATTAGGGATATAGTCCATGATATGTTAGTAATACCCTATGGTCAGCATAAGGAGAAGAAAAAATAGAATGTTGAATTATAATCATCACCAGAAGAAGAGGATTCTCAAATGCAACTCATAGATGAATACATTGATGAATAACAAGAAAGTGAAGAGGAAAATACTTAGTAAGAGAAAAGTAATTCCAAATAAAAAGGAGTAGGTGAAATCCAAAAATCTCATGTCGATACAATACTGATCTAATCATCAGAAGCAACCTCAAGTAAATTTACATCCCTAGGAATTTAATCTACATTTAAAGATGGTTAGAAAACAGAATCAAAGAAATTGATTCAAGTATCTGATAAAGAAGATAAATAAGTTCCCAATGAGAATGACAATCAAAATATTGAGGATGTGGCAATATAAACTCACTATGGTGATCTTTCTGATTTCGAAGAAGACACTGATTTTGATAGAACAGTAGAAATCAATGAAGTTCAATACATTGAACATGATTAAAATAGGATGGAAAAGATAATTCCCTATTTTCCAAAGATATACGCAAATATTGATATAATTTCAAATAGCCAAAATGAAAGAATAGTTTATGTCAATGTTTTATTGGATAGATGTTTGACACTCAAATCCAAATTCAAGGTATTTGAAGAATATTCTATGGAACACATAAAAGATTGTAATAAAGTTTTCAAATGGTAGAATAACATTGATAGAAATGTCAAGCATCATGAAGTGACAATTGAAGATATAAGGATACAGATAAATGATCTCTTATCCACTTTAAATTAGTTAGTTAGTGAAACTAATGCTAAAGTTAAGGTATTTTAAAAACAAAAGTCCTCAAAAGATTCTAATTTTTGAGAATACAAAGATCTCTAAGATCAAGTATCCGACTTGAAGGTTGAAAATGTATTATGAGCCAGAAAATTTGAAACCCTAGAAAAGCTGATAAGACTTCAATATGAAAAGTTTCAAGCCTAGAAAGAGAATGTCAATTCTTAGGATGAACATTATCGGTCCTTGGAAGAAAAGGTTAAGGTTCAATAAGATCTAATTTCATCACTGAAAGAGAAGTTACTTTCTCAAGAGGAATCGATTTGGAATCATGATCAGTTGTTTATAGTCCAGGAGAAAATACTCCACTCTAAAAAATAGTCTATTCAAAATATGATAGAATATAGTAAAGAATTTAAGAATATGAAGGCGAATGTTTTACAACTGATAAAGAAATAAAGTAAAGGTAAAAACACAGACAAGGACAAGAAATAATTTTTTGAACTCTTGTTGTATTATTTTGAAATATTAATGTATAGTTTTTAACATTCATATTTCTATTTGAATGTTTTACTTCTCTGGATGAATGTTCTCTAAATCATTTTAGATGATTAAATCATTTGTTTCTTTACATATATTTTTGTTTCTCTAACCCTTTCTTCGGTATTAGAAGATATTCCCCATTCCTTTTTTTAAATCCCAAATGGGGATAATGTTTTATTTAGGGGGATAATATATAATGGGGGATAATGAAAGAGGATATATTGGGGGAGAGTTTTTAGAAAATAGAACACTCTTAGTACGGGGGATTTTATTCATATATAATATGATCCTTAGGTATTTTATCACCCTATGGGGGGGTTAGCCATATTAAAATCATATTCAGAAGAGTTTTTAAAACTCAAAGTGAGATAAGTATAATTCTTGTAAATATGAAATTGATTTACCTTTTCTTTTCACTACTTGTTTTAACTTGTGGTTTGTGCGTTTAAAAAAGGGGGAGATTGTTAAGTCAAAAGTCTTCTTTTTAATCTTTTATTCATTTTTTTTGAAAATCACAAACTCTTTTTTAAATGAATACATATATTGAATTTATGACTTCTTATTTTGATCCATTTATAAAATATGATTTTTATATGGATATGATAATAATTATACTCACTTGTTTCTTAAAAATAATACTTTCATATGACTATAAATATGATCCTAGAAAAATTTATCATTGTACTCATCAGATAAAATCTGAATATTTTTTTATCAGTCTCAATGTTATGCATTTCATTATACTCACTGATAAAACCATATTGCCTGGATTTTTGTACTCACTATTTCAAATGAATAGAGTCATACTGATTTATTATTCACTCTTATATTTTATCGAATATCCTGTATTATTTTTGTACTCACTGTATCACATCCAAAAAACATTTTTTTATAAAAAAGAATAAATTTAAATCAAAACAATATCGTGTATTCTCTTTTGATAAGTATTGATACAATGTGGTTGTCTCAGTTATAATATGATCATTGGAGTGCCACCTGTTCAAGTCCCTAAGTGAATTAAGGAAGAAATCCGATCGTTGGAGGAAAAAATGACCATTGAGATGAATGATATAAATTCCTGGTCATTTGTATGAGATAAAAGTTGTTTCTAGTTTTTGAACGTGTTGAAACTATGGAAACTTTTCCTTGTGGAAAAATATTTGAAGTGATATAGTTGTGAATATCTTTTTCAACGCACTTTTCATCTTAAATTTCATTGTTTTTCATCATGCTTCTTTGATTGTTGATGAATACAATCTAGAGATTCCAAGGATAGTAAGATTGAAGGCGTTGATCACTATATTGATCAAGGGCTTTCAGGGATAGCAAGACAGGCTCTGATCATCATATTGAGGGCTTGACTCGGTGTGGGTAAGACAAGATTTCTTGAATGTATAACTCAAGGGATCCTTATCCAAGGTTGTTAGATTCCCTTCGCTTTGAGTTAAAATATTTTTATTTCTTTACGTGTATTTTTACTTTCCTCTATTTTTAATAGAAAGTGAATTATTTAATTATTCATTTTATATTGTATACTCTTTACTTTGTAATTACTCTGATTATAATCAATTACATGAATATGATCATTTTGTGATTACGATCTTTTGAAATCTGTGTAATATGATTCTATACCCTCTACGGTATTATCTATTTATTTTATCTACTCTAATAATCATATCCATTGTGAATAAGATTTATTACCATGCATTTGTGATTACGATAAATAGTGACCTTTGGAATATTATCGTAGTCACTCTAACTATGATAACTATCAGACTCAGGGACTTTTCATAATTAATTATTTAAATACAATAGTGGTTGTGAATAAAATTAGTTTAAATACTTTGAAACAAAATCATTTTAAGGGATAAAAACAAAAAAATTTAAACCTACAATTCACCCCCACTTATAATTGTGTATCTATATATACAAATCTATCCTAAAATTGGTATCAAAGAAGGTCAATAAAATACTAATATACACATTTATATTAAAATAGGATTCCACTATGTTTATCTTACTTGTTTTCTCTTATAATTTATATTTATTTCTTTGATAACCTCTTTTTTTATAAATACATACTACACTAACGCGTGGAGTGGAAAAGTTTTGTTTTGAAAGATAGCGAGAATTAATATAGGATCCATAGAAAATCTAAACCCTACCAGACCACCTATATTTTATGTGAAAGACTAGGAATACTAGAGAGATATAATGAAGACCTTTGTAATTAATACTTATGTGGAAAAAATTTTCATGCTTACTAGAGATTATAAAAATATAGATTATGAAGTCATAATTTTTACTAATAAATAAAATCAAGAATGTTAGATAAACTATAAGGCACACAATAGTTTTATTTTTATATGACTAGGAATATATATAGCCAGATATATTCTTATGAAGAAGCAAATAATATTTGGAAGAAACTTGAAGTTACACATTTTAGAACATCTAATGTTATTGAGACTACAAGAGCCATGCTTAGAGAGGATTATCATGGTTTTGTTTTTCCCTATAGAGAACCTATAATTAAATTTCAATAGATATTTATGACTATTGTAAATAGCCTAAATTCAATGGGAGAAAAAGGGCAAGACTATGAGATGATTTTAGATAAGATTATAGGCATCATGCCTAATTAATGGGAATCAAAGATAACTGATATTGTTGAGTTAAAAAAAGTTTCAATTGTAAATATTGATGAATTATTTGGGAGTCTCTTGTATCATTAATGTAGATTAATGAGAGATAGTGAGAATATAATTAAGAATAATGGGAGTGTTTCATTTACTACTAGTTCAAATCAGATGAAAGGAAAAACTCGTAATAGAGTTTCCAATACAACAAAGTATAAGAAGGTTGTTATTCAGTCAGATTCAAGTGATACTGATCACTCAAAAAATGAGTTAGACAATATTTATTGAAGGATGAAAAATATTTTTGGAAAGAAGGATTTCCAATATATATATAAGAAAAAAGATAAAAAAGATAAGAAATATACTGAAGTCACATGCTATGAGTGCAAGAAAGCTAGAAATATCAAATGTGATTGTACAAGGCTTAAAATAAAGGACAAGAAAGATATAAATTTTTAGAGGAATTAGAAAAGATATTACAAGAATAAAGGAAAGAAATTATTTAAGGAAAATTATTCTTGGAGTTTAATTGGTGGAGACTCATATGATGAATCTTCAGATAATGAATATTATGGATAAAAGAATATTGGTCTTATTTCCAGAATTCCTTGTGAGTTATTGTCTAATATATCTTTAACTGTTAATTATCTTGATGAAGAACATTCTATATATACAGATAAATAATCCTCTTCAGTAAAAGATAATTCATTACCTACTTTGGATGAAGTATCTAGATTTTCCAAGTTACTTGAGAATGAAAACAGTGAGATAAAAAAGAAACTTGATAAAGAAAATTCTATAATTAATGTTATAAAAAAATAAGTATCAGATATTTATCATTATCTTGATAATAAATCCTTGGAAATTATTTCTATTTTAAAAAACCTTGAGGATGTTAATTGTGAAAAGGATAAGCTTTCTAAGGATTTCAAAAAAGTAGAATATAAGGAAAATACTTTAGAGACAAATTCCAATCCTAAGACAAATGACTACGAGGATATAAATTTATCCATTAGACTAAAATATGAAATATTTTCCTTGAAGAAACTTTTATCAAAATTTAATTTTGGTAATGATAATTTTGATAAAATGTATTCACAAATTCTCTCTCTTAGGAATAGTTCTGCATTTGGCTACTCTTATTCAAAACCTATTTTTAGTTACAACTATTTTGTAACTAAAACTGCCCCTTTTTGAACTAGGTGTCAAATTAGTGGACACTAGGAGAAACGTTTTTCTTAAAAAAATCCAATCCATAGGTTTTCAAAAATCTTACTTTTCTATGAATATGTGGATTCTAAATATTTTATATTCAAACAATTCCTAGTCCAAGAAATTTTGGATTCTGAAAACCTTACTGTTTTATTTTCTAGAGAAAATGAAAGTACCAATAATAATACATGGTACATGTATAGTGGATGTTCCCAAAACATGACTAGTAATAAAAACTTCTTTGAAAATATTATTAAGATAAAAAGTTGGAGAGTCACTTTTTGAGATACTTCTTAAGAATATATTGTTGGTATAGGTAACATAATTATTCTTGTAAAAGACTTAATTTTAAATGTTTTATTTGTTAAAGGTATTAAGAACAAAATTATTAGCCTAAGATAATTATGTGATGAATGTTACCTTTTGAATTTTTGGAATGATAAATTCTTTGTACACAATTCCAAGGATAAATTCATTATTTCTTCCCATCGGCATGGGAATGTGTAGACACTTAACTTAGAATACCTTAGGATTAAAGATATACCTTTCCTTAGTGTAATGTATGATCAATCATGGTTATGGAATAGAATACTAGGACATCATAACCTAAGGAACTTATAGAAACTATATAAGAAAGGACTTGTTAGGGATCTACTGGATCTTATATTTGATTTCTTAAAAGTATGTGTCCCTTTTCAATATGGAAAGCAACATAAGTCAAAATTTATATCTATTAGTAAAGTCACAACTTATGATGTGTTACAGCTAGTTCAAATGGACTTATTTGTTCCAACAAAAATTGGAAGCATTAGAGGAAAATACCATGTATTTGTTTTAGTTTACGATTAAACTAGATTTACATGGGTCTATTTTCTTGGAAATAAATATGAAGGCTTTTCTTATTTCAAATCTTTTTCAACCAAAGTTAATAATGAGAAAAATATTCCACTGATAACTATTTGTAGTGACCTTGTAGGAGAATTTGAAAATTACAATTTTGAAGCTTTTTGTAGTAATAAATACATTTCTTATAACTTCTTATCTCTTAGAACTCCTCAAAATAATGGTTCTATTGAAAGAAGAAATCAAATTAATCAATAGATTACAAGAACCATGTTGAGTGAATACTCAATTTATAATCACTTTTGGGGTGAATCTATAAGTACTTATTTTTATACTATAAATTTAGTTTTAATCTGGCCATTTCTTAATAAAACACCTTATGAGTTATGGAAAGGTAAAAAACCAAAAGATTCATACTTCAGAGTATTTGGATACAAAGTATTAATTTTGAATACAAAAGATAATTCAAATAAATTCTCACCCAAATCCGATGAAGGTATTTTCTTAGGCTATTCCACTAACTCTAAGGCTTATAGAGTTTTCAAAAAAAATTATGTACTGTTGAGGAAACAGTACATGTAAACTTTGATGAAACTGATCCATTTTTTTAAAAAATTCCAACCTACTTATTCATATGTATTTTCAAAAAATGGTTACAAACCTTGGACAGAAGTATCTTCTAACCAGGAGAATACTAAAGAAAATGTTTCTGAACTATTCACTTTAGAAAATTCTCTACCCTATGTTGATGAATAGGTTTTACAAAACCCAATTCAGTTGGTTCTAAGGAATTATCCCAATGATAGTATCATTGGTGATGTAAATAAACCCATATAGAATATAAGTTCTTCTATAAATAAGGTATATAATCTAGTATTTCTTACTCAATTTGAACCAAAATTCCCTGAAGAGGCTTTAGGTAATGAAGATTGGATTAAATATATTCAAGATGAGCTAAATGAATTCAAAAGGAACAAAGTCTAGACCTTGGTTTAAATACCTAAATAAACTTCTATAATTGGAGTAAAGTGGGTCTTTAGAAACAAATGTGATGCATATGGAATCATTATAATAAATAAGGAATGATTAGTTTCTAAAGGCTATAATCAACAAGAAGGAATAGACTATAAAGAAACCTATGCTCCAGTATCAAGACTTGAATCTATTCATATTCTACTATCCTTTTTATAATTATTTAATTTCAAATTTTCCAAATGGATGTGAAGTGTGCTTTCCTCAACATATATGTACAAGAGTATGTTTTTGTTGAAAACCCCCATGGTTTTCAAAATAAAAAACATGCTGAATATGTTTATAAACTTATCAAATATTTATATGGACTTAAATAATCCCTTAGAGCCTGGTATTGTAGACTTAGAGGATTTTTGTTACAAAACAATTATGTTAAGGGAACTACTCATCCAACCCTTTTTATAAAGAAATAAAACAAAAATATTTTGGTTGTTCATATTAATTTTGATGACATTATATTTGGATCAACTCAACAATTCTTAACTGATTCATTTGTGAATCTTATGAAATCTATGTTTAAGATGAGTATGATGGGTGAGTTAACATTCTCTCTTGGTTTTAAAATTTCTCAAAAACTAGAAGGGGACTATATATCTCAACATAATTATATAAATGATTTAGTAAAAAAGTATGGATATAATAATACTAAGAGTATTAATACTCCAATTGATACCACAAATACTCTTGATCATGATGAAGCTGAACAACCAGTGGATCAAACAATTTTTAGGGGTATGATAGGAAGTTTACTTTACTTAACAACAATCCAAGAATACTTAATGTTTTCAATATTATTATGTGAAAGATATCAAGAAAATCCAAAGTAATCCCATTTAAAAGTAGTGAAAATAATTTTTTTCAATTTAAAAGGAACTATATATTTAGAACTATTTTACTCTTCTAGAAATGATTGTTTTAAAAAGTTTTTTAGATGTTGACTTCAGTGGTTGACGAATGGATAAGTTAAGTACATATATAACCTGTAATTTCTTATGAAATTAATTATTTTCTTAGTCATGTAAGAAACAACACTCGATTTCACTTTCCACTACTGAAGCTGAATATGTGGTAGCTAGAAGTTGTTGTGATCAAGTGTTGCAGATGAAATAAAAACTCACAAACTATGGCATGAGTTTTACCAAAACTCATATATTATGTGATAACTCTAGTGCCATTTCCCAAAGAAAAAACCCTAGACATCACTCCTATGCAAAGCACATAGATATTAGAAATCACTTTCTTAGGGATCAGACACTTAAAAGAGATATCATTTTACAACTCATCAGAATGCAAGAAAAACTTGCTGATATATTTACAAAACCATTACCTTTCAATAGATTAGAATATATTAAACAAAAGATAGGAATGATCACTATAAATTAGTCCTTCATATGTACTTCTTGTTTAAACAATCCCCTTACATTAAGTTACTCATTTTCAAAGGGGTAGTACATATTTTTGTTGTTTTATGTTTTAAAAATTTATTGGTTTTATGTTTTAATGGTTTATTTTTTACTAATATCACATTTTTAATGATATCACAATTTTATTGATATCACTTTTTTCTTCGATATAACTTTTTCATCGATATCAATTTTTTATCAATCTCACATTTTTTTAACAATATCACATTTTTCATTGATATCATATTTTTATTGATATAACATGTTTATCAATCTCATTTTTTTGAAAACAATCTAGTGAAACCAACAAATATATCCTGAGATTATAAAAAGTAAATCCTTATACTTTTCAATTTTTTCATTACTTTCATATCTATTGGTATTTGTTTTTAAAACCCTATCAGATTATTTTTGTATACTTTTTCTTTAAAACCTCTTGAGTTAAAAAATTATTAACCATCAAATATTCTTGATCTAATTTGGGATGTATAATTCCAACAGTAACTTCTCCACACCTATAAATAGGGACACCTCTGTCCCAAATCAAAATTTTATAGTGATTGCAGTGAAGCTCTTACCTTCTTCAGTTACCTGAGACTAATATTTTACATACTCAAAGTTTATCCTGTGTATTCATGTCTGAGTCCTCAGAAACCTTTCCAAAATAAATAGCACCATAAGATTTTTCAATGATGAAGTTATTTCAAGAAATGATGCTTAAGAGGGATTTATATGAGAACTATGATTCTTCTATAAAAATAATTATTCAATCCCAAGTATGGCAATCTGTATGTGTATAGAAACTGAAAAATCAAATTCTGATCAATTCAGATGAGGTAATTCAATTATGTATAACTATTGAGGTTGATGAAGATAATTTGAATGTTACCTTTCAAATCTATGATAGTAAATTCAGTCTGTCAACCAAAGAGGCAAAAGGTTTACTAAATCTTCTATATAAGGTTGATTCATTCTGTCTATCTCACAAACTACCAAATATTTTGGGATATTTTAATAGAGAAAAGGTAGAGCGGACATTTTTTGAGATTCATGAAGACAAAATAGAGGTAAATAATTTTTCAATAGATAATATATCAATTACTCTCTAGATTCAAGGGTTTCCAATACTTAGGATTTGTGATAGAAAAACCCTAAAGGTTCTAGACATGTTTTCTCTTGATTACCTAATGAATACGAGGAAGATCAAACTTATGGGATACATCTTCATAACTGTCAAAAATCTCAAGTCTAGAGCTATTAAGCCCCAATTGTTAATGTTCTCAGTTATTCTACACCAACTTATTTTTTGAGGTATAAAGTTTTTTAACATTTATCTTGCATTATTACCAATAAATTTGATAATTTCTTGGATTTGTGATGATACAATGAAAAATATGAACATGAGTTTTGACTCAGATCCTATAAAGTTTTTTTTATGTTTGATAGATTAGAAACTCCAGAAGAAATAGCTAGAGAAACACATGTACTGATTTCCCCAGAAATACCAAAGAATGAAAAGTATAACATCATTTCAAAACCCAATAATAAAAGTGTTTATGGTGAAGGTATGGCTGAAGTATGGAGGAAATAACATGATAATAGAAAAAAGTAGAACCACATTTTGGTCTCAATCCGATAGAGGCCTCTGCAAAAAATAATTACACCGAAGAAACAATTAATGCTCAAGAAAAGGGAAATAAGAAGAAAAAGATAAAAGAAAAGAGTTTTGATATTGTTAGTCTATTGAATTCCATAGATAAACCCAGTGATAATATAAACATCAGGTATCTAGTCCCTAATAAGTTTTTAATACCCTATGGTTAGCATAAAGAGACAAAAAAATGGAAAGTTGAAGAATAATCATCACCAAAAGAGGAATAGGATTCTAAAATTAAAATCATATATGAATACATTAATAAAGAACAAGAAAGTGAAGATAAATTTAATTAGTAATAGAAAATTAATTCAAAATAAAAAGGAGCAGGTGAAAGCCAAAAATCTCATGCCGATACAATACCAGTCCAATCCTAGAGGCAACCTCAAGTAAATTTCCATCCCAAGGAATTCAATCTACATTGAAAGATGGAAATAAAATAGAATAAAAGTAAGTGATTCAAGTATTATATGATAAATATAATTAAGGTCCTAATGATAATGACAATAAAAATATTGGGGATGTGGCAATAGAAACTCACTACCATGATCATTCTGATGTCAAATTAGACACTGATTCTGATAGAATAGTAGCAATTAAAGGAGTTAAATACACTATACAATATTTAAATAGAATGGAAACCATAATTACCTATTTTACAAAAATGGATTCAAAGATTTATATTTTTTCAAATATCCATAATAAAATAACAAATTCAATCAATGTTTTGTTGGATAGATTTATCACACTTGAATCCCAATTCAAAGTGTTTGAAGAATGTTCTATGGAACACATGAAGGCTTGTAATAACGTTTTCAAATGGTACCATAACATTAATAGAAATGTCAAGCATCATGAAGTTATGGTTGAAGATCTAAAGAGATCTATAAATGATATCTCAGTCACTTTCAAAACGTTAGTTAGTGAAACTGAGGCTAAACTAGAGGCATTTAAAAATCACAATTACTCAAATGATTCTCTCCTTTGAGAATACAAGGATCTCAAGGATCAATTATCTAACATAAATGTTGAAAATGTATTACTAACTAGAAAATTTGAAAACCTAGAAAATATAATAAGGCTTTAATATGAAATATTTTAAGCCTAAGGAGAGAACATTAAAGATTAGGAAGAAATTCATTGGTCTCGAGAAGAAAAGGTTAAGGTTCCGGAATCTCAGATTTGGTCTCTATAAGAGAATTTATTTTCTCAGGAGGAATAAATTCCGAATCAGGATCCGTTTTTTATAGTATAGGAGGAAATTATTCATTCTAAATAATAATCTCCTAAAAAGATGTTGGAATATAGGAAATCATTTAAAAAGATGAAGATAGATGTTTTACAACTGATAAAGAAAACAAATAAGAAATATAATGATACAAACAATGAAAATAATTTTTTTGAACTCTTGTTGTATTATTTTAGAACATTAATTCATTTTTTTGACATTTATATTTATATTTGAATTTTTACTTCTCTAGATGAATGTTCTCTAAATCATTTTAGATGATCAAATCATGTGTTTCTTTGTATATATTTTTGTTTCTTTAACCCTATCTCAGGTATTAGAAGATATTACCCATTCTTTTCTCAAATAAAAAATGGGGAGAATGTTTTATTTAGGGGAGAATATATAAATAGGGATAATGAAAGAGGATATATTAGGAGAGAATTTCTCAAAAATAGAATTCTCTTAGTAAGGGGGAGTTTATTCCTATAGAATATGATCCTTAGGGTTTTTATCATCCTAAGGGGGAGGTTAGTCATATTCCAATAATATTTAGAAGAGTTTTTAAAAATCAAAGGGAGATAAGTATATGTCTTCTGAGAATGAAATTGATTTAATTTTTATTTTCACGAATTGTTTTAACTTGTGGTTTGTGCTTTCTAAAAAGGGAGAGATTGTTAATTCAAATGACTTATTTTGACTCTTTTATTCCTTTTTTATTTTGTAAATCACAAAATCATTTTTAAATTAATAGATATATTGCATTTATGACTTCTTATTTTGTTTAATTTCTAAACTAAAATATTTTATGCGGATACGATAATTACTATACTCACTTGTTTCTTAAAAATAATCCTTTCATATGACAATCAATATGATCCTAGCTACATTTATCATTGTACTCATCATATAAAATCCGAACATATTTTTTATCAATCTCACAGTTATGCATTTCATCATACTCACTAATAAAACCATATTTCCAAGATTTTTGTACTCACTGTTTCAAATGAATACAGTTATACCGATTTACTATTCACTATTGTATTTTATCAGATAGGTCATATTCTATTCATACTCACTCTATCACATCTAGAAAACAGTCTTGTATAAAAAAGAATAACTTTAAATTAAAACAACATCATGTATTCTGTTTTGATAAGTATTAAAACGATGTCATTGTTTCAGTTACAATATGATTGTTGGAGTTCCACCTATTCAAGTACCTATGGGAATTTAGGAAGAAATATGATCATTGGAGGAACATATGACCATTGGCATGACGAATATAAATACTAGGTCATTTATATGGGATAAAAGAAGTTTTTAGTTTTTTAATGTGTTGAAATTATGCCAAATTTTGTTTGTAAAAAATCTTTGAATTGATATAGTTGTTAGTATCTTGTTTGACACACTTTTCATCTTCAATTATTTTGTTTTTATTCATGATTCTATGATTGTTGCTGAATAAAATAGAGGTCTTCTAAGGATAGGTAGATAGAATGCACCGATCACTATATTGATCGAGGGATTGTGGGGATAACAAGATAGACTTCGATCATCATATCGAGGGCTTAAACTGATATGGGTACGATAGAATTTCTTAAAAATATAAATCAAGGGATCCTTATCCAATTCATTTGGATTCCCCTCTCTTTGAGTAAAAAGATTTTTATTTATTTACCTATATTTTTACTTTTCTTTATTTGTAATATAAAGTGAATTATTCTCTTATTCATTTTCTATTGTATACTATTTACTTTGTAATTACTCAAATTATGATCAATTATGTGATTGAAATAATTTTTGTAGTTACAATATTTTACAATCTGTGTAATATGATTCTATACGCTATATGGTAGAATCTATTTATTTTCTATATTCTGATAATCGTATTCATTTTGACTACCATTCATTTCCATGAATTTGTGAATACGATAAAAATAAACATATGGAATATCATCATAATCACTCAAACTATGATAACTGTTGGACCCAAGGCCCTGTTTGAATTAATTGTTTTAATATAATAGTGGTTTTGAATACAATTAGTTTAAATACTTTTAAGGGATAAAAAAAGTTTTTAAACCTACAATTCACCCCCTCTTGTAATTGAGCATCTAAATCTATATTTCGTTCATACAATAATCCATGTTCAATATAGTATAAAATTATACCAGAAAAAGGATTACAATATTTTCAAGAAGAATCATCCCATAGACACTAAATTGAGAAGTGTCCAACACATGGGTTTCAATGATTTCACCACTAAATATTTTCATTGATATCTCTACTTCAAGGTATTAGGGAGGTGATTCAATATTTCTAGAAAACTCGATGAAGAAGGATGAATGAATGTCATGTCTTGTTAGATGGTTGTTAATACTTATATAATTAAATTTGGAAATCAAATATAATAAATGGGATTATAAACAAGTGTGCAATCACTTGAGTTTGCTTCACAATACCACTAAAGTTTTAATTATTGACCAAGAATCACTAAATGATCAAATTCAAAGAGATTATTGTACGTGATTAAAGGATATGTTCCTGGTATACTAATATGTTTAATTATCTTGAAACATCCTAGATACCATTTAATTTATATCTCTAAAAAATTGAAGGACTCAAACATGATTCAAAATTTTACATTTGGGATGATCCACACAATTGGAAATTCTATAATGACCAATTGATAAGGATAGGTTTTTCATATAAGTGAAATACAATATGTTTTTAATTTTTTTTAGTCTAGATAATAGATATAACTTTGAAACTAAAAGGATTGGTATGAACGTTTTAGAATCAATGATTTATTGTACCAACTCATTTAAAGATTCACAATAATTTTGTAAAAAACGTGAGAGATTTTAATTTATTAGAAACGTTTCAAAGAGATAAGAAATTCACAAAAAACAAATAAGATTTTGTGATTTATTTAAGTATAGAAAATAGATTTTATGGGACCTTTTACCATTCCATTTTTTAATTATTATATCTTTCTTGTTATGGATTATGTCTAAAAATGGGTGGAAGTGAAGGCCCCCAAGACCGATGATGGTAAGAATTTTTGTGATTTTTCAGGACTAACATCTTTAGTAGGTTTGGAGTTTAAAGATCCTTAATTAGTGATAAAATGATTTTTTTAAAAAGGACCATGTATAATTTTATGATAAAATATTGAACTCATCATAAGACATCAACACTCTAACACCCAAAAATAAATGGCCAAGCTAATTTATCCAATATGGAGATAAAAGGAAATCTTGAAAAAAATGTTAAACAAAATAAAAAAGATTGGATATAAAGGTTGTAATACACATTATATGATTATATGAAAACCTATAAAACCCCCATTACAATGAGTCTATGTATGTTAATTTATGGGAATAGATGTCACCTACTCATGTAATTGGAACACAATGCCTACTAGGTTGTGAAATAAGTCAATATAGACATGGAAATGGTTTGAAAATAGTGAAAACTATATTTAAATGATTTAGAGGAAATTATAAGTGGAATAATTTAATAACTCAAGAGTCTAAAAATAAAGTAATGGGGTGGATGATGATAATAATATCATCCAATATAAATACTTTTATATAGGGTACCAAGTGATGTTATACGACACTAGACTTAAACTGATGCTTGGTAATTTTTTTCCAGATGATAAGGTATATTTATAGTTACTAATGCATATCCATTTGGTGCTGTATATATCAACAAAGATAGAAACAAGAAGCCATTATCTATTAATGGTAACGGGCTGAAGAAATTCTATGGAAACATCCCCTGGGAACCAGTAGAGACGATCACACTCCTTCAACCTGTTTGTCAATGAATACCCATTAGGTTTCACCTATACTTAAAAATTAGTTTCATGATATGAGTACATTTAACATATCATTTACATGATTAATATATTATAATTCATTTAGTACAATACAAAATTTAAATATGGGTGAGGAAACCATTGTAGTTTAACATTTTCATTTTTTGTTTTTCAAAATTTTATTCCCTTTTCAAATTTTTGTGTGTTTATTTCTCAAATTCCACTGTTTTTATGAAACCTTTTTATGTTAACTAGATTTACCATTAAAAAATTGAATCTATTCCCATGATGATAAACCAACTTGACCATTTACTCACCTTATAATTAAGGGAAATTCATTCAAGGATTGTTGTTTTTTGAATCTCATGCCATGAAATATTAACCTTCATTTTAATAACTTACCTATGAGTATTATAAAACTAAAATTACAGCCTTTTCAAAAAACAAATCTTCTCAAGACAAGTAATAAATTTTTGAACAACCAAATCATTTGGAGTGACCTAGTCAAAACCCTGGAGCATTTTAGGATTTTATGCTATACACGATTGAGACATTATTTTGATTTTTAAATTCCCATTTCAATAGACATTAATTTATGTACTACCATGAAATTGTATCCTCAAATACCTTAACATCCACGAATTAACTTATTAGGAATCCAAATTACAATCCAAAAATCCCTATCTAGCCTAATTTAGAATATGATGCATGATCTTGGTTGAATTCAATAGTGGAGAAAGGGATAAAGCGAACTATAATGGGATATTTTATAAAATATATTTGAGGTAAGGAAAGGAAGTAATAAAAAATATTATATTGTTATTTTTTGAGAAAAATAAATTTGGGGAAAATGAAACAAATGGCCTAGATACCATTCAAACCGGGGCATAGATGTCTATCGTAGTTTGAAGTGATATGGACCTTTTTCCCCTCTAAAAAAATATTTACATAAGAATTATAGAAGATAAATACTAGAATCAGATCTAAATTAAAGATGGAAAAAGTACACATAGAGTGAAATAGGGAAGTTATATGTCAAAAAGGATAAATTCTCTATAAGGTAGACTAGCTATGAAGATGGAGAGGAGTATTGGAGATTGACTAGAGTTTAAATATATTTATAGGAGCAATTTTAAGAAATTTTAGATCTCATAAATAGATTCAATATAAAAAAATTAGAAGAAAGGAAAATACAACCTAATTTGAAGAAAAATATATCTCACACCTACTAATGTGTAACATACTACTGCGATTTTCATGTATTCTTAAACCCCTCTTTTGTTTGAGCTTTGGTTGGGTTTCGTTTGGAGTTGTTTCAGATGATTTTCTGAAAATTATAGAGGTTTTTGTGCAGGATCATAATTTTCACATGACTTGCATACATTTTGGAAAACTGTGCACTAGTACCATGTTTTGGACAATGGGATCTACATAGTTTTCACACGGTTTTCCGTTACTATGTGCAGTTTCCCAAAAAACTATGCGGATGGTTTTTTCTAGATATGTTTTTTTTTAAATTTCTTGAGCCCTATTTCTAGGTCCCAGATGGACCTCCTTCGACCCAAACATGTTTCTCATTTACATGGAACTCCATAGAGGGATTATTGGCCCTATAACCTCTTTCAGAAGCTATTTGAAGCTAGGAAAACGTTGGTCAATCTCATTCCAGTTAGTTTCCTCCTCCCGCTCTCTTCCTCCTATGATCTCTCTCTTTATTCTTAGGGTTAAATAGATCTTAGTAATGATTTTTTGATCTAATAACCTTTTTTAGGATCTTAAACCTAGGTTTGATTCCTGTTTGTGTGATATTCATTCTTTATGTACAAATCCTGATTAGGGTTTGGCGATACGAGATCCATTGATTTCGGTAGGCGGTTTCATTACGATGACTAATTTTTATTAAACCTAATTGATTTGTTTAAGTTTAAATTGTCTGTATTTAACCAAAATTGTTTATATTTTACTCAATGGCTTTCAATATTTTTTTTGGACTAACCCAATTCTGATGAAATGGTGTTTTTGAGGAAAAAATGGGGTTTTTGGCTTGGAATTAGAATTTAATGAGATTTAAATTATTAAATTTTAATTTTGGTTTTGATGGGAATTGAATAAATTGAAATATTGTTTTTAATTTAAGAAAAATTTATTTGAAGGAAAGTTTGTGAAAAACCGAAATTAAAGTGAATTGAGGGTTTGTGATGAAAATGATGGAATTGTTTGATTTTGTTTCAAATCCCGATTTTGTGAAAAATGGCTTAAAATTTTTTGATGGAAACTTTAGGGTCTCATCTTGGTGAAAAGGCATGTTTTTGATTAAAAACCTATTATGAGTATTAAAGATAAGATTGGAATATTTGAAAAGGATAACGAGATGAATTGAATTTTTTTTCTATGAAATGAATTTCCCATAATTGATTTTTTAATTTAGAATATGAAAGCCTTAGGTAGTTAGAGAGTTATTTTAGGTGGCACTTTACGATTCTGCAATGTTTTAAAACATTATATCATCACATCCCATTCCTTAGGAGATGGTGATGAGATCCCTTTACCTTAGGCCTAAAGGGGAATATGTACATACTTTTCCATATTCATAGTGTTGGATCCTTATAGCCTGGAACTATTGTACCTATTTGGAACATGTACATGTTGATTTATATTTTGAATTTTTGAATGCATATTTATGCCATTGTTAAAAATTGTTATACATACCTTGAGAATTTATATAAACTGTTTATATAAAGTGTTTATTTAAAACATTGTGATAATTGTTGGTTTTGAAAAGTAACCTTTGATTAAAGGAAAATTACATCTTTTGAAATTTTTTCCATCATTTCAAATGTATAACATGATTTTCTAAAGGTATTTCCATCTTTTAAACTATAGAGAATTTTTTTTAAATATTCCTTATTAATGTCAAACCTGTTTGTTTTAAAATTGAAATAACATTTTGGTTAAACTGATATTGGAACCTATTATAGAATCTTTGGGTGAAATCCTACTGGGCTTTGGCTCACACCCTACATGTTCCTTCAGGTGTTGGTAGATTATCTTCTTCTAGATTAAATAAAAATAAAATTATATTTTGGAGGTGGATCCTCCAACAGAACTTTAGTCTTGGTGAGTTGTTTCCTTAGGGGATTTGGGTTGTTTTCCCCTTTTTTGTATTTGGGTTTTAGTACTTTTGAGGTTGTTCCTGTTTAACTTTGGGTACTTTGATCCCAGTGGAGTTTTCCTTTGATATTTATATTATCTTGTTTTCTTTTCTTTTCGCATTTTTAGTGATAAAATTGTTCCCACTTTTAGTTTGTATGATGTCAAGTGGTAGTCACCGACCTGGGGGATCGAGAATTCCCTTCAGGCTATGTGAGGAACGACTCAATTATTGGGTTACCATGGTCCCCATGTTGGTTCATGAAAAAGTGGTATCAAAGGGAGGTTGATATTTTTTCTTGAAGTCAGTATGCATTATGAGATCGTGTCGAGACTTAGGAGGTAATTGTGATTGATTTCCTAGATATCTCTCACTACAATGAACATAAAGTCAACAAGGGTGGTAAGGGAAATGCGTCTTGTGGTTTAGTTCTTGTATTTTCCATATCTTGATTTGGATAACTTGAAATACCAATATTATACATCCTATCTGTTGGGATTAATTTCCCTCATTTCTCTGTTTGAGAATTTCCTAATGTCTTCCTTGTTATCTGTTGACATTTTTTAGCATGATGCCTCTGAGAAGATATTTGAATATGACCCAGGAGGAAGCTAATACTAAACCTCATCAAGCGATTCCTGTTGGGGATCTGAATATGATTTAGGTGATCATGCACACTATACAAGATCTAGGACAAGCACCCCCTCCAATTACTATTCAGGCACCCATTATGGAACCTCAGAGGGACGTTATCAAGATTAGTTCTCAAGAGTTCCTTATCAAGAAACTAGAACCGTTTTAGGGATCAAATGATGCTCAAGAGGCTGAGGAGTCGTTTAGTAGTTTGGAAGGCTTGTTTGGGTTTTTAGACAAACTCAATGAGATTAAAGTTAAGTGTGCTACTTTTGTGCTGAAAGGACCATGCAGAATATGGTGGGACACTATGGTGACATCACAGAAACATGAGGGATTAGTTTGGAAAGACTTAAAATTTCTTTTCACCGACCAGTTATATCTATATTTGATGTTGTTGGCTAAGTCTACAATATTTTTCAAACTTGAGGAGGTTGATAGGTCTGTGATAGAGTAAGAAAACTTTTTTTATGGGATTGTGCACTGTGTACTAGATATAGTATCAAATGAGAGGATTAAGACTCAAAGGTTAGAGTTGGGACTTCTTCAGGACATTCTTTCTCAAATTTTCTTACTAAATATTCCCCCTTCTGATAATTTAATTGATATAGACCTAATGGTTGAGATGGACCTGGAGGCTATGTTATGGTCATCGAGAGTCTCATTTTCTTCTAGTGGTAGCATAAGTTACTTCAAGGGAAAGAGGAAACATGATGATTCTCATGGTAGTTATTGAAGATGGGGCATTTTCTATACCTCCTACTATACCAGGAAGAGGCCCTTTGGTTTTTTACAAGCGTGGAAAGCCAGGGAACTCTAAGAATATTTACACTAAGGCACCCATGAATTGTTGCTCATACAAGAATTCAAGGAACTTTAGAGGTTATACCATATTTATTCCACTCAGCAAAGTGGAACAGGATCATAAGATCCTCCAAAAACTATGGGGAAATCAAATGCATCATGTGAAAAAGGTTTCCAGCCACATGAATCTGAAACAAAGCTTCTTTATGTAGTGGAAGAGTCTCCAGAGAAAGAAGAAACGAGTCTAGTGATAGTGACAGGTACTATCAATATAGCTTCATCACTAGTGAATGATTTTTTTGATATTGGAGAATCTCATTAATTTATTTTAACCTGTGTTTTTGATATTCTTAATCTTCCTATGGAGCTTTTATCTTGTTCAATGGATATTACTACACCCCTTGGTACGAAGAGATAACAGGGTCTCTGTAGTCCTACTTGTGTTTTCTCTCTATTAGATATTGAGTTATCTTGGACCTCTCTAGTTCTCAACATGAAATATTTTGACAACATATTCATAATGGATTGGATCATGGTCAATAAAGATAGTATTGATTGTTATCTTTGACGATTCTCCTTCACTACACCCAGTGGTGTGTCACTTGTGTTTCAAAGAGAATGAGACCTAAGGTCTAGCAGGTCCATACCTTCTTATATAAAGTTAGGGAAAGTAATATCATTATTTTATTTTTATTTAGAGAAAGAACCTTTGAGCGATGATCTTCCTTGAGTCATATTTGAGTTTCTTTACATGTTTCCTTCTAACTTCTCTGGTTTTACACTAGTAAGAGACGTTTATTTTTTTATTGAATTGATGCCTGGTACTCAGCCAATTTATATTACCTCTTACCGCATGAAACTAGCCAAATTGAAAGAGTTTAAAACTCAATTGGATGATTTTATTGATAAAGGATTTATACATCTGAGTGTGTCACCTTGGGCGGTGCCAATACTCTTTTCCAAGAAAGTTAGTGGTTCACTTCTCTTTTACATTGATTAACGAAAGCTCAATCGAGTAATAGTAAAGAAAAAGTATTTGTTCCCATAGATTGATGATCTGTTTAATCAATTGAAATGGGATAAGTGGTTCTCGAAGATTTTCCTTCACTCGAGTTACCATCAGTTGATGATGAAATAATCTGACATTCAAAAAATCTCTTTTTGGAGTAGGTATGGCCATTATGAGTACCTTATCATTCCCTTTGGTCAAAGTAATGCTCCAGTAGTTTTCGTGGCTTTAATAAAGAGTATTTTCCATGAGTATCTTGATACCTTTGTGGTAGTGTTTGTGGAAAATAACCTTGTGTAATCTAAATCCAAGTATGATCATGTGAATCATCTGAGAATAGTGCCGAGTTTGCTGAGAAATCACCAACTCTATAACATGATTCCAAAGTGTGATTTTTGGATTCGAGAAGTGAAGTTCTTGGGATGTGTGGTGTGATAACATGGTAGTTTAGTTGATCCTAAAAAGGTGAAAGCTTTTATGAAATGAGAATAACCACAAAATGTATTCGAGGTTTGGAGCTTCTTAGGTTTAGCCAGATATTATCACTGCTTCATGAAAGACTTCACAATGTTGACCTCTTTGATGACTTCTTTTAATTGGAAAGGAGTGAAGTTTTTTTTGGAATGAGAAATTTCAGAGTTATTTTTTTGATCTGAAATTTATTTTGACTACTGAGCTGATTTTAACTCTTCCAAAGGCCAGGCAGGGCTATGTGGTCTTTTTTGATGCATCGGGTTCAGGCTTGGGAAGCGTTCTTATATAGGTTGATTATGTTGTTGGTTATGGATCTCGTTAGCTTAGGCTACACAAGAATAACTATCTGACCCATGACCTTGAACTTGAAATTATGATGGATACTCTTAAGTTTTGGTGGCATTACCTTTATGGAGAAAGTTTTACCATGTTTTATGAACACAAATTCTTGAGTTACATCTTCTCTCAAAAATATTTAAATCTCTACTATAGACGTTGAGTGGAATACCCACAGTCATTTGATTTTGACATTTCTTATACCCCAGGAAAAGGGAATGCAATTAAAAATTCTTTGAGTAGAAAGATTCCAGACTAGACAGTGAACGAATCTTCAGAGGAGTGGAACTTGATGGCTCTCTTTGTAGAATTGCATATTTAAATTCAGGAAAAAGGGGATGAGGTTTCCTTGTCAAGTGTTCAGTTGTCATCCTATCTTCTTGAAATGATTATTTAGGATCAACAACTTGATGATGAATTCCATATCATTAGAGACTATCTTAATTGTGGGTAGACATTTTTCCAGTGGCCGTTCTCTAAATAGTGAATTCTATGCTATCAGAATAATTTTGTGGTACCGTCTTCGATAAGAAAATCCATGATGGGAGATTTCCAAGATTCCCAATGGGATGTGCACCTACAATAATACTAATATGGCCTTTATCATCACTAGAAAAGTCAATTAACAACGCTAAAAAAGAGATGTTAATCGAGGCAAAGATAAAAAGGGTCCATTTTATCAGCGCTCAGAAAATCGCTGATAAAGGCCCCTTTTATCAACGCTTTTAAAAAGTAATGATAAAAGTAGAAAAAATATTAAAAAAATAAAAAAAATATTTTTTAAATTCTGGGGGGCTTCAACAGCTCTTGAAGCCCCCCCCCCTTTAATAGCACACACCGCCCATGTTATCCCACAAATGAAAGTTGAAAAAATATTAAAAAAAATAAAATAAAAATATTTTTGCAATTATGGGGGGCTTCAATAGTGCTTGAAGCCCCCTTTAATAGTGCCCACCACCCATGGTAGTCCACCAATGCCCCAGGCCAGCTCCACCCAGCCCCACCCCCCTTTAACAGCACTAGGTAATTACCCACACCTACGCGTTCGACCTGCCTCCCCCAGGATTCGAACTCGAGACCCCTTTCATACACGCCTCAACCTCTACCACTCCCCCATATTGATTTTATTTTCATTTATTAATATATATATATATATATATATTTATTTATTTATATTTACTCATATATTAATATATATGTATATTTAGTTATATTAATATATATATCCTTATATTAATATATATCTATATATTAATATATATATATATATAAATATATTAATATATATATAGTCATATTAATATATACATATATATTTATTCATATTAATATATACATATACTTAATTATATTAATATATATATATCTGTATATTAATATATATTTATATCTATTTATATATATATATTTAGTTATAATTTTTTATCAGTATATTTATTTGTATATTAATATATATTTATAAGATTAATTTTATATTATATGTATATCTTTAGGTATAATTATACATATCTATATATATTCTCAAATATTATATATTAATATGTATATACAAAAGTGATAGAAATGGGGTCTCGAAAAACTTAACAAATCGCAGAGTCACTGAAAAAGGCATAACATCTGCTCTAGGTGTCTGTTTCAGCTCCACGAATAGTCAATCTGAATATCATGGAATGAAATATGATAAAACAAGTGTCAGAGGCTGAACTGACACATAGATCAGAAGTTATGACCATTTTAGGAAAAATTTGACAGGGGTCCGGACACATAAACTGAGTTTTGGAGGCCTTATGTTTGTGTTTTGGGACTTTAGGGTCCCAGACTTGATTTTAACTATGTGTGATTCATATTTCTACATAGATATTTTCACTTCGATTTGATATGTGGTAGAGCAGAACCGAACACCTGTAGCGAAAGTTATGGCCGTTTGAAGTTGTACTTTTTTTAGAGTGCTATAATTGATATATCTTTTGTTAATATGATCTTATAAAGTTTTAGACTAAACATGGTCGTCACTCATTTCACAAGCTTTGATTTGACTTTTATCAGCACTCAAACGGACAACCATAGCAGAAGTTATGCCTGTTTTAGTGAGTTTCTCGTTTCTTAGGTTTTTAGGAGATACGGGAGTTGCAAAATTTCAAATGACAATAACTTCTACTCCGAGTGTTCATTTTGGCTCTACCACATATGAAATCGAATATTGTGAAAAGTTACACACTCTGGTGATCACTGAAACCCCTTCTCACATTCATTGAGGTTTATAAAAGACAAAAAACCCCCTGAACGGTCCTAAGTTTTGCTCCGGGGGTCCGTTTTTCCATAACTTCTACTCCGGGTGTTCGTTTTGCCTCAACCACATATCAAATCAAATATTAAGACCATAACTACACTACGATGACCATTAAAACACCTTCTCATATTATTCAAGACACTAAAAGTTCCTCAATCCCTACAAATGACAATAATTTCTCCACAGGGGTGTCTATTTTGGGTCTACGACATAACAAATCGATATAAAACATATTTTAAAAAATATTTATTATATTTATATCATTATAAATATACTTATATATCAATATATTATTTTTATGATTTCTTTTTGAAATATACATATTTATCAGAACTAGAAAAATTCACGCTGATAAAACCCCCCTTTATCAGCGCTACTAAAAAAAGCGCTGATAAATGCGGGCCCTTTATCAGCACTTTTTTTAGCTCTGATAAAGGGTGGAACTACGAAATCCCAGTTTTGTGGTCATCCTAGGAGCCCCAAAGATGTTATATGACATGAGATGTCAGTTCTGTTGGATAGGTATGAGGTAAGGAATTGTTGAGATTGTCTCTCATTATTATATATGCCAATAGGTGTAAGCTGAGCACTAGAAACCTTTGGGGGTTCTCCAGCCACTTCCAGTCCCAACTTGGAAGTGAGATGAGATATCTATGGACTTTGTGGTTGGGTTTAAAAATACCCAGAGTAAGAATAATTCAATTTGGGTGGTGATCAATAGGCTAATAAAATCATCTCACTTTATACCCATTCGTGATACAACTATAGTTGAGTAGTTGGGAAGTCTCTATGTGAAGAAGATTGTTCAGTTGCATGGAGTTCCATCTTCTATAGTCTCTAATAGATATCTTCAGTTTACTTATCGCATTTGGAGATTCCTTTAGGAGTTTTTAGGATCTAACGTCTATTTGGGCATGACATACCATCCGTAGTTAGATGTCCAGATAGAAAGAGCTATACAGATTCCTAATGATATGCTCTATTCTTGTGTTATCATGTTTGGTGGAACATGGTATGATCATTTGGGCCTGGTTGAGTTTTATTATAACAATAGTTTCTAGTCTGTGATTAGGATGGATCCTTTTGAGGCCATTTATGGCCGGCCTTGTAAATCTTTGTTTTGTTAGTCATATATTGGTGAGAGTTCCTTGGTTGGACCAAACTTGGTCCAAGAGACAACATCAAATATTCAGTTTATTCATTAGAGAATGTTGATAGATCAGAGCCGATACAATTCTTATGCTGATCATCATAGTAGACCTTTGGAGTTCTCAGTTGGTGACCATGTGTTCTTAAAAGTTTCATCCTGGTTGGGTCACCCACGACTTGGGTGGCAAGGGAATCTTTATCCTAGTTTTGTCACTACTGGAAAACTAACCTTTACCAACGGTTTGGAACCGTTGGTATAGGCCTCCAAACCGTTGGTATAACCTATACCAACGGTTTGGAGAACCGTAGCCAAGTAAGCCGTTGGGATAGGTCTATACCAACGGTTTTCCAAAAACCGTTGGTATAGACCTATCCCAACGTTTTTGGAAACCATTGGTATAGGTAATATGAAATCTATATCAACGGTAATGGAACCGTTGGTATATAAATTCCAAAAAAAAACACCCGGTGGGATTTGATCCCAGGACCTCTAGTTTATAACTCAAAGACTTAACCACTAACCTAACATGACTTTTGTTTACATAATTCCATAAAAATATATATGTATTGTTCTAATTATTTTAAATTTTGATATATATAATTTTCTCCATAGGATGATTCCAAAAAAAACACTAGACTTTTCCCAACGGTTCTGAAAACCGTTGGGAAAGGCCTAGAATTTTCCCAACGGTTCTCAAAACCATTGGGAAAGACTTTTCCCAACGATTCTCAAAACCGTTGGGAAAAGTCTAGGCCCTTTGCCAACGGTTTTGGAAAACCGTTGGGATAGGCTACCCTTTCCCAAAGGTTTGCCAAAACCGTTGGCAAAGGGCCTCCACAATTCATCCTTTCCCAACAGTTTATCCAAACCGTTGGGAAAGGTGGCCAAAATATGGGCTTTCCCAACGGTTTGGCCAAACCGTTGGGAAAGGGTACCTATACCAACGGTTTGACAAACCGTTGGTATAGAAGTGTTGGGAAAAATCATTTTTCCAGTAGTGTGTGGGACCTTTTAAGGTTGTTGAGTAGGTGGGTAAAGTTTCACACCGGTTAGAACTACCATCACAGCTGATGTCGATACATAACATGTTTCATGTACCTCAACTCCAAAAGTATTTATGTGATCCATCTCATATTTTGAGTTAGCATGATCTTGAAGTTGATCCTGATTTATCCATGACTAAATGACCAGTTAGGATAGTTGATTCGGATACCAAGGTACTATATGGGAGAACAATAGCTTTGGTTCATGTACTATGGTATAATGGTTCTGATTCTCATATGATATGGGAGAGGGAGGTACTGATGGGGGAGCAGTGGCATCTTCTTTTTTACAAAGAGGATTCATCATATGATTTTTGGGGATAGAAAGTTTCTATGGTGGGGAGGTTGTAACATCTCATTGCTATTTTTAGGTATTCCTAAACCCCTATTTTGTTTGAGATTTGGTTGGGTGTTGTTTGGAGTTGTTTTGGGTTATTTTCTGAAAATTATGGAGGTTTTTGGGCTGGATCACGGTTTACGCATGGCATGTGTATAGTTTGAAAAAACGTGCATGAGTTCCATGTTTCAGACTATGGGCTCTACATGGTATGTGTAAGGTTTTTCCTAACCATGAATAATTTCCCAAGAAACCATGAAAATGAGTTTTTCTAGATCCAAAATATTTTGTTAAATTTTTTTGAGCCTCCTTTTTAGGTCCCATATTTACTTTTTTTTTACCCAAAAGTGTTTATCCCTTATTTTGATCTCCCAAGAAGGATTCTTGTCCCCTAAAACCCCTTAAAGAAGTGATACGAAGCTAGGTGAACATTTTTTTATCTCCTTCTAGTTGGTTTCCTCATCTCATTCTCTTCCTATTGTGATATCTCTCTTTATCTTTAGGGTTCTATATATCTTGGTATAGATTTTTGGATCTAATACCCATTGTTTTTTTGATCTTAAACTGAGGTTTGATTCAAATTTGTGTGATCTTCATTCTTCATGGACAAATCCCAATTAGGGTTTGGCATTGTGAGATCCATTGATTTCGGTAGGTGATTCCATTATGATGCCCAATTCTTAATGAACATAATTTATTTATTTGAATTTATATTATTTGGATTTAAATGAAATTTTTTATATTTTAATCAAATGGATTTCAATCCTTTTGTTGGAAAAACCCAACTCTAATGAATTGGGGGGTTTTTGAGGAAAAAAGTGTTTTTTGGCTTGGAATTGGAATTTAGTGAGATTTAAATTGTTTAATTTAAATTTTGGTTTTTATGGGAATTGAATCAATTGAAATGTTGATTTTAATTGAAGAAAAAATTATTTGATGGAAGGTTTTTGAAAAACCCAGATTTAAGTGAATTGGGGGTTTTTGATGGAAATGATGGAATTGTATGATTTAGTTTCAAATCTCAGTTTTGTGAAAAATGGATTAAAATGTTTTGATGGAAACCTTAGTGTCTCATAGGTAGTTAGTGACCACATGAATGACATAGGTAGTTAGTGAGTTATTTTGGGTGGCACATTAAAATTATATAACATTCTAAACCCTCATATAAGAACATCCCATTCCTTAGGAAATGGTGATGAAATCCCTTTACCTTAGGCCAAAAGGGGCATATGTACATACTTTTCCTTATTCAATGTGTTGGATCCTTAGATCTTGGAACTATCGTACCTATTTTGTACATGACCATGTTGCTCGCTAGTTATCATTTTTGAATACATATATATGCCATTGTTATAAAATATTTTACATGCCTTGATAATTTTTATAACCTATTAATATAAAGTGTTTATTTAATCCATTGGGAGAATTGCTGGTTATGGAAGGTATCCTCTGATTAAAGGAAAATTCTATCTTTTGAAATGTTTTCTATCATTTTAAATGTATAACATGATTTGCTAAAGGTATTTTCATCTTTTAAACTATAGAGAATTATTTTTTTAAATATGCTTTTTTAATGCCAAACCTATTTATTTTAAAATTAAAAGAACATTTTGGAAAAATTGATATTGGAATCAGTTATATAATCTTTGGGTGAAATCCTATCTGGCTTTGGATTACAATATACTTGTGCCTTTGGTTGTTTTCAGATGATCTCTTTCTAGGTTTGAGAAAAGGAAAAATATCTCTTAGATGTGGATCCTGTTACTGAACTTTGGACTTAGTGAGTTTTTTCCTTAGGAAATTCGAGCTATTTTCCCTTTTTTTGTATTTGGGTTTTACTACTTTGGTGGTTATGCATGTTTAACTTTTGGTACTTTACTACCAGTGGAGTTTTCCTTTGATATGCATACTGTCCTTTTTTGATTTCTTTCTGAACTGTTAGTGGAAAAATCATTCACACTTTCAGTTTGTATAATGCCAGGTACTAGCCATCGAACCATGAGGATCAAGAATGACATTTGGGATATGTAAGGACCGACACAATTATCAATTTACCAGGGTACCCTAATTGGTTCGTGACATAAAGAAAATCCAATGTCCCTATCTTCTTTTAAAACAAAAACTAAAGTAAAAAAACCAATCAAAACCTACTCAAGGAAATAGATAAGTGGAAACATTTACTATAAATAAAATACCAAAGGTTTAGTCATTCATTGAATATTTCAAGGAATTTTAAATGTATCAGTGTAAGAGAAAGATATATATGATACCAATATTGAAGGAAACAAAAAATCCTGTATTATATTTCAATATTGAGACAAAATACCAAATCTTCCATATAATTGTATCATAATAAATGAACAAAACTTAAGCATCATAAAAAAACATTAAAATATCGCATGATATACAGAAATACTTAAATAATTGGTTGGATTTGAATAAATCAATCAATATGAGGGTGACCCCTATATAATCTTTGAATTGGAATTTTTTCTTGAAATATATACTTGATAATTGAGGGAAATATTTCCAAAAATATAGGTATAAGTTTGCATTAGAATATAAAATATATAGAAACTAAATAAATTTACTTAATTAAGAAAATTTAATTAAGTTATTTGAACTGGAATGATAAATGTAATACCCTATGATTTTATATATATTTCTATTGAAATAAACTTGTATTATTTGATTGGTTGCTTTACACTCAACCCCAAGTCTAAATAAACTATAATGTAGTAATACTTTATAACAAAAATATAAAATTAAAAGATATGAATATTAATAGAATAATTATTAAAAATATTTATAAAGGTTTTAAATAATTATTTTTCTGATTAATTCATAATAAATAAGCACTCAATTTTCATTAAAGTTATTTTATGTTTTAAAAATATGTTTTCTTTAAAAATGGATTTTATTTGATTTTGTACATGAAATTATAAAAAAATTATATCAATTTTAGAAATTTTATTTAAATAAATTAATATATTTTTCTAAATATTCATTTCAATATTATCTTAGAGTGAACTTTATGTTTTTTATAAAAATATTTATTTTTCAATGAATAGTGAAAATACAAGTTTTTCTAAAACTATTGTTTCTTTTAAATAAATCGAGTCATTTAAAAAAATAATTATGATTTTAATTTTATATTAAAATAAAATAAGTATAATTTAATTATAAATAATATAATTAATTACATTTTAGTCAATATTATACTTTATTTTGGAATAAGTTCATTTTTGGGATTAAAAACAAATTTTTCTAAAAAAAAATTATACACACACTATGTTGTTTTAATAATAAATTAAATTAATCTATATTGATTAATGTATTTAATGAAATTTATATATTATATATTTATTAATATATATTATCATTCATTTATGTTTCTTACAAATAAAGGAATAGAAGTAAATCAAATTTTATCCTTAAAAATGCATTTTATCTAAAAACAAGTTTTTCTTCGATTTTCCACACTTATTTAAAACTAAATTATTTCACATATATAAATTGAATTTATCAAAATGGATTATATATTTTAAATAATAATAATTAATATAATTTAAGTGGTTCAACATAATTATTTTTCATAATTAATAGTAAAAATAGTAAAATTTTGTTACCATTGTAAAGGTTAAAATGGGTTTACCATGGATTAAACTAAGATATAATGGTATTAATTGCATATAAACTTATCTAATTACTATTAATTGAAGTTATTTCAACATTATATTATCCTATAATCGAATTCATTCCCATTTGGATCCATTTTTACATAAAAGTGACCTTATGTTTTTGAAATCTTTTTTGAAATCCCACATGTGTCCCTCCCACCACTTATAAATGGAAACCTATTATTCTCCCTAATTAATAAAATTTAAAACTTATTTATCAAAAAATAAATAATCCAAGACCTTAATTTATTCCTTCCCTTCACCCTAGAGCTTCTGGAATTCTCCTAAGAATAATCTTTTAAGGCTTAAGGTGTAAGCCAAATGAGGTCTCTCAAAGAAGACGTATAAATCTAAACCGAGCACTTTCAAATTTAATTTTCTTATTATAATTACTATAAAATTATTGTATAGAAAATAACATGATGAATAAATTATAATTAATATACTGATATTTTTTTTGATGATGGAGCAACTATTTCTTAGATCTTCTCTATTAAATAGAAGATGAATGTATCGCTCATGTATACATGTGGACTACCACCTTCACATAGTGATATGATTCAATTTACATAACTATATTCCAATGTTGGTTCCTATGGTAGTTTTAATATATATATATATATATATTATATTTATGATACAATAATTATTCTATAAATACGAATTATTTATTACATTTATTTCATTCTATTTATCAAAAAGTTCAAAACATCACTCATGCGTATGTATAGACTACCATTTCCATGAAGTTATGTTATTCATTTTCACTACCAATTTATATGAATGGTTATATAATGATTAAATATTATCCTTATGAAATTATTAATATTCTAGAGATAAAGTAAGCATGATCAAAGTGCATGGACCATAACTCCCGAACCAAAACATATATGAAAAATGAAGTAGTTAACACCAAAAATGAAGATGATAATGAATTATTGTTAATGATAGATTAATAATATTTTATAAGTAAAACATGAATGGTATTATAGGACATAATATGGTTGTGTTATATAATTTTAAATTTAAAGCAAGATGAACTTGAGGTTAGGGTTTTATGTTTCAATTTCATTTTCTACTAGGATTGTTTATGATTAAATTTTCATTAATGTAATTATATGATATACCTTTGAAAAATAATATGTATTTTATTCTAATATAGTTGTTTTTTGAGATTAAATGTGTTAATTTCATTTTAGTATCTTTAATCACTCAAGAGGCTAAAATAATGTTTTTAAGAAAAATCGACTTTACTTATTTATTTGGTTGGGAAATCTTTTTCTTCCATGTCCATATTTTCTTTAAATTTTTTCAATATTGTTTTTAATATTCTTAAAAGACTTTTTAAATTAATTTTTACCAATTTTTAATTTTTTATAACTTTTTAGAAGGAAAATTCTTATCATTCTCTAAATGGGGTACTTTTGAATTTTTACTGAAAATGTGAAATGAATCATTTTTTAATGCACACCGCATGAGAGAATTTTCCCATCATCATTAATTCAATTTGAATTAAAAATTAATTTAAAAGTTTAAATGGGTTTTTTCAAATAAAACATTTTCATTTTTATTTTGTAATTTTATAGATTTTATTTAAATTTTTAAAATTAAAATTGTATTTTTGTCAAGAAATGAACTAGTAAAATTTTAATCGTATTTTCATCTAAAATAACATCCCTGATGTTTCTTATAATTTACTATTTACAATATCCAATGTTACCATATTTATTATTTATTTGGATGGATTATGATTATTATGATGAAATAATGATAAAACCCATTTTCATTTCCATGAGTTATGCTATGATAAAATGATAAATATTTTAATGATCTTGTGGCATACATAAGAATGTATTATTATTATATGATATGAGGGACTTTTATAGACCTACAATACATTGGATAAAGATTAATGTTTTATGAGATTAAAGGGTACAAAAGTGGTTATCCCAAGATCAAATGTGGGTACATAGGAGGTTATCCCAAGCCTAAAATAGGGTACATATGATGTTATCACAAGACCAAAAGAGGGTACATGGGAGGTTTTCTCAAGCCCAAAATAGGGTACATGGTAGTTTATCCCAATCCCAAAAAATGTACATGGGAGGTTATACCAAGACCAAAAATGGTACACAATAGGTTATATAGATCCAAATAGAGGGTAAATGGGGGTTTATCCCAAGCTTGAAGTAGGTACACAGGTGGTTATCCCAATACTAACTTGCGATGAATGTTTGTTGGGTATCCTTGGCATAAAATTTCAATGATTATGATTATGGAACACTTTATGTAACTCTTTTATGACATGATATTATGAAAATTTTATACTCTCATGGATCATGTTATTTAATTACTTTATGATTATTTTACTATGAACTTCCAAACTTTATGACATGACTCATGAATATATTAATTTTTGGGTATGTGTAACACATAGAAATTATGAATAAATAACATTTTATTTAATAGTGTATGTGACATGAAACACCAAGAATATAAGGGAATATAGAATACCAAGACATTATGATATATTCACTATTTTAAATAAGTAAATTTCATATCTTTCAATTCACGAAACAAGGAGTTTATTTTTCATTACATACAACCATAACTTTCTTTGATGGCTTGAATTACACACAAGACTGAGTTTTACCAAAAATGGTTAACATTATTACTCAAAATGAAAATTATCTCCTAGATATTAAAATGGAAGTTATTAATAGTATTAAATAACTTATAAAAATATCATTTTGAATTCATTGGTCACCAATTAATTATATGTGAATATAAAAACCAATTTAATATAAAGGAAATGCTTTTATAAAAAAAGTATTTTTATATGCCAAAGGCATTTTATCATAATAAATTAATTTAATTTCAATTATTGGATGATATTAATAAAATTTATATATTATATATTAAATATATTTTTTTAAATTCATCTAATATATTTTACTGGCATAAGATAAGAAAAAAAATCCAATTTTATTGATAAAAAGTTGTATTTGTTCTAAAGGATGTTTTGCAACCATTTAATGGATAACTTGTTTTAAAAATAAATTTTTATACTTTTATAATTTTATTTGAAAAAATAAAATTTATTTTCTATATAGGAATGTAAAAATTATCTGAAGGATAATTTTTGGTATTTTTCGAAGAAGTTTCATTTTTTGATGAATAATGAACTATACTGGATTTTAATTAAAAACTGACTTATCATCTAAATAATTAATATTGAAAAATCATATTTTAAATTGGTTTTAAATTAAAATTATATAAATAATAAATCTATTTATACAATTTAGGTCATTTTAATCATTTTTATATTTAATTTATTTATAAAAACTTAGTAAATTTATGAACATTTTCACTTTAAAAACCCACTTTTTCGTCCCATTGGTGAGATTAATTTTAAATTAATTTTTTTACAGTTATGTGAATTGAAATTAAAAAAATAGATTCCATATATGAAATAATAAAAAAATTTAATTTCTAATAGTTCCAAATTAACCTTTGACCAAAGTGATTAATGAATTAGTTAAAATTATTTACAGTGGTTAAGGAGAAAACGAGTTTCCTTAGCGATTATACATAGAATATGAGGTGTAAAAATGACCCAAAACTTATCCACAACCCATTTTATGGCCATATTTATACCCTTATAAAATTATGATATGATTTTATTATTATTGTTACACTTTTACATGAAAGTGACCCATATTATAAGTTAAGGAAGGAAAAATACAAAAAAGACACTTTCCTACTTTTAATATCTATAATGATTTGGGAAAGGTAGAAAAAAAACATAGGTTAGGTTATAAAAATTATTTTGGAATATAAATAATTTTTTGACCTCATAATAATTTATCTATAATTTTTTATAAAATAATTTTTCACTTAAAATGATTATGAAATTCTAACACTGTAATTATTTAGTTGAAAATAAAATAAAATAAATGATAATAAAAAATATTAAAATTAAGTAAATTGAATGAATTATTGTGATTAATTATTTTTTTATATGAACATTTCATTTCAAACATCTTTGAACTCAATATTTTCTAATTACATCATTGTCTTGATATATTTTTTAAATTCGAATTAAATTTATAATGTGAAAATTGACATTAATGTTATTTTTGTTGTAAATTATATTTTATTAATTGGCTTCAAATTACTAAAAATTATATGTTATATAAATTTATTTTAATGTGTTAATAAATATCAAATATGGTCCATTAATGGACCAATTTTTCTATTTTAATGACTATATTGACCGTTAAATAGTAAAAAACTCTGTTAACGCGATTACTATTTAAGCAGTGTTTTTAGATGTAACTTATGATTGTGTTAAAATTAACTTCCAATACACATAGGACATTTATTTATAAATTAGATATAATATTTTTGACAAACCAACTTGGAAGACCATCTAAATTGATATCTGAGATGATTCACCACTAACTCGAAGAGTTTTCCAGATCTCCACAGGTTGAGACAAGCAATTGGGAATTAATAAATAACTTTTGGGAATGATTTATCCCTCAAAATATTAAAAATTGTAATATAAATAAACCAATATATATATATCAAGGTACAAGATGATGATGCAATGTTTTAAATAAAACAAAAATACAAAAAAATCATCTTTTGGTGGTCCATAACCACCCACCATGTCCTAGGTCACCCAACCTTGGTAACCCAAGATTGAAACTGAAAAAGAAGATAATGATCACATGAGAAACTTATATAAGAATAAGAGGGCTATAAATATCAAATAGTACTAGTAGTGTGTGAGATAATAAGCCTAGTAGGATTCCACCAAAAAATCTATATGGTAACTTCATAAGAAAATTCAAATATTTTGCAAGAGGAGTAAAAATAATATAGTATTAGTCTTAGTTTAAAAATAGAGTTTTAAATATTTAAAAAACATTTATCAAACTAAAACTATAAAACATAAAATTTCACCGTTTAAAAAATAAACATTTTCTTGAAAATATTTGAAAATAATTTCACAAGCTAGAGTTATATAATCAGGAAAAGATTGGAATATGAACATGATATAGAAATATGATCATGACTAAATACAATAGATTCAAGGTGCATAATGACATTAAATAAATCCATCAAGGAAACTATGATGCCAACAAGTAACAACGAATGTTGTCATGTATCAAGGTCATGTATATGGATGTTAGGGGTACAACCTTCGTAAGATAGTTAGTCCACCTCATAATATCTAATCTAATTACAACATGACTAATTTACAAGCTTACATCTAGTCCCACATGTCTCAAGTATACTAGTTCCATGCACACTCACATTCCTATATACACATCCATATCCCAAAGCATTCATGTTCTCTATGGATCAAATAGAAGGGTGTGAGTCTTCTAGTGAGGAATAAATCTTGGTCATACCATTTAACTATCCATGTTCCCATGAATCATCAAAATTGGTGAGTGGAATAATTAAGTTACAAGAATGAAAATTGGGATCCTTATCAATATCAATCATGGGTACTGGCCCTCAAATCAAATCTCATTATCACCCCCAAACTCCCTCAAATTAAATTATCCCCTTTTTGTCACAAAAAATGGGAAGTACAAGGAAAAATCAAGTTATATTAAGGGGTTATGATAAGAGAGGATCATCATAAAGAACTAATAAGGCCATCAAGAATCATCATTTCAATTAAAATCCTTTTACATACGTCCAAATTTTAAAAGGGAAATCATATCAACTTCATTTCTTATATAATAATTTAAATTAAAAATGATCCTTTAAAACAATAATTTATTTCAAAGCATACCTAATGAATTCAAAGTAAGTATTAAAATTTTAAAGGATTGAATACATTTCAAAACATGGGTTTACACCTTATTTCTATGTGAATAAATCATTTATTTCAAATAACCCAAGAACATGCACTTTAAAACAAGGGTAAAATTACTCAAAGGGATTTATTTTTCATTTAACAAATATAAGAATTTTAAACTATTTATAACAAATCAAATAGTTCAGTCCATTTAATTAAAATCAAGGAAGTTCATTTTATAAATAAAAAACCTGGAAAATACCTCAATTCCCCCAAAACATCCTTTAAAATCTATTTATAAAGAATCAAAACAAATGTGGTATTAAAAAATTCACAAAAAGGTTTGAAAGATCAAGATTATAGCCATTAAATTCATGTCATGTTAAATATAATGGGAAATTTGTAATTGAATATTTTAAATAGAATTTAATGGAAAATTACATAGAATAAGTGTTAGAAATTTATACACATATATAAGAATTTTTCAAGAAAAATTTAATTAAAAAATGATGGAGAAGAATTTAAAAACCTACTTGGAATGTTTAGAATCTAACCTAAATGAATATGATATGTGTCGCCTTTGATGGTGATCAATAGATCTAAGAATATATGTATTAAAATAAGAGAGATGATATCCTAGATCCACAATTCCACATCAATCAAGGAAGATCCAATAAAAATAATGGTCATCATAAACTATAAGAAGAAGGAATCAAGATAATATGAGAGATAAGAGTATAAGAATAAAAGAAAACACTAAAAGAGAATCACCACTTTTATTTGCACTTTGATTCACTATAAAATGAGGTTTGAAGAGACAAAATGGATCTAGAAGGATCTTAAAAGGAAAAGTATCGATTTAGGTTCGAGTGGTATAAGTTTAGGGTTAATTAGGGGGTGGGGGTTGGGATTGTAATTAATATTTTCATGGATTTAATTAAAATCCACATGGTTCCTTGGTCAGGTTACACAATTAGTAAAAACTATAAAACTCACCATGCACCTAAACCAGATCCCATATAAGTGTTACATGGTTTGGATGCACACTAAGTTTAACCGTGAAAAAACTAAGTGACCCCTTCTATCCAAGTTTTTCACTTTTTCAAATTATGTTGAATTAGTGAAGAAACCATACATAGGCCCATAAACCTTAAAAAAAGTCTATTAAAATAGCATAAACAACCAATAAAGAGATCCAATCATTGGGTACTGAAATCAGTGAGTTAAAACACATAAAAATAGGTAACAATATGTTAAAACCTCCCAACATATGATGTTTTGTTCCTAGAAAGATTCTAGTCCAAAATATAGAACAAGATGACACAAATAGAACTCCCCCACTCATATTGTGAGGTGAAAGGTCCATGGTTATATTGACCCACCAATTCTCATTGTCTTGATAGTACAACAAGTCATTACTAGCCCTTAAGAGACATCCCCAAGACACCAAAGACTCGCAATAAATGCCAAAGGGTTTCAAATACAAGTGGGGGACGATTTACCTTTTAGGAAATAAACCAATAAACCTACCAACCATAACCAAACATTCACTATATGATGCATGAACAAATAAAAGACAACTCAAAAACTTCATGAACTCAAAACCACATCAAAGTATGCAACAATAGAAGGATAATAAAGTATCAGAGTACACAATGGATAAACTACACAAGACTCTCCAAAGAACTCAAGACTCCATGCTCCAAATGCTCCATGATCAAAAATCTCCAAATAGCCCAGCATCATGAGGTAGTTCTAAACATGTGTGAAACATTGCCTTTTCCCTTGTCCTGAAAGATAGCATCTGCAAAATCACCAAAGTGACAAAGCAAGGGTGAGTATAAAACTCAGTAGGTTTTCCACAATGACTTCCCTACTCACACCACTAGGATTGATGAGTTTGAAAAAAATATATAAAATGGTTTATATAAAAAAATTTCTCAAAAGAAATTTATAAATTAAATATAAACAGGCTTCCAAAACCATTCATTACCAAAACCATACAAGTGAAATTGAAACCAATTTTTCCAGCAAGATATTTTTCAGAAAAATAACCAAACAATCATGACAAACATTTCCCAATATCCCTATATCGGCATACCCAACCATTACTCAAACCCATGAAACCAACCATGAATGCTACATTATGACAGTTATATACTCATGAGAGGTTTCTCATCGATCAACCAAGTTGTCACAAGGTAATTGTTTCCCATATGCCATTAATCCTTTGTCACCGAGCACAAGGTCATATTTCAACTAAGCCCCGTATATGCAATTACCACGTGCCATTAAACCTTTGGCACTGAGCACAAGGACATATTTCATCCAAGACCTGTCTATGAAATATGAACACACAACCCATATGCCCAATGATCAAGCCAAAATAATCCTTTCAATAAAACACCTTTTTATCGAAAACTATTTCCTTTAAAACCATTTCAACGCCAAACCATTTCAACTCCAAACCATTTACATAAAACACAATTTTTATTGAAAAAAATTTCTATAGAAAACCCCTTTTTCATCAACCATTTATAAATTTCAAAAAATCCATAATTTAAAATCACCATTTTAAATTAAACCCCCTTTTTCACAACTATTCACCAAGATCACGCAATTTCAAAAAAACCATAAATCATCAAAAATGAATATTTTTCCATGAATTTCACAATAAATAAACCAATTTTAATCTAAGATAATAAATTATATCAAGAGGAGTCAAGATAGAAGCCACCTACCTTGAGGTTTTGACGAAACTTAAACAACAGACGAAGAACGCACAAGGCAGCGGGTCGATTCTCCAAGAGCAGCCTTAGATCCCTTATCCTAGAAATATAATGACACAAAACTGAAATATTTTGCATCAAAAAATTTATATATACCCATTATAGGTTCAGATCGGAGAAAGAATGGATATTGGAGAAGTAGATCTAAGAAGATCTAAGAAAACATGACAAATCCATAAAGAATAGTGACATACCTCAAGAATCAGACTCAAAATCACCAAGGGGAGGCTCAAGAATGGCTTCAACTCGTGTGTGTGTGTGGGGGGGGGGGGGGTTATCCAGCCATATAGGGAGAGTAATCTCGAATTAGGGGCATTTTTAAACCAAAACGAAATATAAAGAGCAAAAATGAATAAGCTCCTAGAAAATAGGATCTAGATTTGACCTCTGCGCAAAATTTGACCACAGGGCTTGGGCCAACCGTGTATAGATTGTGTGACCTTCTTTTTAGTACCAATACTCCTTATTAAACCCTCAAAATATCCCATCCTTCACCTTTACCCTTTTTATGGAAATATATATTTTTTTGGAAACATCCCACTTTATGGAAACACCCCACATTATGGAAACACCCCACTTTATGGAAACAACCCACTTTAGGGAAACAACCAACTTTATTGAAACTCTATATATTATGGAAACTCTCTATTTTATGGAAACTCTATATTTTATAGAAACCTAATTTAAAACACAACCATTAAAAACATATGAAAAGGGGTTATGTACCCAAAACTGGGGGTACTACAACAGTCAAGAATTGAAACTCACCTAAAGGTTAACAACACACACACAAATCCAAGACCAACACATCAAGATCATCACACATCTCTAAAGTAGATAAATACTGGATACCTAACATAGGTATCCCCCTATTCAAATATTCACAAAAATAGCGTAACATAAGAAAATAAATTCTATTAGACCCAAAGAAGTTACTTTAACCACTCACTATATAGAAACATATAAGTTCAAAAATCTAAAAGAAAGGTAAAGAAATGAAAATTATTTCTACACTAGGTAAGTGATCAATGGTTGCATAGGATTTTGAAAACTTAACCTCACACATCGATGATATCATCAAATCAAATGCCAACACCACTGGGTTCTTGGTCTATCAAAAATATACATCATCCCAGTTTCCTAAGTACATTCCCGAGGTCTATCCAAGTCCAACTGGAAAGAGCTCAAACATATTGTTTAGTGCACATTAGGTAACTACACTCTCATAAGAGGGATCATCTAATATATCAAAATTGATCTCCAATCATCATGAAAAAACAATAGGAACACCAAGGGAAAACAATTAGGATCCAAATAAAAGTTAACCATTATTACATTATGAATCCAAAAATGGACCAAACCAAGTTCCATAAGATATCATTCAAAAATATAAAAAAGGTTTCCAAAACACAAAATCCAATAGAAAGAAAAACTAAAATAGTTTCCACTTCCATATCAAAAAAGATGTATCAATATTAACCATATAAGGAAAATAACAACTAAGAACTAGTATCTCCTCTACTAAGTGAAAGGCTTCACTCCAAGGCCTATTGATGGATTCCTATTATCATGAAGAATTTTCCTCCCCATAGTCAGGATCTAATATTACGAACTAAAATTCTCGCTTTCCAGTGTAACAACATAAAAAACTTCTAAAGGAGACCGAAATGACCACACCATCAACACAGATTTAGATATTTTAAACACAACTTCTTAGAATGACCATGTTATCCACATTAAAAATACACAATAGTCCTCTTCTTTTCCTGAGGGGGTTGTCCTTCCTCGACCATGAATAAGGAATTTAGTCATTAATGTTGTCTTTCAAGGTCCACTTCCACTGATAAATCCTTATTGAGCATCCCTGAATAAGATATCAAAACATCCATAGGCGTGTTTTTTAAGAGGGTTGGGGGAAAACTATTTAAAAAATAGGAAACCTTATTAATATCATATAAAACAATCCTTGGTATGAAATATAAAAAATGTGATAATTTCTTCACATACTCTGTAATTGAGAGATCATCTTGAAAAAAACTGAAGAACTCAGAAACTTTCTCCTTCTTCACTTCCTTTGTATACTAGCACTGAATGCAGATTAGCTTGAAGAATTCCCAAGACATAAATTCTTGTATAAAAGTGGGAATGCTAAATTATAGCCACTCTTGGCTAGGTATCTCAAATAAGGAGTTGATAGACTTAACCTTTTCAGTATCAAGAGTCTCTAGAAAATCAAAAATATCATCAACTTATTTAAGGAACTTTAATACATTAAGAGAACCTTGTTTTTAGTTATAACAAGGTTGATGAAAATCCATAAATTTAAGGATGGGGTTCAAAGGATGGAAGGTCTCTAGCTCCACCACTCAGTATAGAGTCCGGGTAAAGTCAACAATGTTAGACCCCACCTATGTAAAAAATAATGAATTTCACCAAGGACCAGGCCATTAGAACAAAATTATATCTTCCCTAAAGTATATTCTAGGATATATTTTAGAACATCAAAAAACATAATCATATCAACTGAAGAATAACATAAACAAATAACATATAAGCCAAAAAAATTCAATCAAGCCACAAACCACTTTATCAAAACGTAATTTATTTCAAAATATGAAAGATTTAACTATTTAAAAAAAATTACTCTTTTCATTAAATATGATAAATATTGATATAAACCCATCAATTTTGGAAAAATCTTTTACTTTCACTTGTAAATTATTTTTTATTTTTAAAAGCATTAACCCCATTTTCCAATTATAAAAAAAATTACATTTAAATACATTATAAGCCAAAATTTATTATTAAAACCTTGTTTTCTCACATAACATAAGTTAATTGTCTTTGATAATTAGTTTTCCAAACCAAAAATTTCATAAAACTCATTTTTGGTAATTAAAAACATTTCTTAAAGAACTTAATATAATTTTTTTTAAGATAAAATTTAGTTTTCATAAGGTATTTAAAATTATTAGTAAGGGATAAAAGTTGAAATAACCAAAAAAGAGCATAAAACACACCACATTTGTATCCTTTCCAACAAACCCAACATAATTTAAGTCTTCTTGGAAACAATAGAATAGGGTTCTATGTTCAGGTTAGAGTATAACTATGCATTCATTAGTCACATGGGCTGGTAAAACTCACACCCACAACACAATAGTTCATGGATTGAATCCCAGATTAGTTACATTGATTCCTTATAGTTTACTAGACCCTAAAGGCACAATGATACCATTTTCATATTTTTGTTCCAACCCAAAACTCATAAGATATTCTTGAAATTAAATATTGTAATAAATTAGATTTTATATGAATTATTTTTATACATTATATGTATTATATTTGAGGCTATGTGCTAAGACAGTGTGCAATTTTGATGCCCAATGTGTCTGGAATAAATGTTTTAAATTTATTAAATATATTAAATAGCATACATGAACAATTTTTCTAAAAAAGTTAAATAACTCTTAAAATGGGTATAGGATTAGAAATTCAAGGGAACTATTGAGTTCAGAACAAGGGTTTTACCCTAGGGATGACAAAATATTTATTAGCGTGGGATGTTTTTTAAAAATTCATCATGGATGTAAACAAATAAAATAAATAATTAAATTAATTTATTTTGTTTATTTTGAAGTAATTTGTAATTTCTCCTTTATTTATATAGTTATTGGATTTTCTCAGGGTTGACCACTGAAACCCTTGTGATTCAGACAACCGTTAGAGAGATTTCTTGGTGAACGATGACTAATCGAGATCATATTATGGATTTTCTCACCAACGAAGTTCATGGATCTTATCAACGATGAAAAATAAGAACTATTCTTCATCAATGATCGATCAAAACTCAATTTAGGGTGATTATCATTATTGATGGTGTGGTTAGGGAATGCCAATGGTCGTGGATGATCATATGTGGATCAAACAGTTTTATAGGCTCTGTTCTTCCCAATTTTGATGCATGATGACAATCAACTAGATGAATGGTTTTATGAGTAGATAGAGGACCCATATCCTATATAGTGGTGATAATAAGGCTTGGATAACATCAAATTTTTAGATTTAAGAAAGTAAAAAGGCTCCAATGATGTGAAATATGAAACGGAGGATGATCCAATGGATCTGAAAATTTATGAGCAACATAATGTGTAATCCACTGTAAAACCCTGTGTTCCCCCTAGATATGGTGCTAGGGTTCTGGTTGGATTTAAGTATTACACGTCATGTAAGTCAGTCAGACTTCATGTGACCCTTCATGGTTAGTTTGGAATGTACTTAAGGAAGTACATGGACATGGGAAAAAGTACACGGCCAAAGGCACAACATATACTTGGACTGAGACATGGCCAGGTGTATATGGGCTGGTACAAGGAAACGAACGTCGTAATTAGGCATGGCCAGGAGATATAGGAAGGATTTCATGTGTCTCTACACACATTTTACTTATTCTACACACCATTTATGTGGATAATTACATGTTGTGTGTGATTTTTCCACACAACCATACTTGGGGATAGTTGGACACACTGTGTACCCCCTGGTATAAACCGTGTAACCCATTGAAGAGTATTTGTAGCTCTTTATTTCCATAGATTGGACTAGTCTAGGTTGAGTGTACTCCCTTAGTATATTCCCTTAGGGGTACAATTTGGAATTACATCCAAATCATAGGATTGTGATCCCACCTAGAGGTTGAGTCTTAAATAGTGTTTTGGTGTCCCTTTGTGAGGCTGGAGTGAGATCCTCTTTCGTATTAGTTCCCTAGGTAGGGTTTATGGAATTAGCATAACCTACCTAAGCATGGCATTGATCCCTTGTATAATAATCTATATCAGTGGGGTTTGTGGTATCATTGACATAAGATCCCATACATAGAAGGTTAATCCATATTGGGTTTTTAGTGTCCCCTAGCGGTTATGGCAATGACCCCCTATCTAAGTATCAAGGTCTTCCTAGACTTGTGAACTTTATTCGGTGAGGTCCAATGATATATACCTATTCGTTGAGTGTCTTCGATGATATCATGGCCCATGGAGTGAATTATCCTAGAATGATCATTGTTTTGAGTAGAATTCTATGGCTGACAGTTGGTTATGGATGCTTGATGGCGTGTTGTATTTCCTGATTGTATCTGGGGGTTTATGTTATACATTGATTATGATATATTATATTGAGATGAATTTACTTGGTACTTCGTGTATAATGTTTTCATGGTGTCCTAACAGGTATTGTTATACCCACCCCTACATGGGATTTTCCTGCACATGTCATGCTTTATGAAGATGGTGACCTTTATTATGATGTCCTGGGAGGATAGGGAGTAGGTGGAGAATAGATGAAGATTTTTAGAATGAGGCATTTTATCGAGAGCATGGATATGTGTGTGTGTGTACAAGTAATTTAGGCCAATTCCTCCCATTTTTGGAATATGTCAACTTAGCACTGGTTTCCATCCCTTGGACTATTGGGGGCAGGCTTTGGGTAGTCATGGGTCACAACTCAGGGGGTCAGGTTACGAAAAAGTATTATCAGAGGTGGTTAGTTCTACCTTAGGAACCGAGTCGGTGTGATTGGTTTGGGGAAATATTTTTTAGTGTTTTGAGTTCTCCTTTCATACTAGGGATCCAATGTTAGTGAAACGAACAATGTATCCATACAACAGGACTCTGATCACCTACCTTTTAACTCCATACATGTAAACATAGGTTGTACGGAAAATTATTGTTACATGAATCATATAGGAATGGTTGTGTTCACTATTTCATTCTTGAGTAAATTATCAAAATATAATCTTTGACTGTGGTATACATTTTTTTATTTTAGGATTCCTCCACACAGACAACCAACTAGGATTACACTATGGGCTCATGAGGATGATCTTCCTAGTAAAGAGGCATCAGTAAAGGGGAATGAACCATAAATAGCACCTCTAGGTGGTTTACCAGATATACCAAAGCCCATTGAGAAATATATAGAGCTAGAAATACCATCTGAGGATGCATGTAGGTTGAGTTAATTACAAAAGTTTTAGAGGCAACCACCTACTAGGTTTTGAGGTGAGCTAGACCCCTAGGTGACTGAAGACTGGCTAGAGACAGTCTCTATTTTTTATTCCTTGTGAGTAAACCTATAGATCAGATAGAGGTCCTCACGATGAATCTTCTTTAGAGATATAATAGTGAATTATATCCAGACACACTACAATTAGTACACATACAAGAGATTATGAATCTGTAGTAGGGAAGTATCGACATGGCATAGTACTCATCAAGTTTTACTAATCTCTCAAGTTAATCCTTATATATGACACGAGATTAGCTCTTAGAGATTAAGAAATTTGAGAAGTGATTACGTTAGGATATCAGGGCATCAATGGTGTCCCTTTTCATTCCAACCTATACTGGGGTTATTGAGGGATCCTTGGTAGTGGAGAGATTTATAGTAGAGCATACACTGATAGTGGGAGATAATAGTGGGAACCCAATAGCTGAGACCACAACAGAAGGAAGATAAAAATAATCACAAGGATCCAATCATGTCAGACACTTCAGGAGGTGATCCCAAGACACAAGGTAAGTGGTACAGGTCTCTCAGGGTGGCTCAAACTATACAAGGGAGAGGTGTTGTTTCTCCTACAATGGTCGCAGACATCTGGATTGGAATTTTCTGACCCATTGTGCAACTAATCATGAGATGGTCAAGGGACCACTGAGGTAGAATTAAAGGTAGGATCATGGTGTTCCATAGCGTAAAGAATGGAAAAGAGGGGTATATAGGGATGTAAGAGGTGGTAGGAGGTTCGATCTATTACCACCACCACCCCCAGGTGGTCCATACTAGGATTAGGGAGCCGGTGGTCAGGGAAAGGGCCAATTGTAGGCTATGGAGGCCTATGACCCTGAGGCTCTAGGGATAATATGAGGTAAAATTTGTGTCTTTTCAACTTTATCTAAAATAATAATTGAATCAAGTGAGAGAAATTCCTTCCTTTCCACTTACCTGGTTCAAAACATAGAGATTTTGGTTGAGCCATTGACTCAACCCTTGTTATTGGAGACTTCAACAGGTGGCGACTTAGTGATTACACACTTATAATGACAGCGTGATCTAATACATGGTGGCGATACTTTTGTATGAGATCTCTCTATAGAAACAATTATACCTTATGATTTCACCTTAGGTATGGAAGTGATATCCAAAGTTCATTCATAGAAAGACAATTTTTTGAGGAGAATTTGTTGTGCCCACAGTGATGGATTGAGTTTTTCCTTTGTGGGTGAAAAGGTATCTTTGGAAGAGAAGGATGATAATAGGAATATTAGAGTGAAACCTATTACTCACCCATTGGATATAATGCCACTTGGATTAGTGGATACATTGGGTTATCGGTTTCTTGCAGTAGTGGCATAGAATGAGGATGTCTTTCCTAAGGAAGTGCCATGTTTACCTCCCAGCCAAGAGCTAGACTTATGCATTGACTTTCATCTTGGAGAATCATTGATATATTCACCAACATGTAAAAGGGATCCCATAGACCACAGAGAGATGAGGGTGAAATTGAAAATATTTTAAGAAAAGGGCTTTGTTAGACCCAGTGTTTCCCCTTAGGAAGCCCCTGTGTTGTTCACCAAAAATAAAGGCAAGAGCTTGAGGTTATGTGTGAAGTACCGATGCTTGAATCATGTGATTGTGAAGAATAAATATCCACTTCTGAGGATTGATGAACTCTTTGATCTGTTGATAGGGGAATGATGGTTTTCGAATATTGACCTCAAATCATGCTATCACCAGTTGCAAGTACATGACAAGTATATATCAAAGACGACATTCAAATATCTCTATGACCACTATAAAAACTTGGTGATTCTGTTTGGTATGGATAATTCCCTGGAAGTAATCATGGGACTTTTGAAATACATATTTCATACTTTATTAGAATTATTTGTAGTGGTATTTTGCGATGACATCCTAATGTAATCAATGCCTGAGGAGAAACACACAAGACACTGGAGGATAGTCCTGGATACACTCCAAGATAACCAGCTTTATGGGAAGCTCTAGAAGTGTCAGTTTTGGATTAGAGAGGTCCACATTATGGGAAACTTCATCTCAGAGGAATGAGTATAATTGGATTTGGTGAAGGTATAGAAAGTTATTTCTAGGGATGCACCCATGTTTTTTACCAAGGTACAAAGTCTCCCTAGGTTAGAAGGGTACTATCATAGTTTTGTACCCAATTTCTCCAGAGTGGAAGCACCCTTGATAACTTTAACCCGAAATGGGAAACCTTTTGTGTGGATAGAATGGTTCCAGTATTGATTTTAGGAGCCGAGGGAGAGGTTTATGAGAACTCCCATCATGATATTTAAATAAGAGGGTATCAAGTATGTAGTTTTCTACAATGCATCAAGAACTAGAATTGGTCGTGTTCTGATACAGAGGCAAGAATTTATTGCCTATGATTCATGTCAGTTGTGACCACATGAGTAGAACTACATGAACCTTTATCTTGATTTAGTATCAATAGTATTTGAACTAAATAATTGGGAACAATACTTGAAGGGGGATAATTTTATCATTTAATATGATCACAAAGGTATCAATTCTATCTTTTCATAAAAGTATCTTAACTTGAGATAGATGAGATGGATAGAGTTCAACCAAGACTATGATTTTGAGATTGTTTATACTCTTGGGAAGAGGAGTGTGTTGGAAGATGATCTCATTAGAATATATTATTCTCAATTGTTGGATGATGCATTAGAGAAGTTAGCCACACTATAGTTGTCCTTTATTGAAAAGGATGGTGCTTCATATCTTTAGTATATGGTTGTCACCCCGCCACTTTTACAACTTGTTAGGGATTATAATCATGGAGATACCTACTGTGTGACCTTACAAAATCAAATATCCACTGGACATGATTCTGATGGATATTCAATAGGTGGGGATCACACCATTCCTTTTATAGGGAAGATGATTGTACCTTCGATTTTGTGGGAGGAGGTTTTGTGGGAGTTTCATACATCCCATTTGGTGTTACATCCAGGTGTAAAAAAAATTTACGAGGACCTCCAAAGTTAATTTTGGTCACTACATATAAAGACGAGAGTTGAAAAGTTTGTCTCTTGATGCCTCACTTGTCAGCAGGTGAAGGAAGAGAACCAGGTTTAGCTCAACCCCATGAGGTGCTAGAGTTGAAGTGTGAGGAGATTTCCATGGACTTCATAATGGGATTACCAAATACATTTAGGTGACAAAATAACACCTTGATGATTTTAGATCGACTCACCATGTTGGACCAATTTCTAGATATTCAAGAGTAGAGTTTAGTATAAAGAAAGGGATGCCTTTATGTGTAGGAGATAGTCCGACTCCATGGAGTTACATTGATCATAACCTCTGATCATGATTATCTCTTCACATCTCGATTAAGAAGAAGATTAAAGGAGGCCTTTGGGACTCAGTTATACTTCCACATGGTGTTTCATGCCCAGAATTATGGCCATAAAGAGAAAACCATTAAAGTCTTTGAGGACATGTTGTGAGAATGCACATTGGAATTTAGATATAGTTGGTAGGATCGCCTACCCTTGGTGATGTTTTCATATAAAAACACCTACCATTACAACATTGGTATTTAACTATTCAAGGCTTTGTACGAGAGACCCTGTAATTCATCATTTTATTGAAATAATCCAAGTGAGTCTTAAATCATGGGCCCAGAGTTGGTGAGAGATACTATAGAGAAGGTTCATATCATGTAGGAGTGGATGAGGACTGCAGAGATCCATCATAAGTCTTACGTGGACTGATGATAGAGACCTCTATATTTCTAGATGGTAGAACATGTGTTCCTGATGGTCTCAACTTGATGTGTATTGAGGAAATTTGGCCATGGTGGAAAGTTATATCCTAGATTCATTGGTCTGTTCTAGATACTTCATATAGTTGGTGAAGTGGTATACCACTTAGCTCCACCACCACATTTAGACCGGGTACATGAAATCTTCCACATGTTGCAGATAAGAGGGTTTATGCATGACCTTTCACACATTATCTACTAGGGAGAGCTAGGCGTCGAATAAAGAGTTACCTTTTCATAGTACCCAATGGATATCAAGGATTAGTAGGAGAGGATCCTTCATGGGTAATCAATTCCCCTTGTGTGTGTCCAATGGAAGAACATGAATCTTCAAGAGAGAACTTGGGAGTGGGAGACGAAGCTGCAAGCCCAATACCTTCATCTTTCTTAGTATGCTTTTATCTTTTTGTGAAAAGAGTCCTGAAGGTTGGGAGAATGTAAAGACTTGGATTTTCCCTGTATTATTTTTTGGATATTATATGGATAATTTTTGAGACCATTCACTAAGATGACAAGCAATTATAAGGCCCGATGTTCCTAGAATACATGTTTGAAATATATTAAATATATTAAATACAATGAGTGTGATGTTTTCCTAAAAAAGTGGAATAACTTGCAAAGGGGGATCAGATCAAAAATATGAGGGAACTATTGGGTTTAGGACATAGGTTTTACCCTAGTTGTGACAAAATCTTTTTTGGTATGGTCCATTTGTAAAAAATCCATCATAATACTAAATAAATATTATAAATAAATAAATAAATTTATTTTGTTTATTTTGATGTAGTGATAGACTTATCCTTTATGTATATGCTTATAATATTTTCTCAGGGTTAGCCTCTCAAACCCTAGAGATTCAGACAACCATTGGAGATCTTTCTTGGTGATCAATGAAAGATCAGTATTGGATCATGGATCGTTGCACCAATAAAGTTCAAGGATTTCATCAACAACAAAAACATAGAACCATCTTTATAAATGATCATTCCAAACTCTAGGTAGGATATTTTTTTTGGGATTTCCATCTCTTTTTCTTAGTCCCAGATGGACACAAATCAATTATATGAATAGAATTGATACGTGAATTGTTTGTAGAATCCACCCCTCTTAATTTTATGTAACCCTCTTCATTTTTCCCTTTCTACGATGATGGATCGAGGCCAGACAAAAAATGATTGAGGTTCATTTATCACATTTTATGGATTTTAGATTTCTTTTCCTATTATTCTCATGTTCATTGTGGGAAATTTATTTTATCCCATGCTTCAATGAATACTCGATGTTTTATCGTTGTGTAATATTTATTTGGTGAAAGAGATCAATAAAATGGGTGCGTATTGTGATCAATGGTGCGGTTGAGGTGCGACAATGATGATGGATGATCAAAGGAAGATCAGACAGTTTTGTAGGTTATTTCTTCCAGATTTTGATGTATGAGGATGAATTGCTCGATGGATGGTTTTTTTGAGATGATTGAGGACCAAAATCCTATCTAGCAGTGACAAAAAGTCTTGGAAGGCCCTGGATCTACATATTCCAGTGATGATGGAGACTTTATCTATGAATCAGATAATGCGGAGGAAAATACAATGGGTCTAAAAATTCCCAAGATTAATGGTGTGTAATATGGAATTAGACATCGTTTGGACCCCTGGATAATGTGATAGGGTTATGGATGGAGTTAAGTATCACTACCATGTGACTTGGTCACATTTTGTGTGACCCTTCTCATTTGGATCGGTGTGAACTTTGGGAAGTACACAGACATGGGGAAAAGTACTTTCCAATGGTGCACCATGTACTTGGACATGCACACATCCAGTTGTACATAAGCCTGTACACAAACATATACATGAGACACAGGAATGATGTCATGTGTCTATATTCCATGTATCTATTATATATTATATGTATTTGGATACTTACATGTTGTGTGTGTTTTGTTTCTCATAGGTAGACTTGGGGATAACTAAACACACAGTGTACCCCCTAGTACACTCAGTGTACCCCTTCAAGAATGTTTACAGGCCTTTATTTCCTTAGTTTGAAATATTCAATGTTTAGTGAATTCCCTTGGTTTATTCCCTCGAGGGTACATTGCATCATTACATCCACATAACTAGATTGTGATCCCATCTGGATGTCGTGTCTTAGATAGAGTTGTGGTGTCCCTCCATGAGACTGGAGAGCGATCCTATATCATCTTTTTTACCTAGGTGGGCTGTGTGAAATCATTTTGACCTCACTGATAAATGTGTTTATCCTTTATCTGGTAGTTTTTATCATTGAGGTTTGTGGTATTGTTGAAATACAATCCCCTTCATAGTGGGTTGATCCATATTGGGTGCATGGTTTCCCCTAGTGATTCTGGGCATGACCCCTGTCTAATTATCGGGGTCTTCTTAGTATAATGATCCTTCTTAATAGGGGCCCAATGATCTAGACCTCTTCATCGATTGCCTCAGATAATAGCATGGCTCATGGAGTGAATTCTTTAAGAATGATATTTCTTTGAGAATAATCCTGTAGATAATGGTTGGTTATGGTTTTCTAGTGGAATGGGGTCTTTCCAACATATATCTGGGTGTTTTTATTATAAATTTATTGTGATATCTTATATTGAGTTTACTGTACTTGGTACTTCATTTTTAATTTTTTCTAGGTTTTCTACTAGTTATTGTTATACTCACACCTGCATGGGATTTTCCCACATGTTTCATGTCTTATGCAAAAAACGACCCTTTTGATAGTGTTCTAAGAGGATAGGGAGTGGGTGGATCATAACAAGAGCTTGTAAGACCGATGTGTTTTACCCAGATATTTCATTATACCTTTTTTCCTCTCAATTGGAGCATGCTTGACTCTTTATAGTTTTGGTTGGTCTTGTTTTTGGCCCCTTTTTCCACTTTCAGAACATTACAATCATACTATATTGTGGTATATTAGATGTATACATGGATTGTTTTAGTTGTTTTAAATTTCAACGTTGTGTGGGATTTTATATGTGTGCGTGTGTATAGGTAATTTAAGATAATGACTCTAATTTGTATGATATACCTACTTGGCACCAGTCGCTATCCCTTGGCCTATTGGAGGCGGTCTTGAGAAAGTCACAGGTCGAACCTTGACAAGTTGGGTTGTGAAAAATATAGAATAATTAGGAATCTAATTCTCATTTGTCATTAAGAAATCAATAACTGAAAAGAAATAATTGAGCCACCACTTTCCCTAAAAACGAAAGTCTCATCATGAAGACATGGTGATTAAGAACCTACTCATGAACTAACTCATGAGTCCCATCACATTCTTAATCTTCTTTTTACTACGAATCACCCAAAATAACATAATGTATTTTAAGGAAAAGTGCATCCTTTTAAGTAAAGACCTCCACTAACACCATTTGTGATGAACCAACCTAGAATACCATATAAACATATATCTGATCTAATTCGCCACTAACCTGAAGAGTAGTCTCAATCTCCATGGGTTGAAAACATGAACCTGGACGTCAATAAATAACTTCTAGGAATGATTTATCCCTCAAAATATTACAATAATAAAAGTACATTGTGGGAAAATTATCATATAAATGAACCAATACATATATATCTGGGTACAAAGAGATGATATAAAGTTAAAAATAAAACAAAACTCCCAAAACCCAACTCATGGTGGTCCATGACCACCCACCAAGTTCCAAGTCACCCAAAAAAACCCAAAAAGAATATTATGATCACATGAGAAACTGATATAATAATAAGAGTGATGCAAACACAAAATGGAACAAGAAGGGTGTGAGATAAAGAAATTAATGGGTTTCCACAAAATATTCTATACAGTTACTTCATAAACAATTCAAATATGATAAAATATGGTTAAAAATAAGAGAGTATAAATATTAGTTTAAAGATGGAGTTTTGAAAAGTTTACAAACATTTATGAAACTAAACCAATAAAACATTCCATTTCACCCTTTAAAAAATAAATATTATCTTCAAAATATTTGAAAACCATTTCACAAGATAGAGTAAGATAATCAAGAAAATATGAGAATATGAACCTGATATAAAAAGATGAACAAGAGTCAATAAAATAGATTCAAGGTTTATAATAACAACAAATGAATCAAGCAAGTAATCTAAGGTTCCAAGAAGTGAAAATGAGCAGTGTCATGTATCGAGATAAAGTATATGGATGTCAGGGTACAACCTAGATACGATAGTGAGTCAACCTCAGAATAGATAATCAAATCACAATATAACTAATTATTGGGCTTACATATAGTCTCATGGATCTCAAGAAAACCAGTTCCATGAACACATGATTTCTTGGACACACATCCATAGAATATACCTTTCAGGATCTATATGGATCCACTAGAAGGTTGTGAGTCTACTAGTGAAGCACATATCTAGGTCATCTCATCTAACTATCCAGGTTCCCATGACTAGTTAAAAAATGTATGTGAGATAATCAAGTTATAAGGATCATAATAGGGGATCCTTATCAGTATCAATCATGGGCACTGGCCCACAAATCACATCTCACTCTCACCCTAAAACTCCCTCAAAGTTAATAATCCCCTTTTAAACTCCCAAACATGAGAATTACAATACTCAATGTAGTTAAATTAAGGGATTATTAGAAGATATGATCGTCATAAGTGTCGACTGGGCCATCAAGAGTAATCAATTCTATGCAAATCCGTTTAAATAATTCAATATTAAAAAGGTTAATCATACCTAGTTCATTTCCTAAATTATAATTTAAATTCAAAATGATTCTTTAAAATAATCATTTTTCTCAAAGCATCACTAAATCATTGAATGGAAGTATTACAATTTTAAAAGATTAAATACATTTCAATACATAGGTTTACACCCTATTTCCATGAAAATAGAAAATTTATTTCAAATAACCTAAGAAAAACCATTTTAAAACAAGGTTAAAAACATATAAAGGGTATTTTTGGTTATTTAACATCTTCAATAATTTTAAACTATTTAGAAAAAAATCAAATAGTTTAATTCATTTAATTGAAATAAAGGAATTACATTTTGTAAATCAAAATTGGGGCCAAAGCCGTAAATTCCACCAAAACAACCTTTAAATTTTATTTAAAATGAATCAAAACAAAAATGGAATTAACAAATTTACAAAACTTTGAGAAAGATCAAGATTATAAACATTAAATTCATGTCATGTTCAATTCAAAGGGAAATTGGTAAAAAAAATTAGAGGAATTTCAAGGATGAATTACATTGATTAAGTGTTATAAATTTAGACACACACATATATAAATTTATCAAAAAAATAATTATAAAATTATGGACATTAATATAAATACATAATTGGAAAATCTGTAATCCAACTACAACAAATATCATATGTGTGATATTAAATACCATCATTACCTATAAGAAGAAAGAATTAGGAATATGTGAGATATTAAATAATAAGAATAAAATAACTCACTGAAAGTGGATCACCACTTCGATTGAAATTTTGATCCACAAAGAAATTAGGTTTGGAGAGTCAAAATAGATCTAGAGGCCCCAAAAAATCTGAATAATCTATATTGGTATCAGTGGTTGGGATTTTTGGTTAATTAATAGGGTTTTAGTATATCAATTAGGATTTTTGAGGCTTTAAATATCATTTAAAAAATTTCTTAGGCTTGGTCACACAGTTAGTCCTAACCGTGCAACCAAAATAGAGCCCCTGAAAGTGTTACATGATTTGGATACACATTTAGTTTAACCATGATCAAACCTTATACCCCCTTATTTCTTGGATTCACACTTTTTCAAACTATTCTCAAATCATGCAAAAACTGTGTATAGGACTAGAAACCTTCAAGAAAGTCTGAAAAAACATAGGAAACAATTCATGATAAGATCTAATCATTGGATACTCGTATAAATTGGTAAAAACATAAAAATATGTAAAAATATGTAAAAATATTATAATAGGTGAGTAAAAATTATATATAAATCATCAATTTAATTTACTCTTAATTGATAAAATGCATAGTTTAGAAAACTTGTTAACATAATGAAAAACCAAAATGATAAAAATGGAAATATAGTAGTTAAGGAAAAAATGTCTAAAACAAGTGTTATATTGTGTGGTTAATGATTTTATTGACCAAATAATCCCTTAAACCCATTAATTATCAATATTGGATCCACGTGAGGTAATATTGACCTCCCAATTGTGAATAATTTTGAGCATTTACAAGAATGCTGCTCCTCCTCAAGTATAAAAAATCACGCCCCCCAATTCTTCACAAATATCAAGACATTTGGATCAAAAAAGTTATACCCAAATAACACCAAAAAATCAATCCTTTAACACTAGAATGCTTAGTTTTTTTAGAAATCAAACCTTTTAATGTTTTAGTGCAAACCTAATGAGGAAACCCGAAGAAGAGTTAATGTTCCTCTGAAATAATTTTTATTTCATTTACTTCTGAGCCTCATTAAATTATTATTATACTATGATAATATAATAAAATAATTATATTCCATATACTGATATGTTATTATGTTATGGTTATGACCTAAAACATCACATAATTCCATAAAATGGGTTACGAAACCATCATTTATGTGTGTGGTAGACTACCGCCTCGCGAACTAATATTGTTAGTTTTCTAATTACCACCTATCAAGGCTGGAAATAATGATGAAAAAACTATTTAAATATGATATTTATTATATTTATGATGTATTTATGCTTCTATAATTATTATATAACACATAAATTCATTATTTCCATTTTGTAGGAATACTATAACGTAGTTTGTGTGTACATCGAACTACCACCTCGTGAAGCGATGTGATTCATTCATGATTTACATAGAATGTATTTAGGATGAGATTAATTAATATATGTGACATATATTCAATAAAAATGATACAAAAATGTTAATACATATATATAATTTACTTTTCTTTCTTTCAATATGATAGGAAAATGAAAACAACATTCATGCATACGTAACAAACTATTGTCTTCATGAACGATGTAATTCATTTCATATCACAAAATTTTATGGATTAATATAAATACATTTATAATAAATATATATGATATTTTCATCATGGTATAAAACCTAGATATGGTTAAATCATTATCGAACTAAGATGGAAAATATTAATAATTCAAAATATATTTCAAAAACACGATGATTGACACTCAAAACAATGAAAACAATGAATTATTATTAAAAAATGAATGAAAAGGTGTTATAAAAAGATAATATAACATAATATAAATATTAATATGGTTTTGGGATAAGTTAATATATTTTTTAAACCATTATACAGTATGCTAAATAGTGCTTACCAAAAGGAAGTTCAAGTTAAGGGATTTCGTCTCAATTTACTTTCCATTGAGACTTATTATTTTATTATGAACCATTTCACTTATATCTGGTGTATATACTACCCCTTTGAAATGTAATTTCATGAATAATTCATCCTTTTTAGGTTTTAATTTTGATTATTTCATCCAATGGGAGTTAACATGAAAATTATGAAATGGTAAAATTAATTGTGCAATCTCACTTTATTTTACGACTGCTAATTTTCTCTTAAAATAATCACTTTATTATAATTATTTTTTATTGGAAATTAAATTTATATTAAATATAAAAAAATATTGTGCAATTATTATGATAATTTCATAAACCATATACCATTTTTACATATAGTGTTTACTTTGAATGTAATTTTATGAAATGGGGAAATATTGATAAACCTATTTGTTTTACTTAATCTAGATATTTTATAATAAGGTATATTGATTTAATTATTCCAGTTATTTGATATATGAGGATTATTTGGACCTAATGGTATGGGTGGGGAATTTTATAATATATCCCCTTAATGCATTAGTAGGTCTCATGATAAAAATTAAGTCGACCAAATTAAATGGGTTTCTAACTATAGTATTTTAAACTATCTATTAAAAGGTTTTAATAATAGAGTTACCATGATGTCTGATAACATGGAGTCGATTGATTAAGAATCTCCTACATTTATAATTCAGTTATTATTAACCATGATATATTCACTATGAAAAAAAATATATGGATGCATTTCATTCTTAGCTTATTGATTAAATGGAATGTGTGTTCAGTTATTTCCCTTTACATATAGATTATACTTAATCTAGTTATTTAAATGGAATGTGTGTTTAATTATTTACCTTCCCATATTGATTATTAATTATTGATTCATGATATAATTCACTATACTTAACCCTTACTGAGCATTTTTCCTCACACTTAATTTTTTTCCTTTCCCCATGTTATGAAGAATAGATATTTGAATGAGTTTTCTAGGATATAGTTAGTTAGGTTTTATTTTGTATTATGTTTTATTTTCCATTCCCAATGAAAAAATGGGTATAATGTATGTATTTGGTTCTCCAAAACTACTAAATTGATCAGTCCTTTTAGATTTCATTCCTTGTAGTCATGCTAATATAATAAAGTAAGGCACTAGCTTTGGGAATCTGGGGCTGGGTTCATTATAGTTGGTATCAATGGAAGTTTAGTAGAAACATTGGAACTAGATTTAGGAAAACATTTATTAGGGAACATAACCCTATGATAGGAATTGAGGATAAGTATATAAGAATATCATAATGTTTTGGTAAGGTAGAGATTATGCGGGTCTTTATAGAAATACATCCATGTCTAGATACTACAGGTCGACGTGGTTCTAGAATAGATGTACCAAGGGGTAATAAATATGAAAATGGATCATCAGGCTTGACTCGATCATAATACGATATATGAAAATATACCTTACTATGCACCTCGTTTGTCACTCCTGAGGGATATGCTTAGGATATTTCACATTCTCTTTACAAACCATTATGAATGATTTGAAAGACAAGATATCCCCAATGAAACCATGTTGATGATTATGAGATCATCGTATCTAGAGTATTTCACTAATTTTGGTATTATGCATTGTACTTCACAATGATATGGTCTAATATAATATATAATACCATTTTAGAAAGGATCATAGTAGAAATAATGGGAACCAGATCAATTTACAGAATCCAAAAGGAAATAATGATATTTATTTGATGGTTTTAAGCCAATACTTTAAAGAGAAGTAATATACGAAACATTCTCCTCATATGAAGACATAATATCATGTTATAAAAATATAGAGAATGAATAATCCAAGTCTTATGGATTCAAAGGGAATCAAGATAAGAAGAAGATGGAAAAAATATAGATAAAGGGAATAAATGAAATAATTATTTTAACACATCTGATAACTGTTGAAGGAAAAAACTTAGTATACACTTAAGAGGAAAAGGAGTTTGTTTCACGTTTGGAGACAAAAGACACCATTCTCATTATTACAAGGTCATTAAATGAGTTTCCATTGTACAATGCTTCTATTCTAAGGATATGGGGAACTACAAAAATTAATTCACCAAGAATCAAATGTATATACCTAAAAAGAATCTAATATATCATGGTAAAACTTATGATATTACCATAGTTGAAGAGAAATGATTAATATGATTGTTTTTAGATCCAAGAATTATTTCATTTGAGTATTTTATGAATGAAATTATAGTTTTAATAATTAAAAAATGTGTAAGGATTGTATTGCATTACTATTTCATTAAGGATTTGAGAGAAAATATTGAATGATACCAAGAAAACTGATTCGGTAGTAAGTTAATCATTTTAGAAAACAGTTGGATTTGGGAAGGATAACATTTAATATGTTCCTAATTCTGAGATAATGATGTTTTGATAAATATATGATCGATATGGATAAATTAAATTTGATACTACTAACTACCTTAGAACAAATTAATTATTTGTTGAAAAAAATTATTTTTTTTGTCATCGATGGGGTTAAAAACAATTTAAGTAATATATATAATAATCTATGTTTTATTTAAGGAATAAGAAATCATTTATATTTTCAATAAATATTTATGGTTATTCAGTTTATTACCATGGTTCAAGAAAATACATGATATAGGTATTCACATATTTCTTATGTGACAATTAAGAGATACTTTATATTGGTTTGAGATTAATGATAAATTCATTTTGGAAATAATGTGATCATATTTATAATGTTTTGGATCATAATCTTTTGTAAAATTTAACCATTTATGAAATGGTTTATGTTGAACATGGGATGTGATTTTAGATTTTTTTTATTATGTCAACATATGAAGGTTTATCCATATTTGATAACTTTTGCTAACCATAATGATTTTGTAAAATAGTTAGATACATATAGAAATACTTGTCACTCTTATATGGGTATTATGATCTATTAAAAGATAATTTTAGTGCTTCACGCAAAAAAAAATTCAATTTTGGATATTAGTTTCTTAGAGTAAGGGATGAATTAGAAAATGATCAAAGCAAAACCAAAGGATTTAATTACACTTATAAAATAGAAACATATAATGTTATTATATTTCCTTATATTATTAGACTATAAAATAATTCATCAACTCTAAGAGAAGGTTCTTGAAACAATTTTTTTCCTATTATAGATATTTTTGATGATATCAAATGCCTTTTTCATGCCTATTTAGAATGTATATTAAGGTTTTTAAGCTTCACTATATCACCCACATTTTTATGATAAATGTTCTATATCACTATAAATTAGTATTTGGGGGTTAGTTTTCTCTTCCATGTCCAAGATTTTATTTCCCACATATATTCTCATACTCATAATCCTAGTTATGTGATTATTCCAGATAAACTTTATTCTATCCTTTATCACTTATTAAGAAGATGTTTTATTAACCATTTTAAGATGTGGGGTTTTTAAAAAATAATATTTAAAATATCAAACCCTGGATTTCTAGGATCAGGTTTAAATTGCGAGGACACAATTTATTTAAGATGGGGGTAAGATAATACCTAAAAATTCTGAATAAATAACATTTTATTTAATAGAATACGTGACACAAAAAAACCAAGAATATAAGGGAATATAACATCCTAATTTATTATGATATATTTAAAATTTTAAATAAATAGATTTTATAGCTTTCAACGTATATAACTATAATTTTAGCTTGCATTATACACAATAATAACCTTCTTTGATGGAATGCGTTACGTGCAAGACCAAGTTTTAACAAATATTATTAATTTTATTAAATAAAATAAAAATTATCTCATATAATTTAAAATGGAGGTTATGAATGGGATTTATTAACACATGATAATATATGGTTTAATTAACTAGTTACTAATTAATTATAAGTGAACATAAAAATCAATTTAATACAATGGAAATGTTTTTATAAGAAAAACTATTTTTATACGCCAAAGTGTTTTATTATAACAAATTAAATTAATTATTATTAGTATATTATATTAATGAAATTTATATATTATGTATTATATAATTTTTTAACATTCATCCATTAGATTTGATAGATATAATATAATAATAAATCTAATTTAACACATAAAAAGATATATTTGTTCTAAAGGCAGTTTTTCCGTCTTTTAATTGATCACTTATTTTAAAACTAAATTTTGGAACTTTTAAAAAATTTATTTGACAAAAGAACTTAATTTTTGAAAGTGGAATGTCCAAATTAGGTTAGGGTGGAATTTTGGCATTTTTCTGAGAAGCTTCATTTTATGATAAATATTGAAAAATACTGAATTTTAATTGAGATCTAACTTTTCATCAATATAATTAATTATGCTAAATTGTATTTTAAATTGGATTTAAAGTAATATTAGATCAATTATAAATATTTTAATCCAATTTATGTTATTTTAACCATTTTTATTTTGAATTTAGATATAAAAACTTGGTAAACTTTTGAACATTTTCACTTTAAAACCCCGTTTTCTCGTCCTATCTACGAGATTAATTTTAAATTAATTATTTCCAATTTTGTGAATTGAATTTGTAAAAGAAGATTCCATATTTATAATAAGAATAATTTATAATTCATAATAAGTCCAACTTATTTTTTTTTCAAAGTGATTAATGAAAACGGAGAAAATTAATTACAACGGTTAAGGAGAAAATGAGTTTACTTAGTCGTTAAACGTAGAATATAAGGTTTCAAAATAGCCAAAAACATATACAAAACCCATTGGATGTCTATATTTATATCCTTATGACCTTATGATATATTTTTATGAGTTTTACAACACAGTTACATGAAATTTACCATATAATAAGTTAAATAATGAAAAAGACAAAAAAGATATATTTCTTGCTTTTAATATCTATAATGATTTGGGAAAGGTAGAAAAACATTTAGGCCTGGTTATAAAAATTATTTTTGAATATAAATTATTTATATATATCATAATAATTTATATTTAATTTGTAGAGATGAATTAGTTACTTAAAATGCTTATGAAACGCCAACATAATAATTATTTAGTTAATAAATAAATAAAATAAATTATATGATTGAATATTAAAAGTGAATTAAATTGAATTAATTATTGTTCTATATTGTTTTTTAGATGCATATATCATGTTTAACAATTGTTAATGTAATAGAATCTAATTACATTGTTGTCTTGATATTTTTTTTAAATTCAATTTACCTTAATAATTTAAAATATATGTTCATATTATTTTATAATAAATGATATTTTATTAATTTGTTTAAAATTATAAAAAATTATATCTTTTTTATATTAATTTTTAAATTTTAAACCCTTTTAGCACAATTGCAGTTTATGTTGTGTTTTTTAAAGTTAATTTCCCTTCTGTTAAAATTAATTTCCAACAGACAATTGATATTTATTTTATAAATCATATATCATATTTAGAATTTGTGGGTACAAATTATATATAAATAATAATTTAATTTTCTCCTAATAGATAAAATACTTATTTTATAAAACTAGATACCATATTGAATACCAAAAAAATAAAATAAAGAAACATATGAGTTAAGAAAAAATGATTAAAACATGTGTTATATTTTGTGGTTGAGGTGTGGCTCGACCACATCATCTATACACCATATTAATTATAAATCTTGAATCCACTTGAGGTAATACTGACCTCATAATAGTGAATAATTTTGAGTATTTATAAGAATTCCACTCATACTCAATTATAAAAATGCAATTACTCCCCCACTTCTTCACACCTCTAAAGCAATTTTTGTCAACCATGTTCTACCCAAATCACTTCCCAAATTCCCTCCCATTATCTCAAAAGAATTAGTTTGGGTATAAATCAAATATTTCATGGTTTTAGTTCGAACCTAAGGTGGAAACCTGAAGATGAGGTAATGTTCTTCTAGAATAATTTTTATTTCATTTCCTTCTATAACTACTTCAATTTTAATTATACCATGAATATATAATAACATTAGAATATTACATATATTGATATGTTTTTATGTTAATGGTATGGAATATAAATTTTCAAACTGCAATCATATGGATTACAAAATCATCATTCATGTGTATGAAGGACTACCACCTCATAAATCTATGTCATTAATTTTTCCATTACCACCAATCAAGGTTGGGAATAATAATGTAAATACTATTTATATGTAAAATTTGTGGTATTTATGATGTACTTATTCTTATATAATTATTATATAACATATAACTTAATGATTTAATTTTTTTATGAATATGATAACATCATTTCTGTGTATGGTGGACTATCACCTCGGGAAGCGATGTGATTCATTCACACTTTACATTGAATGTGTTAAGGGCGGGTATAATAAAAATATGTGAAATATATGAAATAAAAAGGATTCAAAAATGATTATATATACATATTATTTATTTTTCTTTATTTCAATATGATAAGAAAATGGAAAAAATATTCATGCATACATACGACCTACCATCTCCATGAATAGTGCATTTCATTTACTATCCAAATATTTAATGGATTATTATAAATAATTATATACTAAATATAGATTATATTTAATTTATGTTTTAAATTATTAATATAGTGAAATACATATCTATATAATAGTAAAAAAAAGTCAAAACATACTTGAAAACAAGGCGATTAACACCTAAAAAATGAAAATAATGAATAATTATTAACTAACATGTGATAAGATGTTATAAAAGAATCATATATGATATTAAAAATTATAATATGGTTTTTTATAAGTAAATAACATTCTTAAAACCATTATATGTTGATATAAAGAGAATTAAACCAATAATAAGTGTGAGGTAAGGGATTTTGGCTCAATTTACATTCCATTTAGTCTAATTTGTTATTATTCACCAATTCACTTATATATGGTGTATATAATTACTCTTTGACATGTAATATCATGAAAAATTTATCCTTAATAGTATTTTATGTTTCAATTTGAATTATTTCATCTAAAAGGATTTGACTTGAAAATTACCAAATGGTAAAAGTTATTGTTCAATCATACTTTATTTTGTGATTGTTAACTTTATCTTGAAAAAATGAATTTATTTTAATTATTTTTCACTAGAAATTAAAATTATCTTAAATATAAATACTATTGTCTAATTTATATGATAATTTATTTAATTGTATACCATTTTTACATACCATTTTTACTTTGAATGTTATTTGATGAACTGGGGAAATATTTATAAATCTACATATTTTACTCAATGAAGATATTTTATGACAAGACATATTGATTTAATTAAATCGATTATTCTAAATATTATGAATTCTTTGGAACTAATGTGATGGGTGGGACCTGTTATAATATATCCCCTTGTTTTTTTGGTAGGTCTCATGTGACAAATTATGTTGGCCAAATTAAATGGGTTTCTACCTATAATATTTTAAACTATCTTATGAATGGTCTTGATAGTAGAGTTACCATGATTCCTGTGATCTTGGAGTCCAATAATTAAGAATTTTCTGCATTTAGAATTCAGTTATTATTATCCATGATATTTTCACTATTACAAAATATGGGGATGAATTTCATTGTCATCTTAATGATTAAATGGAATTGTGTACATTTATTTACATTTTTCATATTGGTTATGCCTTATCTATTTATTCAAATGGAATTTGTGTTCTTTTATTTACCTTAAAATATTTATTATTCATTATTAATTCATGATAGTTTTCTATTTACTTAAACCTTATTGATCATTTTATATCACCCTTATTTTGTTTCCATTACCCAATTTATGAAAAAGATATCTTTGAATGAATTTTTGAGGATGAATTTTATTAGATTTGGTTATATATTATGTTTTATTTTATATTCGAAATGTAAAATGGGTATCATGTATTTATCCAATTCTCAAAAACTATTAAACTGATCGGTCCATTAGGATTTTATTCCTTGTAATCATGCCAATGTAATAAACTGAGGCATTGGATCAAGGCATCTAGGTTTGGGGTATTTACAACAAGAATTTAAAATTTTAAGCTCATGGTCTCATGCCCTTATGATTATGATATTCTAACATGTGATCACGGGTTGATATCTTCCTTGTTTACCCTTACTGAGCATATTATATAACCATTTCTTATGATTCCTTTTCCCTATGATATGAATAATGGTTTTATATATGGTATGTATAAAAATGTTGTTACTCCTGAAGAACTAAGTGGGATATGATGTAGATATTTTATATACCAGTTGTTTATGTATCTAAGATTCCAAAAACATTAAAAATTTATAGTTCTGGGATGGATTATAATGATATGTAATGAATATTCAACTAATAATATGAAATAATAATGCATGTAAATTTATGGTTGCTATGGTTAGTATTAGATAAAGGATTAGTTATTTTTAGAAACCAGGATGAGAAAAATATTGAGACAACCCTTAGGACAAGACCAAGTATAAGAGAATTTCCTAAGTTAGGGTAAAGAAATAATTGTAGTTATCTTAGAAGAAAAAAACCTATCTGGATAATAGTAAGTGGATTTTACTATGAAACAAATTCACATAGGGTTAACAAATCTGAATGGGGTAGATTGGGTATTAACTTGATCATCACCAATGCATCATGAGTGGGCATGAGACTGCACACCTGGATAGACACTCATGGGGGATATTATTTGGTTAACTCAATTTATTTTAGGATCGATTATGAATGATTTTAATATATAATAACCATGGATGACCTAAAAAGAACCTAAGGTTTCATATATTTAAAGGAAGGTTTCATGATTTAGATCCTATGATTGATTTTCATTATTGATCACTCTGATTAATGATTCTTTATTGTTATAAAAACCAATTTTTTCTAGTAAGGGATTAAATATAGAACAATAATGTTGAGGTGGTGCTAGGTATTCTCAAATATTGAAGTATATTATTTTATATTAGACATATGAATTATTTTATTTCATGAAAAGTCCCTTGGAATGTTAATTCATATCTTCAATGATTAGATGTATAATTAGTAGTAAAAAATAATAATGGAATGATAATCACATCTTGAGTACATGATTCTTCTTTTATTTAAGTTTATGGTAATATAATTCCTATAAATATTATTATTCTATCTTTAGTGAAATTTGATATTATTTTGGGAATGAAATGGATTTATTTATATAGATCCAAAATTAATTTTCGAGGAAGGGAAGTCACATTTGATATTTAGGTCCAAACTATGTTTGTTTATCATTTTAAGAATAAACATGAACATCAAATGTAAATTCATCAATTGAATGGGTGTTGAATACTATTAAAAGGGTGTTTTTATCTCAGATGGTCAGGGAGAAACTTAACATAAAAGATATACCTATTATATAAGAGTTTATTTAATTCTTTCTAGAGGAGTTTCATAGTCTTCCTCCAAATCATGAAGTTATGTATTCAATAGAATTCATAACTAATGATACAAAAATTTCAAGGAATCTATATAGAATTGACCCAATTGAGTTGTAGGAATTAAAGAAGAAACTCTAGGATAATCTTGATAATGGATTCATTCAGACAAGTGCATCACCATGGGGTGTATATATTCTTTTTATAAAGAATAAATATAGATCAATGTGACTCTATATTAATTACCAATAAATTAACAAGATCACGATCAAGAATAAGTATTATATATCCCATATTTATTATTTTCTCAATCAATTACAATGAGATAAATATTTTTTAGATATTTATATTTGATATGGATACTATTAGTTGAGATTAAAATGTGAATACATACCCAAGAAAACATTCCATTCGAGGTATGAGCACTATGAATTTATAGTGATTCCATTTAGTATTTATAATAACCCTACTATCTTCATGGATTTAATGAATAGAGAATTTAGATATTACCTTAATCGGTTTGTGGTAGTATTTATAGATGATATTATTATATATTCTAATAGAAAGGAAGAGCATAAATTCCACTTAAGGATTTTACTGAAGATCCTAAGGAAGGATAATTTTTATAAACAATTTACTAAGTATGAATTTTGGTTATATAAAGATTCATTTTTGATCTATATAATCATAGGAGAGTGTATATCAGTGGATCCATAAAATAGGAATGTTATTAAACATTAGGCTAGATCAACTATTATGACTAAGATATATAGTTTTATTAAATTGGATGGATATTATCAACACTTTGTGAAGAATTTATCATGCATATCTAATCCATTCACTAAGATAACTAGAATGGAATTGAATTTTATTTACAATGATGAAGGTGTATAAATTTGTAAGAAACCAAAGAGAAAGTTGTTCATAAAACTTATCATCACACTATCCTATAATGGAGAAGGGGTTTTGATTTACAATGATGCATCAAAGAAGGGAATAAAATGTTTTCATATGAATAATTATATTGTGATATCTTATTCCATATGATAATTGAAGGTTCAAAAGAAAAATTACATGAATCATTATTTAGAGTTATTAGAAGTATTATTTACATTAAAGATATGGAGACATTATATTTATTTAGAAAGGTATTCCATATATACTGATCATAAAAATTTAAAGTATATATTCACCCATAAATAGTTAAATATGTTCCATATAAGATCATTGGAGTTGATTAATGATTATGACTTCTCAATAAATTACTAACTGGGTAAAGTGAACAAGGTGGCTAATGATTTGAGAAGAAATGATAATGTAGCTTATCTATGGTGAGGATAATAAAATATCAAATATTTATGGATTTTCAACAGATGGAACATGAAATCATAGGGTAATGGGTGAAATATTATCTTTCCCAAATGAGTGTTCAACCATATATCCATGTGAATATAAAATAGGAACACAATTAGGATATTTGAATCTAAAAAATGGTGATATATGTTGTCGATTTAAACCTTGATTATGGTGTAATGATAGGTTTCAAGAACTGAGTATGTTTCTTTTCAACTCGAGAATTGAAGAATGAGATATTGGAATAAGATCCTTGATCATCATTCTCTATTCATCCTAGAAGTATGAAGATTTATATAAATCCACAAGAGTATTTATAGAGTGAAAAGATATTACATTGTATGAATCCTAGTATTTGGTTTGTCAACAAGTTATGGTTAAGAGATAGAAGTTTATGGGTATTCTATAACCATAACCCATTCATGAATATAAATATGAAAACATCCCCATGGATGTCACCATTGAACTCTAAAAAAATATCCAAATGCAATAATTATATTTGGGTTATAGTCAAACTCCTTATGAAGTCTTCACATTTAATTTCAATTATAGAATATTTCTCTCTTGATTATCTTTCCTAGATATACATTATGGAAGTGGTACATTTCATATAATACCATATTCTATTGTATCGAATTGATATATGAGGTTTACCTTGATGTCTTCGTGAAGTATTCAGTAAGATTTGGAGACAAAGTTGTGTTTTAGTACTTCTTATCATTCTCAATCATATGATTAGTTTAATAGGACCATTCAAACCCTATAGGATATTTTGAGATCATGTTATCTAGATTTCAAAGGCATTTGAGAACAACAATTTCATCTAGTCTAGTTTTATAATAATAATAACTTTCAATCGACCATTTAGATGTATCATAATGCAAGTCTCTATGGAAATAAGTGTATAAATCAAATATACTAGGGTGAAGTTGGAGAAAGAAAGATATTGGGACCTAAGTCAATTGATGAAATTAAAAATGAAGTTAAATCCATTCAAGCAATTAGAAAAATAAATACGTTTTGGAAAATAGAAAACAAAATTGTAAAAGGAGGAAGCCTTATGCGAAAATAAGTTACACTATTTTTCTTGGGAAGTGTGGATACAATATACATAATTTGTCTATTGATCATGAGAAATCCCCACCGACATGCTAGACTCATCACAAAAAGGCTATTAGACATGTCACCTCAATCATGTGAAGGATCCTATACATATCCATTTGATCACATAACACCCAGTTAGATAAAAGATGCAAGAGCACCATAGGATTTTTAAAATAAAATCTAAAAAAGTGGTACCCTTATGTGAAGTATAGTTACACTATTTTTTATGAGAGGTACCTATGATGAGCCACATTGATCTCATGAAGTCCCCTGAAACAAGCCTCTTTTGATCATTTGAAAACCTCTTTGTCAGGCATCCAAATATCACGAAGACTCCCTAACATGTCATCCAAATCTTATGAAGGACCTTTTTTATGTCAATTTGATTATGTAAAATTCCTTTGAAAATCCATGGGTCCAGCAAATATGGTAATTATAGAGTGATATCATAGTCATTTTTTATCACACGACATAAAGATGACTCCATGGATGACCCAACAAAGGTTCAGGATAAATTCATAATGCTCCATCAACACAATCCCATGTCTGAAATATATGTTCTATGTAAGGTGGTGAGATTTTGGTGGTGAAGCCTATAAATTCTTTCCCCTCATCATACACCCAAACATGAGAGCATAGAGATGAGAGTGGATTTTTCATAGTGTAAATCCATATAGTTGCATTGGTATTACACCAGATAAACATGGGGAGTGACTTAATGGATCACCTAGTATGTATATATGCTTTTTTGAATCACCCTTTTAATCACGTGAACAGATTTTGGGGATCCATCCAAATTATGAAATGGGTTTTCTTTGTATCGACTTGGTCATGTGACATCTCAATATGCTAATTATTGATGAAAATTTTATAATTTTTGTGATAAAGGTTGAAAAAGATAAAATCCATACATGAATATGTATAAAATTATTTTCAAGCGTGCACTTCATGTGACCTATTCAATAGTCACACAACAAAACTCAAACATGTTAGCTAGATCATGTGACAACACCTTGACATGCCATCTAGATCATCTAAAAACACACAAACTTTCTAGCCATGTCATTTAAAATTCCTTCAAACATTCCATACAAGTCCTGAAATATCACTTGGGCTTATCAGTAAAGTTTTGTAAAGTCCTCTCGACATGTCTTCCAAGTCACATGATGACAGCTAGGCATTCCAACCAAATCACATAAAGTCCTATGAACATATCATCCAAGTCACACAATGTCCACTGAATATATCATCCTTGGTCATGTGACTCCCTTGGAAGTGTCTATGATAATCACTTCAAGACCCCCAAGAAAAGTTAGTTGAATAATGAAGTAACCCTTTAGGGATGTTATCCAGATCATACAGAAACCCTCTAACATGTCGTCCTTGATTAGATGAAAGGACCTAGAAATTTATTCTTTGATAATGATAATCACCTTAGGAATGTCATCATTTTTATGAAACAAACCATTGACATGTCATATTTGATCATGAAAATCACACTGGTACATGTCATCCTTTCTAGGATGACACCTAGGATGTGAAATGTAGGCACTCATGACATGTTAGGAAGGAACACGGGACTTGTCAAGCAGACACCCTTAACATGTCTAGATGACACCCTATATGTGTTAGAAAAATACCTAAGTCATGTCATGTAGAAAATCAATACATATTGGGCAGACACACCCAGAAATTTCAACCTGGTCCAACAGGATTTCTTGGGTATGTTCCCTCAAACCATGTGAAACCCAAACCACGAGTCATTGATAGGAAATTCCCCAATAATATTTGAATTTCCCATAATGTATTAGTAATGAATACTCTTATAATACTATGGTTATTATTGGATCCTCATTCCATACACACTTTCTCATCTAACCACTCATAGTTCCTACTCTTTATCTATCATAGCTTAAGGGTTAGATATCTTCCAATGGGCATACATCTGTGTAAAAGTCTCAAACATTCCTAAAACTCTAGGATAATAATAATTTATCTATGTGTAATCACATATTTCAACCCATCAGTGGGTTATAAACAAATCAAACTATGAGAAATTTTGATTCCAATCAAAATATGATGAGTAGGAAACCTTCTTATGGCCTGAACCCCAGTGGGCCTCCACCTTTGCAAAGTCCCTATAATCTTAGTCACTCTAAACCATGGGTCCCAAACTATCATATAGGTTTATCATTATTCATCATCCATCAGTGGATTGAGAAGCTAATTAAACTACAATTAATCTAATTCATGATATATGTAGGGTAAAAATGATGCCTTACTAAGGTCCTATATCCATATAAAACACCCTATTAGGGATTTCCAAGTACATAAGTCCCATATCCATATGCGGTTATTATGATCACTTTATATCCCTTTTTTTCACATTGATCATGAGTCATGTGGGATTAGGGATTTTTAATTATCATATTACTATAAGAATAAAATTCACTCACATCAGGAAACCTCATTATTTAAGCCTTATATAGTGATATGATATGATTTCCCCCATGCAAGGGAATCCATATTGGTGAAAGTCTTGATGGAATTCTCATGTTGGTAGACTATGGGACCATAAAACTCACAGGAATTAATTATCTATCACCCTTCCATCAATGAGTTAAGGATAGATCGAACTATGATGAATCTAATTCATATTATACGTAGGATACCTAGGATGCCTTAATAAGGCCCATGATCCATGTATAGTGCCTAAGTTACCTCATATATATCCTTTTCACATGATGTTAAATTGTACAGATCAAAATTAAATGAACTATTTGGGGTTTGATTCTTATTATGAACAAGATATGTAGGATACCTCATGAATGTTCAATAACATCCTAGAAACACCAATCAACTCCACAAATAATAGTGAACTCCAGAGTGCATGGTCATGTGACATCAAAATATAAGTCGTAACCCATTTCTAAGAACTAATGGAGAACTATTGGAGAACCTCAAATATATATATGGTATCATCAATAGATCCCCATTTATGCATAAAATTATTCAACACCCGGTCATTTTATTAGGGTAATAAATCCCATTTTAGGATTTATAAGATATTCATGAACATATTATAATCCTATAAGTGAGTCATGAGATAAGAAATGATTCCCCCCAAAGGGTATGATGGGCCCTAACTCCCATCCTCTCGACCAATGTGAGTTACTAAGTGTCATTAGGATTAAAACCACATATGAACACCAACCTTTGGAAAGTAGGCCTATAAATTGTTATGGATATATGAGATATTTGGAGTTTTTTTTGAGTGATAAAAATGATAAACCCATAGTGAATGATTTTGCAACCATACTTGAACCCCCAAAAATCAATAATCATAGAACCTACATCTTTTTAAGGAAACAAAAATGGTGAACCCAACATGAAATCATGTAATGAAATCATGTAATGAAATAATAACTAATTCATCCTAAGCATTTGGAATCATGTCTTCTAAAATTAAGAAACCATACCATCTTTATGAATGAAACAAAAATGCCGAACATGACATGAAAATATAAAATAATAAAAATGATCGATTGAACATAAATTGTGCCATTTTATTTTGTGCCTCATATGAAAACAAAAATAATATGCTTGATGTGAAATCCTTCAATAATAAATTGTAACTAGGGTTCCTATGAAATAAGTACATTCTCATAGTGAAAATCCCATTTGAAAAAAGTACTGAACTGGGAACAAGAAATGAAAATTTTGTTACATATACAAATATGATTGAGCATGTTTAATAATTAAGGCAATAAAATGATTAGTGACCTTATTCATTATTTTCTTCTAATAATAGAAACTAATCCCACATACATATTTACCACAAATCATGTCTTAATCAAGAGAGTGTTCAAGAAACTCAGCTATAGTAGTAACCTCCATGGGTCGTAAAACAACATCACCCACATGAAACCTCTAGCTTTGGGTATCGACCATGATGATTTGGTAATACCATTGACATGGTACGGTCCCAACCCTTTAGATTGCATGTAGAGTTCACCATATACTGAAGTTGATAAATCCATCTCATTTAACTAAATTGTCTATGAAATCAGTGGCACCTATCGACACCATGAATTGATTCACAGGATTATCCCTAGAGAACTATAATCATAAGTTTCCATATCATAGGAAGCTATATCACAGATTTGACTATGGATCCATCTTTGTACAGGAGCTGCCTAGGAGGGCTCATGTTAACCAAGGTCACCCGTACCATCCCACTAATGCCTCTAATTCACCTTCTGAGGAAACCACCCAAAACATTTCCACCATATAAACACATTAATGGGTACCAATTAGGTCTTCATAGGAAGGAAAGTATATGGATAAATTTGGATTGGGCTCATATCCTTGCTTCTACTAATGAATCCCATCATCATATTCCAGCGGTAGCCAGCAGGTAGGCTTGTATCCTTGTTCACTCGGATCAAGTCTACATGCATATTTCTACAGTAATCATGGGGGAGGAACATTACCCTTAAAAATTAAATGAACCCCATCAAAATATTATGAAGGAATAAAGATAATAGGAGTGGGATTATATCCCCACTTCAGTTGAAGACATACTCTTGTATACCTTAGAGACCAACAATGTGCGTGGCTACATTCTTAAACACACTTTTCAAGTGTGTACCTATATAATAGAAATATATTGAGAGCTAAATCGATATATTTCATCATTGGTAAAAATTTATGGACAAGAACACATCCCTATTTCAACATCTATAGTAGTATATCACATTGATTTGTATGAACAGGTGGCTACTCTAGAGATATCGTACATTCTAGCTTCTGTGTAAGAGTATTATCAGCAAGTTATACTAAAGGATGAGTATAAGAATGGGATCATATACCCATTCTAATTTTGGATCATCATCTCAGTTGGAATATATATCAGGATAATGACACATTCTTATCAAAAAGATAAGAAACATACTCCAAAGACACTTGACCAAGATCACATCCCCATTCCCAATTGGGATCACCAACTTAGATTGGCACATTCCTTGGGATATGTTCACATTCCTATAAAAAAATACCTGTGTAATAATCCAAAGGCATTAGACTGAGATTATATCCCTATTTTGTCTAGGGCTCACTAGCTCATTTTGGAACATGCCTTAATATAGGCACACATTCCTGTCGAATAAGTCCAATGACATACTATAAAGGCATAGGGCCAGGATCATATTCCCACTCCAACCGAGGTTCATATGTAAAATATAGAAATAACCTCAGAGTAGGATCATATACCTTCCCATAAATCTTCTTACGATATTCTTGTATCTTACTGAATCTAGACTCATATCCCTATTTTGGATGATGAACGACTACATCAACATTGTTCAGAGGCTATACAGAAGGAGGCTCATATTCATTCTCCTACTTTGAAGGCATGTCGTCATATTCCAGTAGGCAATTCACATTTGAACTAGGCTCATACCTCTTCTTTAGTCATTATTAACTATCATATTCTAACAACCTCCCATAGGAAGACTCATATTCCTTCCAATAATACAGGAGCTCAACTATATACAATAACAATTTCCTTATAGTGGGATAATATCCCCATAGAATTATGTGGTTATCAAAATATTATGGAAACCTTCCTGTAGAAGGATCAAATCCCCACTAAACTTTAAATGGAAGGCCAAAATATTCCATCCACTATACAAAATGAGTCTTATATTCCTTATCTTCTCAATTCTAGTGTCCTTGAGGTTGTACGATGCGTATCAGAAACACCTGAAGGGTCCGTTGACTCTTCCATAAAAGAAGAAGGTGATCACTAATTCGATATTCCCCCTTGAAGTAGTGTAGAGATAGATCATAGGGATTCTACTACTAACATATTCCATCGTCAACCTTCCCATGGGGACATATATCATAGGAAAGTAAATCCCCATTGACCAAAAAAACTTCATATAGAGAGGTGATAAAAAATTATACACATTCCTATAGAGAGGTACTCAAAACACCAAGGTTAACCATATACAATGCCCCATAAACTATCAGTATTACTTCACCACGTTCAGTAGGTGACCAAGAGAAGAAAATTATACGAAATGACTAGGTGGAGGAATATAACCATGATGAAGAAGAGGATGGCATGGATATATATAGATAATTACCCAGAAACAACCAGCCAACCATGTTATGTCCTATCACAACTTTCGACTATACAACCCCGAATGAGCTAGAGAAAGGTTGCATGCCTTACTTACACTAGAACATATGGGATAATAATCAATGGTTTAAGGATAAACACCTCCCTTATCAAGAATATGAGGGTAATATCTAGATCATGAATACATTTTTTTAGTTGGTCAGAGATGCATTCTCTATAGCTCGAACCCTAGGGATAGAAGAGCATTACAAATGCTTATGAAGTGTTTGTCTCTGTATCATAAAACATTTTTTCAACTAATTTCTAAGTTCCCCTATAAGCAAACATATCCGAGGATGTGGAAAATATAGAGCACTACACCTTGATATGTCTCTATAATTGTAAATCTTATAAGATACGACATCTTTTAATGTTATCGCCATAAGAGAAATTATGGAAGTGGATAATGCATTTAATAGTCGACTAATGAATCTTAATTCCCATGATTTGAAGGTGAGAATATGTTATGAATAGAGGGAGAGGGACTTTAACAAACTCCTAAGATGGCCCCCTTTAAAAAATGGGACCACGTTTTAGACATGGAAGAAAAATTTGTGGACAGCCTAAAAAATGTCCATAAAAATTGACTCACATCATTGGATCCATTAAACCTTACTCATACACAAGAACAATTATTCCAAATTAAATGAATTGTAATAGTATCCACCATTGTAGTCATAAAGAAGTGAAACCATCCCAAAATGATGGGGTTAATGTTCACCACTGACTCCATAACTCAGGTCATTGAACCTTGAGAGGATCTAAGAAATATTAGGGGTAGATTTAAACCAACCCCAACCCATAGGGATGGGGGAATTTTTATCTCAATTTTACAAACTAGATTCATCACACATTAAGAGAGTCCTAGAGAAATCATAATTATTTCTAGATAAAACACATCCTGTAGGGATGTGGGAATTTATATCTTAATTTTTTTTCTAAGGAGAAATCAAATCCTTGACTAGAATCATCAGAACCACGACAAAAAGACTAGAATGTGGCAATAGAAACCCCGAATCACCTCCATCTCATAGTGATGTGGGAATTTTTATCATTATCATCACCCTAAAAAGAACGAGTCTTCTCTAATATGGGAGGTTAATATTAATGAAAATTATCCTGTTTTCCCCCCTATGTGATACATGCCTTTTATATTTGGGGTCCATTCTGAAAACATGACCAAAAACACCTTTGAGGTCACAATTCATAGACCAAGATAGGAGGAACTTATGGTGAAGGAAATTAAACCCCATAAGTGTTATAAAACAAAATCATCCAATATGGATAGGGGTTAGATAAATGACCTTAAAGAAACCATAAAAGGAGGAGTAATCGGTACCAAATCAGCCTATTGTGTGGAGAGTAATGGGATAACTAACAATACGAGATTTACCTTAGTGAATGTCATCACCAACAATCTAGAAAATGAAGTAGACCAAGATATACATGCCAAGGGAAGTATTGGAAAAACCATACCTCAAGAGGTAGGAGATATTGATTCATGTATGAAATATCAGAGAAAGATCCATAACATACAACATATGAATGTTGAATATTCACCTCCACAATGGAACATTACCAAGGATAAAGGGAAAGGTATTGATATATTCCAATCACTACCTAGTAGAGATAAAATTTCCTCTATAGAGGAACAACTAGTATATTATAATAATGAGATACAAAATCTCATATAACTTAGTGAATAACTACTCATGGGAAACATTCTTACTGGGTATCATCCTCAGATGGAGATGAATATCCCTATTTCTATATATTAAGAGAGCTAATCTACCAGAAAGAGTGAAATTTTAGCATCAAGTTGAATCTTTATTTAGGAAACTGGTTTACATAAAATAAAAAGTTTAGGATGGTCATTACTTTCCTTCATTACGGTGATAGAATATCACCCTTCAGTGTGGTCTTTTAGTCCTAGTACGAATTGAGAATAGAAGGATTTGAAAACGGGGCCAACTCATCATGCTTATTAAGCTACTTATAGACAGGAGGTAGTCCAAATAGTGGTACCTATAGAACTCCTCATCACCATTGATTCCATGGATACTAAAATAGAATCCATAAAAGGGTGGTGTGCAATTGTTGAACCTGAGAAGAAGCCATATCCTGGATGGGTGGATAAAAATTTTCCCATGTCCAATTTAAAAAGTCATATATTCTCCAAATTTTATGTTGTGGGAGATCCAGAATAGTATCTCACACACTTCATGTCCCGATGCGGACCAATGATGGGCCATCAAGATAATTTGGAGGTGACCAAACTGAGATGTTTTCTAACGAAATTGGTAGGGAAATATATAAAATATTGATGTTCAATGCTTCAACTATAGGGACATGGAATATTTTGTGAAACAATGCCCCAAACATCAACATATTTTTCATTATAAAATTACAAGGGATCATGGTCAGGTTTATGTAATTACCAAAACTAAATTTGAATTCCCTAATGACACGGTGGAAAGTACATTGATAATTTCCTTAATGTTAGAAAATATTTTATTTGATTCTGTATTTTCAAAGTCTTTTATATCTTACATTTTTCTTAAAAATATAGAAATTTCCCTATCACCTTAGTAAGGGAGTTGTGAATTGATACACCAAGTGGGAGTCTTATGGGAAAAATGTATGTCTATAAGTTATAATTATAATTAATGGAAATACCAAATTTTAAAACCTAGTTATTACAACTATGGTGTGCGCTTATAAGATTATTGATATAAAATGGATTTAAAAGTATAATGAAAAATGTGTTTACCAATATAAGGTGATTATAATTCATGAATGTGTAGTGGAATCTCCTCTATTCATAGGGTAAACTTCATCATTTAAATAATACCCAAATCATACGCTAATATCTCTTCATAATTAATTTCTCAGTAAGTAGGAAGATCAAGAGTGATCTATATACAAGGAAGGCTTCCAAATAATGGAGTATGTACCCATGGTGAAACATTTCATGGATTTTTTTAGAATAATTTCCTGGTCATACCCCAGAGCATAAATTTCAATTATCCATAGAAATCATTCATGATAAAACTCCTGTATTTAAATCTCCTTATATAATGAAACTAGTGGATTTGGTATAGTTAGAGAAATTTCTGCAAGAGTTGAATGATAAGGGATTTATACACCCTTGAATTTCTCCACGGGGATACCCTATTTTTTCATGAAAAATAAGGATTTTTCCTGGAGACTATGCATCAATTATAGGGAGATAAATTTCATCCCAATAAAGAATAATATTCATTTTCCATGTGAGGTAGAATTATTTTATCAACTTCAATAATCCCAATACATTTCAAATATTAATCTCCAATATTTTTATCATAATCTTAGGGTGAATAAGAATGATATACCAAAGATGAGATTTCAAACATGGTATATACATTATGAATTTATGGTAATGACTTTTATATTAACTAATGTACCTTTTTTCTTTAGGGATTTGAGGAATATAGTATTCAAGGAGTATTTTTATAACTTTTTTGTGGTATTAATTAAATATATATCAATAAAATATAATAGATATGAATATCATGAGATTTATCTTTAAATAATTATGAAGACTCAGAAAATGGAAATATATGGGAAGTATACAAAGTTTGAATTTTAGATCAATAAAGTTTTTTTCTTAGCAATATTTTCACCAAGGATGGGATATATGTTGAATCCTAAAAGAAAAATCTAGTCAAAGAATGTCCTCAAGCAATAATCATAATTGAGATTTGATGTTTACTAGGCTTACCATGTTACTATCAATACATTGTTCATTTTTTCCCGGTTGGCCAACCCATTAACCAATTGAACGCATAAAAGGTTTAAATTTACATGGTCAAGATAATTTAAGGAATGTCTTGAGGAGATGAAGAATAAGATGATTATGCACCAATTTAGACTCTACCATCAGGTAAGGAAGGATTTTTAATTTATAGTGGTGTATCTGAGAAAGAAATTTTTTGTGTCCTTATGTATAATGATAGAGTGATTTTCTACGAATAATGGTAATTGAAAATCCATGGACATAACATTCCAACTTATAACCATGTGATGGAATATATAATATTTGATTTTAAAATAAGGAGACTCTACCTCTATAGTAAATGATATGAGATATATACGAACCATATGAGTTTTAAGTATATCTTCTATCAGAAGAATCTAAACATGAAAGGAATAATATAGTTTGAACTAATTATGGACTATGATTTATCAATACACTTCCAGTATGGGAAGGCAAACAAGGTGGCTGATAAATTGAGTAGGTGCTATTATAGAGTTCTAACCATTATGAGTATTAACAAGGATCCCACATAGCAAGATCTAGTAAAGATGGATATGGTTATTTCTTAAAAAGGGGTTCCATTATTTTATTTATATGAAATTTATAAACCATCCTTATAATAAATTACAGATAAGGTTGAGAAGGTTGATGAGTGTTGAGTTAATAAGGATTCCTTATGAATTTTCTAATCCTTCTTGTTTTGAAAATCACAAACACCATATCTTAAGGAAAATTTCATTTACCCTATGTTTTACTTGATAAGGAAAATTTTCCTTCCCTAAAGAAAATTTATCCTTACCATGTTTTTCAATGTTCATATCATGTCAAAGTATAAAATTCGGTTTTGTATCCAAAACATTGGAATCATATAAATACTTAGATATAGAGCATTTTGTTTTCAGGACCCGAGTTCAGACTCCAAATTCTCTGAATTCAGGTTCTGAACTTTGTAAGACCAGACTCCGAATTCTAATGAATTCAGACTTTGAAGTTTGTAAGTTCAGACTCAAAATTCTAATGAATTCTAACTCTGAATTCTTATGCATTCAGAATCTGAACTTTTTATGTTCAGACTCTGAATTCTAAAGAATTCAGACTTCGAACTTTGTAAGTTCATACTCCGAATTCTAATGAATTCAGACTCCAAACTTTCTATCTTTAGACTCTGAATTCTTATGCATTCATATTCTGAACTTTGTAAGTTAAGACTCCAAATTCTACTGAATTCAGACTCCAAATTTCCTTGAAATTCAGACTCCAGAATTCAATAGAATTCAGGTTACGAATTATTTGGAAAATAGAATCCGAATAATTACGTATTATAAACACTTAATGGTTTTTGGTTAGACTCCGAAATTTTATTTTCCTTACATTCTGAAAAATGAATTTGGTCAAGAAACCATATTTTTTTCTTACTCATGTTATGGTTATAAAATTATTTCATGCATTCAGTTACTAACTAACCGTTGTTTGAGTGACATGTATACAGGTCCCTCCAAAATTCATGGAAAAATATCACCGTTGGAGGAGGGATCTGACCGTTGATGTTGTGCCTATAAATAGGATCTAATTTGAATGAGCTCGACCCTGTTCTATAACTCTATAGATTACATAATACTGAATTTATTTCTAGAGAGATACTTTCATTCTTTGTGTGTACTAAACATCTTTTTTTAGAATTTCTTCGTGTGACTCCAAATATTGCTGAGTACATTCGAGGGCTTTCGGGGATAGGAAGACAGAGGTTCCGACTTCCATGAAGTTCAAGGGATTGTGGGGATAACAAGACAGACACTGATATTCATATCGAGGGCTTACCCTGGTGTGGGTAAAACATACTTTCTTGAAATTATAAATCAAGGGACCTTTATCGAAGGTTTTTGGATACCATTTTCTTTGGGTTAAAAAATTTACTACTTTTTAGTCATATTGTTTCAAGTTTGCTACTGCATTTTTGTTGTTGTGGAATGTATAACTATATTATACTCCCTTATACTTGTATACTCTGATTTAGTGATATTCTATATGCTTTAAGGTAGAATATTTATCATGGTAATTTTTTTTAAGTTTCATTTCTAGAATTAATTTTCTAGAATTACATTCTCGGAATCACATTTCTGGAATCAAGCATGTTTGTAGAACTTAGAGGTTTTGTGAATTTACCTTGTCTAACCTTGTTAAACAATAGAATGGTTTCGAACCAACTTTAAAAGTTCCCAAATAATTTTTAATGTATACAATTCACCCCCTATTTTATATTGAGCATGTACATCATCATTTCGATCCTATAGTTGGTATTATAGGAGAATATCATACTCCATACCAACCTAATAATTGGTATTAGAGTGGGTCTCTGAAATACTTATATTCACATATATGTTTTCTTTCTCAAGTTTTTCATTGTTCTATATTTTCCTTACTTAGGATATTTTTATCCTTGTTTACACACTTTTATTACTGACAAGTTTGTGTGGAAATATTTTCTTTAAGATGGCAGGAATAAATTTTGGTTCCATAGACAACTTAAATCCTACTAGACCACCTATTTTTTGTTGGAATGATTATGAATATTGGATAGATCGTATGAAGACTTTTTTCATTAACATTGGTGTGGACAACATTGTTATGCTTACTGGAGATTACAAGATTCCTGATAAGGAAGTCAAAAATTTTACTAATCAAGAGAAGTCAGAATATCAACTTAATTGTAAGGTACACAATACTTTGTTGTGTTCCATGACCAGGAATATATATAGTCAGATTTCTTCTTATGAAACTGCAAATTGTATTTGGAAGAATCTTTAAGTTACACATTTTGTTATTTCCAAAGTTATTGAAACTTGAAGAGATATGATTAGAGATGAGTACCATGGTTTGTAAGGTACAACAAAGATATATGACTATTGTCAAAAGCTTACAATACATGGCTGAAAAAGGTATAGATGATGAGGCACTTGTAGAAAAGATTTTAGACATCATGTGCAATGAGTGGGAATCCAAGAGAACAACTATAGATGGTAATAGGAAAATCTCACAAATTACTCTTGATGAGCTTTTTAGAACCCTTCTTCAATATGAGACTAGAATGAAGAGAGATTCTGATAATGTTAAGAAGAAGAATGTGAATGGATGTGTCACTTTTAAAACTACTTCAAATCATATGAAATCCAAGACTCCTGAGAGAGTTATAAGATCTAAGTCTAAAAAGGTTACTGTTTTATCTAATTCAAGTGAAATTGAACATTATGAGAATGAACTATCTAATCTTTATCGAAGGATGAACAAGATAGTTGGGAAGAAAGAATTTTAGTATAGATACAAGAAGAAACAAAGGAAAGATAAGAAAGACTTTGAATTAAACTATTATGAATGCAAAAGAGCTAGACATATAAGGCCTGATTGTCCTATGATTAAGATAAAAGATAGAAATGAAAATAATTCTGAGCGAAATAGAAATAATTACTATAAAGATAATGCTAAGAATGTTATGAAAGCTAATGACACCTAGAGTGCTTGTGGTGGAGACTCTTCTGATGAATCCTCTAATTACGAATCTTCTTGATAGAATAATCTTGGTCTAATAGCCAGATTACAAATTGGAAATTGTTGCTTAATGGATAAGGTACACAATGATGAATCTATGACCAATGTATCTTTGAATGCTAATTATAATGATAGTAAATACTATTAATCCTCAAAAGAAAAATCTTCTTATGATAAAGATAATACTTTACCAACCTAAGAATAAATTTCTAGGTTTTCTATGCTTCTTGAGAATAAAAATTCTAAAAAAAATGAGAAGTCTTGATAAGGAAAATTCTTGGATTTCTATTCTTACTAAAGAAATATCATATCTTTCTAAATATATTGATAAGAAAACCCTTGATTTTGAAAGTATTTCAAATAACCTTAAGGAAGTTAATTCTGAGAAGGATAACGTTTTTAATGATCTAGAAAAAGTAATTTATAAGAATTTTTTTTGAGCCTAACTCTAGTGATAAAACTGATGTTTTTGAAGATAAGAACTTTGTTATTAAACTAAAGTGAGAAATATTTTCCTTAAGGAAGTGTTCGTCAAACTTTACCTTAGGTAAGTAAAATTTTGATAAGATGTATTCTAAAATTAGATCTCTAAGGAGTAATTCTGGATTTGGTTATACAAGTTCAAAACCGATTTTCAGTAACAATTATTTTGTTCCTTAAAGGTATCCATTCTACACTAAGTGTCAGTGTTGTGGGAATTGGGCCAAAAATTGTTCCTTAAACAAAACCTAATATTTAGGTTTTCATAAGGCTTATTTTTCTAAGAAAATGTGGATACCTAAAATTTTTCTTTCTGAAGTTTCCAGATCCATGAATGTTTGGATTCAGAAAGTCTAACATTCTTATTTTTATGAAAATAAATAAAGTATAAACAACAATAATTGGTACATGGATAATGGATGTTCCCACCATATGACTGGTAACAAAAACTTCTTTTAAAAGATTATCAAGATGAAAAAAGGAGAAGTAACTTTAAGAGATAATGCTAAAGGAGAAATTATTGGTATAGGTAACATTGTTATTCTTGGAAAAACTTTGATTTCAAATGTTTTATTTGTTAAGGGTCTTAAGTGAAAACTCATTAGCATATTTTAATTATGTGATGAAGGTTACCTTGTGAATTTTAGGAATGACAAGTGATTAGTACACAATTCTAAGAAAGAGTCTATTCTTTCTACCAATAGGCAAGAGAATGTTTACAAACTAAACTTAGAAGACCTTAGAAGCCAAGATCTACATTGCCTTAGTGCAATGGAAGATCATTATTCGTTGTGGCATAGAAGGTTAGGACACTATAACCTTAGGAACCTATGAAAACTCTCTAAGAAAAGACTAGTTAAGTATCTACCGGATCTTAGATTTGATTCTTCAAAAGTTTGTGATCCTTGTAAATATAGAAAGAAACATCAATAAAGTTTGAAATCAGTTGGTGAAGTCTCAACCACTAATGAATTACAGTTAGTGCATATGGATCTTTTTGGTCCAACAGAAACTGGAAGCATTGGAGGAAAATATTTTGTATCTATCTTAGTGGATGATTACACTAGATTGACGTGGGTCTATTTTCTAGAAAATAAATCTAAATATTTTTCTTATTTAAAAAGTTTTAGATCCCAAGTTAAAAATGAGAAAAACCTTCCCTTGATAACTATTCATAGTGATCATGGAGGAGAATTTCAAAATTCTTATTTTGAAACTTTTTGTAGTAGAAAAGGCCTTACTCATAACTTTTAAGCACCCAGAACACCTCAAAAAAATGTTGTTTTTGAAAGAAGGAATAAAATTCTTCAAGAGATAACAAGATCCATGTTGATTGAATATTCTATAGCCAAAAAGTTTTGGGCTGAAGCTATAACTACTGCTTGTTATACTATAAATCATGTTTTGATTAGACCTTTTCTTAATAAAACTTCATTATGAGTTATAGAACGGTAGAAAACCTAGACTTTCCTACTTCAAGGTTTTTGGTTTCAAGGTATTGATTCTAAATACTAAGGAAAATATACACAAATTTTCACCAAAATCAGATGAAGGAATTTTCTTAGGCTAATCCACAACCTCTAAGGCCTATAGAGTTTTCAATAAAAACACTTGTATTATTGAAGAAATAGTACATGTCAAATTTGATGAAACTGATCCTTTTTTTTAAACAACCTCAACCTACATATTTAGATGTGTTTTCATAAACTGATTATTATCCATTGTTAGAAGATCATTCTGATAAAGAAAATGTTCAAGAAAATATTTCTAAATCATTTACCCTAGAAGACTTTCTATCCTATGTTGATGAACAAGTTTTACAAAAACCAAATCAGTTGTTTCTAATGAATAATCCCAGTGATAGAATCATTGGTGATGTAAATCAACCTATATGGACTAGAAGTTCCTTATGAAATGAAGTAGCACATCTAGAATTCCATTCCGAATTAGAGCCAAAAAGCACTGATGAAGCTTTAGGTGATGATGATTGGATAAAAGCAATGCAAGATGAGCTAAATGAATTCGAAAGGAATAAAGTCTGGACCTTGGTTGAAAGACCTAAGTAAACTTCTACTATTGTAGTAAAATGGGTCTTCAGTAATAAGGAGTGATGAAAATGGAATCATAGTAAGAAATAAAGCTAGGTTGGTTGCTAAAGGATATAATCAACAAGAAGGAATAGACTACGAAGAAACCTATGCTCTAGTATCTAGACTTGAATCTATTCGTATTCAACTTTCCTTTCTAGAATTCTTTAATTTCAAACTTTTTCAAATTGATGTTAAATGTGATTTCCTTAATGGTTATGTTCAAGAGGAAGTTTTTCTTGAACAACCTTGTAGTTTTGAAGATACAAAACATCCTGAACATGTTTAAAAACTTACCAAAGCTTTGTATGTACTCAAACAAGCCCCTTGAGCTTGGTATGATAGACTTACATGATTTTTGATTCAAAATAATTATGTTAAAGGAAATTATGATCCAACCCTTTTCATAAAGAAAGTTAATAAAAATGTTTTGATTGTTCAAATTTTTGTTGATGACATTATATTTGGTTCAACTCAACAATATTAAAGTAATTATTTTATGGATCTAATGAAATTTGAGTTTGAAATGAGTATGATGGGTGAATTGACATTTTTTCATGGTTTTCAAATTTCTCAAAAACCAGAAGGAATATATATATCCCAACATTATTATATTAAAGATCTTCTTAAAAATTATGGATATGACAACACTAAGAGTATAAGTACTCCCATTGCTACCTCAAATTCACTTGATCTTGATGAAGCTAGGAAACTAGTAGATCAAAAATCTTTTATAGGTATGATAGAAAGTATAATTTACTTGATATCTAGTCGACCAGACATAATGTTTTCAGTATGCTTATGTGCAAGATATCAATCCAATCCTAAGGAATCTCACTTAAAGGCAGTAAAAATGATTTTTCGCTACTTAAAAGGAACCATGGATCTAGGAATATTTTACATTTCTGGAAATGATTTTTTTCTAATTTTTTTTTCAGATACTGATTTTTGTGGATGTATAATAGATATAAAAAGTAAATTCAGAACATGTAATTTATTAGGAGATTCATTAGTTTCTTAGTATTGGAAAAGGCAACACTCAGTAGCACTTTCCACTACTAAAGCTGAATATGTGGCAGTTGGAAGTTGTTGTGCTCAGGTGTTGTGGATGCAACACACACTCACAGACTATGGTATGAGTTTTATGAAAACACAAATTTTGTGTGATAATACTAGTGTCTTTGCCTTAAGTAAAAAACTTGCACATCACTCTCGTGAAAAACACATAGATATTAGGCATCACTTTCTTAGGGATCACACACAAAAAGGAGATATCATTCTTCAATTTATCAGAAAAAAATAAACTTGTTGATATTTTCACAAAATCATTACCCTCTGATAGATTTGAATACGTTAAATATAAGTTAGGAATGATAATTGTAAGGTAATCTTCCATGTTAACTTCCTTTTGAAACCAATCTCCTTATAGTATGAAACTCTTTTTCATAGGGGGAGTACATTTGTTTGTTAGATTTCTAAAATTTTAATTCTCTAAAATTTTTCGTAGTCTAAATTTTTTCATAGTTTTAAAATTTTCATAATGAATATTTTCATACATAAAATTTTCGTAATGAAGATTTTTGTACCTAAATTGCTTTTCGTAATGATGATTTTTTTTAGTTCAAAAATTTTCGTAATTAATATTTTTGTAGTTCAAAATTTTTCGTAATGAAGATTTTTGAAGTTCAAAATTTTCTGTAATAAATATTTTGGTATTTTAAAATTTTCATAATGGAAATTTTTTATTGTCTTTTTATAATGAAAATTTTCATAGCTAGATTTTTCGTAATAAAATTTTCGTAGTTTTAAAAATTTTCGTATTCAAAGTTTTTATAATCGAAATTTTCGGAATCTAATGTTTTTCAAGAAGAATTTTCCTCAATACGAATAATCTTCCTAGAAATCCAAAAGGTATGTTTCCTTTCTTAAATTTTTGTAATCATCTTGTAATTGTTGGTATTTTAATCTGTTTTAAAATTATCATATTCTCTTTTTCTTAAATATGAATGTTTTTATTAAAAAAACTCAAAAGATTGGATTCCATCAAAATTTTCTTCTAGCTATCATCTCAACCGTCAGATCTGATCACAATGTTTCTCAACCGTTAAATTGGGTATGGAAGCTGAACTGTCGCCTCAACGCCTATATAAAGGACGCCAAATGGTTGTCCCATATTGAAACTCAAGCTCATGCGTGCTGAATCCCTGCCCTCCTACATAAGCCCGTTCCAGATTTTCAAGGTTTTCTCAACTCTGACTGTCTGTCAAAGTATCTTCCCAGAAAGACAAGTCTACTATCAAGCTAATTTCTGAATGGAAGATTTACAGAGAAATGTTGGTACATATAAATTTCTATGCAAAGTATGATTCTATCATCTCCAAGAACATCAAGCTGAATGGATGGGAGAGTGTTTTCGTATCGAAACCAGGAGATCAGGATCTGGTATATCAGGACTTGTTTATTGAATTCTATGAGTCAGCAAGTTTTTTCAAGGAAGAAGGAAAAGATAAATTCTCTTCCAAGTGATATGGGAAGACTTATTCTCTTTCTTACACCAAGGTAGCTAGTTTTATTAGAGTTCCTTTTAAAGGAGAAGCTTAGTTTTGTTTTCAGAAGCTGCCGGATGTTCAAGGAAGCTTTGTTAAGGTGAAAGCTATGGATTTCCTTGGTCTTTTAGATGTTAAGACTCCGAAGATTGTTCACCTATCTAAAAATTTCCAGATTCTTGAATTGTGGGTTCAATGATTCATCATTCTGATAAAAGGGGACAAGGATACCTGGAAGAAGAGTGACATGTATATCATAGATTTCTTGGTGAATCTAAGAAAGATTAACTTGGTTAAGAATATTTTGATTAAAAATGAGAGTATAAATAATGGAAATATGAAGGCTCAGATTATTATGTATCCAGCCATTCTCTCAAAGCCAATTGTTCAGTGTTTAGAGTCCTTAAAAATACCTTGTAGGTCTAATCCATGAAATTGTAAAGTCATGCCGGTAAGTGATGATGATATAAGAAGGATGAATGTTGGATTTTATAAAGAATCTGAAGAATTTTATGATTTTCCTGAGGAAGAAGCTGAAGCCTTATCGAAGAAATAGGAGGCCTCTTAGACCTCTAAGAATGGAGGAAGGAAGAAGAAGTTCAAGGAAGTGGAAGAAAAGGGAAAATCCCCAAAGGCCAATGAAACCCAATCCGCGCCACCAAAGCCTAAGAAGAAAAAAGCATATTTGGATGAGGTAGTAGAAAAATGGAGGTAAGACAAGGAGAAAAAGAAAGTAGGGGAGCCTATCTTTAGTTCAGATCTTGCTGAAGCAAAATATTTAAAAGAAAATACTGCTGATGAGACTGAAAAACAAGAAAAATAAAAGAAACAAAAGAAGAAGATGACTGAAGTAGAGATTGTGCAATCTCTTTTGAAGGATGCTGAGAAAGCCTCCGAGAACATTCTGGTACCAGAATACTTCTTAGTAGAAGCTTTACCAGAGACACCGGGAAAGAAATTTGTGACTCTGAAAAAAGTCAAAGAAAAAGTAGTGGAGGAAGAAGAAGAGGAAGAAGAAGGCAGTGGTGATAATAAAGATCTCATAAAGAAAGTAGAATATTTTCATGATAATGAAAGTCTATCTGAGAAGATTTCAATCCGAACTTCTGAAGCTGAGTCTTTAAAGCTTGTTACCCATGGGAAAGATGAGAAAGGTGAAGATGAAAAGGTTGAAGAGGAAGTGAATAAGCTGTTTGAAGTAGAAAGTTCTAATCATGATTTCATTCACCCAGAGGATGTTGAGGCATGAGTTGAGAAGGAAAAGGTTGATGAAGACAAAATTTTTCAACTCTCTGATAGTGAACACAAATACCCTATCCAAGTGGAAGCCATTCCGAAGGTTGATAAGGGAAAACAGGTGGCAGTTGATACACCTAGTAAAGTTGTTGTGAAGAAGAAAGAAGTTGGGGGATATTTGAAGAAGAAAGAAATTGAAATAGAGAAAGAGCCCTCATCAAGTAAAGTTTCAGATTCGGAATCATCCCCCCTTGGACATGATTTCATAGTTCAGTCTTTGAAAAATCTTGTTGGAACTATTCCAATATTTCCAAGAAAAGACTCCAGATTCCAGATGCTTCAACACACCCTAAATCAGAAATTGGATTTAGTATCCATGGTGATGGATAAGTGTGTCAAGATTGAAATAGATTTCAATTTTTTTTTCATAAACTCTGAATCCCACAAAAGATCTTGCAAGAAAATGTTCAGTTGGTCAAGGAAAACTAGAGAAGACATGATAATTCTTGATTAGTTTCATTAAAGTTTCAAGGATGAATTTGACACTGAAGATGTGAAAATCAAGGAACTCACAAATAACTTCGAGGAAAATATAACTCTAGAACAGAATTCTCAGATTCAAGAATTGAAAGATCTGAATGGGAAGTTGTATTCAGTTTCTCAAAGATGGAAAAGAGAAAGGGATATCAGGATTGAGATAGAAGAGAAACTTTCTAAGCATAAAGAAGCCTTGAAGGCTCAGGCAGAGGTTCTTAAGGCTCAGGAAGAAAAAATCAAATCCTTAGAGAAGAAATTAGAAGATCAGGACCAGCTTCTCAAACGACCAGAGGAAGATCACAAGGAGCTCACGAAGCTAAAAAACATAGTAAAGAAGTTGATGCCAAATGAGAAGGAAGGATAAAATTGTTCAATTATAATCTTTTTTTGTATTCCTTCCTTGTATAATTTTTTCCAATCCTGAGGAATTTTTTTGGTTTCTCTTCATATATTTTTTTTGTCTAGTACTAATGTATCAGGTACCATATTTTCTTTTATATTACCTTTAATCCTTTTTAAAAATCACAAAGGGGGATAAAAGAAAAAAATAATACTAAGCAAAGAATAAATTTCCCTAAGTGAGGGGGAGTTCATCTAAGGGGGAGTTCTTATCTAAGAAGATTTTCATATGCAATAAAAATCTAAGTCTCATTCTGGAAATCTAGAATACGATCCTTTGTATGCCCAAAGCCTAAGGGGGAGTTAGTTGTATTCATCTTTTCCCATGTGTTAAGGGATATAAGTTTTACTTTCAAAGTTTATAAAAATATTTTCTAAGTTGTTATTTTCGTTTTTGTAAGGATGTTTGTGCCTTTCAAAAAGGGGGATATTGATGAGTCAATAAGGTTTCCTTATGACTTTTCCATTACTTCTTGTTTTGAAAATCACAAACACCTTATATTAAGGAAAATTTCATTTACCCTATGTTTTACATGATAAGGAAAATTTTCCTTCCCCAAGGAAAATTTATCCTTACCATTTTTTTCATTGTTCATATCATGTCTAATTATAAAATTTGGTGTTGTATCAAAAATCTCAGAATCCTATAAATAATTAACTATAGAGCATTCTGTTTTTAGGATCCGAGTTCAGACTCCAAATTCTCTGAATTCGGGTTCTGAACATTGTAAGTCCAGACTCTGAATTCTAATGAATTCAGACTTCAAACTTTGTAAGTTGAGACTCTGAATTCTAATGAATTTAGACTCCGAAAATTTTATGTTCAGACTCCTAATTCTAATGAATTCAGACTCCTAAAATTCTATGTTTACAGTTAAAATTATTATGCATTCAGACTCTAAGCTTATAATTTTAGACTCCAAATTCTAAGGTATTCAGACTCCAAACTTTGTAAGTTCAGACTCCGAATTCTAATGAATTCAGACTCCAAACATTCTATGTTTAGACACTGAATTCTTATTCATTCAGACTATGAAATTTGTAAGTTCACACTCCAAATTTCCTTGAAATTCAGACTCCGGAATTTTATAGAATACAGGTTATGATTTATTTGGAAAATAGAATCTGAATATTTACGTATTATAAACACTGAATGGTTTTTGGTCAGACTCCGAACTTTTATTTTCCAAACATTCTGAAAAATGAATTTGATCAAGCAACCATATTTTTTCTTACTCATGTTTTGGTTATAAAATGATGTCATGCATTCAGTCACTAACTAACCATTGTTTTAGTGACACGTGTACAGGTCCCTCTGAAATTCAAGGAAAAATATGACCATTGGAGGAGGGAGCCGAACGTTGAAGTTGTGCCGCTAAATAGAATATCATTTGATCGAGATTTACACAGTTCTATAACTCTAGAGATTACATGCTACTGAAGTGATTTCTAGAGAGAAACTTTCATGCTTTTTGTGTACTGAACATCTTGTTCAGAATTTCTTCGTGCGACTCCAAATGTTGTTGAGTACATTTGAGGGCTTCCGGGGATAGTAAGACAGAGGTTCCGACTACCTTGAAGTTCAAGGGCTTGCGGGGATAGCAAGACAGACTCTGATATTCGTATCAAGGGATTACCTCGGTGTGGGTAAGATTAACTTTTCATGAAATTATAAATCAAGGTACCTTTATCCAAGGTTGTTGGATACCCTTCTCTTTGGGTTAAACTATTTACTACTTGTTACTTGTATTGTTTCAAGTTTTCCATTGCATTTTGGTTATTGAGGTAAGTATTGCAATCTTATACTTACTTATACATGTATACTCTGATTTAGTAATATTCAATATTCTTTAAGGTAGAATCTTTATCTTTTTAAACTTTTTTTAAGTTTCATTTCTAGAACTACTTTTCCAGAATTACATTCTGGGAATCACATTTCCAGAATCACGAAAGTTTGTAGAACTTATTGGTTTTGTGAATTTACCTTTTTTAACCTTGTTAAACAATAGAAAGGTTTCTAACCAACTTTAAAAGTTCCGAATGAATTTTTAAAGTATACAATTCACCCCCTCTTGTATATTGATCATCTACGTCATCATTTAGATCCTACAGTTGGTATCATAAGAGAATATCATACTCTATACCAACTTAACAATAAGAACTTACATAGGAATATTAAAGTAGTGAGTGATTGATAATTTATATACATAATTTACAGATATGGATTGGTGATGTTTTAAAAGAGGTTATGTATTCTATCTATAATAGAGTTTAAAAGGTAGATGATATATGAACCACACAACTCAAAATTTTCTATACACTATAGTAGAAAAAATATGAATAGGGATTTAATAGGAAATTTCTGGAGGTATTGTATGGTGTAGGAAATTGTAGATTATGTGTCCAAATTCCTAGAACACCAGTAAGTAATGTATTAAAAAATAATCCTCAGTCAATTATGTGACCTATAACTATAACAACATGGAAATGAGATAATGCCTTAATGGAATTTGTCACTAGAATCACAAATACCTTTAGAAGGAACAATGAAATAATGGTCATCATTGATCATATTACAATGCCCTATTATTTCATAGTAATAAGAGAAAATATACCCCATTAGTTCCATTCTAGGATCTATGTCAATGATATTATAGAATCCTGGGAAACCTATATCCATTGAATCTGACAATGAATCTTGTTTCACATTGAAATTATCGAAGTGTCTTGAAAGGGATCTCAACCCTGAGATATATTTAAGTACCACTTATCATACCTAGAACAATGTGAAGTCTAAAAGAACTATAAAAATAGTGTAAGACATACTAAGATCATGTTCTATTGAGAGAAAAGGTATGTGGGATCAATATCTACCATTGGTGGGATTTTCATCCAATAATAGCTAATATTCAAGCATCCAGATGACATTATATAAATCATTGTATGAGAAGAGGTTTCATACTCAAACCTTTTATAAAGATGTTGGAGAATGAAGGTTATTTGTCATAGTTATTGAGGAGGATATGGCTATTAATTTATATACTATTCAAGAGCATATTGAAGTAGCACAAATATAAAAGTAGATCTATGAAGACAATCAAAAGAAACAATTGTAATTTCATATTATAGATCATATATTCTTGAAGGCTTCACCATGTATGAGAGTTCTAATATTTTTTATAATGGGACTGTTAATCTGTAGGTATATTAGGACTTTTGAAATATTAGAAAGAATAGGGACTATAACTTATTGATTAAATATTCCAACCAACCTTTCTAATCTACATAATTTATTCAATGTTTCATTACTAAGGAAATATATGTTGGATCCAACACATGTTCTAAAATATAAGGAATTATATTTTGTGCCTAAATTTTCTTATAATGAGGGTACAATCTTGATTCTTGACATGAGAGAGAAATATTTTTGAATTAGATAACTCGTTTGGTGGTAGTCCTTTGGGGAAATCACAAATTAGAAGATACAACCTGGGAACCTAAAAAAGAAACAAGGAATTAGTATCCACATACATTAAATTTTTTATATGTAACCAAATTTCATGGAATTAATTATTTAATGGGGGAGATGATGCAATACCTAGGACTCTACTACAAAAAGTAAACAACATATCATGAACTATTACACATTTGTTCCCTTTAAGGAGACTTTATTCAAGAGGTTATTTAAAATTTAATTTTTAGAATTTGAATTTTACTAAACTAATTTTGTTTTTGATTTCACCATTTAAAAATTATCTTTATATGAATTTAGGATCAATTTTTGAAAATTTGGGTTTTTAGTAAAAATTATGGTTTTCATGAAACTTGATGTTGGTATGACTTTACAGTTATATAAGAATGACCTAGAAGTTTAGAAAAATATTTATGAAATAAAATATGAAATTAAGGAATAAAATTATACATTTGAAAATATTATTTTAACTTAGAAAACCTATGAAAAACATTTTTACAAATAATCTAAATGTTACATCAATATCAAAATCATTTTTGGTCTTTTTATTGTATCTGGTATTTTTAAGGGAGATTTGGATTTGTATTGACTTTAAATAAAAATGAAATTTATTTATTTTATAATAAATCAATTGAGGTCATTAAAATTAGTAACCAAAATAATTTGACATTATATATAAATTTAAATAATAAAACATTATTTAACTACAAATAGATTTTATATGAATAATCATTTTATTTTAAAATTATTTGGTCTCACCAATAGAAAATTTATTTGATAAAATAATTTTAAAATTTTAAAATAGAAATATAGAAATAAGTAAAATTTTCAAATTTTAAATTAAAAATATGAAATTAGTTAGAATTTTGAATATTAATATTTTCAATTAAAATTAATTACTAAGATGAGAAATTAATTACCAAGGTAGAAGTAAAAGGGGTAAATTACGTTTAACCTAGTGTAAATGTTCTAGTTTTTTAAAACAAACATGAATATAATTAATTTTTTGAGTTTTGGATCAACCAATACATGCGACCCCTACCATGTCTTTCATTTATGAGCCATTGACTGATGAATAGTTCCATGACATTTTAAAAAATAGTAAAGGTGTTTAAAAAACTACCCTTACCTTCAATTATAAATGGGGAGCATCTTCACCACTTCAAGAAAAACTTAACATTACAATTTCTCCATAAAAATATGCCATTTTCTCTCCCAATAATATTATCCCAGGAAAATATTCCCTTGGTCAGTCATAGTTATCCAATTTCGTTTAGATTCAAGGAGTCCTCCAATGAAAAATTAAGTATTCGACGTGAGTATTATCAACTATTAAGTTCCATTCTTAATATTATTATTTAAAATTTATTATATACACCCTATTATAATTATATTAGTATCATTTATTTACTTTAATGTCACTATATTAATTTCATTATAAATATTTGTTTGTATGTCCCATCCAATAAGAAAAACCAAATTGTTGTTTGTTCATTTCACGTAGTACCGTCTCAATGAAGTAACATGTTTTTTAAATTCTCCACCTTAAAAGTATGGATATAAGGATGGTATTAAAGGATAAATATGATTTTTATGATATTATTAAGGTTATGGTGTGATAAATTAAATAACATATTAATTTCATCCTAAAAAAAGCATCATTAGTTTAATCATTTAAAATAAGTGTACTAAGAGGACAATTTTTTATTCAAATTATTTAATGTCTTCATATACATTATTTCTTCTTTTAATTTTTATAATTCTTATATATAAAAATAATATACACTAAATAATATCATTATACTCCTATTGTAATGTTATTATAACCAAACCATCCTATAATCATCCATTAATCATGGTAGGTTTATGTTTGCGTTGGTTTAACAACCTACTTGAACAATACTATAAATTTATGAAATGGATGACTCTAAGAACATATTTAATAGAATAATACGATATGATTTGTTAAATAATGATTTTTTGGTTCTAGATATATAATACCATCAACTAGTTAATAAATTAAGGAAACACCCTTTATTCCTTCAAATCACTAAACATGATTATTATTGACATTACATTAAAGGAAAAAGTCTAAAACATGCATAAAATGAATTGAAACACAATAAATTATGATAAATAACCCCTAATGGTATACTTAATTACATATTAATAATTCAATTTTTAGTAATAATTAATACTAACACCTCTATTATAAAAGTATTATAAACAATCAAAACTATAAACACCGATGTGGAAAATCAGAATAATTCATATAGAGAATAACCCTTTATGATGAGTATGAATGAAATATTATATGATTAATTTTATTAATTATGTTATTAAGATATCTATGTTTATGATACATTAGGTTATGGTACAATCATGTAATTCATGACAAGAGGTAAGGGGTTTTCCATCTAACATTTCTCTCTCTGAGACATAATATGTATAATGCACATGATTTACTTTATCTTCTGTATATACTACCTTTTTGAGATGTTATATCATGAAATATATTTATTCACTATATTTTATGATCAATTTTAATCCCTATATTCTAATATTTTATGATTAATTTCTACCGTATCCATAAGTGGGAGTTTTCCATCTCAATTTTCATTCTTTGGCACATAGGTTATAATCACCACCTATTTTTTAATGTGTGGTGCATGCGTTGCAATGATAGAATTTTCAACATGTTACAAATAAAATTTAGGGATTTAAAAATTTATATATTTATCCATATTTTACATTCTTTTTATTCAAGAGTTTCTTTTTCCATGGTGACAAAATCATCCTATGTTTAATAAAGTAAAAGTGTGTAATTTACTCGAAAATAAATTCCTATATAGATATTGACAAGTGGATATGGATTTGAAATAGATTTACCTAGGGGTAATGACTTTGAAAAGGGTTTTTACGAGCATTGAATCAATCATCACCCTGATGCATGATGAGTGCGCCTAAGACTTCACACTTGGAAAGAGACTCCTAAGGGATATGATTTGGAATATTCACACGTTCTTAATAAAACCTAAAGAAAAATCTTTCCCACCACTTTCTTGGAATCATATTATTAAAATCTATTTAATCTGATCATTATCTTTTATTTATAACATAACACATCTTATGCACACTCTCTATTATATTTCTTAGATGATTTTACTTTTTGTTACTTTGATGATACTTTGTGTCTTCCAAGTTGATTAAGGGATGTTTTCCTAAACATGCTCACTGTTCTACTGAATGTGGAAGTATTTTATGCCCATATTTCTCAATATATAGATATCCATGTTTTATTTAGTAATAGGTTCTAGGGGAATGATATGAAAGTTCTTGATGACTCTTATGGTGAATTCATTGGACTTATACAAGTGATAGGTGGTGTCTAGAATTATATAGCCTCCTGATGCATCAACAGGTCTCATGGGATAGAAAAAGATAGATTTTAGTTTATTCTTATTCCATTGATAGGAAAGTGTCTTATTACAAAGGTTTGAAATAATTTTTTTTAATGTCCTACATTATGAATTCCATCAATATGATATCAATGATTATTGTTATTCATGTTTTATTTATTTTCATGGATATAGTATTACCTCAGTTTTTATTGATTATGGATTCATGTTATTCATTTATTCCTTCCATATCACTTATTCCATGTTTATGTTATTTAAGATATCATTTTTTCTACTCTTTATCGAGCATTTGAGCTCACCCTTATTGATTTTCATTTCCTCAAAAAACCTAATGAAGGACTATGTGTAATTTTTAAGGATATGATGGAAGGGACAATAATATTCTCATAATAGATAAATTTTGTATATTTATTTCAAGTTAAATGCATGTACATATCCATTATTCTAATAATAATGAAATCTTAAATCCTTTAGTAACTCGTATATATTGTACCAATTTTGTAATATAACTACTGGATCTAGATTCCCAGAGTCCCTGATGTTATATTTTACATATCATTGTAAATAAGAGGACTATTCAAACTAGTGGTGTGTGAGTGGTAAATGATTTTTGGATGAATTTTCAGATGATTATATGGATTTTATTCCCATTTATGAGGCTGATATTATTATTAACTTAGTACATGATCAAATGAAAAATTTAAAACCCCCTTATAAAATGGTTTTAGTACAGTCATTATAGTAGAAAAAGATACTATCAGAGTTTCTTGATAAGGGGATCATTCATCATATAGCTTCAACTATGGGTGATCTTATTTTATTTGTTAAAATAAGGATGGTTCCATGAGATTTTAATTGATTATAGAGCACTCAATAACAAAATTTTTAAGAAAAATCATCATTTTCCTCATTTGGATAACATATTTGATTTCCTCCTAGGGTCTTAGAACTTTTAAGATATTGTACTCTGGTCCATATATCATTGGATAATGGTTAAGGAAGAATACATTCCAAGGATTAAATTTCATACTAGGTATGACTATTATGAGTTTTTCGTTATTCTTTTTGGTTTAAAAAATGCACCCACATTATTTTTAGATCATATGTATAGAGATTTTGGTAAGTATCTGGATAATCTTTTTAATCTATTTATATATAAAATTATAGAATATTCTAAAATTTATGAGGATCATTAAAAAAATATAATTAGTGTTATGAAAATATTGAAACAAATTTGTTGTATGAAAAATTAGAAAATATTAATTTTGGTTAGAGAAGATTTCATTTCATTGGCATATTATAACTAAATATAGAATAATAGTGGATCCTGCCGAAATTAATATGGTGGAATAATGGCCAAGACCTATAATTTAAACTAAAATTCATATTTTTGTTCGAATGTTGGGTCATTACCATTGGTTTTTTGAAATAACCTCTCAGTTAGCTAACCCATTATCCAAGTTAACTTGAAAGGGAGTTAAATTCATTGGGATAAAGGGGTGGGATGTCTATTTTATGAAATTAAAATGATGATTGGTTAATGATCAGGTATTATCTTTTCCATCTATAAAATGAAATTTTTACATTTATTACAATTTTTATTTGGAGGGAATTTTTTTTGATATAGAATGATCAGGTAATTTCATATTCGTCACATCAATTAAATCCCCTTGAACATGATTATCCAAAGAATGGCCTTGATCTAGTTTTAGTATATTTTAATTAAAAAATATTTCTATATCATCTATATAGGGGAAAATTTTAAATATATACTGATAATAAATTTTTAATTATATATTCCATAAAAAAAAGTTGAACATAAGGTAGACAAGCTGTTTAGAACGAATCATGGGGTATGATTGCTTGATTCCCAATCAACCGAGTTAAGTAAACAAGGGAGTTTGTGCCTTGAGTCTAAAAGTTAACACATTATTACCTATGTTATATATGGAACATGACACATTATTTAATGATTTAATCAAGTTTTCATTTGAAATTATATATATAAACTCCCTATCTATTGGTTTAGGTTCTTGTATGGTTATATTTTTTTGACAGAATTAAGTATGCTTAGATGAAATATTTTGGGTTGAAATAATAGTTATAAATTTTTAAATAAGATAAGTCTCCTATGTTTAAATTTGATAAATATTGTTTTATATGGTTTGAAAATTATTATTTGTGCCATTTTTTTAGTTGAAGAAATAATTATTGAGTGAGGTTCACAACTCTAGGTTTTCTATTAATCATAATAGTACAAATATGTATATTTCCATATAACAATATTATTGGTGGAATGTAATAATGATAGGTATTACTGATTCTACTATGAAATTTTTCACTTATCAATAGGTTAAAGCATAATGAGAATCATCAAATGGGATGCTTCAACCTTTGTCATCTCCTAAATGGGAATGTGAGAATTTATCCATGGATCTCATGGTAGGATTTCCAAAAACATCCCGAGTTAATTTTGTGATTTGGGTTACTATTTATTGTTTAACTAAATACATTCATTTTTTTCATATTCTAGATACTATTACTTTCTATTAACTTTCTATAATTTACCTTAAAGACTTAGTTATGCTACATGGAATCCATATCTATATTATATATAATTGTAATCCCAAAATTATATCCAATTTTCTGAATAGAATTAAAAAGTCATTGTTTATTGAATTAAATTTCAGTAATGTTTTCATCCTTAATATGATGTAAAATCAGAGAAAATAATTCATTATTTGGAAAACATTCTTTAGGATTTCTCATTATATTATTAAGGAAGTCGACCTGAATATCTTTCATTAGTGGAATAATTATATAATAACAGTTTTCATTCTAGTATACATATAAAATACATTTTAGGAATTATATGGAACACAATGTTGTTCTTTAGGATATTGGGATGAAGTAAGTGATAAAATATTTATGGGGCTATAATTAATAGAATAAATTATTCAAAAATTAAAGATTCTTCATCATCATATGGTTTCATCTCAGTGAAGGTAGATGAGTTATATAGATAACCAGAGGAAATTCATTCATTTTAGGTAAGAGACCATATCTTTCTTAAAATATCTCAATGGAAATTTGTAATTCATTTTAATAAGAAGGGAAATTTTATACTAAAATTTATTAGTACATATCAAATTCTAGAGAAAGTGGGATCAGTTTCCCACTGAGTGTCCTTACTTTTGAGTTTATATTAGGTATATGATTTGTTTCATGTTTCATTAATCTCATGTTTGGATCCCATAAGTGGTACAATTAGAAGAGAATATTTTTTTTCATTAAAATATAGTTAATATTCTATACCATAGAGATAATATATTATAGAATAAGGTGACTCAGCTAGTTACGTTTTTATAGAAAAATCACTAAAAAGAAACATACGAATCTAAAAATCTACTAGGAAAAAATATCCTCAATTGTTTATGATTTATTTAAAGAGGAAGAATGTGAAAAGATTTGTAATCATATAAATAACTAGGTGAGTCGCCTTATTCTATAATATATTATCTCTATGGATGATATATTATAAAATATCCTCAATTTTTTATGAATAAAATTAAAAGGGACTAATTTATTTAAAGAGGAAGAATGCGAAAAGCTATGTAATCATATAAATAATTTATTTTATGATTTATAATTATTAATTTTATGGATTAAAATTCAATATAGTTTAATAAATAATTTTATATAAATTCTCAATAAAAAATGGAATATTTTTATTTAGCTATATTCTATATATTACATTGTTTTACTTAAAAGTTAGAATTTTTAATATAATATTTTGAAATATATAAAATGAAATTTATTTTTTAAAATAATATGTCAAAATAATGTTAAGATGATTTCTTTGATTTATTCTCAAATTGTTTATTTTTGTGTGAAAAGTAACAAAATTCAATTTTTTTTAAATATTGTCACATTTTTTAAATTATCAAGATATAGTAATTAAATTAAATTATTTGAAAACTCTTTTATAGACCAAATATATATTTAATAAGTAATATAATGTAATTTAAAAGTTTTAAATCTATGTATAAAATTTTGGAAATCTATATAATGTTTTTATCAAAATAAAAACTATTTTTGGTTCTTCTCTTTTAATAAAGTATTCACAAGGTTAATTTTAATATGGTTTTCTTCTTAAAGTAAAATGAGTGTCTTTTGATTAAAAATATTCCAATTTAATTTCATGGTAATCAACTTTATGCATGATTTTTGTATAAAATCATTTTTATTCTTAAAACTGATTTTCTAAAAACAATTTACTGTGTTAGACGTACTTATTTTAAAATTGATTTTTACAACCTCTATAAGTTGAATATCATAAAATGAATTTCATCTTTTTAATCCTAAGGTTAAAATTATATAATATGGTCCATTTTTTTATATAAATTGATAACCACGGTAAAATTTATCACCACATGTAAGGTTAAATAAGTTAAAAAGGATAAAATTCTATGATAAGGTCATAATGTCTTATAAAAAATATAATTTTTTGAGTTTATTTCTTCCAAAATTATCTTATATTGTAAAATTTTACATTAGGAAAAAAAATTCTTTGAATATGACTTTAATATTATTTTAAAACTTTTGAAAAAATATACGAGTGTAACTACACTCACAATTGAAAGGAGCCCCTCACCCCTCAATTATTCATAGACTTTAAAAACATTATCTCAACCAATATATAATTAAATAACATAAAAAATCTTTTCCCTACACGTTATAGGTCCTATTATTCCCAAAATATTAATCTTAAAAGGCTTTATGTGCAATTCAATGGAGGATATCCAAGGATAAGGAATATGCCTAAAGAAAATTCTCTTCACCTTAAATATTCATCAATAAATTTCATTATAAACATCCTAATATACCAAAATAAATTCCTTTAATAAACTAGAACTTTTTTATTTTAATGGAAAATTTTGTTTTAACTTCTTTCTATCCATTGTATAATTGAAATGTAGCTCGTGCGTTCGTGCCGACTACCACCTCAAAGATGTGACATAATTTTCTTTTCATGACCAACTAACATGGTTGGTTATAAAGATTGATTTAATGGATATATATGATATTTATAAAATAATTATGATTATTTTAAGTTAAATATTTATTTACTTTATTTCCTTTTAATCCATTAGAAAAATGAAAACATCGCTCATGCGTACGTGTGAACTACTACCTCTAGGAACTATATATCTCATTTTACATATTTTCCTTAAATGGATATTTTTAAAAATATATTTTATGTGCAAAAATAATAAAAAATAAATAATTGAAATTATATTATCATTATCCTTCTGACCTTTTTCAACCTACCTATGTGATTTTAAAGGTTCAGTATCAAACAACCTCAAAATATTCAAAGTAAAATTAACTAATTTTGTATGTAAAATAAAACATGGTAATAAATGACATAATAGGAATAATAATAAGGTGATTAATATAAAAAATTATTTTAAGTAAGTAAATAATTTATATAATTTTATTATTCAGGAGTTATAAAATGTCTGAATCATGATTAGAGTCAAGTTAATAGATTTTTATTTAAAACCTTTTTTAAGATTTCCCTTCAAAATCATTCTCTTCCATATCCAAGTTATTTTAAATAATCTTATTTATACTCAAAATTAATTCTAAAGGTTGATTCCCCTTGAAGGCCACGAGTTTAGTTCACTATATTTATAGTTACCATGTTCCTTAAAACTAAATCATTAGATCATGGATGATACATTGGGAGGTTTCTTAATTTCCTTAATCATATTGAACAATTTATTTATGCATTTTTGACATTCATGAGATTGATTCCCTTATCGTACATACTTGAAGAAATTGATAATTCCCTTTTTTTATTCCCATAGAGATTTGTTGACACCCTCCAAATGAGAATAAATCAATACAAAAAGGAATGGATACATAAATACATTTAGTATTTTACCCATAAAGAAAAGTAGAAGGTTGAAAAAATCACAGATTGTGTAAGCCTCTAAGAGACATGTGATCATGTGAGATTCATAAGGTCATGAAATGGATACATTAATATAATATAACTTATAGAATATCCTGCGAATCCCCTTTGGAGAATCCTCATTATTCATGAGAAGTCATCCCAAACCCTAACTGATGACACAATGGTTTTCAAATGATCTACCCCAAGTCACATAACTTTTCAATCAATAGATTCCTAATGAACCACCCAAAACAAACCTATGAAATATAGAGAATGATATCCAAATGGTTATATCCTATTATGATCATAAATATCATGCGTTGTGCCCATGAAGCTAGTGAGACCCCACAAAATCCCAAATGACATGTCCTCTTGGAAGCACAAAATCCTACAGGCATGTCACCCCCATCATGTGAAATTCCCTAGATCTGTCTGGGAAGTCTTGTGATTCCCCTTTGTATTCAATGAAAAACATAAGTATTTTTCTATAAAATTATTGTACATCAACATAAGAAATTTTTTTTGTCACACAACATATCACCAATGGGGAGAGTAATTGTCTTCAACAACACTCGAGAAAACTCATGAGATCCCCAACCTTGTAAAATAAAAAATGAAACGTAAAAAGGTAAAAGGATGGAGCATCTTATGTTCATAAATATTACACGACACATCACCAATGGGGAGAGTGATTTTCTTTGACAACACTCAATAAAAATCATGACGCCTAGACCCTTGTAAAATAAAAAGGAAATAAACAGGGGAAAGGAGGGAGCCTGTTGCAATCATAAAATTCATGTGACATGCTCTCTCACTCCATAAAACCTCAAAAAATCCCTTCAGTATGATGAACTGATGTCATGAAGGACCCCTATAAAGACACCAATATCTCACAGAATTTCTCATACAAGGCATATTATATCACACAAAATCCTTTTTAAATGGAATCTTAATCTCACTAAGGCCCTTAGATATGTTTTCTTGAAATCATAAAAACCCCTGGACAAGTATTCATGGTTTGGAAAAACCCCCATTAAAGAGATATAATCCAATAAAAGTGGGGTTGATGGGATAGTATCACGATCTTTGAAAATCATACGATGCCACTAAAAAACCTACGATAGTACCTCGTGAAATTCATGACACAAAAGCCTTAAACTAACCCGACTAAGGATTTGATAGATACACACTATAAAAAGAGGCATATAACCGAGGTGGTGGGGAATATAAATCCCCCAACCCAACATAAAAAATGAAAAAAATTCCTTGGAGACTCTCACCATTGCACCCAGAAATCAGAGTAGGTTTCTCAAAGCAGTTTATATTGAAACCGGAAAGGTTCTATGTCATTTAAAATATAGTAAACAATAGAATCCATCATGTGACATGCATAAGAACTTCATATAATCACTCATAGATAACACTAAGTACTTCTGGTGGGTTATAAAAAAGTTATCCCACATATCTGATAAGTCACATGGGACTTATATAAGCTAACAATGAAACAATAAAAGGAATAAACAATAAAAAATGAAAAAAAGACTAAAAATATGAGAGACTTATGTAAAGAACGCATAATATGATCCTCATTGGCTTTGCATGAACCACCTAGGTCTTGTGATAATGCTAATACATGTCGCCCGAATCTTTTGACACTCCTCTGGTATACTATTTGGATCATGTGAAGTCCCCTAGACATGTCCAAACAAGTCACAAAACACACCTTCAACATGCCACCCACGTCTTCATAACCCTCCAGACTCACCATCCATACCTTGAGATGTCCTTGAGACATGTCGGTCAAATCATACGATGGAACTAGTACATATTAGTTGAGTATCATGATAGCATAAGGTAATTTTAACTGGATCTTGAGACGTATTATGTACATGATAACTAGATATCATGATGTCCTCTGGAAAAGTGAGATGGCTTTCGTAGTTCCCTCCAGGCACGTTAGCCTGAATCATGCATCAACCTCCAGACATGTCACATTGACTCTCGTGACACCCTCTAAGCGTGTCAGCCATATTTTCATGATGCCACTAGGACAAGCCCATTGCATCTTGTGACACCCTCTAATCATGTTTTCCAAGATCATGTGATGTCGTATTGGACAATCAAACTAGGTATTATGATGTCCTCTGAATATTTCATCCTTGATCACACAATTGTCATCAGACATTCCATCTAGCTTATGTAATGTCCCTCTGATAAACCAACCAGATCATGATATTTTCTTAAGAAATGTACAAAATACATCTAGGAATTTCATGAAATCCTACAAAATGTCATAAATACAATCAGCCGTGTCAGGAAGACAATAAAACAGGTCAGGAAGAGAACTAGACTAGTTCCTAGATGGAAACCTTAGTGTGTAATCCCACAATCAAATGAACTATGATGAATATGATTCCTTATATAACTAATATATGTAGGACACCTTCATAAGTACCTATATCCATATAAAAACCTCATTAGGTCATTCCCATCACATATGTCCCGTATCCACAACTAGTGAGACTAATTATTTCCATCCCTTGTTTCCCATACCAAGCATAGATCACGTGGGCTTAGAGAGTTGCAATGATCAGAACATTCATATTTGGGAAACCTTAGTGTCTAATCCCAAAAAAAGTGGAATGATATAACTGCCTTTATACTAGGAAACACCAATATGTAATCCCCAATTAGATGAACTATGATGAATCATATTCCTATAATAACTAGGATATGTAAGATGCATTTCTAAGGCCCGAGATCAAATGGGAATCTAATTATGTGTAAGTCCTCTCATGTATCTGAAATTTCAACCATCGATGCCAAATCATTCCCATGAGATGATCATTCTACCTCACCATTCAGCAGATTCAAAAGCAAACTAAACTATGAGAACTCTAATTCCATCCATAACCAGGATATGTAGGATTCCTTCCTAAGGACCGAGCTCCATATAAAAACATCCAAAGGGTTTTCCAAATACATAAGTCCTACATCCACATACAGTGGGATTGAATAATTACTATCCCTTGTTTCTCAAACCGAGCATGGATCATGCGGGCTTAGGGAGTTTCAACGGTCATATCATTTGCATCATGAGTCTCTAATAGCCAAGGAAACCTCAAATGTGTAAGCCCTGATGAGTGGAATTATATGATTACCTCCATAAAAGGGAATTTACCATAGGTCTATTCCAAAGGGCATGATTGAACTATGGTAACTTTGATTCATTCCATAACCAGAATACATAAGACATCCCCTTGAGATTTGAGCTCAAATAATCGATGCCTATGTGCCCAAATATATCTTCTTTAAAAATGGAATTAAATTTCATGAATTTAGTGAAATAATTGGGATTTGATGCCTGCTATAAACATGATTTATAGGATGCCTCATACTAGATCAACCCCATCCTCGACATGTTATATGCATCCCTATATGGTAGAAAATTCCTAAGCGTCCATCAATACAACTTCAACATATAAGAAGATACCCATTAGGAGGAATGGATGAAGAACCTTTAATACATATAGATATAATCACCAAAATATTACCCTTAATGCATAAAATATATTCAACTTAGATTTATTTTGTGAGATAGTCCCATTCCATATTGGGAATGTGGAAGAGGGTTAACCTATGGTCATATTATTAGGGTAACTGCTACCATATCGAGATTAGAAAGAGATTCATGAACACATATTAAATCTATAAGAGGGTCCTAGTGTTAGAATCAATCCCGCCAAAAGGGTGCGATGAAACTAAATTCTCATCATATTGACCAGTGTGAGTTACTTAGTGTCATTAGGTCTAAAACCATAACTAACGACCTACCACTTGAAAGAAGGTTTGTACCCAATTATAGATGTGGGAAATATTTGCAGTTTCTGTTAAGAACAACAACGGTAACTTAATGTCAATAGTCATGCAGGAAATGGAACCCATCATAATCAATCATTAGTCCAAAACGAACTCACCTATGTTTTCCCCATTTTCCATCAAAACATAAATTGTGAACCTGAAATGAATCTATAAAATAACATTATGATCAGTTGACCATGCATCGATCCATATTTTTTTACATCATACAAAAACATGGAAAGCCTTATACAAATCTTATCGATAATCCTCTATAACTGGTGTTCTTATAAAATAAGTACATCCTCGCTTTGACAACTCCACAAGAGTATAATGGATGGATCGGGAATAAATGGAATTTTTTTCACCCATGTATATATGATTAAGAACATATCATTTCCACAATGTTGTACTAATCAATGAATTTTTTCCTTATTTTATCATGATTGAGGATCCTATTCTTGGAATAAAATAACCTGATCTTACATGTCTTCATCCATCGACCATTATAGAATATCAACTGCAACATAAACTCCTGAAGGCCACAAAATGACCTCACTCACCTAGAATATTCATCAAAGGGTGGAAAATGCAATGGTATGGGAGTACCATCAACATGATATGATCTTGAAGCTTGATGTTACCTATGAGGGTCGTCAATCCCTAAAACTAAAAATTCTTCCTCATCCAAAAAAATACAGTAATTCTAGTGGAACTTGTTTCCATATCCAACACTTTGAGAGATTATCCCCACAACATGATAATAAACACCTTAATTTTATGATGAAGGTGGACCAAGGAGTCGATTACAACTCCCTTCTGGTTCAGGGGACACTGAGGATGTATACTATTAACCACCATCTCTAACACAATCCCACAAGTACCCTTTAGTCACCTGCTAAGGGTACCTCCCAACATGCTTCCAGATTTGAAATCCATGCATGGGAAACACAAAAGACACATTAGATGAGGAAGGATCTAGATAACCAAGATTAGGTTCATTAAATAATCATAATAATGACATCTTTCAGCATATTCTAATAGAAACCTGTGATAAGGATCGTATCCCAACTGACTTAGAATAATCCTATGCTCATATTCATAAAGCAGACACGGGGGAGGTTCATATCCATACTCCCATGCATGAATCCCATCATCAAATTTTAGCTGAGAAATGAGGACATAAGTGGGATAATATTACCAATTTAATCATATATATTTACCAATATATCATGGAGATGGAAAATGTACAAGATTACATCCCTATACACATTTTGATAAAGTTTCATACATATTAGAAACATATGAAGAACTCTATCATCATATTTCAGAACCGGTACATAAATAGGGATAGGCGTATAGTCATATCCCTACATCCAGGGTTGCAAAACACTATGATCACTACAAACAAGTGGTTTCATTGAATTAAGTGAACATTCTTTCACTTCTCAAGGAATATTATCAGAATATTCTGATAAGGAAAATGCATTGGATTGGGCTCATATTTTCATTCCAACCAAGGACTACTAGGCGAGAGTGACACATGCCTTGGGATAGGATCACATTCCTGTTGAAAAAGACTAGATATATATTCCAAAGGCTTAGGATCGGGCTCATATCCCCATTCTGATTGGGGCTCAACAACTGAGAGGGATATATGCCTTGGTCCAGCCTCATATTCCTCTCATAGAAGACTAGTATCATACTCTAATTTCCTAGTTTTGGGCACATATCTCTATTTTTTCCTAGATTACCAAGTGAGAATGGAACATGACTCAAGACCAACTCATATTACTATTACTGAATCTGTTTGGAATATTATAGTAGTTCACATAAGTCAGGATAATATTTATTCTTCCACTGATGAAAGGCTACATAAATATCCTTTAGAGGATATACATGTGTAGGATCATATCCATTATCCCATTTTTGAGTTTTGTTAGCATATTCCATTGGGAATGCATATTCGGGTTGGGATAATATTCCCCTCCAACTAGGGCTCACCATGTTAGAGGGGAACATACCTCCAGACATGCTCATATCCTAGTTAATAATCACTAGTGTCAGATTCCAAAGGCTTAGGATTGAGATTATATCCCCATTCTGACTGAGGCTCACCAAGTGAGACAACACATGCCTCAAGATATGATCATATTACTTATAATAATATAGAATCTCATTTCCCTACTCTAGTAACATATCAACAACAGGCTCATACTCTTGAAACACCAGAAAATTATCGACATGCTCTAGTAGTTTTCATAGATCAGGCTCATATCCCTACACAATTTCAAAATATAGGTCAAAAAATTATGGACACAACATAAAATGATTTTTATATCCTTAATCTTCTCAATTCCAGTGTCTTTATGATTTTTTGAGACACATTCTCAACACCCCAAGGGTTATAAAACTCATCCACCAAGTTATAAAGGGATCATTACCATGATATTACTCATCAAGGTAGTGTGTAGATAGATTTCAGTGACTCAAATCCTATCATCCTCTGTGGTCAGCCTTTGCACAGTGATATCTACCATGGATAAGTAAATCCCCCCATTTTCTAGACACCTTCATATAGAGAGGTGTTAAAAACTCATAAACCTTCATATAGAGAGGTTCTAAAAATATTGGGGTCAACCGTGTATAGTTCCCCATCATCTACATTAGCACTCCACTCCATTCAGCTGGAGAGCCCAAGAAGCACCTTTTGTGGTCTGATCAGATTGAGGCATGTAATTATGATGAAGAGGAAGAGGAAATTGATATATGGAGATAGTTATCTCAAAATAACCTCCCCACCAAGATCTGGCCTCTTGCAACTTTGGACTATGAGATCTCAAATGAGATAGAAAAATGATTACATGCCATATATACACCTAAATATATAGGAAACTCACCAGCAATAAAAATATATATATATACCTTATCCAGGATATATGGGTCAACATCAAACCCTAAAGATACTCTATTTTCAGTTAGACCTAGATGCTATCTCCATGGACTGGGATCCAAAACCCAAAAATCATAGCAAAAATATGCAACACGCTTGCTAGCATTTCATTATAAATCTTTGAAAACTAGTCTCTAAATCCAACTCATTCATCTTTGTTTGAGTATGGGTAAAGTATCGAGTGTTACAATTAACCGTACACCTAGAACATCAGAAACCCTCAAACACTGTGTCTTGTAATGTTATAGAAACCAAGGAATTAAAGGGACTGGGTAACACTTAGGATAGTTGGACACTGAAATGAAATTCCCCCACTTAAATGGTGCTAATACATCATTAATAAAGGTGGAGGATAACCAGAATATCTGTTAAATAGGCCCCTCAAAGAAAAAGAAAGGAATCTCAAATACAAAATCCACATTTGTGATCAAATTGAAAACATCCCGTAGAAATTGAGTCCCATCATGGGATTCCATTACACCCTTCTTTAACACAGTTATAGTTTCACCATATAAATTAGGTCACAATAGAATCTTCCATAACAACCTTCTTGGAGAAAACATACCCTTTTAGGCTAGGTGAATATCTACCACTTACTCCACCTCTCAAATCATCAAATCCATTGAGTATTCTAGACATATCAGTTGAAACTATAACCAAACCCCTTCCCACTAGGCTTGAGGAATTTATATCTTGATCACCATCATCAGGTTCATCATTCGCTAATAAAATATTGGGTAAATCAATGGAAATTCTAGATCAACCCCATCCCACCAGTTTGGGGGAATTTATATATCAAGATACATATCAAAAATCATCAAATCCCAGACTATAATCATTGGATCATCAACAACAAGATCAATCAATTCGAATTGTGTCCCCAAGTAGGACCCATCCTGCAAGTCTAGGGTCATTTTAATCATAATCATCACACTAGAGGGAGTCAGTATTCTCTTGATTATGAAGTAAATATTGATAGTTGACATCTTATCAGTTCCTCCCAGTGGGGAACAAACCACTACTATTCAGGGTCCTTTTCCAAGTCACGACTAGAAACTACCTCAAGTTCACTACCCCAGGCTAATATGGTAGGAGTGTATGATAAAGGAAATAAAACCCCATTGGGTTCTCAAGATAAATATCCTAATATGACCAATAGTTTGAGAAGTGACCCTAATGAAGGCATTGTAGAATCATCCCATTGCATTAAAATTAATGGGGAAACTTCCATTTCTCAATACACTTATGTAAATTTCATCACCATCAATAGGATAAATATTATGGATCCAGTCACAAATATAGAAATCTATAACATAAAAAACCTTCTCTGAGAGGAGGGTGGTCTGGATGCACCAACCGTGGTTGGATTCCCTTGGAACTAGAGGATACTCTATACATGAAATCCCTAAATATCGAGTTTCTACCTCTATGAAAGAACACTACCAAAGTTAAAGGGAAAGGCAAAACTATATCGAAATCACAGCCCATAAGAATTGAAATTCCATCCATGGAGGAATATTTATCATAATATGAGAATCAAATAGAAAATATCAGACAACTCAAATAGGAGATACTCAGGGGAAATATTACTTCTGGGTATCATCTTCAGGAAGAGAGGAATATTACCTCCCCCAGGGACTATCCACCCAAAAGAGTGTCATCTAAGCATTAGTTCAGCTCCACATTCAATTAGTCGGTAAACATAAATGAGGAAGTTGAAAATGATATTAACTTATCTTTATTTCGGTGATAGCCTCTCCCTCTACAAGGTGGTCATTAAGTCTGAGGAAAGATTGATAATGAATGGGAGACCATGATATGGCCACTTTTCTGAGCCTCACCTACTCCCTATAGAAGGAAGGAATCTTAGAAAATATTACTCCCATAACTGCTCAACATCATCAAGTCCCTAGCTACATGAATGGAAAACATAGATTGTAGATGCACATAATTGTATCCTAAGAAGAATCCATATCCTAATTGGGTGGATGCAACTATTTCCCCACCCAATTTTAGAAATCCTACATTATCCACATTTGATGGTGCAAGTGACCTAAAACAACATCTCACACACATTGTATCTTGATGTGGTCTGATGATGGGCCAATGAGATAAACATGAGGTGACCATGCTGAGGTGTTTTGTACATATGCTAATAGTGTTTGGTATAACACCCTTGCAGCAGGATTATTTTCATAATGGGAAGAACTTATTCATTAATTCCTTTATTAATTCCACTCCACACTAATGAAAATGGAAATCATTGACCTGAAAAAATACAAACAATGTGAAAATGAGAGGGTTCATGAAATCAGAGCCAGATGGAATGGTCTAAACAATTCACTCAGCATCCTTATCTCGTTGGAGAAACTACTAGAACTATGCATTGAAACTATCTAGAATGAGCTATAAAAACCTCTAATCCAAATAAAGTATCCATGTTGGTTCCATGAGTTTGAAGAAATGGAATAAATTTTGATAGATTCCATTCAGTAAACCCAAGAAAAATATTGACTCATGAACTTAACATAGGGGAAAAGGTTTGGTAAAGAAGAAGCTATAACAATCACTCTCAGACCAACAACAATGCCCTTATAAGAACCTAGGTAGGTCTCAAACCACCCTGTGCCTCTTATAGAATAACAAAAGCCACAAAATCACCCTTGTATAGAAGAACAGATAAATCAGGGTTACCTAGGATCTAAGGAGTGGATAAATATCTAATACCACTTCTGAAATAAAAAAGTCCCCGGTGATTTCCTTGTAGCTATAGAAAAAAACATGTTCAAGATTCCACATCCTCGAAACCCAATTAGGTCAACCCAACCAATAATTATGAGTACTTTCCTTTATATAGTATACTGCATCATAATATCTTGGATTTCCTCATCATCAAGTACATTCTCTAATACATGGAAGATTCTAGATAGGTAATTTTGGATAACTCCCTAGAGCAAGTGTCTGGTAAAACTGTCTCCCTATCAAAAGAAGAAGTTGATTAGAAACATTTTTCATCTAGACGTGGGTGGAAGATTAATAATTGGTTAACTCAAAAAAAATATTTTTCTGAGTTCATGCCACTATTATAGCATGGATTCATAGACTCGCAACATTTCTTCCACCCAAGGAGGTGACATCAAATATTTTCCCTAAAGGTGGACATGAACTTCAGACACATGAGGATATAGAAGAGGAAGAGTCATTTTCTTGTATGAAGTAAGATCTCACTGTTGAAAAATTCTTCCCCACAAAATCCAAAGAATGGAAAACACCCCATCAAATGGAACCCTCACCAAATGATGATCACCTGTTTTGTTCTGCCCATGTGATAACATTTCTAGACCCATTATTTGATGTTGAATATGACTCAGAGCATGAGTTCCCCACACATAACCAGTGAAAATGATGTTTCATACACCGGAACTAATGAGATAGGGGATAATAAAAGCATTTTGGGACCCAATATTTTGGTCACATCCCCATATAGGACACATATAGAACTGAGAACCATGGGTAGGAACTCCACTAGGGACAAAAGAAATATAGAGGTGTCACAGAATGCTCCATCATCTATCCAAGTCCAATTATCATACACGATTGGTTGGTAGAGGAGTTATTATCTGATCATCCTGAAAAATGGGGAAGGCTGGAATGAATGCACCACTAGTAGAAGATTCTCCCTCAATCTCAATAAAATCACCAGGTCCATCTAAATCAAATTTATTAGCTTCTAAGATTCATAATTTGGAGAAACCTCACTAGAAAGCTCCATCCTCTAGCATAATATTTCTCTATTCTAAGGTAGATGGTAGTTTTCCCATCCAGGATCTCAATTATACATGCACTCCATCTTTCAATAGAACTTAGAGATATACTCTTTGAATCCCTCAAGAGCCTATAAATAATCCACTACAGCCGAGGATTATGAACTAGAGACCATGCCATTAGAATTCCATGTCTCCATCTAATTCACTGAGCATGATTAAGAGGAGGTCATCCAAGGACACATCATTCCCCTACATGTATCGGGTGGACTTGATAATTTAAATGTCTAATGGGCTCTAATTGACAATGGTTCTAGTATCAACCTCATCCTAATTTTAACTCTATGAAATTTGAGATATATGAAAGGATACTTAGCTCCCAAAAAGCTGAAAATCCAATGGTATGAAAAGTATGAGAAAAAGCCTATTAGGAAGAAAAACCTCAAAGGTCAATTTATGGATCTCACATATGACACAGAGTTAATGGTTATCCAACAAGATAGTGCATACAATATCCTTCTTAGAAGGACTTGGCTCCATAGCCATGTGGCGGTACCTTCAACATTCCATCAATGTAAGAAATACCCCATCAATGGAAAGGTCATCATACTACATGGTGATAATTCCCCCTTCAAGTATTACGATGTGACATATGCTGTGGTAGGTTTCTACAAAAAGGAAGGAAAGTAACCAATGGTTGAAAATGATAAATAGGTTTCAGCCTCCAATGACTTAGGGGCCGCCAATAAACATTTTTGGACTATTTTGTATAGTGATTATGTGCTCCCCATAAATCTAGTTCAGGAAATACACCTAATAATAGATGTCCAAGACCCTTCTATCCCCAAAGAAAATGTAAAATACAATCAGTTTTGGAATCTCTCTGCAATGAATCTGGATATAAGAGATGATAATGTCTCTTATTTAGGCCTCTATCTCACCAAAAGTTATAGATAGGCCCTTTTATTTCCAACATCATATGGAAATACCTCAATAGAGACATAAGGGAGAGAAGATGAGGATGACCTCAGGAATTCCCCTCCTGTATTTGAGGAAGACCTCTCTACCACCATTAATGATATCAAGTAGGTTAATATGGGAATAGAAGAAGACCAACAATTTATATTGATTAATGCTTCCATGCATCTTGAAGATAAAGATATATACATTGAATTTATAGAGAAACACTAATATGTGTTTTCTTGGAATTATAAAAAAAATATTAGACTGAATCTAGATGTTGATATGAATTATCTCAGCTTACCTAGTGAGCATCGATGCTTCATGTAGGATTAAAGGAGGATGCACCCCACTCATACTCTAATTTTAAGGATGAATTTAACAAATTGATCAAATATAACTTTTTCTGAGAATATAAATACCCAAGATGACTTTCCAATATCATTTCTATTAAGAAAAAATGGGAATATTAGGGTTTGCATCAATTTTAGAGACCGTAATTGGCACTTCCCAAAGAAAAATTTCCCATTTCAAATCACATAACTCTTGATCAATGAAATAATTGTATTACAAGCACTTCTATTCATGGATGAGTATTCATGGTACAATTAGAAAGATATGCCCCCTAATGATGAAGAAAACACTACCTTCAAATCACCACATTGGATATTTTACTATCAGTTTATTCCCTTTGGCTTAAAGAATGTTGGATCCACTAAAAAACATGGAATTTATAATTTTTTTATGACCTTCAAAGGAAGAATATCTAAATGTTATATCGATGACCTGGTGTTCAAATCTGGACTATGATGTGATCACTTCACATATCTTCAAATAGTATCCAATAAGCTATGGAAGCATAGTATGAAGATGAATCCACTATGGTTTTCTTTTGATGAAACATTAGGGAAGTTCCTTGGATTTGTGGTATTCCACCATGACATCGAGGTTGACCCAAAAAATAATAGTGACTTTCTAGTAATTTCAACCCCTCAAAATCTTATAGAACTAAGGGTACTCAAAGGGAACCTCACCTATATTTGTCATTTCATAGCTATCATGGCTAGAAAATCTCTCCCCTTCACTAAGATAATGGGGAAGGGAATCTATTATCAATGGGATAGGGACTGCAAATAAAAATTTTATAGTCTCAGGAGATACAATCTACACCCATAAGGCTTGATGACACCATTGGAAGGGAGTAACATCATCTTATATGTGTCCACCATAGAATAGTCACTTGGAACCCTCCTCGTACAAATAAACAATGTGGGGAGTGAGAACCATCTCTACTACGTCAGTCAGACAATGCCTGGTATTGAAACTCGATACTCTAATTTTAAGAAGAACTACCTCATATTCATATTTGTAGTATATAAGCCAAGGTATTACTTGAAGCACCATAAATTTTTTATGGTCTCTCATATTGATCCACTCAAGTGCATCCTAGGTCATCTTATGGTGACCCGATGATTGGACTGATGGAAATTCATTCTGAAATAGTATGAAATCCAGTTTTTATCACAAAAGGCTGTGAAAGGGAAGTCCCTAAATGATTTTATCATGGAATATATCACCCAATAAAATATGATACTGGACACCAAACCTCTGAATTAATAGTTTTTCTATTCCTATAACACTCCTCGAACATGGGAGATGTATTTTTATGGAACCTCCTAGATTCATATTGACAAAAGGATGGAAAATATAAAGATCAATTATGTTGGATTTGGGATTATGTTTGATTCTATGAACAAATGAGTTTTTTCCATATTTTTTCTCACTATCTTAAGGAGGTACAAAAAATTAGGTTGAGTACCAAGGCCTCGTCATCGGATTATAACTAGTTCTACAATAGTAAATAGCTTACCAGAACATCAAAGTGGATTTAGTGCAAGTGATAAAGAAGATTAATTAAGAATATGCCATAAAGAAAGAATAATTGGCCCATATCACTAGTTATTCCAGGGGATTGATGGTAGAGTTCCCTTTTAAAACCAAATTGTATCATGTTCCATGATCATAGAATGTTCATGCTGATACATTGGATAATTCATTCATAGTCAGGGAAAACCTTGATCAGGAGGAAGAAACCATCTATATCATGCACTGAAGTATAGTCTCATCAACCAGCATCTGTGATATGGGAGAAACGAACTAGGTTATCACTACCCTAAAGCATGATTAACAAATATCCACCTATGGATGAATGGATCACATAATTTATTATCTCTAGAATGGGATTCTCCCAATGGGTCGAGAGGAAATTGAATAGATTCGATTCCGAGTAGCGAGCTTTACCCTACGAGATGGTTCAAATGAAAAGTAATCCCTCTATAAGTGAGGTTTTGATGGAATACTTATATGAATAGAAGAAGGAGATATTTTCACCATTATGGAAGAAGTATACCCATGATCCTACATCACTAATTAGTCTTTGACTAAAGTCTCCCACCAAATCAGTAAGATGGGTTACTACTAGCAGACCATGATACAATACTGTCTGGAATTCACTAGGAAATTTTATGTATACCAGATTCATGAATAATTCATCCATACAACTTCAAAATTTCTATATACAACTAAATATTCCTATCCATTTTCCACACGGGGGATTGATATTGTGGGTCCATATCCCCCTTCCACAGCTAAATAGTTCAAGTACAACCTTAGTACTATAGAATTATTCTCCAAATGGGAAGAGGAAATACCTCTCAAGGATGTTGGGATGAAGAACATCATCAAATTTGTAAATTCCCATATCATCACCATGTTTGGAATCCCACACACAATATTGGTGGAAAATGACACCAACTTATGTTCAATGAAGTTGAAGAATCTATACCAAGAGTACAATAATCATTTATCTCACTACATTGTAGTATAAAATAGTAAAATAGCATCATTTAAAAAGACATTGTCAAATATACTCCATAATATGGTGAATAAGGATAATAAGTCCTGGATAGATAAGCTCCTTCAAGATTTATGGGATCACCATAACACCACACGTACTGCTACACAAGAAACACCATATTCTTTGGTGTACGAGTCTGAGGCAGTGTTACCCATATAAGTCCAGTTGACCACACTTCAAATATACATTTGTAGAAAACCCTTGGATGATGAGAAATATCAAAAAATACTACATGAGTTGGAATAACTTTATGAGAAAAAATTGGGTACATTGAACAACCTTAAGATCCACCAGAATCAGATCACACAACCCTTTAATAAAAAGGATCAACTTCATTCATTCCTCTAGAGAGAATTGGTGTTAGCTCTCAGAACCCTAATGATTCCAAGAATGAATCTTCTGAATCTAGAAACTAAATGAGAAGGACCTTATATTATATATAAGGTATATAAAAATAGAGCTTACTCACTGGTCACAATGGATTAAGAACGTGTCACACCCCCACCAATTAAATATTTCTCAAGAAATACTTTTCATAACTGTTATCAAGCATCTATCATCATGGATACATGGTGTTAAACCACAATAAAATTTCTTAGCAGAAAGAAATTAAACTAGACAATGAATCTCATCCTAACCACATGATGTTAAATAGTACACAACCATATCTAGAAGAAACACTTTAAACTGCATAGAATCCCTTATCTTTACTGTAAGATGATAAATTACATGGATAAAGTCCTCCCCATATGCCATTAAACTACCCAAAAAGTATTGTCTCATCGAAAATTCACCACACATAAGCTAGATCTTTACATAAGAAAGATAAAGTGACCCCATCCCTATGTGAGAGTCAAATCCACATAGGGAATCTCTTCATCCAAGAATTACATGTGACTTGATTCCTATATTCACATGATACATCGTGACTCCTAGACCTCTATTATTGGGTCTACCCTCAATATTAATTTTCTTTCATGTCATGTGACCCACATCCTTACCAAAAGGCAATAAACTAAATGGAAGGTGTCCTAACCACATGACATAAAACTACAAATATCACTAATGTTCCCCTTATTTCACATCATGTCACCGATGTCCTAAAATCATGATGTTAAACTACATAGATGATTTTTGTTCTGAATTAAATTAAACTTTATGTGTTTTCAAAACTACAAATTTCTTGATTCTCATCCTAATGAGATATGTAGGAATTCCTCAATCCTATATATTGGTCCATCCAACACATGATACAAAATTCCCCTATCCTCTCCTTAATTGGCTCTGTATAGTGAGAGGAACCCTTTCGATTCCTTTTTTATCACACTGAACATAGCTCATGTGATCTTAGAAATTCTGGTAAGGGATTCCCCACACAAACAAGGAATAAAAATAACGATAGTTTTATCATGGTATTGAATGTAATACCTCTAAAGTAAGACCTTGATTCCTCATCGCATGATGTTAAACTACATAGTTTATATCCTTACCAGACAACATAGAACTGGATGGGTTTCTAAAACAACATGTTTATTGATTTCTATCATCACAGGATACATAGTGATGCTTGAATCTCCAATACCGAGCTCACCTATAACAATCAACATAAAAATACCTCCTCTATGTATAGTCCAGATATGCGTAAGGAGTTTTCTTAATAAGTAAACGTGTCTTTATTACTATCATAACAAGATACATAGTGATGGCTGAAACTATATTCCTTATTCAAAGCCACAATATTCATTTTTCAAATTGGGAATCCCACTTCCTTTCTACATGATGTTAAACTGAACTATTTCTCAAGAAATAAATGTGTCTTGATTACTATCATCAAAGGTTATGTAGTGATGCCCAAATCTCCAAATCTAGGCCTAACTACACGAATTAATGGAAAAAATTCCCCCTATGAGTATGGGTCAGAATTTTGTAGAGTTTTTCCCATTCAAGAACTATGTGTGTCTTGATTCCTATCCACATAGGATATGTAGGGTTTCCCAGATCTCAGATTATTGGGTCCAGATGTGATGAAACAAAATATATAACTCATCCCTACACATGTGTTATATACAAATATGTCTTACTTGTCCACATAAAATACCTTCCACAATTTTCTATCTTAATTACCATGTCCTTACCACATGATATTAAACTTTAAGGAAACAAATATGTCCTTAATATATGAAATTAAACTGAAAGGAAAATTTCATGGTCCCATGACATTAAAACAACATGAAAGATATGTATCCATTACACAATGGTAAATTGTGCAGAACACCACCCATTTTGATTCCTTATTAATGGAACACATTTTCTTGACCCCAGTTAAACTGAGTATGGGGTTCTTTCATCATATTTTAAGCACATCAATCCATAAATCACACTGAATATCTCAAGTGCCTCGGGTTAATAGAAACCTTCCATATCCCTCATAAAATGATACCTAGATTCAAGGTAATTTTTTTGACCATGTATATGTTCCTATGGTTCTTGAATATGTGCCTATGATTTTCAACCAAAGTTTCACTAAGAAAAAGGGATTTCTGATCCTTGTGATCCTAATAACCCCATGGTGGAACTCATCACATAAATGTGTTGTGGTCCAACCCTGGAATGATTTTCTAATACCATTACTCATAACCTATGAATCTTGAGTCATGATTGACAATACTTTCATCCACCACTCAGAAGGATGTCAGAGTACTCTTAACACTGGGTGTCCTAATTAGGCACTTGTGTAACATTCCCCTCATATCAGGTCTATGTACATCATGACCGTAAACTTCCTACAATTTGTTAAAATATGTATGAACCTATACTCTAGACTCATATTGTCCAAATCACAAGACTATAAACTTCTAGGGAGAGAGACAGAAAACATGTCTAGTAGAAAACCCACAAAGGGAGGCCTAAGGAAAAGTATAGTATGTACTCATTAAACTCTTAATCTCTAAAGTTTAGGTAAAATTAGGGAATATATAAGTAATAAATAAATCTCATAGGGCCTAATTTGTATCCCTATTATAAGAAAATCTATTTTCACTAGATCCCCCAGTCCAAGAAAACATTTAAGTAATGGTTTCTTGCATCACCTTGCCACAAGAACCAGTTCACTATGTAGTGACACAACCTTTAGGGTACTCGAACCCTACTTGGATGTTACACTTTACATAAATCACACTTCGTTTCTGGGCACCTTGGGTATTCAAAATATTTTTTATTCATTTGAAAATATACCTTCCTTCAAGGGATCCTTTGTTGACTATTCATGTAGGCTTATGGCTCCTGCGTTTGCAGCTATGGTCATCAACTAAATGTTTCACTCTACAAAAAGGTATTTATAATAATTGGGATCCCTAACATCATCATGGAAAGACTTAGCACCTAAATGTGTTCTGGACCATTCTTGGCATGATTTTCCAACACCATCATCATAATCTACGCACTTTGAACAATGATTTATAGTCCCCATAACCAAACTATTCAAGTGGATTCGAAATCCTTAGCATTGTATCACCATGTTTTATTCTCTTTATCAAAGTAGGAATGTGGGAGTCCATTACCAAACTTTTTTATGGCCCACATACTATGATTTGAAACCACATGGAATAGGGGTTGAGCTTCATAATTAATGATATAGATTTCACTAGGGTTCAAAAACCCTTCTTGGATATCTTTTCTTTCCATACCCAACCTCATCATATGGATGTTTGGGTCATCAAAAATATCTCATGGCCCTTTGAAAGGAGTGGAGATCATCTTTTATTGACCATACTATCAACATTGAAGGGATTTTAACTACTAACAAAAGGAATCACCTCTTATAGGAATGGAACCCCAATCATTGTGTGCATTTGAAACACTATGGAAGAACCTGGAACCTCATGGTTTTATAGGTCATACGCAACACATCTTCTCCATCCCATATTCATTGAATCAAATGTTTGGGTTATGAATTACATTATCCACATTCCAACTATCCGGGTGGGCCTATATTTCCTAGTATTTCTCCCTCAAAAATATTACACCCATAAATCTTCCATTCAAATTAAAAAGAGTGAATAAACCTCTGTTTAACAATGATATAAAATCATAATGGATTTGACCTACCAATTATAGGTATCTCCTCATTGAAATAATGGAACTCCAATCCTTGTGATCTCCAAAAAAACCACAGTGGAACTCAATATCCCAGAGTCTTTTGGGTCATCCCTGGCATGTATGCCTCATATTTTATATTCATTCCCTGACAGAAAGACTTTAAACTTCACAATAATAGAAGGTAAAAACTAAAATAACCTAAAATACATCTATATAAGGTATAAGATAAAATATAATTAACTAAAGAAATAAAAGGGCCAAGATAAAAGGCCCTAAACTACAATGATAAATATCCGAAGCTAAAACTAATTAAACTAAAAAGAAATAAGATCTGAGCTAAAAGACTATAAACTAAACAACTATAGCAGTTTAGTCTAAAATAATAATAAAAATCATGGGAGGCCCCCCATATGGATTTAGAAAAAGTTAATCTATTCTCTCCAAGTCCATTTACTTCAGAAAAAGATAGAACAAACTACCTTTAGGATATATATTCTACCCAATGTATCCTTTTGAGAATCGAGTGATATCTAGATATTTGGAGAAGATATATCAATTAGTAATCTCATGTTGGTGGGAATTCATGAGTATTTACCAAGAATTTTCATTTATTATTTAAATATTTGGATCTAGGCATTTGGGTTTACTTGATGTTATGTAAAGAATAGGTATCTTTTATGATTCATATAACACTTGATCAATGAAATGTCATGTATATTCTGAATGAAATAAAACTAGATGAAAACATATAAAGTTAAATAGATTTATTCATTCATAGAATACAAAATAAGTAATCTGCACATATCAAAGTCTCTCCCATGAAAATTAAATCCATTTAAATGTAAAAAAAACAATCCCATCACAACATGTGCTTCAAAGATTCTCTAAGATCTAAATGCATCTTTTCTAGGGAGTTAATATACGAGCATAAATGATCAATGGATTTGGTTTATGCCTCCATATTCTATTGAAACTCCTCAACCCAAGAGATGACGTCAATCCTAGAATTATCCACCATTTCAATAAGTCCATGTTTCTCCCAAATTTTTTACTCTGATATATGAAGTGCATGATGAAACTGTGATATAGCTTCTCCAAGTCATATTATTTTAGACTAGAGATAGTAGATATTATCCTTCTCAACACTAAATACCTCTCTGTGAGTATCCACTTACATCACACACTATGAAGCTTCCTTTAAGGCTTCATCCCAGTCTTTATTCACTAAAGAAGAAGCCTCAGTGGCACCCACCCTCAATTTGAGGGTCCTTTTCTTCTCTCTTAGTGATATCACCTCCTTAATCTAATATTTAATGGTGGTATAATCAAATTTCTCATAACCAAGGGTGATGAACATAAATTGAATATGAACCAACCGGTCCTTCATCCATTTCAATAGGTTCTCTGAAACTAAGGTCTAGATGTCCCTACATATTTTCAGTGGAATTGAAAGGTAAAATGATGTAGACCACAAGCCTTGATCCAATACAATATTGGGAATGAGGATATATTCTAGGGATAGGTCACTAAGAAAAGGATACATGCTCACAGTATTCTTTGAGGAAGGAAGGGATCCAACCTCCACATTGGTCTAACCAGTCCGAGGAATCCCTAAGAGAGAAGGGACTAGAACTTCCATGCTTTGGGTTAAAGACACCAGAGAAAATGGGCACATGGGTTTATCAGCAAAAGGATAAATCATATGGTATCACTAGGTAGTCTTTGGATACGACTGATGTTAGAAACATACCTTTATCAATTGCATTGCTGGTAACATCCACTAAAACGAATCCACCATCTAGTGAAGAGGTGACACCATATTTTGACAAGTTACATTGTGGAACCACTTGTGCTTTTCTTAAAGATGAAATTTTCTCACCTCCCTCAATGGATGTAGGAACAAAAGATAATGTTAATAAATATGAAACAAATAAAATTTATTTCCCATTTTGAAGAAGTATTCTCCAAAAATCACTCCCATCAAGGATAACATGGTAGAAAAATAGATAAATATGTTAGTATCCTACAAAAGTGTGTCTATCCACACCTAATCATGTGGTGTGACTGTTGAGAAGTTTACATTAGGTAGAGGGCATGATTAACTCAACTCCTCAGCCGCCTACACTTCTTGAGGAGCCAGGAACGACAATAAATGTTTTTCTAAGGAAGCAACCAAACAGTTGCCTACATCCTCATGAGCAGATACAAGATCTTTTATGTGTGCTCAGTGAGGAACTGAACACTCTTGAAAAATCAGGATGTGTTTATAAAATATCCCATAGAAAAAAGAAGTGAAATATAACACTTACTTGAGGATTCCATTAGAGAAGGTATTGACAAATCAAAATTTTTCCTCTACCTTTTCCTTTATAGGGAATGTTCTCTAGATGGTATTGACTATGAGATATTTGGGGATAGAGACCAAAAGGTTCTAAAGACAAAGTTACTACTCCCAAAGTAGTCGTCGCTACCCTCATATGGGCCAGTTGACTCGGGGGTTCTCCATTATTAGTCTCTCAGTCATTTCCAAATTTATCTCCAATAGTTTTACCATGAAGAGAATATTTAGGGAATGACATGACTCTCAGATATTTTTTATCAACCCACTATATCAAAAAAACAAAAAGGACATCAGTATGGTTGCAATGGAACCACAACCTTTTAAGAATAGAAGTAAGTTCATCCTTACTGCTTCCTAAGCGACATAATATCCCTATTCAACCATGAAAATTTCCATCATGCCCCAAAGTAATATTTTGTATACCAATGGGGAATAAAAAATGGACCCTTGATGATTTCCAATGCTTTAACACCCAGACCCCAGTTACCCAGAGTCGATGCATTATTTTTAATACATTAGACTAATTGCGAGGAATAAATTTCCGAAATACCGATTAGTTTATAAGTCTTGGAAAATAGATTACATACATGAATGTTACATTACACATTAGAAAATTAAAAAAACATAAATTAACCTTTGAGTAATCCATTAATCCTCTAGCATAAACCTCAAGGGGTGAGCTCAGATGCTGAGTAAGGATAAGAATATAGCAGAAACATTCATAAGTAAGCATAAACATTTAAGGCAATGTATAAGACTAAAAAATAATAATTTTAAACATAAACTTCTGCATAACATGGCCAATGTAAATCAAATAATTCTATTTAATTATTCACATGGATATTCTACTAGTCGAATAATTAAATGAAATATCAATATCCAATTTCATAATGATGGAATGCATAATGCCAGACTTTATAACCACATAGTCAAGGCCTTGTGCCAAGACTACAAATAAGATTTTCTCAAGGCCTTGTGCCAGGACACTAGTTTTTCTCATGAGACCTACTGATGCATCGAGGAGCTATAGCGGGCTTTACCCGTAATTTACTAAGTCCAATGCATTCTTTATATGAAAAGGTTCAAACATAACATAAACATTCGTATTAAAACTAGCATATGAAATGTCAATACTTTATACATAAACCATGAATGGTATGAAAATAACACATCCAGAGTCAAACATATCACAAAACCTTCAATACAATGTGGAATATTTGTATCATAATAAATCAACCTCGATCAATAATAATATCCAGTAATTTATGTTGACATAGTTGAAAATAATCAGTAAAACTCTTTGAGAGAAATATCCCTTTTTCATGAAATCATTTTAAAAGTCCCACAATTTATAAAGGAAGTCATTTAAAAGATATTTTTGAATAAAAGTGTCCCATACCACTTTGAAACTTTTGAAAGGAGTTAACATTTTAAAACATTCTTATCCATATAAATAAATCCTTATTATCATTTTGAAAACATGGACAATAATGAGAAAGGTTTATAAGAATAAATCTTTAAAACAATTAAAATTATGTTTTAGTAAAAAAGTCCCTAAAAAATAATCCCTTTTAAACTCTTTTATGAAACATGGACATGGATAATAAATATATCCCAGTAGATACTTACGTAAAAACAACCTCGTATAATAAAGAGATTGTGAAATTAACCCTTACCTTGTACTTTCCTTTAGTCGAGGGTATGTTTAACCTCCTGTATAAAGACTATAATATGTTATTAAATTATAACAGAACCATATTAATATTTATGATATCATACATTATTCATTTATGACTTTTTACTAACCATTTAATAATAAATTCCATCTTAAAGTAACATTTCAGAAAATAATCACTTTCTATATCATACGTGTTTTAACTTGTTACTCTTGATTGTATCACATAGATCAGGATTTAAATACTTCCAGAATATAAAACATGATTTATATATCATATATATTTAGAATATAAATATTTTTAATATACATATATATGAAATGGAAAACACCGTTTATGGAGACGGTAAGCCGTACGTACGCATAAACGCTATTTCCGTTTTAATATCGTATTGAACGGAACTAAGTGAATAAGATATATGTAAGTAAGTAAATAAATAAATAAATATATCTTCAGTTTCATTATTATGTCAAATATTACATACTTTTTAATGATATATATTTTCATAATCATCGTTGAATGGTGAACGTGGAAAGGAATCTCATCGCATCGTGGAGACGGTAATCCGTACGTACGCACGAGTGACAATATCAATATATTGATTGTGAAATAGTATGTAATTGAATGGTATATAATATATAAATAATCAATAACATGTTATATTTATTATTTAAATTAGTGATAATCATTATTATACCCATCCAAATAATGAAGTGTTTTAATAACAAACTACACCACGATGTGGAGACAGTAATCCGTACATACACACGTATGGTGAATTTGTCATTTATAGGATAGATAGAGTAACGAAAATGGTTATAAAATTTTTATAATAGCATCATAGTATATAGAAGATACTGGAGTTATTATCTTAGAATGGAAACAAAAAATAAAGAGGCAGTGGAAGAAGAAAAGAACTTGAAAGAGGTGATGAAATATTTATCTCTTCTTCGGGTTATTCCATTTGATTTGATCAAAAGGGCTCCATAGGTTGTCTTTATGACCAATGTAAGGACTCTATAATTAAGGGAGGAAATATGGGAGGATATTTGTGCAGGGGTTGGCCGAGAAAAAGGCTTTGGAGGTGTGAAATTAAGAGAAGGTTAAGTGCCCTTTTATAAGAGAGGTGAGGGTCACTTTAGGAAAATCTTGAAATATTATTTTATAATAAAATAATATTAGGTTTATAATGGCTCAAAAATGAATTATTTAGAGGAAAATATGGGTATGGGTATAAAACCTTCAACCAATAGATTTTATAGAGGTTTATGTCATCATATTAACCTTATCTTTTATATTTAAATCTTAGTTAAATACTTTCACATTTACCATGTCTGTTTGTATTTTTATATGATATGGTTAATAATATTAATATAACAAGACATGAAAACACCATGTGGTTCATTATTAATATATATAACCATATCTAAGTTCTTTGTCCGAATCGTTGATATTTAGAAATATTATATCAATTAATAATATAGTAATTGTTTTAAAAACTCTATTATGTCAATTTCGACACTATTTAGTATTTGATTTTTTTAAAAGTAATAAAAACTTTATCATTTAGAATAAAATTTATTTAACCAACCCTATCATGTCATATTAACCTATAAAATTAGTGGAATTTATCAAAAGTCTCAATTTAAATTTATTCGGATATTTATAATATCAATTATTTTAATATTTCATTAATAAGGTAATTACTGCATCATCATTGTGTCATACATAAATTAAATTATATAATGTATAAAAATTATAAATAAAATACCATTATGTAATAAATATTGTTATATTTTAAATGAATATTTATAGTCGAGTTTATATTGTGTGTAACCCTATATTAAAAATGGTTTAGTTATTAAACTTTGAATTTAAATCTTTTAACACTTCATTAAATAAAATAATAATAAATCTGTTAATCTAATGCAAGTGAACCAAAGAAGATAATATTTTATTCATAAGGTTGTTTTTGGTCGAATTATACTTATCCAATAGAATTAGGTCATTTTTTAGGATAATTATGATATCATTTTTACCCGTAATTACCCTATTTACTTTTAACCATGGTAAATAAAAGCCAAAAATTACTATTCACCAAAAATTATTTTCATCTTATTAAACCAAATTTTAATTACTGATATTAAATATGTCTCTCAAATTTTTGAAATTCAACTCACAGAAGCAGTAAAATTAAGTTTTATGCAAATTTAAAAATGCCCCTAGGAGGTGGGTAAAAGAGGTTAAAAAATTCAATAAAATTTAATACATCTAATTTTATTTTAAAATGACTCCAATGAATTTAATTGAACTTATATATGAATTATATATCTATTTTGACTTAAAATAAATTTATATATAATAAATAATTATTTAAATAAAAATGCGGTTTTAAATAATAACGCAGTTGTTTTCACTATTCATCAAAAATTGAAAGTTTTCAGAAAAATATCAAAAATTCACCCTAAGATAATTTTGATATTCTGAATTAAAAAATGAAGTCTATTTTACCAAATTCAAAACATAGAAGTTTCATGTATGAATTTAAAATTAATTCCTGTTGTCAAAACCAAAAAAGCGGGGTTTTAAAAAGTAAAAACAATCAAAAGATTGACATGTGTTTATGTGAAATTTAAATGTGAAATTACATATAATTACATAAATTGTTTTAAATGATAAAAATATAATCTAATTATACTTAAAAACCTTTCAAATTCATAATTTAACACTATAAATTATTTGGATTAAAAAAGTTGTTTTCAATTAAAACATGGTATTTTTCACTATTCGTCAAAATATGAAAGTTTTCCGAAAAGTACCAAATATTTATCCAAACTAAATTTTTATGTATTTCTTATAAAGAAGAATATATTTTCATTAAATTGAATATATAAAAGTGTCAAATATTGGTTTTAAAAAGTGTTCGCCATTAGAAGGCGGTAAAGTTACATTTTTTGAAAAATATTTCTTTTATCATAGAAAATGAATTTATTATTATATTATGTCTAAGAAACACATAATATGGATGTTAAAATTATATAGAGTATATAAGATTCAAAATGCAGTTAATACTATTCATAACCACTTTTGAACGGTTAGTTTGGTAATTTGTGGTGCGCTCGAACTTGGTGTTGTGTGTAGCGCAAGCTATTGAATTACATTAATGAGATAACATACTATGAAATATAGGGGTGTTAAAAATGATACATCAAGGTCTCAAATAAAATGTTTGACCTCTTTAGGCTGGTCATTCAAAGTGATGCCTGGAGGGCCGGTGACATGGTTGAAACCTTCCAAAGGTAACTTTGATTAACACAATATACCATAGCACTCATCCTATGAGTTCTTTATCCTCCATGTTTTCCACTATCAATTTTTTTTTATAAATTATAACTAATACATGGCCCCACCCACTGGTACTACATTCACTGAAACTACATCGGTTAGCATTCTTGTCTGTATTGAAAAATTCCTTATTTCTTTGTGATGTTCTTCTGAAGCTATCGGTCCTATTTAATCCAATTTATTTCCAGGCCTAGGATTTTCCTTAGAAACCAGTGGTATTTGGGACACTTCACATAAAAATTTGGAAAATTTACCATTGGTATATGAGTGAATACAAACCTCAGGATAATGATGGTTAAACCAATTACGACATCATGGGGTGGAAGGTTTATCTCGACCTAAGTCTCCTCCCTGGGGAACATCAGCCAAAATTGGTGAGCCACCATTAAATTCTCCTTGGATCATATATAAATTTAGTGAGGAAATCTTGATTGGACACATAATAATTTCTAGATAAATTGGAAGGGTACATACCATTCACAGAGGATGTCCCCATAAATACCGGTGGAATGGACACCCTATGAAGTGACATTATATTGGACTGAGACTCCAGACTAACCTCAACATTGTCAACCATCTCACCCATAATCATTGGCTAATAGGATCTGAAATATAAATGGACATAATGGCACATAAAATTACTAGCATTCCAACCCTTCAGTGTAATAGTTCTTACCCCGTGATACACAGTAAGTATAGTTTGCAGTGAATGTTGAGGATTACCTATATTTTTAGATATTCATAGACACTTAGATGATCCCCTATGCATCCACATAATACATGAAAGGGTATGGAGATCTTGTAAGGTTATTTTACCTTGTATACATGGTGTAGAAGTTGAAAAAGTCTTGCCAGCAAAGGGATGGATAGCCTGATATGCTCCCCCCAAACATGGAGGTTTCCATCATGAAAGTGGAAACACTAACTCCAACATTTTCCATCATTATAAGTAAGTACCAACTATGGTATATGGAGAGGAAACCAACCATTTGGATATCCCTATAAACACAAAACACTACTTCCCATCCCTATTTTCTTAATTTCCCTTCATCGACTATAGGCCAATAAGTGCCCACAAAACTCTGGGATTCATTCATACGAAAGGCCTTCAACAGCTTCCATGGTCCAGGAGACTCATTAGGGGATGAATTTCATGCGGTACACACAGGCATGGACCTGTGTACCAGTTTATCCTTGGTGTGTTCAGAAGTAGAATCAGATTCCGAGATCTTGGTTTGGACCTTGCATGGGAAAGTGAAGGTGCCATGGGACATTACATAAATTGTTCACAGATGTATTTCTATGATCCCTAATGATTTCTCTATACGTCATATTCCAAGAGAAGCTAACTTTGCGGCGTATTCCCTCTCTAGAGAGAACGGTCCAGAATAACCTCAAAGGGTGTTCTGAAATGTGGGGTCTCTACCCTGGGTATGTAAGAATTTTGTTCAAGGGGATGCCCTTGTACTGCATCACTTTAGACCACCCTGAAATCCTCGAGGATGGGTCTTATTCCCTGTATGATATTTAATAAAATAAAAATACAATTTTCAGTCAGAAGAGGGCCTTTTAAGCAAGACTAATCTATTCTTGGGTGATATGAATAGTCCTCATTTTATCATTCCACATATACAGTGGAGGAAAAATCTCATCATACATCCCACCAAATATGGTTTCTCGATATATCTATTCAACACCCCAAAGGATGACACCCAAATTACCATACATGAGGAGGAATGTGTTCATATTTGGACTCCAATGACTAAATATTCCCTTCGTCAAACCATTATTGTAGTAAGAAAACATCTATAATATCAAGAAAACCTCATATCTCTATATTTCTGTCAACTCTATTGAAAACTAAGTAGAAATGTATTTCACTCAGAACAGAAATCCCTAATCTATTCTGAAACTGCCCCTAATTGAAATTCTTAACTGGTAACCCACCAAAACTTATGGATGGAAGTAGACTTACCAATTATTAAGTGGTACATATGAACATTCAAATAAGGTTTGTGATTATTCCTATCAAAGTTGATGGGAATGTACATTTGTATATGTCCATCTGTTTGATCTCCCTCACCAATAAAATATCCTACCTAAGAGATGTTCTCTTGGAAGGTGTTATGGGTTTTACAAACCTCAAATAAGGGTATGAATTATGAATATTGTGAAGGAATGAGAGTGTCCTTGGTAAGACAAAACCCATTAAGGGGAAGAAAATAAGAAGGTGGATAGTCCCCAAGTTCCTCTCCAATCAGCTCTACCAGACTCATCTAAAATAATCCATCAACATGGTGGAAAGTAGCATCCATACATGCAATGATAACATCCCTATGATTCACCACAACCATAGAATCTTTCATTGATTTATTTTAGGAACTTTGACGAGATCCAGAATCCATCTGAAGAAAAGTAAGTGTCATATGTCAGGAAGATAAAAATGAAATATTTTCAAAGGAGAGGCATAAAATTCTAGAAGAATCATGAATATTGTAGGAATCACCAAAGGGATTCATGATTTCACATAGGATTCATGAATTTCTTGGCACATGATGATCTTGCAGACCATACAAAACTGTAATAGATCTTGCGACCGCTTAATCAGTCCCACGACTGGTGATCGTGCGACCTTAACATAGTCACGTCAACCACATAATAGCAAAGGATCATGCCATTTAGCTGATAGATCCTATGAAACCTCTAACAAAATAGTGATTCCCCATGGATTTAGTTCAAGAAATTATCAAAATTCAATTCCTGGTTGATTCGAATAAGCACATATGAAAGAATTTTCTTTTGAAGAAGTTCTCATGGGAATGTCTTCTGAATGGATATCATGATCAATTATTGAGCGAGGATTTTGATAAAGGATAACTTGGTGAAGGTAGGTTACAAGAACTCTAATAGGTGAGTATCTAGTGAATGAATTTATCTCAGCTCGCATATTTATAGGGAATTTCGTGGAAGTCCAAATGTCAGCCAAAAGACCAAATGTCACCCAAAACACTGATTGGTGACAACGCCAAAAGCCTCAGGTGGGCATATAATTTCTTCAGAATTGGACCCTTGTCCCCACATACATCACACTTGAGGGACTAAATTTAATTATCCCAATAAATGAGCATCGAACAATCCAAAAAATAAATAATACCTAAATATGGGAACTATTTTCCCTAAAAAAGGAAGAAGAAGGAGGATGAAACTCATGGATCACAAAATCCTTTAAGAGACATGCGATCACGAGACCTTCAAAAGATCACATAAAGGAGCCATGTGAAGATAATAATATACAGAAGATCCCATGAATCCATTTTCTTGAAGCCTCCTTTTTCTTGTGAAGACTTCTTAGACACTTTCTGATCATGCGTTGGTCTCCAAATGTGCTTCCCCCAAGTCGCGCGACATGTCAATAGGCATACACTAAAAGAACCACCAAACAAATCCTTATAAATTATGGATAAAATATTCAAAATTTGGGAACCTCTTATGGTCATAAATATAATGTGATATACCCTATAAACTTCTGATATATCATAGAAGACCCATTGACATGTCCTCATGGATTCACAAAAGACCTCTGGCATGTCACCCTCATCCCCTGAAACACCTCGAACATATATAAGAAGTATTGTGATTACCTTATGGATATAAATACAAACATAAGGTTTTTCCATAAAATGTTCACACATCACATAAGGACCCATTTTTAGTTACAAGATGCATCACCAATGGGGAGAGTAGCTGTCTTCAACAACACTCATGAAAACTCGCAAGATCCCTAACCCTTGTAAAATACACAAGGAAATAAAAAAAGGGGAAAGGTGGGAGCCTATTGATGTAATAAATATCATGTGACACATCTCCAATATAGAGTGTGATTTCATCAACAATACTCAATAAAACTTTTGAGACCACATACCCTTTTAAAATAAATAAGGAAATAAAATTGCAAAAGGAATAATCTTATTCTACTCATAAAATTCAGGCGATGTACCCATGTGCTCTACAAGACCTCGTAAAATTCATTCGGCATGACAAACATATCTCATTAATCCCCCCCACAACAATAATTTTTTAGTAGAGTAGATAATCATGTGAAAACACCTAAGGGGTTTTATAATAATTTAGGCAAAGGGAATCCCTAATAACATGGAGAGAACATCCTGAGGAGAGGGAGCTAGTTCTAGAGTAGGACACAAAAGGGGAGTCAATGTATGCCCCTGAGGGATGAAAGTCATCAAAACTATTTCCTTCATACCAAGTGTGAAGAATATCCATCCTACCGTTGATGTAATTCTTGAAATGTCCTATCAAATAAGTAATATACCATGCAGTGGAAAGGAGACCTTTTAGAGTGTCGTAGAAGGTCTTGGAGTCCGATTTAACTGGTACTAAGGTGACACCTTTAGACTACCATAGAAAAAGTCCACTGAGGATGGAATTTTCCTCTACACATAATGAATCACCTTGTACATAGGGTGAGATGAAATAAATGTTTATAGAACCCTTGTGATATCAGAAAACACCTTCCCCCACATGGTGCCTCCACAAAATGATATATCAGTATTAAATTTAAGGTTATAGAAGGGAGGGTTCTAGAAGATATGATGGAATTGGGAGGTGTGAATGGTATGAGTATTAGAAACCTTATTCAACACAATATTAATCAAGGAGGTATAATCATACATGGATTTCATAAGATGCGAGAGCTCCAAGGTGAGGCATCTATCCCTAGAGATCAAATCCATTCAGGAGGAGGAAATATTATTTTACGATACATAGTTGCGAGAATCCCAGATACACCAGCAACCCAACACAAAAATAATAGATCAAATCTTTCTCTCAGTAGTTTTGGAGCCTACTCTTTTGAAACAAAGGATAAGAAAATTGTCGATGAAATTCAAAAGTTAGGAGTGACCAGTGAACTCACCTAACATCTTCTACAACTTGATCAGCTAGTTGATTTGAAATAAAAAGTGTATGGTTGATTCTTCATTATGATCCTAGAATCATGATCACCTATAGAAGGGGAAAATACCCATACCTTTCATTTCCACATCCGTAGATATTCCCTATTTTTGAATTCTCTAGACCAAGAAGCTATACTTGATTGGATTTTTTTTCACCACAGGAGATCACCCCAAGGATCACTGTTATGAGAGACATCAAGTGAGAACCTATAATCCTTAATATAAAAGGTTCCAAGTGTGTATCCCTTGAAGATACATGGGACTTACCTGAAGTACATAGTAATTATATCAAAAATCATTTTCTAGTTGGGGTCCAACAGAACCCACATGAATGATTCGCTGGTTTCCCTGAAGGACACCTCTATAGTCGGACAACTCGAGAATCCCAGTACAGAGCCCGCCCAATTGTGGTTTCAGAAGCTGATATCCCCTACGCAACAATCCACTGCAATACATTATGATGTTTTGGGATGTGTACTTATAGATTCTTCAAAATAAGAAAGGGGTTTCCTTTAAGAGATTTCACGTAAGTTTCATGTTTCTTGGTGACAATCATCTCTAAAGGGAGCAACCTTCAATCACTTCCCATGCCATTTTACCTTGTAAGAAGATCATTATTTATACAACATTCCTTAGATTTATTCCTCCATTAGTAGAGGGTTTAGATAACATGTCCCAGGAATCCAAATGACATATTCAATTAGTATGGGAATCCAAATTTAAAGAGTTCAAGATCTTATTAATATCATGAATAACTACCTTGAGGACCTTGAGAATAAAGAGGATGTGCATTGAATAGATCTTCCCTTGATGAAACCATGTTTCTTACTTGATACCCATCATTGAATGTTGTGGGGGAGCCTCTTATTGATCATGGAAGTAAGGACATTTTAAGGGAAGTTACACATGATTATGGTCCAAAACAACCTTATGGATGTGGAGTTGATAAATTTTGTAATGAGGACCATTTTTGTAGAACATACAAAATATGGAAGTTTACCACCTTGTAAAAATCATGAATGGATTCAATGAGGTCAATCTTTAGGATGTCACATGAGTTCACATAGAATGATCCTGGGAATCCATCCAGCCTAGGATATCTTGCTAAATCAAGGGATAAAATTAAATCCCATATTTATTTATCATTAGAGAGACTCTATAATGTGAAATTGATTTCTAGAGAGACCATATTCGTGATGGAGTTGAATATGTCACCCTTCCCATCTGGGTAACCATTCTGTATCCAAGTTTTATAATAACCAAGAAGAGAATTGATGTATGAATTAACTATAAATCCAAACACTAAATAATAAATGGAGAAGGATCCATCATCTAGAATAATATTGGGGGTAAAACCATGACATTTTTCCTTTAAACATGCATGGATGTTTTTAGTTTTTTCTTCTCCCTCCTTGAGCTAAGTGGAATTAGAGCATTCTATGGACAACCTCTAATATTTTAGTAACATTTCATTATGTTGTTTCTTTTTTAGGGTAAGGGATACAAAGGTTTCATCATCACAATCATCTTATAGATTGGATTCTACAGGGTAAATATCCACTTTATGGACTTCCAAATACTGAGAACAAGTATGTCAGGTGATATTCTAATAGGACATGTATTTCTTCATGAATAAGAGCTTGTTGTAAAAACCATTCCATAAAATTACCCACATGGGATTTTTCCATGATCCCATGTCTATTTGGTGGTAATTGGGATTGCGTTTCTAGATATTGGATTAGATGAAGTGCTCACTACCATCACTCCTTTAATTAAAGGTGAGGAGTAAGGGGGATTGATCAAACATAGCATAAACTGGATAGAAAATTGATGCATTTGGAAAAGATGAGATGAAATATACATTGGTTAGGAAATGGTCCAACTGGAACTAGGTGTGATGATTTACTTGTTGGTTGTTTTACTAGGTAAACCTATCTCTAACAAAGCCATTGTAAATAAGACTTGATCGAGCAATGAAATTGGAAAAAGAAAGCCTACATTTTCAAGGGTAGAATCCACCTCCTTTCATCTCCAATGTATCCATGATAGTGTTAAGGTTGCATCCTACCATATAATAAAATCCTCCCATGATGAAAGATTCTAGGTCACTACATAGTTTTTCTCTTGAGATAGAATTCCACATTGTAAAGAAGAAATAAAAAAGGCACTCCAAAGTGTCAATAAAACCTCCATTATAATGCATTTCTCTGAAGAGACAAGATTTTATACTAAGATAGAAGAATTATAGAATATCCAAATATAGTTGTTGGAGGGATCTATATTATTTAATAATCACATTACCATTATTTTGGGTAAATCTTCTAGTTTGTAGAATTTTTTCTTTGGGTCAAGAACAACAATAAGAGAATAATTATTCTTGGAGATCACACTGGATAAGAAATATATCCACACTTAGGAACCCAATACCCGAGCAATCAAAATAATGCATGAGATCATCTTAGAAAAGCTTGCCTAGTTTTGTCCCCTGGTTCATGGTGGATCTTGGAAATAAAAGGAGAGCTTGAAGATTACATCATGGAGCACAACCTAGTGCATACGCCCTCAGGAGGAAAGAAAGATAAGTGGGAGTCCAAGGATCATCTTCCATAATATGAGGTGGGGTTCTATTTGGAGGGGATGGAGAGGAAATGGGGGGGGGGTCTCAAGTATATGTGATAAACCACTATATCTATTTGAGATATGGATTGGGGTTCTTTCAGATTTCTTGGGATCTTGGGTTAGTAGAGAATAGGGAAGAGGATAGGGTAAGGCCAGAGGAGGAACCCGAAAGAGAGTTCTACCTTGGTGGGGGGATAGCAAGAATTCACGAAGACCCCTGTAAAGAAACTATTTTCTCACATAATTTCCCAAAAAAAGAATTTAGGATGACACGAAATCCTTTTTAATAGACATTATGATCTAGTAATGGCCCTGATACAAGTCAAATAGACATTATGAACACCCGTTTACATATACTCAAGGTAAAGTAAGAACCCATTAATTAGCTATAATCCAATAAATGTTGCATTGATGGGATAGTCTCGCGGTCCCTGAAAATCATTCTATTAACTCATAATAACCTATAAAAGGACCTCACAAATCACATGACACCAATTCCCTCCAACAACACCGTCTTGAATGTGTAAGATATGAACCATGAAAAGTGTTGTAGAAACAATATGGTGAGGAATATAAATCCCCCAAGGATGATAAATGCACAAAAAATTCATTTGGACCTCATACTAGCACAATCATAAATCATAGAGGGTTTCTTAGAGAATATGATCACATAACTAGAAAGGTTTCATATTAGGTAAAATATGGGGAATGACCAGAGCGAGCATGTGGCATGAATAGGTACTTCATGTTATCACTCAAAGACCACAAGAAAGACTTCTAACAGGTTACACAAAATACATGCAACATATTTATTAAATCACATGAGACTTAAATAAGATCACATTGGACAAATATAATACATATATAATAAAATACTATAAAAAATACTAATAAAGTAGGAGACTTATGAGAAGAACATATACAATGATCCTCATGCACTTCATGTGAACTACCTACGCCACATGAAAGCACTGTGTCATATTTCCCAGATCACACGATGTTTCTTTGATATGATATTTAGATTATGAAAAGTCCCCGAAACATGTCAGAACAAGTCGTACAACACCCTTTTTGCATGACACCCATGTCTCAAGAAATCCTTCAAGCTATCCAACAAGATCGTGCGATGTCCCTAAAAAATGTCTCCCAAATCATATGGTGAAACATGTACTTGTTATATGAGTTTCATGGTAGCACCATAGAATGTCAATTGGATCCCGCGATGTCCTACATACATGCCATGTAGATCTCGAGATGTCCTCTAGACAAGTCAGTTGGCTTTCATGGTATCCTCCAGACATGTCAGTCTGACTCATGCATCACCCTCTAAACATGTCACATTGACTCTCGTAACACCCTCTAAGCGTGTCAGCTAGTTTTTCATGATGACACTAGGGTAAGTCTACAAGATCATATGATTCCCTCCATGCATGTTGGCCAAAATCATGTAAATCCCTCTAGGAGATGTCATCCAGGTCCTATGATGTCCTCCAGACTAGTTATCCATGATCATGTGATGACCATCAGACAAGAAATCAAGGTTATGATATGTACCTATGACAATATAAATGGATCCTAATATTGTGTTCGGACATGTACTCAATACAACCAAGCATGCCAGGACTTCTTCCAACATGTTAGATAGTCCATTAGGTATGTCAAACAGACAAGCTGGAAGGTCACGCTGATAATGAGGCTAGGTCAAATAGGGAAACCTTTGTGTGTAAGCTTAGATCAACTGAACTATGGTGACTATAATTCCTACTATAACTAGGATACAGAAGAATCTTTCCTAAGTCCTGATCTCCATATAAAACTCCTCAATAGGGAAGTACCAACACATAAATTTAACATCAACTTGTTGTGATATTGATTATTTACTATACCTTGTTTCCAACCCCTAGCAGAGATCATGCATAATTATGGAGTTGAAATGATCACATAATTTATACTAGAGAAACCACATTGTGCATTCCTCGACCAATGGAATTATATAATTGCTTTCATACTAGGGAAAAATCAGTGTGTAAGGCCTGATAAACTGAACTATGATGAATCTAATTCTTACAATAACCTGGATATATAAGACAACTTCCTAAGACCTTGGATCAAATGGCTATAACTTAAGTGTACGTCACATCATCTCTCCAACATTCCAAAAATTGAGGCCCAATCATTACCATGGTCTGATAATTCTACCTCCTCCATTATAAAACTGAGAAATCCAACTAAACTATGATAACTCCAATTCATGCCATAACCAGGATATGTAGGACCCCTTTCTAAGGCCCGAGCCCTTTATAAAAGAATCAAAATGTATGTTCAAGTACATAAGTACCACATCCATATCCAGTGATATTGAATGATTTCTATCCCTTGTTTCTCACATCGAGCATGGATCATGTGGTCTTAGGGAGTTCCAATGGTCATACCCTTCACTACCAAAAAACTGGGCTTGTCCAGCACCAGCCTTTATCAGTGATAACGAAAAAAGCGCTAATAAAGGGGTGTACTTTTATCAGCGCTAAAAAAAGAACAGATAAAGGGTACCTTTATTAGCAATAAAAAAAGCACTGATAAAAGTTCCCCATTATCAGCGCTTTTTTTAGCACTGATAAAGGTACCCACTTTAACAACGCTTTGTTTTAGCATTGTTAAAGGGTACCCCTTTATCAGCACTTTTTTAGTAGTGCTGATAAGGGGGGGGGTCTTTATCTGCGTTTTTTTAAAAAGCGCTGATAAATGGTCTAATTCCAAAAAAAATTCATTAAAAATAGATATTAATATTTAAATAAGTAGATATAGTTATAATGATATAAATATAATATATATATTTTAAATATAATTTTAAATATATTTTAGATAAGTATTAATATACAGTTACACTTAATATAAAAGATATTTAGTGAAAATGGATTATAAAAAGATTTTAAAAAGATTTTTAATAAATAATTTTCTAATTATTATGTTTTAATTTTCATTTAATAACAATTTGAAGACTAAAAAAATTAAAAAAAATAAAAAAAGATTCAAAATATGTTGAAAACGCAACTCAAACATCAAACGGCCATAACTTTTGATCCGGGTGTCCGTTTGAGCTCTACAACATATCAAATCGAAGCCTGTGACGAGCTGAACGTGCTGGTGACTCAGGCATAGCCTCTATCACACTTATTGAGGCAAAAAGGCCTAGAAGGTCTCCAAAACTGAGTTTTTAGTCAGGATACCCCGATGTTTTAACATTTTGTGGATTTTCAGCCTTGTTTAAGGGGGGTATTATTGGATTTTTTAGTGGGGACTGAATTTATTCCAAGGTATTACATTCATATTGATATTATGTCTTTGAAATTTTATCATTTTTTATAATGCACTGCTATTTATAATCAAATATATAACAATATATACATATTTTTTATATATTCACACATAAAAATTTAATTATAAATATAAATAATAAAATATATTTTCATATAAAATATATTATCTTTATCTAAATAATAACTAATATCCATTTTATTTAAAATAAAAATATAGGAATATTTATATACCTATATATTAATCTAACTATATATATATATATTAATATAACTACATATATATATATATATTCATATAACTATAAATATATATATTAATATCACTGTAAATATATATATTAATATAACTATATATATATATTAATATAAATATATATTACTATATGAAAAAATATAACTAAATAAATATATAAATATATAAATATATATATATAAATAGAGATATCATGAAATGGAAAGCATATCAAAATAGAGGAGTGGTAAGGACTTAGGCGCGCAGGGGGGTGGTCTCGAGTTCAAAATCTGGTGGAGGCAGGGGCGCGCGCATGGGGGTGGATTTGGGGGGGCTAGCAGTGATAAAGGGTGGAGGGGGTGCGTGCCGGCACTGGAGGGGCTGGAAAGCACTGTAAAAAGGGGGGCCCAAGCGCTATAAAATCCACCCGATTGGCAGGATTTTATTTGATTTTTTTAATTTTTATTAATTTGTTTAATTTTTTTTTAATTTTTTTACTTTTATCAGTGCTAAAAAAAGCACTGATAAAAGGGTTATTTTATGGGTGATAAAAAGAAAGCACTGATAAAGGACACTTTTATCAGCGCTTCTTTTTAGCGCTAATAAAATACCCCTTTTATCAATGCTTTTTTTAGCACTGATAAAAGGGGTCTTTATCAGTGCTTTTTGGAGCGCTGGTAAATGGGAGCCCCCCTTTATCTTTCTCAGCTTTAACAGACCTTTTCTAGTGCTGTTAAATTCCATTTTTTGCGCTGATAGAAGGGGTATTTGTAGTAGTGATTCACATTATGAATCTACACCTGCCGAGGAAACCCTAGTTTGTAGGCCCCAATAAGAGTCATGATATGATTACCTCCATACATGGTAATATACCTTAGGGATAATACAAGGGGGGTTATCAAAATATGATAACTCTAATTCCTTCCATAACCAAGATACGCTGTACTTCCCCTTGAGACTCAAGGTCAAATAACCAATGATTAAGTTCCCACATATATATCCTTTCTATATTATGTTAAGCTACACAAGTTTAGAAAACTATGTGGGATTTTATTCCTTACTTAAATAAGGATACTTAGGATACCTAATAATGGCTCAAACCCATCCTCGACATATTAAATATCTCACTGCATGGAATAGAATGATGAAGCATCTGACTATACATATTCAAAATATAAGAAGATACAAGTTAGGAGGAATAAATGAATAACCTCTAATACATATATATGGATTCACCAAAATATTACCCTTCAAGTATAAAATAAATTCAACCTATGGTCATCTTGTGAGAGAAATCAGTTTCCTATTGGGATTTTGGAAGATGGTTAACCTGTAGTCATTTTTTAGGGTAATTGGTCCCGTATTAGGGCTAGAAATAGATTTTTTTAACATATAATAATTCTATAAGTGGGTCCTATAGTAGGAAAAAATTCCCCCCAAAAGGGTGCAATGAGCTCGAATTTCCACCCTCTCAACCAATGCGACTTCTTATGTTTCATTAGGTCTGAAACCCCAATTGACAACCTGCCTTTGGAAAGTAGGTATAAAACCATTTATAGATGTGGGAACCATTGGGTGTTTATGTTAAGAATGTAAATGGTAACCAATGTGAATATTTGTGCATGAAATAGAACCCTATCACAATCTAATGTCGAGAAAAATTGAAATATCCTTAGTTGTCACATTCTTCCATCGAATCAAGCTTCTTTCAACAAATTTGATATGTGGGTGGTTGACTCTTCTTTCCCCACTTTATTATTTTATCCTAAATATTGAAACTTCATCCATCACTTCTTATTTCTCTATCCATGAAACTATTCAAAAAATTCTATCTATACTTTGAGACCACACTAAACCACTTTATAATAACTGCCAAAGTCTTATATATCTAGAGTTTATCAGATATGTGGTTCCAAACCAATGAATAATTTATCTATTTTTCTATCATTATTGATATAAAATCCAAGGTGTACCTTAAAAGTCTTGTGGAACTATCCTTATATGTTTCCTTATAGTCACTCTAATTTGTGTCAATCTATAGGGATTCTTTCTCTATTTTTATGAAAATAGTTTAAGGGAAATACTTGTTAAAAATATCTTCTTAAATTACTCATACTATATTTCATTCATTTCATCCTTTGGATTCAAATTTTTGATCACTATCAACCATTGATCAACTTCTCCTTTAGAATGAAAGATAAGTAGAATATCCTTAATATTATCAGTTTAATGATGCATGGAAAATATATTTTCCATGTATTTGAATAATTATTCCATAACAAGTGGATTAATTAGAAAATTCTACATGGTTAAGGTTATAGTTCATTACCTAGTACATATATTTAAGTATCACTATGAGATTTAACATTTTTCAATAACGTAGGACATTAAAAATGGTTGAGGTTATAATTCATAACATATGAAAAGTATTTATGTATGACCATGAGGTATTGTACTCCTTCTCCCATTGCATTATGAATATTATTTAGAAAATAATTGAGTATTAACTCACAAGGTTTATTAGTTGGGTATTTCCTGGTTCCCACAATTTTATAAAATTGAATAGGTTAAACCAAAAATAAATAAAGAAAACATGAGTAAATAACCCATTTTCATGTGTAAATTTTTTCTAAAGTATTCACCTATAGGATGTCTAATTTTTTCATAGTTTTCCATTAGTAACATAAATCCAAAATTGGCTAAAACTTTCTCGAATCCCAACTACAGAGACTCTATTTTACATACAATATTAAAACAAAATTTTATAGATAAACAATATAACAGTAACCCAATCAACAATTAAAAGGATTAGTATCTTGGGAAAATTAGCTTCATACAATATAATCATATGAAAAATATTAAAATTATTTAATTCATTCAAAATAGTCCTCATATTAGATTTTATATTTTCTTTATTTGAAGTATTTACCGTAGAATATACATCAAATTACGAGTGAGATAATGATTAATTAAGAGGAAGAAAAAATGGATAAATCATGAGGCATGAGACAATATAGTATACAATAGAGAATAAACCTCATTATCTTCTAATTAAAAAAGGATCATCATGAAAATCATGAGGGCCTCATTAAATGTCAAGGAATGATGCATATGAATAATAATGAATCGTCAAAATGTTGTCGTAAAAAATCCATAAAAAAGTTATGAACCAAGATAGTGTCATGTTCACACATAAAATATTTGAACAAATAATCACTTTAGAAATTTTGAATAAAGTTAGAATCATGTTCTCACATAATACATTAAATATCATGAGATATTTAAAATAACTTAATACAATGGATGGATATATCATTATAGGCCAACCTATCACGTCATAAAATTCTTACCATATTTCATTGTATACAAAAGGGAAACATATGATAATCATATTCATGAAATAATTTAATGAAAAAATAATAGTCTTCATAAATATTTCATAAAGTATATGTCAATAAATAACCACGAACGTTTAAAAATGAAGACTAGAAATCATATTTTTGACATTAAATATTTTTATAAATAAGTCATAGTTAATGAAGAGAGAATGAATTAAAATAAGAGGGATAAAAGTTTTGTTTTTTTAAAAAAATTATTCTTTAAAAACCATTATAGGTGGACAATAAATCACCTTAATGATGTAATTATTGGTCAAAAAATGTGAAGACAGAAGATTGGTGGGGGTGAATTGTTTCCTTTAAAAAACACATGGATTAATTAAAATTAACCCCCCTTGTGATGCATTGTAGTATTATTTTCTTCAAATAGATTAACTAATGAAAAAATTGGGAATAGGAACACATCATTTTTTATATTATTTTGGGACACAATTATTCCCTAGTCCACTATATAAACTCTGTCTCAGTGAGCTAGTTTAGTTTCACTAAACATTTACTTTTATTAGGGACCTCTACAACTAAGTGTAGGAAGTTCAAACCTTAAACAGTTAAGGTTAATTAATAGTAAACCCTAAAAACCACTGTTTAGTGTGATATGGTAACACTCCACCATGACTCACTATATATAGAACATAGTAAGGTAAGATGCTTATTGAATAACATGTTTATGTCATAACTGTAACAACAACTGAAAGGTGATGGATAATTTCTTTGAGACTAATAAATTTATATATGTATAGATATTAAGTGATCGTTTTTTAGATTATATTCAAAGAAATATATAAATAAATGAATAACATTTCATAGTAGCGGTATGAACACGCAAAAAATTATAACATGTATGCATCTAAAGTGTTGACCTAAAAGCTTCGATAAATGACTGAAGAGAGATATAATTGTATATAAGTAGTAACTAATAAAATTTAGGCCTCTAAATTGAAGTCCAAATATATTTTAATAATTAATAAATTTGAGTAAAATCATATAGGAATAAAAGTAACAATAATAATCTTTTCAGAAAGTATCATAAAAAAGATAAAGAGATCTAGTCTTTCGGGATTTTTGAAAAATAGAGTAGTTCAATCAAATTTTATTCTTATATAAATTATCATTTTCTGTTCTATGTTTTTAAAAGATATATTTAAAATCCCTAATCATCATAAATATAAAAAATATTTAGAATAAATAATAACTTGGGTTTGATCATGGTCAAATTGATTTAAAAGTATCCCAAGATAAACAATGATATTCAAAATATTCGGGGCGTTTGAAATCCGAATTGGAATCACTAATAAAAATTGTAACATAAATAAATAATATGAATGATTTAATTAATATATTTTTATATTTTTAAATTATATTTGAATTACTTTTAATGTGATATTTATTTTAGGAAAACTATTGCTGAAATATTAGGAAATTTATCAAATTCAAATTCCACAAAAGATTTATTCAAATTTAGGGATTGATTCACTTACATAGTCATCAAAATAAAATTTAAAACTATAAAATTGATTCCAAACATTGTTTAAAAAAATAATATATTAAATTATTTAATTTATGGATTCTCACAAATTTTGATTCCGAATCCAAATGTATAGCTTAATTTTAGGGTCCTAAAAGTAACATTCTTTATTGAATGTTAGGTTCCCAAACCTAACATTCTCCAAAAAAGTAGGGTTCAGAATAATGATTCTAGAATCCATTAAAAACTTCTTGAATAGTTAGAAAAACATTAACTAAAATACTTAAATAATTTTAGAGGAAATAAATTAAAATTTCTAATAAATATAATTATTAAATTTACTTAAAGAAGTATCATTACAAATGTATATGAGGGAGTTTGTGAGTATAAAAATAATTGAGAAAAAAAATTAAATTGGGGGATCAAAATTTCTAAACAATATCGTCCATTTTGATGATGAAAAAACTGATATAAATATATAAAAATGCATTGTTTTTAATTAATTGATCAAAAAAATTGGATTTTTCAATTCAATCAGAATAATATTTAGTTTATCCACATAGATAGTGAATTTAATTTGTTCCCTACTAATGAATATTAGTTAATAAAAATGTTGGGTTTACCAAAATTTCTCCCCATTTTTTGATATTATAACTAAATTAGATAGATAGATTAAATAAAATTTAATATAGCACTAAATTGTTATTGAGTTTTATGTTTAGACAATGAAAATTGGATCCTGAAAAATGATTATGATTATAAATAAAATAGTAGAAATTAGAAAATAAAAAAACAGAAATAAGAATATAAACAAAGGGATTTTTTTATAAATATTTTCTGATTATTTTTTTGTTAAGTAGTTAAATAGATAAGGGTTAGGATGAATAATTTTTTAGGTTTAGGGCCTTATAAGGTTGAGGATTCAGTGGTGAAGGAATCTCTGACTGTCTGCTGCACTACTTTTAACTCTTCCATCATCATACCAAGTTTTTTATTCATCAGCCCTGCCCATTATTTCATTAGTAGCCTTTTTTATTGACTCATCTTAAGAAATTACACTTGATTAAACTTTATAAAAGTCTAAACTGATTCCACTTTTGGAAATACTTTTCCATTATATCACCTAACTAGTTGGCCAAATTTTGAACACTAGGGTTTTATATGGTAAATTTCCAAAAAACTCTTACTGATTGTCCAAAGGAGTGTACAATGGAATGATATTACACAATAAAATTTGAATTATATAATTCATGATAGAAAAAATTTTATAAAGAAACTAAAATATTCTTATCAATTAGGAAGATGTTGTTACACATAAAGTAGAAACTATGGATCTTACAGACATAAACTGGTTTCCCAAAAAAATATTATGATCTAAAAAGACATATTTTGAAACAGATTCACTTCTGATATGATCAAATTATTCATCCATTTTCGTCTTGAAAGAACCAAAATATATTCTTGAAATTTAAAATTCTTTTAGATCTAAAAATGGTTTTGAAGATATTAAAAATTTGTTATGAAAAAATATGAATTCCTTAGATATTTATAATACTTATTAGAGACTTATATATCAGTATACAATCATATATATTATTATTTTAACTTATTATGGTCATAAATAATATCAAAATAAACATTATATATTTGCTTATCAAAATTAAAGTCATCTTCATTAGCTTAGGAGATTTTATCTATCCTTACAAAAGAACCTCCACCTTCAACTAAACGAAGCAATTAAACATCATATTCTTCAATAAATAGGGAGGGGAGATCTATAATAATTTTAGTATCTTCACTTCCTTCAACTTCAAAAACACTTTCCAAGGACTCAATAAGTGACACTATCTAATCCTTGATCAGATCAGTTGTTTTAGATAGAGAGGAACTTATATTCTCATTAAAATGTGATTTCCCAACTTCCTGCTTCTCAATATGAGAAAATAACTTATCTTGTTTTTAATATTATTCCTAAAATACTTCTTCTACCAAATATCCAACACCATCTTCCTACATTATTTCTTCTGCAAATATATTTTCTGGATTCACCACTTCAACCATAAGAACTATAATAAGATCAACTGGTTATTCCCTTCTTCCCAATATTAAAATAAGAACAGTTTCTCCATTTGTTTCACTATAAGAATATTGATATAATCTAGGGAATTGGGGAACTAAACTATACTAGAATAGATATTATTATCCAAAATTTTCATTCTCTTTATAGTGATTTGAATTTTGGTTGTACCAACAGAAGAATCATCCAAACCATTAGATCCATTAATTTTGTATTCTCTAACTTCCATAGAAACTCTTCTAGTTGAACAAGCTAAATTAATTTTTTTTACTCCCTTTGAGAATGAGATCCATATGGATCTTAAGATTTGGCTCTAAGTAGCATAATAATTCTATTGGTAATGATCTAGAAAAATCCCATTTTTCAAGCATCCCAACCGAGGGAGTATTTCTATGGTGACATATGATACTTTTCTTAATTTCACAGATCATACCTTTCTTATATAGAAAAAGTGAAATTGGTATTCCATAGGGGTAGAAATACATCCTTGCATCTCTATATCATAAATTATCCATATATATCAACATAAATCTTCTAAAATTATATTTGATGTATCTCAACATCAACAAAATAAAACACATATTAGGAAAAATAATTTTCCCTATATCCTCTATTCAAGATAATTCCACATTTTGAACAGACATTACTAGGACCATTTTTTATACCTCTATATCTATGATAGATATCTTTTTGATTTGAGAGGTCCAAAATATAAAAGATATCATGTCCTTTTACTTATGGAAACTATTCTCAATTGAAATAAAACTAATGTGTAACTCACCTTCATGGGGGTAGTGGAAGAGTTGAGTTAGACAAACTAAATAAATTGAAATTTAATTTTAATTTACCATTGATGGTTATATTTAATCTGAATCTCTAAAACTAAACTATCTGTTTTCATAAAATTTCATCCCATATTTCCTGAAAATATACTATGTATTTTCTCCCCTAAACATGTACTTCATTCCTTGAAATCTTACAGCTTTCCTCATATGAAGATTCATCTGGAACAACCATTCAAAATTTACCAATTTTCTTTAAATACCTCTTCTTTTTGAACTTGAAGTCCTCTACCTCTTTGAATTTTTAATACCAATTTTATCTGTTATCTTGGTTATGACCATTAAGAGAATCTATAGGTTTGTTGTTTAAAATCTATATTTTTAGAGATATTCATAGCTTGGAAGGTCAAAAGGGCGTGGTATTAAAGGAATAAGAGTAAGAGATGGATTTTACTCTAAAAATTATTGTTTAAATTTCTTGTTTCTCGATCCAAAATTTAAAGTTTAATAATTTTGTTTTTTAAAAAAACTTAAAATACTATTTCATTAAAAATAAAACATTTAAATAAAAATTTATACTTATAAATTTAAATAAATAAAATAAATATCATAAATAAAACATTCAATACATGTTCTAATTTTTTTTAAATTCTAAATATATTAATCAATTAAAATTAAAGGCTTTAATTAAAACCCATTAATTTTAAGCACTCTTAATAAAGTCAAAACTAGCAGTGGGAAGAGGGTTGGTGGAAATATCTACAAGTTGATACTTGGTATTTAAAAATTCTAAAGATAAATCCCCATTTTGGAAATGACCTCTTAGAAAATAATGTCTAAGATCAATATGCTTATTCCTAGGCAGACTCATGAGATATTTTTGAATATTAATTGCATATTTATTATCATATAAATTTAGAATATGAATAAATATAAATTAAAAGTCTAGAAGTTTATATTTCAACCACAATAGTTGTGCACAAAAAATGTCAGCTAATATATATTTTGCTTCAACTATTGATAATGCAACAAAATGTTGATTTTTACCAGACCATGATGCTAGGTATTTTTCTAAAAAGTGAAAAGCAGATGAGGTAATTTTTCTATCTAACCTACACCCTCTAAAATCAAAATCTGAATATGAAATTTAATTAAAAGTAAAAGTTTTTGTATAAATTCAAGACAGAAAAATAGTTATTTTTAAATATATAAAAATAAGTTTAATAGTAGTAAGATGGATTCTTTCAGACTTGGTAAAAATATTACATAAAGGGAAACAACAAACATAATATTTGGTATATTTGTACTAATAAATAACAAAATTTTTATCATACCACTATATAACTTGTTGTCCATTGGTTTTCCAATTCATCCAAATAAAGTTGTATATTAGTACACATGGTAGTTTAATAAGACTTACTATTTTCAAGTACAAATTCTTTTAATAAATCAATATTATATTTTCTTCAATTCCAAAATTTCTAAAATATTTTTGTTAAATTGTAAAAACAATAAAGAAATTTAGTTATCCAATCATACTCATGTCAATATGTTTTCATAGGTTTTGAAAAATCATTATTTTTTTATTATTTGAAAAAAAACATCATCTACCTATATTTGTACCAATAAAATATATAATCATGAATTTTTATTAACATGAGTTGGATCTTCCAACAGAAATAAAAAAAAATTTCCCAAAAAATAATTTAATTAGTTATACAAATCACCTGGTTCTTGTTTAAGTCCATAAAGACATTTTTTATGTTTAAAAATATTAATTGGTATATGAGTATTTCTCAAAAACAAATTTCCTCCATTAAGTATATATTTTAAGACAAATATTTTACACCCATATTATATAATTTTAAATTCATATGATATTCATAGGATAAAATGATTTTAAATTATTTCAAATTAGAAACAAATGAAAAATCTTATTCATAATTTATTTTTCCTCATGTTTATAATGTTTAGAAATAGGTTTATCATTATTCCTAGTGATTATTACATGATCACCATGCTTATTTCTAAGTACCCATTTGGTTGATTTCATTATATGGGTTGAGGGTCTATCAACCAATTCCCAAACTTGATTTCTCATAAATTGGTTTAGTTATTGTTGTATAGCTATCATCCAAATTTAATCCCCTAAGGTTTATTCTATAATTTTAGTCTTTAATTTGGATAGACATTTAAAGAAATAATTAAGGTTTCATATAGTTATTCGAGTTCTATAAACTTCATCTATGTATCCTATAATAGTATATACGAGATGATATTTAAGGTTATAGGATTTCTATGTAAGAAAATTTTAGTTTCATCAGTTTCATATTTTTATGAGCTACATTGAATCTAATCATATTATAATTTATTTTCAAATAAATATTTATAATAACTTTTTCTCAAGTTATTCAAATAATTAGACTCTATCTATTTGATTTTGGTTGTTATTACAAATATCACTTTCATAAAACTTCACATGAATAAATTCTTCAACAATCCTTAGATTTTTATTGAACACTAAAATATATTTATAGGTAGAATAATATCAAATAAATATTCCTTCATCCATAATTGGATAAAACATTCCAAGGTTTTACATAGAATTAACGATATAAACATTGCATCCAAATACATAAAAGTATCCTACATTAGGTTTTCTATTATTCTCTAACTCTTAGGGTGTATTTTAGAGAATAGTATGGATTAATACTCTCTTCATGATATTGAAATTTTTACTTACAACCTTTTCCCAAAGTTATGTTGAAAGATAATTTTCATTTAACATAGTTATTTCTAATTCATGAATAATCCAACATATTATTTATTTAATTCCATTTTATTGATATGTTCTTAGAGGAGATTAAGTACGTTTAATACCAAGTTTTGAGATAAAAGAAGTTAAATAATTATTTTCTAATTGTTATCCCTCATCAATTAATAGTGAAAATATTTTGAAATCTTTTTAATTTTGAAAAAACCTTCAAAATCTCAAAAAATATAAAAATATTATCTTTTATATATTTATATAATAAATCTAGGTATATCTAAAAAATCAACAACTAAAAAATAAAAAGAATCTTCATTCTAGGTTTTTTACACTTGAGGGTCTAAAAAAATCAATGTGGAAAAGGTTTAATGGTTTATATGTAGAAACCTATTTAATAGACTTAAAAGATCAATTTTTATGATTTCCTATTTTTCATGAATTAAAAAGTCTATTTTCAGCAATCTTAAGACTCAGAAGATCTGAAACTAAATATTTCTTAGATGAATTTGAAAAGGAATAAATATTACAATATCCAAATCACATATCCCATATTTAGGATTAATTTACATCCATAGTTAATCAATTTAATTTTTTTTCACACAAAAAAATAACATCCTATGGAAAAACATTTTTTAGTTCTTTGTGATCCAATCTTAAGAAGATTATCTTCAAAATAGAGAACGATTTGTTAAAAAAATAATATGAAAGTCCATCATAAAAGAGTTGAGAAATTGGAATTAGATTATGCTTCAGATCTTAAACATAGATAACTTGTTTGATTATAATTTTTTTAGATCTCTAAAGGGTCCAACTCCAATGATCTTTCCTTTATAATTATCTTCAAAGGTAACCAAAACACCACCTACTTTTGATAGTTCCTAGAGATTTGAAATGTCTCCACTCATGTTACTTTATCATACACTATAAAATTAATATAATATAATTTTATCCATTTGTATTTTCACCTAAAAAATATCAAATAAACTATTTTTTGGGCACTCAAATGCTATATGGTACAACAGGGTAATCCAATAATGATCTTGGTAACCAGATCTATTTAATTTTACTGGGGTTTACAAAATTAAATTTAGATAGATTTTATTAAATAAGAGGTTTCATTACACCACTAATATAAATATTTTTCATACAAAATTTATTATCACAATGGCCTTTAATTCTATAGAAAAAATATGTAAATATTGAAATGGGGTGGTTATTTAAACTAGGAATGAAATAGTTTTTATATAACATAGGTTTTTCACTATTATTGTAAATGAAAAAATATCCATTTGTTGAACATTATTTATAATAATATAATTTAAATATTATTACCCTTTAGTTAATATTCCCAAATAACATTTAAAGGATTCTATTTTATCTTGTAATTCATTAATTCTAGTTTCATATATAGTGTAGTTTGAAGTAGATTTGCTTAATTTTTCTTTCAAATCAAGGTTAAATTATAACATGTCTTGTTTTACACTAATAAAAAAATTATCAAAAAAATTCTACGATTTATTCTTATTTAATAAGGATTCATATTTTCCCCAAGTATAGAATAATATTTAACTAAATTTGTACTTGAGAAACCTTTGTAATCCGAAGCACATGAGTAATAGTTTTTTACCACATATTGTTCTCCATAAATCATATTTTGGATTTTTATTTGAATAATACTTTTTTGAATCATATTTTGAATATAAATAAGATTAATAAAAAATAGTCCAAGTATCCTTTGTATCTATTTCACCTTTAAACTAATAATCATATTTAATTTAGTATTTCTTTTCCTTATTTTATATTTTTTAATTTTATTCTTTTTACTATGTGTAGTATATTTTAATATGATATATTTTATTACATTCATAGCATTGAATCTATTTTATTTTATGATAATTCTTTTTTTGTTTCATTTTATAACTTCTTGAAGACTATTTTTTTATTATAAACTTTATTGATTCTTTTATCTACGTGAGCCAGTTCTTCTCTAGAATTTTGACATCTAGAATCAATTAAGGATATAACAACATCCTTATTCTTATTTTTTGGGACTAATTTCTGTATAAGATTGTATTTGTTGTCAAAAATTGTCAATGAAGATCAAAATGAAGAAGGATATGAAGAAGAACTCCAATGTTATTGAGAGTCGCAATTTAGACGATTGATGAACTGATCTTAAGTTCAAAGTATATGCATCAAAGGTTATAAATTTTCTAAAACAATGAAACCAAATCATAAAGTTACGTGATGATTCATACACCATTGTATGAGGGATCATGTGGATATTTGAAGATTTAAGAATGATAATACAAAGCTGAGAAGATGATTCCAGTCATATTCAGTGCTGACTAGAAAGACTGATGTTGCAGGAAGATAGATTATTATTTATGGACTTTGCAACAGATAAGGTTTGTGAATAAAGTAGATGATTGTTGAATGAGAAATATGATAGTGAGTTTTCGTGGGTGTTCTTACTGAATGTCTTTTCCTAGTGCTTGACAAACTGGTAGACATCAACATTAGTATTTTGTTTTTGGAAATTGAAGGATTTCTGTATTGGAGTGAATGATATGTGGAACGATGATGGAAATCTCATAAGGAAGCAAACCACATACGTTGGATCATGGACCGCGTACCATGTCTGGGAAATGATTCGTGATTAGGTACCTAGATGCGGAAACAGTACACAGAGTGGTGTGCAGTGTTTATAACCAAAAACAGTTCGTAGGTACAGTACACATTGAATTCATGTGGTACGCGTAATGGTACGCGGTGTAGGGTTACAGTACGCGGATGAAGTTCAGTATGAAGTGATGTTAGTCCCACATCGAAAATTTGGGTAAATCAGATTAACAAAATTTGTGGAGTTATTTGCCTATATAATTAGTGCTAATTCCATCATTAAATAATAGTGAATTCGATAAGAAAATATCATCACTATGGAAGAAATCCACTAAGTAAGAAAGTGGTACGATGGTGAGAATCGGCGTAGGACGAAGTGGTATACAAAAGGGGAAGTAGTTAAAAAAATTGGAAGGAGTAGTCTGTAGAAGAAATTTTTCATAAGAAAAAGTGGTATGCGGGAGGTGAAATAATTTGAATAATTTGAAGAAGAAGTCCGTGGAAGGAAGAAACAGTATACAGAGGTGGTATGCGAAGGCGGTTCGCACAGACGTGGTACACGTAACAGGTGAGGTACACATACCAGGTGAGGTACGTAGAGCAGGTGCAGTACGCAAGGCAGGTGTGGTACGTAGAGCAGAGGCTGTACATGAAGCAATTATGGTACATGGAGTAAGAGGGCTATGTTGACCTAGCACTATAGGTAGAGCAGACGAGGTACGTAGAATAGACACGGTATGCAGAGAATTCAGGGTACACAAAGCAGGCATGGTACGCAGAGCAGACATGATACACAGATCAGAGACAGTTCATAGAATCTGGGATAGTTTTCAGAAACAAAAACATCATAAACAGAGTTTGTGATTCTAGAAAAATAATAATAATTTATAGTGCATTCAGTAATTACACTAAAAGAGAAAACTGAATATAAAATAGAATTAATTTGGAAATTCGATGCAAGCAACGTATCATGCTGAATAGAGACCAGAGTTTTCATGCCAATCTTTTGAACCAACCTTCTATTTGATAAACTGAGGGAGACCTCTCCCAAGGCAGTGATCTAGTGGGAGTCAACGGAAGTGACCTGAGGGAAGTAGTGAGATATCCACTGACCTTTTTAAAGGAAGTGTGCATGGGATAGATTTATTGTGCCCGAACCTTTGTAATCCACAACGAGTGATGATTAGTAGAATTTTGTACAACCAGAAACCTATCAGCATATACTCCTTGGACATAGCCCTTAGGTGTGAACTAAGAAAAAAGTGTTTTGTTTTCCTTCTTCATGTGAATGTATTAATTACTACACATATCCATCATAGAGGTATTAAAAGGTGTTCCTACCAATGTGGGAACAATATTTAGTGAAGAAGAGAAACATTTTACACCATGATTAACCCCCCTCTCAGGGTGGTCCAGGGTCCTTCAATTTGTATCGAAGCACAAAGGTTTAAGTATGTTGGATACTCTTAAGTAAGTCTATTTAGAAGAGGAATTATGTTTTCTTTCCTTAGTCAACAATGAAGAGTAGTCAGGATGAATGTTCAGTTATATCTGAGCAGAAGTCTATACCCAGCTAGACCATGAATAAAAGAAAAAAGAAAGAGAAGAGATAGTTAAAGAATTCCCTCTTATATAAAGAAGAGTTAATATCTTGTTCTCTATGTCCTTCAAATAATTATGATGTTTCAGGCCTGAAAATTAAAAGATCAAGGAGATCGGGAGGTACGTTTTTCACCCTTGATCAATCTTCAGCCTCAGATGAAATTGATAGACTACAAAAATACCTTTATGATATCTACGAAGATAGAGTCATCGATATTTGTAGAATATTTCAATGTTTGTAGGAGGAAATCACCCATCTATGAAAAGAATAATACTCTATAGAGGAATGCTTGGTAGATAAAATATCATAATGCTATAAGCTCTCCAGAGATATTGAGTCCTTTAAAGAAACAAGAAGGAAACATTAAATAAATACATCAAAATGGTTCAAAGATGTCGAAGAGGAAGAGAGTTTCAGAAAGGATCATTAAGAAAATATCCACATTCATGAAGGGAAATTGAAAATTTATAAAGATTTCAAGGGTCTAAAATTAAAAGGGATATCCAAGAAGATCAAGGAAAAATACCCTCTGATACAGAATAAAGTGATGTTTCATGAGGAAGAAGTTTTAAGAATGAAGAAGGATTGTGAAGAGAAGATGACTATGATTGAATATCAAAGGGTCATTTTCAATAGAAAATGTCTAGAATTGGATGCTCAGTTGACCAATCATGAGAAGAAACATATTGAGACTTTACAAAAGAATGAAATAGATACTGCTGGTACTCAATGATCACTTGAGGATTCTAAAGATGAAATACCTCCAACATGTGACAAGAAGATTATGACAAATCATGATTATCCATCTCAAGAAATAGTTTTTGTTTCTAATCAGTTCTCACTAGAATATTCTACTGTCAAAATATTTCCAACATGTTATAAGAAGATCATGATATCAGTCATTGATATATCACAAGAATATAAGAAAGCAAAAGTACCATCCATACGAAATTTTAATAATATTTATAAATATTTTTTTTAAAAAAAGTGCAGGATGGAAGAAAAATTCTAAACAAGTATGGATGAGGAAAGGAAAGGAGAATAATTTAGGATCTAAATAATGAATGTATATTTTCAATATACAAGAGGGGTGGGGTGAATTGTATACCTTAAAAATTCCTTTGGAACATTTAAAGTTTGTATAAAACTTTCGTTTTTAACCTTAAGTAAAACTATGTTTAACAATGTTAAATAAGGTTAATTAAAAAAACCTCTTAGTTTTACAAACTTTCTAGGTTCTAGAAATATGGTTATGAAAATGAAACTTAAGAAAATATTACAAGGAAAAAGATTCTACCTTAAAGAATATATAATCTTACTAATCAGAGTATACAAGTAGAAGAAAGTATAAGATAGTTATAATTTCCTTATTAATAAAAATGCAATGAAAAAAAAACTTGAAACAAAATAATTAACAAGTATGAAATATTTTAGCCCCACATGAAGGGTATTCAACAACCTTGAATAACATTCCCATGATTTAAACTTTCAATAAAGTTTTTCTTCCCCACACCAGTGTAAGCCCTCGATAAGAATATCAGATTCTATCTTACTATCCCTGCAATCTCTCGAACTTCAAGGTAGTCGGAACCTCTGTGTTCCTTTACAAGGAAGTCCTCTAACTTTAAGATAGTCGACACCTCTATCTTCCTATCACTGGAAGTCCTCGATTGTACACAAAAACAATCAGAGTCACATGAAGCAAGCTGAACCAGATGTTTAGTACGCACAAGGCATGAGAGTATCTCTCTCTAGAAATCACTTCCGTTGCATGAAATCTCTAGAGTGATCAACAGATTCCTCAATTGGTTTGAGATCGTTCAAATAAGATCTTATTTATAAGAACTTCTCTAGTGGTCGACTCCCTCCTCCAATGGTCATATTTTTCCTTGAATCTCGGAGGGACCTGTACACATGTCACTCAAACAATAGTTAGTTTTAAATAGATTGAACGACATCGTTTATTAACTAAAACAAGGGTAAGAAAAATATGGGTTCTTAACCAAATAAATTTTTTGGAGTCTAAGGAAAAATAAAGTTTAGAGTCTTAGAAAATAAACACTTGGAGAATATAAATCATAAATATTTGGATTCTGTTTTTCAAGGAATTTGGAACCTGAATTCTATAGATTTTAGAGTCTGAATTCTAAGGAATTCAGAGTCGGAATTCTATGGAATTTGGAGTCTGAATTCTATGGAATTCAGAGTCGAAATTATAAGGAATTCAGAATCTAAATTTCAAAGAATTGGGAATATGAATTTCAGAAAATTCAGAATTTGAATTTCAGAGAATTAAGAATCCAAATTTCAAGGAATCTAGAATCAGAATTTCAGAGAATTTGGAATATGAATTTTAGAGAATTATGATTCTGAATTTCAGAGAATTCAGAATCTGAATTTGGAACCTGAAATTAGAATACTCTATATATAAGGATTTATAGGACTCTGAGGTTTTAAATGTGAAACTGAATTTAACACTTAGAAATAAAATTAATTAGATCTAGAGAAACTATAACGTGAATAATGAAAACAAAGGTAAGGAGAAAATTTCCTTGGGGGAGGAAAATTTCTTTATTAAGATAAATCTTTGGGGAAACAAAATTTTCCTTGAGATAGAGTGTTTGTGATTTTCAAAACATAACGGAATGGAAAATTCATAAAGAACCCTTATTGACTCAATAATCTCCCCCTTTTTGGAAAGCACAAACATCCATATGAAAAAGAATCTATGGACATAGAAATTTTATGGACTTGAAAATAAAAACTTATCTCCCATTAATTATGGATCATATTGAATACAACTAACTCCCCCTTAGGATTTGAAATCCCTTAGAATAATAATTTTGATTTTCTGAATAAGATTTTACATTTTCTTGCATTATAAAAACTTTAGTGATAATAAATTTCCTCTAGAAGAACTCCTCCTTACTTAGGGAAATATCTTCTTTAATTTTTATTCTTTTTTATCATTCCTTTCTACCCCTTTGTGATTTTAAAAAAAGAATAAAGGGTACAGAAAAAAATGGTACCAAAAAAATTAGTACTAAACTACCAAAAAAAAATATATAAAGAACAAAAAAAAATTCATTAATGTTGAATGAATTTTTATAAGGAAAATTACAACAATAGATCGGAATGGAATGAAATTATCCTTCTTTACCCTTCGACATCAGCTTCTTCACAATGGTTTTTAGCATCTTGAGGTCTATGTGATCTTCTTCCATATGCCTGAGCAGCTGATCCCGATATTTATTTTTCTTCTCTAAAGATTTAATTTTTTCTTCCTGAGCCTTAAGACATTCTGCTTGAGCTTTCAACACTTTTTCTTGGTTAACAAGCTTCTCTTCAATCTCAATTCTGAGATCCCTTTCCCTCTTCCAATTCATGGCCACAGAATTAAGCTTTCCATTCAAATCCTTAACATCTTACTTCTAAGTAGTCTATTCTAGGATTAACTTTTCCTCAAAACTATTTTTAAGATCCTTGATCTTCCCATATTTGGTGTCAAAATCATCTTTGACGTTGTCATGAAATTCATCTAAAATTATCATTTCTTCGATTGTCTTTTTTTACAAACTTTTAATCTTCTTGCAAGATCTTTTATGATCCTCATAACCAATGAGGAATGCTTTGAAATTTTCTTCTAGTCGGACACATTTTTCCATAACCCTGGAAATTGAATTTGATTTTGAATTTATCATATGCTGAAGCAGCTTGCATCTTGAGTCTATGATTGTGAATATGGGAATAGTACCAACCGACTTTTTCAATGACTGAACAACAAAATCATGTCCAAGGGAAGATGATTCTGAATCCGAGTGTCTGATTGATGAGGATTATTATTTTATGACTTCACATTTACTCTTTGATAAAGCACTAAAAACTTTCTTCTTCACCATAGATTTACTAGGTGTATCTTGTAACACCCTAAGATTTCATAGTATGTTATCTCGTTAAAGTAATTCAATAGCTTATGGTACACAGAACTTCGAGATTCTAACACACCACGACCAATCAAACTAGCCGTTATCAATAGTAATAACCTCTTTTTGAAATTTTATAAATTTTATTTTCCAAAATGGACTTAATTTTTAATTCAGAATATCAAATTTATCTTAAAGTGAATTTTTGGCACTTTTCTAAAAACTTTCAATTTTGGAAGAATAATACTAAATTTTAATTAAAAACAACTTTTTTAATCAAAATAATTTATAGTGTAAAATTATACATTTAAATGGTTTTAAAGTATCATTAGATTATATTTTTATCATTTAATATAATTTAGGTCATTGTGTGTAATTTCACATTTAAACTAAACATAAACGAGTGTCGATCTTTTGATAGTTATTATTCTTAAAATCATGCTTTTGGTTTTGACAACGAGAATTAATTTAAAATTGATTTCAGCAACTTCTATGTTTTGAATTAAGAAAAATTGATTACATATTTGGAATTAGGAGGTCCAAATTGTGTAAATATGTAACTTTTATTTTTATACATTATGAATAATTACTTCGGTAAATATTTTATTTACCATGGTTAAAGGGTAAATCCAGTAAATATGGGTAAAAACTAATATTATAATAATATTATATTACCCTAACACGTGTCTTTTTTCCTATTGGTTGGTACATGTAAGACCATGTGAATCTTTGGGTAGATTTTTGGACCCCATGTAGCCATTTGGAAGCGATAATGACATTTTACATTAATTAATCTAAATTAAAGACAAAAAAACCAAAGCATGTATCTTTTAGTAAAACATTTTTATATGGGGTTATATAATTGATCACTTAGATTATAAATATTAATTAGAAAGATAAAAATATTTCCTACATAATGGAATTTTATTTATAATTTTTATATATTATATAATGTAATTTATATATGACACAATGATGATGTAGTCATTACCTTAATAATGAAATATTAAAATAATTGATATTATAAATCTCCAAATAAATTTAAATTGAGACTTATGATAAATTAAAATAATTTTATAGGTTAATATGATATTTTAGGGTTGGTTAAATAAATTATATTATATGTAATAAAGTTTTATGTATTTCAAAAAAATCAAATACTAAATAGTGTCAAAATTGACATAATTGAGTTTTTAAAACTAATTATATATTATTAATTGATATAATATTCCAAAAAATATAAGGTTCATAAAAAGGAATTAGATAAGGTTATATATATTAATAATGAACCACATTGGGTTATCTTGGATTATTATAGTAAGCTTATTAACCATATAATATAAAAATACAAAGAGATATGGTAAATGTCAAACTACTTAACTAAGAGTTAAACCTAAAAGATATGATTAATATGATGACCAAAACCTGTCTAAAACCTATTGGTTAAGAGGTTTTCCACCCATCCCTACCTTATCCTCTAAATAATTCATTTTTTAGTCATTTGAAATCGAAAATTATTTTATTATAAAATAATATTTCAAGCTTTTCCTAAAGTGACCCTCACCTATCTTATAAAAGGGAACTTCCCCTTCTCTTAATTTCACACCTCCAAAGACTTTTGGATCAGACAAAACCAACCCAAATATCCTCAAAACTTTCCTCACTTCATCCTAGAGGCATTCCTTTGGTTATAAATCCAGCCTATGAATCCCTTTTGATCAAATAAAAAAGAACAACCCAAAGAAGAGGTAAATAATTCACCACCACTTTCAAGTTCTTTTCTTCTTCCACTTCCTATTTTTTGTTGTTTCCATTATAAAATAATAACTATATTATCTTATATATACTGTGATGTTATTATAAAAATGGTACAACCATATTCATTATTCTATCCATCCTATAAATGACAAAGTCACCATATGTGCGTACGTACGACGTACCATCTCCACATCGTGGTGTAGTTTGTTATTCAAACACTTAATTATTTGGATGGGTATAATAATGAGTATAATTGATGTAAATAATATATATTACATGTTAATGATATACCATCCAATTACATATGCTATTTCCATTAATGATTTTGTCACTCGTGCGTATGTATAGATTACCGTCTCCACGATGCGATGAGATTTATTCCCACATTCACCATTCAACAATGATTATAAAAATATATATTATTAATAATTATGTAATATAAGAAATAATAATGCTAATGGAGATATATATATATATATTCACTTACTTACATATATCTTATTCACTTACTTCCGTTCAATATGATATGAAAACAGAAACATCATTTATGCGTACGTACAACCTATCATCTCCATAAACGGTGCCTTCCATTTCATATATACATCTATTATAAATATTTATATATTAAATATATATGATATATAAATCAAGGTTTATATTCTATATATATTTAAATCATGATATAAATGATACGATCAAGAATAACAAGTTAAAAAACATACGATAAAGAAAGCTATTATTATCCTATTAGGAAGGAAAATCTAAATGGTCAATTTAGGGATCTCAAATATGACACTGAGTTAATGGTTATCCTACAAGAAAATTCATACAATATCCTTCTAGGAATGCCTTGGCTCCATACCCAGGTTATGGTGCCCTCAACATTCCATCAATGTACGAAATACCCCATCGATGGAAAGGTCATCATACTACATGGTGATAATTCCCCCTTCAAGTCTTATGAAGTGACATATGTAGTGGTAGGTTTCTACAAAAAGGAAGGAAAGTAACCAATGGTTGATAATGATTAATAGGATGCAGCCTCCAATGACTTAATGGCTACCAATAATATTTTTTGGAGTATTTTCTATAGTGATTATGTGCTCCCCATAAATCTATTTGAGGAAATATACCTAATAATAGATGTCAAAGACCCTTCTATCCTCAAAGACAATGTAAAATACAATCAGGTTTGGGATCTCTCAACAATGAATCTGGCTATAAGGGATGATAATGTATCTTCTTTAGACCTCTATCTCCCCAAAAGTTATAGATAGGCCCTTTTATTTCCAACATCATATGGAAATACCTCAACAGACACGTAAGTGAGAGAAGATGAGGATAACCTCTGGAATGCCTCTCCTACATTTGAGGAAGACCTCTCTACCACCATTAATGATATCAAGTAGGTAAATATGGGAATAGAAGAAGGCCAACAATTTATATTTATAAGTGATTCCATGCATCTTGAAGATAATGATATATACATTGAATTTATAGAGAAAAACTAATATGTGTTTTCTTGGAATTATAAAAAAAAATTCTTAGACTGAATCTTGATGTGGATATGCATGATATCAGCTTACCCAGTGAGCATCGATGCTTCATGTAGGCTTCAAGGAGGATGCACCCCACTCATACAACAATTTGAAGTATGAATTTGACAAATTGATCAAATATAACGTTTTCTAAGAATTTAAATACCCATGTTGGCTTTCCAATATCATCCTTATTAAAAACAATAATGGTCATATTAGGGTTTGCATCAATTTTAGAGACTGTAATTGGCACTTCCCAAAGAAAAATTTCCCATTTCTAATCACATAACTCTTGATCAATGAAATAATCATATTACAAGAACTTCCATTAATGGATGAGTATTCATGGTACAATTAGTTAGATATACCCCCTGATGATGAGGAAACACTACCTTCAAATCACCACATGGGATATTTTACTATCAGTTTATTCCCTTTGTCTTAAATAATGTTGGATCCACCTAAAAAAATTGAATTTAAAATTTCTTTATGAACTTTATAGAAAGAATATCTAAATGTTATGTCGATGACCTGGTTTTCAAATCTAGACAATGATGTGATCACTTCACATATATTCAAATAGTCTTCAACAAGCTATGGAAGCATAGTATGAAGATGAATCAACTATTATTTTCTTTTGAGGAAACAATAGGGAAGTTCCTCAAATTTATGGTATTCCACCATGACATCGAGGTTGAACCCAAAAAGAATAGTGACTTTCTAGTAATTTTAACCCCTCAAAATCTCATAGAACTAAGGGTACTCAAACAGAACCTCAACTATATTTGTCATTTCATATGCTATCATGGCTAGAAAATCTCTCCCCTTCACTAAGATAACGGGGAAGGGAATATATTATCAATGGGATAGGGACTGCAAATAATAATTTTAGTGTCTTAGGAGATACATTCTACATCCATAAGGCTTGATGACACCATTGGAATAGAGGACACTCATCTTATATGTGTACACCATGGAATAGTCACTTGGAACCCTCCTTGTACAAATAAACAATGTGGGGAGTGAGAACCGTCTCTACTACCCCAGTCAGACAATGCTAGGTATTGAGACCCGATACTCTAATGTTAAGAAGAACTACCTCATATTCATATTTGTAGTACATAAGCCAAGGTATTACTTGAAGCACCATAAATTCCTTATGGTCTCTCATATTGATCTGCTCAAGTGCATCCTAGGTCATCCTATGATGACCCAATGATTGGACTAATGGAAATTTATTCTAAAATAGTATGAAATCCAGTTTTTATCACAAAAGTTTGTGAAATGGAAGTCCTTAAATGATTTCATCATGGCATATATCACCCTATAAAATATGACAGTGGACATCGAACCTCTGAATGAATAGTTTTTCTATTCCTATAACACTACCAGAACATGGGAGATGTATTTTTATGGACCCTCCAAGATTCATATTGACAAAAGGATGGAAAAACTAAAGCTCAATTAGGTTGGATTTGGGATTATGTTTGATTCTCCAAACAAATAAATTTTTCCATATTTTTTCTCACTATCTTAAGGAGGCAAAAAAAATGAGGTTGACTACCAAGGCCTCATCACCAGATTAGAACAAGCTCTATAATAGTAAATAGCTTACCAGAACATCAAAGTGGATTTAGAGCAAGTGATAAAGAAGATAAATTATGAATATTCCATAAAGATGGAAGAATTGTCCCATCTCACAAGTTATTCCAGGGGATTGACAGTATAGTTACCTTTTAAAAAAAATTGTATAATGTTCCCTGATCATAGAATGCTCATGTTGATACATTGGATAATTCAGTTATAGTCATGGAAAACCATGATCAGAAGGAAGAAACCTTCTATATCATGCACTGAAGTGTAGCCTCATCAATCAACATCTGCGATATAGGAGAAACGAACTAGGTTATCACTACCCTAGAGAATGATTAATAGATATCCACCTATTCATGGATGGATCAAATAATTTATTATCTCTAGAATGGGATTCTCCCAATGGGATGAGAGGAAAGAGAATAGATCCGATTCTGAGTAGCGAGACTTACCCTAAGAGATGGTTCAAATGAGAAGTAATCCCTCTATAAGTGAGGTTTCGATGGAATTCTTAGATGAATAGAAGAAGGAGAGATTTCCACCATCATGGAAGAAGTATTCCCATGATCCTACATCACTAATTAGTCATTGACTAAATTCTCCCACCAAATCAGTAAGATGGGTTAATACTAGCAGACTATGATACAATACTATCTGGATGTATTCCAGATTCATGAATAATTCATCCCTACACCTTCAAAATTTCTATATACAACTAAATATTCCTATAACTTTTCCACACGAGGGATTGATATTGTGGGTCCATATCCCCCATCCACTACTAAACAGTTCAAGTACATCCTTACTACTACATAATTCTTCTCCAAATGGGCTGAGGAAATACCCCTCAAGGATATTGGGATGAAGAACATCATAAATTTTTTAAAGTCCCATATCATCACCATGTTTGGAATACCACACACAATATTGGTGGAAAATGACACCAACTTATGTTCTATGAAGTTGAAGAATCTATACCAAGAGTACAATAATCATTTATCTCACTATATTGTAGTATAAAATATGAAAATAACATCATTTAATAGGAAACTATCAAATATACTCCATAATATGGTGAATAAGGATAATAAGTCCTGGATAGATAAGCTCCTTCAAGATTTATGGGATCAGCATACCACCACACGTACTGCTACATAAGAAACACCATATTCTTTGGTGTACGAGACTGAGGTAGTGTTACCCATAGAAGTCCAGTTGAACACACTTCTAATATACATTTTTTAAAAACCCTTGGATGATGAGAAATATCAAAAAATACTAGATGAGATGGAATAGATTTATGAGAAAAAGTTGGGTACACTGAACAACCTTAAGGTCCACCAGAATCAGATCACAGAAGCCTTTAATAAAAAAGATCATCTTTATTCATTCCTCTAGAGAGAACTGGTGTTAGCTCTCATAACCCTAATGATTACAAAAATAAAGCTTCTGAATCTAGAACCTAAATGAGAAGGAACTTATATTATATATAAGGTATATCAAAATAGAGCTTACTCACTGGTCACAATGGATTAAGAGCGTGTCACACCCCCACCAATGAAATATTTCGCAAGATATACTTTTCATATCTGTTATCATGCATCTATCATCCTGGACGCATGATGTTAAACCATAATAAAATTTCCTAGAAGTAAAAAATTAAACAAGACAATGACTCTCATCCTAACCACATGATGTTAAAAAGTAAAAAACCAGCTCTAGAAGAAACACTTTAAACTGCATAGCATCCCTTATCTTTATTTTAAGATGATAAATTACACGGATAAAGTCCTACCAATATGCCATTAAACTACCCAAAAATTATTGTCTCATCGACAATTCATAGAATATAAGCTGGATGTTTACATAAGAAAGATAAAGTGACCCCATCCCTGTGTGATATTCGAATCCACATAGGGAATCTCTTCATCCAAGAATTACATGTGGCTTGATTACTATATTTACATGATACATCATGACTCCTAGACCTCTATTATTAGGTCTAGCCTCAATATTAATTTTCTTCCATGTCATGTGACCCACATCCTTACCAAAAGGCAATAAACTAAATGGATGATGTCCTTACAACATGACATAAAACTACACATATCACTAATGTTCCCCTTATTTCACATCATGTCACCCACGTCCTAAACTCATGATGTTAAACTACATAGATGATGTTCTTTCTGAATTAAAATATACTTTATGGGTTTTTAAAACTACAGATGACTTGATTATCATCCTAATGAGATATGTAGGGATGCCTCAATCCTATATATTGGTCCATCCAACACATGATACAAAATTCCCCAATCCACTCATTAATTGGCTCTGCACAGTGAGAGGAACCCTTTCCATTCCTTTTTTATCACACTGAACATAGCTCATGTGATCTTAGGAATTATGGTAAGGTATTCCCCACACAAAAAAGGAATAAAAATTACGACAGTTTTATCATGGTCTTCAATGCAATACCTTTAATGTATAAACTTGATTCCTCATCACATGATGTTAAACTACATAGTTGATGTCATTAACAGACAACATAGAACTGGATGGGTTTCTAAAACAACATGTTTATTTATTTCTTTCATCACAGGATACATAGTGATGCTTGAATATCCAAAATCAAGCTCACCTATAATAATCAACATAAAAATACCCCCTCTATGTATAGTCCATATATGTGTAAGGAGTTTTCTTAATAAGTACACATGTCTTGATTCCTATCATAACAAGATACATAGTGATGGATGAAACTATATTCCTTATTCATAGCCACAATATTCAATTTTCAAATTGGGAGGCCCACTTCCTTTCTACATGATGTTAAACTGAACTGTTTCTCAAGAAATAAATGTGTCTATATTCCTGTCATCATAGGATATGTAGTGATGCCCAAATATCCAACTCCGGACTAACTACAAGAATTAATGGAAAAAATTCCCCCTACGAGTATGGGTCAGAATTGTGTAGAGTTTTTTCCATTCAAGAACTATGTGTGTCTTGATTCCTATCCACATAGGATATGTAGAGTTGCCCAGATCTCTGATTCTTTGGTCTAGATGTGATGAAAAAATATATATAACCCATCCCTACACACGTTTTAGGTAAAAACATGGCTTTCTTGTCCACATAATATACCTTCCACAATTTTCCATCTTGATTACCATTTCCTTACCAAATGTCATTAAAATTTAAGGAAACAAATATGTCCTTACTGCATGATGTTAAACTGCAAGGAAAATGTCATGGTCCCATGACATTAAAACAGCACGGACAATATGTAACCACTACACAATGGTAAATTGTGCATAAAATCACCCATTTTCATTCCTTATTAATGGAACACATTTTCTTGACCCCAATTAAACTGAGTATGGGATCTTTCACCATATTTTAAGCACATCAATCCAAAAATCACACTGAATATCTCAAGTGACTCAGGTTAATAGAAACCTTCCATATCCCTTATAAAATGATACCTAGGTTTAAGGGATAATTTTTTTGACCATGTATATATGCCTATGGTTCTTGAATATGTGCCTATGATTTTCAACCAAAGTTTCACTCTGTAAAAGGTATTTCTGATCCTTGTGATCCTAACAACACCATGGTAAAACTCATCACCTCAATGTGTTGTGGTCCACCCCTAGCATGATTTTCTCATACCATTACTCATAACCTATGAATCTTGAGTCATGATTGACAACATTTTCATCCACCACTCAGAAGGATGTCAGAGTACTCTTAACATTGGGATCCCTAATTAGGTACATGTGTAACATTCCCCTCATATCAGGTCTATGTACATCATGACCGTAATCTTCCTGCACTTTGTTCAAATATGTATGAACCAATACTCTAGCCTCATATTGTCCAAATCATAAGACCATAGTCTATTAGCAAGAGATACACAAAACTTTTCTGGTAGAAAACCCACGAAGAGAGGCCTAAGGAAAAATAAAGTATTTTGTCGTTAAACTCTTAATCTATAAAGTTTAGGTAAAATTAGGGCATATATAAGTAATACATAAATCTCATAGGGCCTAATTTGTATCCCTATTAAGAGAAAATATTTTTTCACTAGATCTCCCAGTCCAAGAAAACGTTTAAGTAATGGTTTGTCGCATCACCTTTCCACAAGAACTTGTTCACAATGTAGTGACACAACCTTTAGGGTACTTGAAACTTACTTAGATGTTACAGTTTACATAAATCAAACTTCATTTCTGAGCACCATGGGTATTGAAAATATTTTTTATTCATTAGAAAAGATACCTTCCTTCAAGGGATCCTTTGTTTGACTATTCATTTCTGTCTATGGGTCCTGCGTATGCACCTATGGTCATCAACTAAATGTTTCACTCTACAAAAAGGTATTTCTAATACTTGGGAGCCCTAACATCATCATGGAAGGACATACCACCTCAATGTGTTCTGGACCATTCTTGGCATGATTTTCCAACACCATCATCATAATCTACGCACTTTGAACCATGATTTATAGTCCCCATAACCAAACTATTCAAGTGGATTCGAAATCCTTAGCATCACCATGTTTTGTTCCCTTTGTCAAAGTAGGAATGTGGGAATCCATTACCAAACCTTTTTATAGACCACGTACTATGATTTGAAACCACATGTAATAGGGGTTGAGCTTCATAATTAATGAGATAGATTTCACTAGGGTTCCAAAACCCTTCTTGGATATCCTTTCTTTCCATACCCAACCTCATCATATGGATGTTTGGGTCATCAAAAATATCCCATGGACCTTGTAAAGGAGTTGATATCATCTTCTCTTGACCATACTATCAATGTTGAAGGTATTTGAACAACTAACAAAAGGAATCACCTTTTATTGGAATGGAACCCCAATCATTGTGTGTTTTTGAAACACTGTAGAAAAACCAAGAACCTCATGGTTTTATAGGTCATACCCAACACATCATCTCCATCCCATATTCATTGAATCAAATGTTTGGGTTATGAATTACATTATCCACATTCCAACTATCTGGGTGGGCCTATATTTCCTAGTATTTCTCCCTAAAAAAATATTACACCCATAAATCATCCATTGAAATTAGAAAAGAGTGAAGACACCTATGTTTAACAATGATATAAAATCATAAGGGATTTGACCTACCAATTAGAGGTATCTCCTCATTGAAAGAAAGGAACTCCAATCCTCATGATCTCCAACAAAACTATAGTGGAACTCAATATCCCAGATTGTTTTGGGTCATCCCTGGCATGTATTCCTCATATTATATATTTATGTCATGACAGAAAGCCTTTAAACTTCACAGTAATAGAAGGTACAAACTAGAAGAACCTAAAATACATCTATATATAGTCTAAGATAAAATACAATTAACTAAATAAATAAAAGGTCCAAGATAAAAGGCCCTAAAATACAATGATAAAATGCCTAAGCTAAAACTAATTAAACTAAAATGAAATAAGATCTGAGCTAAAAGACTATAAACTAAGAAACTATATCAGTTTAGTCTACAAGAATAAAAAAATCATGGAAGTCTCCCCATATGGATTTAGAAAAATTTAATCTATACTCTCCAAGTCCATTGACTTCAGAAAATGATAGAACACACTCCCTTTAGGATATATATTCTACCCAATGTATCCTTTTAAGAATCAGATGATCTCTAGATAGTTCGAGAAGATATATCAATAAAGAATCTCATGTTGGTGGGAATTCATGAGTATTTACCAAGAATTGTCATTTATCATTTAAATATTCAGATCTAGGCATTCGGTTTTACTTGATGATATGTAAAGAATAGGTATCTTTTATGATTCATATAATACTAGATCAATGAAATGTCATGTATATCCTGAATGAAATAAAACTAGATGACAACATATAAAGTTAAAAAGATTTATTCATTCGTAGCATTAAAAATAAGTAATCTACACATATCAAAGTCTCTCCCATGAATATTAAAGCCTTGTAAATGTTAAAAAATAACAATCCCATCACAACATATGCTTCGAAGAGTCTCTAAGATATAAATTCATCTTTTCTAGGGAGTTAATATACTAGAATAATTGATCAATGGATTTGGTCTATGCCTCCATAGTCTATTGAAGCTCCTCAACCCAAGAGATGACGTTAATCCTAGAATCATCCACCATTTCAAGAAGTCCATGTTTCTCCCAAATTTTTTACTTTGATATATGAAGTGCATGATGAAACTGTGATATAGATTCCCGAAGACAACTTATTTTAGACTAGAGATGGTAGATCTTATCATTCCCAACACTGAATACTTCCCTGTGAGTATCCACTTCCATCACATACTTGGAAGCTTCCTTTAAGGCTTCATCCCAGTCATTATTCACTAGAGAAGAAGCCTAAGTGGCACCCACCCTCAATTTGAGGGTCCTATTCTTATCTCTTAGAGATATCACCTCCTTAATCTGATATTGAACAATGGTATAATCAAATTTCTCATAACCAAGGGTGATGAACATAAATCAAATATGAACCAACCGGTCCTTCATCCATTTCAATGGGTTCTCTGAAACTAAGGTCTAGATGTCCCTACATATTTTTAGTGGCATTGACAGGTAAAATGATGTAGACCCCAAGCCTTGATCTAATCCCATATTGGGAATGCGGATATATTCTAGAGCTAGGTCACTAATAAAAGGATACGTGCTCACAGTCTTCTTTGATGATGGAAGGGATCAAACCTCCACATTGGTTTAACCAGTCCAAGGAATCCCTAAGAGAGAAGGGACTAGAACCTCCATGATTGGGTTAAAGACACTAGAGAAAATGGGAACCTGGACTTATCAGCAAAAGGATAAATCATATTGTATCAATAGGTAGTCTGTGGATATGACTGATGTTAGAAACATACCTTTATTGATTGTGTAGCTGGTAACACCAACTACACCGAATCCACCATCTAGTGAAGAGGTGAAACAATATTTTGACAAGTTACATTGTGGAACCACTAGTGATTTTCTAAAAGATGAACTTTTCTCACCACCCTCAAGGGCCGCAGGAATAAAAGATAATGTTAAGCAATATGAAACAAATAAAAAATATTTCCCATTTTGAAGAATTATTCTCCAAAAATCACTCCCATCAAGGTTAACATGGTAGAAAAATAGATAAATATGTAAGTATCCAACAAAAGTGTGTCTATCCACACCTAATCATGTGGTGTGACTGTTGAAAAGTTTACATTAGGTAGAGGGCACGATTGAATCAAATCCCCAACCACCTACACTTCTTGATGAGCCAGGACTAATAATAAAGGTTCGGCTAAGGAAGCAACCAAAAACTTGCCTACATCCTCAGGAGAAGATACAAGATCTTTTAAGTGATCTCAATGAGGAACTAAACACTCTTGAAAAATCAGGACGTGTTTATAAAATATCCCATAACAAAAAATAAGTGAAATGTCACACTTACATGAGGATTCCATTGGAGAAGGCATTGACAACTCAAAATTCTTCCTCTACCTTTTCCTTTACAGGGAAAGTTCTGCAGATGGTATTGATGATGATAGATTTAGGGAAGGACCCCAGAAGGTTCTAAAGAAAAAGTCACTATTCCCAAAGTAGTCGTCGCTACCCTCATATGGGCCAGTTGACTCAGGGGTTCTCCATCATTATTCTATCAGTCATTTCCAAATTTATCTCTAATAGATTTACCATGAGGAGAATATTTAGGGAATGAAATGACTCTCAGATATTTTTTATCAACCCACTATATCAAAAAAACACAAAGGACATTAGTATGGTCGCAATGGAACCACAACCATTTAAATATAGAAGTAAGTTCATCCTTACTGCATCCTAAGTGATAGAATATCCCAATTAAACCATGAAAATTTCTATGATTCCCCAAAGTAATATTTTTTAGACCAACAGGGAATAAAAAATGGACCCTTGATGCTTTACAATGCTATAACACCCTGACCCTAGTTACCTAAAGTCAGTGCATTATTTTAAATACATTGGCCTAACTACAAGGAATCAAGTCCCGAAATACCAATCAGTTTAGTAGTCTTGGAAAATAGATTACATATATGAACGTTACATTACACATTAGAAAATAAAAAAAGCATAAATTATCCTTTCAGAACTCCATTAATCCTCTAGCTTAAACCTTCTTATCAATCATAATACATTTCTTGGAACCCTGAGAAAATAAAACATAAAAAAGGGGTGAGCTCAGATGTTGAGTAAGGATAAGAATATAACGGAAACATTCAAAAATAAGCACAAACATTTAAGGAAATGTATACGACTAAAAAATAATCCTTTTAAACATAAACTTCTGCATAATATGGCCAATGTAAATCAAATAATGACATTTACTTATTCACAAGGATATTCTACTAGTCTAATAATCACATGAAATATCAATAGCCAATTTCATAATGATGGAATGCATAATGCCAGACTTAATAACCACATAGTCAGGGCCTTGTTCCAAGACTAAAAATAATATTTTTTCAAGGCCTTGTTCCAGGACACTAGTTTGTCTCAAGAGACCTACAGATGCATCGAGGTGCTATAGCGGGCTCCACCCGTAATTTACTAAGTCTAATGCATTCTTCATATGAAAAGGTTTACACATAACATAAACATTCGTATTAAAAATAGCATATGAAATGTCAATACTTTATCCACAAACCATGAATGGTATAAAAATAACACATCCATAGTCAAACATATCTCAAAACCATCAATACAATGTGGAAGATTTGTATCATAATAAATCAACCTCGATCAAGAATAATATCCAGTAATTGATGTTGACATAGTTGAAAATGTTCAGTAAAACTCTTTGAGAGAAATATCCCTTTTTATTGAAATCATTTTAAAAGTCACACAATTTATAAATGAAGTCATTTAAAAGATATTTTTGAATAAAAGTGTCCCATACCACTTTGAAACTTTTGAAATGAGTTAACATTTTAAAACATTATTGTCCATAAAAATAAATCCTTAAAATCATTTTGAAAACATGGACAGTAATGAGAAAGGTTTATAAGAATAAATCGTTTAAACATTTAAAATTATGTTTTAGTAAAAAATTCCATTAAAAATAATCCCTTTTGAAACTCTTTTATGAATCATGGACATGGATAATAAATATGTCCTAGTAGATACTTATGTAAAAACAATCTCGCATAATATAGAGATTGTGAAATTAACCCTTAACTTATACTTTACTTTAGTCAAGGGTAAATTTAACCTCCTGTATAAAGACTGTAGTATGTTATTATATTATACCAGGACCATATTAATATTTATGATATCATACAAGATTTATTTATGACTTTATACTACCCATTTAATAATAAATTCCATGTTAAATTAGCATTTCATAAAATAATCGCTTTCTTTATCGTACGTGTTTTAACTCGTTACTCTTGATTGTATCACATAGATCAGGATTTAAATACTTCTAGTATATAAAAAATTATTTATATATCATATATATTTAGAATATAAATATGTTTAATATACATATATATGAAATGGAAAATACCATTTATGGAGACGGTAGGCCATACGTACGCATAAATGTTGTTTCCGTTTTTATATCATATTGAACGGAACTAAGTGAATAAGATATATGTAATTACATAAATAAATAAATAAATAAATATATCTCCAGTTACATTATTATGTAAAATATTACATACTTATTAATGATATATATTTTCATAATCATCATTGAATGGTGAACGTGGAAATGAATCTCATCTTATTGTGGAGACGGTAATTCGTGCGTACGCACGAGTGAAAATATCATTATATTGATGGTGAAATCGTATCTAATTGGACGTTATATCATATATAAATAATCATTAATATGTTATATTTATTATTTACATCAGTTATAATCATTATTATACCCATCCAAATAACGAAGTCTTTGAATAACAAACTACACCATGACGTGGAGACGGTAATCCGTACATAGGCACTTATGGTGACTTCGTCATTTATAGGTTGGATAGAGTAATGAAAATGGTTATTCCATTTTTATAATAAAATCATAGTATATAGAATATACTGGATTTATTATCTTATAATGGAAACAACAAAGAAAGAGGATGTGGAAGAAGAAAATAACTTGAAAGAGGTGATGAAATATTTACCTCTTCTTCGGGTTATTCCATTTGATTTGATCAAAAGGGCTCCATAGGTTGGAATTATGACCAATGGAAGGCCTCTATATTTAAGGGAGAAAAGTTGGGAGGATATTTGGGCAGGGGTTCTCTGAGCCAAAAGGATTTGGTGGTGTGAAATTAAGAGAAGGTAAAGTGCCCTTTTTTAAGAAGGTAAGGGTAACTTTACGAAATGGTTGAAGTATTATTTTATAATAAACTAATTTTAGGATTATAATGGCTAAAAAATGAATTATTTAGAGGATAAGGTGGGTATGGGTCTAAAATCTTTGAAAAAATAGGTTTTAGACAGGTTTAGGTCATCATATTAACCTTATCTTTTATATTTAACTCTTAGTAAAATAGTTTGACATTTACCATATCTATTTGTATTTTTATATTATATGGTTATTAATATTACTATAACAAGACATGAAAACACAATTTGGTTCATTATTAATATATATAACCTTACCTAAGTAATTTTTCCGAATATTAGAAATTTAGGAATATTATATCAATTAATAATATAGTATTTGTTTTAAAAACTCTATTATGTCAATCTTGACAATATTTAGTATTTAATTTTTTTAAAAGTCATAAAAACATTATAATTTAGAATAAAATTTATTTAACCAACCCTATCATGTCATATTAACCGATAAAATTAGTGTAATTTATCAGAAGTCTCAATTTACATTTATTTGGATATTTATGATATCAATTATTTTAATATCTCATTATTAAGGTAATTACTGCATCATCATTGTGTCAGTCATAAATTAAATTATATAATGTGTTAAAATTATAAATAAAATACCATTATATAAGAAATATTTTTAGCTTTATAATGAATATTTAAGTTGAATTTATATTTTGTGTAACCCTATATTAAAAATGGTTTAGTTATTAAACATTGAAATTAAATCTTTTAACTGTTCTTTAAATAAAATAATAATAAATGTGTAATATAATCCAAGTGAACCAAATAGGATTATATTTTATTCATAAGGTTGTTTCTGGTCGAATTATACTTATTCAATTGAATTATGACATTTTTAGGGTAATTATGATATGTTTTTTACCCTTAATTACCCTATTTACATTTAACCGTGGTAAATAAAAGGCAAATATTACTATTCACCAAAAATTATTTTCATCTTATTAAACCAAATTTTACTTACTGATATTAACTGTGTGTCTCAAATTTTTGAAATTCAACTCACAGAAGTGGTACAATTATGTTTTATGCAAATTTGGAAATGCCCCTAGGAGGTGGGTAAAAGAGGTTAAAAAGTTCAATAAAATTTAATACATCTAATTTTATAATAAAACAACTCCAATGAATTTAATTGAAATTATATAGTCATTATATATCAATTTTTACTTAAAATAAATTTAAATATAACAAATAATTATTTAAATAAAAAATCGGTTTTAAATAATAACGCAGTTGTTTTCACTATTCATCAAAAATTGAACGTTTTCAGAAAAATACCAAAAATTAACCCAAATATAATTTTGATATTTGGAATTCAAAAATGAATTATATTTTACCAAATTAAAAACATATAATTTTCATTTATGAATTTAAAATCAATTCTTATTGTCAAAACCAAAAAGCAGGTTTTTAAAAAGTAAAAACTATCAAAAGAATAACATGTGTTTATGTCAAATTTAAATGTGAAATTACTTATAATGACATACATTGTTTTAAATGATAAAAATATAATATAATTATACTTCAAAACCATCCAAATTCGTAATTTAAGAGTATAAATTATTTCAATTAAAAAATTTATTTTCAATTAAAACATAGTATTTTTCCCTATTCGTCAAAATATGAAAGTTCTTGGAAAAGTACCAAAAATTTATCCAAACAAAATTTTTATGTCTTGTTTATAAATAAGAATTTAATTTCATTAAATTGAAAATATAAAAGTGTCAAATATTGGTTTTAAAAAGTCTTCACCATTAAAAGGCAGTAAAGTTGCATTTTTTGAAAAATATTTCTTTTATCTGAAAAAATTAATTTGTTCTTATATTATGTCTAAGAAACACATTATATGGATGTTAAAATTATATAGTGTATATAAGATTCAAAATTCAGTTAATACTATTCATAACCACTTTTTGAACGGTTAGTTTAGAAAGTTGTGGTGCACTCGAACTTGGTGTTGTGTGTAGCGAAAGCTATTGAATTACATTAATGAGACAACGTACTATGAAATATTAGGGTGTTAAAAATGCTACATAAAGGTCTCAAATATAATATTTGACCTCTTTAGGACAGCCTTTCAATGTGATGCCTGGAGGGCTGGTGACATGGTTGAAACCTTCCAAAGGTAACTTTGATTAACACAATATACCATAGCACTCATCCTATGAGTTCTTCATCCTCCATGTTCTCCACTATTGATAAAAAATTAGAAATTATAACAAATACATGGCCCCAACCACTGGTACTACATTCACTGAAACTACATCGGTTAGCATTCTTATCTGTATTGAAAAATTCCTTATTTCTTTGTGATGTTCTTCTGAAGCTATCGGTCCTATTTAATCCAATTTCTTTCCAGGCCTAGGATTTTCCTTAGAAACCGGTGGTATTTGGGACACTTCAAATACAAATTTGGAAAATTTCCCATTGGTATATGAGTGAATACAAACCTCATTATAATGGTCGGCTTAACCAATTACTGCATCATGGGGTGGAAGGTTTATCTCAACCTGAGTCTCCTCCCTAGGGAACATCAGCCAAAAGTGGTGAGCCACCATCAAATTCTCCTTGGATCATACATACATTTAGTGAGTAAATCTTGACTGGACACATTATAATTTATAGATAAACTAGAAGGGTGCATACCATTCACAGAGGATATCCCCATCAATACCGGTGGAATGGACACCCTATGAAGTGACATTATATAGGACCCAGCCTCCAGACTAACCTCACCATTGTCAACCATATCACCCATCATCATTGGCTAATAGGATCTGAAATATAAATGGACATAATGGAGCATAAAATTTCTAACATTCCAACCCTTCAGTGTAATAGGTCTTACCCCGTGATACACTGTAAGTATAGTTTGTAGTGAATGTTGGGGATTCCCTATATTTTTAGATATTCATAGCCTCCTAGATGATCCCCTACCCATACACATAATACATGAAATGGTATCGAGATATTTTAAGGTTATTTTACCTTGTATACATGGTGTAGAAGTTAATAAAGTTTAGCCAGAAAAGGGATGGCTAGCCTGATATGCTCCCCCCAATCATGGAAATTTCCATCATGAAAGTGGAAACACTAACTCCAACTTTTTCCCTCATTATAAGTAAGTACCAACTATGTTATATGGAGAGGAAACCGAACAGTTGGATATCCCTATAAACACAAAACACTACTTCCCATCCCTATTTTTTAAATTTCCCTTCATCGACTGTAGGCTAATAAGTACCCAAAAAACTCTGGGAGTCCTTCATATGAAAGGCCTTCAGCATCTTCCATGGTCTAGGAGACTCATTAGAGGATGAAGTTCATGCGTTACACACAGCTGTGGACCTGTGTACCAGTTTATCCTTGGTGTGATCAGAAGTAGAATCGGATTTTGAGATCTTGGTTTGGACCTTGCATGGGAATGTGAACGTGTCGTGGGACATTACATACATTGTTCATAGATGTATTTCTATGATCCCTAACGATTGATTTATACGTCATATTCCAAGAGAAGCTAACTTTGAGGAGGATTCCCTCTCTAGAGATAATGGTTCTAAAGAACCTCAAAGGGTGTTCTTCAATGTGGGGTCTCTACCTCGGGTATGTAAGATTTTTGTTCAAGGGGATGCCCTTGATCTGCATCACTTTAGACCACCCTGAACTACTCAGGGATGGATCTTGTTCCCTGTATGATCTTTAATAAAATAAAATAAAACAATTTTCATTCCGTAGTAGGCATTTTTTTCAAGACTAATCTATTCTTGGGTGATATGAGTAGTCCTCGTTATATCATTCCACATAGACAGTGGAGGAAAAATCTCATCCTACATCCCACCAAATATGGGTTCTCGATATATATATTCCAAAACCTAGAAGATGAAACCCACCTTAACATACATGAGGAGGAAAGTGTTCATATTTGGACTCCAATGACTAAATATGCCCTTCATCAAACCCTTATTGCAGTAAGAAAACATCTATAATATCAAGAAAACCTCATATATCTAGATTTATGTCAACTCTATTGAAAACTCAGAAGAAATGTATTTCACTCAGAAGGGACATCCCTAATATATTCTGAAAATTACCCTAATTGAAATTATTAATTGGTAACCCACCTAAACATATGGATGGAAGTAGCCTTCACCATTATTAAGCGGTGCATATGAACATTCAAATCAGGTTTGTGATTGTTCCTGTCAAAGTTGATGGGAATGTACATTTGTATATGACCATCTGTTTGATCTCCCTCACCAATAAAATATCATACCTAATATATGTTATCTTGGAAGGTGTTATGGGTTTTACAAACCTAAAAATAAGAGTATGAATTATGACTACAGTGAAGGAATGAGAGTGCCATTGGTAAGAAGACTCCCATTAAGGGCAAGAAAATATGAAGGTGGATAGTCCCCATGTTTCTCTCCAATAAGCTCTACCAGACTCATCTAAAATAATCCAACAACATGGTGGAAAGTAGCATCTATACATTCAATCATAACATCCCTATGATTCATCCCATCCATAGAATCTTTCATTGATGTATTTTAGAAACTTTGACGAGATCCGGAATCCATCTGAATAAAAGTAAGTGTCATATGTCAGGAAGATAAAAATGAAATATTTTTAAAGGAAAGGCATAAAATTCTAGAAGCGTCACACATATTGTTGGAATCACCAAAGAAATTCATGATTGCACAAAGGATTCATGAATTTCTTATCACATGATGATCTTTCATACCATACAAAACTATAATAGATATTGCGACCGCTCAAGCAGTCCCAAGACTGGTGATTGTGTGACCTTAACATAGTCACGTGAGCCACATAATAGTCAAAGGATCATGCCATTGAGCTAATATATCCTATGAAACCTCTAAAAAAATATTGAATCCCCATGGATATTGTTCAAGAAATTATCGAAATTCAATTCAGGGTTGATTCGAATAAGAACATATGAAATAATTTTCTTTTGAAGTAGTTCTCATGGGAATGTCTCATGAATGGATATCATGCTCATTTCTTGTGAGAGGGTTTTGATAAAGGATCACTTGCTGAAGGTAGGGTATAAGAACTCTATTAGGTGAGTATCTAGTGAATGAATTTATCTCAGCTCGCATATTTATAGGGAATTTTGTGGAAGTCCAAATGTCTCCCAGAAGACCAACTGTCACCCAAAACACTGATTGGTGAAAACGCCAAAGCCTCAGGTGGGTATCTAATTTCTTCAGAATCGGACCCTTGTCCCCATATACATCACTCTTGAGGGAGGTAATTTAATGAACCCAATAAATGAGAATCATACAATCCAAAAAATAAATAATATCTGATTATGCGAACTATTTTCCCTAAAAAAGGAAGAAGAAGGTGGCTGAAACTCATGGATCACATAAGCCTCTAAGAGACAATCGGTCACGAGACCTTCAAAAGCTCACATAAAAGAGCCATGTGAAGATAATAACAAACAGATGATCCCAAGAGTCCCTTTTGATGAATCCTCCTTGTAATTGTGAAGACTTCTTAGACACTTTCTAATCATGCGGTGGTTTCCAAATGATCTTCCCCCAAGTCACGCGACATGTCAATAGGCATACACTAAAAGAAACACCCAAAAAATCCTTATAAATTATGGATAAAATATTCAAAATGTGGGAACCTCTTGTGGTCATAAATATAATGTGATCTACCCTGTAAAATTTTGATATATCATAGAAGACCATTTTATATGTCCTCATGGATTCCCAAAATCCCTCCAGCATGTCACTCTCTTCCCCTGAAACACCTCGAACATATATAGGAAGTATTGTGATTCCCTTATGGATCCAAATACAAACACAAGGTTTTTCCATAAAATGTTCACACATCCCATAAAGACTCATTGTCAGTTACAAGATGCGTCACCAATGGGGAGAGTAGTTGTCTTCAAAAACACTCATGAAAACTCGCAAGATCCCCAAACCTTGTAAAATACACCAGGAAATAAAAAAAGGGGAAAGGTGGGAGCCTATTGAAGTAATAAATATCTTGTGACACATCTCCAATATAGAGTGTGATTTTATCAACAACAATCAATACATCTTATGAGACCCCATACCCTTGTAAAATAAACAAGGAAATAAAAATTCAAAAGGAATAATTTTCTTCCGCTCATAAAATTCAGGCAATGTTCTCATGTGCTCTACAAGACCTCATAAAATTCATTCGGCATGACAAACATATCTCATGAATCCCCCCAAAACAACAATTCTTTTAATAGAGTAGATAATCATGTGAAAACTCTTAAGTGGTTGTATAATAATATAGGCAAAGGGAATCCCTAATAACATGGTGAGAAAATCTTGTGGAGATGGATCTAGTTATAGAGTAGGACACAAAAGGGGAGTCAATGTATGCCCTTGAGGGAAGAAAGTCATCAAAATTGTTTCCTTCATAACAAGTGTGAAGAATATCCATACTACTATTGATGTAATTCTAGCAATGTCATATTAAATAAGTAATCTACCATGTAGTGGAAATGAGACCTTTGATAGTGTTGTAGATTATCTTGGAGTCTGATTTAACTGCTGCTAAGGTGATACATTTAGACTACCATAAAACAAGTCCACTGAGGATGGAATTCTACTCTAAACATAATTAATCACCTTGTACATAGGGTGAGATGAAATAAAGGTTTATAGAACCCTTGGAATATCAAAAAACACCTTCCCCCACATGGTGCCTCCACAAAATGATCTATCAGTATTAAATTTAAGATTACAGAGGGGAGGGTTCTAACATATATGATGGCCTTGGGAGGTGTGAATGGTATGAGGATTAGAAACCTTATTCAACACAATATTAATGAAGGAGGTATAATCATACCTTAATTTCATAAGATGCGAGAGAACCAAGGTGAGGCATCTATCCCAAGAGATCAAAGCCATTCAAGAGGAGGAATGATTATTTTGTCAGACATAGCTGTCAGTATCCCAGATACACCAGCAACCCAACACAAGAAGAATAGATCAAATCTTTCTCTCAGTATTTTTGGAGCCTACTATTTTGAAACAAAGGATAAGAAAATTGTTGATGCAATTCAAAAGTGAGGAGTGACTAGTGAACTCACCTAACATCTTCCACAACTTGATCAACTAGTTGATTTGAAATAACAAGTTTATGGTTGAGTCTTCCTTATGAACCTAGAATCATGATCACCTATAGAAGAGGAAAATACCCATACCTTTCATTTCCACATCCGTAGATATTCCCTATTTGTGAATTCTTCAGACCAAGAAGCTATACTTGATTGGATTTTTTTTCACCATAGGAGTTCACCCCAGGGATCATGGTTATGAGAGATGTCAAGTGAGAACCTATAATACTTAATATAAAAGGTTCTGAGTGTAGATACCATGAAGATACATGGGTATTACATGAATTACATAGTAATTATATCAAAAATAATTTTTTAGTTGGGGTCCAACAGAACCCACATGAATGATCAGCTGGCTTCCCTAAAAGACACCTATAGAGTTGGACAACTCGAGAAGCCCAGTACAGGGCATGCCCAATTGTAGTTTTAGAAGCTGATATCCCCTAACCAAAAATCTACTGCGATACATTATGATGTTTTGGGATGTGTCCTTATAGATTCTTCGAAATAAGAAAGGGGTTTCCATTAATAGATTTCAGGTAATTTTCATTTTTCTTGGTGATAAACCTGCTCTAAAGGGAGAAACATTCAATCACTTACCATGCCATTTTACCATGTAAGAATACCATTATTTCTAAAACATTCCTTACATTTATTCCTCCATCAGTAGAGGGTTTAGATAACATGTACCAGGAATCCCAATGACATATTCAATCAGTATGGGAATCAAAATTTAAAGAGTTCAAGATCTAATTAATATCCCGAAGAACTTCCTTAAGGACCTTGAGAATAGAGAGGATGTGCATTGGAATATTTTTCAAAAAACAATTAAAAAGGGTAATACTTATTTTAAAATAAAGGAAGTGATTTTCCTAATTTTTATTTTTATTAAAAAATTTATCAACCACACCTTCAAAATGGTGGATGTGGATTTTTCTATGAGAAAGAGGATAACCCAGATAATCCATAAGAAACATACTTATGTGAATACAAATAATGGCTTCTGTATGCTTAGCGCACTACTTTTTCCAAGAAAAAGATATATAAACACATCTCTTTTCAAGGTTGACGACTTGCCTACCCCACATGGAATAATCCTATATGAGATTGTTGAACCCTATAATATAAGATCTATATCCATTAATAAAAAACACCATTTCATTAGTGAAGATGAGGTGCGGGACCTCATGTAATTTAGGTCTACAATGGATGGTCCTAATGTAACCAAGAAGCATGCAAGGATCAAGATGTTTGTCGAGGGAATCCTAGAGTAAAATAAAAATGATATTAGAAAGTGGATCTCCTTATCTTAACCCCAAACTAACTTGAAGAAACCACAATATCTCCCAATGAAGATTATTTAGAACCATTGTGAGCTATAAAAATAAAAGATAAGTTCAACCACCTAGTCCAAAAATCTCATGAAACTCCTCACAAGGATAATGAAATTCCACAAAATTTTGTCATAGGTCTTGTTAATATCTAATTTGATAATAATATTGGAACAAACTATTTTATCTTTAATATCTCCTCTCATTTCATTCACAATGAAAATATCACCTTGAATAGATCTTCCCATGATGAAACCATGTTTCTTACTTGAGACCCATCTATGAATGTGGTGGGGGAGCCTCTTATTGATCATGGAAGTAAGGTATTTGTAAGGGAAGTTACATATGATTATGGTCCAAAAATACCTTATGGATGTGGAGTTGATAAATTTTGTAATGAGGACCATTTTTGTAGAAATTACAACATATGGAAGTTTACCACCTTGTAAAAATCAGGAATGTATTCAATGAGGTCAATCTTTAGGATGCCACATGAGTTCACATAGAATGATCCTGGGAAGCCATACAACCTAGGATATCTTTCTAAATCAATGGATAATATTAAATCCCATATTGATTTATCATCAGAGAGACTCTATAATATGAAATTGATTTCTAGAGAGACGATATTCATGATGGAGTTGAATATGTCACCCTTCCCATCTGGGTAACCATTATGTATACAAGTGTTAGAATAACCAAGACGAGAATTGAAGTATGAATTAACTATACATGCCAACACCAAATAATAAATGGAGAAGGATCCATCATCTAGAATAATATTTGGGGTAAAACCATGACATTTTTCCTTTAAACATGCATGTAAGTTTTTAGTGTTTTTGTCTCCCTCCTTGGGCTAAGTGGAATTAGAGCATTCTATGGACAACCTCTCATATTCCAGTAACATTTCATTATGTTGTTTCTTTTTTAGGGTAAGGGATACAAAGGATTCATTATCAAAATCATCTTATAGATTGGATTCTCCTTGGTAAATATCTACTTTATAGACATCTAAATATTTTGAACAAGTAGGTCGGGTGCTATTCTAATAGGACATGTATTTCATCAGGAATAAGAGCTTGTTGTGAAAAAAAATCCATAAAATTACCCACATGGGGTTTGTCAAAGATCCCATTTCTATTTGGCGGTAATTTGGATAGTGTTTCTAGCGATTAGATAAGATGAAGTGCTCGCTACCATCATTCCTTTCTTTAAAGCTAAAGAGTAAGGGGGATTGATCAATCATAGCATAAAATGGATGGATAATTGATGCATTTGGAAAAGATGAGATAAAATACACATTGGTTAAGAAATAGCCCATCTAGAACTAAGTGTGATGATTTCCTTGTTGGTTGTTGTACCAGGTAAACCTATCCCTAACAAAACCAATGTAAATAAGACTTGATCGAGCAATGAAAGTGGAAAAAGAAAGCCTATATTTTCAAGGGTAAAATCCACCTCCTTTTATCTGCAATGTATCTATGATATTGTTATGGTAACATCCTACCATATAATAAAATCCTCCCATGTTGAAAGATTATAGGTCACTACATAGTTTTTCTCTTGAGATAAAATCCCACATTGTAAAGAAGAAATAAAAAAGGAACTCCAAAGAGTCAATAAAACCTCAATTATAATGCATTTCTCTAAAGAGACAATATTTTACACTAAGATAGAAGAATTATAGAATATCCAAAGGTGGTTGTTGGAAGGATAACTATTATTGAAGAATTAAATTACCATTATTTTGTGTAAATATTCTAGTTTGGAGAATTTTTTCTTTGGGTCAAGAACTACAACAAGAGAATAATTGTGATTGGAGATCACACTGGATAGAGAATATATCCACACTTAGGAACCCAATACCTGAGAACTCTAAGTAATGAATGAAATAATATTAGAAAAGCATTCCTAGTTTTTCCCCTGGTTCATGGTGTATCTTGGAAATAAAAGTAGAGCATGAAGATTACATCAGGAGCACAACCTAGTGCATACGCCCTCAGGAGGAAAGAAAGAGTAGTGGGAGTCCAAGGATAATATTCTATAATATGAGGTGGGGTTCTATTAGGAGGGGATGGAGAGGAAATGGGAGGGGGGATCTCAAGTACATGTGTTAAAGAACTATATCTATTTGAATTGGGGGGCTTTCATATTTCTTGGGATCTTGGGTTGGAAGAGAACAGGGAAGAGGACAGGGTAAGGCCAGAGGAGGAACCCGAAAGAGAGTTCTGCCTTGGTGGGGGGATAGATAGAATTCACAAAGAACCCTATAAAGCCACTATTATCTCACATAATTTCCCGAAAAAAAGAATGTAGGATCACACGAAATCCTTTTTAATAGACATTTTGATCTAATAATGGCCCTGATACATGTCAAATATACATTATGAACACCCGTTTACATATACGAAAGGTAAATTAAGAACCCATTAATTAGCTATAATCCAATAAATGTGACACTGATGGGATAGTCTTGCGGTCCCTGAAAATCATTCTATTAACTCATAATAAACTATATGAGGACCTCACAAAACACATGACCCCAATTACCTCCACCGACACCATCTTGAAGGAGTAAGATATGAACTATGAAAAGTGTTGCAGAAACAAAGTGGTGAGGAATATAAATCTCCCCAAGCATGATTAATGCACAAACAATTCATTTGGGCCTCATACTAGCACAATCATAAATCATAGAGGGTTTCTTAGAGAAGATGATCACATAACTAGAAAGGTTTCATATTACGTAAAATATGTGGAATGACCAGAGCGAGCATGTGGCATGAATAGGTACTTCATGTTATCACTCAGAGACCATAAGAAAGACTTCTAACAAGTTACACAAAATACATGCAACATATTTATTAAATCACATGAGACTTAAACAAGAACACACAGAACAAATATAATACATACATAATAAAATACTATAAAAAATTCTAATAAAGAGGGAGACTTATGAGAAGAACATATACAATGATCCTCATGCACTTTACGTAAACTACCTACACCACATGAAAGCACCAGGTCATATTTCCCAGATCACACAATGTTTATTTGATATATTATTTAGATTATGCAATGTCCCAAAAACATGTCAGAACAAGTCACACACAACCCCTTCATCATGCCACCCTTGTCTCGAGAAACCCTTCAAGCTATCCTTCAAGATCTTGCGATGTACATAAAAAATATCTCCCAAATCATACGGTGAAACATGTACATGTCAGATGAGTTTCATGGTAGCACCATAGAATTTCAATTGTATCCCGCTATGTCCTCTAGACATGCCATGTAGATCTCGCAATGTCCACTAGACAAGTCAGTTGGCTTTCGTGGTGTCCTCCACACATGTCAGCCTGACTCATGCATCGCCCTCGAGACATGCCACATTGACTCTCGTGACACCCTCTAAGCGTGTCAGCTAGTTTTTCGTGATGAAACTTGGCTAAGTCTACTGGATCATATGATTCCCTCCATGCAAGTTGGAAAAAATCATGTAAATCCCTCTAGGAGATGTCATCCAGGTCCTACTATTTCCTCCAGACTAGTCATCCATGATCATGTAATGACCATTAGACATGAAATCAAGGTTATGATATGTACCTATAATAATAGAAATGGATCATGATATTGTGTTCTGACATGTCCTCAATACAACCAAGTAGGTCAAGACAACTTCCAACATGTCAGATAGACCATCAGGTATGTCAAACAAACAAGCTGGAAGGTCACGCCGATAATGAGGCCAGGTCAAACAGGGAAACCTTAGTGTGTAAGCTTAGATCAACTGAACTATGGTGACACTAATTCCTACTATAACTAGGATACACAAGACTCCTTCCTACGTCCTAAGGTCCATATAAAAATCCTCAATAGGGAAGTGCCAACACATAAGTTTGACATCAACAAGTTGTGATATTGATTATTTTCTATACCTTGTTTCCAACACCTATCAGAGATCATGTGGGATTATGTAGTTGCAATGATCACATAATTTATTCTAGGGAAATCACATTGGGCATGCCTCAACCAATGGAATGATATAATTACCTTCATACTAGGGAAAAATCAGTGTGTAAGGCCCAATCAACTGAACTGCGAGGAATCTAATTCTTACAATAACTTGGATATATAGGATGAATTCCTAAGACCTGGGATCAAATGGAAATACACTTAAGTTTAAGTCCCATCAACTCTCCAACATTCCAAAAATTGAGACCCAATCATTACCATGGTCTGATAATTCTACCTCCTCCATTATAAAACTGAGAAATCCAACTAAAATATGATAACTCCAATTCATGACATAACCAGGATATGTAGGACTCCTTTATAAGGCCTGAGCTCTTTATAAAAGAATCAAAATGGATGTTCAAGTACATAAGTCCCACATCCATATCCAGTGATGTTGAATAATTTCAATCCCTTTTTTCTCACAATGAGCATTGATAATGTGGACTTAGGGAGTTACAATGGTCATACCATTCAAATTATGAATCTCCACCAGCCGAGGAAACCTCATTTTGTAGGCCCCAATAAGAGTCATGATATTATTACCTCCATACATGGTAATATACCTTGGGGATAATACAAGGGGGTGATAAAACTATGATAACTCTAATTCTTTCCATAACCAAGATACGTTGTACTTCCCCTTAAGACTCAAGGTCAAATAACCAATTCTTAAGTTCCCACATATATATCCTTTCTATATTATGATAAACTAAACAAGTTTAGAATACTATGTGGGATTTTATTCCTTATTTAAATAAGGATACTTAGGATACCTCATAATGGCTCAAACCCATCCTCGACATATTAAATGTCTCGCTGCATGGAATAGAATGATGAAGCATCTGTCTATATAGATTCAAAATATAAGAAGCTATAAGTTTGGAGGAATAAATGAAGAAACTCCAATACATATATATGGATTCACCAAAATATTACCCTTAATGTATAAAATAGATTCAACCTATGGTCATTTTGTGAGAGAAATTAGTTTCTTATTGGGATTGTGGAAGATGGTTAACCTATAGTAATTTTTTAGGGTAACTAGTCCCATATTAGGACTAGGAATATATTATTTTACATATAATAAATCTATAATAGGGTCCTATAGTGGGAATAAATTCCCCCCAAAAGGGTGCAATGAGCTCGAATTTCCACCCTCTCAACCAATGAGACTTACTAAGTGTCATTAGGTCTGAAACCCCCAATTCACAACCTACCTTTGGAAAGAAAGTATAAACCCATTTATGGATGTGGGAACCATTGGGTGTTTCTATTAAGAATGAAAATGGTAACCAATGTCAATGGTTGTGCATGAAATAGAACCCCATCACAAACAACTGTTGAGAAAAATTAAAATATCCTTAGTTGTCACCTTTTTCCATAGAAACGAGATTCTTTCCACATATTTGATATGTGGGTGGTTGACTATTCTTTCCACACATTATCATTTTATCCTAAATATTGAAACTCCATCCATCACTTCTTATATCGATGTCCAAGTAACTATTCTAAAAATTATATCTTTACTTTGAGAGCACACTAAACCACTTTATTTTAACTCCCAAAGTATTAGATATCTAGAGTTTTTTCGGATATGTTGTTCCAAACCAATGAATAATTTATCTATTTTTTTATCATTATTTATAGAAAACCCAAGGAGTAACTTAAAAGTCTTGTGAAGCTATCCTTATATTTTTCCATAGAGTCACTCTACTTTGTCTCAATCTATAGGTATTATTTCTCTATTTTGATGAAAATATTTTGAGGGAAATACTTGTTTAAAACATATTCTTAAATTACTCCCACTATATTTCATTCATTTCATCCTTTGGATTCAAATTCTTGATCACTATCAACCATTGATCGACTTATCCTTTAGAATGAAAGATAAATAGAGTAAATTTAATATTATTAGTTTAATGATGACAGGAAAATATCTTTTCCATGTAGTTGAATAATTATTCCATAACAAGTGGATGAATTAGAAAATTTTACATGGTTAAGTTTTTAATTCATTACCTATTATATATATTTAAGTAGCACCATGAGATTTAACATTGTTCAATAATCTGGGACATTAAAAATGGTTGAGGTTATAATTCATAACCTATGACAAGTATTTAAGTATGAAGATGAGGTTTTGTACTCCATCTCCCATTGAATTATGAATATTATTTGTAAAATAATTTATTTTTACCTCACAATGTTTATTAGTTGGGTTTTTCCTAGTTCCCACAATTTTATAAAATTGAACAGGTTAAACCAAAAATAAATAAATAAAACATGAATAAATAACCCATTTTCATGTGTAATCTTTTCAAAAGTCTTCACCTATGGGATGTCTAATTTTTTCATAGTTTTCCATTAGTAACATAAATCCAAAATTGGATAAACCTTTCTCTAATCCCAACTCTAGAGACTCTCTTTTACATACAATATTAAAATAACATTTTATAGATAAACAATATAATAGTAACACAATCGACAATTAAAAGGTTTAATATCTTGGGAAAATTAGGTTCATACAATATAATCATATTAAAAATATTACCATTATTTAATTACTTCAAAATAATCCTCATATTAGATTTTATATTTTCTTTAGTACATGTATTTACCATAGAATATACATCAAATTAAGGGTGAGATAACGATCAAGTAAGTAGATGAAAAAATAGATAAATCATGAGGTATGAGACAATATAGTATATGAGAGGGAATAAACCTCATTATCTTCTCATTAAAAAGGATCATCAATAAAAGCATGAGGGACTCATTTGAAAATGTCAATGAATGAGGCATATGAATAATAATGAATCTTCATAATATTGTGGTAAAAAATCCACAAAAAATTTATGAACCAAGATAGTGTAATGTTCACACATAAAATATTTTATCAAATAATTACTCTAGAAATTTTGAATAAAGTTAGAAACATGTTCTCACATAATACATAAAATATCTTGAGATATTTCAAATCACTCAATAAATTGGATGGATATATCATTATAGGCCATCCTATCACATCATAAAATTATTATAATATTTCATGGTATACAGAAGGGAAATATATGATAATCGTATTCATTAAATAATTTAATGAACAAATAATAGTCTTCATAAATATTTTATAAAGTATATGTCAATAAATAACCATAGATGTTTAAAAATGAAGATTAGAAATCATATTTTTTACATTAAATATTTTTAAAAATAGATCGTAGTTCATAAAGAGAGAATGAATGAAATTAACAGGGATCAAAGGCTTATTGTTTAAAATAAATTATTCCTTAAAAACTATTATATGTGGACAATAAATCACCTCAATGATGTAAATATTGGTCAAAAAATATGAAGATAGAAGATTGGTGGTGGTGAATTGTTTCCTTTAAAAACACTTGGATTAATTAAAATTAACCCCCTTGTGATGCATTGTAGTATTATTTTATTCAAATAGATTAACTAATGAATAATTGAGAATAGGAACACATCATTTTTTATAGTATTTTGGGACACAATTATTCCCAAGTACAATATATAAAATCTGTTTCTGTGAGCTATTTTAGTTTCACTAAACATTTACTTTTATTAGGGACCTCTACAAATAAGTGTAGGAAGTTGAAACATTAAACAATTAATGTTAATTAATAGTGATCCCTAAAAACCACTATTTAGTGTGATATGGTAACACTCCACCATGACTCACTATACGTAGAACATAGTAAGGTAAGATGTTTATTTAATAACATGTTTCTCTCATAACTATAACAACAACTGAAAGGTGATGGATCTTCCTCTTTGAGACTAATAATTTTATATATGTATAGATATTAAGTGATCCTTTTTTTTATTATATTAAAAGAAATATATAAATAAATGAATAAAATTTTATAGTAGTAGTATGAACACACAACAAATTATAACATGTTTTCCTCTAAAGTGTTATCCTAAAAGCTTCGATAAATGAATTAACAGAGATATAATTGTATATAAGTAGTAAATAATAAAATTTAAGTCTTTAAATTGAAGTCCAAATATATTTTATTAATTAATAAATTTGAGTAAAATAATATAGTAAAAAAAGTAACAATAATAATATTTTCATAAAGTCTCATCGAAAAGATAAAGAGATCCGGTATTTTGAATTTTTTTGAAAAATAGAGTAGTGCAATCAGATTTTATTCATATATACATTATCCATTTTTGTTCTATGTTTTTAAAACATCTATTTAAAACCCATCATCTTCATAAATATAAAAAAAATTACAATAAATAAGAAATTGGGTTTGATCATGGTGAAACTGATTTAAAAGTATCGCAAGATAAACAATGATATTCAAAATATTCACGGCGTTTGAAATCTGAATTGGAATCACTAATAAAAATTGTAACTTAAATAAAAAATATAAATAATTTAATTAATATATTATTATAATTTTAATCTCTATTTTAATGAATTTTAATGTGATATATATTCTAGGAAAACTACTACTGAAAGCTTAGGATATTTATCAAATTCAAATTCCGCAAAAGATTTATTCACATTTAGGGATTGATCCGCTTACATAGTCTTAAAAACAAAATTTAAAACTATAAAATTGATTACAAACATTGGTTTAAAAAATAATATATTAAATTATTGAATATATGGATCTTCAAAAAGTTTTATTCCCAATACAAATGTATAGCTTAAACTTAGGGTCCTAAAAGTAACATTCTTTATTGAAAGTTAGGTTCCCAAACCTGACATTATCCAAAAAAAGTGGGGTTTAGAATAATGATTCTAGAATACATTAAAAACTTCTTGAATAGTTAGAAAAACATCAAATAAAATAATTAAACAATTTTAGAGGAAATAAATTAAAATTTATAAAAAATATAATTATTAAATTTACTTAAAAAAGAATAATTAGAAAAATATATGAGGGAGTTAGTGCGTATAAAAATAATTGAGAAAAAAATTAAATTGGTGGATCAAAATTTATAAATAATATCCCCCATTTTTATGATAAAAAACTGATATAAATATATAAAAAACATTGTTTTTAATTAATTGATCAAAAAATAGGATTTGTCAATTCAATCAGAATAATATTTAGTTTATCAACACAGATAGTGAATTTAATTTGTTCCCTACTAATGAATATTAGTTAATACAGATGTTGGGTTTACCCAAATCTCTTACCATTTTTGTATATTATAACTAAATTAGATATATATATTAAATAAAATTTAATGTAGCACTAATTTTTTTTTGAATTTTATGTTTAGAAAAAGAAAAATGAATCATGAAAAATGAATATGATTAGAAATAAAATAGTAGAAATTAGAAAATAAATAAACAGAAATAAGAATATAAACAAAGGGATTTTTTTATAAATATTTGCTGATTAATTTTTTTTCTTAAGTTGTAAAATAGATAAGGGTTAGGAAGAATAGTTTTATAGGTTTAGGGCCTTATAAGGTTGAGGATTCAGTGGTGAAGGAATCTCTGACTGTCTACTGCACTACTTTTAACTCTTCCATCATCAGCTCAAGATTTCTATTCATCAGCCCTACCCATTATTTCATCAGTAGACTTTTTTTGACTCATCTTAATAAATTACACTTTATTCAACTTTATAAAAGTCTAAACTGATTCCACTATTTGGAAATACTTTTCCATCATATCACCTAACTGGTTGAAATTTTTTTTTAACATTAGGGTTTTATATGGTAAATTTCCAACAAAATCTTACTAATTTTCCAAAAGAGTGTAAAGTGGAATGATATTACACAATAAACCTTGAATTATATCATTCATGATAGAAAAAATAGTAGAAAGAAACTACAATATTCTTATCAATTATGGAGATGTTGTTACACATAAAGTAGAAACTATGGATCTTACTAACATAAACTGGTTTACCAAAAAATTATTATGATCTAAAAAGACACATTTTGAAACAGATTCACTTATGATATTATCAAATTTTTACTCCATTTTCCTCTTGAAAGAACCAAAATATATTCTTGAAATTTATAATTCATTAAGATCTAAAATTATTTTGAAGATATTAAAAATTTGTTATGAAAATAGATGAATTCCTTATATATTTATAATACTTATTAGAGACTTATATATCAGTATACAATCATACATATTATTATTTTAACTTATTATGGTCATAAATAATATCCAAATAAATGTTATAGATTTTCTCATAAAAATTAAAGTCACCTTCATTAGCTGAGGAGATTTTATCTGTCCATACAAAAGAACCTCCATCTTCAACTAAACAAAGAAACTAAACATCATATTCTCTAATAGATAGGGAGGGGAGATCTATAAAAATTTTAGTATATTCACTTCCTTTAACTTCAACAACACTTTCCAAGGACTCAATAAGTGACACTATCTAATCCTTGATCAGATCCGTTGTTTTAGCTAAAGAGGAAATTATATTCTCATCAAAATGTGATTTCCCAAATTCTTGCTTCTCAATAAGAGAAACTAACTTATCTTGATTTTAATATTATTCCTAAACTATTTCTTATACCAAATATCCAACACCATATTCCTACATTATTTCTTCGGCAAATATATTTTCTTGATTCACCACTTCAACCATAAGAACTACAATATGATCAACTGGTTCTTCCCTTCTGCTCAGTCTAAAAATAAGAACAGTTTCACCATTTGTTTCACTATAAGGATATTGATATTATCTAGAGAATTGTGGAACTCAACTATACTAGAATAGATATTCTTATACATAATTTTCATTCTCCTTATAGTGATTGGAATGTTGGTTGTACCAATAGAAGAATCATCCAAACCATTAGATCCATTAATTTTGTATTCTCCAACTTCCTTAGAAACTCTTCTAGTTGAACAAGATAAATTATTTTTTCTTTACTCCCCTTGATAAAGAGATCTAGATGGATCTTAAGATTTGCCTCTAAGTAGAATAATCATTCTATTGGTTATGATCTAGAAAAATACCATTTTTCAATAATCCCAACTGAGGGAGTATTTCTATGGTGACATATGATACTTTTCTTAATTTCACAGATCATACCTTTTTTATATAGAAAAAGTGAAATTGGTATTCCATAGGGGTAAAAATATTACCTTGCATCTCTATATCATCAATGATCTATATATATCAACATAATTCTTATAAAATTAGATTTGATGTCTCTCAACATCAATAAAATCAAACACATATTAGGAAAAATACTTCTCCCTATATCTTCTATTCAAGATAATTCCACATTTTGAACAAACATTACTAGGACCATTTTATATACCTCCATATATATGATAAACATCTTTCTAATTTGGGAGGTCCCAAATATAAAAGATATTATGTCCTTTTACTTATGGAAACTATTCTCAATTGAACTAAAACTAATGTAAAACTAACCTTAATGGGGGTAGTGGAAGAGTTGAGTTAGACAAACGAAATAAATTGAAAATTATTTTTAATTTACCATTGATGGTTATATTTAATCTAAATCTCTGAAACTAAACTATGTGTTTTCATAAAAGTTCTTCCCATATTTCCTGAAAATATTCTATGTATTTTCTCCCTTAAACATGTACTCCATTCCTTGAAATCTTACGGCTTTCCTCATATGATGATTCATCAGGAACAACCATTCAAAATCTACCAATTTTCATTAAAGACATCTTCTTTCTGAACATGAAGTCCTCTACCTCTTTAAATTGTTAATACTAATTATATATATTATCTTGGTTTTGACCATTGAGAGAATCTATAGTTTTGTTGTTTTAAAGCTAGAGTTTTAGAGAGATTCATAGCTTGGAAGGTCAAAATGGCGTGATATTAAAGGTATAAGAGTAAGAGATGGATTTCACTCTGAAAATTTTTGTTTAAATTTCTTGTTTATAGATCCAAAATTTAAAGCGTAATCATTTTGGTTTTTTAAAAACAGAACAGTCTATTTCATGAAAAATAAAACTTTCAAATAAAAATTTATTCTTATAAATTTAAATAAAAAAATTAAATATCCTAAATAAAATATTCAATACATGTTCTAATTTTTTAAAACTATAAAGATGTTAATCAATTAAAATTAAAGGCTTTAATTAAAAAACATTAATTTTTACCACTCTTAAAAAATTCAAAACTAGCAGTGGGAAGTGGGTTGGTGAAAATATCTACAAGTTGATACTTATTATTTTAAAATTCTAAAGATAAATCCCCATTTTGGAAATGATAACATAGAAAATAATGTCTAAGATCAATATGCTTATTCCTAGGCAGACTCATGAGATATTTTGGAATATTAATTGCATATTTATTATCATTTAAATTTGGGATATGATTAAATCTAAATTCAAAGTCCAGAAGTGTATATTTCAACCACAATAGTTGTGCACAAAAAATGTCGGCTAATATGTATTCTGCTTCAACTGTTGATAATGCAACAAAATATTGCCTTTTACCAGACCATGACGCTAGGTATTTTCCTAAAAAGTGAAAATCACATGAGGTAATTTTTCAATCTAACCTACACCCTCCAAAATAAAAATCTAAATATGAAATTTAATTAAAAGTAAATTTTTTTGGTTAAATTAAAGACAGAAAAATAATTATTTTTAAATATATAAAAATAAGTTTAATAATAGTAAGATAGATTCTTTGGGGCTTGGAAAAAATATTACATAAAGGGAAACAAAAAACATAATATTTGGTATAATTTTACTAAGAAATAACAAATTTTTTATCAAAACACTATATAACTTGTTGTCGATTGGTTTTCCAATTCATCCAAATAAAGTTGTATATTAGTACACATTGTAGTTTAACAAGACTTAATATTATCAAGTACAAATTCCTTTAATAAAACAATATTATATTTTCTTCAATTCCAAAATTTCTAAAATATTTTTGTTAAATTTAAAAACCAATAAATAAATTCAGTTATCCGATAATACTCATGTCAATATTTTTTCATAGGTTTTGAAAAATCATTATCATTTTATTTTCTGAAAAAACATCATCTACCTATATTTGTACAAATGAAATATATTAACATGAATTTTTCTTAACATGAGTTGGATCTTCAAACAGAAAAAAAAGTATTTTTCCAAAAAATAATTTAATTAGTTATACCAATCACTTGGTTCTATTTTAAGTATATTAAGAGATTTTTTAAGTTTAAAAATATGAATTGGAATATGAGTATTTTCAAAAACTGGAGGGTTCTCTATATATATTTCCTCCATTAAATAGAAATTTGAAGACAAATATTTTACACCCATCTTATATAATTTTAAATTCATATGATATTCATAGGATAAAATGATTTTAAATGATTTTAAATTAGAAACAAATGAAAAATCTTATTCATAATTTATTTTTCCTCATGTTTATATTGTTTATAAATAGGTTTATCATTATTCCAAGTGATTATTAAATGATCACCATGCTTATTTCTAAGTACCCATTTGGTTAATATCTTTATATGGTTTGAGGGTCTGTCAACCAATTCCCAATCTTGATTTATCATAAAATGGTTTATTTATTATTTTATAGCTATCATCCAAATTTAATAACCTAAGATTTCTTCTATAAATTTAGGCTTAAATTTGGATAGAATTTTAGAGAAATAATCAAGGCTTCATTCAGTTATTCTAGTTATATAACCTTCATCTAAGTATCCTATAATCGTATATAAGGGATGCTCTTTAAGGTTTTAGGATTTCTATGTATGAAAATTTTTGTTTCATCAGTTTCATGTTTTTATGAGCTACATTGAATCTGATCATATTATAATTTATTTTCAAATAAATATTTATAAGATATTGGTCTGAAGTTATTCAGACAATTAGACTCCATCTATTTGATTTTGGTTGTGATTAAAAATATAACTTTCATAAAACTTCACATGAATAGATACTTCAACTATCCTAATATTTTTATTGAACACTCAAAAATATTTATAGGTTGAATAATATCCAATAAATATTCCTTCATCCATAATTGGATAAAACATACCAAGGTTTTATATAGAATTCACGATATAAACATTGCATCCAAATACATAAAAGTATCATACATTAGGTTTTATATTATTTTGTAACTCCTAGGGTGTATTTTTTAGAATAGTCTTGATTAATGCTCTCTTCATGATATTGAAATTTTTACTTACAAACTCTTCCCAAAATTATTTTGAAAGATAATTTTCATTTAACATAGTTATTTTTAATTCATGATTAATCCTACATATTATTTATTTAATTCCATTTTATTGATATGTTATTAGAGCATATAAATTATGTTTAATACCAAATTTTGAGATAAAAGAAGTTAAATAATTATTTTCTAATTGTTATACCTCATCAATTATTAGTGAAAATATTTTGAAATATTTTTAATTTTGAAAAAAAACCTTCAAAATCTCAAAAAAACATAAAAATATTCTCTTTTAAATTTTATATAATAAATCTAGGTATATCTAAAAAAATCAACAACTAAAAAATAAAAAGAATCTTCATTCTCAGTTTTTTACTCTTGAGGGTCTAAAATATCAATGTGGAAAAGGTTTAATGGTTTATATGTAGAAACCTAGTTAATAGACTTAAAAGATCAATTTTGCTGATTTCCTATTTTTCATGAATTAAAAAGTCTATTTTCATCAATCTTAAGACTCAAAAGATCTTAAACTAAATATTTCATAGATGAATATGAATTAAATAAATATTACAATATCCAAATCACATATCCCATATCTAGGATTAATTTAATTCCATAGTTAATAAATTTAATTCATATTCACACAAAAAAATAAGGTCCTATGGAAAAATGTTTTTTAGTTCTTGGTGATCCAATATTAAGAAGATTATCTTCAAAATAGAGTATGATTTGTTAAAAAAAATATGAAAATCCATCTTGAAAGAGTTGATAAATTACAATTAGATTATGCTTCAGCTCCTGAACATAGATAACTTGTTTGATCATATTTTTTTGGATCTCTAAGGGGTCCAACTCCAATGATCTTGCCTTTATAATTATCTTCAAAGGTTACCAAAACACAATCTACTTTTGATAGTTCCTGGAGATTTGAAATGTCTCCACTCATGTGCCTTGATCAGCCACTAACAAATTACTATAATATAATTTTATCCGTTTGTCTTTTCACCTATAAAAGTACAAATAAATTATTTTTTGGGTACTCAAATGCTATATGGTACAGTAGGGTAAGCCAATAATGATCTTGGTAACCAGATCTATTTAATTTTATTAGAGTTTACAAAATTAAATTTAGATAAATTTTATAAAATAATATGTTTCATTACACCACTAATATAAATATTTTTCATAAAAAATTTATTATCACAATGGCATTTAATTCTATAGAAAAAATATTTAAATATTGAAATGGGGTGGTTCTTTATAATAAGAATAAAATAGTTTTTATATAACATATAATTTTCACTATTATTTTCAATGAAAAAATATCCATTTTTGAACATTATTTTTAATAATATAATTTAAATACTATTACCCTTTAGTTAATAATCCCAAATAACCTTTAAAGGATTCCACTTCATCTTGTAATTCTTCAATTCTAGTTTCATATATAGTGCAGTTTGAAGTAGATTTGCTTAATTTTTCTTTCAAATCAAGGTACAATTATAACATGTCTTATTTTACACTAATAAAAAAAATATCAAAAAAAATCTTTGATTTATTCTTATTTAATAAGGATTCATATTTTCCCAAAGTATAGAATAATATTTAACTAAATTTGTACTTGAGAAAACTTTGTAATCAGAAGCACATGATTAATAGGTTTTTACCACATATTTTTTTTCCATAAATCATATTTTGGATTTTTTATTTGAATAATACTTTTTTGAATAATATTTTGAATATAAATAATATTAATAAAAAATAGTCCAAGTATCCTTTGTATCCTTTTCACCTTTACACTAATAACCATATTTACTTTTGTATTTCTTTTCCTTCTTTTATATTTTTTAATTTTATTCTTTTTACTATGGGTATTATATTTTAATATTCTCTATTTACATTAATATAAATTAACCACTTTTAGTTTAAGATCATTATTTTTTGGTTTCATTTTAGGACTTCTTGAAGAGTATTTTTTTCTTTTAAAATTCATTGATTCTTCTATCTATGTGAGCCAGTTCTTCTCTAGAATTTTGACATCTAGAATCAATTAAGGATATAAAAATATCCTTATTCTAATTTTTTTGGGATTAATTTGTGTATAATATTGTATTTGTTGTCAACAATTGTCAATGAAGATAAAAATGAATAAGGAGATGAAGAAGAACTCCAATGTTTTTGAGAGTCCCAATTCATAAAATTGATGAACTGATCTTAAGTTCAATGTATATGTATCAAAGGTGATAAATTTTCTACAAAAATGAAACCAAATTATGAAGTTGCATAAAGAGAAATACACCACTGCATGAGGGATCATGTGGATATTTGAAGATTTAAGAATGATAATACAAATATGAGAAGATGATTCTGGTCATATACAGTGTTGACTGGAAAGACTGATGTTGCTGGAAGATAGATTATTATTTATGGACTTCACAACAGATAAGGTTTGTGAATAAATAAGATGATTCTTGCAGGAGAAATATGATAGTGAGTTTTCATGGGTGTTCTTACTGAATGTATTTTCCCAGTGCTAGAAAAACTATTAGACATCAAAATTAGGATTTTTTTTGTCAATGGAAGGATTTATGTATAGGAGTGAATGATATGTGGAACGACGATGGAAATCGACGAAGGAAGAAAACCACATATGTTGGAGCATGGACCGTGTACCATGTTTGGGAAACAATTCGTGACTAGGTACGTAGCTGTATAAACAGTACACAGAGTGGCGTGCGGTGTGTAGAACCAAAAACGGTTCGTAGTGATGGTACACATTGAAGTCATGTGGTGTGCATAACAATACGCGGTTTAGGTTTACCGTACGCGAATGAAGTTTAGTATGAAGTTATGTTTATCCCACATCAAAAATTTGGGTAAACCAGATTAACAAAATTTGCTGAGTTATTTTCCTATATAAGGAGTGATAATTCCATCCTTAAATAAGAGTTAATTTGAAAAAAAAAATATCGTCGCTATGGAAGAACTCAGCTAAGTATGAAAGTGGTACGATGGTGAGAATCGGTGTAGGATGAAGTGGTATAAAAAAGTAAAAATAGTTCACAAAATTGGAAGGAATAGTCTGTAGAAGAAATTCTGCAAAAGAAAAATTGGGATGTGGGAGATTAAATAATTCGCATAATTTGAAGAAAAGTCCATGGAATGAGGAAATGGTACACAGAGGTGGTATGCGAAGGTGGTATGCACAGACACGGTACGCGTAACAAGTGCGGTACACATACTAGGTGTGGTACGCAAAGCAGGCGTAGTATGCAGAGCAGGCACCGTATGTAGAGAAGAGGCGGTACACGAAGAAATGATGGTACATAGAGCAGGCATGCTACGTTGAGCTAGCACTATACGTAGAGCAGACGAGGTACGTAAAATGGACACAGTATGTAGAGCAGGCATGATACAGATATCAGATACATTTTGTAGAATTCGGGATAGTTTTCATAAACAAAAACATCATAAATATAGTTTGTGATTCTAGCAAAAGAAGAAGAAGTTATAGTTCATTCAGTAATTTCACTAAAAGAGAAAACTGAATATAAAAGAGAATTAATTAGGAAATTCGATGCAAGCAACATCTCATGCTGAATAGAGACAAAGAATTTTCATGCCAATCTGTTGAACCATCCTTCTATTCGATAATCTAAGGGAGACCTCTCCCAAGGCAGTCATCTAGTGGGAGTCAACGGAAGTGACCTGAGGAAATTAGTGAGATATCCACTAACCATTCTAAGGGCAGTGTGCCTGGGATAGATTGACTGTGCTCGAACCTTTGTAATCCACAACCAGTGAAGATTAGTAGAATTTGGTACGCCCGCAAATCTGTCAGTGTATACTCCTTGGACATTGCCCTTAGGGGTGAACTAAGAAAAAAGTGTTTTGTTTTCCTTCATCATGTGAATGTTTTAATTACTGTACATATCCATCATACATGTATTAAAAGGGGATCCTGTCAATGTGGGAATAAGATTCAGTGAAAAAGAGAAAAAATTTACACCCTGATTAACCCCCCTCTTAGGGTGGTCTAGGGTCCTTCAATTTTAATGAGAGCACAAAGGTTTTGGTATGTTGGATACTCTTAAGTAAATCTATTTAGAAGAGGAAATAAGTTTTATTTCCTTAGTCAACAATAAAGAGTAGTCAGGATGAATGTTCAGTTATATCTGAGTAGATGTATATACCCATCTAGACCATGAAGAACAAGAAAAATAAATATAATAGACAGTTAAATAATTCCCTCTTATATAAAGAAGAGTTAGTATCTGGTTCTCCATGCCCTTTGGAAAATAATGATGTTTTAGGCCTGAAAATAAAAGATCAAGGAGATCGGGAGGTATGTTTTTTCACCCTTGATCAATCCTCATCCTCAGATGAAATTTATAGACTACAAAATTACCTTTATGATATCAATGAAGATAGATTCATCGATATTTGTAGAATATTTCAATGTATATAGGAGGAAATCACCCAGCTACGAAAAGAATAAGACTCTGTAGAGTAAGGCTTGGTAGATAAAATATCAGAATTCTATAAGATCTCTAGATAGATTGATTCCTTTAAAGAAACAAGGAGGAAACATGAAATAAATACATCAAAATGGTTCAAAGAAGTTGAAGAAGAAGAGAGAGTCAGAAAGGATCTTTAAAAAAATATCCACGTTCATGAAGGGAAATTGAAAAATTGAAAAGATTTAAAGGGTCTAAAATTAAAAGGGATATCCAAGAAGATCAAGTAAAATGACCCTTTGATACATAATAAAGTGATGTTTCATGAGGAATAATTTTTAAGAATGAAGAAGGCTTATCAAGAAAATATGTCTATGATTGAAGATCAAAGGGTTATTCTCTTCAAGCGGAGTCTCAAGCCTTACTCACTGGTTTTCTCCTTTGAAAATGGAGGGAAATTCCAATCCAAGAGGTGGAGGTTGACTCGCTTATCATCATCAAGGCCTTGTCCGGCAAAGGCTTAATCCCTTGGACCATTGAGTACCTTATTAGAAGATTCAAGCTACTTCTGGATAGTCACACGTCCATCATCCACACATGGTGGGAGGGAAATATGGTTGATGATTTTCTGGCCGCTAAAGCTAAGGCGAATGATAACTTGTTAGTTTTTTCAGGTCTCGGGTCATTTCCAGCAGATGGCTCTATTTCTGTGCAGGTTGACGCCCTTGGACTGCACTATTTTCGCCCCCCTTAGTCCCCCCTTTTCACCTTTTCACTTTTTTCTATTTTTCTGCACAATTTTTGTTAGTTTTTTTCTTGTCTTGCATCACCCTCGTGATTAATAAAATAAAATTTTTTGGTTGGCTAGTTGACCAATCATGAGAAGAAACATATTGAGACTTTACAAAAGAATGAAATAGTTACTACCGGTACTCAATTCTCACTCGAGGATTCTAAAGTTGAAATACCTCCAACATGAGACAAGAAGATTATGACAAATCATGATTATCCATATAAAGAAATAGTTTTTGTTTCTAATCAATTCTCACTAAAAGATTCTACTGTCAAAAGATTTCCAACATGTTATAAGAAGGTCATGACATCACTCATTGATATATTAAAAGTATATAAGAAAGAAAATGTACCATCCATATCAACTTTTACTACTATTTCTAAATATGTTTTTACAAAAAGTGCAGGTTGGAAGAAAAATTCTAAATTAGTATGGATGAGGAAAGGCAAGGAGAAGAATTTAGGATCGAAATAATGAATGTAGATGCTCAATATACAAGGGGGGGGGGGGGTGAATTGTATACTTTAAAAATTCCTTTGGAATATTTACAGTTGGTATAAAACTTTCGTTTTTAACATTGAGTAAAACTATGTTTAACAAAGTTAAATAAGGTTAATTAAAAAAACCTCTTATTTATATATACTTGCTAGGTTCCAGAAATATGGTTCCGAAAATTAAACTTAAGAAAAGCTTACAAGGAAAAAGATTCTACCTTAAAGCATATAGAATCTTACTAATCATAGTATACAAGTCCTAGAAAGTATAAGATAGTTGTAGTTTCCTTTTTAATCAAAATACAGTGGAAAATAAACTTGAAACAAAAAAAGTAACAAGTATGAAATCTTTTAACCAAACGTGAAGGGTATTCAACAACCTTGAATAACTGTCCCTTGATTTATACTTTAGAGAATGTTTGTCTTACCCACACCAGGGTAATCCCTCGATAAGAATATCAGATTCTGTCTTGCTATCCCTGCAAGTCCTCAAACATCAAGGTAGTTGACACGTCTGTCTTCTTTAACAAGGAAGTCCTCAAACTTTAAGATAGTAGACACCTCTGTCTTCCTATCACTAGAAGTCATTGAAATTTAAGGTAGTTGAAACCTCTGTCTTCCTATCCCTGGAAGTCCTCGATTGTACACAACATTAGTCGGAGTTGCATGAAGCATGCTGAACCAGATGTTCATTATGGACAAGGCATGAGAGTCTCTCTCTTTAGAAATCACTTATGCAGCATGAAATATCTAGAGTGATCAATAGATCCCTCAATTGGTTTGAGCTCGTTCAAATGAGATCCTATTTATAGGTACTTCTCCAGTGGTCGACTCCCTCCTCCAATAGTCATATTTTTTCTTGAATCTTGGAGAGACCTGTACACATGTCACTAAAACAATTGTTAGTTTGAAAAATATTGTACGACATCATTTCATAACTAAAACAAGGGTAAGAAAAATATGGGTTCTTAACCAAATCCATTTTTTGGAGTCTAAGGAAAAATTATGTTTGGAGTATTAGAAAATAAACACTTGGAGAATATAAATCATAAATATTCGGATTCTATTTTTCAAGGAATTTGGAACCTGAATTATAAAGATTTCAAAGTTCGAATTCTGAGGAATTCAGAGTCCGAATTCTGAGGAATTCAGAGTCTTAATTCTGAGGAATTTAGAGTCGCAATTCTGAGGAATTAATAATCTGAATTTCTGACAATTCAGAATCTAAATTTTAGAGAATTCAGAATCTGAATTTCAGAGAATTCGGAATCTGAATTTCAGAGAATTCAAAATCTGAATTTCGGAGAATTCAGAATCTGAATTTCTGAGAATTCAGAATATTAATTTGGAACCATAAATTAGAATACTCTATATCTAAATATTTATAGGATTATGAGGTTTTATATGTGGAACCAAATTTAACACTTAGAAATAAAATGAATTAGATTTAGAGAAATTATAACATGAACAATTAAAACAATGGTAAGGAGAAAATTTCCTTGGGGAAGGAAAATTTCCTTATTATGTTAAATATTTGGGGAAATAAAATTTTCCTTGAGATAGAGTTTTTGTGATTTTCAAAACATAAAGGAATGGAAAATTCATAAGGAACCCATATTGACTCAATAATCTCCCCCTTTTTCGAAAGCACAAACATCCTTGTGAAAAAGAATCTATGAAATTAGAAATTTTATGGACTTGAAAATAAAAACTTATCTCCTGTTACTTATGGATCATATTGAATAAGACTAACTCCCCCTTAGGATTTGAAATCCCTAAGGATCATATTCTTGATTTTATGAATAATATTTTTCATTTTCTTAGATTATAAAAACTTCATTGATAAGAAATTTCCTCTAAATGAACTCCCCCTTACATAAGGAAATATCTTCTTTACTTTTTATCCTTTTTTATCATTCCTTTATCCCCCTTTATGATTTTCATAAAGTAATAATGGGTATTGAAAAAAATGGCACCAAAAAAATTAGTACTAAACTACCACAAACAAAATATATAAAGAACAGCCAAAATTTCATTAATGTTGAAAGAATTTGTATAAGAAAAATTACAAAAATAGATCATAATGCAAAGAAAATAACCTTCTTTCCCCTTCAGCATCAGCTTCTTCACAATGGTTTTTAGTATCTTGAGTTCTTTGTGATATTATTCCATACGCTTGAGCAGCTGATCCCGATCTACATTTTTCTTCTCTATGGATTTAATTTTTTCTTCCTGATCCTTAAGATATTCTGCTTGAGCTTTCAATACTTTTTCTTAATTATCAAGCTTCTCTTTAATCTCAATTCTGAGATCCCTTTCCCTCTTCCAATTCATGGCCACAGAATTAAGCCTTCCATTCAGATCCTTAACTTCCTACTTCTGAGTAGTCTATTCTAGGAATAACTTTTCCTCAAAACTAATTTTAATATCCTTGATCTTCCCATATTTGGTGTCAAAATCATTCTTTATGTTGTCATTAAATTCATCTAAAATTCTCATTTCTTTTATTGTCTTTTTTTACCAACTTTTAATCTTCTTACAAGATCTTTTATGAGCCTCATAACCATTGAGGAATGTTTTGAAATTTGCCTCTAGTCAGACACATTTGTCCAAAACCCCGGAAACTGAATCTGATTTTGGATTTATCATATGCTGAAGCATCTAGCATCTTGAGTCTATGATTGGGAATAAGGGAATAGTACCAACTAGTATTTTCAATGATTGAACAACAAAATAATGTCCAAGGGAAGATGATTCTGAATCCGAGTGTTTGATTTATGAGGATTATTTTTCTATTACTCCATCATTCATCTTTGATGAAGCACTAAAATCTTTATTCTTCACCATATATTTACTAGGTGTATCTTTTAACACCCCAATATTTCACATTATGTTATCTCGTTAAAGTAATTCAATAGCATATGCTACATGCAACTTCAAGATTCTAACACACCGCGACCAATCAAACCAGTAGTTATGAATAGTAATACCCAATTTTTGAAATTTTATAAATTTTATTTTTCAAAATGGACATAATTTTCAATTCGGAATATCAAAATTATCTTACAGTAAATTTTTGGGACTTTTCTGAAAACATTCAATTTTTGAATAATAGAACTAAATTTTAATTAAAAACAAATTTTTTAATCGAAATAATTTATAGTGTTAAATTATACATTTGAGTGGTTATAAAGTATCATTAGATTATATTATTATCATTTAATATAATTTAGGTCATTTTATGTAATTTCACATTTAAACTAAACATAAATGAGTGTCGATCTTTTGGTAGTTATTATTTCTTAAAAACACGCTTTTTGTTTTGACAACGGGAATTAATTTTAAATTGATTTCAGCCACTTCTATGTTTTTAATTTGGAAAAATTGATTCCATATTTGGAATCAGGCGGTCCAAATTGTGTAAATAGGTAACTTTAATTTTTATACATTATGAATAATTACTTCGGTAAATATTTTATTTACCATGGTTAAAGGGTAAATCCAGTAAATATAGGTAGAAAATAATATTATAATAATATTAGATTACCCTAAAATGTGTCCTATTCCTATTGGTTGGTAAATGTAAGACCATGGTAATCCTTAGGTAGATTTGGGGACCCCATGTAGCCAATAGGAAGCGATAATGACATTTTACATTAATTAATCTAAATTAGAGATAAAAAAACCAAAGCATGTATCTTTTAGTAAAACATTTTTATATGGGGTTATATAATTTATCACTTCGACTTTAAATATTCATTAGAAATATAAAAATATTTCCTACATAATGGAATTTTATTTATAATTTTTAGACATTAAATAATGTAATTTATATATGACACAATGATGATGTAGTCATTACCTTAATAATGAAATATTAAAATAATTGATATTATAAATATCCAAATAAATATAAATTGAGACTTATGATAAATTAAACTAATTTTATAGGTTATTATTACATTTTAGGGTTGGTTAGATAAATTTTATTCTATGTAATAATGTTTTTATGGCTTTCAAAAAAATCAAATACTAAATAGTGTCAAAATTGACATAATTGAGTATTTAAAACCAATTCTATATTATTATATGATATAATATTCCTAAAAATATATGGTTCGGACAAAGGACTTAGATAAGGTTATATATATTAATAATTAACCACATGGGGTTCTCTTGGATTATTATAGTAAGTTTATTAACCATATAATATAAAAATCCAAAGAGATATGGTAAATGTCAAACTATTTAACTAAGATTTAAACTTGAAAGATAAGGTTAATATGATGACCTAAATCTATCTAAAACCTTTTGGTTGAGAGGTTTTCGACCCATACCTACCTTATCCACTAAATAATTCATTTTTTAGTCATTATAAATCGAAAATTATTTTATTATAAAATAATTTTTCAAGCTTTTCATAAAGTGACCCTCACCTCTCTTATAAAAGGGCACTTCCCCTTATCTTAATTTCACACCTACAAAGACTTTTTCCTCGGCCAACCACTACCCAAATATCCTCCCAACATTCCTCACTTCATCATAGAGGACTTCCTTTGGTCATAAATCCAACCTAAGAATCCCTTTTGATCAAATCAAAAGGAAGAACCCAAAGAAGAGGTAAATAATTCACCACATCTTCCAAGTTCTTTTCTTCTTCCACTTCCACTTCATATTTCTTTTTTGTTTCCATTCTAATATAATAACTCTATTATATTCTATATACTGTGATGTTATTATAAAAATGGTACAACCATATTCATTATTATATCCATCCTATAAATGACAAAGTCACCATATGTTCGTACGTACGACGTACCATCTCCACGTCGTGGTGTAGTTTGTTATTCAAACACTTAATTATTTGGATGGGTATAATAATGAGTATAACTGATATAAATAATAAATATTACATGTTAATGATATACCATCCAATTACATATGATATTTCTATCAATGATATTGTCACTCGTGTGTACGTACGGATTACCATCTCCACGACGTGATAAGATTTATTCCCACGTTCACCATTCAACAATGATTATAAAAATATATATTATTTATAATTATGTAATATATGACATAATAATTCTACTAGATATATATATATATATATTCATGTACTTACATATATCTTATTCACATACTTCCGTTCAATATGTTATGAAAACGGAAACATCGTTTATGCATACGTACGACCTATCATCTCCATAAACGGTGCCTTCCATTTCATATATACATCAATTATAAATATTTATATATTAAATATATATGATATATAAATCAATTTTTATATTATATAATTATTTAAATCATTATCTAAATGATATGATCAATAATAACAAGTTAAAACACATACGATAAAGAAAGCGATTGTTACCCAAAATGTAAATTTAACATGGAAAACATTATTAAATGGGTATTTTAAAGTCATAAATGAATCATGTATTATATAATAAATAATAATATGGTTCTGGTATAATTTAATAACATACTATGATCATTATACAGGAGGTTAAATGTACCCTCGACCAAAGGAAAGTGCATGGTAAGGGTTAATTCTACAATCTCTTCATTATTCGAGGTGGTTTTTATGTGAGTATCTATTGAGACCTCTTTATCATCCACATATGTATTTCATAAAAATATTTTCAAAAGGAATATTTTAAGGTTTTATGTAAGGGACTCTTTAACTATATCATCATTTTAAATGGTTTAAATATTTATTCTTATAAATCAATCTCATTAATTTACATGTATTCAAAATGGGTTTTCAGTATTTATTTATATGGGCATGAATGTTTTTAAAATATTAATTCCTTTCAAAAGATTCAAATTGGTATGGTAATCTTTGATTAAAAAATGTTTTTAAATGTATTCCTTTCTAAATTTTGTGGCTTTTAAATTTTTTCATGAAAATGGGATACTTCTCCCAAAGAGTTTTACAATTCATTTTCATCTATGTCAACATCTTTTGATGGATATTAAACTAGTTTGAAGTTGATTTATTATGATACAAATCTTCTATATTTTAATGATGGTTTTGTGATATGTTTTTCTATGGATGTTTTATTTTTATACCATTCATGGTTTATGGATAATTTATTGACAATTCATATGCTAGTTTTAATAGAAATGTTATGTTATGTTTCAACTTGTTCATATGAGGAATGTATTGGACATAGTAAGTGACGGGTGGAGCACACTATAGCTCCTCGATGCATCGGTAGGTCTCATGAGACAATTATATGTGGAATTGGACAAGGCCTTTCCCAATTTGATATATGGTTTTGGCCGAGGCCTTAATCATTTTTAGACATCTTGGCTGAGGCCTTAAAAAGATGTTTCAGAATGTTCGACATTATAAATTCCCTCATTATAAAAATAACATTGATGGTTCATGTGGTTATTAAACAATTAGAATAACCATGACTATGTTTTATTATGAAATTATTTACTCATCTAATATTCCTATCATAAAGTGTTCATGTTTATCATTTGTAAAGGCATGTGTTTTTAATTATTCATCAAGAATAATGTTTATGTTATCTTCCTCTATATTTCTTACACTTACTGAGCATTTGATCTCACATATTTATTATTTTTTATTATACATGGATTTCCAATAAGTTTATTATGATTGATATGCAGGATTAAGCTAAAAGGGAATAATGGCATTCTCAAAGAACTATCTATGCTGTATTTTATGTCTGAAATTGTAATGTGAAGTTGATGTATGTAATCTATTTCCAAGACTACTAAACTGGTCGGTATTTCAGGTCATGATTTCCTTTTATTGTTACAATGTATTAAAATAATGCACCAACTCTGGGTAACTGGGGTCAGGGTGTTATAGTTGGTATCAGAGGAAGTTTAGTACAATCCTTGGAAACTAGATTTAGATAAACTCTGATTAAAGAACATTACCATAAGATAGACTTTGAGTAATAGTAGAGAAGAACTTCCAATAATTGTGGTAATGTGGAGATTTTGTGTATTTTACAAGAAATACATCCTTGTTTGGATAAGAGAAGGTAGAGGTTTCTCTGGAACAGATATACCTAGGAGTGAAAACTCTGACCAGGAGTTTCGGGCTTGACCTGAGGTGTCCTGGTACACGACAACTGGCCTTGTTGCACTCTTGGTCACGACACTCCAGGGGGATATGCTTAGGATAATTCACGTTTTCTTTACAAACCATTATGAAGGATTTATGAGTATACACTTTTTCAAAGAAAACATTTTTTATTATTATGGATTATATCCATAAACTGTTCAATTTTTGTTAAGTGTTTTACAAGTTTTGGATTACGTATTGTAATTCAAAAACTAATCTACTGTATTCCATTGCTTAGAAATGGTGTCTAGTGGAAGGAATGGAAACCATATTAATTCATATAATCTATGTAGAGACTTCACTCCTGCTCATGATAATTATAGTTGAGATGGTGATGCAATTGGTGCTGATCAGCTTATCACCATACTAGGACAACTCACTCAGGTAATGAATAATAACCCTACCCGTATGAAGCACCCTGACCCACAATGAAGAGGATCAATGTTAGACTGATTCATGAGGAAAAAACCACCAACATTCAATAGGTTTACAAATCCATTTGTAGTTGAGAAATGGATAATTTCTTTAGAGAAAATATTTCATTATCCGGGGAGTAGCAAAAGGGAAAAAGTTGTCATGGCAGTTTATTGCCTCACAGGAGATGTAGATCAATAGTGGTCATTAATTCAAAAAACAAAGGAGGATGAAGAAGAATTATTTATGGAATAAAGGGAGTTTAAAAAGTTTTTTTAGAAAAATACTTTCCTCGTGATCATCAAGATGATATAGAAAGATAATTTCTAAGTCTGAGACAAAAGGGGGATGAGAATGTTGCAATGTATGAAGCTAACCTTTCAAGGTTAGAAAGGCATGATGCATATTATACACATAACCCAAGAAGTAATATTTATCTTTTCTTTGATGGGTAAAAACTATTTTTTCATTGAGAATTAGTCTCACAATCCTTCTCATCATACGAAGATATTGTCTCATGTACTCTCAAGACAGAAACAGAATTCTCTAAGTATTACAATTTTAAAGGAAAGAAAGAGAAGAAGATATCTATTAAACACTTTGGGAAAGGAAATAAGAAAATAGGGAATAAGGGAAGAGTTGAGTTTCCACCATGTGATAATTGTGGAAGGAAGCACCCTAGTGCCTGTCTAAAAGGAATGGGAGTTTGTTATAAATGTGGAGAAAAATGCCACCAGGATCGTGATTGCAAGGGAAAGAGGTTGTCAATGTTGAATGATACAATTGTAGATAAATGGGTCATTATGAAAATGAATGTTTTAAATTCCAAGGAAACTTATCTCAAAAAAGGAAAAGGGAGAAAGTTCAAGCTTATGTTGTTACTATAGTTGAAGTGGAATAATTAATGTATTTGTGTTTTTTGATTCAAGAATTATTTTCTGGTTATAAGAAGAATGTGATAAATATAAGGATTATACTGTAGTACTTTTTGTTTTCATTAAGGTTTTAATATGATTAAGGTAATAATATTTTTAGTATGTGACAATAAGAGAAGCTTTACATTGTTTGGATAATCTGATGTTACAATTGATTTTGGAATTTAGTGACCCTTTAGAGAGAATTTGGCAGAAGTATTTTGGATAGCTATAAAGGTTGGAATGGATTATGTTTAACTTTGGATAGTATTTATTAAGATTATTTTTGTAATATTATAAAAATATAGTTTTAGAAAAAGGAAAACCTGCACTTCAGGTGATAACCCGCTGCATCGGACAAAGCTGTAGGAATAGAACACACAACCAAAGTGCGACAAGGCTTTATTACCTACCACTAGCCTACAGGAAGTCCCTGATTATTATAAATTTGTTTTCTTCATTGTATATTTCTGGAACTCTATAATATTAGGATAAATATAATATTTCTGAGTTCTACTATCTTTTGGAGTGAAAGATGAGTTTTTTTATAAATTACTTAAAGGATGGAACTATGCTTGTCATGTATATATATATATATATTATTCTATGAAGAAATTAATTTTTAAACTTTATGTAAGGGATATTAAAACCAAAAATGTGTTATCCTAACACCTTAGGTTTTATTGAACTGATGATATTCTAAATCATCTTAGATTGATGGATTTGAGGCCCTCAATTTTACACTTGTTTTTGATTTTTGACCTCAATCACTCCCTATAAATATTTACATTTTCCTCCAATTATGGGCCTGTAATTTCCACCAATTTTCTCCAATTCGAAACCCTAAGTAGGTGGTGACTTTTTCATTTCCCTTTCCCTCTTATTAAGACTAAATTTTATTAACCCTATTTCTGATGTGGATTTTCCACAAAGGAATTTTCTATTTTCAACCACCAATTTTAGAAGAATAATTTAAAATTGCGAATATGAAATTTATTGAAATAGGAGATAATGTAACACCCCAAGATATCATATTATGTTATCTCGTTAAAGTAATTCAATAGCTTACGCTACATGTAACTTCGAGATTCCAACACACCGCGACCAATCAAATTAGCCGTTATGAATAGTAATACCCACTTTTTAAAAAAATATTAATTTTATTTTTCAAAATGGACTTCATTTTTGAAATCAGAATATCAAAATTATCGTAGGGTAAATTTTTGGAACTTTTCTAAAAACATTCAATTTATGATTACTAATACTAAATTTTAATTAAAAACAATTTTTTAATTGAAATAATTTATAGTGTTAAATTATATATTTGAGTGGTTTTAAAGTATAATTATAATATATATTTATCATTTAATATAATTTAGGTCATTTTTTGTAATTTCACATTTAAACTAAACATAAAAAAGTGTCGATCTTTTGATAGTAATTATTTCCTAAAAACACGTTTTTAGTTTTGATAATGAGAATTAATTTAAAATTTATTTCTACCAATTTTGTGTTTTGAATTTGTAAAAATGGATTCCATATTTCGAATTAGGAGGTCCAAATTGTGTTAATAGGTAACTTTAATTTTTAGACATTATGAATAATTACTTCGGTAAATATTTTATTTACCATGGTTAAAGGGTAAATCCGGTAAATAAGGGTAAAGAAAATAAAATTATAATAATATTAAATTACCCTAAAATGTGTTATATTCTTATTATTTGATAAATTTATAACCTTGGGAATCCTTGGGTAGATTTTGGGACCCCATGGAGCCAGTTAGGAGTGATAATGACATTTTAAATTAATTAATCCAAAGTAAACACAAAAATAACAAAAGCATGTATCTTCTAGTAATATATTTTTATATGGGGTTATATAACTGATCTATTTGACTATAAATATTAATTAGAAATATAAAAATATTTCCTACATTATGGTATTTTATTTAGTACTTTTAGATATTAAATAATTTAATTTATTTATGGCAAAATGATGATGTAGTAATTACCTTAATAATGAAATTTTAAAATAATTGATATTATAAATATCCAAATAAATATAAATTGAGACTTATCATAAATTAAACCAATTTTTTAGGTTAATATGACATTTAAGGGATGTTTAAATAAATTTTATATTAAGTAATAAAGTTTTTATGGCTTTCAATAATATAAAATACTAAATAGTGTCAAAATTGACATAATTGAGTTTAAAAAAATGCTATATTATTAATCGATATAATATTCCTAAACATATAAGGTTTTCTAAAAGTACTTATATATGGTTATATATATTAATAATGAACCACATGGGGTTATCTTGGTTGGTTATAGTAAGTTTATTAACCATATAATATAAAAATACAAAGATACATGGTAAATGTCAGACTATTTAACTAAGAGTTAAATAAAAAAGATAAGATTAATATGATGACCTAAACATGTCTAAAACCTATCAGTTGAGTGGTTTCGACCCATACCCACCTTATCCTCTAAATAATTTATTTTGGAGCCATTACAAACCGAAAATTATTTTATTATAAAGTAATATTTCATGATTTTCGACCCTCACCTCTCTTATAAAAGGGAACATCACCTTCTCTTAATTTCACACCTCCAAAGCATTTTGGGTCAGCCAACCCCTTCCCAAATATCCTCCCAATTTTTCTTCCTTAATACTATAGGCCTTCCTTTGTTCATAAATCCTCCCTAATAATCCCTTTTGATCAAATCAAAATTAAGAATCTGAAGAAGAGGTAAATATTTCACCATATCTTTCAAGTTCTTTTCTTCGTCCACTTCCTCTTTCTTTGCTGTTCCCATTCTAAAATAATAACTCAAGTATCTTATATATATTATGATGTTATTATAAAAATCTTACAACCATATTCGTATTCTATCCATCTTATAAATGAAAAAGTCACCATACGTGCGTACGTACGACTTACCGTCTCCAGGTCGTGGTGTAGTTTTTTATTCAAACACTTCATTATTTGGATGGGTATAATAATGAGTGTAACTGATGTAAATAATAAATATAAAATTTTAATTATATACTATATAATTACAAATGATTTCTCCATCAATGATATTATTGGTTGTGTGTACGTACGGATTACCATCTCCATGACGCGATGAGATTCATTCCCATGTTCACCATTCAACGATGATTAGAAAAATACATATTATTAATAATTATGTAATATATTACATAATAATTCTACTATATATATATATACTTATATATATCTTATTCACTTACTTTTGTTCAATACAATATGAAAACGGAAACAACGTTTATGCGTACGTACGGCCTACCGTCTCCATAAACGGTGCCTTCCATTTCATATATACATCTATGATATATATTTATATTCTAAATATATATGATATAGAAATCAAGGTTTATATTCTGGATTTATTTAAATCATGATCTAAATTATACGATCAAGAATAACAAGCTAAAAACACATACAACAAAGAAAGTGATTATTACCCAAAATGTTAATTTAACATGGAAATCATTATTAAATGGGTAGTATAAAGCCATAAATGAATAATGTATGATATAATAAATATGAATATGGTTATGGTATAATTTAATAACATACTATGGTAATTATAAAGGAGGTTAAACGTACCCTTGACTAAAGGAAAGTACAAGGTAAGGGTTAATTCTACAATCTCTTCATTATCTAAGGTTGTTTTTAAGTGATTGTCTACTGGGACCTATTTATCATCCACATTCGGGTATCATAAAAATATTTTCAAAAGGATTATTTTAAGGTTTTATGGAAGGGACTCTTTAAGTAGATCATCATTTTAAATGGTTTAAATATTTATTCTTCTAAATAATTCTCATTAATGTCCTTATTTTCAAAATGGTTTTTAAGTACTTATTTATGTGGACCTGAATGATTTTAAAATGTTAATTACATTAAATGGTTTCAAAGTTGTATGGGAAACTTTGATTCAAAAATGTCTTTAAATGTATTCCTTTCTAAATTTTGTGACTTTTAAATATTTTCATGAAAAATGGATACTTCTCTTAAAGAGTTTTACAAATCATTTTCATCTATGTCAAAATGCTTTGATGGATTTTAAACTTGTTTGAAGTTGATTTATTTATTTTTTTGAAAACGATCAAGAAAATGTTATTAAAAAGAGATAGATGGGTTACATGAATTTGAAAGATGTTATCTTATTACAATCTCTTACTAAGAGAGGGAGAATATAAATCAGAAAAATATCACTCCATGACATAGCTTCGTTGAATCCTTTATTGGCAAGTCCATCCGCCACCATGTTTGCTTCTCGATATGTATGTGTGGAAATGTATCTGATTTCAAGAAGAGAATTGAGGCAGTTTATCCTGTGAGCAGTGAGAGGCCAGGCAAGGTGGATCACCCCATTCTAAATATCATGCACAATGGTGGCAGATTCACATTGTATCCAGATGTTATTCCATCCTTTTAGCTTGACAAAAATAATGGCCTGAATCACCGCCATCATTTCTATTTCAAGAGAAAAGGCATTGCCAAAACTCCCAAAGAAGCATCTGTGACATCGACCGAGATAATCTCTGAAAATGCCCTCACATCCTGCAGGACCCGGGTTTCCTCCAGAAGCTCCATCTACGTTGATCTTGATCCATCCAGGGGCCGAATCTTTCCAAAAAACCTCGAGAGAATGATTCGTATTAGTGTAAATTCCATCTATTTTGAGACGTTGGAGTATCACAAAGTCCCCAACCAAATTGTTGTAGTGGGATTTATGAAGCAGGGCTATTTCCCTGATGGAAGTAAGGATCCTCCTCCAACCTGCATTAATATTAAATGAGTAATTTCTGTGAATAATAGCATTTCTATCATACCAGATCACATGTAGGAGTTCAACAATAGTGGAAAGAAAGAGGTTCTTGATTTTCTGAGAATATTAAAGTTCCAAAAAATGTTTTATCTGAGTGAAAATAGAGTCAGATGATAACCATCTATAGTCAAACAGGTCAGTAACAAAATTCCAAAGAGAAGAGGCTGTAGCACAAGATAGGAAAAGATAATTGGTGTCCTCCCTTTTTTGATGGCATAATTTACATTTAGAGCATATTTGGACACCAAAAGTCTGAAGACAAATATTTGTAGGAATGTGTTTATGGGAAATGGACTAGACAAGGTTAAGACTTGAAGGCTTAATCCAAGGTCTGTAAAAAAACTTCAACCATGAGAAAATGGGGTCAGAGTTAATGAAACAATGATTATAGATGTTTTTGGAATCCAAAATACCGTTGTGAGTTGGCTCCCAAGTAAGGAAATCATCCCCATTTATAAAGGGGTAATTGTCTAAAACATGCATAATGTGATCAAGGATATTATATGTACTAGAGTGCATTACATAATTTATGGTGAGGTTGATGTTATTTGGAGAAGTATCCAGAGATAGCATGGAGATGAGGGGGGGTCCCAGTCCAGTTATCGAGCCAGAAGTTCATAGTTGAATCTAAACTAACCATCCATCTTGAGTTATGCATGATGTCAACAAAGGTATTTCTAATGGATGGCCATAGGGAAGAATTGAGGTAGCTATATTGACCATTTTTATGTTTTTTTAGAAATCTATTATGAATGAATGTTGTGGAGTCATTTTTTTGTTGATCAACCTCTAGGTGAGCTTAGTTTGAAGAGCCTCATTAAAATGTTTGAGATTTTTAATGCCAGGACCTCCTCTTTTAAGGGGTTTGCAGCATGTTAACCAAGAAACAATAACAAGATTTCTTTCAAGAATACAACCAGTCCAAGAAAAGTTTTTTATGTAGCCATGAACTTTTTTAATAAGACTATTAGGCCATTTATATATCAACAGGGAGTAAACCATTTTGGAGATAATTGTGGATTTCATGAGGCAGATCCTGCCAGCCATGGAGAGGGATTTCCCTTTCCAGGAGGTCAGTTGATTAATCACTTGGTCCACAACCGCATTAAAGTACATAGATTTAGGCCTACCTTAGAAGATGAGAACTCTTTGATAGGTAAAAGGGATGGATCCCTCTTTGATTCCATGACTTTAAATGATAAAACCTTTTCTAGAAGGGGGGAAGGTTTTCCCAAAAAAGATATAGGATTTATTCCAGCTAACGGATTGACCAGATACTTATTCATAGCGGGACAAGGCCTTTTTAAGGTTAAGGATATTTTTTCTACCCCCATTAAGTAACAGAATAATGTCATCATCATAAAGGAGATGGTTCAGAATAGCAAGATTTCTGGTAGCCTGAATGGGTTTGATATTACTTTTGTGAACAAGGGAGGAAAGATACCTACATAGGTAGTCTTCCGTAATGGCAAAGAGAATAGCAGAAAAAAGGTCACCATGACGCACCCATTTTGAGCATTTGAAGTATCCCTTAGGAGAACCATTAATAAGGATGGATATATAAGCCGAGTTGAAAAGGTATTTTATCCTACCAATAAAAGTATCATTGAACCCAAAATCCTTAAAGATGTTGAAAATGAAGTTCCAATCGATGGTGTTAAAGGCCTTTTTAATGTCAATTTTGACTGCAATATTCCCTCCTCTGGAATTTTTATTAAGAGAGTTGATGAATTCCGAGGTAGTGAAAATGCAATCTTGAATGGATCTTCCCTTGATGAAACAAAATTGATTCTAGGAAATGATCTTGTTACATAGAGGAGAAATCCTATAGCAATGAGTTTGGTAATGATTTTATAGATAGAGTTAAAGAGGGAAATAGGGCGGAGGAGGTGTAGCACAAAAGCATTAGCCACTTTAGGGATAAGCATCAGGAATTGGGATTTTAGTCTATGGGGTAGGATTCTATTAGTAAAGAAGCATCAAACCAGTTTGAAAGCATCCATGTGAACTACCTCCCAATGTTGTCGAAAGAAACCATTATTGAAGCCAGCAGGCCCCTAGGCACTATCAGAATTAAGGATGAAGACAATATCTTTTATTTCGTGATCCAGTGGGGTGCTTAAATTAAAGAGGATATCTTGTTCCTTGATCAGAACTAGAATGATACCATGAATGAGATCTTTATTGATATTTGGGCCATTGAAATTATTGTGAAAGTAGACGACCACGTGGTTGGATATTGCTTCAAAAGAGTCGAAAAGAGTGTCATTATCTTTAAGAATGGATAACGGACGACATGTTTTCCTAACTCTCGGGAGGGCATTGAGAAATTTAGTGTTTATATCACCATAAGAGATCCATTTGGATTTGAAAATATGTTTACAAATGTTGTCTTTTTGAATCAGAAGAGAGTTAAGTTTCATAGAGATGTTTAATTCATTCTGAGGGTCTAAGGCCAAATAAGCGCAAGTTGAGCTGTTTTGAATTTGATTGAGTTCAGTTTCAAGAGTGGATATATCGTTATCCATTTGGTTATATTTATCCCTACACCAACCCTTAATGAAATGTTTGAGGTGCTTTAGCATTGTGACACAATAAAAAGCATCTGAGTTATGATTTATAGACTTCCAACCATTTTTTATGAGATGAGAGTATTCCAAATTCACAAACCAGGCATTATTGAATTTGAAGGGAATGTTGGGTTTTTCTCTTTTGGATAGGAAACTAATAAGGATGGGGTTGTGGTCTGAGTTCAGTTTAGGTGAAGTGATACTGTAAATGGTGTCCCAGACAACCAAAGTTGAAACATTAACAAAGGCACTATCAAGTTTACTAGCAACCAATTTGTTGTCGTGTCTCTTGTACCAGGTGTATTTGGCCCCGAAGAGGTTGATTTCAATAAAATTAGAGGTTTCAATCGATGCTCTAAACTATCTAGTAGAGAATAAAGAGTCAGGGGGACCAAGAATCTCACTATGAGAGATAATGGCATTAAAGTCGCCAATGATTAACCGGGTATCCTAAATAGAGCCAGCTAAGTTAGAGAGGCCTTTCCAAAGAGGTCGACGATCCTGGTATCTATTCTTGTCATAGACCATAGTGCATAAGCAATGCAAGTTGTTTAATTTAAAATGAAAAGTAAGCATTTGATCAGAAACATTGTAAACAGTAACATCTTTAAGAGGTGTGGAAAAAACCCAAAGGGAGTAAGTAGCATTGTCATTCTTGCAAGAATCAAGGAAATTATAACCAAAAGAAGTTAAATTCAAATAAGTCAAAGAGAAAATGATTTTAGGTTTAGCGATAGAAAAAAAATTTGTTATATGGTTCATCAAAATATTTTTCAGGACAGATATAGTATCAGCCTTAGCTATGCCTTGACAATTCTTGAAAACAAAATCCATTAAGTCATGTCTTTTATCAGGATTTTCCCATTTTCTTCTTATATCCACTCAAGCCTTTGTTACTCTTTGATCTTCTAAGATTTTAAGAGGAGGCTGGGGGAGTCTTGTTTTCCTGATTCCTCATATAATAATCAAACAAGATGTTAGTAGAATTTGGTAATAAACAAGATTTTATAGTGTCATGGGAATTGTGGGATGAAGAAGTGTTCACAGAGCCACCCTTAGCCTCAATTAAATAGCCACTGTTCTAGGGAGAAATAGGCCGAATAGGTGAGATCTGTTTGCCTATTGTCATAACAGATTCATTGACTGAGATTTTTGAGTTTATTCCATCCAAATTGGGATTAAAAGGGGTGACAGTGCATAAATAATTAATCTGCTATGTGCACACTATCATGTGTTGATTATTTAGTATAACTGAAGCATTCTAAGAGATCAAACATATTTTTTTCTCCTGGTTCGCTCGAGTATGAGAATGAACATCATGCTGGTCTAGCACAACACCATTAATTCTCCCAACCAGAGGTGCAGGAGGAGAAACTTTTGTCACCGCTACCATTGTCATGGGGACCTATTCGGAGGGATCAACAGGAGCAGGTTGTAGCTGGACATCAATGGCCATCGAGTCTGGGATATACTGAGGATCCCCACTGAGGATTCATCTAAAGAGTATCCACCACTGGCACTCCAGATGTCATTAGCTTTCAAAAATTTATTAGCTTTAGCTTTGTAGTACTTATTTCTATTCTTCTCAGAATTCTTTTCCTTTATATCCTTTATCTTAAGAATAGGACAATCAGGCCTTATATGCCCTACTCTTTTGCATTCATAACATGTGAATTCAGATCCTTTCTTGTCTTTTCATTATTTCTTCTTATATCTATAATGAAATTATTTATTCCCAACTATATTGTTCATCCTTCGAGAAAGATTAGCTAATTAATTCTCAGAATGTTCACTCTCATTGGATTCAGAAAAAATAGTGCCTTTCTTAGATTTTAATCTAGTAACCCTTTCAGTAGTCTTGGACTTAGTAGTAGTAAAGGCTACACTTCCATTACCATTCATCTTATTATTCATATCAACATCTCTTTTCATTCTTGTCTCATATTAAAGAGGAGTTCCAAAAACATCATCAAGAGTAATATGAGATGCCTTCTTATTCTCATCAATATTTGTTCTCTTAGAATACCACTCATTAGGCATGATATCTATAATATTTTCCATAAGTGCCTCATCAACTAAACCTTTCTCACCCATGGATTGTAAACTGTTAACAATAGTCATAAACCTTTGTTATACCTTGCACACTGGTTCTCCATAAGGAAATAGAAATCCATCATACTCTGATCTAAGCATAGATCTTCTAGTTTCTATAACCTTGGATGTACCAAAATGAGTAACCTCCAATTTCTTTTAAATATAATTTTCAGCTTCATAATAAGAAATAAGAATATATATATTACTAGTCATGGAACACAACAAAGTATTATGTACCTCATAGTTTAGTTGATATTATTACTTTTCTTGATTAGTAAAAGTTCAGAATTCATTATCAGGAATCTTGTAATCTCCAGTAATCATAACAAAGTTTTACATTCCAGTATTATTAACAAAACTCTTCATACGATTTCTCTAATATTCATAATCATTCCCATAAAATATAGGTGGTTTAGTAGGATTACTATTATAAATCAAACCAACATTCACTCCTTCCATTTAAAAGAAAATATATTTCCATAGAAACTTGTAAATAATAAATTTTTTTAAACAAGGATAATAATCCTATGAAAGGAAGATATATTCAGAACAATGAAAACTTGAGAAAAAAACTTATATTTGAATATAAGTATTTTAGATAAATCCTCTAATACCAATTGCAGGACTAAAATAATGAATGTAGATGGCCAATATATAAGAGAGGGTGAATTTTATACTTTAAAAATTCCTTTGGAACCTTTAAAGTTGGTATAAAACTTTCTTTTTTTAACCTTGAGGAAAACTATGTTTACCAAAGTTAAACAAAGTTAATTCACAAAACCTCTTTGATCAATAAACTTGATAGTTTCCAGAAATATGGTTCCAGAAATGAAACTTAAGAAAAGTTTACAAGGAAAAAGATTCTACCTTAATGCATAAAGAATCTTAACAATTAGAGTATACATTTACAAGGAAGTATAAGATAGTTATACTTCCCTTATTAATCAAAATACATCAGAAAATAAACTTGAAACAAAACAAGTATCAAGTTTGAAATCTTTTAACCCAAAGTGAAGGGTATCCAACAACCTTGGATAAAGGTCCCTTGATTTATACTTTCAAGAAAGTCTATCTTACCCACACCATGGTAAGACCTCGATAAGAAAATCGGATTCTGTCATGCTATCCCCGCAAGACCTCGAACTCCAAGGTAGTCAGCACCTCTGTCTTGTCTTCTTTAAGAAGGAAGTCATTGAACCTTACATTAATCAGCACCTCTGTCTTTCTGTCCCCAGAAGTCCTAGAACTTTAAGGTATTCTAAACCTCTATCTGTATATCCCCTTAAGTCCTCCATTATACACAACAACAATCGGAGTCTCATGAAACAAGCTGCACAAGATGTTCAGTACCCACAAGAAATTAGAGTCTCTTTGTCTAGAAATCACATCAACAACATGAAATCTCTAGAGTGATCAACAGATTTTTCAATTATTTTGAGCTCATACAAATGATATCCTATTTATAGTCACTTCTCCAACGGTCTGATACCTCCTCCAATGGTCATATTTTTCTTTGAATCTCAGAAGAACCTATACACATGTCACTCAAACAACAGTTAGTTAGAAATAGATTGTATGACATTGTTTCATAACTAAAACAAGGGTAAGAAAAATATGGTTGCTTAACCAAATCCATTTTTCAAAGTCTAAGGAAAAATAAAGTTCAGAGTCTAAGAAAATAAACACTTGGAGAATATAAATCATAAATATACAGATTCTGTTTTTCAAGGAATTTAGAAACTAAATTCTATAGATTTCAGGGTCTGAATTTTGAGGAATTCAGAGTCTGAATTCTAAGGAATTCAGACTCAAAATTTTAGAGAATTAAGAATTGTAATTTCAAAGAATTTGAAATACGAATTTTAGAGAATACAGAATCGGAATTTCAGAGAATTCGAAATCTGAATTTCAGAGAATTCAGAATCTGAATTTCATAGAATTCAGAATATGAATTTCCTATAATTTTAAATCTAAATTTTGGAGAATTAAGAATCTTAATTTCAGAGAAGCTGAAATCTGAATTTCAAAGAATTCCGAATCAGAATTTCTGAGAATTTGGAATCTGAATTTCAGATAATTCAGAATCTGAATTTTAGAGAATTCGAAATCTTAATTTGGAAACTGAAATCAAAATACTATATATCTAAGGATGTATAGGATTATGTGGTTTTTGACGTGAAACCGAATTTAACACCTTGAAATAAAATGAGTTAGATCTAGAGATACTATAACATGAACAATGAAAACAAAGTTAAAGAGAAAATTTCCTCAGGGAAGGAAAATTTCTTTATTAAGATAAATCTTTGGGGAAATAAAATTTGCCTTGAGATAGATTGTTTGTGATTTTTAAAACAAAAAAGGAATGGAAAAGTCATAATGAACCCTTATTGACTCAAAAAATAATCCTACCACCATGGATAGGGTGGATAGGAAGAAGAAGCTGGAATATGCTTCCCTAGATAGAGCATACCACATTAAGAAGAAGTCCCAACAACCTTATACAAAATATATTAAGAAGACATGATTTTTGGGTCAATGTTGGTGCTGTAACAGATTTTGACATTGTGCACTATATTGTTGGTACAATCACTTAAATGTAAAAACATAGAGAAAGTCTATATCAATGGGAAGAAAGCTAGAGAAAAATAAGTAACATCCGCAGGTCCAAAAGCATCTGTTTATCGCAAATAGATTTGGAATTCTTGATAACATCTATGATGTATGCAATAGATGTGGTCACAAGGTAGGTGAATTCCCGTATCAACATGCATTTATAATTAATAAGAAAAGATGACCTCCAATACAATCTAATTATGAAGTAGCTACCTTGGGAAGAAACCAGAAGAATATTGTGAACACAAATTTTTCTAAGAAGATCTCTAGTAGGAAAGCTAAGAAGACCCTAGATTTTAGATACATGAAATTGAAGGGTAATTCATCCAAAAGAAAAACTAAGAGGGATGACAATCAGATGAACCTGTGTGGAAGATCCAAACTAGTTTCCACAGTTCCAAATGACATATTGGCCATCTGGATAGAATATTTGAAAAGAATGAGGAAACATAAAGATTAAAAGGCCAAGGCTGGTAAAAAAGTAAAAAAAAACTTTCACATGATAAAGATAAAGTGCATGAGAGAGTGAAAATCAAAAGAAAAACACATGTTAAAGTAGTTTTGTATGAGAGATGTATGAAATGTGGTCACATTGCAAAAGGTTGTCTATCCATAACCCCATATAAGGAAGTAGTCCTTAAAAGGAGTAAGGATGTATCATTCATGATGGCTATTAAGAAGAAAAATTCTCCACACAAAGAAGAAGAGAATGTGAAGAGAGCCATTCCAAATCAACACAGATCAGAACATATGTTTAGAGACTCCATTAAATGGAAGAACTTTGTAGAGAAAAGAATCTCAACCATGCATATCATATTGAAAAATCAAAGAGGAACCACCTTATTCCCAAAATAATTTATGTAATCTATTTGTGCTGATAAAACATGTAATTGAAGGTGAAGAATGCTCTTAGGGGGAGAACATGAGAAGTAGTGAATGATTTCAACTCTTGATAGCTAAACTGAATAAGTTTCCATCATTGGATGATTCTTCAATTGATATTGAAAGAATAAAATTATGAATGATCACCCTTGATGAAGATGATGAGGAGTGTTTCTCTTGAGGGGGAGACAAATGAAAACCTTCCATAATTATTATTTCAATCAGTATCAACTTTTGTTGGTATTAAATTAAATTACTCTAGAAATTGATTGAAGAACATGTCATCAAAAAAGGTATGTCATTTTCAAATCTATCATCCTTGGTTACTCAAAATGAATATCATTTTACAAAGGGGTAGTGACTGAATTAATAAGTTACATAAGAATAATGGACCTTCCCCAAGGCCACATATCCTGCCAATTTCACTAGAATGTGTTTGATCTGTTTGTTTAATTGTTTAGAGGAGTTTCAGGTTGATTATTCCCTATCACATTCAATTTCCTAAGCTTGGAATGAAATTGAAAAACCATTGAAGACAAATTACATGAGTTCTTATCTCAGGAGGTATCATAATCAATGGATAATGAACATCTTTGTTGTATAAATCAAGTCCTCTTGTTTTCTTCATCAAGCATTGGTCATATAGACTTAGAGTGAAATGGTTGATGGAACATTGCTCATGTATGGAATGGTACCCTTTTCCAATGAACATTGTATTTCTTTTTAATAAGGGGGAGAGAAGTGAAATGAAAGTTTGGGGGAGAGAAATAAGTAAGTGGAGAGAGAATATTCTCATTTTGATATTGACTCATTCATTTGAGGGAAAATTTAAGGTATTAACAATAAAATAAAAAGGGGGAGATTGTTGGGACTAATTTGTGTATAAGATTGTATTTGTTTTCAACAGTTGTAAATGAAGATCAAAATGGAGATAGAGATGAAGAAGAAATCCAAAGTTATTGAGAGTCACAATTTAGACGATTGATGAACTGATATTTAGTTCAATGTACATGAATAAAAGGTGATACATTATATACAATAATGAAACCATCATAGAAAGTTAGTTGAAGAGACATAAATCATTACAAGAGGGATCATGTAGAGATTTGAAGATTTAAGAACGATCATAAAAGGCTGAGAAGATAATGCTAGTCATATTTAATGCTGACTAGTAAGATTGATGTTGCTGGAAGATAGAAGATTGTTGATGGGATTCAAGACAGATAAGGTTTGTGAAGAAATAAGATGATTTTTAAAGATGAAATATGATAGTGAGTTTTCATGGGTGTTCTTGTTGAATGTTATTCCCCAATGTTTTCCAAACTATTGGACCTCAAAATCAAGATTTTATTTATGGAAATGGAATGATTTATGTATAGAAGTGATTGAGATGCTGAATAGCGAAGAAAATTGGAAAAAGAAGAAAACTATGTACCTTGGAGTATGGACCACGTACCATGTCCGGGAAATGGTTTGAAACCACGTACCTGGTAGTGGGAACAGTATGTAGAGCAGTGCGCAGTGTGCAGAACTGACAAAAATTCATAGGGATGGTATGTGGTGACGTCATGTCGTACACGGAATGGTATACGGTGGAGGCTTACATTACGCCGATGGAGTTCAGTATGCAGTGATGTTTTCCACAAATTGAAAGTTTTCGTAAAAAAAATTATCAAAATTTGCGAAGTTATTTTTCTATATAAAGAGTGTTAATCCCTTTTTTAAAGAAGATAGATTTCAAAAAGAAAATATCATCACTGTGGAAGAACTTGGCTAAGTCCAAAAGTGGAATACTGGTGAGATTCGACCTAGGACGAAGTGGTACATGAAAGTAAAAATGGTTTGAAAAATTGGAAGGATTAGTCCATAGAAGAGATTTTTCGTAAGAAAAAGTGGTATGCGAGAGATGAAATAATTCGCAGAATTTGAAGAAGAAGTCCGTAGAAGGAAGAAATTGTATGTAGAGGAGGAACACGAAGGGAGTACACAAGGACTTGGTATATGGATCAAGCACGGTACACAGAGAATAGGCAGTACGTGGAGTACTGATGGTATGCAGAGAAGGCACGATATACTGAGCAGGCACAGTACAGAGAGTAGGCGAGGTATACAGACAAAGAACGATATGCAAAGTAGGTAAAATACACAGATCAGGAATGGTACACAGATCATATAAATTTTGTAAAATCAAGAACAATTTATGGAAATGAAAACATCATAATCGGAATTTGTGATTCTAGCAAAAAAAGAAGAACAAGTTCTAGTGCATTCAGTAACTACACGAAAGGAGAAAATTGAATATAAAAGAGCATCAATTTGGGACTTCTATGTAATCAATGTCTCGTGCTGAATAGAGACAAAGAATTTTCATTCCAATCTATTGAAGAAACCTTCATGTCAATAAACTGGGTTAGATCTCTCCCAAGACAGTGATCCAGGGGGAGTAAAAAAAGTGATCTAAGGGAATCAGTGAGATATCTATGAACCTTTATAAAGGTAGTGTGCTTGGGAAAAAGTGACTATGCATGAACCTTTTTAATCCATAGCCAGCAAAGATTAGTGGTATTTGGTATGACTATAAACCTGTCGGCGTATTCTCCTTAGACGTAGCCCTTATTGGTGAACCAAGTAAAAGTGATGTGTTGTTCTTCTTCATGTGAATGTTTTAATTACTGTATATATCCATCATACAGGTATTAAAAAGGGTTCCTACCAATGTGGGAACAACATCTATAAAAGAAGAGAAAAGGTTTACACCTTGATTCACCCACCTCTCATGGTGGTCTAGGGTCCTTCACTTTTCTCTTTTAGGATTAGTAAATTTTACTAGATTATTGTACCTTTTGATCATACTTTTCTCTTCTTCTTTGAAATTCATTTCCACTATACATCACCAATCTACCAATCAACTCCTTCATTGTTATTTATTAAAAGGTGTGTATTTCTAGATATATTTATAGATTCCATTCCATTTAAGGGTAAAAATAGAATAAATTTTAAAAACTAATATAGTTATATAACCAAATATTCATAGGTATAGAAAACATCGACTACATCATCCAATATCCTATTAATTTGAGTATCTATTTCTCCATCATATATATATAAAGTATCAAATATTATATTAATAGTGTTTTAACAAAGTTTTCTAACATTATCTGATCCTTTATAAGAAAAACTAGCCTTATACATATTATAGGTAGTATGACCTTGAGAAACATGATTAAATTCATCAGGACTAAGTTCATATATAATAGAATTCATATCTTTCAAATTCAATTCATATTCAGCTAACTTTGTAATGTATATTTTTTTGGTTCTATAAGAATTTCATAAGATTTTAAAATCATCATATAAACATTAAAACCTATATTATTAAAATATATGACCATTCATGATTTTCAACAACCATATTTTTTATCATTTATATATGTCACTCTTATCATTGACATTCCTTCTTTGAGATATGTCATATACATCTTTTCTTTATATATATATATATAACTCAATCTTTCCAGATCTTATTATATCTCTTTAAAGAGTAATCCTTTGATACCAATTATTGGTGGGAAAATGTGAAGACACAAGGGTGGGGGGTGAATTGTGTCCTTTACAAACACTTGGATTAATTATAATCAATCTCCCTTTTTTCAGTAAAGTATTATATTCTTAAACTAGACTTAGAAGAATAAAAATAGAGAATAAGAAAACACCCTGTTTTATATTAGTTTAGGCTGTACATATCACCTAGTCCACTCCACTAATTATCTCTCCCTAAACATGGTGGTTTTCACTAAATATGTCCATTTATTGGGGACCTCTTCAATTGAGTCCAGACAGTTGGTACCTCACGAAAAGTAAGGTAATTTTATCGGGAACCTTGATGGACACAAATTAGTGTGAGAATCTAACAATCCACCATGACTGAGTACAATCAGTTGACATTACAATAGAATAATTTAATATATTTATTAATTGACATGTTTACCTTACAATTGTTGAAAAATATGGTAGGTGACATATATTCTCATTTTGAGTATAATATCTTTATGTAAGTACAAATACAAAGAGATGCATATTTCAAATGATTTTGAAAGAAATAAAAAACAAAATAATAACCATTAACAATAGTAGTACAAAATACAATATAATATTATAACATTTATATCAACAAAGTTTAGTAATAAAAAGCTATAAAAAATGACTCTAGAGAGACAGAATTGTACATCAGCTATAGATTATAAGATATATGATTCTAAAGTGTAGTCCAGAAAGATTCAATAAATGATTGTAGATGAATAATACAGTTAGGAATAACATCCCAAATAATTTTCACAGAAAGTATTGGAAAAAAGATAAACAGATTTAGTATTTTTGATTTTTAAAAAAACATACAATTATTTAATTAAATTTATTTTTTATATTTGTTTTCATTTTTTTCATTTTATATTCAACTTTTAAGTACAATACCACTTCTTCTTGAAGATAATTTTTTTGAGAACAAATAATAAATTGGGTTTGATCATGGTCAAAAAGATATGGAAATATCACATGAAATTCAAAATTCTATGCATGTTTGAAATTTGAATTTAAATAGTAATATGTATGATTTAATGCATTGATTAACAGTCTTTGAACTGGTCATTGAACAACATTTAATGAGATATGTATTCTAGTGAAACTATTTCTAAAATCATTGGAAATATCTTAAATTCAAATTCCTCACAAGACTACTTCAAACATAGGGATTGATTTGAGTACAAAGGCTTAAAAATTAAAGTTCAAAACACAATTTTCATTCCAAACATTGGGTTAACCAACCATACATTAGATGCCTAAATTTAGGGTTCTTCATAAAAGATTGGTTCCCAATCCAAATGTTCAACTTAAAAATAGAATACAAAAGTAACATTACAAATTGAAAATTACCTTCCAAAACCCAACAATCTACTCAATGATAGGGTTCAAAACAATGATTTTATACTACCTTAAAAACATCTAAAACACATAGAAAAACATTAACCAAAATACGTATATAATTTTAAAGGAAATAAAATAAATGTTTTAATATTTATATTCCTAAAATTATCTTAAAGAAACATTATTTCAAAAACATATAAGGATGTTTATTATAGAGACCCAATACATTTAGACATATTATTATATGATTTTAAGTATTATTATCCATGAAATACAAACCAAGGATCTAAAAGTGTAGTGCCTTTGGAAGACTAGGAATATAATTAGAAAACATGAAACTAGAATAAAACATAAATTTATAAATTTGTATAATGATCTACTAACTCTCTTTGAGATCATATAGTGGTATAGGATAACATGGGGAATACATAGAAAAAAGGGATGAGCTAAAAATCCCAGTAAGGGAACAAACATAAGAATAAAGCATAACACATAAGATGGAAGGTATAACATGATAAAATAAAAATAATGGATCGTGAATAAACATATAGAAGAATAAAATATAGAAGATGTAATCAAAATATCATGGAATTATTAGAATGTGGCAGAAACATATAACATGACATAAACATGATTCAAGGATAACTACCAAGACTATATCACATGGTGGACAAAGTCTTATAATGGAATTGGTTTATTCCCTAATCCCATACAAGATGTCTCATGAGTCTAAAAATTACCCATTGAATTGGAGTACTATCTGGGTTCAACCATCATAACATGTTAATGAATATGTGTTCCAAATCAATAAATCATACATAAGGAATAAAAAAAATTGTTACCCATGTATTGAAATAGGCATCATAATCATGTAATAAGGCATAACCAAATAGTGCATAATATTGGTATATTTGAAAGAATGTTTTGAAATTATACCTGGACATTAATAAAGTAAATATAATCATATATCATGATAAATTATGTCTAAATAAAGTTAAAACATTTAAAAATAGTGGTTAAGTAACCATAGAAATGTGCCGCTTAAGTAGGATTTTAAAAGAAGAGGTAAAGAGTCTTTAAATGGGGTAAGATAATAATTGTTTACATAAAACCATAAGTAAACTATTTTTTTCCAAATAATATGGAGTTTTTTTATAAGTAATTTATTTTTTAAAATATTTCATTCAGTGGTACTTTTTAAGAGACAAAAAAATAGGGAAGTTCCCTTTAATCGACTTTTCGAAAGGGATTAAGATTGGAACATTTGATACATGTATATACCAATAAAATAAAAATTAAACAAACATGGTAGATATATGTAAGAAATATATAAAATATATATAATAAGCATACAAGATTAAGTAAGTGATAAATTGTGGAAGATAGAAAGAGAACATAACTTAAAGGAAATATGGAGGTTCAGAAAGATCCCTTACCTTTTGTCTAAATGCGTTCTACACATGAAATTAATTCCATAGAGAATAAAATTAGATTCATTAATTATATAATTAAAAACCTTTATATATGTATTTGACTCATTATAATTTTATTAAGTTCATTTATGACCAATTTAATGAGTTATAACTTTGAATTTCATCATTCTGGGAGAGTTTGTTTCATGGTTTCATGGTTTGTACGCCTGTGTAAAATTATGTAACTCCTTTTAAAATTGGAATAATTCTCCATAAGTTAAATTATATATTATTATTTAATATAAATAAGTTTAAATGACCTCATATAATCTTTTTCTTATATGAGGATGATTCATTTGATAAAACATTAACGATAACTATTCAGTTTATTTTTTATGGGTTTTCCAACCATCATGAACTAATTTCTCTTTATTGAATATATATGTTTATATATAATTTACAGAATATCAAAAAAGTTATAATATAAATATTAGAATCTATTTTAACCCAAATAATGGTTTTATGACTAGCCTTTAAGGAGTAAATGATAAATAATAAATCCTTATCCATGGAGACTCTTATCCACTACCATTTGGAAAATGGTTTCATTTTTTAATAAGAGGAGACATGAAAAGGGGTGGATAGAAGATATAAAATTATAAATATAAAATTATAGTATATATATGATAATTTATTTATTTTCCTTTTATGTATGAATGTGTTGTGGGTAAGGTAGAAGAAAAAATGAAATTAAAAGAAATTGTTTGAGAAAGTTACCTTCTGGATATCACCTCCTTGGAGGATCCCTTATGGAACTTGGAATTTTTATTTTATTTATACTAGTAAATATTTGATGTGAGAAAGTATAATAGAAATATAATTGGCCAAAATATTGTAATTTTAAATGGTTTTAAGGTCCTAGGAGAAGGGGTGGTATTTATAGGGGGAGGAGAGGGGCGTTTTTTATTATTATATTTACTAGTATATTTTTTTGGGTTAATAATTTCAATATAATTTATTATTAGGAATAAAAATAGTAAATAGTTCACTACAGTTATAAAAATGGGTTATTCTATCATCTATGACCCATAAATTCATGTATTTGTATTATAATGTCAAATATGATTAATTTCATGATTTCAATATTCACTAGAAATTAATCTATTTTTGAAAAATCCCAAAAAATATACCTAGACATTTTATGATTTGTAAATTTAAGAAAAAGAACCATTTTTTTGAAAATAATTTTCTAAAAATGATAAATATAAATTTTAAATTAAATTATCATTTATTCAAAAAATTACCATTTTAATATTATAATCGATTTTTTTAACCCTTTGAAAAATTAATTAAGTTTGAATAAAATTATATTATAATTAAAATAAAAAATAATATTAATTTATGAATTTATTTTATTTGAATATATTTTCATTTAAATCATTATATTAATTATAAAATTTTAAATAAACATTTACATCTTAAAAATAAAACACATAATTTATCATTTTTAAAACATTTATTTACTTATAATAAGATAAAAATTTATCAATTTCTTTTTTTTAATTATAATACACCTAAATTTTATTTAATACTTTCATAGGTGCGGTTACTATTTTAATGGACAGATTACTATTCCTAATGGTAAGAATACTATTCCAATGGTCAGATTTATAACAGTCATACAATTTCATTAATACCTATAAATTCCACTTATATAATTCATTATTCACTCAATTATACTTTATCTAAAGGTTATATATTTTCATCTTCAAAATTTATATTGTATTATTAATATTATGTTTTATTTCTACAACTGAGTTCATGAGTATGTATATTGTAGTGGATCAAGCATGTACAAAATTTTCCATTATAATTATCTTTTTTTCAATTTATTTGGTCTCTGTAATATTTGGAATTATTATTAAATTATTCGTTGACTAATATAGAATTCTTCATTTTTGATAATAATGTTTTTATTGGGTTCTCTATTTGATGTATGTGTTTTATTACATAATTAGAAGAAGGGAAATTCTATTGATAAAATTATGGGCCTTCACATTTTCCCCCATTTATAAAATTTCACCCTAATTTTTTTATATACTATTGTCAAAAAAGGAAAGGGTATTTCTCCTTCATCTCATACTCGTATTCCACTTTCACTTATTTTTTACTAATGGTTTCTTCATAGATCTTTGACCAGGCCAGCGGTCTTGTTGTGTAGAACCTTGTATCTACATTCCAAAATCTTCACTGACTAATCTGTATAAGAGATATCTTTTTCCGACTATACCACCTATGAGTTTATTAACTATGAAGGATTTGATATGTATTTACTCAATATGGATACATGGAATACATCATGTACATAATACATGGTTGGTGGAACTGCTAGTCAATAGGACACACCTCCTACCTGATCGAGAATCTCGAATGGGCTGATGTCCTGGGAATTATCTATCTTTCTTCTCAAATCTCATGACCCTCATCTATGGAGATATATAGAGGAATAACTTATCACCAAACTAAAAATATAAGTCCCATCGAATATTATCTTTAATGATCTACTATTGACTTTGGGAAGCTTGAATATGATATTGGATGGTCTTCACATTTTTTTCATTTCCACACCTATTTTAGGGCCTAGCATCTTATGTTCTCCAAATTCCTCCTAGCATGTAGGTGTTCTACATCTTTTCCCATAAATAGATTTATATGGAGCCATTTGGATTCTAGAGTGGAAACTATTTTTGTAAGATAACTCCCATCCTAATTTTAATTCCATTGATAATTTTCTCAACATGTCTTCTTGTGTCTGAATAGTATGATCATTTTGGAAACCAGTTTGGGGGTGATTAGCCATACTAAAGATCATCTTAGTATTTATATCATGTTAGAGTTTTTTTAGAAATTGGAGTTAAATTTAAAATCATAATTGTATATAATCAATCATGGTACTCTATGAAGCATCAACACTTATCTGACATATAATTGTGAAACTTGGTCAAGTGAGTAGTCTTGTCGAATCACAATAAAGTGAGTAGTCTTTGTAATATGATCCAAAATGACTCATATAGAATTATTTCATATGGATTCCTTCATAAGTCTAGTGTAAAAGTCTATAGTGATTTTTATCATTTCCATATTGGTATGGGTAATGGTTGAATCATTCCCTTTTACTTTTTTCCTTTCATCCTTCACATTCAAACATACTAGACACTTTGATGTTTATTTAGTGATCTCCTTCTTCATATTTTCCTACAAATAGCGATCACATATATCTTGAAACATCTTTGTGATCCATAGAGGAATATAGAGGGTTGTGTTATGTGCATTATTGATAATATCTCCTTTTATCTCCATATTGTATGGTACACAAATTTGTGACACAATTATTTTAACTCCTTCCATATAAATTTTTACCTCTAAGGAGTTCCCATTTTTGATAACTTATTCCTTCTTCTAAATTTCCACATCATCACTTTGAGAATCCTTTATAATCACTATAATGGATGGTTGTGTAATCATTAGGGTAAGTAATGATGAATTTACTTCCTTTATGATTCCCATGTCCATCATTTGAATGTCTAATAAGATTGGCCCCCTCTCATTTCTCATCATTGATTAATTTATGTGATCCTTTATACCTATCTCATATGCCTCTTTATTTTATTTTCCAGGCTTATAGTGGATTGGGAATTCATAATACTTGATGAGATCTAACCACCTTCATTGTTTCATATTAATATATTTTAATATGAACATATATTTTAGGATCTTATCTTCAGGATATATCTAACACTTATTCAAACACAGATAATACAGAAAAAATTTCTTTGCAAAGATCACAACCACAAACTCCAGATCATGGTTGGGGTAGTTTTTCTCAGGAAATTTTATATTCCTTGAAGAATAGTCTATTAATTAATCATTTATATTAAGTAAATAGTCTAATACCTTCTTTTATGTATTTCTATATACCATAAAGAGTTCTCCAATTGTTGGTAATGTATGTACTGGTGCAATGATAAGTTCCCTTTTCAACTCTTTGAAGTAGTAGTCACATTAAATGGACAAAAAAATATTACTCCCTTTAGAGTCTACTTGGTTATTAGGTTAGAGAATCATGATAAGTTCCTAAAAAATCATTGGTAATACTAATATAGCTAAGGAAAAAAATTTCTTCATTACATATGTTGTTCTAGGACACTCCTCAATATTCTTTATTTTAAAAGGTCCCACATATATTCCTTTACTGGTGATAACATACCCCAATAATGATACTTCCTCCATCCAAAATACACACTTATAGTACTTTGCATATAGTTTTTCCCTTTGGATAGTCTTTAGCAGGATATTCAAATGATCCTTGTGTTCCTCCTTTATCTTGGAGTATATCATAATATCATATATAAAGACTAGAATAATTTTTTTGAGGCAAGATCTAAAGAATCTATTCATTATGTTCCGGAAAATGTATGGAGAAATAGTGTGTTTGAAGGGAATCACTATGAACTCATAGTGTCTATACCTTGTTCGAAATTTAGTCTTGAGAATGTATTCCTTACTCACATTTAATTGTAGATATCCTGACTAAAGGTCCACCTTAGAAAAATAATTGGACCCACAAAATTAATTTGAAAAGTAATCTATCCATGGTAGGGGATACATATTATGTATAATGAATTTTTGAGATCAAATTAATGTATTCAAATCTTCATTGTTCCATAATTCTTCTTGATAAAGATGATTGGTTCACCCCATAGTGAATCAATCGTGTGTATAAAATCCTTGTCCTGATTCTCTTGTAAATACTTTTTCAGCTCCTCTAAATCAATGGTGGTAATCATGTAAGGAGTTTTTGATATTGGAATAGATATAGTTATGACATATATTGGGAACTCAATCTCTCTGCTAAGGGGAAGTCCAGGAAATACTTTCGAGAATTCATTAGTGTAGTACCACACAATGGGAATGTGTTCGAGCATGATCCTCTCCTTTGTCCTAATAATTTGAGATAGATATTCTTGATCATAATAAAATAATATCCACAATTTAGACAATGATTTTTAATGGTATTCATCCTTATACTTCCACTTGTACAGAATTGCAGGATTCCACAGGATGTGTATACTGGTCTCCCTTTCCTAAAATTTGATGTCAGATTTGTATAAAGATAGCCAATCCATGAAAAATATGGCATAAAACTCCACCCAAATATGTAAAAAAATATTTTCAGGGAGATCCATTCCAAAAAAAATTAACCAATGAGTACTTATATACTTTAGATGAAATAATTTCCCCATTCTATGTTCTCAAAGATAAATCAACCCTTATATTTTGAGGTGATGTTTGAAAAGTTATACTAAACTTACAAGATATAAAGGAATACATAGAACCATAATAAAATAATACATTCACTCCTATTTAATTAATAATTATATTATCTATCACCACATCCTTTTTTGGGATTTAACATAGTAGTAGTGATAACATATTCCCTTCCTTGATACCTTGTAGATTTTAATTTTTGATTTTCTCTTACAATAGTTGGATTAGGGCATTGGCACACATAATTCTCATGTTTCTTGTAGATGAAACACTATACTACATTCTAAGTGATTATCCAAACCTAAATTTATTCTTCCACATTAGTGGTATTCTTTAAATCCATTTAGAAATAATTATCCTGATTCCACATTCTTCTACATTTTAACAACCTCCATGTTTTCTTTAGAAAGTCCCCAGGATTCTTCTTCCTACACTTTTAACATGTGGGATGTTGGGGTTTATTTCCTTAATGGGATTTATCTACAGATCCTCCCATATTAAAATCCATTTTACTCGTTTTTATATCCTAGCCCATGAGACCACTATGATTCAACAATCTCCACCTCAACATTTAGTACAAATTGGACAATCTCATAATAGCTGTCAATGTCTCTAATCACAAATTTTTTTATTGACATAGATTTAATCCACTAAATACTACATCCACATTACTTTTAGTGTTCAAAAAAAATTTAGAGTCATATCATGAAATCCATGTAAAGTTTTCCTTTTAAACCAAAAATATTAAACTTCCTTTTTATTCAGTTTGAGGAACTCTCTCACCATTTTAAGATTGATAGTTTGTAGAAAATATTAATTGAGAACTATTTTCATGAATCCATTACAATAATTGGAATCAATTTCTTCCTTATAATTTGTGTTTTTGATCAGTTTCCACCATTGATTACCTTCCCCATCAAAATGATTGACTACCAGTATGACTTTATCTTCTTTTTAGCATTAGAGAATAGAGAATATATTTTCAATGGAGTTAATCTATTTTTTCTTGATGAAGGGATCAAAATATCCTGTAAAGTTATGAGACCTTTGTTCCATAAAGTATTCTAATGCAATATTCTCTTTATTAGGATAAAGAGGACTTTCTACATGATTAAAGTTAATATTCTTAACTTAAGATAGTTATGCTAGTATTGTCATGAAGTTATGAGCTCTCATTTTTATCAGATTTAACATTTCATTAGGGAAATCATCACATTTCCTATGAGATTGGTTGTTATCACCGGTGCACCTATTTTCCACCATAAACTAAACAAAGGAAAAAAATAAAATTATGGTTCTTTAATAAATTTCTAAATAGAATATAAAAAGGTAACATTAAACATAGAGGGAATAACTTATAAATGAAATTATATCCCATATTATGATTCACTAAGTTTTGAAATAGGTTATTCATGGTGATAAAATTATACATAGGGTTCTTACTACTGTTTTCTAGTACTAATAACTAAAAATAACAAGACCGTAATATGATTCCATCAATAGAAACACAATCCTTTTACACATATTATTAAATGGTTTTAATCATTATTACCCATTAAATAAAAACCAAGGATCGAAATGTATAGTGTATTTATAAGACTAGGTAAATAATTAGAAATCCTGAAACTTTAATATAAAATAATTTTTTTAATCTACATAATGATATCCTAACTCCCATTGAGGACCTATAAAAGCATAGCATAACCTAGTGAATACATATTCAAAAGGGATGATCTAAAAATACCACTAAGGGAATAAACATGGGAATAAAGCATATCACATGAGTTATAAGGAAAAACATAATAACATAAATGGAATGGATCAAGAATAAACAAATGAAAACATAACACACAGAACATGTATTCATATAATCCTTGAAATATTGGAATGTGGAAGAAACATATACCATCATATAAACATGAGTCATTGATAACTGCCAAGACAATATCACATGGTGGGAAAAGACGCATAATGGATTAGGTTTACTCCCTAATCCCATACATGACATCTCATGAGACTAAACATTACTCAATATATTAGATCACTATTTGGGAACACACAAAATAACAGGTTCATGAATATGTGTACCACAATAATAAATCACACATGAGTAATAAACATAAGAGTTACCCATGGAATTAAATGGGCATCATAATCATGTCATAAGGTATAACCAATGGGTGTATCATATTGATATCTTTGAATGAATGGATTTAAATCATACTTGGACATTAATAAAGGAAAAATAAGTATATATCATGATAAATTATGTATAAATACATTGAAACACGTAAATAATAGTGGTTAAGTAACCTTGGAAATGTGCCCATTAAGTGGGTTTTTAAGTGAAGAGGTAAAGAGTCTTTAAATGGGGTGAGAGAATTATAATTTTTATAAAACCATAACTAAAATATTATTGTTTTAAAAATAATAATGAGTGTTTTTAAAAATAATATAAGTTTAAGACAATTCATTTAGTGGTACATTAAAAGAGGAAAATAAAAATAGACAAGTTACCATTAATTGGATTTTCGAAAGGAATTATGAATGAAAATTTAATACATTTATATCCCTATATAGTAATAAAAAAACATAGTATATATTTTTGAGACATATAATTAGAATAGAGAAGAATTATACCCAAATAAGGAAGTGTTAAATTGAGATAAATTGGGAGAGAACATAACATAACAGAAATAGAAGGGTTTGAAAAGATCCTTTCCATTATATCCAATGCATTTTTCAATTGAAATTAATGTACTGAATAATAAAATTAAATTCAGTAATTAATTAATGCAGAACCAATTATATATTTATTTTATTCATTATAATTTTATTAGGTTTATTTATGAAAATTTAAACAAGTTATAAATTTCAATTTATACATTCTCGGAGTGTTCATTTTAGGGTTTCAAGGTCGGTTCGCCTATATAAAATTTATAAATTTGGAATAATTTTAAAGAAGTGAAATTATATAGTATTAATGAAATTCCAAAAATTTAAATGGTCCCATATATAATTTTTTATCTGGCATGATGATTATTTATTTTATAAAATGTTAATGATAATTGTTGAGTTTATTTTTTGAGGTCCTTCCAACCATCACGATATAGTTTCATTTTATTAAATATAATGTTTATATAATTGTTCTAGAACATGAAACATATTATAATATAAATATTATAATATGTTTTAACTATAATAATGGTTTTATGACTAACCTTGAAGGCTGTAATGAAAAATAAATATTCATTATCCATGGAGATGTTTAATCGCCATAATTTAGACAACCGTTTTGTTTTTTTAATAAGAAAAGATGATATAAGATTTGGATATAAGATATTTATTTAGAAATATAAGATTAAATTATAAAATTAATAATTTAATTATTATGATTTTATGGAAAAAGGAGGTGAGTAGAAGTTATAAGAAAAAATGAAATTAAAGGAGATGGTTTGAGAACATTACCTCTTGAATATTACCTCCTTCAAGGACCCCTTAATGAACATAAAATTGTTATTTTGTTCAGACCAGAAAACATTGGACATAGGAATGAGGATTTGAATGATAATTATTTATAAAATTGAAAAACTACAATTCTTAGATGGTTTGGGGAGAAGGGGTGGTGAGTGGTAGTATTTATAGGAGGAGGAGAGGGGTGTTTTTATTATTATATTCATTTGATTATTATTTTGATATAAATAGTGTTGATTCTTATGATATACCAAAAATGGGTTATTATATCTCAATCCAATGGGTGGTTACATCATCCATGATGAAACAATTCATGTCTTTGTCTTATAATGATAAATACTGTAAATTAATGTATTCCACTATTCAAAAAAATAATCTATTTTAGAAAAATTCAAAACATTTACCCAAACCATTTTTAAACATATAGATTTAAAAAGTGGAATCCATTATATTAAAATAATTTTCAAAATATGATAAATTTCACTTTTAAATAGATTCATCATTTATTCAAGAAATATCTATTTTAATATTATAATCAATTTTTAACCCTTTGAAAAATTTATTATATTAAAAAAACTATCTTATAATTCTAATAAAACATAATATTAATTTATGAATTTATATTATGAAAAAATATTTTCTTTTAATTTTTTATATTAATTATAAAATTTTAAATAAACACTTATGTTTTACAAAAATACCAATACCTAATTTATCATTTTGAAAACATTTATTTACTTATAACTTGATATAAATATATCATTTTTATTTATTTATTTATAAGATTCCAAAATATTATTTTATAATTTCATAGGTGAGGTTTCAATTCTAGCAGTCTTATTACCATTTTTAACTATGAGATTACTATTCCAGTGGCCAGATATATAATAGTCATATACATCCCTTAATTTCTATAAATACCACTTATTTTATCAATTATTAATTCACATATATTTTCTGTAAATTTTATATATTTTCATATTTAAAATAAATATTATATTATTAAAATTTTGTTATATTTATATATATTTTTTCATGAGTGCAGTCATTTTTGTGGATCAAGCACATCCAAATTTTCCCATTCTTATTATCTTATTTTTTATTTGTTGTCCCGCTGTAATATTTGGAATTCTTATTGGTTTATATTCTGACTAAATTATCATCCTTAATTTATGGTAATAATGTTTTTATTGGGTCCTCTATGTGATTTATGTGTTTTATGAAATAATTATAAGAAGGAAAATTCCATTATAAAATTAGGGGTTATTACATTTATGAGCATCAAAATCAGTAAATAAAATTAAATTATTGGATCAAAATTTCCCAATAGTAAAATCATGAATATACCAAGGGTAAAAAAGTGAAATGAGTATGAAATAAATTTAGATGTAATTTTTAGAATAATCAAAGTGAAAATATAGAAGAAGAGAAGACAAACCCATAAGAAAAGTTGGGTTTGAGAGTTCCCCTTACATTAGACCTTTCAATATTTCATCACATTTGAAACTCCAATATAATAAACATATTTTTATTACAAGATGAATCTATAAGTGAATTATATTCCTTTTATTCATTTTTATTAGTTATAATCATTGAAATTTATTTATTACTCTTTCGTATGAAGAGAGAATGGAAAGTAGGCATTTTTTTAAAATTACCCCACATTGATTCATTTTTTGGATTTTGATCATTTTTAATTAATCATTCTAAAAAATTATTTCCAGAATCATATAATAAATTAAAATAAATTTATATAACATATTTCAAACTAAATATCTATGTTTGTATTGATAACTAAATAATTAATAACAACTATGTAGGTGGATGAAATCATCTATTAATGAGACATTTAATAGGAGGGAGATTATAAACTATAGATAGATTAAAATAGTTATATTAGTATCATAATAAAATTATTATATTCTATATTAATATATTAAACGTTTTTGGAAGTTATAGAGGGAAACTTATTGGGAGAGTATAAATAATAAGAGAGAGAAGAAAATAATATAGAATTTCAGTAAGCTCTTAGTTAAAGATTTACCCCTTTGAAAAATAATTATAGTCTTGGGGTTGTGTGACTATAAAATTTACCTAAGGATTTTAGGAGGTTTAATAAAGGATAATTATGATAATATTAGTATTTAATAGGTGGGTGGTAATTTATTTTACAAGTTAAGGTATAAGTGTATTTATACACGAGGAGATGGTATTTTGGGGCGATAATATTGATTATTTTATAATTAAGGCCAAATAATATCAATAATATTAATTACCATGACATTTTATAGTTTATTATTAAACAAATTATGATTATTTAACTTTAAAATAAAGCTAAAACTAATATAATATGGTGAATTCATAACTAATGTAAAATGACCAATTATAGTTTTTTATTAGAATAATATTTAACTTTGGTTCCAAAATTTATAACATAGGTTTCTAAATTCAACTTATTGTTTTTAAATTTCATTATTTTACCAACTAATTAAATTTCTTTTCAATAAAATTTTTACATCAATTTTTAGTTCATTATTATATCATGATTATGTCATAAAGTTTAGGGTATTTGTAAAAAATATATTTTTCACTATTATAGAAAAAATATTATAAAAATTAGAAAAATTACCCCCAAGATAAATTCTCTATAATGATTAAAAATATATCATTACTTATATATGAAATAATTTTCTAAATATAGGAAATTAAATTATTAAATAAAATCCTAATTTATTGAAATATATTAATTTTTATTTCATGATCAAATTTCTGAGAGTTAGAAATATTACATGTAATATTATTAAATTATATTATCATTTATAAATATAAAAATATTATTTTATAAGACAATTTTAGAAAAATAACTTTTATTTAAAATTTTAAAATTTATCAAATTTTTAATTAAAATAAAACATATATGTTTTATCAAAAACTAATGTATGATATCTTTGTATAAAAATTTTATTATATCATATTTAACACTTTTATTATGTTTTGATTTAAATTTATTATATTTTTTATTCTCTAAGTGAAGTATTCAAAATTAATATATTGAGTGTTTTTATTATGTGGGTCATGTTTTTTATATTGTATTACATTACTAAATAAGACACATGTTTATTCGAAAGGAAATTTTTTTTATATAAAAGTCTGGATCTTTAAATCTATCCAGGTATGACGTACTAAAGCTGAGTGCCCCAAGATTATCTTATATAATGAATCCAAGTAATGGGAGACCATATTGGGTTTCAGTGCTTCTTTCTGGAATATGATTTGGGTTACACTTAGTTGTGAGTCCCTAATAAGACTAGGTTACTATTGGAATAATATTGAGTGAATATATCAGGTGGATTAGTGTAAAGAGTTATACTTTTAACATTACAAGTTTAAAATGTGATATAATTGAAATCATTATCTTTATATTTTCATAGGTTACAGGGTAATAACTAAAGATACACAATGTGTAGTTAAATATGGGTCTTGACCCACTAATTGTTGTGATACATTTTAAAAGGGACTATCATCTTAGTGAGAGAAAATTTAATAAAATTCCTTAATAAATGAATAAAAATGGCAATAAAATGACAAAATATACCATTATTGATAAAATTACATCATCATCATTCAAACATTGTGATAAATAGATAAATAATGAGAAGAATAACGAAATAAAATTCTTATACAAATATAAAAATGTTAGAACTATTCATAAATAAGTAAAATTATATGTATTATAGAAATATCATAATGAGTAAAAAAAATTTGAATGAGTTTAACAAGGAATTATTAATAATTATGAGAATAATAAAATGGTTCACTCAAGTTTAAAAATGAATTAGATACTAAATGTCCTAAGGTACTTTAGTCTCCACTTACATACTCAATGTGATTAACCGTGATAATGACTTGATGAGATTGAAAATATAATATAAGGATGTTTATGGTTGTAAAATTGATTCTAAAATCATTATTGTAAAATTTTGATAATTTAAATCAGTTTAAATAAAATTTGATACTATTTTGGGAATGTTTTTAAGAGAGATAAACTTGTCATTGGATTTCCAGGTTTTTGTGCTATATCGACAATACGAGTGGGTAAAAGTTAAAATTAGATGAATAAAAAATTATTTATAAAGGTAAAAAGTGTTTTTTTAAATAGTATATCATGGTAATTTAAACCAAATTCTAATTATCGGAAGAAAAAACATTGTTTTCGTATGATGGATTATCTGAGTTATCTGAAGGGGTCTTATAAACTATTTTGAAAGTAAATGTCAGATATCAGTGTTATAGAAGTCAAATTTTTGGTTTTTAAGTGTTTATAATACTAAATATATGTTTTACTATGGTTTTAATGAAATAGGATTTCAAAGTAAAGGTAATAAATGACTGAGTTTCCTTTCATGTTTTAAATCAAAGGGTTGAAAAATTATGAAATTAATATACTGGAAAATATCAGGCTTACGTAGATCTAAATAATGGATTTTTATTTTCATATTTTTTCTCTTATATGAAAATAGAAATTTTTCCTAAAAAATAATTTCTATAAAAAAATATGAGAAAATGGGTTTACTACACATGGTTTATGATTCATTGAATTTTATAACATGCTTGAAAAGAAGGTGAGGATAAAAAGAGTTTTATTCGTGATAAAAGAGTTTATCTGGATGTTTGTTAAAATATAAGGGACGTGATCCCACCACCCTTTAGTATAATATTTTAAGGAATAAAGTCATTTTTTTAGAATAAATCTCCAAACAAAAAGAATAATATATATGATATGCATATAATTGTTTATTTGTTCAATATTCCTATTAAAGTAAATAAGTGTTATTTTTAACACAATTTTTGTTTTTTATCAAGATATTTTGAAGAGAATATTGGGTCTAAGGGTATAGTGGTAGTGTGTTTAGAATTAGATATTTTCAAAGTTAACAAGTAAAAGATCATAATAGTCTAATCACAAAGTGAGTGACACTTATTATCCTAAAAGGTTATTGGTTTGTACTTATATTATTCATATAATGGATTATAATAGGTACAAAAATATTTAAAATAAAAACTATTATAGAAAAGGTTTTAATAAAGATAATAATGACAAAAAATATATAAGTTATAGAGTTTTAATATTTTTTCAGTTAGTTAAACATTATGAATATGATTCCAAAGCTTCACCATTATTCAAACTGGTTTACTTTTTGGATGTAACACACTAAAGATTTTAGTGGTGTGTTTTATTATATGGTCACATAGATATGTGGTAAGAATTTCATTTTGATGAATTGAGTTTAACAAAACCCTAAAATTTATTTTCACTAAATATAATTTTAAATTATATCATATATTATATAATGATATAGGTTCTAATGTATGGTTTTTTTAATATTCATAAATGAGTTTAAGAGTATAAATGTGTTAGGTTAAACAAAAGGAAGTATCCACTTTATAATTCTTTTATACTAGATGTATATACTCATGAAGTGAAATGATGAATAACCTCTAAAAGTATGACATTGATTTATTCCGAATATATGTCTATTATAGAGTAGTATAGGTAGTGATGAAATGATATGTTTATCATGTGTAGGATTTATCATAGAGATAAGAAATGTTCTCTTAAAGAACAAAAATGGTTTTTTTATTGGATGAATCATGATTTATAAACATGGAGTGTTATACACTATGTATTTAATACTATGGGTTCATATTTTATATTTGAATTTACATAATACCAAAGGTTATTGAGATACCTTGCATGAAAACCTCCATACATCAATATCTTTTTTTAAATAATCCTTGAGGATTATTTAATCAGGGTTGGTTAGGTATGTTGATGATAATGTCAATGGTTAGAGCTTAAACAAGATGGTATTTATCATTTGGAACATTTATTGAGATAGACTAAAGGAGAGTAAAATTGTACCTAGATAAGACATATGATGTTATTATATGTCAGATGATGGGTATGTGATGTGATTATCCTTAATATTTAATGACATGTAATGTATTCATCAACTTGGTCAGGCTATACTCATAGAATCATAAATGTATGATTAATTATATAGTTTTGATATATTTCTTGTCTCATGTTTAATCAATGTTTTTGAATAAATGGATTATATAAAAACCCATTATTGTATATCATAACCTTCTGTTTTTCTGAAGAGGTTCATATACATAATTTAATATAAAAAACCTCTTTTTATGCTAGTAAAGTGCTCAAGATGTTAAGGATCAGTTAAGGAGTGTCCAAGTCTAGTTCAGATCCAGGACCTCAAAATTTTGGATGAGAAGACTCATCTGCATGGTTAGAACACAGTTAGGGATAAACGTGTGACTCAATAATAATGGTACTATATAAAAACGAAACCGGGCTCATGGTTAGTTATAATTTTTCTCACAAGTATGCACAAACTTGTGGTTCTATTCTTTGGGCTAGAAGGGGATACAAAATTTACCCAAACTGTGTGCCCATGAACACACCCTTAGTTCCACTTAACTAGTGGCGACATGCTATTTGGTAAATCTTGCTGCCAAATTGTGCGCCTCTTTAAATTGTGTGAAAATATGATTTTACCCTTCATTAATTTTTGTTATCTCGTTCATTTTGTTCTCCCTATTCATGTGAAACACCTCTCCCAACTATTGGAGCTCTCTATCTTCCTCTAACCAAGGATTTATGTCTCCATCTCTTTCTGAGCTATGATTTCATCAATGCGGTTTTGTTGCATATCCAATGGTAATATACTTATTCTTATTCCCGCATTTATAAATCTATCTTTCCATCTTATATACTATTTTTATGTGAGATAATATGGCCCCTTTTAAGTTAATTTTTATATTATTCCAATTTATTTCATTCCACATCGAATATGAAGATGATAAGAGTTGAGGGTTCACATACTAATATATGGTAGTAGGTTTAATACTTTTCACCTAAAGACAAGTCATTTTATAATACGGGACATCATGTCACATGATTGAATTTTCACATGTCACATTAAATTTATAAATTTACTTAACTAAATCATTAAACATGGTATAGTTTTCCCATATACCATTAATTATAGATGGGGGATGAACCCCCTCAACATGTACCACCCATTTGGGTGTGATTATGTGATGATATCAAATAATTAAATGGTTATATGGGAAAACCACCTCTTAAGTGGTCTTGTATTAATGACTATGTTAATAGACTACCATAAATTTAATGGGAGAGATTTGTATGACAACTTTATGTGACTTTCATATGAATAAAAGTAACATAACTTAGTTAAATGGTATGTTAAACGAATTTCAATTCATCCTTTGGATTTTATTAAAGGAAGAGTAATATTTATTATATAAATATGAATTACGGGCATGAAGTCCATAATATTTGTAATACCTGGGAATGAAGTCCCCTATATTTTTTAACTACAAGCATGTCAACCCTAATGAAATGTGATTAATGAGAATGGAGTCCCTAATTAAAAGTGATAACTTGGTATGGTGTCCCAAATGAAATACGATTTACAATCATGATGTCCCTAATTAAATTTGATAACTAGGAATAGAATCCCATGTTTTTATATATGGTTACGGTGAATGATACGTTTCATGATACTTGGGTATAACATACCTTGAAATTCTAAGAGACTCTTACTACTATCCATGGATTTCTAAGTTACACCTTGGGTCCTTTATAGTAGTAGTATCTGTATATATGGATATACAAATCACCGCATATATAGAACATATATATATATATACCTATATGTATAGCCACATGATCAATGATATCCCGATTTTGGATTAAGGAGAAAATATTAGCCTAGTTTCCATTAGGAACCATATCTAACACATTTATCGTTTATATTTTTTCTTACATTGTTATACATTAACACTACTTATTTTATATGAACTAGTTAGATTTTAAAATACACCATTGGTGGTGTCATACTAAGTATATATCATTACCTTTTCAGGACATTGGTTGGTACTTCAAATAATCTTACCGATATAGGTAGGGAAAAAGGGAAGCATCCGACTATAGATACTTGATTGTCATCTTAGGATGGAGTACTAAAGTAGAGAACTGGTCTTATGATCTATTAGCTAGTGAAGTTATTTTATTAGAATTTTTGTATTCTTGTATAACATGATGTATATTCATATACCCATGATCACTTTTTGCTTATCAAATGATATGAGAATCATTTTTTATATAACATTGAACCTTTTCAACTTGTTTATTATATATGTATGATTTATTATTCTTTTTCTAGTTATTTATTATTATTTATACTACTTATCATTATTATATACCATTTTGATACACTCTAACCATGTGGTTATAGTCTCTCCACCATACCATCATAGACCCTTACTGCTAGTCGACGTCCTATAATGTATTGGGAGGCACACTTGAGGCCATATGAACCACCATGTTTAGTTAATTATAAGTGAACTGGGACTAGGATGATAAAAATTAATATCAGTGTTCTTTTTTATTTTTTCTTACTATTTGGGTATTGGATAAGAGACTAGGAATTTGTAAATATTTTGTAATGGGAATGTGTCTCGGAGTAGCTAACCCACGTATAAGGAAAATCCAAAATATTTGGGATAGGAAATTACTATTATGGAATATGCATTGTACTAATTTCACCATTGAGTGAAATAATTGATTTTTGATTTTATTATTTTTATTATTATTGTGATTTTATTTTTCATTGGCCTGGTAAGGCAAGGTGTTATGAATTCATGAATCATAATAAAAACTTAGTAAATTCACATTTGATTCAATATTTCATGCCATTTAGGTGTATTCTGTTTCTTGAATCTCCTATATTACCTATTATTAGTGTGTTTTCCTTGACATTTATATATTGAAATGTTCAACCATTTATTATAGGGACAAAATAATTAGATTATTTAATGTTTATGCATCAACCTAAATGGCATTTTGCTGTATAGCTAGATGGTGGAACCTTAATTAACCAATTATTCCATGTTTGAGCCCTGGAACACTAGTTTAATGGGTTGAAATATTAGAACATTTTGATTACATAATTTTTTTTATAATTAATGAAGATTTTACTTTTATGAATTTGGAATGGTAATATATTTAATAAAATCATTTTTTATTACTTTTTATATCCTGATACTGGATGTAAGGGTCATGTTGTAGTTACAAGATGTACTAATTGAAATTTATAAAGGGTATATACCATAAAACATTAGGAATGGTGACTCATCTAAAATGGCCATGATATTTATATATACCCCAAAATGAGTATGAACTAAAATTAATTTAAACTCATAAATGAAATTGATACCATTAAATGGGGTTGCCAAATTGCAATGTAAAGTGTGATTTACTCTATACCTTGGAATTGAAATTCCATATATTGGTACCTCTGTTATGTGATGTGAGACCCTGACCTTGACCTTGACTTTAGTATTATGATGTATGGAGTTTATCTTATAATTCTTATAATGTGTCTTATCTCCTAGACATGGATTTAGAAGAAAACAGAAGGCTGTGACTCTTTTATTGGAATGTGGGTACCCATTCTATTATGATATTTTTTATTCTATATATTATTAGAATTTATCGAAGGTATGAATTTTGAAATTTTAGATTTGTTACACCAAAACTAACTTAATTCAGGAATCATGAAGTTGGCGATGATCATGCTCTAGAGGTTGTGGGCCCTAAGCCACCTGAATTACCTCTAGTGGCGCCACATGAGGAACCTACTATTATTTCTTATCTGGGTGATGATAATTAATTCAGATAGAGATTCCTATGGTTTTTGTAGTCTATGAAAGGAGCTCGATGACCCGCCCCTAACATGTAAGAGTGGATGTGAGAATTCCAATAATAGCATCTACCTACCTTCTAGGGGGATAGTGGTACCTAGGATGAAGATTCTTGGATAAAGGTTATGTTATCGATATTCAACCATATGAAGATGCCTCTAGAGAGGAGGGTAAATCTTGTAACCTATATTCTATGTGAATCTTCCAAGAATTGGTGGGATGTGATTTCCCAGGCTGGTTATCATCACGATATGGTATGGGTGAAATTTCAAACAAAATTCTATGATTACATCTTTACTTAGATGTTGAGAGTAGACTGAGCTAGGTGATTTGTAAATCTACAATGTAGTGTTATGTATGTTATGTAAAATTCATATCATTTCACTAATATTCAGTGATTCACTTTGACATTTTCTGGTGATGAGTTGATGACAACGATAAATTTTGAGGATGGGCTTGTATACACCATCAGATCTTGGGTTAATGTATTTTGATTGACCACCATTTCTAAGATAGTGAATATAACTCTCATCACCAAGCCAAACATAAGAGAAACAGATGGTGTGTGATAGAAAAATTCTATATTGAGACATGGATGAAGTTCTTTGAGTAGTAGGAAGTCTCACTTTGAGTCTTCATGTGGGGGTAATAGTATTTATATGACACCTACTGATAGATACATGGTGTGAACAAAATATGGTATGTTGGGGCATAATAATACCTAGTGTCCAAGAGATCCCATTGAATTCCATGGATATGGTTGTAATGGGAATAATTAATACTTCTACAAGAATTTAACATCTATACCTGGTGGGAGAGGATCCGTATTAGCTCCACCATTATGATAAGGGTTAGTAGAACCTCATTAGGAAGGTAGCTAGAGTACTATTGGATGATTAAGACAAAGTGGTGGTCATCGATGAGCTATCCAGGATTAAGAAATTTAGTGATAGTGGGTAAAACCTACCAAGGGTATTCATGTTGTATCTCATAGTTGTAGTTCTGGTCACATATATATAGTAAAGTCTATCCTAGATGAGGAGAGTTCATGGAGTTATATAGTACAATGTACTATTCTTGTAGCCTCTACTATAGTATATTCCTTTTTTGACATAGGCTCTTCACATTCCTTTATGTATGTTGAAATTATCAAAATTATAGGCCTAGTGATAGAATCCTTTTGTGGATTGATGATTCATGACACATCATTGGGAATCTGAACCAAAAGTGTATTCCTCTGTAATGGATTTACCCTTGATATAAGTGTCTTTCTTTTACTAGGGATCCGCTTTTCCCTTGAGATAATAACATTCAAAATTATAATCAAAATGCACTAGTAAATTCCTTATCCTGATCACATTGATTTTTATCGTATAAGGGTGTACTTTAAATAACTTGAGATGAGTTTCTATATTCATATGGTTGAATAAGATATCCATGTGAGTCAAGCTAGACCAAAGAATAATGGAGTAAGTGGAGTGAAAACCCAAATGGATAGTACCATAATGGGTGATAAGGGAATGTGAAGTATGGAATTCCATCATGTTATTGACCATTTCATGGATGTCTTCCCTGGTGAATTTCTTAGGTTACATCCTTTGATAGAGGTGGAGTTCACCATTGAGATAATGTCAGGAACTGCACATGTGTCTATTATTTCTTATAGGATGGAAGCTACTGAGATCTAGGAATATAAGAAGCTATAAATGGGATTGGAATCTAAAGGTTTTATACAAACCTTTACTTCTCTATGGGGTTCAAATTTACTTTTTTCCAAGAAGTCTGATTATTCCCTAAGATTTTGCATGGATTAATAAAAATTAAATCAGGCTATGGTGAATAAACAGTGTCACCTACCACAATTAGAATACATATTTGACCATCATCAAGGAGAAAGATTATTATCGATAAGTGATTTTGGGTCAGGCTACCATCAGGTACATGTGAGAACATCAGACATACCAATAGATCATTCCCTAGTAGATATGTCATGTGTGAGTATTTTTTAATGTTGTTCAGTCTTATGAATTTTCCCTATATATTTATGGATACGATGAATCTAGTCTTCCACCCATATTTGGATTCATCTTTGGTAGTATTCATGAAAGATGTATTGGTTTATTTTATTACTCAACAAAACCATGAAAAACATCTAGATATTATGCTAAATATACTAAGAGATAACCATATGTATGATAATCTCATGAAATTTAACCATTGGATAAACAAGGTAAACTTATTAGGTCACATCATATCAGAGGTATAATTTTATATTGTCCAAAAAAATTGAGTGTTTTGGTTTTCTGAGAGAAACGTAAGAATGTATCAGACCTATTTTTTTGGGGGATTGATGGCTACTACAAGAATTTCATTTAGGACTTCTCATGATGGAATCATCTCTCATAGGATAGAATAATAAGGCTATAGATTTACTATTTTCGGAAGACTACGACACATCCTTTCAAGAGAAGAAAGGGGGGATGACCTTTGTTCCTATCCTAATTTTACCAAAACCATTAAAAATAACTTCAATTTATTCTGAGGAGTTAGGAATTGGTCTTGGAGGAGTTTTGATTTAGGTATATTGAGTTGTATCATACTGGTCCTTACCGTAGATACCTCATTAGTGGAATTAACCCATGAACCACCTCGAGAAGGTAGTGTGGTTTCTTTATTATGTTGTCATGGTCATTATCTATTGGTTGAGCAGTCCATTTTTTATATGGAATAAAAAACACTCAAATACATTTCCCCAAAACATGACATGAATAATAGGAAGTGTATGTAGGTAGAATACCTATTATCATTCATATTTTATCTTACTTATACACCATGGAAGGGAAATATAGTAACTGACACACTGGACTGGAAGACTCATACATAGGATGTTTAGGAGTACAGTAGTGATTGAAAATTAATGGAACTATTTTCTAAGATGCACCTGGAGGTTCATAAATAACATGGGTACCCAATTTTAGAAGCTCAGATAGTGTAATAGTCCCATATATAATTGGTAAGGATGAGACAGATTTCACACCCCAAGGGAATAGCCCGGAAGGTGAGTGTCTCAGGTGAAGACACACAAATTGGTTATGTTATAAATGAGGATGATATCCTACACTTTCACATTTTTTTCTATGTTCTTATCAAGACCCATCCCCCAGGGCCCATGCTTTGACTACCCGAATCCCACCTTCCATAGGCCAGGGGTATGCGACTAGCACCGAAAGGCATATTTCCTAAAACCGGGAAGGCATTGCCTTATAACCTATAAAAACACACAACCAAGTACACAAAAATATATGAACGCAAGTAAAATGTATAAAAAATAGAGATAAAAGTAAAAAGGTGCCGAAATACAAGCCCAATAGTAAAGATACAAGTACAACTAAAAAAATACAACTAAAGAAAAAGGAAAGAAACTACTATGTCGTCCTCTGAGGTTTCTACCTGAAGGGTAGGTACAGATTGCCTCCTCAGTAATCCACGTCTGCTCGTCTCCTCTGCATACTGACACACCGTATAGTCCACCTCTAGGCCACATCTAGTCCTGGTACCCTCAGCCTCGATCAGCTCTGTCCGTCGGCTGCACCAAACAAAATAAGGTGCGAGCATAGCCCGTGTAGGGGTGAGTATAGGGATAATCAGTAGGGACCTCGAGACCCTCAAGGTCTCACAAAAACCACAAAGGATAAACCACAAAGCAAGAAGTCAACTGAAAACCCTACATAGGTATATGCCCATACATATGCCTAAGTTATCAAGAATACCCATCTTAATCAAGAGTAAACACAGGGTCCAATCCAAATTCCCAAAGCTCAACTATTCAAAAAAGGAAGGAATACCATAATGGTAAGTACCACACAGGTACGCCACACAGAAGAATAGCACCAAGGTATTACCATGTAGTAAAGTATGACACAAGTACAAACTCAACTCACACTGGGTATAACTTAAGTACAGTAGTAGAGATGATTTTGTAACTAATAATTCGTCTTACTCTGTCAAGAGGCAGACCCACGAAGGATCTTATTACATCATCAGACCCACACATGATCCTAGTACATCTCTAGTACATCGTCAGACCCACACAAGATCTTAGTACATCTCTAGTACATCATCAGACCCTCACAGGATCCTAGTACATCTCCAGTATATCGTCAGAACCACACAGGATCCTAGTACATCTCTAGTACATCTTCAGACCCACACAAGATCCTAGTACATCTCCTGTATGTCGTCATACACACACAGGTTCCTAGTATATCTCCAGTACGTCATCAGATCGACACAATATCCTTGTGCATCGCTAGTACGTCATCATACCCACACAGGATCCTAGTACATCTCTAGTATGTCACCAGACCCACACAGGATCCTAGTACATCTCTAGTATATCGTCATACCCACACAGGATCCTAGTACATCGTCACAACCAGCTACAGGGTTCCCGCACTAAGTTATCTTGTCTCCAGGAGGTTCTGATCCTCAAGCCACTGGTCGATACTCCAACTTACACGAAATCTCATGAATAAGTATCTCAAAGGACCACCATGACATAGGGATCTCAATGCAATAGACAGTGCATCAAACAGACGCCTGGTCTGTAAGTTATTAGCCTTTTAGTTCTAAGGGCCCGGTTGGATTCATGCTCGATCAAACCCAACCATACCCCAACTTTATCAGAATCTCTAGAGGGGTATACCAAAAGGAACTTCTGGCTCCAAGGTTTTCTGTGCTGCAAACGGTTCATCAAACGGATTCCTGGTGCAAAAGTTGTGGTCAAAAGAGAGTATAAGGTCGCAACTGGTCCGAGTCCGGTCCGACCCGGTCGGATCGACCCGACCTAGTTTGACCCAGTTCAGGTCGACCTGGCCCGACCCACTGGGTCCAGCTCGGCCCGTGCTGGGCGGTCCGGCCCGTTGGGTGGCCCGGCCTGGGCAGCAGCCCCTGGGGCGGTGGGGCGGTCGCGGAGGCCGCAGGGGCCGTGACGTGGTGGAGGCCGCGGTGTGGTAGAGGCCGCGGGCGGTGCAGGGCCGTGGAGGCCATGGGTCCGCAGAGACAGTAGAGGTCGCAGATCAGCGGAAGCCACATAGGCCACGGAGCGGCGGAGGCCATGGGTTCCACGAGCGGTGCGGGGCCGCGGAGCGGCGGAGGCCTCGGGGGCCGCAGAGGTCACGGGGTCGCGGAGCGGTGGAGGCCGCTGGGGTAGTGCGAGGCGGCATTGATTCCACTGTCCGGGGGGATGGTCATGGTGTGGCTGGATGGCCGTGGTGCGGCAGTCCACTGCGGCTGTCTGAATGGCCAGCCGTCCTCTCCGCGCGACGAGGTCGCTTCTCGTGCCTTCGTCGGTGGCCGGTTCGTCCGACCGCTCTTCGTTAATCACCATTGCACAAAGCCACCTTCTTCCATCCTAAATAACACACCATTCATGAAGAATGGGGGAGGGGTTGGGCCATGTTTGTTTGGCCCACACCCTCTGCATTAGAGTGATATCAAGCGGCTCAAGGGAGATGATTCAATGTGAGGGGAAAAATTAACATTGATCAATTTAAAACACACCCCTACCTCGTTTGATTGTTGTGGTCGATGATGAGGTAAGGATGATTGTTGATTGAAGACATCCCACATTGGAGGATGTACCGACAAAGAAGTCAAAGACGTTTTAGAAAGTTGGCGTTCTTCTTTGGAGACACGTTCTTCATTGGATAAGAAGAATTCCTCCAAGTTTCTCCACTTCCAATCCTTTCTCCCAATTCCACCAAAAAAGAAAAGTATCAAAAATGTTGTGTTTTATCAATTTAATTGTTTTCACAAAATTAAATTGATGTCATTAATTACGATGATGGAATAATTAATTTAGTGGAAACCTAGGTTCTCCCCCCTCATTAATGAGGGAATTGAATGGTTTCCTCCCATAAAAGAGGGTTTGGGTGGTCCCCACCTCTAAATTCAAAATGAGGATTAGTTCAGGTGGTCCCCACCACCATAACACATGTTGATGGTGTTTCTAAAATAAAAATTTTAGACATTTTTATTTTATTTAAATCTTTCATGAAAAGCACAAAAAATTATCTTTCACTCTCGACCCACTACGGTCGAGGTGATGGTCTCCTTATGTGAATATTAGTGATGCGAGTTCAACAATTCCCTTAGATTTCAATTCTGAATACTGGTTCAAAAGTTAGAACATCCTACTCGTACATTTACTAAAATTACTGGAAAAAAGATTATAAATTCATTCCAGGCACACCGGGCCTCGGAATAGCACAACGTCAATTTTTGTGGACTAATAAAATTATCATATAATAAAAAACATTACATAGAAATTCTGCGTCTTTACATTCTCATCACCTCAGGGATTTGTGTCCCTGAAAGACACATCACAAAACTATGAAAAAAAGTGGGGGTACTGAGCACGAATCTAAGACTCCTACTCCCATGTGTTGTCCTGGAGGTTCCCTTGCTACCAACGTACATGCACCAAAGGTATCAATCGCCCATGAAAAACTCGATCATGTCAATCCTCAATCTCTACTGGAACCTCCGTAAAAGTCAATTCGTCATCGATGTCTAGCTCACCGTGGTTGATGACCTGTGATGGGTCATGAAAATATCTCCTCAGATGGGATATATGGAAAACACCATGCACCTGGTGCAATAGAGGGGTAAGTTCTGAGCGGTAAGCCACCTCACCAACTCTATTGAGGACCTAGAAGGGTCCGATGAACCTCAAAGAAAACTTTCCACCTCTGCCAAATCTCCATAAACCTCGTCGGGGTGAGACCCGTAAGAAGACGTGGTCGCCATCCTCGAACTCCAGAGGTCCCCATCTTATGTCAGCATAAGACTTCTGCCTGCTCTGTACAGTCTTAATCTACTCCTGGATTATCTGCACTTTCTCTGTGGTAGCTCATACCGTCTCTGGTCCCATGAGTGCTAAATCCCTTGGGTCAGTCTAGCACAAAGGTGATCTATAAGGTCTCATTTATAATGCATCAAAAGGTTCCATCCCAATGGTGGAGTGATAGATGTTGTTGTATGAAAACTACACCAAAGGCAAGTGATTCTCCCAGTTGTGACTGAAGTCAAGGACATAAGCTTGCAGCATGTCCTCGAGAGCCTGAATGGTCCGCTTGGTCTGGTGATCCATCTGAGGATGGAAGGCGGTGCTCAAACAAAGATGTATCCTGAAAGCCTCTTGCAACCCCTTCCATAGTCGGGAAGTGAAACATGTATCAAGATAAGAGAAAATCATCAAGGTTACTCCATGTAGAAGCACAGTCTTCTACACATAGAGGTGTCCAAAGCTCTCTACTGAACCTTGCTCTCTGATCGGTAGGAAGTGGCCCGACTTGGTGAGTCGGTAAATGATCACCCAGATAGAGTCATGATCTCTATATGTATGTGGAATTCCAATCACAAAGTCCATGGATATCCCATCCCACTTCCACTTTAGGACCTATAAAGGTTGAACCAAGCCTACTAGAACATGATGCTCTACCTTCACTTGAAAACAAGTAAGGCAATGAGAGACAAACTATACTACTGATTTCTTCATTCCTGGCCACCAGTGCTATTGTCGAAGATCTTGGTACATCTTCACCACTCCTGGATGTACCTCTAGAGGCGATGTGTGTAACTCTCTCAAAACTTCCTCCTAAAGTGACACTGGTACCATGGTACGTCCTCTGAAGAGAATGACATGCTCCCCACCTTTAGAAAATCCATCAGGTGCATGTGGTGTGAGTATCTTAGCATGTCATGCCTCGTTGTCAGAATGCCTATGTTGCACCTCCCTGACTAGATGAAGAAGTGGGGGAGTGACTACAAGAGACTAAAGAAAAGTTTCTCCATCCCGATCCACAAAGTATATCGAAAAAGTATCCAGATGCTTTTTCACCTCACCTAGTAGTTGTATACCAGATCTTCTGCTAAGTGCACTTGCTACAATGTTCCCCTTCCCAGGAGTATAGACTATCTCGAAGTCATAGTCCTGATGGAACTCAAGCCAAAATCAATGTCTCAAGTTCAATTCCTTATGTGATAAGATACACCTGAGACTCTAGTGATCAGTGTACACTATAAAACGCTCACCCATCAAGTATCATCACCACATCATCAAGGAGAAGACCACGGCTGCTAACTCCAGGTCATGGGTATCGTAGTTTTTCTCGTTCTGTCTCAGCTGTTGGGAACCATAACCTATAACTTCTTGCTCCTGCATCAGGACACATCTAATTCTGGGAACTGATGTCTCGCAACAGACTACATACCCAACACCCTCCTCTAGAATCCTTGAGATGGGGGAACTAGTCAACCTCTGCCTCAGCTCCTGAAAACTCCGCTGGTATCTCTCTGACCACACGAAGGGTGGCCCCTTCTTCATCAATGTTAATAGTGGTGCTGCAACTCTGGATAAATCTGGAACAAATCTCTTGTAGTATCGAGCCAAACCCAGGAAACTCCATACCTCTGTCACACTCTTGGGTGGATCCCAAGAAATTACCGCCTCAATCTTCACTGGATCTACTGCAACTCCAGCCTGCGATATGACATATCCTAGAAAGTGAACCTCTCGGAATCAGAACTGGCACTTTTAGAGCTGACCATTAAGCTGGTGCTCTGGGAATGTGTCCATTACTACCTACAAATGATAGGCATGCTCCTCCTCAGTAGACATGTAGATAATAATTTAATCAATGAAGACCACCACAAAGTGATCAAGTTATGGATGAAAGATCATGTTCATGAGTCCTATGAACATTTCTGGAGCGTTGGTTACACCGAATGGCATAACCAAGAACTCGAAATAGTCATACCGACATCTGAAAGCCATATTCTGCACATCCTCGTCTCACACTCTGAGCTGCTAATAGCCTAATCTGAGGTCTATCTTCGAGAACCATTGTTCTCCCTTCAGCTGATCAAAGAGGTTGTCAATCCTCAGAAGTGGGTACTTGTACTTCACGGTCACCCGGTTCAGGCGCCGATAGTCGACACAAAGTCTCAAGCTCCCATCCGCCATCTTGGCGAACAAAATTGGGGCTGCCGAAGGAGAAACACTAGTTCAAATGAATCCCTTCCCCAATAAGTCCTCCAGCTATACCCGTAGCTCATGAAGCTCTGTGGGAGCCATCTGATACGCTTGTGTAGATATCGGTGCCATCCCGGGGTACAAGTCAATGTTAAATTCCACCTCTCTGTGAGGAGGTAGACCCATAACATCATCAGGGAAGACATCCGCATAATGTTCCACCACTATAGGATAGCTCAGACTCTCCACATCAACCACTCTAAG